>JBBDGP010001324.1:252500-2652500 GCA_037952835.1 Lithobates septentrionalis | reverse complement strand
GTGACATCTGCTAAAAAACAAAAAATAAGTCCATAATCCAATAGTAATTGGATTCACAAATCCTGTGATGTATTGGTGGTTTTCACACGTGCTCTCCCTTCTCCACCTCACTCATTAAAACTTCTCCCCTTACTACGGATAACCAGCATTCACAACGCTATATGGCTGTACACATTATCCAGATACAGGACTTCCTTAATTCCTCCAAGGGGTTCCTGTCCCTCCAGACTCCTCACATGCAGAAACGTGGATATGGATTTTTTATCATCCTGGGTGGGTTTTTATCCCATTCAACCTGAACATATGTATAAAAGCAAGAACACCCTTATTCATGTCTCCAGCAGGCTCCCTCCACTGCTGTGACTTGTCCCCTTCAGCTCCTATGTAAGTTACTGGCTGTGGTCATACTTCAGCCTCCCCATCATACCATACTTTTTGTTTTTTAGCACATGTCACTTTATTGGAAATTATACTGTATCATAGCACATGTCACTAAATTGTAGAACTAGGCAATGAGACGTCAAAGGTACCACATCCCAATAAGTAAATTGTTTTAATTGAGAGGAAGCAGGTGGGACTTTTAAAGGTACCAAAATTATGAAATAGATTTGTTAAAAAAATAAATGTTTTGTTTTGTTTAAAATTACATTAAATGTTCAAGAGAATCACATATTCTTGTAGCTCTACAAGACTCTGGCCTGGCCGCACCTAGAGTATGCTGTCCAATTATGGGCACCAGTCCCCAGGAAGGATGTTAGTTATGAGGAAAGGATGCGAACACAGAATTTATTCTCTCTGGAGAAGAGACACAATTTCAATTTTCAAATACCGTATGGTGACTCCACAATAGGGATAAAAAATTTTTGCGGAAGGGAGTTTAACAAGACTCATGGCCATTCATTAAAATGAGAAGAAAAGAGGTTTAACCTTAAACTACGTAGAGGGTTCTTTTCTGTAAGAGTGGCAAGGATGTGGAATTCCCTTCCACAGGCAGTGGTCTCAGCGGGGGGCATAGATAGTTTCAAGAAACTATTAGATAAGCACCTGAGCGACCACATCATACAGGGATATACAGGGATATGACCTCACCTATTATGTAACTATGTAACATATTATTTCAAATATCATGTACAACCACTTCTTACTTTACATGTTTCGCTCATAAGAGCTTCCTCAGGAGCTTTTTTTATCATTAGTTTTTATTCAGTTTTGTCAATATACAAAAGGTGAACAACATTTGTCATGTATCAACATGTACTACAGACGGTGACCTAAATGATCATGGCTAACAAAGTAGTGCATCTACATAACATTGGTATAGTTTTCAAGTGGCATGTATAGGTCGAGAAGTGCCATCTCTCTCCACCAGCCACCCCATTGGGAGCTTACTGTGACTCGATGGAGCAACAGCCCCTGCAAGCCCACGCTTCTAATATAACAGTATGTAATAGGTTCAACAGGTCTATTGCTGTTAGCAATTATTCACTAAGAGCAAATAGCTCACAACTAAAGAGAAATAAACAGGGATCAACTTAGAGACAAAAGGGGAAAGGAAGAACTTGAATCTTAATTAGAGTACAATTACTCAGGACTCTGCCATAGAGTAAGAATAGTTTACAGGATCATCGCCTATTGAGATTGTTATTTTTATTGTGTTTTGTGGACTTTGTACCAATTTACCCATGGTTGCCAGTGAAGAAGAAATTTTGCACATTTTCCCTCAATGGATGCCAGCAAGCTTTCATAGGTGTAGTGAATGGATAGTGTGTGTATAGCCTCTTTTACCTATGGAGGGTTCGGAGAGCTCCATAGTCCAAGTATTACTAACTTAGCTGCTAGGAATAGGTGGGTAGTAAATTTCCTATGGAGCGGTGGTATGTCTTCGATGCCCACATTCAAGAGTACTAAAGAAGGGGAATATTGGATCGGTAGACCAGTCACTTGGTGAAGGATTGTGAATGTCGGACCAAAATTTGGCCAGTCTCCCGCAGTTCCAAAGAACATGAAAGGTGCCTGACTGCGCACAGTTTATCCAACACAAAGAAGATGTGGAAGGGTCAAATTTAGCAATCCTGTACGATGTCAGGTACCATCTTTACATGACCTTTTGGGAGAGTTCCCAAAGGTTGGTGCATTTAGTGGCTGAGTGGGTGTATTGTAGGGCTTTGTGCCATTGTTCGTCCGAAAAAGAATCTTTAAGATCTTTTTCCCATGCAAGCATGGACTTTGTTTTCACGAGTATGGACTTGTCATGGAGAAAATTGCAGAACAGTGAGATACCTCCTTTACGGTATTCCTTAGCGGTGAGGTGGATTTGGATCTCCCAGAATAAGTTGTATTTAGGGATATTGTTGCTTTTAAGATAGGATGTTACGTGGATTAAATTGCTCTGAAGCAGGTAAACCATACTCCAATTGTAAATCAGCGAATGGTTTCATATTTTGTGCCCGAATATAATTCCCATTTTATTCCCCGTTTTGTCCATCTATCCAGGTTTAATTCAGGGATTATCAAAGCAAGAATGGATATGGGTATTGATAGGGGAATAGTAGGGATTGACAGAGAATTGGAAGTCACCATGGTCTTCCATGGTCTTCCAGGAATTCAGGGTTGCTAATATTGGTAGAGAAAGATCAGTGGTCTTGGATTTAAGGTGAGGATAAGCTAGGACATATTCATATAAGCTACCACCTGGTATCAGAGCTTGTTCAATGCTTCCCCATAGTGGGGTGGGTTGGTTAGGAAACCATCCTCTAACCTGTGCCAATATTGCAGCTAAATGGTAGTCAGCTAAGACTGGTAAGCCTACTCATCCTGCTCTTTTTGCCTTGCGAAGCTTGGAAAAGCACTTCTGGCATTCTTGCCTTCCCAAAGATATCTAGAAAGTGTAGTTTGTAAAGCTTGAAAGAATTTTCGGAGAACTGGAATGGGTACCATACGGTGTATATAAAGTAATTGGGGTAAGAGTTGCATTTTGAAGGCTGCCAGCCTGTTTGCTTAAAGCGGAGTTCCACCCTAAAGTGGAACTTCCGCTCATCGGATTCCTCCCCCCCTCCGGTGTCACAATTGGCACCTTTCAGGGGGGAGGGGGGTGCAGATACCTGTATAATACAGGTATCTGCACCCACTTCCGGGTACAGCTAGCCGCAGCTAGCCGCAGACTCCCCGCCCACCCCCGTTGTGTTGTGGGAAATACACAGTTCCCACAACACAACGGGGACCAGTGAAGACGCGCAGCGCGACTCGCGCATGCGCAGTAGGGAACCGGGCAGTGAAGCGGCAACGCTTCGCTTCCTGATTCCCTCAGTGTGAATGGCGGCGGCAGCACCCGAGGATCGAGGGACGGCTCGGTCTCGGGTGCCGACATCGCTGGACCCCGGGACAGGTAAGTGTCCTTATTTTAAAAGTCAGCAGCTGCAGTATTTGCAGCTGCTGACATCTAATTTTTTTTTTTTTGGTGAAACACCACTTTAAGATTTGTAGTCCCACTTGTAATTTATGTTCTAAGGTAGTTAGAACATAAGGTAGAAGGTAGTTAGCTTTGAATAGTTGCTCAGGTTGGGAGGTGAGTTTAATCCCTAGGTAGGTAATGTCATGGGCATTCCATATATATGGGAATCTAGTTTGAAGGCCCAATTTGTCATGTAGATTTACTCTCAGATCCAAAATATAAGATTTGGTGTCATTTACTTTGTAGTATGACACCATACCGTACCTTTGTAATAGGTGAGACACATGTTCCAGGGAAGATACCAGATTTGTGAGCAGTAAAATCACGTCTTCTGCAAATAGGCTTATGATATGTTTACAGTTATTGATCATAAAACCATGTATGTCAGGGTTTTGTCTGATACTGGCGTCTAAAGGCTCCATTACAAATTAAAAATTAGGGGAGATAGTGAACATCCCTGGCGAGTGCCATTTGAGATCCTAAAGGGCTTGGACAGCATGCCTGATGTATACACCCGAGCCGATGGAGAGGTGTAGAGGGCTAGTATTGCAGAAAGCAGATGGCCTGTGAAGCCAAATTTCTCCAACGCTTTTGTTAGGTACATCCAGTGCACTCTATCGAACGCCTTCTCTGCATCTAAAGCTAGAAGCAGAGAAGGCGTCCGGTGTTTTAGCAAGATGGATTATGTCAATTAATTGTCTGGTGGTATCAGATGTTTGTCTGCCCTTGGTAAACCCAGATTGATCTGGGTCAATTAGGGTGGGTAGGATGTCCACTAGTCTCAATGCTATCAATTTGGCATAAATCTTTAGGTCATTGTTTAATAACGATATACGCCTAAAATTTTGGGGAACATACGGTGTCTTGCCCGGTTTAGACAGTGTAACTATTAACGCTTCTAACATTTCAGATGGAAAGGAAGCTGAGGCAGCAGCGGTCTCGAACACCATAAGAAGGTATGGGCCTAGAGTTTGTTTAAAATTCTTGTAATTTTCCCCTGTCAGTCCATCCGGTCCTGGGGATTTGTTAGTGGGGAGAGTGTCTATGATGTCAGTATTTCAGACAGGGAGAAGGGTGTATTTAACTCCTGGAGTTGTGAAGGGGAGAGCTGAGGTAGGTTGATGCCAGTTAGAAAGTTTACTACATCTGAGTGCGATGGTTGTGCAGTGCCACTATCTTGATTCAAACTATAAAGGGACTCATAGTATTCTCTAAAGGCATCTGCAATGCTCTGGGGGTCGAACACTTTTTGTTTGAACTTGGGGTTAATGAGATGAGGTATTTTGGTTTTAAAGCGTTGGCCCTGCAGTTTGTGAACGAGTGTTTTCCCTGCTTTATTACTGGACGAATAGAAGCACATTTTCATCTTTCTCTGTTTGTTCGAAGGATTGGAGTAGTTCTAGTCTAAGGTCATGTCTCAGGGTAGGGAGTTTTGCGCTAATGAGAGGGGTAGGGGTTTTTTTTTGTTTTGAGCTTCGAGGGTACTAATTTCTGAGTAGTGTATTTCTGAGAGTAGGGTATGCCTCAGCTTTTTGAGCCTTGTGTCTAATTGAATAAAAATAGTAATAGGAATAGTTGATCTGGAAATAATCGGACAAGTGAGCCTCTAGGATGTTTTTAGTTAATGGGTTTTGTATTACCTGAAGATTAGAGCACCACACATAGGCATTGTTGTTGGGGTATTTATCCCCTAGGGTAAGGAGGATGGAAGCATGGTCCGACCATGTTATGTTCTTGATTTTGATTTGAATTACCTTTTGAAGTAGCCACTTGTCCATTAGAAACAGATTAATCCTTGTATACGAGCAGTGTCTATGAGAGTAAAATGTAAAGTCCCTTTTGTTGGCATGAGTACACCACCAGGCATGATACAGGTCATGGGGACCTAAGAAGGAAGCCAAAGAGGGTGACCTTTTAGAGGATGCTGACGTGGAGTCCATTCGTGGGTCAGGTGTGATATTAAAGTCTAGAAGGAAAAAGAGGGGACCACCCTATAAGTACCTGCCTTTTAGTAAATCACAAAGTCAAAATTTTTTCACCCAATGCCTCTCCTCAGAATTAGAGGCCGTATCCGTAACCCAAAACAAGCATACTAACAAGGGAGAGGACCAAGGGGAAGCACAAGGGAGTGATCTCCCTCGGTCCAAAAAGTGGTTACTATGGACATGGTGGGCAATAAGGGGGGAATGATGTATGTAAAAATATAAAAGTTTATTAGAAAAATCTAAAAAATACAATTGCTATACCATTAACAATAAGACACATGTATGGAGCTGGTCCACCTGACACAAATTAATGGGTCCGTCCAGTGCAAACAGCACAGGGCGCCCATCAACCAGTAACACACAAACATAAAACACTAACACACATATGGAAACATGGAAAAAACCATAAGGTGCAGGCGCCTTTAATCCCACAGATGCATAAGGTCCCTGTGGCCAATCGCCAAGTCAAAAAGAAAATAATATAATTTTGGAAAATAGTGAAAGGACCTTATGCATGCGTGGTCCCCCGGGGAGATGGGGAAAGTGGAATGGATATAAGCGATTTGTTGTCTAACTCAAAAACCTCGCTAAATACCATCCACAATAGCTGTGTGGATACTGCAGCTAAATGGATGGGGCAGGGGGACTCATAAATGTATGTAGCATGCGCATGCATAAATCGTGAATTTTACCAAGAGTCCATTCCTGTAGTTTGTGAGATGGATATATATAGCAGAGAGTCTCTGTAGAATTTGGGGAATATGAAAACCGCACAGTATGATATATACTATTAGTGCCAGGAACAGATCACATGACATCTCAGGATGGCCAGATATCTCTCGGGACTGTTGGTGTATGAAGGTATACTAGAGACCTATACACAGCTGAATGTCACTGTGTTGTAAACTGCTGTCCACATTTATCAGGGCCATACCACTTCAATTGTCAAGGATTCAGGATAACCACTGCATTTAGGAGCTGAAGGGGTTACATTACCACCTCTCTGTCGTACGAGAATCGAAGCTGTATCTCATGTCTTGCGGTTGCTCCGCTGCTCCGTGACTTCTATGTTGTTATTGCCGGCCGTAATATGCTGCATCCACCAAGCATTCGGATAAGTGGTAATCCTCTCATTCGCTGAAACAGACTGCAGCTGTACTTGTGCGGTGGATTATTTCCCCATATGTATGGCGGTTAAACATTTCAAATTCCCACTGAAACAAGTCCCCATCTCCAAATCACTGCGGGAGATAGCTGTGTCGGCGTCCGCACATCTTGATTACGTGATATTAAAGTCCCCACACATTATAAGGGAACCTTGTTGTAACTTCTTAATTCTTTTCATCAACCCATTCAGGAATCTAACTTGATGGTTATTGGTGCCTCCAATCTAGAAATTAGAAATGTATCTTTTATGAACAAGAAGCATCTGGTAGGCATGCATCCTCAGTTCGTCGTCATGTTGTGTAAAGTGTATATATTTATGATTCATGACATGCTATGTGACTATGCTATATGTTCTAATGGCAGTTTCTAAATACAATTATTTATGTCTGTTGTTTCTTTTGTAGTATTTAAACTTCATGCAACACTTTCAAAATCTCCTGAGGAAGCTCTTATGAGCGAAACATGTAGAGTAAGAAGTGGTTGTTCATGATATTTGAAATGATATGTGATTCTCTTGAACATTTATTGTCATTTTAAAAGAAACTGTTTAATAAACATTTATCTTTTTAACAAACCTATTTAATTATTTTGGTATCTTTTTAAAAGTCCCACCTGCTTCCTCTCAATTAAAAATAGCACATGTCACTGTTTTCACGGATGCTAATGAAATATTGCAAGCACAGTCACCTTGTCCCCATGTTGATGGGGACAAGGGCCTGTTCCCCACAACCCTGGGCTGTGATTGTGGTGGTCTGCAGGTGGGGGGCTTATCAGAATCTGGAAGCCCCCTTTAACTAGGGGGCTTCCAGATGCTGGCCCCCCTATATGAATGAGTATGGGGTACATAGTATCCCTAGCCATTCATCAAAAAAGTGTAAAAGTGACTAAAGACAATAGAAGAGTTTTTGACAAGTCTCTTTTTTTAAAAAAAAACAGTAGATTGATCATCAATAATGATGGTCGCCACACCCGAAAAAAAGGAAAAAGAAAGCTCTGCTTACGACAAACGTCCCTGTGGTCTGCCTGCTCTGCCCTGTGACATTTTCTTTGGGCCAGCATGCACTGTTCGATGACGTCACAGGGGGCAGTGCCACTAGGTGACATCACCAGGTGGCCCCACCCCTTAGATATTTAAGAAATGTCTTCCCAGCTACTTGCCCATTCCTTAGCAACCAGCTATACACTGTTAAAGAGAAAAAAAATGCAACATGTCAAACACATGTAAAAAAAGCAAAACTTGTGTTTTTAATGTGGATCTATTAAAGTCTATTACATGCAAAGTGCAATCTGCTGTGGGAAAAAAGTCCCTGACCCTTTCCTGAAAATGCATAGCTGTGAACGTGCACCATTGGAAACCATGTTACATGAACTGTAGTGCGTTTCTGCAAACTGCAAAATGCACAAAAAAAGCATAGATGTGATCTAGCCTTATAGGACCATATTTAACATGTAAATTTTATATTTTGCACATTTGCTTTTGTCACTCTCAATAATTTTACTGTGCATATTAGTATAAATAAAATGTATTGAAAACATTTTTATACTTTTTAAATAAAAGATGAATATAAGAAGAACTTACTCAATGCATTAATTAAATGAGCACAAAAATGATAACACACTGGGCAAAATACATTTCTTTGTGGAAATTATCAATGTCAAAGCAAATTGATACCAGGTGCATGCTATAATAAAATGCAGAGTTTGCTTAATACAAATAATTATTTAATTGCTGTAGAAAAGGCTGTGGGTGCTGTCAGCTCAATGTTTCAATAAAAAGAATAGACCTCTCTCTAACAATTGCTTCAGGTTTGTTCAAAATGACAAGGCTGAATTTTATTTTAATCTCGTAGTATTTAATCTTCATAGTTATGGGTTTATTAAAGCATATTTAGATTATGGCAATGGAACACTAATTGCAATATAGATTTAAATGAGTGACCCCACAGGGCAATAGATAGACCGTTAAAATGCACATATGACTGTGTGACATAACTTCAGTTTTCCTAATTTTTAAATGTCACTAAAGTGTTTTTTCATAAGAATCTTTATTTGTTGCTGTTTTGGAAGGTGTGGAATGTAAAATGAAACCATTGCTGAAATCCACTTCTGATAACAATGTTTCTTGGTTTACGCAATGACCCAATGATTTTAGTACTTTTCGAGTCAATGAACTGGAAAAAGTATGTAGATTAGGAACTATGACTTTCCTGATGTGTAGGCTAGCTCCAGGTCAGTGATTCAGAAAGTAGTGAAGAGACAGCCAGCATATTTAACCACTTCAATACAGGGCACTTATGCCGCGTACACACGAGCGGACTTTACGGCGTACTTTGCCCGGCGGACTTTTCGTCGGACTTTGTTGGCTCCTTGCGCCGGACTTAAAAACGGACGGACTTGGCCACACACGCTCACTGCAAAAGTCCGCTGGTTTTGAACGCGGTGACGTATAGCACGTACGACGGGACTAGAAAAAGGAAGTTCAAGCCCCACTCCGGCACCCTTTGGGCTCCTTCTGCTAATCTCGTGTTTATCTCGTGTTAGTAGAAGTTTGGTTAGAGACGATTCGCGCTTTTCACACTTCAGCTTATTTCGTTCGTTTTCTGCGGTTCAGTTTGTGCTTGTGAGGTTTGTATCTGCTTTTCAGTGCGTGTTGGTCAGTTCGTAACCTGCCTTGCAGGCCATTCTGCTCCGCTCGTTCCTGATTTTCAGGTCGTTCTTCATAGGCCTTGCTGTTCTTCAGTGCGTTTGTTATAAGTTTGTTTGTTTGAGCAGCCGACCGTTTTGAAGCCATGTCGAGTGGACGTTCTCGTTCTCGAGTTCGTGCTGTGTGGGGACTTGGTGTTGGGGTTAATACTTTGACCCGAGTCCAGTCCATGAACAGGGTGAGGAGGAGTTCATGGACCAAGAATTGGTTGCGCCAGCGTGACCAGTTCTCTCATATGCCTTTGCTCCGTGAGCTCCGTGAGAATAATCCTGAGGATTTCAGGAATTTTCTCAGGATGACGGACCCCGTCTTTGAGCGTCTGCTGGCTATGCTGACCCCCTATATCAGCAGGCAGGATACCTGCATGAGGCAAGCCATCAGTGCGGAGCAGAGGCTAGTTGCCACGTTACGTTACTTGGCGACAGGGAGAAGTCTTCAGGACTTAAAGTTCTTGACAGGCATCTCCCCCAAGGCTCTGGGGATCATAATCCAGGAGACCTGTTCTGCTATTATTCAGGTCCTGCAGAAGGAATATATGAAGGTAAGTTTTATCCTTCAACATTACATGATATGTATTAAATGTTTTTTGATGTATTGTAGAACTGTCCTCTTTACCTAATTGCCATGCTTTCAATCTGCTGTGAATGTCCCCTTTATCTTCGTGCATGCCTATTTTAATCATTTATTGCCCTACATGCATAATTTCTTTCATTAACCTCCCCACCATGCAATGCTGGGTCCATTTATATCTCTAGCCTATAGTCCATTGAACAATGTATATTGTCTGCTCCATTGTCTTGTTTGTCCCTCCCCCACCCCACAAATGTTTGAGCCAGTCAGGTGTGTTTGTTAACCTAATTAGAACCCCTCCCCCACCCCACAAATGTTTCAGCCAGTCAGGTGTGTTTGTTAACCTAATTAGAACCCCTCCCCCACCCCACAAATGTTTCAGCCAGTCAGGTGTGTTTGTTAACCTAATTAGAACCCCTCCCCCACCCCACAAATGTTTCAGCCAGTCAGGTGTGTTTGTTAACCTAATTAGAACCCCTCCCCCACCCCACAAATGTTTCAGCCAGTCAGGTGTGTTTGTTAACCTAATTAGAACCCCTCCCCCACCCCACAAATGTTTCAGCCAGTCAGGTGTGTTTGTTAACCTAATTAGAACCCCTCCCCCACCCCACAAATGTTTCAGCCAGTCAGGTGTGTTTGTTAACCTAATTAGAACCCCTCCCCCACCCCACAAATGTTTCAGCCAGTCAGGTGTGTTTGTTAACCTAATTAGAACCCCTCCCCCACCCCACAAATGTTTCAGCCAGTCAGGTGTGTTTGTTAACCTAATTAGAACCCCTCCCCCACCCCACAAATGTTTCAGCCAGTCAGGTGTGTTTGTTAACCTAATTAGAACCCCTCCCCCACCCCACAAATGTTTCAGCCAGTCAGGTGTGTTTGTTAACCTAATTAGAACCCCTCCCCCACCCCACAAATGTTTCAGCCAGTCAGGTGTGTTTGTTAACCTAATTAGAACCCCTCCCCCACCCCACAAATGTTTCAGCCAGTCAGGTGTGTTTGTTAACCTAATTAGAACCCCTCCCCCCACATTCAAATGTATCAATGGGCCATCATAGGGGGTGAGTAATCTTATAAGTGTGCCTTATGTTTTTCAACATTTCAATTACAAACACACATATTCATAATATTTGACTGCTGTTGTTTACTAATGTTTTGGTGTAATCTGATATACAATTTTTTTATTAAAGTCCTTATCTTATTTTTTTTGCACTCCACAGTTTCCTTCAAGTCCACAGGAATGGCAGACTGTGGCCTCCCAGTTCGCTGACCGTTGGGACTTTCCCAACTGTGTAGGGGCGATTGACGGGAAGCACGTCCGGATTGTGCCACCACCGCATTCGGGGTCTTATTTCTTTAACTACAAGGGGTTCCATAGTGTAGTTTTGATGGCGGTGGTCTCGGCACATTTGGAGTTTATGTTTGTGGATGTGGGTAAGAACGGCCGGATGTCTGATGGAGGAGTCTTTGCACAGACCGAGCTGTGCCATCGTCTCCAGACCGGTGGCCTGGAATTGCCACCTGATGACGATAATGTGGAAGGACTCCCCTCAGTTTTTATTGCTGATGAAGCATTTGCTCTCTGTGAGAACTTGATGAGGCCGTTCCCCCAAAGGACACTCACCCCTGAGAGGAGGGTATTTAATTATCGGCTGGCCAGAGCAAGAAGGGTTGTGGAGAATGCCTTTGGGATTCTGGCCAGCCGGTTCCGTATATTCCTTACTTCTATTAATTTGGCGGACTATAAAATCAACCACGTCATCCTTGCTTGCTGCATCTTACATAACTTTTTAAGGAGACATTCAGCTACATATCTATCCTCTGTTGGGCCTGAGGCCAGACTGGAAGAGGCTAGCACTTTGACAGGCCTAGAAATTGGCCGTATTGGCTTGGCCCCCCGAACCGCACGTCAAGTGCGTGACCGTTATGTTAATTATTTTAATGGTCGGGGGGCCATTGCTATTCAGCAACAGCTGTAAGTTTGTTACAAAAATAAAAAAGAAAATTGGTTTATCTAAATATCTTGTTTTTATTGTTGTTTACCTTTAAGTTATGTCTGTCTCCTAGTGCACTTGTAGTAGTGTCAAGTGCATTTAGCTTTAGTTAATCAGGCCCACAAAAACAAACCCCAAATTTTGACTTCAAGAATCAGCCACACACATTGTATAGGGTAAAAAATTTTACTTGGTGCACATTGAAAGGTGAATTTTTAATCATATTTTTTATTATTTTTTGTTCTTTTTATTTTTTTTTTTAAATATTTTACGTTGTGTAAAAAAAATTATCTTTTACTAAATTATTCAAGCCATTTTTTCACAAATATATAGACCTTTATCTAAAAAGATTTACATACACAACAGTGTTTTTATAAACAAAACTTACAATAAATTAACTTACAAAGTTCAATATTTCGAGAACGGTGCATGTAATGTCACCCTTGCAGAAATTGGTAATTTATAAGATGCTCAAAATTGAGCTTTACTAAAGGGTCAAGTCAACATGTGCTATCTCCTATCATGGGAGAGCAATGTACGTGTTTTGTGTGTGCAATCCCATTTTTGGTTCCTCTCACCACCCAAGATTTTTCAGGATGAAGGGGTTGCAAACACAAAACAAGTACATTGCTAACCCATGATGGAAGATAGCACATGATGACACACCGTGTGCATCACACAATGTAAATTTGGGTATACCCCAAAAATTGAAAAAACAATCTTTAAAACAAAACAACTTCCCAAGGAAATGAAGAACATGATTGATGTTTTTAGGCCAAACGTGATTATATTCGGCCCAAAACATCAATCATGTTCTTCATTTCCTGTTGCATGGAGTCCAGGCGAAGTTGCATGCTGTGAATTTGGTCACGCATTTTATCGATGTGGCCATTCCACAGCATTATCTGGCCAATTAGTCTTTGCGCACTGTCTGTGGTGAAGTGCTCTGCCGCTTGGCCTTCCACAACCAGAAACTCACCTAAAACGAGTGAATAAAAACAAGGTTTACAATATGCACGCCAAAATACAGTAACTCAAGCTGGGGTGTCAGTCACTCACTTGGTGGGCTTGAAACCTCGCACACTTCCTCCACCTCTCCTTCCTCAAGGTCGTCGGGTGGGCGTGGTCTTGGGCTGGGGCTTGGGGTATCTTCTGCCTCAGGCTGGTGACTTGGGGGGGTCCTGAGATCCTTCGACTGTTGTCTGAGTCTTTTCTCCCCTATGAGATTTGAAAAAAAGGTATAGTTAAAACACACTGATCTTTTAGGTTTTAATAAATAAAGTAAAACGTTGGTTATGATTTTTGGCCAATTTTTCATCATAATAAATGTTGAAGACAGGATGAACATTACCTCTGAACAACAATTATAAAGAATGCTTATTTTCGGGCAAGTTTCACAGATGCTGACACCTCAATGATCTCCTATGTGTATTACCCCTCAAAAATGTATTTATGGTCACATAGTACACTAGAAAATGCATTTCCTGCGCAAAATGCGTGGGAATGCTGAATAGCTAAATTGCTAAAATGACCGCCATCAAAACTGCCCCATCATATTCCTCTATTATAAATCAGTACATGGTGTGTCTGTCCCCTCCCCCCGGGCTCTGTAATCAGAGCTGAGATGCTCCAGCCACCTCCCCCCCTGTGTATAACAGAAGCTTTGGTAACCATGGCAACAAAACAAACACAGTACACTCTGATTAATGGCTAACATTTCCGGAAATGACCTCTAAACAAAAAGCTTTTTCTCAAAAAATGAAAAAGATATCAAACTGAAAGGATATAGCCAGATAGCTGAATATTTAGTGAACATTGTAAAGTTTGTTTGGTGTCTCTAGGTGAAAGTATGAAGGAGCTGAAACTTTGGGGAGCGGAAGAAGAATTTAAGGATTTCAAGCATGCTCCCATTGAATTCAATGTTTAAAAAAGTGAAAAAAACCATAATATTTAAAAAAGTATAAATGGTAGAAAAAAAGTTGAAAAAGACCACACATCAGCTAAAAGAGACGAACATTTTAATAGTTGAATGGTTTTAATAGCTGAAAGTATGCAGAAGTTACGCAGAGCCAAAAAACGTACGGAATAAAATTCAAAGTAAATTTAAAAATAAATAAAATCGAAGAACAATAGTGGGACTGCTAAATCATTCCCACTAACTATAGTGCTCGTGAGTCCAGATGTGGAAACAGCTGCTGTGTCCTGTCCCTACATTACACTGAATCATTTTTGATGAAGCATTATATTTTCAAACACATCTACACCATATCAACTCATTGTGGGAATTCGACAAATTATCAAGCCATAAATGTATGTCCAACCCTGTCCCATCGTATTTGGCGAAAAAATAACGTCACTTTATAAAGTATCATATCTATTCCAAAGAACGGTATTTACGAACGATGCAGAAAAACCGCCAAAAATAAGGATCAGCATGCAAGTTCTGTATCTCAATAGTAAAACACAAGTACTTACTTTTTTTAAGCAGCTTCTTTATTCGCCAATATTGTTCTGGCTCCCGACTTTTGATGTCAGACCACCGCTTCCGCAATTGTTCTTTTGAACGTTTTGTACCAAATTTCTCTTCAAGAGCGGTGACAACTGAGGACATTATTTTGTCCTTCCTCATATTGGGTCGTGTGTACGGTCCTTTTTTGCCATCGTAGTCCTCCCTTCTCAATATGGACACCATCTCCACCATCTCTCCAAAAGCCATGTTGGTGGCCTTATATCTCCTCCGGGATGTGAATGTTTGGGGCTCCGGGCTTTCCTCCGCGCTACTTCCACTTAATCGCTCCGCCATCTTTTGCTATCTACTCCCACTGCGCAACGAAGAGTGAAGGGGCGGGGCCAAATCGTACTTACGAACGTCAGGGGCGGGCGACGCAGGTGGAGCATGACACATGCGCAGTGTATATAAAGCTATTACGATGGCCTACGTATGTCCGTGCGGAAGTAGCGAGCGGCACAAACGAAGGTAAGATTAAAGAGTGTGTGTGTGTGTGTGTGTGTGTCCCCTAGATTACAACACAAACTAATCCTGAGATTTGGGACTGACATTTAAGTTTTGATCTTGTGTCTTGTCTTGCAGAAAAAATGAATCCCTTTAAAGAGGAAGATTTTTTGTGCCATTTTATTGAGCTCTATGAGGACAAGAAAAATCTGTGGGAGGTCAAACACCCCCTATATTATAATCGGGATGTTAGGAAGGCAACACTGGGCACACTTTTAGAGTTTGTGAAGACTCGACTCCCCCAGGCAGACCTCAAGTTTGTGGACAGGAAAATAGGTATCTTGCGTAACATGTATAAGCGGGAACACAGAAAAATCCAGGAGTCGCTCAGATCCGGGGCAGCAGCTGACCAAGTTTATGTACCCAAGTTGTGGTATTACCACAAACTGCGATTCCTGGATGAGCAGACCGAAGCCAGGCAATCACTTTCCACCCTTCCCCCCACCCTTCCCCCCACCCTTCCCTCCAGCCTTCCCTCCACTCTTCCCTCCAGCCTTCCATCCACCTCCACCCCAGCTGAGGAGTCCCAGGATGAACTGGGCCTTTTCACCATTGATGAAGTGGATGCGCCCAGCTTCAGCCAGGTATACATTTTTTTTTCTTTGGGGATTGTGTAAATGTTATTAATGATGTTAAGGTGTTAATTTTGAAAGTGCTTCATAAAAAATCACTTCTGCACAAAGAGTAATATGTAGACATATCACTAGACAGTAGTGGCCAAATATATACGTAACTTCAGATCTTGTTGATCATCTGAAATAATGGTGTGGTCAAATAGATAGCCTTTACTATTTTGTGTAATTATATTTGAAAGTTATGAGCTGAAAATTGTGTGTGATTGCATAACAGAAAATTACACCTATGTCCCTTTTTTTTACACAGGATGACCTCAGCCAGGAGGAGGCCTTGCCCAGTGGGAGAGAGGAGGAGGCCTTGCCCAGTGGGAGAGAGGAGGAGGCTGTGGCTGGGCCAAGTAGAAGCCGCACGGAGTGTCAGGTGCCTCCCCTCCGCATTCTCCACAAAAGGCCCAGAAATATGACCAGAACACAGCAGGAATCCCTAGCCCTCATACGGGAAGCAAGCCTCATCCTCAGTAAACCACCCAATGCTGAGGAGGCGTATGGCACCTATATAGCCAGCAGATTGCTGGAGTTGGAAAAGGGCCAACGCCTCCTCTGTGAGGGTCTAATTTTTCAGGCTTACCAGAAGGGCTTGAGAGGGGAGCTTACTGCTACCACGTATCTGGCAGATGAAGCCACTTCTCCTCCTCCTCCTCCTGCCCCAAGTACACCACCAGAGGCACAACCTCCGAGGAAGGCTGCAGAGAAGCGTGGAGGGAAGGCTGCAGAAAAGCGTGGAGGGAAGGAGTCGAAAGTGATTGCCTGGTTTCTGTCTGGTCTGACTGTGCTCCCTGTGCTCCCTATAGTCGCAAGATATCTATTTTCTTGTACTCAAACTTGATGTGTGTCCTGGGGGACGAAAGGCTTCCCAGATTCTAAAAGTGTGTCCAGTGTTGCCTTCCTAATTTTTTTGTGAATAAAATAAATACATTTTTGTTTACCTTACATTCTTGCCTATGTCTTTTGATTAAAAAACGCCATTTTGTTTGGGAGTAGGCAGGTACAGGTCGAAAAGACTATGGGGTTGATTTGAGAAAAGCAAATAGTCTGTGCACTTTGCAGAGGGCAGTTGCCCTCTGCAAGTGCAATTGCTCCAGAGCATCAGAAATTATTTAAAAGCTTGACTTTGCAAAGAGTACCCAATCCTGTGCAAGTAAAAGAAAAAAAAAACATTTTTGCTTGCACATGATTGGATGATGGAAGTCAGCAGAGCTGCTTCACATTTAATAAAGCTTGGGAGCAACTGCTCTTGCAGAGGGCAAATGCAATTTACAAAATGCACAGGCTTTTTACCTTTAGGAAATCAACCCCTATGTGTGTTTTTGACAAAAGGCTTAAATCATTTAGAATATCAAGTGAAACGTTCACTTGAGAAATTGCACAGCAAGTGCACTTGTTGGAAGTGCAGTCGCTGAAAAACTGAGGGGAAGAGCTTAAATTCGGGGAAGCTCTGCTGATTTATTCCGAAAATCATGTCAAATAAAAATTAATTGTTTTTGTTTGGGCTTCCTTGCATGTGCCCCTCGGATCCACAGCGAACGCACTTCAAAATGCTCTTTATGTGGAATTATATGTATAATTAGCACTTGGAGTGAAAAATGATTTTGCCTTTGTTAAATACACCCCCCTATGTCTAATGAACAAGGGACAACAACCTCATTAAGGTTCTTTAAAACAACACAAAATATGAATGTTAATTGTGGTAACTTGAAAATACACACCAAAAATGTGTTTAGCATTTAACACACATTGTATAATAGCTAAAGTGTTGAAATAAAAAATAAATAAATAAATAAATAACAAAATCTATTTTAAAATTTTAAAGTTATGGAGATCTGGCTGTTACAAAATATTATATTAGTCATGGCAGGAGGATAAATCATGAAGAAAGTAGTTTGTGAGAACTATGTGTGAATATAAAGCAGAAAAACAACTTCATTCCTCTCGCATTATCAATCCTAAAAAAAGGCTGTATTAAAAGACGACAGAAGAGGAATGTGCTAGCTTCAAGACGAAGGCTAGTTTTACCAGACCGAACGCTTCCGTCTTGTAATTGCTTCAGAGCATGCGTCAGTTTGAGTTCGTCGGACTAGCACACAGACGATCGGTTTGTCCGCTAGAAAGAAGAGTCCGTCGGATAAATTTTAAACAAGTTTCAAATCTAAGTCCGTCCAACTTTTGAGAAAACAAAGTCCGCTGGAGCCCACACACATCGAATTGTCCGACGAAATCCAGTCCGCCGGGCAAAGTCCGCCGTAAAGTCCGCTCGTGTGTACGCGGCATTAGACACCTTCCTGCCCAGACCAATTTTCAGCTTTCAGTGCTGTCGCAGTTTGAATGACAATTCAGCGGTCATGCTACACTGTACCCAAACTAAATTTTTATAATTTTGTTCCCACAAATAGAGCTTTCTTTTGGTGGTATTTGATCACCTCTGTGGTTTTTATTTTTTGCTAAACAAATAAAAAAAAGACCGAAATTTTTGAAAAAAATACGTTTTGCTTTTGTTTCTGTTAAAAAAATTTGTAAATAAGTTTTTTCTCTTTCACTGATGGGCACTGATAAGGTGGCACTGACAGGCACTGATATGGTGGCACGGATGAGGTGGCACCAATGAGCGGGCACTGATATGCGGCACTGATGGGCACTGATAGGCGGCACTGATTGGTGGCACTGATATGCAGCACTAAAGGGCATTGATAGGCAGCACTCATGGGTGAAAATATACATACCAACAGCAACACAAACAGAAAAAATGTGTTTCTTTTGTCCAACACAGGAAGGTTAGAATCACTGTCAGATTTACATTTCTGCATGTGGCACTGTTGCAGATTTCCCTCACTTTCATTGTCATTGGGACAGAAAGTGAGAAAACACCTTTCTAGTGGTTCCCTACATAGCAGCAATAACCAGACCGTTAGTTCTGTCTCACTGGGAAAAAATGTTTAATTTGATTGCGTTTGTTGTAAAAAGAGCACAGTTTTTGTTGTCTGTGTTATATAATGTATTATTATTATTTATGAATTTATTGGGGAAGATGTACTCTACACTGCTGCTTGATTCTTGTTTTCCATTGTTAGTTATATAGATTTGTCTCTGCTCAACACAAAGTGGTCAGAGGTGAATTCAGAGTTCTAAAAAGCTTAATATACACATTTGTGAATTAAACTGTCCATTTATCTTGTAATATTTACCAGTTACAAGCTGTGGTCTAATTCTTATAACAGATCTATGCAGCAGAGAAGGCAAATAAACGTTCTAATTGAAAAAAATCTTCTTGATCAGCAGGCCAGGTTGTATGTGGTGTTGGCCAGAGCTAATGTATATAACATTTTAATCTTGCTCATACATGGCAGATATATTTTTTTTATCACTTGTGCACTTGTACCCTGAATACTACTGATGTAATTGGTTTTTAATTTATTATTTCAGGTGTAATAGGAAGCTAATCTTTGTGGCTTTTACTTAAGGCTCGATTCACACAGGGGCAACACGACTTTAACGTGATTTTGCACGGCGACTTCAACGCGGCTTCGACGCAACTTCAGCGCGACTTCAGTGCGACTTTAGCAAATTACAACGTGACTTGAAGTCGCCTCCATGACAGGCGACTTCGGCTGTGGCCAATCACAGGACAATCAGCTCTCTGGGAGGGAGGGGTTTTCCCTGCAAAGTCGCTTGACTTTACAGAGAGATCCGACTTGGAGGCGACTTCCATTGATTTCTATGGTACAGGTCGCCTACCAAGTCGGATCCAAGTAGTACAGGGAGTACGCTCTGAAGTCGGAGCGACTTCAGTAGTGTCTATTAAGACGCTCCCGTTCACTCCCATTGAATCTCTTTCTGGGGCGACTTGGGGCGACTTGAGGGCGTACAAGTCGGATCCCAAGTCGCCCCAGTGTGAACCGAGCCTTAGTGGCCACTGCAACAGTTGGTACAATGACCACTGATTAAAACTATAAAAAATATTTTGTAACTAGTTTTAATGCTACAGCATTTATTTAAGATCCCAGGCATATGATCTTTTGGCACCTTCTTCAAATCTTGATATTGAAAACATTTTGTTTCAGTAAAGAGAATCTTAAAAGGTGAAAACTCTTAATGCATGGCCAATAATTCAAGATTTGATTGTAAATGTCCTCATCCCTTCATTTATTGGTTGTTTCAATAAAGATTATTTGCTATCTTCTTCTCTGAATAAGCACATTTTTCTCCTTTTTTTGTGTTTTTATATACATTTTTTAGCATTGTATTAAAAAATTTAAGTAATAGTAATTTTAATTATTTTGTAAACACGTTTTGTATGCTGTTTGTCAGAGTCTCAATGTTAGTCTCATTATACATTTTTGAAATACAATGCTAACAAAAAAAAGCCTTGTGTGTTCTTATTTATCAGGTTAGAATAATGAGCAACAATGCTATTTGCACATTAAAAAGAAAAAAAAACGGAAAAGAATTATGAGAATTACTCTGGTCTGTAAGGGGTAAAAACGAATAAAACAGAAGCTGCTGAAGCCTGGCTATGACTCTGCTAGACCTGAAATGCAGGCAGACAAACACATGCGCGCACACACACACACAGCAATTTTAATTAACTTCTGGTTGTTCCTATTACATGATGGGTTCTTTATTTTCTCTGGAAGTGCCAAGTGTTTTTTTGTACATTTGTTCTTATGAGATAATGTGAATAACATTCAGTGCAGTTATTACTCTGAGCCCAAACTGTTTGATGATGCCACCCCAGGGGGTGGGTTCATGACAACCTGGGCTCAGAGGTAGTGGATTAAATGATGTAGCCATCATTTAACCCAGAATGCTAGGGAAATCTAATAGCAGAAAGGAATTACTTTGGGGGGCTGCTTTTGATTAAAGAAGGGTGTGCTGTTTTTTTTTATTTTCACTATTACTCGGTTATTACTAGAGCTCAGTTTTAAAAAGTTATGAGATTTATTAGGCATTGTTTTTTATTATGTTTTATAAAGATTACCATTTATAAAAATCTGCAATATATGTATTGGAATATATATTCCTAAGCACAGTGACATTAATCAAATACATACAAGAATTGAACTCTCAGAAACTGAGCGCTAATGCAAATGGAAAGCAGAGCTATTGCCGGCAATAATGCCTGTCAGATCACATATGCTGGAATAGTGGAAGTCAATGGGGCTCGAACTTGCAAAATCCAAGTTCTCATTGAAGGCTTATATACAACTACTTTGCCATAATAGGTGTTTGAAGACCCGGGTCCTGCCCCAGGGGACATGTATCGATGCAAAAAACGGCCATTTTTTTCGGGAGCAGTGATTTTAATAATGCTTAGAGTGAAACAATAAAAGTATAATATTCCTTTATATTTCGTACCTGGGGTGCGTGTATAGTATGCATGTAAAGTGGCACATGTTTCCTGTGTTTAGAACAGTCTGACAGCAAAATGACATTTCTAAAAGGGAAAAAAAAGTAATTTAAAAGTGCTAGCGCTAGTGCCGGCTATTAATCAATTGTTGGTCCCGACAATACACATAAAAGTTCATTGATAAAAACGGCCTGGGATCCCTCACAGTGCATTACCAGGGCCTTTGGGTCTGGTATGAATATTAAGGGGAACCCCACGCCAAAAATAAAAAAAATGGCGTGGGGGTCCCCCCAAATTCCATACCAGGCCCTTCAGGTCTGGTATGGACATTAAGGGGAACCCCGCACCAAAATTTAAAAAAAAATAGCGTGGGGTCCGCCTAAAAATCCATACCAGACCCTTATCCGAGCATGTAACCTGGCAGGCCACAGGAAAAGAGGGGGGACAAGAGTGCCCCCCTCCTGAACCATACCAGGCCACATGCCCTCAACATGGGGAGGATGTCCTCATATTGATGGGGACAAGGGCCTCATCCCCAAAACCCTTGCCCGGCAGTTGTTGGGGTCTGCGGGTGGGGGGATTATCAGAATCTGGAAGCCCCCTTTAACAAGGGGACCCCCAGATCCCAGCCCCCCTGTGTGAAATGGTAACGGGTACATTGTACTCACCATTTCACAAAAAAAGTCTCAAAAATTGTAAAAAACACACAGACACAGCATGGGACAAGTCCTTTATTAAAAAAGAAAAAAAAATTCCAGTGATGTAATCCTTCCTCGTCATGGGATACAGAGAAAGACGCCACCACAACACGATCTGCCTCCATGGGATGAGCCCGCTGAATGACGCTAGACCTGCCATGACAGTTCTTAAATAGCTGAGGGCGGGGCCACCTGTGACATGCGCGGGTGACCACGCCCCCCTCTGATGCAACGGGGATACACCACGGGGTTACCCAGTGACATGTACAGGTGACCCTGCCCCCCTCTGACACTACGGGGGTTTCCGTGGCATCAGAGGGGGCGGGGTCACCCATACATGTCACTGATAATCCAGCAGCGTTTCCCCGTTGCATCAGAGGGGGGCGTGGTCACCCGCACACATCACGGGTGGCCCCGCCCTCAGCTATTTAAGAACTGTCACAGCAGGTCTAGCGTCATTCAGCGGGCTCCTCCCATGGAGACAGATCGTGTTGTGGTATAGACACCCCCCAGGTATGAAATTTAAAGGAATATTACACTTTTTCTTTTACACTTTTATTGTTTCACTTTATGCATTATTAAAATCACTGCTCCAGAAAAAACGGCCGTTTTTAAAACTTTTTTTGTATTGATCCATGTCCCCAAACCCTTTTTATGACAATAACTTGCATATTAACCTTTAAAATTAGCACTTTTGATTATTCAGGTTCATGTCCCATAGACTTTAACGGTGTTAACGGTGTTCGAACAAATTTTTTGCCTGTTCGCATGTTCTGGTGCGAACTGAACAGGGGGGTGTTCGGTCCATCCCTAGTTATCATTGAGAATCATGGGGTACAACTTTTCAAGCAACTCGGAGGTCCAAAGTCGCCCAACTGTGAAAAGACATATATATATTAATAGAAAGGAGCTCTCATTTATACTTGCATTTACATCAGCAGAACAAATGCAGGAAGTGATGTGTGCGCATGGGCCAGAAGCAAATGTGTAGGGATGCCAAACAAACCAATGAACCCCACCCACACCAAATCTAACTACCACATCCACCCCACATTGATCAAGCACAAGTAGATATCATGTCCTTATCCGGAAAATGAGCAGCGCCTCCTCTTTGCTAAAGAGAGACCTCGCCATGTCTACCTATGTGGAGATCCTGACCAGCACAGGAACTTTCGGGTGATTACAATGACTTATTACGGGGTCAGAAGGCGAAACCACACTCTTTTGATCGCTGCTGCGAATATTTGATCGCAACCACGATTAGAATTTTATTATTTTTGTTTATTTGCAGATATGCAAATTTGTATTCTCCTTATGATATTTAAAGGTGTTCCATAAGAAATGGTGTCCCTGGGTTAGCAGCAGGTGAATGACAAAAACAAAAGGCCCAGTTTGAGCCCTGGTTCACACTGACAGAAGGAGGAAATCGTTCAGATGAAATCACACAATTTCATTCCCGTATGTCAGTCCTAACTGCAGGGGGAATTTCAGAGACATCTTTGCAGGTTTCTGCACTGATATCAATACAAATTGCACCCCAAAGTCACACCAATTAAAACGGTGCAATTGCTACCGATTTGACATGTCAAATCGCACTAATGTGAACTAAAGCTGACACATAAAACACTGCCTATCCACCAGCTGAATTCATTACCTGCAATTCTCCACAGCAGTTTATATATAAAGATTCCACCTTTATCATTTACTTGCAGGTGTGCAGAAGCCTAGGTTTGCATTGGAGCGATTTGTCATGCGATTTGAGAGTTCAAATCGCATGACTATTGGCAGCAACGGCACTGTTCCAATTGATGCAACACCAATATTGTGGCACCGCACCAATTTGTTAAAGTAGTTCCTGCACTACTTTTGCTGATTTCAGGTGCGACTTCAAAAGACATCTGTGTATGAAGCCACACAGATGTCTATCAAGTAGCACCTGAAATCGCGCTGACCTTGCTACTTTGAAATCGTGCTACTTCAAGCGAAGTAGCGCAATTCCTAAGTAGCATCAAATACATATTGAAATAAGATATAAGAGATATTGCACTTTCCCAAAATCACCACCACCCACAAAAACTAAAGAGAAAGAAAAGTAGAAGAAAAAAAACACCACAACAAAGCTCAATAATGTACTTTTATTTTACCAGCAGAAAAAAAATGTACATTCATTTACTAGCTTCAAAAACATTTGGACAGGATATAAGGTGCTACATTTAGCAAAAGGATTTTAAGGGCCCTGCTCATAGGAGCTTACAATCTAAAATTTGACTAAACCTTAGAGTGGACACAGCTTTAATTTCAGTGTATAACAGGCAACACATTACATTTTTATCTGCAAGATTATAGAAACATACTTAACAGTCATTCTTTCAAAGAATTCCAACATAATATTAAAAAAAATACTTATTCAAAACACCCACCACGAGCCCACAATCCACACATGCATACATTGGTGACCATGTTCTGCTGGAAGCTGCATTTCGGTGTACACAATTAAACAACGGGAAAAAAAAAGTAGAATGTCAGCAGATGCTTCCAAATGATGTTTGCATGATCAGACAGGAACAAAACACACACAACATTGACAGCATGGCCACATAAACCCACTTTTGATTGAAAAATGCACAAGAATTTCAGCAAATATCCCTAGTTGGGCATTTGTCAATAGGCACAGTATCATTCCTTCTCCCCCACAAATCACAGCAAAAAACCTGACCTTCTCAGACCAAATGAACCCCCCCCCCCCACTGCAGGCCTTTATATAAGAGAGGTTGTATTGTTAGCACACTGACACACTCAATAGAAGTACACGCCCACCAGTATCTTTCAATCTATCTCTTCATGTATGTCTAAAGTGATTGCACCTGATGAGCAGGAACACATAATACTATTCGCAACTGTGTTAGCTGTTGGCTATGTGCATAAAATCTTCAACTACAGGACAAAGATCGAAGTCCATTTGCATTCACATAAACAAAGCAACAGTTTTCTAAGCATATGTACCTGTGCAGTGTAAACCCTAAATTTTTAAATGTCCAAGTCCCTGGGCATGATTAGTGCTAACAAACATTAACATCAGTCCCTGGCTGCAATGAGCTTCCAATCTAAAGTCCAAAAGTAACTTTCTAACATTAGAACCTATTTCGACAGGAGACAAATAAAATACTGGCATGTCTTTGGACTGTGGTGAGAAACCAACACAGGGAGAACATATAAACTTTAACACAAGCATTAGCATGTTGGGGAATTGAACCAACATCCCAGGTGCTGCTAGACAGAACTGCTACCCACTTAGCCACCAGGCAGCCTCACACATGTTCTCTGCATGTCTGTGGTGTGAACCAGCCCTAAGTCCATAGCCATGCTCAGTGTCACAAGCAATATACAATATATTGACCTAAGTATTGGGATGCCTGCCTTTAAATGCACATGAACTGTAATGGCATCCCAGTATTAGTATAGGGTTCAAAACTCATTTGGCCCACCCTTTGCAGCTATAACAGCTTCAACTCTTCTGGGAAGGCTGTCTACAAGGTTTAGGAGTGTGTCTATGGGAATGTTTGACCATTCTTCCAAGTGCATTTGTGAGGTCAGGAACTGATGTTGGGCGAGAAGGCCCGACCTACAGTCTCCACTCTAATTCATCCCCAAGGTGTTCTGTGGTGTTGAGGTCAGGACTCTGTCCAGGCCAGTCAAGTTCCTCCACCCCAAAATCAGTCATCCATGTCTTTATGGACCTTGCTTTGTGCACTGGTCCAAATTATTTGGTGGAGTCGGGATTATGATGTGGGGTTGTTTTTCAGGGGTTGGGCTTGGCCTCTTAGCTCCAGTGAAGGGAACTCTTAAGGCGTCGGCATACCGGAGTCGGGATTATGATGTGGGGTTGTTTTTCAGGGGTTGGGCTTGGCCTCTTAGCTCCAGTGAAGGGAACTCTTAAGGCGTCGGCATACCAAGACATTTTGGACAATTTCATGCTCCCAACTTTGTGGGAACAGTTTGGGGAAAGCCCCTTCCTGTTACAACATGACTGCACACCAGTGCACAAAGCAAGGTCCATAAAGACATGGATGAGGGAGTTTGGGGTGGAGATACTTGACTGGCCTGCACAGAGTCCTGACCTCAACCCAATAGAACACTTTTGGCTGAATTAGAGAAGAGACTGCGAGCCAAGCCTTCTCATCCAACATCAGTGCCTGGCCTCACAAATGCACTTCTGGAAGAATGATCAAACATTCCCATAGACACACTTAACCTTGTGGACAGCCTTCCCAGGAGCTGTTCTAGCTGCAAAGGGTGGGCCAAATAAAATTTTAACCCTACGGACTGAGACTGGGCTGCCATTAAAGTTCATGTGTGTGTAAAGGCAGGTGTCCCTATACTTTTGGCTAAATAGCGTATCTGGAAAAGACTTACAATGTTGGTGGAACCCTCCTACACATAAATACTACATTTAGACATAGTTATAGGACCTGGGAGATGACACAACATCTCTACATGAAGCAGCATGTTTGGGATTTGAACCCAGGCACTCAGGGATAGGGATGAGCCGAACACCCCCCTGTTCGGTTCGCATCAGAACATGCAAACAGGAAAAAAGTTTGTTAGAACACGCGAACACCGTTAAAGTCTATGGGACACGAACATGAATAATCAAAAGTGCTAATTTTAAAGGCTAATATGCAAGTTATTGTCATAAAAAGTGTTTGGGGACCTGGGTCCTGCCACAGGGGACATGGATCAAAGCAAAAAAAAGTTTTAAAAACGGCCGTTTTTTCAGGAGCAGTGATTTTAATAATGCTTAAAGTCAAACAATAAAAGTGTAATATCCCTTTAAATTTCGTACCTGGGGGGTGTCTATAGTATGCCTGTAAAGGGGCGCATGTTTCCTGTGTTTAGAACAGTCTGACAGCAAAATGACATTTTGAAGGAAAAAACTCATTTAAAAATACCCGCGGCTATTGCATTGCCGTCAATACACATAGAAGTTCATTGATAAAAACGGCATGGGAATTCCCCAAAGGGGAACCCCGAACCAAAATTTAAAAAAAAAAAATGACGTGGGAGTCCTCCTACATTCCATACCAGGCCCTTCAGGTCTGGTATGGATATTAAGGGGAACCCCGGCCAAAATTTAAAAAAAAAATGACGTGGGGTTCCCCCTAAATTCCATACCAGACCCTTCAGGTCTGGTATGGATTTTAAGGGAAACCCTGCGCCAAAAAAAAAAAAAAAATGGCGTGGGGTCCCCCCAAAAATCCATACCAGACCCTTATCCGAGCACGCAACCTGGCAGGCCGCAGGAAAAGAGGGGGGGACGAGAGTGCGCCCCCCCTCCTGAACCGTACCAGGCCACATGCCCTCAACATTGGGAGGGTGCTTTGGGGTAGCCCCCCAAAACACCTTGTCCCCATGTTGATGAGGACAAGGGCCTCATCCCCACAACCCTGGCCGGTGGTTGTGGGGGTCTGCGGGCAGGGGGCTTATCGGAATCTGGAAGCCCCCTTTAACAAGGGGACCCCCAGATCCCGGCCCTCCCTGTGTGAAATGGTAAGGGGGTACTTACCCCTACCATTTCACTAAAAAACTGTCAAAAATGTTAAAAATGACAAGAGACAGTTTTTGACAATTCCTTTATTTAAATGCTTCTTCTTTCTTCTATCTTCCTTCATCTTCTGGTTCTTCTGGTTCTTCTGGCTCTTCTGGTTCTTCCTCCGGCGTTCTCGTCCAGCATCTCCTCCGCGGCGTCTTCTATCTTCTTCTCCTCGGGCCGCTCCGCACCCATGGTATGGGGGGGAGGCTCCCGCTCTTCTCTTCTTCTTTTCTTCTCTTCTTCTCTTCCTCTCTTCTTCTCTTCTTCTTCTTTTTTTTAATTTTGGTTCGGGGTTCCCCTTTGGGGAATTCGCATGCCGTTTTTATCAATGAACTTCTATGTGTATTGTCGGCAATGCAATAGCCGCGGGTAGTTTTAAATGAGTTTTTTCCTTCAAAATGTCATTTTGCTGTCAGACTGTTCTAAACACAGGAAACATGCGCCCCTTTACAGGCATACTATAGACACCCCCCAGGTACGAAATTTAAAGGGATATTACACTTTTATTGTTTGACTTTAAGCATTATTAAAATCACTGCTCCTGAAAAAACGGCCATTTTTAAAACTTTTTTTTGCATTGATCCATGTCCCCTGGGGCAGGACCCAGGTCCCCAAACACTTTTTATGACAATAACTTGCATATTAGCCTTTAAAATTAGCACTTTTGATTTCTCCCATAGACTTTTAAAGGGTGTTCCGCGGCATTCGAATTTGCCGCGAACACCCCAAATTGTTCGCTGTTCGACTCGAACTCGAACCTCATCCCTACTCAGGGATACTAAGAAAAAGTTCTAACCTCTAAGCCACGGAGCTGCCATGTGTGAGAACCTCCTACACATAACTACACATAAGACACATAAATACTGCATTTCTTTGGACATACAGGTGATGGAATTACATTACTCAAAAGTTATTCTTCTTGATTTATTCTGTGATATTTGGTGTTTTTTTGTGGGTGAGAGTAGAATATTACCCTCATTTTTTTTGGAATTACATTTTGATTTCTGATGTTGGTACACATATCACATTTTTTGGGCTAAAATTATCAATATTTGGAAATAATAAAAAGCACAAAAAATTGTGATTCATTTTAAATTTGCATCAGCAATGGTATTGTGTGTGGATTGTAAAGACACCTGTGTGAGTTTGGGTAAAGATTGTTGTGAGATGGAGAGTAACAAGTGAAAGTGACAGAGAAAAATATATTTTATCAAAACATCAAAACATTCCACATTCTAGCATTCTTAAAAACAGAATATTTTAAGTAGAAGCAACAATGTTGCAAAGAAAAATTAATTTTAGAGAAAGATACATTTCATCTCATCATTAAAAGTTTTTTTTTTTTTTGTGAAAGTTACAATTGTTCCATTAGAATGGCTAAAACTTGCATTGGGCTGGAATAGAGCAGATTTTCCCTTCCAAAAAATGCTCTCTAATTAAGTCAAATTTTGGTATTTTCTATAGCGCCGGGTAAAAAAGACACTGGAGCTAAAATGAGAGCTATTTTCTGGTCTGAGCATGCTCAGTTGTGTTGGCACCTAGTTGTCCAAAACGGGGAATTTTTCACTTCTCAGACATTTAAAGATATTTCAGTGTAGAAATCACTTTTTCACACAGTTTAAAAGCAGATTATCTTTAAATAATATACCACATATTTCAGTACCCTTTAGGAAATTCTATCATGCTCTAAACATTATTTCCATGTGCAATTCTCCAGGTTTTAGCAGAGTAATAGGGCGTACACACGGTCGGACTTTGTTCGGACATTCCGACAACAAAATCCTAGGATTTTTTCCGACGGATGTTGGCTCAAACTTGTCTTGCATACACACGGTCACACAAAGTTGTCGGAAAATCCGATCGTTCTAAACGAGGTGACGTAAAACACGTACATCGGGACTATAAACGGGGCAGTGGCCAATAGCTTTCATCTCTTTATTTATTCTGAGCATGCGTGGCACTTTGTCCGTCGGATTTGTGTACACACGATCGGAATTTCCGACAATGGATTTTGTTGTCGGAAAATTTTATCTCCTGCTGTCCAACTTTGTGTGTCGGAAAATCCGATGGAAAATGTCCGATGGAGCCCACACACGGTCGGAATTTCCGACAACACGCTCCGATCGGACATTTTCCATCGGAAAATCCGACCGTGTGTACGGGGCATAAGGGTTTGGGTGCTATTTGGTTTCAGGGAACTATAGTAAATTCGATTTTGGGAGTATTTTCTCACCAGCGCTATAGTGAATACTGTTTTAGCGCTAATTAGAGCTAAATTGTCGCGAATTAATGCTAATTCGCGGCAATTAGCGTTGCGGCGCTATAGGAAATGACCCCCAAAATCTAGTCATATGGCATTTGGCAAGCTTGCAAGACCAACAATACCATTACTTTTGTATGTCCTGCATTAATTAGGTGGTGTTTTCCCTGATCACTGATGGGGTACAGTTATTTTCCTGGCTTTCTTGGCAAGACATACAAGCATGCACCATGAATGCACACATACACACAAACATGCACATAAAAACCATAAGCATGCACACGTACACACACACACATAGGCAATGTGTCTTTTGAATGAGCTGCTGTCTACATTTCTCAATGTGTTTGCTTGTGCAACGGATTATTGAACAAATCAAAATAAACCTTTATTGTACAGGTCATCAAATTTATAATGGCCTCCTGAATGATATTTTTCTATATGCACATGCCATAGAATACCATAAAGCATGCCATTTAGAGCATTTGGATAAATGAATATTCCTGCGCTGCCAAAACTGTAATGAAAATATAGTGCTTGGTTACAGCAAGCACCAATTGGGTCAAACTCTACCCAGCAGAAAATGTAATAAAAATCAATATATAGTGCTGTGCTCCAAATAATAACTCAAATAAAGTGCTCAGTGATTCATATACCGTGATAAGTGTACAAGATAATAAACTTCAAAATGATTCAAATTCATACACTAAAAACACAGTAGATACAGAATCTAAAGTGCTAGATAGCACAAAAGAAAAGTGATAAACTTCTCATGTGTAATAGGTGCAAATAGTCTGATATGGTACAGGGTCCAAACCAACACCAACATAAATAGTATAAAGTGCAAGTGACGCAAAGTTCAAAGAAAGCATATATCTTCAAAATAGTGCTAGTGATCACACTGTTCTATCATTCTGTGTTGTGATGATATTAATAAGTGATCCTTTTCTTCTGTGCAGTTACACCTTAATTAGCAGTGGCTCCTTACCTTACCGCTGTAAGGTAATAGCATAAAGATGTCAAAGGGTAATCCAAATTCCAGAATCCTGCAGTGAGTCTCACTGAATATTTCTTTGTGGATGGCGGTCTATATGGAGCCAGGTATCCTGGTGAATGCTTCTTGTTTATGTGTGACTCCTTTACATAAGTTACTAGCGATGGAGATTCTCTCAGATGGACACATAAACAGATGGAGAAAAAAGAGAGCGGGGGGCCCCAATAGTGAAGTATGCAAAACTAGAAATTTATTTGCTTACAGCCAAAATAAGGTACTCACATAAAAGCAGTTAAAATTGAGTAAAAAATAAAACGAGCAGCGAGCTTGCAGCCTGACGTCACATCCAGTGCCTGTGTATTCCGACATGTATTGTTACGGTCACATGACTTCATCAGGGAATAGATATTAGCACTGGAAGTGTCCTTAAATAGGTTAAGGACAGTGTCCTCTACTAACTTATGTAAAACTTATGTAACTTATGTAAAGGAGACACACATAAACAAGAAGCATTCACCAGGATACCAGGCTCCATATAGACCACCATCCACAAAGAAATATTCAGTGAGACTCATTGCAGGATTCTTGAATTTGGATTACCCTTTGACATCTTTATGCTGTTACCTTACAGCGGTAAGGTAAGGAGCCACTGCACCTTTAGGTGTAACTGCACAGAAGAAAAAGGATCACTCATTCACATCATCACAACACAGAATGCTAGAACACTGTGATCACTGGCACTATTTTGAAGATATATGCTTTTTTTGAACTTTGCATCATTTGCACTTTATTCTGTTTATGTTAGCGTCGGTTTGGACGTTGTACCATATCGGACTATTTGCACTTATTGCACATGGGAAGTTTATCACTTTACCATCTTTTGTACCATCTAGCACTTTAGATTCTGTATTTACTGTGTTTTTAGTGTATGCATTTGAATAATTTTGGAGTTTATTATCTTGTACACTTAGCACTTTATATGAATCACTGAGTATTTTATTTGATTTATTATTTGGAGCACAGCACCATATATTGATTTTTATTCCATTTAGAGTATTGCCTTACATTGTAATCTAACAGCAATTCAAAGTCACCTGCAAATCAACTTATTTTTCTTATAGTTAATTCTGGGCCATTAATAAAAGGAACATATCAGGACATGTTTTACAGTGCCAGAAAACTCTTTGAGCACTTAGTAAAAGCCTACTATAATCCTTTTTCTAAGCAGTTATATCTGTTTATCATAATCAAGGACTTAAGGTTAACAGGATCACATTTGTATCTTGTTTAAAATATTTTTAACTATGGCTAAATAACAACATTTCTGTGTTGTATGCCAATTACAAAATTATTTATAAGGATGGAACAATAGATTAAAATGTACTAATTGATGGGGCGTGGCTACCGCGCTAAGAGAACAGACGCATGACCTGTTAGCTCTGCACTGACGGCAGGATTTAAAACAATTCGAGGCGATCCAGACCGCTCCTTCTGGCACCAGCACCTACCTAAAGACCCGCAGCACCCTCCGAGATGACAAGGAAGAGACAGAACTCCTCACAGCCGAAGAAATTAAACGATTTCTTCCCCCCTAAGAACCACAGCGGGACCCAAGATGGCGCCGCCGGCTGCTCTCCGGTTACATCAATCGAATCTCACTCGGCCACACCAAGCCCGAGCTCCAGACGAAACCCACACTCCTGCTCCCCAGATGCCTCCACTCTGCTCTCAGGCAGCCCTGCCAAATCGAAACCCCGCATGTCGAATGATTCGACCAACCACAAGGTCAGTACGGGACATAACTCTCTAGAAGACACGAGAGAGATGGCTGATTCCATTAACTCTTTCCCCACTGTAAACCAGCCCCTCTCAGACACAACCCTTAGAGACATGTTAGTCTCATTACGCAGCTCACTGCACACAGACATGATGGAATGCATGCCAAACTTTAAAACAGAGGTGAAGGAACTGGGGGGCAGAGTGGACCACGTGGAGAAAAAAATGGGGGATTATGCTGCATCATACAATACCCTGGTAGATGCTCATAATGACCAATCAGATGAGGTAACGTGGCTTAAAGAAAAAGTCGCAGACCTCGAGGACAGATCACGCAGAAATAATCTGAAAATGCGCGGGGTCCCAGAAAGTGTTCTACCATCACAACGCCAATATGTCCAGGAATTCATGTCAGCATACCTACCATCTACCCCTTCTTCAGAGTTAATCATTGACAGAATCCACAGACTTCCCAAACCTGCACACCTATCAGATAACATTCCTAGAGACGTTCTGATGCGGGTGCACTTTTTCCATGTTAAGGAGCAGTTCATGCTAGCCTTTAGGAAAAATCCACAACCTCCCGAGCAATACTCAAACATTCAAATGTTCGCAGACCTCTCACAGTTCACGATGCAAAAACGTAAATCACTGCTAACTGGGACTAAGGCACTGCGCAATCACAACATCACCTACAGATGGGGTTTCCCGACAAAACTCATCGTCACCCATGATGACAAGACCTCGGTGATCACCAATCTGGAAGACGGCCTATCAATGTTGCGTACTTGGGACATCCTACCAGAACAATCCTCTCCAGGGCCTTCTCCCTCCTCAAAACTAGATGACCAGACCGAATGGAAGGTTGTGTCATACAAAAAGCAACAGAAAAGTCGCAACAAATATTCGCCTCGAATGTCATAAGCTACCCACAACTACGAATCTCCTGCCACCTAATGGAGTTAACACTCCACGTAGTTTCCCCTCCTAAAAATGCGCAGTACAGCTGCCATCAGATTCTGGAAAGAATCTCACCTTTTTTACACACCAATTTTGTCTTTGTTTGTTGTTTTTCTCTGTTTTACCTCTTCCTTTTCTCCCCCCTTAACCCCTCAAATCGGTGACGGACTGAAAGCTCATATCACTGGAGGAACTCTTCTCATCCAGAAAGAAGACAAACCGCAACTAAGACCACCAGCAAATACCCGGGAATACATAAGGTACCAATACACCATCATCTTACACATCACATATGGCGGTTAGAGTAACCTCTTTCAATGTCCACGGACTGAACCATCCTGCTAAACGAGCCTCAGTGTGGAAGGAAGCCCTCAAACTAAAATCTGACATTCTGTGCATTCAGGAGACGCACTGGGTAACCTCAGCAATCCCCAAATTCTCTCACCATAAATTTCCACACATTTTTCAGGCATCAGCTTCTAAAAAACAAAAGGGTGTACTCATCGCCATCAGAGACTCTGTTTCTCTCTCAATCCAAGAGACCCATGTAGACCCTGAGGGTCGGTACCTAATCCTAATTGGAGAATTTAACAACCATTTATACACGCTGGTTAATCTTTATGCGCCTAACACGCGCCAACTAGGTTTTTTGAAAAAGATGTTTCGCAAGATCAACTCAATCAAAAAAGGAGCAGTTATAATGTGTGGAGATTATAATGTCACAGTGGATTACAAAATGGACACCACCTCCAAATCAAGTCGCCCTCTTCCCTCAATCCAAAACATACTACATAAAGAAGAGATGTACGACGCTTGGAGGTGTCAACACTCTAATGAACGGGACTACTCCTTTCACTCCTCTAGACATAACTCGTATTCACGTATAGACTTAATCTTGGTGGACAGAACTCTACTTCAGAAGGTGTCCTCCTCTGCCGTGCATGACATTACGTGGTCTGACCACGCCCCTGTGTCCCTCACGATAGAGGAGAGATACTCATCAGCACCATCCTACATTTGGAGGGCCAACCCCCAAATCTTCCAACAACCATCCCAGGTTGCTCTTGTAAACAAACATCTAAAAGATTATTTTGAAATCAATGCTAAATCGGTTAACAGTCCATTTACTATGTGGTGTGCCCATAAGGCATATATTAGAGGCATATTGTTACAGATCAGCTCGCGGATGAAGAGGCAGAGGACATTGAAATTAGATTCCCTTCTCAAAGACATACAACTTCTGGAGGCCCAGAATAAAATCGTACCTGACCCAAGCATAGCAAACAAACTAAACCAACTGCGATCGGATCTCAGACTCATGTTACTAGAGCAATATGACAAACATATTAGGTACCTAAAACTTAATCACTACTCTTCAGGTAACAGAGCTGGCAAACACTTGGCCCAGAGACTGAGAGACCGTAGGACACAAATGAGGATCCCTCACCTAATCCGTAGCTCAGATAACAGTAAAATCTTCAACCCTACTGACATAGCAAATAATTTTGCTGAATATTACTCCTCTCTTTATAATTTAAAAGACGATACAAATACACAACAGCCCTCAGATGAAGCCATCTAATCATTTTTGGCAGATCTCACACTACCCTCCCTTTCAGCATCACAATTAGAACAACTTAATCTACCCATAACGGAGACTGAGATCCGTAAAGCAGTTAAATCGCTACCCACTGGTAAATCTCCAGGACCAGATGGACTACCAAACAGTTATTACAAAGTGTTTTGTGAAATTTTGTCCCCCTCACTCAAAGAAATTTACCTGGAAGCAATGTCCTCTGCCTCATTCCCTGCCGAAATGCTCAAAGCGTATGTTGTCACCATTCCAAAACCTGGGAAAGACCCTATTACACCTGCTAACTTTAGACCTATTTCCCTACTAAATACAGATGTTAAACTATACGCCAAGATCCTAGCACATAGACTTATAAATCTCTTACCACTTCTGATCAACCCAGATCAAACGGGCTTTACCAAAGGTAGACAAGCGTCTGACGCCACAAGGAGGATTATTGATTTGGTCCAACGAGCTGGATCCTGTCGGGTGCCTTCTCTGCTGCTCTCTTTGGATGCGGAGAAGGCATTCGACAGGGTCCATTGGGGATATATGGCACAGACACTTAAGAAGTTTGGGTTCGCAGGCCCCAGCCTCTCAGCTATCTTGGCCCTGTACTCTTCACCATGTGCGCAGGTCTACACTTCAGGTACCCTTTCCCTCCCCTTCCCAATTACCAATGGCACTAGACAGGGATGCCCCCTGTCCCCTTCTATATTCAATCTCCTTATAGAACCACTAGCCGAAAAAATTAGAATACACCCAGATGCACCCGGATTCTCCCTGTTAGGTAAATCACACAATATTAACTTATTCGCAGATGACATCATCCTTCTTTTGACCTCACCCACCAAGTCCCTAAAATGTGCCCATGACATTCTGACGAATTTTAGCCAAGTGTCATACTACAAAGTGAATTTCTCAAAATCTCTAATCTTAGGTCTAAATATCCCTCCATCCCTCCAAGTAGATCTACAAAAACGATTCCCTTATACATGGAACTCATCCAGCATCCCTTATCTAGGACTACAAATAACAGCTGACCCCTCCAAACTAGCAGACGCCAATTATGACCCGCTGATTGACAAAATAGCGAAAGAAATAAAAAGACTCAACAAAGTAGAATTATCATGGTCAGGAAGATTAGCATCCTTCAAAATGCTACTACTCCCCCAAATTCTATATATCTTCCGTACTCTACCAATTCAACTCAAGAACACCCATCTCCAATCACTAAACTATCTTCTCAGAAATTACATATGGGGACCCAAAAGACCCAGATGCTCTAGAAAGGTTCTAATTAAACATAGGCTGGCGGGAGGCATGGGCCTGATAGACATCAAGGACTATCATCGAGCATCCTTGCTTACCCAACTCAGACAATGGTTGTCACCATCCCCAGATGTCCTCTGGCACAACATAGAACAAGCCCTCAGCCCAACCCAAGATCTCCGTCTACTATTACTACTTGACATATGGAAACCATATCCCTTAAGATCATTACCACTAACTATTCAGGCCTCTCTACTTGCGTGGAGAGAACTACACAAGTTTTCCCCACCCTCAACCAAAAGTATAAACATCCCAATTCCAATCACCATCTTGAACCACTCCATACCATACTCCAATTTTACAAATTGGTCTACAAGAGGTATATATCTAATTGCCGATCTATATAATAACAACACACTTAAACCATTCAATACACTAGTGGAGGAATACTCACTACCCTTAGCAGACCACTTTAAATATAGACAACTGACTCACTTTCTAAAATCTTTAAAATCAACCCACATACCTATACATGAACCAATATGGCAATTCTACACAAATACCCTTACTACACCTAAAGGTATTTCTTTATTTTATAATTTCCTCCAAAATAAATCTTCCTTTACAAAACTCCCACCATTCTTAAAGTGGGAGTTGGAACTAGGAGAATCCTACACTAACAATCAATGGGAAAACGCACTCAAAACCACATATAAAGCAACTAGATGTGTAAACCATTGGGAACTTTCCTTAAAAATAGCTCAAAGATGGTACCTTACGCCCTACAGATTGTCCAAATTCTCCTTCTCCAACTCACCATTGTGCTGGAGAACATGTGGAGAGGTGGGTAACATTTTGCATGCATTCTGGTCATGTAAACACCTCACCAGCTTTTGGAACAATATATTTAAGTATATATCTCGTATCACAGGAATACTAAAAACACCAAACCCAGGTTTGGCACTGTTAAACCTAGGCATTGAAAGCTTCCCTCCTTGCTTTCGTACAGTGGTCACACATATACTCCTAGCTGCTAGTTCACTAATTACTAAAAATTGGAAAACAAATATTGTACCCAATGCTTCAGAAGCCCTTGTTATAACACGAACCAATTACATCTTTGAATCACTAATAGCAGCAAGAACCGAACAAAAACCTGTCTTTGACAAACATTGGAAAATATGATCGGATTGGTTCAAAGAAAACTAGTGATTTCTGAATTGGTATATATATATACAACCCTTGATATTTCTTAGGTAAGCTTGCATAGTTAATGAAAAATATACATACCTACGACATTCCGTCACCTCTCCCTCTCCCTTCCCTTTACCCCTCCAACCCCCTTCCCCACCCTTTCTTCATTCCTCCTCCCCCCCCCCCTTCCCATCCCCCCCCCTTTTCTATCCTTTGCTACACTTTCATTTTATTGTCTCATGAAAATACATTATGTTAAATAAACTAGTACTACATTATACATAATGAATAAGATAATAACATTGTAAAAATTACTTACCCTATACAATGTAAACTCTGAACCTATCTTTGATTAATGTATGTTTTCATGATGTGTTCATCAATGAATAAGAAAAGGAAAATCTGTACTATGTTTTGTACTTGAAAATCTTTAATAAAAAATAATTTGAAAAAAAAAAAAAAAAAATGTACTAATTGATGTAATGTGCCTGATTCCTTTCCCATTCAATATCTCACTCATTTTTCAAGCTTCCATTAATTCTTAGAAGCTGCCACCAAATCAGGTGTCTATTGTTAAAATACATCTACTAATCTACTATTATTCCATGCCATTTGAAAAATCACCATGAACATACATTTTATTTATAATCTATAGTACTCCATCATAATCATCCAACGCTGTAATTTTATATCTTAATGGCATAGATCAATATTTATCATAAACTATATTAGACTAAAGCAATAGATCATTTTACTCACATTTCAATAAACTTGTTTTAGTATGATTGCTGTTTAATAGCCAGATCAATAAGATACCATGGTATTGATCAGAAATTTGGTTTGCAGCTTATATCTGATTATCATGACATTTTTCACTCGGGTACCATTAAATAATTTAGAAGTAAAACATGTATATGTAAACTATTTATATTTTTGTACTTTATAAAGGGGATATATGGTCACAGCGTACACTTTCATTTTGTAGCATCAGTATTGTAATAACAATTCAAACAATAGTTATTTTTGACAATTTATTATACTCGTACTTGAAAAATCGCCTTTTACATTGTAAGTGGTGTCTGTCTGCAGGCCATTTCTTTTCATAACATCCTGGATTCCACACATGCTTTGCATATGATTCTCTGATGCTGCTAAATCCCCTCCTCTTAGCACCTCTGTAGTTCAGAAGGCAAGCTCTGTGAATTATGTGACACAGCAAGTCCTACATGCAGAGCATAGTGAAAAAATTTCAGTATTCAAGGAAGTAAATGTTTGGGGATCTTCACAAAGTATGCTTGCAAATTTGTTCAGATTAATCGCAGTTCACTAAAAATAATTAAATTACAAGGTCAAAATGAATATATATGTAAGGGATACTGAGATCAAGTATCCAGCAACAGCAGTAGTGACCAGTTCACTGTAGCTGTACTTAGGCAACTGAACGCAGACTGTATGATTAAAGTAAGATTTATTAATAATGAAACAAAAGTCATCCAACATCAGCAAACAGAATACACAGCAAAAGTGTAGATATACATATATGATCCATAAACCAGGTGGCAGAATACCTAACCAGCAACCTAACTATAATACAATATATACAAAATGGGGAACACAGACAAACAGGACAAGACAGAAACTGCAAGGAGATATATGTAATTAGGCCAGAACTGGGAATGGGAACAAGGAGAGCAGATATTAAAGGAGAAGTCCAGCCTGAGCTTTTTAGGCTGGGCTTCCCCTCTAGGTCACCGGGCTGCAATTCGTTTTGCACTTATATGATCCGTTTTCAGCGGATAGCAGTCTGAAATCCACTCTCCGCTGACGTCACTACCATCAGTTGAAGAAGTGCATCATTCCGACTTCCCAAGTCTGGATCCACCAGCTGCCTTGACTGATGGCAGTCTCAGCCACTGAGACAGCTGCTCCCGGCTCCTCCACAGCTCAGCGCTTCAATGAGCGTGGAGAAGCAGAGTGGAGAGACGCTGACTGACAGTCAGCAGCTCTCCATTCAGGGATCTGTGAGAACGGAGCCATAGCCGGTGTTCAGTGGCTCGGTTCTCAGTGCAGAGATGGCAGGGGACAGCTGCAGCATCAGTCTGATGCTCCATCCACATAGGTAAGTATGAATCTAAAAAACAAACAAACCCATACTTCTATTTTAAGTAGCAGGGCACAGAATACAAGTACTAACACAGAATCACAGCAGAAATCAGGATCACAGTCAGGAGCAGCGCATCAATAACCAGGTAACAGGCACACAGGCAAAACACTGAGCCAGTGAAGGAGGTTAGAGAAAGGGTTATATACCTTCCCAGCAGCCAATATCTGGTGGAGACTGATTACTGGGATCAGCGGGCTACTGGAAGACACCTATTGGTCACCATTGAAACTACACCATTCCACTCTGGGAACCACAGTGCCATCAGCAAATGATCCAGGTCCTGACAATACAATTTAAAATTTTGACTATTGGTATGTTTTAAAATGTCAGCAAACAAGATCTTAGTGTTAATAATCAGAATGTATTTAGTAGTAAGTTAAGAGTCAAGTCATCTTAGTATTAGGTTAAGAGTATCACTTAACTTTTTAAACAGTTAAACTGTTTTTGTGTTCTTATTATGTACCTATTGTGAGACTTAGCTTCAAGTGGAGAGGACACGGTCCACTCAGCAAAATTCATTTCAGGGCCTTTTTCTCACTTTTATTTATCCAAATGTCAATGTAACACAGTGTTGTTTGCCCTAACAAATCTGTTTAAATCTGTATTAGTGAGCACTTCTCCTTTGCCAAGATAATCTGTCCACCTCACAGGTGTGACATATTAAGATGCTGATTAGATACCACAATAAAAGGCCACTTTAAAAATCTGCAGTTTTACTGTATTGGGGTCGGGGGGGGTCTGAAAACCAGTCAGTATCTGATGTGAACACCATTGCAGTGCAGCACATCTCCTTCGCATAGAGTTGATCAGGTTGTTGATTGTGGCCTGCGGAATTTTGGTCCATTCCTCTTCAATGGGTATGCAAAGTTGCTGGATATTGGCAGGAACTGGAACATGCTGCTGTATACACCAATCCAGAGCATCCCAAACATGCTCAATGGGTGACATGTCTGGTGATTATGCTGGCCATGCAAGAACTGGTATGTGTTCAGCTTCCAGGACTTGTGTACAGAGCCTTGCAACATGGGGCCGTGCATTATTATGCTGCAACATGAGGTGATGGTCGTGGATAAATGGCACAACAATGGGCCTCAGGATCTCATCACAGTATCTCTGTGCATTCAAAATGCCATCAATAAAATGCACCTGTGTTTTTTGTCCATAGCATACGCCTGCCCATACCATAATCCCACCACCACCATGGGCCACTCGATTCACAACGTTGACATCAGCAAACCACTCACCCACATGACGCCATACATGCTGTCTGCCATTTGCCCTGTACAGTGAAAGCCGGGATTTTTCCATGAAGAGAACACCTCTCCAAGGTGCCAGATGCCATGGAATGTGAGCATTTGCCCACTCAAGTCATTTACGACAATGAACTGCAGTCAGGTCGAGACCCCGATGAGGATGACGAGCATGCACATGAGCTTCCCTGAGACGGTTTCTGACAGTTTTTGCAGAAATTCTTTGGTTATGCAAACCGATTGTTGCAGCAGCTGTCCGGGTGGCTGTTCTCAGATGATCTTGGAGGTGAAGATGCTGGATGTGGAGGTCCTGGGCTGGTGTGGTTACACGTGGTCTGCGGTTGTGAGGCCAGTTGGATGTACTGTCAAATTCTGTGAAACGCCTTTGGAGATAGCTTATGGTAGAGAAATGAACATTCAATTCAAGGGCAACAGCTCTGGTGGACATTCCTGCAGTCAACATGCCAATTTCACGCTCCCTCAAAACTTGTGACATCTGTGGCATTGTGCTATGTGATAAAACTGCACATTTTAGAGTGGCCTTTTATTGTGGCCAGCCTAAAGCACACCTGTGCAATAATCATGCTGTCTAATCGGCATCTTGATATGTCACACCTGTGAGGTGGATGGATTATCTCTGCAAGGGTAAGTGCTCACTAACACAGATTTAGACAGATTTGTGAACAATATTTGAGAGAAATATGTCTTTTGTGTACATAGAAAAAGTTGTAGATATTAAGTTGAGCTCATGATAAATAGGGGCAAACACAAAAGTGTTGTGTTTATAATTTGGCTCAGTGTATATATTTGATTTTTTTTTTTTTTTGTGCCATTTTCCTTTGATAATAAAGAAAAAATAAGAGATATTTATTACCATTTACTACCAATTGAAATCCCAATTTGTACTCCAGACACTGCTGATCAAAGATTGAGGTATAGAGCCAATTAACGGTTCTTTACCACATGATCAGCTGTGTCCAATCACAGCTGATCATGATTTAAACAGAAGCCGGTTATTGGCATGACTTACCTCATGCTGATAGCATGAGGAGAAGAAAGCCAATAACTGACTTGTGTAAAAGGGACATATTCACTGATAATCAGGGCACTGATTATCAGTGTCCTGATTATCAGTGCAGTCCCAACAGTGCCCACCAGTGTTGCCAATCAGTGCCCATCAATTCTGCCAATCAGTGCTTATCGGTGCTGCTAATCAGTGCTGCCAATCAGTGCCCATCAGTGCATCCTCATCAGTGTCACCCATCAGTGCTGCCTACCAGTGCCCATCAATGCCCATCAGTACCACCTCATCAGTGCTGCCTCAACAGTGCCCATCAGTGCAGTCTAAATAAAACGAATAAATAATTGCGCTATTACAGGGATAAGATACAAGTGGTAGCTGCCAGCATGTAACAATGTGGTGCACAGTGCAAGGAAATATGTAAATACTAAACACATGCAGCGCTAAATAAATGATAGGAATGTGCGTTTACATCTTATATATATATATCACATCATATACCGTGAAATAAATGACAGGATGATGTGTTCATATCCTATATAAAGTAAACGTTATAAGTGGTATTTAATGAACTGAACTACAATCAGTGAACATTCACAAGTAACCAAAAAATCAAGAAAGTCCATTCGCAAATAATTGGAAATAAAAAAGTCCATGGTAATTGAAGGTTTATGGGCATGTATGGTGCAGCATTTTAAAGTAGAGACTGGAGCCAAATACAGATAAAGATTTCAGTTCACACACAGATCTTCTTATATTCAAACTCAAAGATGTAAGTGGCAGAAATGAATATCCTTAGCAGAGGGGATGGACACAGTCACCGTACGGTGGATTGTCATACGAGCTTTTAGGGGTCAAACGATCCCGGGGGTATCAAACTGAAAAATCCTGGTGGTGGGTTCCATCCGGGGCAACCGTAGTTGTCAGATGATACGTGGATCCACAGCACATAGAGATGTCACTCTCAGAGGGAATAAGCTGTTAGAGAAAGCGGCTTCCAACTCATGGGTGTCCCATTCATAAAAAAAGGAAAAAATCTCCACAGGGCATGAATCCAATATAAAAAATGCTTTTATAAAAAAGCTAGAGAAATCTTTAACACGCACTTGAATAAATAAAAAGTGATCACAAAACAAAGATAGAAATAAAATTGCGTGGTAGCAGAACATCTGAAAGCTTTAGCAACCCGACATGTTTCGGACCATAGTCCTTCTACTGGGGCATATAGCTAAATGTCTGTACCACGCTCACATATATACACAATAAACCTGATAAGATAGCTAACAGTTGTGTATGCCACCGAGGGGTGGACATAGCCAATCAATAGCAACCTCTGTGTAAAGGACTGCATTGCTGACAGTCCAGAAACACAGATAAAGTTGTCCTCCAATTGCAACCCCTGAAGCGGGGTCATGTGACGGCGTCACTGCGCATGACGTCATCGCGCACCGGCCGCCGTGCTCTGAGCCTCCATTTCAGTCAAGGAAGTGTGGATGTACAAGGCCAGGAGGTGATGTAACCACTCCCACACTGGCCATGGAGGGATGTCATTGCACGTCAGTCCGAGGCGCTCTGATGTGCTCAACTTCCGGTGTCCCCGGAAGGAAGAAAAGAACACTCTGGGTGGCAAGAGGAGGGCAATATATATAAATATGCATAATGAAAATTAAAATAGGAAAATTACTGGGAGGAGTTGTTATATTCCCTTTCCATATATATGTATCTTGAAGGAAAAATATATTCATGTATAAATAGATGTGATATTGGGTCAGTGTGACATAAACAAAAAATTAAAAGAAAAAAATAAGCACATTGAATGATGTGAAACTCCGATCAGCGACCATGTATACTATAGAGTCCTACAAGAAATGTATAATGACACAAAAACATATGTAAGTAGCAGGGACTATTTAAGCTATTAGGACTTATTTATAAATGCGTTTATGTCACATTCCACGTTCAACCCATGGGGGGAGTAGCTTTTCAACTGGTAGATCCAAAACGTTTCAAGCTTAGATACCCCCCTGGTACGTGGACCCCCCCTCCATGATGGGATAAACTTATCTATAACTTGAAACTTAGAGCCCCTCGGATTCTTATTGTGAAATGTGGTTACTTGTGAAATGTGGTTACTTGTGATTCTTATTGTGAAATGTGGTTACTTGTGAATGTTCACTGATTGTAGTTCAGTTCACTAAATACCACTTATAACGGTTACTTTATATAGGATATGAACACATCATCCTGTCATTTATTTCACGATATATGATGTGATATATATATAGGATGTAAACGCACATTCCTATCATTTATTTAGCGTTGCATGTGTTTAGTATTTACATCAGTGCAGCCTATCAGTGCCCATCAGTGCAGCCTCATCAGCGCACAACAGTGAAGGAGAACAATTACCTGTTTGCAAAATTTTATAACAAACTTAACAATGTTTTCAGTCTTTTTAAATTTATTTAGCAACAAATAAAAAAGCCAGTTGTGATTAAATACCACCAAAATAAAGCTCTATTTATCCCACAGGGGCGTCCAGGCCATTAAAAATTGCACCTGTACGAATGTCAGCACATTGAAACCTTACCTCAATCACTCAACCTCAGAGTACCTATATAAATGACATAGAATGCACTATATTTTTTATACAGTTCAAATTTATTAGAACAGAACGCCTTTTGTTGGGCACCTGGTCCTGTACTTGTTTCTTTCTGTTTAAACTTGTGTTGAAAAACAATAAAAACTTATTGAACCTGAAAATAAAGCTCTATTTGTGTGATTTTTTTAAAAATAAAAATTGCAGTTGGGTACAGTGTTGTATGACCGTGCAATTGTCATTCAAAGTGTGACAGCACTAGAAATTGGACTGGCAGGAAGGTAAAAGTACCCAGTAAGCAAGTGGTTAAGCCATATGAACAAAAGCTTCCTGGAAGCACTCTGCCAGTGTTATATGATTTATCCCAACCCATTCAACTATCACTTTTGATGGACAGCCTGACCCATTACAGGAAGAGGTAAAATAATGCATCTACTGGCAGAACAACAGATAACAACAGTATATTGCAGAGGGGACTCAAAGAATCAAACATTGCTCTGTTAGTGCTAGTGACAAATGACATCTTTTATGTCAAGTTTGATTTTGCTAGTGTTCTGTTTTAAATATATATTTTTCTTTTATCTGTTTAAATAGTGCAAAAACATATACCTGTTGAGCCCACTAGAAATCCAGTGCTGTCCTGTGCACTCTACTGCACTAAAATATTTTTCAGCATTATCAATCCTACCCATTTCATCCATGTGCACTACAAACCACCTTCCCTATGTTATGGCATCCTGAGTACCCTGTGACCAAATGAGTGGGGTGATAATGCTGCTTCTTTGCAGATATAGTACAGTACCGTATATAGTCGTGTATAAGTCAAAATTTTCAGCCCTTTTTTGGGGCTGAAAGTGCCCCCTTCGACTTATACACGAGTCACCGCCGTCTGCCTACATGATCAGCGCGTCATGCAGGCAGACGGCGGCCAGTGTGTGCTGCATAGACTCGGCAGCGGCTCTCACTGTTCAAAAGCCGCGCCTCCTCGTCTGTGATAGGCAGTCAGTGTACAGCCTATCACAGACATTCTCTCATCCTCGTCCGTGGTAGGAGGATGAGAGAATGTCCGTGATAGGCTGACCGCTGACTGCTGGGAAATTGAGTTTTTTGGACGAGGAGGAGGCGCGGCTTTTGAACAGTGAATGGCCACCGAATACTACACGCTGGTCGGTGCAGAGCGGCGCACGGAGGATGCACAGGACACAGGTAGGATACACACACAGACACATGCACACAGGTACACATACACAGGTACATATACACATGCACATATACACAGGTACATGACACAGGTACATATACACAGGACACAGGACACATGACACATATGCACAGGACACAGGACACATGACACATATGCACAGGACACATGATACATGCACAGAATACAGGGAGTTATACAGCTGCATATGGGCATTGTTGACCCTCTTTTTCCACTTGCAGTAGCTGCTGCATTTCTCACCCTCGTCTTATACTCGGGGCAATACGTTTTTCCCATTTTTTTGTGGTAAATTAGGGCCTCGACTTATACTCGGAACGACTTATACTCGAGTATATACGGCAATTGGTCATTGTTTTCCTAGGACAGGAAGTGTGTTAATAGCAGGATCGCCAGACATGAAGGAAAAAAGGTCTTGCATGTAAAGACTGGAAAGCTAAAATACGGTATATAAAATATTTGTTCAGATAAAAACACTATAAATATTTGAGGAAAGTGTGAGTTTGTATGAATTTTTTCAAGCAGACCAGTTTTAATAATATGGAAACACAATCTCCAGTCTAAACTGACTCCCAGTGAAATGCTAAATTGGTAATGTTGCCCATATACAGTCAGGTCCATAAATATTGTGACATCGACACAATTCTAATCTTTTTGGCTCTATACACCACCACAATGAATTTGAAATGAAACAAACAAGATGTGCTTTAACTGCAGAATTTCGGCTTTAATTTGAGGGTATTTACATCCAAATCAGGTAAACGGACATGGGGGAGGAGCTGTTGACCAAGATGGCCGCTTAGGCAGACCGCTGGCTGACATGCTGCAAACATTGGGCGTCTGATGTATACACAGCCGGTGTATGTTTCTGATATGCCTCCGGCTTACCTCTGAGCAATCCCCCTCTTACCAATCCAGTTGAAAGCGCTATAGCCCAGGGGCGGCAGCGTGAGTGGTAGCGGCGGTATCCGGCATTCACAGGAGCAGAGACCCGCGGGAGATACGACACGACGAGATACAAGCCGGTGGAGTGCCTGAAGTGCCTTGGAGACAGAGTCGGGAGACAGCGGACGCGGGAGGGCGGGAGTCTCTGTGAGTCTGCTGAAGCGGACGACAGTGGTCCTCGCCTGAGAGCGTCCTCTCCGGCAGAGTTACCAGGAACGGAGCAGCACAGAACAGACGGATCTCCAAAACATAAAGGTCAGCCGTCCTAACACTACCACTACTAAGATAAATTAAGCTATTACTAAGCTACTGGCTCACTGAAAGCTACAGAACACAGGACGGAGATAGGAGCTGCAGGTAGGACACAGGAGTGTTACAAAAGCCTGTTTCCCTGGTCTCCTGAGACATCCCCTGGAATATTTGGTTGCTGGACAATCCTTGCAATATATTAGGGACATAAAAACATAGCTCTTAAAAATAATTAAAAACATAAAGAGAGAAAGAAAGAAAGGAAAAGAAAAGGGAAGGAAAAAGAAAGACCGTTTTTTTTTTTTTTTCTGATTGACACTTATATCAGTGGTGGGGGGAGGGAGAAGAAAATAAAGGAAAGAAGAGAAAGATAAAAACATAGACCACAAAATTAAAGGGAAAACACAAATTCCCTGAAAGCACCCCCCTTGCCTCCACCTATCTTGCATAGAAGGGGAAAGAAAGAAATATGGCCCCCAAGAAGAGTAGTAAGACCCCACAGCCTCAAAAAGGTAAAAAGGACAAAACAGAAGGTATTAACAAAAGCACTACAGGGGTACAACCAACACAAACAACTGATATTAAGGAATTTTTTCAACAACTACAGTTACAGCTACACTCCTCTCAGGTAACACAGACGCTACAATCATCGCATGACCTGTCTAATATAGCGGAACCAATAGAAACATCTAGATCATCAGGAGAAGAGCAATTAAACCACCCCAGAAATAGCTCATTGATGGACACAACAGGGTCTTCAAGTGAACAAAAAGAGGAAGATAAAGAAAAATGGGATATAAGAGCTTACATATGTTCGCTTCCTACTAGGGCAGATATGGATCAATACGTTCATAGGCTAGAAAAATCATATAAAGAAGAGATTCAAGAGCTTAAAATCTCTACAAAAAATATGCAAGAAAAAACGGACATAATAGATGAGAGAGTGTCAAAAACGGAACAGGAATTACTACAGATGAAAGAAAAAATACAGAAGCAAGAGACCCAGTTAAAGCAAATAATAAACAACTTAGACGAACAGGAGAATAGAAACAGAAGATCCAACATAAGAATCAGAGGTCTAAAAGAGACAGTGGGCCCTAAAGAGCTTATAGCAACATTACAAAAGATATTTCAGGAAATTACCCAGGACATTGATATAAAAGATTTAATCATTGAACGAGCACATCGGGTAGCAGGAATAAGGAAGCTAGACATTAATAAACCTCGGGATATCATCTGCAAAATGCACTATGCCCATATCAAGGATAAAATAATGCTTGCAGCCCGCCAAAATAAAAATATCCAATTTGATGGAAAACCCCTCTTGCTTTTTCAAGATATATCAAAATATACATTGGATCGTAGAAGAGCGCTAAAACCCCTAGTGGAACAATTGATAAAAAATAATATTCACTACAGATGGAAATTTTCATTTCAGCTACAGATCCAAAAGGAAGGACAGACTATCTCATTTAGAGATCTGGAGGACTTACCGGAATTTTTAGTGGTTCTAGGAATCCCAGAGTTAGCATTGCCGGACTGGCCCATAAAATATATGCAAGCATCCAAGAAAATATAAGGGGACTCTTGAGGGGGAGGAGGGAGGAGGGATGAAACGAGAAAATGGGGAAAAGGAATATAATAACTGGATAATTCGGATCCTAGACATAAAGGGTTTTTGGTGTATGGGATTTTTTTTTTTTTCTTCCCTCTCAACACAGAAAAGATAATATATAGAGTATGCTATATTAGAATGAGATATATGAAATGTGTTCGGAGATATTGATTTTGTAAGTTATATAATAATGTAACCATTTTTTATATACGATAACGAGTTTTATATAATAGATGAGATAAGGGGTTTTTCCCCTTTTTTTTTTTTTTTTCTTTATATAACATAATAAGAGATAATATATATTCAGTATGTTGTTCGCACCAAGAGTTACACAATGCACACACAGGTAAATAACAATTTGCATAAAGGTATACACTAACGAGATAAGCAATGATAACATTAGGTACATGGTAAATAGTAGTATTGGGTGAAGGAGGTTTTGTTTTTTTTTTTTGTTTTTTTCCCTCTTCTTTCCTTTTTAACACAACACATTGGAGATAATACACATTTTATATATTGTCCACATCAAGAATTATGTAAAGTTCACATAGGGAGATAACAATTTTTACAAGGTTTTATAAGTTTATGCACTTAGTGATTTTTGCCTACTTTCTTAACACAGAGAAGATAATATACAAAGGTCCGCTATAATATAACGGGTTAAATGAAAAGTGTTTATGAAATGTTTTATACACAAGAGGATTGGGGGGTGTTTTTTTTTTTTTCTCCACACAACACACGGAGATAATATACACTCTTTTTTTTTTAATATACACTTTTTCTGTTGTTCACAACAAGAGTTATGTAATGTACATATGGGCAGATAACAATTTTTATAAAGTTTATGCACTAAGTGACATGAAATGGTAATGGTGGGTTTCTTTTTTTTTTTTTTTTTTGTTGTTAATAAGGATAAATATCTAGGATACATCCCATCCCCCCTACACCCCTCCCCAAGAAAGGAGAGGGTACGAAGGGAAAGAAAGAGCCAAGGAAAATAGAGAGGAAAGTGTCCCAAGATAGGAGGAGGATGATGAAGGGAAGGAAAAAGGGGAAAGAAAAAATGATAAAATGCAGCAGGAAGTCAGCGGTCGAGAGGCGACCCTTGGTCACCAGGCTCAAAACCCCCCATAGTAGGGAACTTACTTAGATAGTAAGAAAGACTATTTTTTTTTTAGTCAATAGATATAAGATAGTGTGGGAGTGAGGTGAGTGTGAGAGTGGGGGTTTGTAGTTGGTTTTTTTTTTTTGTTTTTAGTTTTTTTTTTTTTGTTTTTTTCTCTTCTTATTGGCTCTATTGGTCCTAAAATATGAAAACATGTTCGTACAACATTAGAGGTCTCAACTCAGCATCAAAAAGGTCACAGGTCCTGTACTCTCTTCATAAACAAAAAGTGGGGGTAATCTTTTTCAAGGAGACGCATTTCCGTACAGACCACGTCCCAAATCTACAAAATAGATTCTACACTACCTGGTATCATGACTCCTTTCGATATTCAAAATCAAAGGGCGTCTCTATAGCAATACATAAAACAATACCTCACCAAATGCTGGAAGAATGGCATAATAGGGATGGAAGAGCAATATTACTCAAACTTATTATATATGGCAAAAAGTATACATTTATTAACATGTATCTACCTAATCAAGGACAATATAAAGTAGGAACACAAATGTTAAAACAGCTTATGGAAAAAGCTGAAGGGATAATAATAATTGGAGGAGATTTTAATTTGGTACTTGATAGGGAAATGGATACTACAGCATCTTCGATAATACAGATGGGCAGAGAGAAGAAAAACTTTTTAGATATGATAGCAAAATACCAGTTGATTGATATATGGAGGGCACTACACCCAACAGATAAGGATTTCACATTTCACTCAATAGTACATAAGACATACCATAGATTAGACTTTTTTTTGATAAACCAAATGGGGATGGCGGTAACTTCATCTTCCGAAATAGGTAGTTCGATATGGTCAGACCATGCACCCGTATTTTTGGTTTTGGACTTGCTTAAGGGTAGTAACAAGAAAGGGAATTGGAAGCTCAATGATAATTTGCTTCATGATGAGACTTGTGTGATAGAAATAAGGAAGGCAATATCAGACTTCTTACACGACCACAGAGAAGATACTACTTCGCTGCCTATCAAATGGGAAACATTAAAATGTGTAATCCGAGGCCTTTTTATAAAACACGGGGCTAGATTGAAAAAATTAAAAGGTAACAAAATAACCCAACTATTAAAAGAAATACCCATAATAGAAGCTCAACACAAACAAAATCCAGTACGCGAAATACTAATAGAGTTAACAGAGAAAAAAATAGAATTAAAAACCTTGATTGATGAGCAAACCTTACGTATAAGAGATAGTAACCGTGCCCTATACTATCAACAGGGTAATAAACCAAGTAAACTCCTTGCAAGAGCTCTGCGCCATCGGGGCAATATACAGCCTATTGTTAAGATCAGATCGGATAAAGGTAATATGAGATACGACCCAAAAGAGATATTGAGAGAGTTTCAGACTTTTTACACAAAACTATATAATATCCCTAATAATATCACGAATAGAGATTCAAAGAGCATCCAACAAAATATAGAACAATACATGAGAGAAACAGCACTCCCTGTATTAGCTCCGACAGATAGGGTACAACTAGATCAGGACTTCTCAGAGATAGAAATACAAAATGTAATTGATGCATTAGTACCAGGGAAAAGTCCAGGCCCTGACGGTTTTACCCCGAGATTCTATAAAACATTTAAAAAAGAGCTTGTCCCAATTATGAGACAGACATTTAATGCAATATCTACATTACAGCCCCTTGTTCCACAAAGTATGCAGGCCTATATTTCACTTATACCCAAACCAGAGAAAGATCATACTCTATGTGGAAATTATAGGCCTATCTCTCTAATAAACATTGACCTGAGAGTGTATGCTAAAATAATTGCCAATAGACTTGCTCCATTAATGCCCGTGTCCATACACTTAGATCAAGTGGGCTTTATAGAGGGGAGAGAAGCAAGGGATAACACTCTAAAAACACTCACATTGGTGGAGCATGTAAAAAGGAGCTCCATCCCATCCTGTCTATTGGCGATTGATGCTGAGAAAGCATTCGACAGGGTGGGATGGAGTTTCCTCAGAGAGACCCTTATACAATGGGGAATAGGTCCCATACTTTTGGACAAAATAATGGCCCTATACAAAAATCCTACAGCGAGGATACGAGCAAATAGCGACTTATCGGAGATAGTTCCCATAACAAACGTAACCCGTCAGGGCTGCCCGCTATCCCCAATACTGTATACACTAGTGATGGAGCATTTATTAATAGCGATTCGGAAAAATACAGATATACAGGGAATTAAAGTAGGAGATAAGGTGTATAAAATGTCTGTATACGCAGACGATATATTACTATATATCACAAATCCATTGAAATCAATACCAAATTTGATAACTGAATTTAACCGATTTGGTACATTGAGTAATTTTAAAGTAAATTATAGTAAATCTGAGGCTCTGAATATTAATTTACCGAGCGCTATGGTGGAACTCCTTAAAAAAGATTTCTCATTTAAATGGCAAGAGAACACAATTAAATATTTGGGTACCTATATCCCTTCTGATCTAGATAAGTTACAGGAGTTTAATTATGTCCCAATGGTACAAAAAATTATGAGAACATTACAACAATATGAAAAGGGGATGTTCTCCTGGATGGGTAGAATAAATATAGTAAAGATGGATATACTGCCCAAAATATTATATATCCTTCAAGCAATACCTATTTTTCCCTCAACAAATACTCTGGTCAAATTGCATAGAACAATAGGAAGATTTGTCTGGGGAGGCAAGACACCCAGAATTAAAAGAACGGTGTTAATTAAAACAAAAGAAGACGGTGGCCTTGCCCTTCCAGATATAGACACGTACCTCAGAGCAATAATGATAACCAGAATAGTAGACTGGTTTCACAACAGAAATAATAAACAGTGGGTGGAGCTCGAAGAGGAGATTACAGCTTTTAAGTTAAAATCACTCCCTTGGATTAAAAAAGCGCAAAGACCACTGGAGAGGGAGATGCCCTCCCTAGTGGTATCAACATTAAAAGCTTGGGATAACCTAATAAAAAGAAAGATTGGATCTACTTATAGAGGCCCAATGACCCCACTATTCAGCAATCCAGAGTTCCCACTGACACTCGAAGCTAAAACATTTCTCAAATGGAAAAGAAGCGGGGACACTAGGATAATAGAAACGATGGAAGAGAATAAACTCCTCCCATTGGAAAAATTGGGGGTAGAACATAGAAATAAATGGATGCAATACGGTCTGCTCCAGAGGTATATAGAGTCTTTAACAAGAGAATCCATAATAGATAGGCCTTTGACAAATTTGGAGAAAATTTTCTTGCAAGAACTTAGACCCACCCATGTCTTATCTAAGATTTACAAATATTTAATTTCAGAAAATAATAGACAGACGTTACCATATATTAAAAAATGGGAACTAGAGTTGGGAATAGAATTTCCTAGAGAAATGTGGGGAAAAGCAATTATAGCGACTCATAAACTCTCAATATCGACCAAACATCAGGAAAGAAACTACAAAATTTTAGCTAGATGGTATAGATGCCCTGTGGACCTACATAAAATGAATCTGGACAACACAGACATCTGTTGGAGATGTCACTTAACCCAGGGCACAATGTCACATATTTGGTATTATTGCTCAGAAATCCAACCATTCTGGCAAAAAATATTTGAAATTTTTAGAGCACTGACGGGGACCAACCTGTATCCAGAAATACAAATAGCAGTGTTATCCATGATCCCAGGATCAATAAAGAATATAAAAAAAGGAATTTTGAAATACTTTTTGACAGCAGCCCGGACGGTTATAGCTAGAAAATGGAAAAACACACTTGCGCCGTCTGTTAAGGAATGGGAGTGTGAGATGATGGGGATGCGTACCCTGGAGGAAAGAATGACAATAGAAGAAGGGTTAAAAAAACAAACATTAAATGCGTGGACAAGATGGGAGGAGTTTAGAGCCTCATCGAGACTTTTGAGGACAATATAAAAATAATAAAGAATATAATTGGAAGAGATCCCCCTCTATAGGGTTTCTTTTTTTTTTTTTTTTCCTTTCCCTCTCTCTCTTTTTCGCCTTCTTTTTTCGTATGAATGGGTATGAATGTGGGGAAGTGAGGGGGGGGGGGCAAATAGGTTTTTTTTTTTTTTTTTTAGATATAAGTTCTACATCCTTGATTTAAAAATATGAAGACACAGAATGAAAAAAGAATTTGAATGATGTTTGGATAAAAATGATAAAACTGCTTTATTATCTGGATGTATATTAACTGGATAAATGTGTTATTGAAAATGTTTTGATAGATAAAAATTGTTAAACAAATCAGGTAAATGGTGCAGGAATTACAACAGTTTGTATATGTGCCTCCCACTTTTTAAGGGACCAAAAGTAATGGGACAATTGGCTGCTCAGCTGTTCCATGGCCAGGTGTGTGTTATTCCCTCATTATCCCATTTACAAGGAGCAGATAAACGGTCCAGAGTTCATTTCAAGTGTGCTATTTGCATTTGGAATCTGTTGTTGAATCTTTCCCTGGTGAAGAAAACACCCTTCACAGCAGTTGGCCAGATCAAGAACACTCTCCAGGAGATAGGTGTATGTGTCTCAAAGTCAACAATCATGAGAAGACTTCACCAAAGTGAATACAGAGGGTTCACCACAAGATGTAAACCATTGGTGAGCCTCAAAAACAGGAAGGCCAGATTAGAGTTTGCCAAACAACATCTAAAAAAGCCTTCACAGTTCTGGAACAACATCCTATGGACAGATGAGACCAAGATCAACTTGTACCAGAGTGATGGGAAGAGAATAGTATGGAGAAGGAAAGGAACTGCTCATGATCCAAAGCATACCACCTCATCGGTGAAGCATGGTGGTGGTAGTGTCATGGCATGGGCATGTATGGCTGCCAATGGAACTGGTTCTCTTGTATTTATTGATGATGTGACTGCTAACAAAAGCAGCAGCATGAATTCTGAAGTGTTTCGGGCAATATTATCTGCTCATATTCAGCAAAATTCTTCAGAACTCATTGGACGGCGCTTCACAGTGCAGATGGACAATGACCCAAAGCACACTGCGAAAGCAACCAAAGAGTTTTTTAAGGGAAAGAAGTGGAATGTTATGCAATGGCCAAGTCAATCACCTGACCTCAATCTGATTGAGCATGCATTTCACTTGCTGAAGACAAAACTGAAGGGAAAATGGCCTAAGAACAAGCAGGAACTGTTGCAGTAGAGGCCTGGCAGAGCATCACCAGGGATGAAACCCAGCGTCTGGTGATGTCTATGCATTCCAGACTTCAGGCTGTAAATGACTGCAAAGGATTTGCAACCAAGTATTAAAAAGTGAAAGTTTGATGGATGATTGTTAATTTGCCCCATTACTTTTGGTCCCTTAAAAAGTGGGAGGCACATATACAAACTGTTGTAATTCTTACACCGTTCACCTGATTTTGATGTAAATACCATCAAATGTAATCTGAAAGTCTACAGTTAAAGCACATCTTGTCTGTTTCATTTCAAATCCACTGTGGTGGTGCATAGAGCCAAAAAGATTGGAATTGCGTCGATGTCCCAATATTTATGGAGCTGACTGTATTAACCACATTGCTCCATTTGACTTAGCAAACATCGATTACACATATTGAAATCTTTGGTTCATCATATGCTAGGCTTTATTTACTCTCACTTTGACATAATATATTGTTTTTGAGGTTTTTGTTTGAAAAATTACATGCTTTGGTGGGATTTTATTTTTACCTTTTATCATATTATATTTCTCATGAACAGATACAACTTGTTTTTACATTTTCTTCTGCAATATTCTGTTATTGTAAACAAGGTGTTAATATTAAACATTAGTACTCCACAATTCCATTTGTATAGATGCACATAAGATGTACAGTCACCTATAATAACAGCATTCTATATGGTCTCCGGTTTTTCTTGCATCTGTTAGCTCAATTCATTTTCAAAAAGAATAATTGGGTGATTTATACCTAATAATACAAAAATATTTACTTTATCTATTGTAACTGATTAGAAAAAAAGTCACTTGCTTCTGTATCATGAATTTCAAGCTGAGACACAGAGACAACACTTTAAATATTTTATTTGTTAAAGTGTCACAGGTGGGTACATATTGTATTCTGAAATGTTTGATAAACAACAGTTTGGGTGAGCTGTCACCAACTGTAACTACAGCAACTTCTAGAAAAGTTCAACACCTCACACATTTAGAAAAGGATATAGCAATCACAAATAAGTGACAAATGGAATCTTTTCTCTAAATAAACCAATATGTCTCATTCTTGGCATATTTTTACACCCTGGGACATCAGCCAAGCTGTATAAGCACATACATATTTTTTAGAGAAAGTTCCAACTGTAAAGTACTGCTCACTTAAAATTAGGAACAAAAGGCAAACAATCTTGACACATTAACTAGTCTTTGCAAAATAATGCTGCACAGTGTAAATTGCTGGGAAAATGAAAGAACAGAGAAATAAAAACTGCAAGCTTGTGGTGGAAGAGCTATTGTTTAGAAACATATACAATCTTGATTTCTTGTTTGAGCTGCAACATGTTATTATCTTCATGGTACAGTTTTCAAAAAAGGGAAATTGCTTTATGCCAAAGGGATGAATCAACTACTATCAGGGCTGTATATTTGGAGCCAAAAGAACTATTTCGTTTTAGGAAGCGCTTGGTGGCAAATTAAGGGGAAGCAAACATATTGCTACTACAACAGCACTTACCCTTGTGTATATGTTCTGTCAAAGGTGTACTGGTGCTACAGGGGTTGATTTACCAAAACTGGAAAGTGCAAAATCTGGTGCAGCTCTGCATAGAAACCAATCAGCTTGCAGTTGTTTTTTTGTCAAAGCTTAATTGCACAAGCTGAAGTTAGAAGCTTATTGGCTACAGTCCACAGCTGCATCAGATTTTACACTCTCCAGTTTAAGTTAATCATCCTCACAGTGTATTATTTTAGATATCATATTTGACTATAGTCATGGTCGCCTAAAGTCAAATATGCATGGGAAATGTGATGCAAAACTCCAACAGACAAATGTAATTTTCAAATGATACTTTTGAAACAGGCTTCACAGTGACAGAATCATACTATTGGAAAAGAAATATTATAATTACTCCTGTTCATATATTGTTTACTTTTATTATGTCATTGTACAGCATCTAAAAGAGAAGAAAATAATAGAATATAGCTTATGATTCATTAAAACCATTTATCAAAAGAAAGCATACACAATACCATTAAATGCAGTTCATTCATTTTGTAACTCCACTTTTGTTGAGAAAAAATATTCCCCTCTGGGTGATCTATGTACATTGCAGGGATTATAACAACCTTTGCTGCAGTTTCCTATCTTTTGTTATTCTGAAGAAATCCATGTGTGTTTGTCTGTGCCTCTGTACTGAATGGGTCTAATGGGAGTGGTTTCATAATTAACTGTCAGGTGTGCAGCTGCAGGACACTAATGAGGAAAACTGCTGGGCCTGCATCCCTTTAGATGTTTTCCTATTGAAAGTATGTTTTAAAAATTGACATTTTTGTTGCAGGGGATGCCTGAAATCTGACTTGTATCTTAGGACAGACTTCTGGGAAAATTGGTGAGCCAATCACACAAGCAGGAAATTATGTTTCTGGGGCTGGTCAGTACACATTCTGTGTACAGAACAACTCCAGGTAGCCATATTGCAATGCATTCTCAGAAAATTACAGTGGCTGCAGATTGAAAAGGAAAGCAATTATATGCGCTATATTATTTTTTCTTTATTTGCTATATTTTTACCCCACGAAAGTGGAGTTACCCTTTAACTTTTATTTTTTTTTTCTCTCCACTGCTTGCTGTTTGTTTCTATTTTTAAATAAAATGTATATTCATTTTGAATCTATATCATTTGGTATAGTCAAAAAATAAACAAACAATAGAAACAAAAATATAATTTTTTAAATAAAATTCCTTTTTATTACATTACATAATTTACATATGAGTTGTATGTGGTCTCTAGAAAATCCGCGGATTAAGCTCAGTCCAAAGTTTCAGTTAAATAATTTGTGTCTTAATGCAGAATATTACTGCTTTGCTGTCTCTTTGGCTGACCTACAGTGCACTGGGATTCCTTTACCATGTATTTAAAATTTATTTGGCAAAGTCCTGCTTATTGTTAGTCATAAAAAAAATCTTAAAATTTACACATTGAAAGCATTCTGAAACTGGAAGCTCCAGATAGTGGACATCAGAGATTTTCATGTTGAAAAAGCCCTGGAAATGCAGTTCAAGCACTTGTACAACTTGGAAGCACAAGCCAATATGGCAAAATTCTGAATGTGAAACATATGTGCAGAACAGAACAGAAAAACAGAAATAGCCTCCAGAATAGCAATTGGCATATCTTCGTAGAGGCAACTAAAACAGAGAGTGGTAGGCACCTAAAGGTGATACTGTAGAATGAACTTAGCTCAACGATTAGTTGCAGTAGGTGAGGAAAAAAAAGGTATCTTCTCTCTCTCTGGTATATGAATTCCCTTAACCATAATCTCCACATTATAGGATATCAACAGCACAGGATACACCAAATGTGAATCACACCAGGGTATGGTAACAACCTCCACTATAACTAGTCCTCAGAAATTAATTTGTTTTTCCTTATATCCAGAACACAGTGTGCAGTAGTATTTCTGAGTACCTGGCATATAATTACTTGGCAGTTTACTAATTTTTAATATTGCCTTTTTACTAGCACGCCACTATCAATCACTTCTCTTGTAGGAGGAGGAGAGGTGTGCCATCTGTTTAGTGTCCTATAGAGCTGTCTGTGCAGGGTGGCATAGACAGCATCTTCACATAGGGCTATAGTCCTCTTGTTGGGAGCATGAACGAAATACATTTTTTTAACAGGGCTCCATAAGACACTGCAAGCCAAGACAGCGGTTGGGGGACAGTGAGAAAAGAGGGCACAGAAGAAAATACTTTGCAGAAAATGTTGACAACACAAAAGTCAAGGCATCAGTATCTAATATAGAAAAATATTTTATATTATATACAATATATATATATATATATATATATATATATATATATATATATATATATATATATATATATATATACATATATATATATATATATATATATATATATTATCAATTTAATGCTAACAAATTAAAGAAACAAGAAGAAGAATGTGAGTGATCAGCTGAAAGTACATTTATATTGTTATTTTTATTTAATTAAAATGAAAAATGTAAATTTGATTTAAAAGAAAATATGAAGCTCCTAGATAGTATATGTATATTTTTAGTTGTCACAACAGAGTCTGCAGATGACAAATATGTGTGATCACAAACATATTAGATTTTGATCACCAAAAAAAAAGCCATGAGCTTTATTATGATTTATTATGCTATAAGAAGAACTGAAAGAAGAGAATGCTTAAGATAAAATATGAAAAGTCAGCCTTCTGCACTACAAAAGGGAAGCACATTATAATGTTTCTTTAAAATTCACTATTATGAGTTTAAAGAAAAGATAAATTTTCACTAAAATGTATGTGTAGCATACAGTTTATTGCTGCTGCAGAAGACTGGGGTATCATTCTGACACTCATTGGAACTGAAGAAGTGGCTTGAAGAAGCTAAACATTTTTAACATTACAGAACAAGTCTAGTTGAATGTGATTATCACTTACCTGGGGAAGAGCTGGCACTACACAGCGTGTTCACCAGTGCCAGGAGTCTGGCGGACAAGATGGGAGAGCTAGAGCTACTGTTCAAGGAGGATTTCAATTTTGTAGGAATTTCAGAGAGTTGGTTCAACAGCTCTCATGATTGGCTGGCAACCATATAAGGGTATTCCCTATATCACAGGGATAGAGAGGGTAAAAAAGGGGAGGGTAAGACTGTATATCCAAAATGATATACAAGTGAATGTGAGAGATTACATCACTAAGGGAGCAAGGGAGGAGGTGGAATCCTTATGGGTAGAGCTGCAAAGGGATGAAACTAAGGGGGAAGTAATACTGGGAGTATGCTATAGTCCCCCTAACCAGAGGGAGGAGGTGGAGGCGGACCCTTTATCACAATTTGGATTAGCGGCAAGGATGGGAAGTGTCATCATAATGGGGGATTTTAATTATCCAGACTTAGACTGGGTGGAAGGAACCGCACATTCATCTAAGGCTCACCAGTTCCAAAAGGCCTTGCAGGACAATTTCATGGGTCAGATGGTAAACTCACCAACTAGAAACAAAGCGTTAATAGACCTACTGATTACCAACAGTACAGACTTGATCACGGATGTAGAAATATGGGGCAATTTAGGAAACAGAGATCACAGGTCAAGTAGTTTCAGTATAAATAACACTAATAGGAAACATAAGGGGAATACAAAGATACTGAATTTCAAAAGAGCCAACTTCCCTAAACTACAAGCCTTGCTAAAAGATACAAATTGGGATAAAATCTTAGGAACAAAGAACAAGGAGAAATGGGTAGGCTTTAAGAGCATATTAAATAAGGGCATCAGACAGTGCATCACAATGGGAAATAAATTTAAAAGAGCTAATAAAAGTCCTGGGTGGCTTAACTCCAATGTAAAAATGCATATAAAAGCAAAGCCCTTCAAAAAATACAAGGCTGAGGAATCATCAACAGCATTCCAACTTTACAAAGAATGCAACAAGAAATGTAAGGGTGCAATTAGGGCGGCTAAGATAGAACATGAAAGGCACATAGCGGAGGAGAGTAAGAAAAATCCCAAGAAATTCTTTAAGTACATAAATAGTAAGAAAGGGAGGTCATATCATATTGGTCCTATAAAGAATGATGAAGGGAATCTGGTTACAAAGGATGGAGAGATGGCGAAGATATTGAATTTATTCTTTTCCTCGGTCTTCACAAGGGAATCGGGGGACTTCAGTAACCAAAACTGCAATGTTTATCCTCATGACACGTCACAGGAAGCACCCTCATGGCTAACAGAGGACAGAATTAGAAATAGACTTGAGAAACTTAACACTAATAAGTCACCAAAACCAGATGGCTTGCATCCGAGGGTCTTTAAGCACTTCAATACAGGGCACTTATACACCTTCCTGCCCAGACCAATTTTCAGCTTTCAGCTTTCAGCACTGTCGCAGTTTGAATGACAATTGTGCGGTCATACAGCACTGTACCCAAACTAAATTTTTATCATTTTGTTCCCATAAATAGAGCTTTCTTTTGCTGGTATTTGATCACCTCTGCGGTTTTTATTTTTTGCTAAACAAATAAAAAAAGACCAAAAATTTGGAAAAAAATAAGTTTTGCTTTTGTTTCTGTTATAAAATTTTGTAAATAAGTAAGTTTTCTCTTTCACTGATGGGCACTGATAAGGCGGCACTGACAGGCACTGAGAAGGCAGCATGATGAGGTGGCACCAATGAGCAGGCACTGACGGGCACTGACGATGGGCACTGATATGCGGCACTGATGGGCACTGGTAGGTGGCACTGATGGGTGGTACTGATATGCAGCACTGATGGGCATTGATAGGCGGCACTGATGGGCACTCATGGGTGGCACTGGTGGGCACTTATGGGCACTGATAGGCAACACTTATGGGCACTGAAAGGCTGCAAAGATGGGTACTTATGGGTGTGAAGATATATAAAATATAGGAACCCATATCTTCATGTATATTCAGAGTTCTCCTTTTTTATTAAAATATATTCCTGTATTTTATTTTTAAGAATCTGTGTTCCAGTAAACGTTTCTGTTTATGAATTCTTTTGGTATTACAACACATGTGGCTGGGCTGACCAAGTTGACATCTAAATGTTCTGCCAATGATTCTCGGAAAAGATGTTCTTCCAAATAATTATTCTTTCTTTCTGTCAAAATAACTTGACAGTTGAAATTAGCCAGGTCAAAGTAACCCAGAAAACTCAGAACCGTTAGCCAAGCCTGTGTTGAAATATTTAATGAAATACATACTAGTGATGTGTAACTTTGGGCTTGTGCCCGCCATAAGATTACTGTATAACCCTTCTCTATAAATATTTGAAATCATTTGTAATCGGGACCACTCCTGACTCAGAAGGATGGTCCGCTGTACAGTGTATATTCTTGAGTAAACCATGTGTGAGACGTATGCAGCTGGCGTTGATGTCCTTTATTTCAAGGTTCAACTTTACATTTTGGTGACCCTCCGACGTTTCTTCTTGTTTGCATATCCACCACCGGCTCCCCACCTTCTTCAGAACGGACAGCAGCAATGAGGCCTCAGGTGAGAAACTTTTATTTTCTCATGATAAATACTGTCTTTTCTGTGCGGTGTGGAGGGGTCGGTTGGGGGAGTGCAGCCACAGAAGGTAACACGTTTCCTATTTTGATTTTGCCTGCATACTTGTCTCTGTATGGTTACTAAAGAATGTTAAAGGTACCTATTATAATTTAAAGCATGCTAAGTAATGATCATTTTAAGCGCTTGCCTTTTTCTCCTTGTCTCCAGAAATGACAATATATATATATTTTATGAAGGGATGTATAAGTGCAGGTACCACAATTTCTGAATAGTGAGTAGAAATTGGTGGTGTGTTGAATTTTTTTTTGTGTGTATAAACGTTTGTGGTCCTAAGGCAGATTGGTATTGCCTTCAGCGGATATCCACAAATGGGTGAATGGTGTTTTTTGCACATTTGTGGTCCTAAGGCAGATTGGTATTGCCTTCAGCGGATATCCACAAGTGAGGTGAATGACCTGCTGTATGTTCTCTGGGGTAGGGAGTCTAGATAGGGACTAGCCTATTGCCACTCAGAAAGGAGACGTCCTTCTGAGAGTAGAACGAGCGAGATATCTCAACTTATGTACTGGGCTGCTGGTACACAGCCATAATGTTAAACGGTGGAGCTATCAGTCCCGGAGTTCCAAATTGTTGTCATTTCTAAAGAGACTAATGAGAAATTGTGATAAATATGGAAAAAAAAATGTTTTGCCTGTCATGAATACATTTGGGTTAACTAAAAAGAAAAAAAAGTTATTGAAAATAGCAAAAGCAACAGGGCTAAGTATTGTTAAGTTGCAACCAAGTGCTCCTATCATCAAAATGATGGTGAGTGGAGACCTAGATGCCCTAAAACATTATGTAAAATGGTGTAAACTAACAAGAAAGGAGTATGGAGAGGACCCATCTGAGTGGCCGCCAGAAGGGTCTTTAGATACGCCTACAATTGATGTATTGTTTAAACTGCTTTTTAAAAGGTTAGATTGTGGGAGGATTGAATGTTTAGCAGCCTGGGAAGAATTATCTAGGAAAGATATAAACTACCCCCCCCCCTATAAAATGAGCTCAGAGAAAGCTGCTTTACATGTAGATAATGAGGATGAGATGTCCAATGCTTGGGCTTCCCCTTATGACTCAATAAGAAGGGAATTATCAGGAGCATCTGCACCTATGGTATAGCAAGTGGAGACTACAGGAGGGTAGTAAGTTAGTGATGATAGAGGAGAGGCGTCTGGTTATCAGCAGACCACTCCAGCTATTATGATAGAAACTCCACAGTATAGACACATAGGTAAAATTGTTAATAAACAGTATTCCCTACATTACCGTAGAGAGGAACCATTCTATGATGTAGATGGTACAATGACATTTGAAAAAGATGGGGAACTGTGGCAGTACACTCCAGCAAGAGCAGATGCCTTAGCAAGATTTAATAAATTAAGTAAATTGGGTACTAATACTCCTCCAGTAGGGAGTTCTAGAGATCATGCCTCACCTGTATTAACTAGGCAACAGGTGAAGCGGATGGGATTACTATCCCAGCACACCCCAGAAGATAGACTAAGGACAAAAGAGTATTTTAAATCCAAATTAGAACCATTTGGACAAATCCCCTTGAGAGAGGTAGTTTTACCGGGGGAGGAAGATGACCAGGGTAATTACACCGCAAGACTAGGAAAAGTTTATGTCCCCTGGAAATCTAATGAGATTAGGGCAATTATTGTTGATCTACCCAACTTAGAGAGATGTCAAAAGAAGTGGTATAAAAAGTTGATGTGGATAGAGAAAACGCAACAAGCTACATATATGATATGTGAATCTTGATTGATTGAGCAGTGTCAGAAAAGTATGTGTATGTATGGGATGTATTTGCAAGATATGCTAGCATTGATAGATGTTGTGCAAAAGAAAGGTGAGGATGTGTTGGATTACTGGAATAGATTCAAAGATGCTATTCAGAAGCATAGTGATTGGATTCCAGATGATGAAAGTGATATGAAACGAGCAAAGTTGGTGAATGTATTGGTGGATGAAATGATTGTCTGAAATTAGGGAAGAAATAGAGCTTCGTACGGTGGGATTGAGAAAGAAACCTGCCCTTGAGTTAGTTGAGATTGCTCAAATAGCTTACGAAGTGTTACAAAAAAGAGAAAACAAAAATGATGAATATACAACTACCAGAGGTTAAGGAAAAAGTCCCAGAGCCTAAGGGGGTACCAGTATCTACAGTACAGGTAACATCTTAGGGTGTACCGGTAATGGCCCCCCCCCCCTTACCCACCTTCGGGAGTGATATATATATCTCTAATTATGAGGTGCCACGGCAAAGACGTGGAAATTGGAGACAAAATGAGGGACAGCGCATTAACCCTAGAATTCAGTCCCGATACCAACAAATCATCCTAAATAGAGTAAGGCTCCCAACCCTGCAGCCTCGTGCCCTCCCCACTTGCTACAAGTGTGGATTGAGTGGGCATATAGCCAAGGACTGTAGGGAGCGCTAGGATAAGCTGGGATGTGGTGACAATATAGATGACACATTTTATCAAGCTTTAGCTGTAATTTAAGTTGATTCTGTTGATGAGCCAATAGTTGTAATAAATGTAAACGGTATTGATTTGTGTGGGCTCATAGACACAGGGGCTTCACGGTCTCTTTTAAATGTCTTTGATCCTAACTTACTACTTTCCAATGAAAGAGTTTCTTTGGTTGGAGTAAGTAATAATATAATCTCACCAAGGGTTACGCAGTCTCTACCGGTGACATTGGGAGAGCATTCAACAGAACACTCAATTGTATTGTCTCCACATTCCCCCTGTAATTTATTAGGAAGAGATCTACTTTCTAAAATGGGGGTAATAATTGCATTATCTCCGGATGAAACTGTTATTGACATACTGCATAGGTTAAAAGAAGAAGCAACTGACTTGTTTATGCCTTTATTAGTAGCGGATATGGAGGGAGGAATTTTAGAAGACAAAAAAAATTAACCCTTCTATATGGGTAACAGGAGCGAACACTCCTGGTCTCATGAAAGTTGCTCCTGTACGGTTAAATAGAGACCCTACATTACCAGTACCTAGATTACCTCAATACCCCTTATCTCCTGAATCAGTTGAAGGTATTAAGCCAGTAATAGGGGAGTTACAACAGGAGGGTGTTCTTACTCCTTGTAGGAGTTCAGCTAATACTCCAATTTATCCAGTTCCCAAACCTATAAAAGCAGGAGAGGATACTGGCAACAATACCTCCTTCAGCAACTCACTTTACTGTAATTAATCTTGTCTCAGCCTTCTTTAATGTTCATGTTCATCCTGATGATCAATGATTGCTAGCCTTCACGTTTGAGAAAAAACAACTTAACTGGATTAGATTACCAATGGGATATCATGATTCCCCCAGTTGCTTTTCTCAGGCGCTCAAGGATAAATTAGATGAGTGGCAGCCACTCATGGGATCAGTATTAGTGCAATATGTGGATGATCTCTTGCTAGCATCTTCTGATGAACAAGCTTGTACTGAGGATTCTATTTCTTTAATGAATTTTCTAGCCAGTATAGGACAAAAAGTAGATGTTGCAAAAGTACAATGGGTTAAATTAAAAGTACAATACCTGGGCCACTGTGTCTCCCAAGGTATCAAACATTTGACAGATAAAAGGAAAAAGGTAATTGCAAAGCAACGAATGCCCAGTTGAGAGCATTCCTTGAAATAGTGGGATATTGTAGGCGGTTTTTACCTCAATATTCTACAATTATAGGTCTTAGCTGTTCAAATTAGAAGGTAAAGATGAACTAAGTCTAGTAGAACGAATATGTACGTTACAAATGTCCCAATAGTGGGGGTTTAAATTCAGCACATAGTGGAGTATGGTAATTTGATTAATGAAAATTTCATTCCTTCCCTGAACTTGCTGTCTTGAATTTGGGACAAAATACAGAACCAGTGATTGATGTGTCAGTTAATGGTTTGTCTATTCTGTGTTTAATAGATAAAGGCGATTCAAAGAGTTTGTTAAATATATGTGATGCCAATTTTTCCACTTCGAAGCAGCAGGTAATTTTGGTCGGGGTAAGTAATGATGTAATTATTGACAAAGTTACTGAACCTCTATAAGTAAGAATGAGAGGTCAGTGTCATAAATGTTCTTTTATTTTATTGCCATACTCCGCTGACAGTCTACTAGACAGAGGTATAGTAATAAATATAGGACTAACTATAGTGTTAACATACTTGAAGTAAAGGGAGACTTTAGATTTGCTCCTTATGCCAGCAATTTATTAACCCCAAGCAAAAGGGGCTATTGTAAAAATTTATAGTGACTCAGCCTTGCTATAAGCATAGGGCATAGTGGTGCACAACTCTGGCAAGAAAGGGGTTATCTGACAGCAGCAGGAACCCCTATACAGCATAAAGAGTTAATTGCTAACTTATTGGCAGCGGTCCAGCTGCTTCTTAAAGTTGCAGTAATTAAATATAAAGCACATACCAGAGCAGATGATAGTATATTACTTGGGAATGCTTTGACTGATAGGTATGCTAAAAATGCTATACATTCTTATGAGCCAACTACATCGCTTCCAATATTCCTGCTCACGGATCTTCAAGTGGATCTGGATATTTTATCAGCTCTACAGACAAGCTCGCCTCATACATCCTTTTGGACCACAAAGGGAGCTGTTTGTGGAGCAGATTGTATATGGAAATTAAAAAACAGACTGGTTGCTTCTCCGACATTGTTTCCTTCTTTGTTTGTTTTGAGCCATGGGCCTTGCCATGTCTCAACAGGAGGGATGTGTCAGGTGGTAGTCAGAGATTGGTGGGCTCCAGGTTTTTCTGCATATTCTACTAAAAAAGTTACTGAATGTTCTATATGTCAAATGCATAACATAGGAAAGTCAGTGCCCACTCCCATGAAGCATATTCCCCATACTGAGGAGCCATTTCAAATTGTGCAAATTGACTTCTCAGATATGCCCCCTTGTGGTCAATTTAAGTATTTTGTTTTGGTTTGCATTCATCAGTTTTTGAACTGGCCAAGAGGCTTGGCCCACGTCCAAAAATGATGCCAGAACTGTGGTAAAATGTCGAGGGAATTGATCTCAAGGTTTGGTATAGGGTCAATAATTTCTTCAGATAAAGGTACACATTTTGATAATAAACTCATGGCAGAAGTAGTGAGTATTTTGGGTATGAAACAGCAATTGCATACTCCTTGCAGATCTCAAGCTAGTGGGATGGTGGAACGCAGCAATCAAACCCTGAAGAGGTATTTAGCCAAAATAACTGCTAATGGACAAAGCACATGGGTAGAAGCGTTACCTATAGCCTTGGCAACCATTAGGACTACCCCTAAAGAGAAACATGGACTGTCACCTTTTGATATATTATTTGGGCGTCCGCCCAGGAGACTACATTTATCTCTTGTGCAGCCAGAGACAGTGACTTTAATGAATGGACATTGCAAATTGGCAAATGTGTTTTCTGATACTTTTTCCAGAGCTAAAGCAGGACAACCTGTGGATATGAGTGAAGAGACTCATGGACTAAAGTCAGGAGATTGGGTGTATATCAAGAATCACACACCCCGGACTACTTTGTCTTCTAAGTGGAAAGGACCACTTCAGGTCATTCTTGTATCTCCTACTGCTGTGAAGCTGAAAGACTATAAGTATTGGGTGCATGGTTCACACTGTAAAAAGACTGTGACTCCAAAAGAAAACATAAGCCGGCCTGCTGCTGGCAAGAATTGTTCTGTATCTTTATCTTCCAGGTCATCTGCTCCACTGACTCGTGCGCGAGCAAGAAGACTGCAGAATGAATCTCCTAGGGCCTAAGATGAATGTGAAGCTCTGGAGTGTTATCCTCTGTGGTGGAGTGGTGGTATGGATTACAGTCATGGCATATGAATGAACATACAAGAAAGAAAAGGGTAAGATACAAGACACTTTTCTTTTCAATGCTACTGTAATGGAAGAAATGTCACAACTTGAACCGGTTTCAGATGCAAGCTGCCAAGAAGCTGAATATCGCTAACTGCTGGATATGCACACATGCACCTATTTCTCATAAGACTTTCTCCTCTTTGTTAGGAATACCTAGCACTTTAGCTAAAATGGAGGACAGTGTACACTTTGGTGAAGTCAGTAGAACAATGATTGACAGAGCTATTTCACTTCTACTATTCACAAATGCTCCATTAAGAAATCAGCTGTCTGCATTAACTTTTACTTTGGTAGAGTCATACCTGCTACTTGTTATATGGAGGATAATGACTTTTGAGAAACACAACTCCACAAAATACTTATACACTTTCTTAAAAAGGACTTTTTGCACCTTATTAAAAGGAATCTCACTGACTAATCAGCTCCAGGAGAAGATGAAATCCCAGGAGGAAAAGAGGAAGAAGAAGATTCCGAGATTAATGTGAAAAATGATGATTCTCCTGATAGGCCTACATTTTATCCTAAGTTAGATGATAATTTTACAAATGTTGAAACACATGACAGAGATTAAACCATTGTTTTCTATTCCTTAGGTAAATAGATGTTGTATTAAAAAGGCTTTCAGTTTCATCATTGATTTGGCAGGCTTGATGGATAACATTACTGCCCTGTATGATAGAAACTTTATAGCCCTTGCTATAGAATTAAAGATGATCAAAAAAGAGGTTTTGCAGCGCTGGCTGATGCTGGATTATCTCACTACCAGTCAAGGAGGAATATGCGCCATAGTGGGAACTACTTGTTGTAACTACATCGGAAATGATACTAAGACTGAAGATGCCATCATTTCACATGTAGAAAAAGTACAACAAATGAAGGTTAAATTTCACAAAGAATATACCGAAACTGCTTGGGTTGAAGGTAACTGGGAAAGCTGGCTTTCCTGGCTCAATCCTCTCAACTGGTTTTCTGGTATTGCAGGATGGTTTTCTGGAATTTTACATGGTATTTTATACATTGTTATAAATGTTATATAAATGTTGTTTGGAAAATAATCACACGTGCTGGTACTTATATTGGTTCTTCTGAGCCCTTAAGGTCTCGAGTTATAACTGCTCATGAGATGGTGATCCGAATACCTGAAGATCAACCTAAAGACACAGAAGAAGCTTAAAAGGGATACCGAAAGAATTATAAACACAGGAGGGACTGTGAAGATATATAAAATATAGGAACCCATATCTTCATGTATATTCAGAGTTCTCCTTTTTTATTAAAATATATTCCTGTATTTTATTTTTAAGAATCTGTGTTCCAGTAAACGTTTCTGTTTATGAATTCTTTTGGTATTACAACACATGTGGCTGGGATGACCAAGTTGACATCTAAATGTTCTGCCAATGATTCTCGGAAAAGATGTTCTTCCAAATAATTATTCTTTCTTTCTGTCAAAATAACTTGACAGTTGAAATTAGCCAGGTCAAAGTAACCCAGAAAACTCAGAACCGTTAGCCAAGCCTGTGTTGAAATATTTAATGAAATACATACTAGTGATGTGTAACTTTGGGCTTGTGCCCGCCATAAGATTACTGTATAACCCTTCTCTATAAATATTTGAAATCATTTGTAATCGGGACCACTCCTGACTCAGAAGGATGGTCCGCTGTACAGTGTATATTCTTGAGTAAACCATGTGTGAGACGTATGCAGCTGGCGTTGATGTCCTTTATTTCAAGGTTCAACTTTACATGGGTGGCATTGATAGGCAACACTGCTGGGCATTGATGGGCACTGATAGGCGGCTCTGCTGGGCACTGATAGGCGGCACTGCTGGGCACTGATGGGCATTGATACGTGGCACTGATGGGCACTGATAGATGGCACTGATATGAGGCACTGATAGGCATCCCTGGTGGCACTGGCAGTGATAGGTATTGTGAGTGGGCACTGAATGGCAGCTGCCTGGGCATTTATTGGCAGCTGCCTGGGCACAGATTAGCATTTCTGTGGGGGTCTAGGGCGGCATACCTGGTGGTCCAGTGTGGATGGCCATCCTGGTGGTCCTGGGCGGCATGATGGTGGTCCTGGGCGGGATCCGAGGGGGGCTGTGCTGATAAACAATCAGCACAGACCCCCCTATCAGGAGAGCAGCTGACCGGCTCTCCTCTACTCGCATCTGTCAGACGCGAGTGAGGAAAAGCCAATCACCGGCTCTTCCTATTTACATCGTGATCAGCAATGATTGGACACAGCTGATCACGTGGTAAAGAGTCTCCGTCAGAGACTCTTTGCCTAGATCGGAGTTGTGGTGTGTCAGACTGACACACCGCAGCAACGATCGCCACGATGCACGCCCAGTCAGGATATTGAAACCACTTTGCCGCCGTCATTCTGCTATATGGCGGGCGGCAAGTGGTTAAGGAACTCAGTCAAGTAATTGCCAGACCATTGTTCCTAATTTTTACGAACAGTCTAGTGACTGGAATGGTACCAGCTGATTTGAGAAAAGCCAATGTAGCACCAATATTTAAAAAAGGGCCAAGATACATCCCTGGGGATTACAGACCAGTTAGCCTAACATCAATTGTATGCAAGCTCTTGGAGTGGATGATAAGGGACTATATACAAGATTTTAGTAATGACAACTGTATCATTAACAGTAATCAGCATGGATTTATGAAGAATCATTCTTGACAAACCAATCTATTAACCTTCTATGAGGAGGTGAGCTGCCATCTAGATAAAGGAAGGCCCGTAGATGTGGATCTGGATTTTTCAAAAGCATTTGATGCAGTTCCCCATAAATGTTTACTGTACAAAGTAAGGTCAGTTGGCATGGACCATTGGGTGAGTACATGGATTAAAAACTGGCTACAGGGGCGAGTTCAGAGGGTAGTGATAAATGGGGAGTATTCAGAATGGGCAGGGGTGGAAAGTGGGGTCCCCCAGGGTTCTGTCCGGGGACCAATCCTATTTAATTTATTCATAAATAACCTGGAGGATGGGATAAAGAGTTCAATCTCTGTATTTGCAGACGATACTAAGCTAAGCAGGGCAATAACTTCTCGGCAGGATGTGGAAACCTTGCAAGAAGATCTGAACAAATGATATGGTGGGCAACAACATGGCAAATGAGGTTTAAAGTGGAAAAATGTAAAATAATGCATTTGGGTGGCAAAAATATGAACACAATCTACTCACTGGGGGGAACCTCTGGGGGAATCTAGGATGAAAAAGGACCTGGGGGTCCTAGTAGATGACAGGCTCAGCAATGGCATGCAATGCCAAGCTGCTGCAAGCAAAGCAAACAGAATATTGGGATGCATTAAAAAGGGGATTAACTCCAGAGATAAAATGATAATTCTCTCACTCCACAAGACTCTGGTCTGGCCACACCTGGAGTATGCTGTCCATTCCTGTTCACCAGTCCTCAGGAAGGATGTTCTGGAACTTGAGAGGGTCCAGAGAAGGGCAACAAAAATAATAAAAGGCCTTGAGGACATTAGGTATGAGGAAAGGTTACGAGCACTGAACTTGTTCTCTCTGGAGAAGAGACACTTGAGAGAGGATATGATTTCAATGTACAAATACCGTACTGGTGACCCTACAATAGTGATAAAATATTTCTGGGAATTTAATTTAATAAGACACATGGCCATTCACTAAAATTAGAGGAAAAGCGATTTAAAGTAAAACTGCGTAGAGGGTTCTTTACTGTAATGCCCCGTACACACGGTCGGACATTGATCGGACATTCCGACAACAAAATCCATGTTTTTGTTCCAAAAGGATGTTGGCTCAAACTTGTTTTGCATACACACAGTCGCACAAAGTTGTCGGAATTTCCGAACGCCAAGAACGCGGTGACGTACACCACGTACGACAAGACTATAAAAGGGCAGTTCAGTACCAAGCGCGGCACCCTTTGGGCTCCTTTTGCTAATCTCATGTTAGTAAAAGTTTGGTGAGAGACGATTCGTGCTTTTTAAGACTCGTGGTTTTCAGATCGTATTTCTGGTGTTCAGTTTGTGCTTGTGGGTTTGTATCTGTTCTTCAGTGCATGCAGCGAGTTACCACTTTGTCATTGTGTTCTTGTCCGTTCGTTACTGATTTTCAGGTCGCTCTTCACAGGCCTTGCTGTTCTTCAGTGCGTTCTGTTACTGCGTTCTGAGCAGCCGACCGTTTTCTAGCCATGTTGCGTGTACGTACTCATCATAAGAGTTTGTGCTGTTTGGGGGCTTGGTGTTGGGGTCCATACTTTGACACAAGCCCAGTCCATGAACAGGGTAAGAGGAGTTCATGCTCCAGCGTGACCAGTTCTGTCACATGTTTTGCTCCGTGAGATCCGTGAGAATTATCCTGATGATTTCAGGAACTTTCTCCAGATGATGGACCCCGCATTTCACCGTTTGTTGGCTTTGCTGACCCCCTATATCAGCAGGCAGGATACCTGCATGAGGCAAGCCATCACTCCGGAGCAGAGGCTAGTCGCCATCCTGCGGTACTTGGCGATGGGGAGAAGCCTGCAGGACCTCATGTTCTCGACAGGCATCTCCCCCCAGGCTCTGGGGATCATTATCCCAGAGACCTGTTCTGCCATCATCCAGGTCCTGCAGAAGGAGTATATTAAGGTAAGATTTTTATCCTTTAACATCACATTTTATTGTATTTAATGTTTGATAATATATTGTATTTCTTTCCTCATTCCCTAATTACCATGATTGTAATATGCTGTGAATGTCCCCTTTGTCCTCATGCATGCTGGATTTTTATGTAATGTTTTTTGTCCTTCATACATATTTGCCTTGACTTACCTCCCCAGCATGCTCTCCTGGGCCTATATCCACCTTGTGTAGTCACTTAACAATGTATTTTGTCAGATCTCAACTCAGATTTCAAACATCTTAGGAATGTATTTTGTCAGCTCCATAGTAGTGCTTTACCCTAAACAACCCCTAAAATGTGTAAAAATGTGATTTGTGCTTGAAATTCTGGCAGAGTGCCAGAGGCTTTTTTTGGGGTCCCAAAATCATTTTGAACCCTCCCTCCCCCAACTCCCAACTCAGCTCATACCAATCCTCTATCTATCCTCAATCCTCTATCTGCTGACTTTGCCAAACCCATACACACTATACTCACCTCTTTTGTGGTCATATTTATGGATGAATTCATCAAAGCATGTAGTGCAAGGGCCTGCCTGAATACTTTCAAATGGTAATGTTCAAAGTTTTTGTATCCTATTATTATCTTATTAGGTAATATCAGAATGCAAAAATGTGCTAAAATGTCTACAGTGTGTATTTATATCTTTGTATTATGACACTTCTTACCTGTCCAGTGGGCTGCCAATAGTGTAAGTAAGGAGGGGCTGGCCAAAGTAATACACATTATTTAGGCATTCATCTCTCAATGAAGTGGAGAGGGTTACCTGTCCAAAACATCTCCCCCCCTAAAATTTATAAAATGGCCCATGAGAGAGGGGGAAGAATCTGATAGGTGGACCTTATACCTTTGTCTTTAAATACTCCCTAAAACAAATGTTATACTGATGTTGGCCAAGAATGTTTGTGTCTAATTTGCTTTCCATGTTTATGTGCAAAATGATTTTTTTTTTCTTGTTTGACTCCACAGTTTCCTTCCAACCCACAGGAATGGCAGACTGGGGCATCCCACTTTGCCCAGTGGTGGGACTTTCCTAACTGCGGAGGGGCAATTGATGGGAAACTCGTCCACGTCGTCCCACCACCCAACTCGGGGTCATACTATTACAACTACAAGGAGTTCAATAGTATTGTGATGTTGGCGGTTGTGTCAGCTACTTACGAGTTCCTGTATGTGGACGTGGGGAAGAATGGCCGGATGTCAGATGGTGGAGTCATCGCCCACACAGAGTTCTACAGGCGTCTCCAGAATGGCAGCTTGGGCTTGCCACCTCCAGAAGACAATGTGGAAGGACTCCCATTCGTCTTTGTTGCGGATAAAGCGTTTGCGCTGGGGGACCATCTTATGCGGCCATTCCCTATGAGGACACTCACCCCGGACCAGAGGGTTTTTAATTACCGGCTGGCCAGAGCCAGAAGAATAGTGGAGAACACATTTGGAATAATGGCCAGCCGGTTCCGCCTATTTCTTACACCGATACACATGGCGGAATATAAACTCAATCACATCATCCTGGCTTGCTGTGTTCTCCACAACTTTTTAAGGAGAAATTCTATAACCTATGCTGGCTCAGTTGGGCCTGAAGCCGGAATTAATCTCAGTGAACCAACGCTGATGGCGCTTGAAGCTGGCCGTCCTGGCTTGCCCCCCCAGAGTGCCCACGAGGTCCATCTAAGATACATGGAATACTTTGCGGGTAGGGGGGCCATCGATATGCCAGACAATGTCTGAGACATTTTTTAAATAAAAAAAATTTTAAACTGAAAAAATATTTGCTTAGATTTACTGCTTGTCTTTCTTTTAGCTGACCCTGACTGAAATTTGGGGAGTCCTGAAAATGGCGTGATTGTGTAAAATTAGAAAGCACTGTAGGGTGTAATACTGATCTAAAGGAAAATACACTTTGCACTACAAGTGCACTTGAGTCTGCACAGAAACTGCACTTGTAGTGCAAAGTGTATTTGCCTTTAGTAAATAACCCCCATTGCCACTTAAAACACCAATTTTACAACAAAAAATGCTTTTGAACATTGAAAGAAGAAGCCACACTTTGTTGATTATCAATCTTTTTAATACAATCACATGTGCATTTATAAAAGGTTTTTTAAAAAAAAACAACATGTTTGTTGTATAACAAATTTTTAGGTGACATTAAAAGTAGTAAGTTCCTTTTAAGGTAAAACAGGCATGTTTAAAACCAAGAAATACACAACTCTGGAACTTACAAAGTTCAACTTTTGTAGAAATTGAAGGCAATATCAGACATGAGTATTTATGAACTGTGTTTGATATTGCGTTTAGCAGATGGGATGAAGTCTCCCCTGGAAAAGCCAAATTTTGAAGATGCACACAAATTGCTGAATGTCAACATGTGCTAGCTGCCATCATGGGGGATCAATGGACGTGTTTTGTGGGTGCAACCCCTTCCTCTCAGCTACTTTATTATTGAGGAAGGGTTTGCACCCCCAAAACGCGTATATTGATCTCCCGTGAAGGCAGATAGCACATGTTGACACACTGTGTGCATCTTCAAAATTTGGCTTTTCCAGAATATGTCAAAAGACGGGTAAAACATTTTCAGGGAAAAAACAGCAGAAAAAAATAGAGAATTCGAGGGGTTTTAAACCCTCCCTAAAACATCAATTATGTTCTTCATTTTGTTTTGAACATCATTGATGTTCTGCTTGATGTTTTCTAAGTCCCTATTACACCCCATTAGGATCATCAGGATCTGGGCACTTTCACTGGTGAAATGACCTTCATCTACAACATCACGATCACCTAAAAATATAGAAAAAAACACACCATGTATTATAAATATGCCCTCATCCATCTCTTACCTGAGCCTGTGGTCACAGACACTCACCTGTTGTGGTGACTATTTCCACCACATCTCCCTCCTCCTCCTCTGGTTGGATTTGGGGGATTTCCACTTCTTCATGAGGTGGGGGGTCTGTTGTCTCCTCTGATGAGTGGTGTCCTCCGAGTCTTTTCTCCCCTATGTAAAAAAAAATAGGTTTACTTAGCACAAAGATATTTGATGGCAGAAATAGGAATATGAAACATTGCTTGAAAGTGGGGTACAATTGTCTGTTTTTGCAGAGTTCCAAGATGAAGAAATATTTTGTCACTTTGTCAAGCTTGAATACTTACCTGTGGGGGAAGATGGTAGTTGTGCTGTGATGAAGGGGGGGGGGGAGCTACAAAGATGACTAAAGTGGCAAAGTGAACTAAAAAAGCAGAAACGGGCCAATGCATGAATGGATCCTACATGCTAAAAAAACATGGTGGGGATGCAGTGCAGTGCAACGTAGCTGATCAACATGACTATAATGTTGCGGGCAGACAAAGCCTAAAATATAAAGGTAATTGTGAAACAGTGACTGCTTGAATATAGCAAAGCAAAAATGCATATACTAACACAAATAGGATGAATAATGACACAATGCAAAAAAATATATAATGCAAGAAAAATATATGTGGGCTAGTGCCCCATTAGCAAAAACGTGCCAAATCCTGGTGAACTACAAGTGACAAATCTCTAGGGCAAACATGAATATTAGTTCTATCATCCAGTCCAAAAAACAAAAACTTGTGATGAGAAACACAAAACAATTCCAATCGTGAAGGGAATCTTCAGTGAGGACACCTCCGTGTTTGCAAGCCGCTTACCTTACAGCTGTAAGGTTTACAGCCTGTGTTGCAAATGACCCGCAGGTGTAGACATTCCGTGTATAAGGTAGTGACAATGATGAACATGCCAAGCGAAATATAAATAATAAAAAGTATACAGCATGTAAAATATCTCTGCGACGACCACAGTGGAGGGGGGGCAAGACACACACGGGGGGAAGGTTGCACTCACTTTCATGAAGTGAGTGTGGGCATCAATCCACGAGCGCCGAGCTCATATGCCTCCAGGAGTATCACCAATCTGGAATCTGTCCCCGTGCCGGGAAACTGGAATATGTCCCCGTGCCTCTCTCCTCAGTGTTCGTCAGGTAGAGTAGTGATGTACAGTGTGAGGGGGAAAGAGACGCACATAGCGTGATCCCATATAAAAGGTATATTTATTTAATAAAACAAGTCCAATCAACTTACATTTAAAACAATGCTGCAGTGTGTAGTAACTATGAGCGCCAAGCTCGTCTCCTGTTGTTTGTCTGTGGCAGCGTCCCGTGCTCCAATCCTTAAGGATTGCAGGTGACATTTATGTCCCAAGGCTGTGGTACTATGACAGACTGCATTTTCTGGCAGGCCAGACTGAACCCAGGCCAGCACTCTCCACTCTTCCTTCTACGCTTCCTTCCCCCCCAGCTGAGGCTTATGACGCCCAACCTGGGCCTTCCAGGCAGCAACATGTGGAGGAGCCCAGCTTGAGCCAGGTATAGCATTCTTCTAATTATTTCTGTTGGTCAAATTAATGATGTTAAATCTATGTTAGTTTGGATTACTAATTTATGATTGTGATTGATGAACCAAAAACTAAAACGATGTCCCTTTTTCATACACAGGAAAGTCTCAGCCAGGAGGTGGCCGGGCCCAGTAGCCTGCCCGATACCCAGGCCCCTCCCCTCCGCCTTCAAAAAAAAAAGTGGAAGGAAGAGGAGTAACCTTTAGGAGGCAGCAATTGGACTATTTTGGAAGGTTACTGAGGCCCTCAGAACCCCCCACAGTGTTGAAGAGGACTTTGCAGACATAGCCTGCAAAATGATGGAAATGGAGGAGGGCCAACACCTCTTATGTGAGTTTATTATTTTACAAGCACTAAATAAGGGGTTCAGGGGCCAACTCACATGCAAAAGCCACATTTGTGAGCTCAACAATGGTCCTCCTCCTCCAGGTCCTCCTCCTCCTCCTCCTCCTGCCACACCTCCAACACCAGAGCCACAGCCAGGAAGGAAGCATCTAAGGAAGATCAGAGAGTGATGGCCTGAGTTCAGTCTGGTCTGACAAAAGATGTAGGCTGTTGTATGACCATAGCCTGGGGATATACATGTCATCTGCTGCTGTTCATGATCTCTTGGACTTCTGGACCAGATTGTACTCACTTATATATGGACTCCTCAGGCCACCAATTTTGCAGTAAAATAGTTGATGTGTGCCCTGGGGGCCAAAGGCTTCACTAATTTCTGCTGTTTCACCTGGGTGGCCCCGCCCTCAGCTATATAAGAACTGTCATCAGCGAAGAAGCGTCACGCGGCGGGAGCCTCCCATAGAGGAGGATCAGTGATGGATTTTTTTTTCTTTTGCGGTCCATCGCTGCATGAAGAAAAAGATGAATGGACATCGTGGGACATTTTAATTTTTTTATTTTTTAATAAAGGACTTGTCCCCAAGCTGTGTCTTGTCGTTTTTAACATTTTGACACTTTTTTTGTGAAATGGTAGGGGTACATCTGTACCCTGTTACCATTTCACACAGGGGGGAGGTCGGGATCTGGGGTTCCAGATTCCGATAAGCCCCCCGCCCACAGATCCCCACAACCACTGAGTAAGGGTTACAGGGATGAGGCCCTTGTCCCCATCAACATGGGGACAAGGTGCTTAGGGGGGATACTCCAAAGCACCCTCCCCATGTTGAGGGCATGTGGCCTGGTACGGTTCAGGAGGGGGGCGCTCTCTTGTCCCCCCTCTTTTCCTGTGGCCTGTCAGGTTGCATTATCGAATAAGGGTCTGGTATAGATTTTGGGGGAACCCCGATGCCATTTTTTTTAAAATTTTGGCACATGGTTCCCCTTAAAATCTATACCAGACCTGAAGGGCCTGGTATGGATTTTAGGGCGACGCCCATGCAATTTTTTTTTTAAATTTTGGTTTGGGTTTCCCCTTAATATTCATACCAGACCCAAAGGGCCTGGTAATGGACTGGGGATTCCCATGCTCTTTTTTTCAATGAGTTTTATCCATATTGACGAGACCCGACGATTCATTACAGCCGCGATCAAAATGTCATTTTGCTGTGGTACTGTTCTAAACACGGGAAAAATGCGCCACTTTACAGGCATACTATAGACACCCCCAGGCACAATATTTAAAGGAATATTTCATTTTTATTGTTTCACTTTAAGCATTAAAAAAATCACTGCTCCCGAAAAAACGTCCGTTTTTAAAAAATGTTTTTGCATTTATACATATGCCCTGGGGCAGGATTCGGGTCCCCAAACACTTTTTATGACAATAACTTGCATATAAGCCTTTAAAATGAGCACTTTTGATTTTTCATGTTAGTGTCCCATAGACTTTAACGGTGTTCCGGCGGCTTTCGAATTTGCCCCGAACACCGCATATTGTTCAGTGGTCGCAGAACATTTGAACAACCAAAGTTCGGCCCAAACGTATGCTCGGGCCGAACCGTTCGCCCATCCATAGTAAACATCCTTTGTAATAGAAAAAAAGCATGACAGGACATCTTAAATATGAGATCTCTAAATTGCAATAAAAAAAATTGTCATTAAAAAAATGGCCCTTTAAGAGCTATGGGCGAAAGTGACGTTTTGATGTCGCTTTTGCCCTGCATTGTTATGGAGACGGGTGGGGGCCATCTTCCCTCACTCATCTCCATGCCCAGCAAGGGTGAAGATCTGATTGCCTACCCCTCTGCCGATGGCTCTGGTAAGCGGCGGAGGGCACTGGAGCGCAGCGGGAGGGGGGCCTTCTCTCGCCGCCGATAAAAGTGATCTTGGGGCGAATCCTCCGCAGAGACCACTTTTATCTGAAACTGGACCGCATACTGAAGTACTTTAAAGTACCGACATATAACGGTGGGCGGTCCAGAAGTGGATAAATTTGTTATCATTACTACACTATGAGGATTCTCATCCATATTTCATGTGCTGGCCGTTTGAATACCATCAACCCACTGTTTGAATACCATCAACCACTGAGTGATATGTACACCATAGAGATCTGTGATTCAATTGAAGCATGTTACATTGAATCTTACAGTGAGCGGCCATTGCACATAGTGGTGGAGCACTTGGATTGAACACCGGATTGCACAATTTTTTTAAATATCACTGGATTTATAATATTATTGCAGCACTTTATCAAGAATTTTATTTATCATTGGTGTGGCTCATGCAGCATTGGATTATGGAGGCACTGCCCATTGGGGCTATTATGAACTGATAAACACTTTGTTTTTCTCATTAACGTCTATTATACATAGCAATTTATGATTAACTGTATATTATAATACTGTTATTGTATATGATCATTTAAACTTTTCTTGGTGTTTTACTTTGAAATTTTAACACTTTTGATTTAGTGCCACCCTATATTTATGTTTAAAATATTGATTGTGTATGTGATGACACTACAGGTGTTGTCAGCTGTATCCTCATACTATTTAGATATTATTTTTGGGACATTACTTATTCATGAATTTTTGTTTTTATTATTTCTGATATCCTTTTACTTTCATCACTGATAAGTTTAATTTTGGCACCTCCTTGTTTAACACAGTATTTTGCATATGTTTTATACCTCTTTATATTTTGTTTTATTTGCAATTTTTTCCTCCTCAAAAGTGGAGTTACTCTTTAAAGGCAGAACTAGTCTTTAACCACTTCCCACCCGGCCTATAGCAGAATGACAGCTGGGCGGGGGTTCAGTTATCCTGACTGGGCGTCATATGATGTCCTGCAGGATAACAGCCGGCGTGCACCTGTGGGGGCGCGCATTGCGGCGATCGGTGGTGCGGTGTGTCTGTCTGACACATCGCTACACTGATCTCAGTAAAGAGCCTCCATCGGAGGCTCTTTACCACGTGATCAGCCTTGTCCAATCACAGCTTATCACGATGTAAACAGGAAAAGCCATTGACCGGCTTTTTCTCACTCGTGTCTGACAGACGCAAGTAGAGGAGAGCCAATCGGCTCTCTCCTACAAGGGGGGGTCTGCGCTGATTGTTTATCTTTTTTGATAGGTAAGCCTTCTCATGACACTCATTGGAAACAAACAGTAATTTCTTCAAAGCAAATAAAAACATGAATCTCAAAAAGTTTTCTGAAATACTTAGTTTATTTAGTTTTCCTTGTGTGAGGTGACTGTAGCCATATTAGTGCTGTCCATGATACTTTTGTATTCGCACTAACGTCCAAATTTTTAGGACAAGCTTTCGGGGTGATAGAGGGGGAGAACGGGGAGTACAAGCAGATAAATAGGAGAAATTATTATGTTGATACAAATAAATGTTTACAAAAGGGACAGGGACAACTGGCACATGATACTTACTATTTAAAGCTGGATTATGATCCAACCCAGATTTTTACTCAACAATTAAAAGGTCTCAATAAAATACTACTAACTGTTTTGCTTGGTATCTATTAAGGGTTCTTTGCAGGACAAGATAAGGAAGCTTCTGTGGTGTATTAATGGACCACTGTGGTGTATTAATGCTTTTACTAAAGAGAAAAAAACTGCACATACAACTGCAGAAAAACACAATTTATAGCATGTAAAGTATTGTAAAATATGCCTACAACATGCACAAGCTAATTATCCTTTCTAGCAAAATAAGCATGTACAATTTGTATGCAATATGTATACTAAACTACTACTCAACTTGGAGATAGAATCTTTATGGTTCTTTTCTCAGAGTCTAACTCAAAACGTTTGTTTCCTCCAAAGTCTCCAGAACAAGTCTTGCCTCTTTGTCTTCCTAAACAACTTTGTCCTTTGTCTGACCACATGCCTGTTCAAAGTCCTCCCCTTCCCCCTAACTTCCTCTACATCATATCCTGTAAAGAGCTTCCTCTGCTTAGCTCATAAACCAGGACAAACTAGAGATCACAGAAAATTGGACTTTTTAGGCACGGTATTGAACACACAAATTCGTATGTACATGTAAATATTGTCTTTTACTAGAAAATGGTTTAATCCGTTAGGCTCCAGAAGAAGCATTATTTGTCAATGCAAAACATTTTGAGCACAACATCTGCTTAGTGTGAGGCAACGCACCCCTCCACAGAGATAGCCCCCCACTATATTATTTGTCCTTGGTGATTGTATTTGTTTCATTATGTATGTGCCAGTGTCAATACTTTGGAGGCTCCCTACCCGTATACAGGGGGTGTGAATGGTCACACACTAGTTTGAGTTAATACTATCTAATGGTTTTAATTTGTTTTTAATCCATTTTCTAATAAAAGACAATATTTACATGTACATACAATTTTGTGTGTTCGATACCGTGCCTAAAAAGTCCTATTTTCTGTGGTCTCTATTTTCTTCTGTATTATTTAGGGACAAGGCATAGTGTATCACTTTTTATGTCCATGATAGCCATGTCATGGTGACATAATTTATTAATTGTTTTAGTTCATATACCAGTCTAATTGGCTCATTTGCATATCAATAGGTGGAGCCTTAGCTTATTAAAACAGCACATGGTCTAAAAAAATCTAACTATGCTTTAAAATCACCCAAAAAAGCCATAGCAACACACCAACCCACCTACATTCAGAACTTATCAGTGCGATTCCAGACAATCCAGAAATTGGGAACTTATACATACTGCCCAAGGTGCCCAAGTCAGGAAATCCAGGCAGACTCATTATAACAGGTATGAACACTTACTGAACGAATCTTAGGCCTTGTGAAAAAAGAGTTAAAACCATTAGTCAAGAATCCTGTTAGTTTCCTGCAAGAGACAACAACTGATTTCCTGAAAAAGATCAACAGAATACAGCAATTACCATCAAATACACTTCTAGTTACAATGGATGTAGACCACTGAGACCACTGCCTGTGGAAGGGAATTCCACATCCTTGCCACACTTACAGTAATGAACCCTCTACGTAGTTTAAGGTAAAACCTCTTTTCTTCTCATTTTAATGAGTGGCCACAAGTCTTGTTAGACACCACAGTATACATCAGGGATGACAAGCTGTAAACCTCAATATACAGGAAACACACTGAGAGATGCAACAATCTCCACAGTTCAAGCTTCCAGCACACCAAACAAGCCATCATACACAGCCTGTCATAGCAGATTCCTTCCATAGGAAGGGTTACAAGGACAAAACCACCAATATAAGCATAAACACAGCCCTAAAAACCTGAAGAGAAAATCTCCTCCAATACAAAGATAACAATAATGTTAATAATAATAATCAGTGGGAAACTTCATTCTGATTATGAAGTCACAAATAAAGAAACCAAGCCCTGCAACAAAGGATGATGCAAACTGTGCAGCCAAATCAATCTATCAATCTATCAAAAAGTGTCACACACAAAAGGGATCTTCAGTATCACAGGATCATACAGCTGTACCTCCAGTAGTGTGGGGAACCTAATCCAATGCAAAATATTCAGCAAAGGACCTTACTTTGGCGAAACTGGACAGAAATTGAAAGCAAGGATGAATTTACACAGATACACCATTAAGGAACATAGGGAGGATGATATCTGCACACGTGTGGGCCATCATTCCTCACAACCAGACCACACCATGAAAGACATGAATGGTTTAGTTCTTAAAGGGAACTTTAAAACGATTCAGGAAAAGGGAAAAAAAATTGAACAAAGAATGATAATTCTATTTGACAAAAGCAATGGACTAAATTTGGACCTGGGTTTTTTAAATAATTACATAATCTCATTATAGTTTTATGCCCCCCCACTTTTTGTTAATGTTACCCTGTTAATCCTGTCCCAGTCTACCCAGGCTCTCTGCCTGCCTCATCTCACTAACTACCCAGGTTTAATTACCATTGCTGTGTATGTTTGTGTGTGTGTTTCTCTCTTTTTCCTTTAGAGATTGTTTTACTGTGTGTATTTGTAAAGCTGTGTGTATTTGTACTGCTTGGACCTTGAAGAAGGGGGAACACCCCAAAACCTTGTCCTAAAAATGTAGATGTTAGTGCAAATAAAAACAAGAGATTTGTTACATTTCAATCTATGAAATTTATGGATATGATATGATTTACTGTACCTTGGAGGGATACTTCTGCGGACTCCTTTTAACAATTTTACATTATGATCCACATATAGGTTTGGATTCCATTTTCCATTATCCCCCCTTTTTTCCACTTCCTTATTTGGGAATCGAGATTTACATTATAATATTTTCAATTCTATTTATTAATTTTTCTTTTATTTTTTTTTTATATATTTTATTTTTTTCTATTTATTTTTTTTATTTAATTTTTTTTTTTTAATTATTATTTTTTTTTTATTAATTAATTAAGTTTTTAAAATATTATATATTCCTTTTCCCCTCTATTTCTCATCAATGTTTCTTTAGAGAAAAGTAGGTTGAGCATTGCTAGTAGTCCTTGCCAGAATGCTGCCTGTCCTGCTTAGCCAGATCGCTCCTCTGCCAATGATAATGTTGATAATGTTGGTAGTGGAGCGATTGGTGGAGAGCGCGCGGCCGTACTGAGATGCGCGCGCATCATCCACCACAGGTTGACGGTCGGAAGCAGTGGGTGGAACGCAAACACACCCACGCTTCCGGACCGTGTTCCTGGTGCACAGTGACCTCTGACGCCTGTGGAGGAGGGGGAAATGACGCCACGATCGGCCGGAAGTTGCAGGTGGAACGCAGGTACGCCCGCACTTCCTGGCCTGTTGAATAGCGTGCGTTCCACACATGGCATACGGCACCATTATGGCTCCTGGGAGCCGGAGGAGCCCGGCATCATCCACCCCAGCAGATCAGAGGCATGGGGACACAATTAGAGCTGCATGAAGGAGGTGAGGTGTCTTCGCTTTGGCGCACCCAATCCCTCTTCCCCTGCCCTGTTGCACATAGCATATGGTGAGAGTGGAATTGACCTACTGGTCCAGTGTTTCTATATATATTTTATATATATTTTTTATATCTTTTTATATCTATTTATTTTTTCAATTAATCAATTTCTTTTTATATTAGTATTACTACTACCATTATCTCTTTAGCAGAACACAGAGTGATGTTTGCCCTCTATATTGTGGCTAAAAATGGGGAACCACACTCAGAGGGATGGGATAGAGAGGGTTAACCCGAATGGGTGGGTGGTGCCTAATATCTGTGGGAGGGGGCGTCATCACTAATTGGGTGGGGTAGACACAGGCACATACATTTATAGAGAGAGCAATTCGAGAGACCAACCATTGCCCGCTTAGGCTCTGAAGAAAGGGGTGCTCCCCCGAAACGCGTAAGCCATCAGCCATTTGCGCTGGTCTTATCCTCTCGGCAACAGGTCCTGGGGTGTCGATCCACAGAAACAGCGCTGTTGCGCCCTTTTGAAAGCTATTTATACTAGCTCGTTTGTGAGTATAATCTTTACTGTTTTTATGCTGCATTAAAGTTTACCAGTGGTAATGCACTAGGTTGGTGCGCCCTCTTTCTTTTCTGTTTTCTAGTGCAAATAAAAAAACATCACAGACAGTGCTTAATTGTTCCTGTGTTTAGTTTTCTTAGAAGAAATTGTTTTTTATTAACAACATTGGAGTAACAATTTTGCAATAACTTAGTAAAATATTCAACAATTTGTTTAAAAACTTTTAGAAACATACATTTGAAAGCCTCTACACAGCTGCTCCTTAGATGTATTAAAAGAAATAAACTTTTACATTCATGGGTATGTGTGTAAAAGTTTAGGAAAATCATGTTCTCATATTCCTGAGCCAGGCATGCATATGACAAACCTTTTCCATTGCTTTTGAAAAAGGTATTGTAAAATATTATCAGATTTTTTTCTTTTACAGGTTGGAAATGACAGAACTTATATAGACAGACATAATTCTGGATGCTTCAATAACCATCACTTGTGAAAATGATACTATCTATGACAAATATTGCTTTGAACAATGCTTTACACTCCCTACACTGCCCACTTTTATCTAACTAGGAAATCTGGTTATATGAATATTCTGTCTGCGCTACAGAGATCAGAACAACCCATATATATGGAAATGTAACACTTCTAAGACACTGAGACAAATAAAAATAGGCAGTTTATTGAAGTGCACATCAAGTTGTAGAATACAAGAGAATAAGTTGTCACTATACACATTTCACATACATGCAGCATCAGAATCAAACATTTCATTCTTGTGCATGTAAGATTATTTTGGATTTACATTTACATGGAACCTTGTAAACCATACCAAATGAAAAGTTATACTATACCAGATAAGCAAAGAGTGATGCTTGAATGTTAAAAACTAAATATAGTCCTACCATTTACTCTGGCATGTCTACTATTAAGGTAATATCTTATAACATAAGAGGCCTATGCTCCCCTGGGAAAAGAAACAAACTTTGGTGGGAACTTAAGAAATTAAAAGCTCACGTGGTTTTCATACAGGAAACCCATTTTACCCATCATTCCTTGCCTAGATTAACTACCCATTTATTCAACCAATGGTTCCACAGCACCTCCCCCACGTCTAAATCTAAAGGCAACACAATTGCGATTCACAGGAATTGCCCCTTCCAGCTTTCGGATAGCAAAATAGATCCACTAGGCCGTTACGTATTTCTGAAAGGTGTCATAGCAGGACGAAAATATACATTCGCCTCGATCTATGCGCCCAACTCTAACCAAATTACTTTTATTAATAGTGCTCTCGACCTACTAGCAGACTTTAAGGAAGGCTTTGTCATTTTAGGAGGGGACTTCAACGTTAGCCCGGACCCTCTGCTGGACACCTCCAGCTCTAGTCATTCACACTCTTATGCTTTCTTAAAACACTTCCGAAAGTCTTTTCAGTATCACTTGCTACTTGATAGCTGGAGGGTCCTCCATCCAAAGGAGAGAGACTTCAGCTATCACTCGGCAGTCCATGATGTATACACCCGCATAGATCATATCTATGTGGACCGCTCCACACTAGAGCTCGTGCAATCCGCGTTCATTGGGAACATTACATTATCCGATCACGCACCAGTGGGGGTGACCCTAACACTCCCTTCCAGTTCCCGTGGAGCCTGGGCGTGGAGACTGAATGAAAACTTGTTGGATGATACAGCGGCAGTTGCCAAAGTATCAGAGACCATCGCAAATTATTTCAATGAAAATGTAGCTGATGATATCAGCACGGGCATAGTGTGGGAGGGCCACAAAGCAGTAGTCAGAGGAGAGTTAATATCCCAGGGGGCTAAACTTAAAAAGATGCTTCAGGCGGACTTTGATAGGGTGTTGGCCGCCCTACAGGAGGCTGAACTCAAATAGAAACAAAATGGAGGCCCGGAGGCATTGCGGAGGTTAACTGATCTAAGAGGCTTGTTTTTACGACTGCTTGATCGGCAGACTCGCAAACAAGCCAGACACTTATCGCACAAATATTACGAACACGGCAACAAGTGTGGTCGTATGCTTGCTAGAGCTATTCGCAAGAAGCACGCGCAGACTTACATACAAAAACTTTGTTCTCCTTCTGGCGAAGTCTCGATTCAGTCCTCCAAAATTGCCTCAGGGTTTCAAGATTATTACGCGTGCCTTTATAATTTACTTCCTGACTGCCCTTTAGATGCCCAACAATCCAGGTCCACTGCCATTCGAGACTATTTTGCCGCAGCTGGCATCCCAGCATTGAGTGCAGATCAATGTACTGACCTTGAACTTCCGATTTCCCCTGGCGAGATTGAACTGATAGTGAAATCCCTTCCCACAGGGAAGAGCCCGGGACCAGGTGGCTATATGGGGTTATACTACAAAACCTTTCTACCCCTCCTAATACCCCACATGTGCACTTACTTTAATTCCATAGCAGAAGGGACTCCCATACCTTCAGAGGCACTTTTGGCACACAGTGCTGCCAAAAGGGGGTAAAGACCCGACGCTTCCCCAAAGCTACCGCCCTATTTCCCTCCTCAACGTTGACGTTAAGATACTAGCCAAGATTTTAGCGAACAGGCTCGGGAATCTCCTGCCCAACATAGTTGGTCCTGACCAAACTGGGTTTATTAAAGGGAGGGAAGCGAGGGACAATTCCATTAGGGCCATACAACTTATTCATTGGGCCCGTACCAGTCCTGACAGTAAACCTTACATTATCCTTTCCACAGATGCCGAAAAGGCCTTCGACCGGGTTGACTGGTCGTACCCCAAAGCGGTGTTGGAGGCTCTAGGGCTGAAAATGCGCATGTTGACCTCTATTTTGGCTCTTTACTCTACTCCCTGTGCGCAGGTCAAGGTGAACGGAGTGCTCTCCTCTAGATTTCCGATTTGGAATGGCACGAGACAGGGGTGCCCCTTATCCCCCCTTCTCTTCGCTCTAGTTCTTGAACCATTACTATGCACGGTTAGAGCGAATGCAGACATAAGGGGTTTGCGAGTAGGAAACACTGAACACAAACTATCCGCCTACGCTAATGACGTGTTATTCTACCTCTCAGAACCCCTGATATCGTTGCCAGTCCTGATGAAGGAACTGAAACTATTCGGATCACTTTCAAATTTCAAAATTAATTATTCCAAATCTGAAATTTTACCTATTCACCTAACCCCTGCTCTGACAAGCAACTTACAAGCCTCCTTTCCCTTCACCTGGGCCAAATCCTCCATTCGGTACCTAGGGATTCAATTGACAGACAGTTTTGAGACCCTCTATGCCGCAAATTTTCCCCCCTTAGTACAATTAAAAAAGATCTTTTCCTCTGGACTAAGACTGCGTTCACATGGCTGGGCCGCATTAACATAATAAAAATGAATATTCTGCCCCGCATACTCTTTTTTCTTCAAATGATACCAATCCCCTTACCTATCAAATTCTTTTCCCAGATTAATAGCACTTTAACGGGATTTGTGTGGAATGCGCGAAACCCTAGAATAGCCATGGGGACATTGAAACACTCAAAACTAGCGGGTGGCCTAGGGATCCCAGATATCTTGAAATATCATAAAGCAATTGCTCTTCAGAGGATCCTCAACTGGCGCTTCCACGCCCAGTCCAAAATATGGGTCTCTCTCGAGAAATGGCTAGCTGGCAGGAATTTGGCCTTTGCTCTCTGGCTGCCACGTGAATATCGCGGGCTGTCAGACTCAACATCCCCACTGACGAGACATGCTCTCTCCACTTGGGACAAATTGACTTCATTCTTAAACTTATCTCCACCCATGTCCCCACTAGCCCCGTTAGGGGGATTTCTTTGGTTCTTGCCAGGTGAGCAAATGGCCTTTTTCGGCCCTTGGGTGGATGACGGTAACGCCAGCTGTGGGAAATTGATGAGCAATGGTAAGCTGATGAGTTTCGAATCCCTACAGAATAGACACAGAGGCTCCAAAATGAACTACTGGCGGTATAGGCAGCTCCATCACTTTTTTGAAATCCATGGACAATCTATAAGAGACATCTATACTCTTACTCCCTTCGAACAACTTTTTGTAGAGGAGAACCCGATCCCACATTTAATATCCGAAATGTATCGCTTATTAAGCGTTACTACTGACAATCTTAGACCGACCTATATACGGGCATGGGAGAGAGACCTACAACTTGACTTCTCCACGTCCCAGCTAACACACCTCTATCAGCTCACTGACTCGAGCTCTATTGAATCTAGAACCCAAGAAACAAATTACAAGCTTTTGTCACGCTGGTACAGGGTACCAACTGATTTAGCCCGTATCTACCCCTCGGTATCGGATCAATGCTGGAGGAAATGTGGACAGAGAGGTACACTCCTTCACATTTGGTGGGAGTGTCCTTTGATAAGGCCATACTGGGCAGATATCAAGTCTCTAATAAAATAAATTTTAGACTTAGATGTTCCTTTGAGTCCAGCCTACTTCCTCCTGCATGTCCCTCAGATGCCGATTAGCAGATACAGAAAAAGCGTTCTACCACACCTTTTAAATGCGGCTAGACGCCTTCTCCCAATTTATTGGAAACAATCCAGGGTCCCTTCTAGGGAAGACTGGATTAAAAAAGTCAATGATATTAGAGAAGCTGAACATTGGATAGTGAAGTTTGCACCTCGGTTTATTGGGCCTTTCCGTATTCTTCCTTCTCTGAGCTGGCCTCTCAGCTGTCAGAAAATTGCCAGCTCTTATCTCTCCACAGTGACTCACCTGTTGATGATCCTGCTCGTTGGTCCTGCCTACATAAGCTGTCCAGTCCAGATGATCTATGCCTTCACCTTGGTCAACCCTCTAGAGATGCTTTCCTGTGTTCCTGTGAATGACTTGCTTGGCTGACATTCCTTCTGGCTCCAGATCCTGCTTGTTGTTCTACTATGCTCATCTCTGGCTCCCTGTCGTTTTGGCTTGTCTGACTATCCATTCTGGTTCCTGAACTTTGGCTATGTTTTGACTATGTTTACTGTGTTTACCTTTTTTTATTATTATTAAACAAGTGAGATTTAACTGTACTTCTGTCACAGTCTGATTCATGGTTTCTGACAGCACCGCAAGTTTGCAGAGGCATGAGAAGCAGAGTCCTCATGTTCACTGAGGATCACAGTATCTGGAACTGCCTCCTCCCAGCCATGTACTACTCCCAAGGGTTTACTCCCAAGGGACAGAAAACCATCTCTTAAGGTTTGATGTATATCTTCCTCTGCTTCAATGCTTCCAAAGCTGCCAGAAACCGATGCCAGGAGCCGATGCCAGGAGTCTGAGATGAGAGAACTAGAGCTACTGTTGTACGAGGAGGATTTAGATTTTGTAGGCATTTCAGAGACTTGGTTCAACAGCTCTCATGATTAGCTGGCAACCATTCAAAGGTATTCCTTATATTGCAGGGAAAAGTAATACTGGGAGTATGCTATAGGCCCCCTAACCAGAGGGAGGAAGCCGAGGTGGACCTCCTATCACAATATGGATTAGCGGCAAAGATGGGAAGTGTTATCATAATGGAGGATTTCAATTATACAGACATAGACTGGGTCGAAGGATCCGTGCATTCATCTAAGGCTCGCCAGTTCCCGAATGTCTTGCAGGACAATATCATGGGTCAGATGGTAAATTCAGCAACTAGAAACAAAACGCTACTAAACCTTACCAACAATACAGACCTGATCACGGATGTGGAAATATGGGGCAGTTTAAGAAACAGCGATCACAGGTTTCAGTATAAATCACACAAATAGGAAACATAAAGGGAATACAAAGACACTGAATTTCAAAACAACCAACTTCCCTAAATGACGATAACTGCTAGAAGATACTAATTGGGATAGAATCTAAGGAACAAAGGACACTGAGGAAAAATGGGTATGCTTTAAGAGCATATTAAATAAGGGCATTATCCAGTGCATCCCAATGGTAAATACATTTTAAAGAGCTAATAAAAGTCCTGGGTGGCTTAACTTCAACATAAAAATGCATATAAAAGCAAAGGCAAAGGCTTTCAAAAAATACAAGGCTGAGGGATCATCATCAGCATTCCAACTTTACAAAGAATGCAACAAGAAATGTAAAGGTGCAATCAGAGTGGCTAAGATAGAACACGAAAGGAACATAGCGGAGGAGAGTAAAAAAAAATTCCCAAAATTCCGAAATTCTTTAAGTACATAAATAGTAAGAACGGGAGGTCAGATCATATTGGTCCCATAAAGAATGATGAAGGGAATCTGGTTACCAAGGATGGAGAGATGGCAAAGGTATTGAATTTATTCTTTTCCTCAGTCTTCAAGAGGGAATCGGGGGGCTTCAGTAACCAAAAATGCAATGTTTATCCTCATGACATGTCACAGGAAGCACCCTCATGGCTAATAGGGATGAGCCCGATGTTCGAGTCGAATGCGAGTTCGACTCGAACATCGGGTGTTCGCTGGTTCGCCGGACAGCGAACATTATGCAGTGCTCGCAGCAAATTCGAAGGCCGCAGAACACCGTTAAAGTCTATGAGACATTAACATGAAAAACCAAAAGTGCTCATTCTAAAGGCTTATATGCAATTTATTGTCATTAACCACTTAAGCCCCGCTCACTGTATATATACGTCATTTTTTTGAAGATGGATATCTCGGTAACGGCAGCAGCTGCTGCCACAACCGAGATATCCATCTTTACAGTGAGCGATTCTGTACACGATAACGGTGGTCTCTGTGGCGGGTTCGCCGCGAGATCACCGTTATCGGCAGCGGGAGAGGTGCCACCCCCCCTCCCGCCGCTCTCCCGCGCCTTCCGCCGCTTACCGGAGCCGTCGGTAACGGCGGAGGCGATCGGGTCCTTTCCCTGCTGAGGTATGGAGACAAGTGAGGCCAAGATGGCCCCCACCCGTCTCCATACCATGTGACGGCCGGAGCGACGTCATTCGACGGCTCCGCCCACTCTCTTAAAAGGCACAAATTTTTTTAGTGTCATTTTTTTTAAACGACTTTTTTTTTTTTTTTTTTTTTTTTTGCATTTTAGTCTAAATATGAGATCTGAGGACTTTTTGACCCCAGATCTCATATTTAAGAGGACCTGTCATGCTTTTTTCTATTACAAGGGATGTTTACATTCCTTGTAATAGGAATAAAAGTGATCCAATTTTTTTTTTTTTTTAAAAACAGTGAAAAAATAAATAAAATAAAATAAATAATAAAAAAAAAAAAAAAATTTTTTTAAAGCGCCCTGTCCCGACGAGCTCGCACGCAGAATCGAACGCATACGTGAGTAGCGCCCGCATATGAAAACGGTGGTCAAACCACACATGTGAGGTATCGCCGCGACCGGTAGAGTGAGAGCAATAATTCTAGCCCTAGACCTCCTCTGTAACGTAAAACATGCAATCTGTAGAATTTTTTAAACGTCGCCTATGGAGATTTTTAAGGGTAAAAGTTTGACGCTATTCCACGAGCGGGTGCAATTTTGAAGCGTGACATGTTGGGTATCAATTTACTTGGCGTAACATTATATTTCACAATATAAAAAAAAATTGGGCTAACTTTACTGTTGTCTTATTTTTTTTTTCAAAAAAGTGAATTTTTTCCAAAAAAAGTGCGCTTAGAAGACCGCTGCGCAAATATGGTGCAAAAAAAAGTATTGCAATGACCGCTATTGTATTCTCTAGGATGTTAGAAAAAAAACAATATATAATGTTTGGGGGTTCTAAGTAATTTTCTAGCAAAAAAACCTGTTTTAAACTTGTAAACACCTAAAAGCCAAAACGAGGCTGGTCTTTAAGTGGTTAAAAAGTGTTTGGGGACCTGGGTCCTGTCCCAAGGGACATGTATCAATGCAAAAAAAGTTTTAAAAACGGCAGTTATTCGGAAGCAGTGATTTTATTAATGCTTAAAGTGAAACAGTAAAAATGAAATATTCCTTTAAATGGCGTAGGGGTCCCCCCAAAATCCATACCAGACCCTTATCCAAGCACGCAACCTGGCAGGCCCAAGAAAAGAGGGGGGGTGAGAGAGCACTCCCACTGAACCGTACCAGGCCACATGCCCTCATCATGGGAATGGTGCATTGGAGTAGCCCCCCAAAGCACCTTGTCCCCATGTTGATGGGGACAATAGCCTCATCCCCACAACCCTTGCCCGGTGGTTGTGGGGGTCTGCAGGTGGGGGGCTTATCTGAATCTGGAAGCCCCCTTTAACAAGGGGACCCCCAGATCCCACCCCCCATGTGAATTGGTAACGGATACATTGTACCCCTACCATTTTACAAAAAAAGTGTCAAAAATAGTAAAAAAGACAGGAGACATTTTGGGACAAGTCCTTTATTTAAAAAAATAAAATAAAAATGTCCCACGTTGTAAATCCGTCTCCGTCGCACGATGACCCCCCCAAAAAAAAAGCTGCAACAGCTCCGCCTCCTCTGATGCCACGTTACATCAGAGGAAGGTCGCCCGTTTACGCCATTGAGTGGCCCCGCCCTCAGCTGTATAAAAGCTGTCTCTCAGGATGGAGCCTCCCATGGAGGCGGAGCTATTGTGGCTTTTTTTTTTGGCTCGTCAGGCGATGGAGATGGATCTACATTGTGGGACATTTTTATTTTTTTTAATAAAAGACTTGTCCCAAAGTGTCTCCTGTCTTTTTTACTATTTTTGACACTTTTTGTGAAATGGTAGGGGTACGATGTACCCGTTACCAATTCACATAGGGGAGGGCGGGACCTGAAGGTCCCCTTGTTAAAGGGGGCTTCCAGATTCCGATAAGCCCCCACCCACAGACCCCCATAACCACAGGGCAAGGGTTTGAACGAGTAGAGAAAAAGAGATCGCTGCTCACAGGTGATGCAATTGGTAACACTCCGATGTTGCTTCTGTGAGGTGGAGTGCAAGTCCTGCCTCTGCAGCAGAAAACATGGAACAGAGAATCTTAGGAACGGCAGCACACCCACACAGAAAGTAATGTATAAAGTCTTTATTGAAGCATAAATATTAAAAGCACTGGATGGGTACAGGCCTGCCAGGTTGCGTGATTTGGGGTGATTTTGTATGGATTTTGGGGGGACCCACACACCTTTTTTTTTTAATTTTGGCGCAGGGTTCCCCTTAAAATCCATACCAGGCCTGAAGGGTCTAGTATGGATTTTGGGGGGTCCCCTATGCCATTTTTTTTCATTTGGCGCAGGGTTCCCCTTAATTTCCATACCAGACCTGAAGGGCCTGGTATGAATTTTGGGGGGACCCCCACGCATTTTTTTTATAGTTTTGGTTCGGGGTTCCCCTTAATATTGATACCAGACCCAAAGGACCTGGTAATGGACCGGGGGGGACCGATGCTGTTTTTTTTCAATGAGTTTTACCTATATTGCCGTGACCCGACAATTCATTACAGCCGCATTTTAAATTACCTTTTTTCCTTTAGAAATGTCATTTTGCTGTGTTAATGTTCTAAACACGGGAAAACTGCGCCACTTTACAGGCATACTATAGACACCCCTCAGGCATGATATTTAACCACTTGCCGACCGGGCCATAGCCGAAAGATGGCTACAGTGCGGTCAGCTTATTCTGGGAGGGCGTCCATGGACAGCACCCTGCACTACTCTGCAATAACCTGCAATACCCTGCAATACTCTGCAATACCCTGCAATACTCTGCAATACCGTGCAATAGTCTGCAATACCCTGCACTACTCTGCAATACTCTGCAATACCCTGCAATATCCTGCAATACTCAGCAATACCGTGCAATACTCTGCAATATCGTGCAATACTTTGCAATACCCTGCAATACTCTGCAATACCCTGCACTACCCTGGCACTACCCTGCACTACTCTGCAATACCCTACAATACTCCGCAATACTCTGCAATAACCAGCAATACTCTGCAATACCCCAAAATACTCTGCAGTACCCCGCAATACTCTGCAATACTCTGCAATACCCCGCAATACTCTGCAATACCCCAAAATACTCTGCAATACCCCGCAATACTCTGCAATACTCTGCAATACCCCGCAATACTCTGCAATACCCCAAAATACTCTGCAATACTCTGAAATACCCTGCAATACTCTGCAATACCCCATAATACTCTGCAATACTCTGCAATACCCAGCAATACTCTGCAATACTCCGCAATACCCCGCAATACTCTGCAATACCCCGCAATACTCTGCAATACCGCGCAATACCCTGCAATACTCTGCAATACCCCGCAATACTCTGCAATACTGCGCAATACCCTGCAATACTCTGCAATACCCCGCAATACTCTGCAAAACTCCAAAATACTCTGCAATACTCTGCAATACTCCGCAATATGTCATCAGATATTGGGATGGGGGGAAGGGGAGATTGGAATGGGTAATGCGAGTTTCCACCGGTACTAGCCCAAAAAGATGCTGGGGCCTGTACTCAATCCTTAACCTGTTAAGGTACTGTTGCTGTAACCATGGTTAGGTACTAAAAAACAAAGGGAAAGGGAAGGGGGGAAAGCCCTATAGATGGGCTGAAGCAGGGGTTACTCTAGGCAACAGGATTGACATAGGATTGTTTCTTTAAAAATTAAGCTTTATTTGGAATACCCAATAAAATTCACATAATAATGTAGCATATATTCCTCATGAATTATTAACAATAATTGGCCATGGACATACACAAGACTGACAAGACTAACAAGTTAAAAGCAAGTGGAGCATGCCCAGTCCGGGCGTTATTGCTTTGTACCACTGGGACCATGCAAATTTAACTATTGGTTGGTGATACAATTGTATCATTCAAATTATCAGGGTCAGCTGTGGTTCAGAGCAGTATAGAGGTGGAGTGAGAGAGAGAGAGGGAGAAGGAGCGCGCAAGCTGTTAACTGGATGTAATAATATTGCACTTGATGGGCTGCTTATGGTTATAAATAATGGAACAGTGTTACTTCAGGTGATCAAAAGTGATTCCGGAAAAAACAGTATTTCATATCCAGGAGTGATCAGTCCAGTATTTTAAGCCTTGAAGAGGATACTATAATTATTCAGCACATGGCATTTATTCACAGCAAAAATCATGTTCATCAATCGCGCTGATCCCCAGTTGGGCCAGATATTTATTTGAGAGAAAACAGACCAATAATCAAGGCAATGTCATCACTGCATGCATATGCTAGAGATCACTGTCAGACCATGAATGGTTAAGGCAATGATAACAGGTAGCTTTGTCCTTATCGCAGTATCCACACTTTTCTAATGAGCTAGCTGCTACTGACAGTAAATGCAATTGTATATGCTGGCAAGTACCCTGTGAGTTAGTTTTTTACCGTACTTGGCCGTCTTCGCCTGGAGCTGCACTGCTTGTTCCGCCGCTATCCTCAGGTCGGCAGGGGGTTCAGTCCCATATTGCTTCCGCAATGATTGAAGTGCGTCTTAGGTGAAGCGACGATCCATACAGGGTAATAATGGCATAATTAGCTGCTGCACTCTTTAGTTGTTCATCCAGATCCTATGGATGGCATGGGGGATCCCCGATTAGCACGCCGAACAACCGCTCCTGATTTGTGCTCCACTGTCACACGTCCACCTCCTTGCCCGTGGCGTCCTCAGACTGGGCTGCGTTGTGACGTCAACGCGTTTCGCCGTGCAGAAGGCGTAGCTTCTTCTCGGACGTTCATTGGCTAAGCTTCCAAACTCCCTTCTTATCGTGTGTTCATCTGTGGGAGCCGCCAATGAGATGTTTTAACTGAAAAATAGAAGGGACTTAGTCCAATCGTTTGTGACCTATTTGTCCAATTGGGCAATCCTTGGATATATATCGCCATTCATCAGATAATTCATAATAAGCCAGTTATCTGGGTCATTCTCTGACTGGTAGTTTAAGCTTTGTTTGTATTATAAGTATGTGTGTATTGATAAAAAATATAGCACCTGAAAATGGTAGGAAAAAATGGAAGGGGAGGGAGATACTGGGTAATTGGAAAATGGGGGGGGGCAAGGGAGAATTAAGATTTCCCCATACCAAGATAGTGTACAGACACCGAGCAAGCAGTGCAATGTGCACTTTTGGAACATATATACACATAGATACATTAGCAATACCTATATTGGTTGACTAGCTGAAAAACAATAACTCATAGTCTCTGTTTTAATTTAGTTTATTTTTAAGAAATTAATCTCAGTAATCAACCCTCACAGAGTGGCTTTCCCCCCTTCCCTTTCCCTTTGTTTTTTAATACTCCGCAATACCCCGCAATACTCCGCAATACTCCGCAATACCCTGCAATACCCCGCAATACCCTGCAATACTCTGCAATACTCTGCAATACCCTGCAATACCCTGCCATACTCTGCAATACCCAGCCATACCCAGCCATACTCTGCAATACTCGGTGATACCCAGCCATACTCTGTTATACCCAGCCATACCCAGTCATACTGGGCGATACTCGGTGGTACCCAGCCATACTCTGCCATACCCAGCCATACCCAGTCATACTCGGCGATACCCTGCAATACCCTGCCATGCTGAGCCATACTCGGCCATGCTCGGCTATGCTCTGCCATGCTCTGCCATGCTCAGCCATACTCGGCTGTACTTGGTCTCTGTATGTGGCCAGGCTGTGGAAGTCTCACACATGTGGTATCACCGTACTCAGGAGGAGTAGGAGAATCTATTTTGGGGTGTCATTTTTGGTATGTTTACATGATATGTGTTATAAATATTGTATAAATGGACAACTTTGTGTTAAAAAAAAAATTGTTTTAACCACTTCCCGCCCGCCGGCCGTCATATGACGTCCTTGACTTTGTGTGGGGATATCTGAATGATGCCTACAGCTACAGGCATCATTCAGATATCAGCTTTTTCAGCCGGCGATTCCCTACACCATAAGAACAATCATAGCAGCTGTTCCGCTGCTTGATTGTTCTTACGGGAGGCAAGAAGGGATGTCCCCCCCTTCCCACCGCCCTCCAGTGCTTCTACCGACTCACCACTACGATTGAAGCCAGGATTGTTTTTTTTTATTATTTCAGGCTTCCCAGCCTAGAGGTGAGATGTGGGGTCTTATTGACCCCATATCTCACTGTAAAGAGGACCTGTCATGCCATATTTCTATTACAAGGGATGTTTACATTCCTTGTAATAGGAATAAAAGTGATCAAAAAAATTTTTTGGGGAAAAAAGTGTCAAATAAATAAAGTAAAATGAACAATAAAAATAAAAACAATTTTTTTAAAGCGCCCCTGTCTGTGTGCTCGCATGCAGAACCATAAGTCCTGCCCACATATGAAAATGGTGTTCAAACCACACATGTGAGGTATCAATGTGAACGTTAGGGTGAGAGCAATAATTTTGGCCCTAGACCTCCTCTGTAACTAAAAACATGTAACCAGTAAAATTTTTTAAAGTATCGCCTATGGGGATTTTTAAGTAGTGAAGTTTGGCGCCATTCCACGAGCGTGTGCAATTTTGAAGGGTGACATGTTAGGTATCTATTTACTCGGCGTAACTTCATCTTTCACATTATGCAAAAACATTGGGCTAACTTTACTGTTTTGTTTTTTTTTAAAGCACAAAACTGTTTTTTTCCCAAAAGCGTTCAAAAAAATTGCTGCGCAAATACCGTGCGTGATAAAAAAGTTGCAACAACCGCCATTGTATTCTCTAGGGTCTTTGCTAAAAAAAAACATATATAATTTTTTGGGGTTATATGTAATTTTCTAGAAAATAAATGATGATTTTTACATGTAGGAGAGAAATGTCAGAACTGGCCTGGGTGCTCCAGAACGCCTGAAGGTGCTCCCTGCATGTTGGGCCTCTCTATGTGGCCATGCTGTGTAAAAGTCTCACACATGTGGTATCACCATACTCGGGAGTAATAGCAGAATGTGTTTTGGGGTGTAATTTGTAGTATGCATATGCTGTGTGTGAGAAATAACCTGCTAATATGACAATTTTGTGAAAAAAAAAGAAAAAAAAATCTTGATTTTGCAAAGAATTGTGGGAAAAAATGACAGCTTCAAAAAACTCACCATGCATCTTTCTAAATACCTTGAAATGTCTTCTTTCCAAAAAGGGGTCGTTTGGGGGTATTTGTACTTTTCTGGCATGTTAGGGTCTCAAGAAATTAGATAGGCCGTCAGTACTTCAGGTGTGATCAGTTTTCAGATATTGGCACCACAGCTTTTGGACTCTATAACTTTCACAAAGACCAGATAATATACACCAATTTGTTTTTTACCAAAGATATGTAGCAGTATAAATTTTGGCCAAAATTTACGAAGAAAAATTACGAATTTGCTAAATTTTATAACGGAAACAAAGAAAAATTTATTTTTTTACCGAAATTTCAGTCTTTTTTCTTTTATAGCGCAAAAAATAAAAAACCCAATGGTGATTAAATACCACCAAAAGAAAGCTCTATTTGTGTGAAAAAAAGACAAAAATTTCATATGGGTACAGTATTGTATGACTGAGTAATTATCATTCAAAATGTGAGAGCACCGAAAGCTGAAAATTGGTCGTGTTAGGAAGGGGGTTTAAGTGTCTAGTTGTCAAGTGGTTAAAGGAATATTTAATTTTTATTGTTTCACTTTAAGCATTATTAAAATCAATGCTCCCGAAAAAATGTCAGTTTTTAAAACTTTTTTTGCATTGATACATGTCCCCTGGGGCAGGACCCTGGTCCACAAACACGTTTTATGACAATAACTTGCATATAAGCCTTTAAAATTAGTACTTTTGATTTTTTATGTTCGTGTCCCATAGATTTAACGGTGTTTGCATGTCCGTCTGAATTTTTTGCCCGTTCGCATGTTCTGGTGTGAACCGAACCGAGGGGTATGCGGCTCATCCTTAATGGCTAACAGTGGACAGAATTAGAAATAGACTTGAAAAACGTAACACTAATGGGGCGTAAACACGGGCAGACTTTCCGACCGGACTGGTCCGACGGACTTTCCGATGGACTTTTGACAGACTTCCGACTGACTTTTTTATGAACGGACTTGCCTACACACGACCAAATGACGGACGGACTTGCCTACACACGACCAGACTTTCAGACGATGTCCGCCGGTCCTCCCGACGGAGTTACGACGGACTTTCCGAATGAACGGACCTGCCCGCACATGAACAAGTCCGTTCATTTTGAACGTGACTCGGGTACGACGGGACTAGAAAAGGAAGTCAATCTCGCCGCTTACTCCATCTGGTGAGTTTTGTTATGCGATTTCAGCTTTCTGTTTGAGGTGTGAGGTACCATCTATCCTAATGATGCTGTGCACTATTGTCAAGGAATACATGTCTTAATGATACCAGCATGCTCCTATTTATCCCCTGAAGAAGGAAATGAATACAGGGTCAGTTTAGCCTTTTGGCTTTTCTTTTTCCGAAACATGTTGGGATTTGTTGTGACCACCACATTCAATTGACTTCAAGTCTAGTAATTTTGTGTGCCTCAACATCTAGTAGCTGCTATTTTCTATTCATATGTGTTCCAATCTCATGATTTTAGATGTTTACTGTCTATTCTATTTTGTATATGTCCATTGAATAAAATTATCTATCTCCACTGCAACATCACACTGCAAATGGCTCCTATTGGAAGGAACCGTTTATAGAGTGGGGTGGGTCTATGAGCAATTAGCCATTATTAGGCACAGTTTTCATTACTTTGCACAATTATGTCTCTAACAGTGCTCTGTGCCCTGATTGGACAAAGCCTTCATTGCTTCAGCCAATCAGGGCTTAGAATGCACTGTGCAGCGCGCAGTGCATTGTGGGGCATTCGCAGAGCCAAACAAATGGTTGAACGCCCTGACAAATTGGGTGTTTGCCGAACGGGTGAAAAATGTTCAGGCCAAACTTTTGCTTTGGTCAAACTGCTCACATAACACTAGTAACTGTTCTCCAAGTTCATTTTGGTCTGGTGATTGATTGGTTTCCTATTACTTTTGGATCACTGTGGTTTATGACTTGCAAACTAGCTGCTGGACACATTATCAAACAAGTCTTGCTGCCTGAGTCAAGCTGACATAAAATCATCTTCAGTATCTTCTTCATCACCTTGAAGTTTCTGCAGGCCTCTGGGTTAGACTTCACAGATGGCAAGCTTTGACTATTGAAAATCCTGCTCTATGCTTAATTTTTGTCTACTTCTGGTTCCATCCACAGTTCTTTGATGGTCTGCATAAATTAACAGTTTGGGGCTTATGCTTTATTGATTGCCATGTCCAACAACCCCTGATGCACTCTTTTTGCATTTTTACACAGCACAGGTGTGTAACTCTTTTTCCTTAATTTTTCTATTTTTAGGTTTTCTTAGTCATTATTGCTGCTCCTTTAGATGGCAGAGTGGCAATACGCAATAACGCTGTACTTGTATAATTATCTGTTTTGCCCTGCTAAGGCTAGGCTGTGGATTTTGATATAGTCAATCAGGGTTTGTTGGACAAAATGTTGTGTTAGGTATAAACTTTTGGATACTTGCGCTTTTAAATTGTGTTGATTAAGCTTTACCTTAACTCGAAGGCCTGAGATATTTCTTAGCGTTAGTTTGCTAATGATGAGGTCGCCCTCTTATTGCTCCTAGATTGTTCTAAATTAATAATTTAAAGTTGATGCTACCACTTACTTGACTGAAGGTTTGCCTTCTGGTTGTGTGACTTGAGAGCCAAGGGTTATGGAAAATGGAAAATTGTATCATACTTATCGTAATTTTCCTTTCCTGATGCCAATCCATGGCAGCATACTAGTGATAGGCTCCGCCTTTCTCCCCTCCCTCAGGACCAATGAAATAGCATAAATTAAAGGCCAGTTAGGCCCCGCCCCATTCTTTGTAATTAGCTATATACCGAAACGCACAAGGGTGGGTCCGTATGCTGCCATGGATTGGAGTCAGGAAAGGAAAATTGCGGTAAGTATGATACAATTTTCCTTTTTCCTGACGCCATCATGGCAGCATACTAGTGATACATATCCTAGCTGACAGGGTGGGTTCTACTTAAACCAAAATAATTATTTTATATATACTATATATATATATATATATATATATATATATATATATATATATATTTTTTTTTTAAATGGGACAGAAGACTGAACAGTCATTCCTCCGAAGCCCACTGATGACAAGGCACCAAGATCTATTCTGTAAAGTTTGAAAAGGTATGCTGGGAAAAGCATGCCACTTTCCTGTAGAATGAATCCATAGATGCTTTCAAATGGGCCGCCTATGAGGCCTCAAACCCTCTGGAAGAGGAGGCATCCTACCACTAAAGGAGGCTCACGACCCATTTCCCATCTGCACAACCAATCTTGCTAAAGTCCAGGAGGATGAATTCCATCTGGAACAGTAAAAGACTTATCATATGAACTGAAAAGGGCAATTGTGGACAGAATCTTCTTTCAAGCTTTGGGAATGACCAATTTGTGTGTTTTTCTTGCTTGAACGTCTGGAAAGTTAAGCAATAGACAGATGATTGATAGATGCCGCTGCCTCTGATATAAGCTGAACTACAGGATGCAGCTCTACTCCTGTAACAAAAGCAATATGCTTTTCTGAAGCTCTAAAGGGCTTGAAACTAAAACCGACTTCTGTTTGACAATTCACGCTAAATACTGGTTAGTAAGCAATGTCTTAAACTGAACACTAACCTGTTGGAGTAAACAATTGAAATAAACTCCAACAGCATTGAAAGATTTTAATTGTGAAAGATTCTCTCTCGCGGTTGACAAAACTTCCTGACTGTCTTCAAAATTTTGCAAACTAAAGGGCCTTTTGCCAAATTAAACCTTGTTCTTGCTGACCCCTGCAACCTCAAAAGAGTATAGGGTAAGGTTCATGTCCAATCTGACCTACAAGAAGACCAGAACAGCTGCCACCAGAGGTGCAGTAAGAATAATATCTTTCCATGCAAAATAGAAAAAAAAAGACAAGTTTGTTCCAGATCTTGGCATAGAGGCTGTTAGTAGAGGGCCTTTCGCACCCCCCAAAGTAGAGCTCACTCTTGGAGCAACTCTGGAGCAATCTAGGATCTGTGGCTTCCCCTTCCCGCCATTATGCTTGCAGCTCTGGTCTGTGCCTGTGTGAAGGGGAATCGACTTCTGTATTCTGAAGAAGATAGCCAGGAAGCACCAAGACTCCTATGGTCAGAATGGAGGAGTGGTCGTGACTACCATGCTCATTGTTGACAGCTTCCAGAGGAATTTCATTATGAGAGAAGTTGGGGAAAAACATATACAGTGGGCTTGATTGCAATTTCATGGAGAAACTCAGCTTCTGTTCTCTGCTTTGGGGAGTAGAAACCGAGTCAGACCTCTTCTTAAGAAGCCTGTCTGTGGTAGGCCACCTGTGGACAAGCCTCCCCCTCATGCTCTGGCAAGCTTGCATGATGGACAGTATGTCAGTGTATTCCAGTCCCCTAGGAGGTAAATTGCTTCCGGAATTTGCTGGTGATCTTCCTACCCAGACATTCTGGGTTCTACATCTCTCAATAGCATATTGCTGCGAGATTCTCCCTGGAGCTGAAAATACGCAATTGCTGTCCTGTTGCTCAACCGCAAGATGATTGGTCACCCTTGATTCTGTGTAACAAGGTCAAAGTGATAAAGAAGGCTGCCTGACCTTCCAGCGCTTTTGAGACTACCTTCCTTGGCTAGCAATCTCCACTTGCCTTGACCGACAGACCCTCGCAGTGCACCCTCCAGGCTGTCTTGCCGATATGATTCATCACATTGATCCAGTCAGCTGATTTGTGACATCCTTAAGGTCCTTCCATCACCGCGGACCGCTATACATACTGTGTGATACTGATCATAGCTGCACCGGATCCGGTTTCCTCCGTTGTAGTTGAAACTAGCACCGGTGCCCATGCACCCAAGGAATCATTGGTATGAATGACAACATTACGGCCAGGAGGCTGAGACACCTAGAAGTCTTCCAGGAAGTAGAGGCATCTGATCTTAGAATTCTCCTTATGACCGTCACCGTCCTTTTCTGATGGAAGCAAACCAGAGGAACCAGTAGAGCCCACACAGGCACTTTAACTGTTGGAAAGCAAAAGTTGGCCTTTTTTTTAATGTAGAAAGGAATGACGCCCAGGTAGTGGCGAATCTGGAGACCTCGTTCTCCAAGAGGAACTGACACGGCACTGAAACCTCTGTGAATATTCTTAGAGATATTCATAGGCTAAAAGGTAGGCTGTTAAAGCGGAGATGTGTGCAACCAATTTACTTACCGTACTTTGGAATAAAAAAAAAGAAAACATTTTGGGATCTAAGGCTAAGAATCCTGACGATCTAGCAAAAGCCTTCAGCTATCTGCTGCAAGCGAATGCTTCTCTCCAACCCCTGTGACCTACAAACAGGGGTGGTTAGGAAACCTACAATCTCTCCTGTGAGATGGGACCAGGACAGCTCCCCTCTGAGTCTTAAGTGTCTGTAAGTATTGTAACCGCTGTGGTTGCAGTGGATCTGGCAGCTCCGAGGGGGAGAAAAAGGTCCGGAGAAGGAACAGCGAGGAATCCACCAAAGTGACCATGAGTGCACCTTAAAAGTCTGGGGATACGCCCCATAAAAGGGTTTTGTGGGTACCTTCGGTACACCCAAAGATTTTATGGACCTTATGAAAGGTTGCCCCTAGAGGAGCGGAACCTAGCGAGAGAAACATATTTCTCCCTTTATTTATTATTATTTATTTTTAGTTATATATATATATTTTTTTTACTTTACTGCTTTCTGTTATGGGAGAACGGACCCTCCTCCTGTCACTTCCGACATGGCTGTCTCTGGTTTCATATCAAACAGAGATCTTGCACTATAAAGTGACTATTCCAATTTTGTTTCTAGGAAGCCAAACACAGCCATGGGTCTCAACCATAGGGTACCCCTTGCCGTAACCGAGTATAGCATTGCCTTGGCCAGGCACTAGGTTGAGACTATTGCTGCTTCCGCAGTGAAATTTGCCGATACATCTTGGCCGGGTCCCAAGATATCAGCCCTAAGGATTTCCTTCCCAACCATATCCTGGGAGCAGAAACACAAAGTACCGGTCACCAGGGTAAGGGCCTCTGTTGAGTGGCAGGCCCTTCCCAGCCGCCACCCTATTGGACAACAGCCGGTCCCACTGTAGGCATGGATTTCAGCAATGCTATATCCACCTTGAATTAAACCAGTTTCCTAATGGAAAAGTGATTGCTCATTGAAAGGGTAAATATGACTTTGTCTTTTAACCCATGTAATGGTCTGCATGACTGCCTGGATACACAGTTCTCCAAAGAAAAACTGACACCAAGTAGCTCCAGATCTTCCTCTGGTGCAAAGGAGCTAAAATCATTTGCAGGCTGCGCCCCCTCATCAGGAGTACTGAGAGGATGAGTGATCCATGAGGCAAGTTGTTCTGCTAGTGGCTAGACCCGCAACAAGGGGGCTGACTAGCTAGAGTAATCACAGTGAGTTTAAAACAGAAGTTTTGTGCCACCTTATAAGTAATAAAGACATTCGGTATTACCCGTCAGCTGCAAACTTCAACCAGGCCGACTTCACTCACCAGGCTCTTGGGCATAAGCACTGCGCCACAGGTCCTGCAGGACTGTTGTTGGGGTGCTGGGTTTGGGAAAGAAGAGCTAAGACACTTTCCCTGGAACCTCTCTCCTGAGTGGGAGCGGCATCCGAGCTATGCTTCTCTGAAGAACGTCCGCCTTTCTATGGCCTCTGGCTCTGGCCTTTGAGAGCGTGGGTGCACGGAGCTGAAGCAAATCAAAGCAATCCGCATGAGAGGGCACTCTTTTCCTGAAAACTTACCAACAGGGTGGTCCCCACCCTAAGTGTTGAGGGTCTTTTGTATGGATGGTGACTGATACTCGAACCGTGGAGAAATGGGACGACCAGCTGAGAGACGGACAGCCACAGAAAGACAGAGAAGAGGAAAAATAGATAAGGCAACAGCGACTTTGTTTCTCCCTCTAATAATGTATATCTAAATATATACATCTACACACTCTCTCCTTTCCCCTTTTTTTTTTTAAACAATATGCATGCATATATAAATATATGCACATACAGCTCCATATAACACCCCCCTACATACATACATACCAACCAACATAAGAACACACACATGTATATACAAACATATATATAAACATATATACATACCACAGAGGGTCAGCCTGGGGCAGGGTCAAGAAAGGGTTTATCGAAGAGGGCAGATATTTCCCCTTTAGACCTGCTAATTGTCAACTGGGCTGAAAGTCTCAGAGAGGAGCTGTTTGAGTAGGAGAGAGACACACAGGAGCATGCTGTGTGAAAATGTCCATTGCTGGATGGTGTGCTGGGTGAGCTTAACCACATAAAGACTGTAGCTCTGATTGGAGCCATGAACTATTATCTATAAGCCTGTGTGCTGCTGAACTGTGAGCTGTACCTGTGTGCACAACCATGTGACAAGACAAGTCTGTCTTATCTTATGTTTATTTTGCCATTTTGCTGCAAAAAGCCACTTTTGTTTTAATGGACTGTCTCTGAGCCAGCTGTCCACCCCTCTGATCCCCTACAATACACACATCCACATATATATATATATATATATATATATATATATATATATATATATATATAAAACACTCTATATAGAACAAATATTGGAGAGAAAAGGAAAGTTCAAATGCAGCTGTGGTCTGTGGGTATGTAGAAATCCTTCCACCAATAATGATTACCGCGTGAGGGGGTCACCCCCCGTGAGATTGCACTCACCACAATTTCAGTAATCACAAGCCTTTGAATGGTATCTTTAAAACTCTCCGTCTCCTTAATTCAACCACCAGGTGGCGTCAAACACTCTCGGTTAGTGTAACGTAGGGAGAAAATGAAATGCCATATAGCGTAATATTGCTTAAGAATGTTTATTAAATATTTCAAAAAACACCCCCCCCTTTAAAATATGCGTACCAAATGAAATAGTATAAAAGAGCATTGGAAAAAGTGCACTGTGCCTGTATTTTTCGTCCCCCGGGAGGTATTCCGGAATGCGCGCTGTGTACAGCTGATCTTTCGCTTCCTGGTTACCTTCCGGTGCGTGGAGCGCACACGTCACTTCCGGTAGATTACGTCCCTGACGCGTTTTGTCACTTCCGGACGTCGTCTGAGGGCGTAATCTACCTGTCATTGGGCCGGCTTTAAATACCAGTGATGGGTTTAAACAGCGAATGGGGGAGGCCGATCTGCCAGCCACTCCCCCTTGATAATCAATGATCACAGAGCTGTCAGCAAAGGAAGACTCTGAATATGCTGAATCTGTTTTAAACCCAATACTGCCGACTTCACTAGGAAAATGTGACGCATATGTCTTAATCAAGAATATATCCTATAAATCTTTTACCTTACACACTTATATCATGTATAGTGTTTCTATACATTTTCTACGCATAAATCAAGTAAAATAAAATAGAAATAAAACAGACATATGTATATTGGTGAAAAATTGAAAAAGCATCCTCCCTTGTATTTACCCTATACAATTTGAATCTGCTGTCACCCATCAAGGGTGAGAGCCCTCAACATAGATATGAATTGATATAAGTGATTAAACAAGGAGTATTATTGAACTCAATGCGTTAATAGGTAAATCTAATCTTTGAATAATTTAAATAAAATTATACATGTAGGATGCGTTACAATGGCTTTATATTCATTTAAAAGAAACAGAAATAAATCATTACACCTACTAATCAAAGACGGAATGTGATCCAATAAAATTCTAAAACTATGTATATATATGAAAAAATTTTATATACATTTTATATAAATTTATATATAAAATATGATAATAGATGTCCAAATATATAAAAATATGAAAATAAAATTTGTTCTAGGGAAGTTAAAAATTAATAAATATATTATTGATGTGTTATTTAAAAACTATATAATTAGAACTATATAATTAAAAAATTAAACAACAAATATATCGAACAGGGACTGTATACACCTACAATAAAAGATAAAAAAGGTGTATGCTATGTGTCACTAATAAAACAATTTATATCTAGCTCTATATTTAGGCCTCTGGGGGAAAGAACATCCACGGAATATATCCACCGGGTTTCGTGTTTCGATAATTCACGAATACGGTTAATTCCTCTCCAGTGGGATTGGAGATGCTCCACCCCCTAGAATTCTAACCCCTTGGGATCCCTGTTGTGTTTAAACCTGAAATGCAGAGACACATTGTGGTCTTTATAACCATTTTTAATGTTGTTAATGTGCTCTGCAATCCTAATCCGTAACAATCTTTTGGTACGGCCTATATACATCAGGCCGCAGGGACACCTTAGAGCGTAGACTACATAAGTGCTGTTGCACGTGATAAATTGCTTTATATCAAAAGAGCGATTGTTAGATGGAGATGTAAAGTTGTTAATACCCCTCAGGGGTCTGGCGACTTCTCTGCATGCTTTGCACTTTCTGCACGCAAAGAAACCATTACGGTCCCAGAACGTCTGTGGTTTTTTGGGGGGATCTATGACCTTTTTAACTATTTTATCTCCAAAATTCGTGGATTTTCTATAGATGAACTGAGGTACAGGTGGAAGAACATTTGTCAGTTTTTTGTCCATCAGAAGGATGTGCCAGTGTTCTCTGAAGATATCTTCAACCTCTTTATATTGGGAATGAAATTGTGAAATGAATCCCCATTCGTTGTTCCGTTCATTTCCTTTCCTAGAGGGCATCTCCTGGCATGGTTCTTGTAGGCACTCCACTCTAGGTAAAGCTGCCACTTCTTCTACCACTTTCTGTAGCGTCTCTGATTTGTAACCTCTAGCTTCGAACCTTTCTATGAGTATTTTTGATTGTAGAAAGAATTCAGTGTCTTCGGAGCAGTTTCTTCTCACCCTCATAATCTGTCCTTTCGGAATATTTTTAAGCCAAAGAGGGTGGTGGCCACTAGTGATAGGTAGATAGCTATTCCTATCTGTTTTTTTAAAAAATACCTTGGTCTCCAATTTGTTATTCTTTCTATATATAGTGACATCTAAAAAATTAATCGTTTCATTATGCCAGTTAGAAGTCAATCTAATGTTGTTATCATTGCAATTTAAAACTTGTAAAAACTGATCGAGTGACTCTGACGATCCAGCCCAGATAAAAAACAAGTCATCAATAAAACGTTTGTAAAAGATTAGTTCCGGACGTTGTTCTTTAAAAATGTTCTTATCTTCCCACTCTGCCATAAAGAGATTTGCAATGCTCGGCGCGAATTTAGCACCCATCGCTATGCCTCTCTGTTGTGTGTAAAAATTATTGTCATACCAAAAATAATTATGACCGAGGCAGAAGTCGAGAGCATTCCTTAAAAAAACTTTTTGATTAAAAGGCAAGTCGTCTCTCTGGCAGAGGGCCCAGTTCAACGCCAATAGAGCATCGTCATGCTGTATAATAGAATACAGCGACTCTACATCGGCTGTTACCAACAGAACTTGTGGTTTATCCGTTAAATCTACCGCCTGCAAAAAATTCAAGAAGCTTTTTGTATCTCTCAAATATGAACGAGTGCTCACAACACTCTTTTGCAGAAAGCAATCCAGATACTGACCCATTCTTGCAGAGACTGACTCTATACTATTTACTATAGGTCTTGCAGGAGGATTGTTGGGGTCTTTATGGATTTTGGGCAGAGTGTATAATGTGGGTATACGGTTGCTTGAAGGTACCAGATATCGCCTCTCTTTGTCGCTCAGAACCCCGCTTCTCGATCCCATCTCCACAAGGATTTTTAATTGATCCTTATAAGCTTTGGTTGGATCTGTCTCCAGGGGTTTGTATGTCACTCGGTCAGACAACATCTCAATGATCTGGCCATGATACATCTCCTTCGGGAGTATCACCACTCCTCCTCCCTTGTCAGCTGGCCTTATAATAATTTCTTTCCTTTTTTCTAGCATAGAGATCCCTTCGCTGATATGTCTCATGTTTATTTCTTTCTTTGGTTTAAGATGTTCCAAATCTCGTAAGATCAGTCCTTTGAAGACCTCCACTTGATGATTTGGGTTAGGGGATTTGGGTTAGGGGATTAGAGGATTGAACAGAGACCTATTTTTCAAGCCGCTATTGATCGCTTCATTGGGCTTATGTACAATAGCGGTACTAGGAGGAGGATTACAACCTAAGAAGTATTTTTTGATGTTCAATTTTCTGATGTATTTGTGAACATCAATGAAGACATCAAACTTATTGATGGGCTTTTTCAAGCCACATTTCAGACCAAGGTTTAAAATATTAGTTTCCTTCTGTGTTAATTTTACTTTGGACAAATTGAAAATCCCCCTACTCGGACCCCCTTCTTCTTTTTTTGGATTCTAGATCCTGCCCTACAGCCTCTGTGTTGTTTTTGTCTGTGGCTGTTTGCTGGGGGTGGTTCTTTTGTAGTTGCTGTTCCTTCCAATAGGGTGTTTTTAGGTAATTCCAGGGTTGTGGTCCTCTGTGCTGGGCCAAAGGTTCAGGGCCCCTGTACTGGGATGGGGGCTGGGGATTCCTGTACTGATTTGGGGTTTGAGGGTGCGATTGAGGTCTCCCTCTGCGTGGAGGAACCCCACGCCCCCTCCGCTGGAAGCCCCTCCCCCTTCCTAAAAAAGGACGGGATTGGGATTGATCATCATAGTATTCTGAGTTTGTCTGGTACCCTTGTAATGGCTGAAATCTATTATGTAGCGGTATGTTAGACAACCCAGGTGGGTGATGATCTTTTTGATTGTTTTCCCTTTGTTTACAGTATTTCCTCAAACCTCTTCCTTTACCTCCCCTTCTTTGTATGGGAGTGGAACACTTGGGAGTAGAGGATTTCGGAGAATACGCAATGTCTTCTATGAAATCATTTTCATAGACATGATGATTAATAGACATAGGGTTGGGAAAATTAGGTACTTGGGTGGAGACCTGTGATCCCTGGATAGGTGCTCTAGTCCCTTCTTTATTGCTGGGAACTGGCTGCCAAGAATACATATAATTAATTTTAAAATCTTCCAGATCCCTGTGATATTTTTTAATTTTCTTTTTTTGTGTTTCTTTATCTACTTTTTCTAATCTTTTTTGGACTCTATTATTAAAATCAATGATTAACTGACTATCTTTGATGGGCTCTAATTGTTGTTGTAGGTCAGTGATTTTTAATTCGATATTTGCCATTTTACGTTTCTTCCTTTGGAGTACTAGTTCCTGTAATTTGAAACCAACTCCATTGAAGAAATCTAACCACTCCTGAGCTGAGCCTTGATCATCCAGCCCATCCTGTGGGGCCACGTCCCACCTTAGGCTTCTTATAATAATTTTCTCTTTGATGTATTGCTCAAGAGTGCAAATATCCCACCAGGTGCGTACTTGTTTCTCTAAAATATGGCTCAATGCAGACAAAGCTCCATTATAATTAACCTCTGTGGTGGTAGGTTCATTACAGGTGAACAAAGCATTTACGTCTATATGTCTACTACTAAGAAAACGGAGAACATCCATGGCAGCAGAGAAAAAAACAAAAAGAATTATGCAAGAATGTGTGGACAATGTAAAACTAATATTTTAAACCTTGGTCTGAAATGTGGCTTGAAAAAGCCCATCAATAAGTTTGATGTCTTCATTGATGTTCACAAATACATCAGAAAATTGAACATCAAAAAATACTTCTTAGGTTGTAATCCTCCTCCTAGTACCGCTATTGTACATAAGCTCAATGAAGCGATCAATAGCGGCTTGAAAAATAGGTCTCTGTTCAATCATCTAAATAACCCAAATCATCAAGTGGAGGTCTTCAAAGGACTGATCTTACGAGATTTGGAACATCTTAAACCAAAGAAAGAAATAAACATGAGACATATCAGCGAAGGGATCTCTATGCTAGAAAAAAGGAAAGAAATTATTATAAGGCCAGCTGACAAGGGAGGAGGAGTGGTGATACTCCCGAAGGAGATGTATCATGGCCAGATCATTGAGATGTTGTCTGACCGAGTGACATACAAACCCCTGGAGACAGATCCAACCAAAGCTTATAAGGATCAATTAAAAATCCTTGTGGAGATGGGATCGAGAAGCGGGGTTCTGAGCGACAAAGAGAGGCGATATCTGGTACCTTCAAGCAACCGTATACCCACATTATACACTCTGCCCAAAATCCATAAAGACCCCAACAATCCTCCTGCAAGACCTATAGTAAATAGTATAGAGTCAGTCTCTGCAAGAATGGGTCAGTATCTGGATTGCTTTCTGCAAAAGAGTGTTGTGAGCACTCGTTCATATTTGAGAGATACAAAAAGCTTCTTGAATTTTTTGCAGGCGGTAGATTTAACGGATAAACCACAAGTTCTGTTGGTAACAGCCGATGTAGCGTCGCTGTATTCTATTATACAGCATGACGATGCTCTATTGGCGTTGAACTGGGCCCTCTGCCAGAGAGACGACTTGCCTTTTAATCAAAAAGTTTTTTTAAGGAATGCTCTCGACTTCTGCCTCGGTCATAATTATTTTTGGTACGACAATAATTTTTACACACAAAAGAGAGGCGTAGCGATGGGCGCTAAATTCGCGCCGAGCATTGCAAATCTCTTTATGGCAGAGTGGGAAGATAAGAACATTTTTAAAGAACAACGTCCGGAACTAATCTTTTACAAACGTTTTATTGATGACTTGTTTTTTATCTGGGCTGGATCGTCAGAGTCACTCGATCAGTTTTTACAAGTTTTAAATTGCAATGATAACAACATTAGATTGACTTCTAACTGGCATAATGAAACGATTAATTTTTTAGATGTCACTATATATAGAAAGAATAACAAATTGGAGACCAAGGTATTTTTTAAAAAAACAGATAGGAATAGCTATCTACCTATCACTAGTGGCCACCACCCTCTTTGGCTTAAAAATATTCCGAAAGGACAGATTATGAGGGTGAGAAGAAACTGCTCCGAAGACACTGAATTCTTTCTACAATCAAAAATACTCATAGAAAGGTTCGAAGCTAGAGGTTACAAATCAGAGACGCTACAGAAAGTGGTAGAAGAAGTGGCAGCTTTACCTAGAGTGGAGTGCCTACAAGAACCATGCCAGGAGATGCCCTCTAGGAAAGGAAATGAACGGAACAACGAATGGGGATTCATTTCACAATTTCATTCCCAATATAAAGAGGTTGAAGATATCTTCAGAGAACACTGGCACATCCTTCTGATGGACAAAAAACTGACAAATGTTCTTCCACCTGTACCTCAGTTCATCTATAGAAAATCCACGAATTTTGGAGATAAAATAGTTAAAAAGGTCATAGATCCCCCCAAAAAACCACAGACGTTCTGGGACCGTAATGGTTTCTTTGCGTGCAGAAAGTACAAAGCATGCAGAGAAGTCGCCAGACCCCTGAGGGGTATTAACAACTTTACATCTCCATCTAACAATCGCTCTTTTGATATAAAGCAATTTATCACGTGCAACAGCACTTATGTAGTCTACGCTCTAAGGTGTCCCTGCGGCCTGATGTATATAGGCCGTACCAAAAGATTGTTACGGATTAGGATTGCAGAGCACATTAACAACATTAAAAATGGTTATAAAGACCACAATGTGTCTCTGCATTTCAGGTTTAAACACAACAGGGATCCCAAGGGGTTAGAATTCTGGGGGGTGGAGCATCTCCAATCCCACTGGAGAGGAATTAACCGTATTCGTGAATTATCGAAACACGAAACCCGGTGGATATATTCCGTGGATGTTCTTTCCCCCAGAGGCCTAAATATAGAGCTAGATATAAATTGTTTTATTAGTGACACATAGCATACACCTTTTTTATCTTTTATTGTAGGTGTATACAGTCCCTGTTCGATATATTTGATGTTTAATTTTTTAATTATATAGTTCTAATTATATAGTTTTTAAATAACACATCAATAATATATTTATTAATTTTTAACTTCCCTAGAACAAATTTTATTTTCATATTTTTATATATTTGGACATCTATTATCATATTTTATATATAAATTTATATAAAATGTATATAAATTTTTTTCATATATATACATAGTTTTAGAATTTTATTGGATCACATTCCGTCTTTGATTAGTAGGTGTAATGATTTATTTCTGTTTCTTTTAAATGAATATAAAGCCATTGTAACGCATCCTCCATGTATAATTTTATTTAAATTATTCAAAGATTAGATTTACCTATTAACGCATTGAGTTCAATAATACTCCTTGTTTAATCACTTATATCAATTCATATCTATGTTGAGGGCTCTCACCCTTGATGGGTGACAGCAGATTGAAATTGTATAGGGTAAATACAAGGGAGGATGCTTTTTCAATTTTTCACCAATATACATATGTCTGTTTTATTTCTATTTTATTTTACTTGATTTAAGCGTAGAAAATGTATAGAAACACTATACATGATATAAGTGTGTAAGGTAAAAGATTTATAGGATATATTCTTGATTAAGACATATGCGTCACATTTTCCTAGTGAAGTCGGCAGTATTGGGTTTAAAACAGATTCAGCATATTCAGAGTCTTCCTTTGCTGACAGCTCTGTGATCATTGATTATCAAGGGGGAGTGGCTGGCAGATCGGCCTCCCCCATTCGCTGTTTAAACCCATCACTGGTATTTAAAGCCGGCCCAATGACAGGTAGATTACGCCCTCAGACGACGTCCGGAAGTGACGAAACGCGCCAGGGACGTAATCTACCGGAAGTGACGTGTGCGCTCCACGCACCGGAAGGTAACCAGGAAGCGAAAGATCAGCTGTACACAGCGCGCATTCCGGAATACCTCCCGGGGGACGACAAATACAGGCACAGTGCACTTTTTCCAATGCTCTTTTATACTATTTCATTTGGTACGCATATTTTAAAGGGGGGTGTTTTTTGAAATATTTAATAAACATTCTTAAGCAATATTACGCTATATGGCATTTCATTTTCTCCCTATGTTACACTAACCGGGAGTGTTTGACGCCACCTGGTGGTTGAATTAAGGAGACGGAGATTTTTAAAGATACCATTCAAAGGCTTGTGATTACTGAAATTGTGGTGAGTGCAATCTCACGGGGGGTGACCCCCTCACGCGGTGATCATTATTGGTGGAAGGATTTCTACATACCCACAGACCACAGCTGCATTTGAACTTTCCTTTTCTCTCCAATATATAGAGTGTTTTATGACATCGGACACTTAGCGCTGCTTCAATAAGCAAAACAAATCAGAGACTTGGCACGTTTATTTCATGATTTAAGACTTATTGTTTGATTATATGTTTTTTACTTAACCACTAGCCTACCGCCCACCGTCATATGACGGCCGGACGGTAAGCCTATTGTTCTGAGTGGGCGTCATATGACGTCCACCGTTTAAACAGGGCATGCGCGCGATCGTGAGCGCGCAGCCCTGTACTGTCGGTGGCGGCGTGTCACCGAGACACCGCTCGTCACCGACAGGGGTGAACAGCCACTGGGCATGGCTGTTTACCACGTGATCGGCCGTGATGAAGTCACGGCTGATCACTAATGGTACATCCCGCATTGCACGGCGCATGCGTGCGATCGTGAGCGCGCTGCGCGTGCACGTCGGTGGCGGCGTGTTCCCCAGGAACACTGCTCGTCACCGACGATAGTTTACAGCCACTGGCCAGTACTGTGTACCATGTGATTGGCTGTGATCCATTCACAGCCGATCACTAAGTGTAAACAAAGAGCTGTCACTAGCTGTTACTAGCCCTTCTCTCCTCACACACCGTTTCCAGTGTGAGGAGAGAAGAGCCAGGAGCAGTGAGTTACAGATCTTTGTATTTGTAGTGTCTGCACCAACACCACTTCTGTCCCATCGCCCCCCCCAATTGTCATCTGTCACCCAACAGTCACCCCATAAAAAGTGCACCTGTCACATAGAGACTGCCATTAGTGACCATCAGCGGTGCCCTGTCACCCACCAGTGACCGTGCCCTGTCACCCGTCACCCATCAGTGACCTGCCCTGTCACCCGTCACCCATCAGTGACCTGCCCTGTCACCCGTCACCCATCAGTGACCTGCCCTGTCACCCGTCACCCATCAGTGACCTGCCCTGTCACCCGTCACCCACCAGTGACCGTGCCCTGTCACCCGTCACCCACCAGTGACCATTAGCGGTGCACCCGTCACCCATCAGTGACCGTCGCCTGTCAACAATCTGTGACTATCACCTGTCACCGTCCCTGGCCTGTCACCCATCAGTGACCGGGCCCTCTCACCCGTCACACATCAGTGACTGTGCCCTGTCACCCATCAGTGACCAGCAGTGGTGCACCTGTTACCCATCAGTGACCGTCGCCTGTCAACTATCTGTGACCATCGCCCATCACACCATCACCTCTCAGTGAACGTCACCTGCCACCCATCGCACAGCCCATCAGTGACCGTCACCTGCCACCCATCTGTCACCCGTCGCACAGCTACCCGCCACACAGCCATGTCCAAAAGAGGATATACAAGTGAGGAGGCGTTCCAGATCCTCTCTATGACTGATGAGAGCACCGGGGAGCTCTCATCAGAGTCCCATTCTGATTCCGAATCAAATTCGGCATTTGAGCCGATCGAGAGTAGCAATGGTTCGGATGAAGAATGGGTCCCTCCTAAAAGGGCACGACACTCTGGAACCCAGGAAGCCGCCAGCAACCGGGATTATATTCCCAGTACCAGCTCTGCCGCCAGAAATAGGCCCCAGGAAGAAAGGCCCAGTACCAGTGCTGCCGCCAGCAATAGGCCCCAGGAACAAAGGCCCAGTACCAGTGCTGCCGCCAGCAATAGGCCCCAGGAACAAAGGCCCAGTACCAGTGCTGCCACATCACACCCGAGTTCCAGCACAGGAAATTCAACTCCCCCAACTACTGGAGTGTCACGTCCCCCAAGAGCCAGGGCCGCTACCTATATGCCAGATGGTCTTGCCAACCCAACATGGCTGCCTTCCAACTCGGGATCACCAAATATTCCCCCTTTCACAGCACAGCCAGGTGTGCAGGCCAACACCCAAAATTTTACAGAGATCAATATTTTTCACCTGTTTTTGCCCGACACTTTGCTGCAGTTCATTGTGGACCAGACAAATTTGTATGCCCAGCAGTATATTGCCAGCAACCCCCAATCATCTTATGCCCGTCCGTTTGAGTGGAGAGATTTGAATATGGAGGAGTTCAAATTGTTTTTGGGCCTCACCCTAAATATGGGGCTTACAAAAAAAAATGAAGGACATACCTATTGGTCCACCCACCCCATCCACCATATGCCCATGTATTCTGCCGCTATGTGCAGGTCCCGATATGAGATGATTATGAGATTCTTTCATTTTAACGACAACACCCAGTGCCCTCCCAACAATCATCCAAATTCGGATAAGCTATACAAGATTCGCCCACTAATAAATTCATTTTCCCAATGATTTGCAGAACTTTATGTCCCCGAGAAGAATATATGTGTGGATGAGTCCCTGGTACCATTTTCAGGCCGGCTAGGAATAAAACAGTATATTCCTAGCAAAAAGGCCAAATATGGAGTCAAATTTTACAAGCTGTGTGAGAGAGCCACGGGATATCTATATGCATTCCGCATATATGAGGGAAGAGATTCCCAGCTCCAGCCCCCTGAGTGCCCAGCCTACATGGGCACAAATGGAAAAATCGTATGGGATCTGGCTTACCCACTTCTAAAAAAAGGCTATCATATATACCTGGACAACTTTTATACCAGCCTGCCCCTTTTCAGACACCTATATATTGAAAAAACCCTGGCCTGCGGAACTTCAAGAAAAAATAGGAAGGGCTTCCCACAATCCATTGTGAACAAAAGGCTGAAAAAGGGGGAAAGAGCAACACTGAGATGTAATGAAGTGCTGGCCTTGAGGTGGAAGGATAACAGGAACGTGCACATGATGTCCACCATTCATGATGACACTGCAGTTGTAGTTCAGCGAAGACGAGGTCCCATTGAAAAACCGACATGTGTCCAAGACTATAATCTCTACATGGGGGGGGTGGATTTCAATGACCAAATGATTCAGCCCTATTTGTCAATAAGGAGGTCCCGATTCTGGTATAAGAAGGTAGCAATATATCTAATCCATTTGGCCATTTACAATTCCTACATAATCTACACAAAATCCACAGAAAGCCCCGCCTCCTTCCTAAAATTCATAGAAGAAGTAGTCACGTCCCTCATCTATCCACAAAGACCCCTCCCAGAATTACCTCGTTCTGATGCTGTTAGCCGACTTCATGAATGGCACTTCCCGTACAACATTCCACCATCGGAAGCAGGCCGAAGACGGCAAAAAAAATGTCGTGTGTGCAGCAGAAGAGGTTTTCGAAAAGATACCAGCTACCATTGTCCCCAGTGTCCCTCCCAACCTGGCCTTTGCATTGGTGAATGCTTCGAACTGTATCATACATCCCCAAGTTATTAGCCCATATTTTCCCCATTTTCGCTGATCATTTTCCATGCTTCCCCAAATAACCATGCCACTGCCTTCAATGTGAACTGACCCTGGCCTGCTTTTTGACTATGCCTCTGCCTACCGTTTGGACTGCTTCCACATGAACTGACCCTGGCCTGTTTTGACTATGCCTCTGCCCACCATTTGGACTGCTTGCTCGTGAACTGACCCTGGCCTGTTTTGTGACTACTCTTCTGCCTACCGCTTGGACTGCTTGCACGTTAACTGACCCTGGCTTGTTTTATGGACTATGCTTTTGCCTACCGCTTGGACTGATCTGTTGCCCTGCTACTATAGTACACAGGGGTCTCACATATGTGAGGGGCTCCAGAATAGTTTTTCCGGATGGAGATAACAATTTTTTTTGTTTTCTCCCGGTTTTGTAATTTGCGGATTAGGGTCTGGAGTCCGGAGGCTTCATAGAGATTTGGGTGGGTCGAAGCCTCTACCCCTGTGCCCCTGTGCACAGGTCTTACCCAATTGCGGCCCTCAGCCTTCTGCTGACTTACTGCCATCATGCCTTTGCCTGCCGCATGAACGGACCACACATCTGCCTGCTACCTGGACTATGCAAATAATTTGCTGTAGCAAAAGGCAGCATGTTTATGAAGGGCTGGAGAGCGGTACAATAATGTGTGTCTGCAGGTAACAGTGTACCAGGACCAATATTATGGCTGTGCTGGCTGTCTCTGCCTGGAAAATTCCTATGGACTGTGCTGTGCCGACTATAGACAATATTCCTGCCTGCTGCCTGGATAGTTATTGCTGTCGCTAAGCACATCCCTGACTGCTGCCTGGACCAGTGCTCTCTTCTGTGGACACTACTAAAAGCACAGGTAATACTTTTTTTTTATCCTTTCCGCAATAGAATTTATTTTGGATTGTAATTCTTGGTATGTACATGCTATGTGTTAGAAATATGAAGGGCCTTCAAAAATGATAGGTTGCCAGGAAATTATCTATGTAATGTATGCTCCTAGAACGCCTGATGGTGCTACTTGGATGTTGGGGCACTGTATGTGGCCAAGCTGTGTAAAAGTCTCACACATGTGGTATCCCCATACTCAGGGGGAGTAGCAGAATGTATTTTGGGGTGTCATTTTTGCTATGTGTTGGAAATATCTTATAAATGGACAACTTTGTGTAAAAAAAATGCGTTTTTATTTTTTTTCCACATTTTCCAAAAACTTCTGGAAAAAAAATAACCATTCAAAAGACTCATTATGCCTCATAGATTATACGTTGGGGTGTTTGCTTTCCAAAATGGGGTCATTTTGTGGGCAATTCCTTTGTCCTGGTGCTCCAGGGCCTTCAAAAGTGTAATAGGTGGTTGAGAAATGAGATGTGCAATTTATGCTCGTAGATCGCCTGATGGTGCTACTTCAATGTTGGGCCTTTGTATGTGGCCAGGCTGTGTAAAAGTCCCACACATGTGGTATCGCCATACTCAGGAGGAGTAGCAGAATGTATTTTGGGGTGTCATTTTTGCTATGTATTTGCTATGTGTTGGAAATATCTTATAAATGGACAACTTTGTGTAAAAAAAATGCGTTTTTATTTTTTTTCCACATTTTCCAAAAACTTCTGGAAAAAAAATAACCGTTCAAAAGACTCATTATGCCTCATAGATTATACGTTGGGGTGTTTGCTTTCCAAAATGGGGTCATTTTGTGGGCAATTCCTTTGTCCTGGTGCTCCAGGGCCTTCAAAAGTGTAATAGGTGGTTGAGAAATGAGATGTGCAATTTATGCTCGTAGATCGCCTGATGGTGCTACTTCAATGTTGGGCCTTTGTATGTGGCCAGGCTGTGTAAAAGTCCCACACATGTGGTATCGCCATACTCAGGAGGGGTAGCAGAATGTATTTTGGGGTGTCATTTTTGCTATGTATTTGCTATGTGTTGGAAATATCTTATAAATAGACAACTTTGTGTAAAAAAAATGCGTTTTTATTTTTTTTCCACATTTTCCAAAAACGTCTGGAAAAAAAATAACCGTTCAAAAGACTCATTATGCCTCATTGATTATACGTTGGGGTGTTTGCTTTCCAAAATGGGGTCATTTTGTGGGCAATTCCTTTGTCCTGGTGCTCCAGGGCCTTCAAAAGTGTAATAGGTGGTTGAGAAATGAGATGTGCAATTTATGCTCGTAGATCGCCTGATGGTGCTACTTCAATGTTGGGCCTTTGTATGTGGCCAGGCTGTGTAAAAGTCCCACACATGTGGTATCGCCATACTCAGGAGGGGTAGCAGAATGTATTTTGGGGTGTCATTTTTGCTATGTATTTGCTATGTGTTGGAAATATCTTATAAATGGACAACTTTGTGTAAAAAAAATGCGTTTTTATTTTTTTTCCACATTTTCCAAAAACTTCTGGAAAAAAAATAACCGTTCAAAAGACTCATTATGCCTCATAGATTATACGTTGGGGTGTTTGCTTTCCAAAATGGGGTCATTTTGTGGGCAATTCCTTTGTCCTGGTGCTCCAGGGCCTTCAAAAGTGTAATAGGTGGTTGAGAAATGAGATGTGCAATTTATGCTCGTAGATCGCCTGATGGTGCTACTTCAATGTTGGGCCTTTGTATGTGGCCAGGCTGTGTAAAAGTCCCACACATGTGGTATCACCATACTCAGGAGGAGTAGCAGAATGTATTTTGGGGTGTCATTTTTGCTATGTATTTGCTATGTGTTGGAAATATCTTATAAATGGACAACTTTGTGTAAAAAAAATGCATTTTTATTTTTTTTCCACATTTTCCAAAAACGTCTGGAAAAAAAATAACAGTTCAAAAGACTCATTATGCCTCATAGATTATACGTTGGGGTGTTTGCTTTCCAAAATGGGGTCATTTTGTGGGCAATTCCTTTGTCCTGGTGCTCCAGGGCCTTCAAAAGTGTAATAGGTGGTTGAGAAATGAGATGTGCAATTTATGCTCGTAGATCGCCTGATGGTGCGACTTCAATGTTGGGCCTTTGTATGTGGCCAGGCTGTGTAAAAGTCCCACACATGTGGTATCCCCATACTCGGTAAGAGTAGCAGAATGTATTTTGGGGTGTAATTTGTTGTATGCATATGCTCTGTGAGAGAAATAACCAGTTAATATGAAAATTTTGAAAACAAAAAAAAAAAAAAATCTTCCTTTTGCAAAGAATTGTGGGAAAAAATTACACCTTAAAAAAACTAACCATGCTACTTACTTAATACCTTGGAATGTCTACTTTCTAAAAAGGGGTAATTTGGGGGGTATTTGTACTTTTCTGACTTGTTAGTACCTCAAGAAATGAGATTCACCTGATGTACTGAAGGCCTGATCAGATGTTTTCAATTTTCAGTGATTGGCACCATAGTTTGTAGACTCTATAACTTTCACAAAGACCAAATAATATACACTAATTTGGGTTATTTTTACCAAAGATATATAGCAGTATAAATTGTGGCCAAAATTTATGAAGAAAAATTACTAATTTGCTAAATTTTATGACAAAAACAAAGAAAAAGGCAAATTTTCACAAAATTTACGGTCTTTTTTTATTTATAGCACAAAAAATAAAAAACCCATTAGTGATTAAATACCACCAAAAGAAAGCTCTATTTGAGTGAAAAAAAGGACACAAATTTCATTTGGGTACAGTGTTGCATGACTGAGTAATAGTCATTCAAAGTGTGAGAGCACCGAAAGCTGAAAATTGGTCTGGGCAGGAAGGGGGTTTAAGTGCCCTGTATTGAGGTGGTTAAAGTAGCTGCTTTAGTTTGCTACAGCAGATTACGGAGTAATTTTGAGGCGCAGATTAATGTGAGGCAGAGGCGGTTTACATTGTCCACACATTCTTGCATATATATATATATATATATATATATATATATATATATACCGTATATATATATACATACACACACACACACACCTGCCCCAAACCTATACATACACAACCTACAAACAGCTGGCCTAGGACAGCAAAGGACAGAGAACCTATCTAGGGGGAGTAATGTACCCAGACCAGTGCCACTGCCGGAGGACAAGAACAAGAGGTGCAGAAAATGAGAAAATGACAGACAAACAAAGGCAAAGGTAAGAAGGATGCAAAGCTGGCCTCCCCAAACCCAACAAGCATTGCAGACACCAACCTTAAAGGCAGATTTAATTCCTAAATAGGAAAAACTGATCCGCTCCATCAAGACCCACAGAAGGAGCTCCCAAGCTACTCTGGGGCTTTTAGCAGCCTAATACTGGGACTTCGCACTGGGAGAGGCTTAACTCAGCTGGCAGCTGCCTGGAGGCAGAGGGGGGAACATAGTACTGCTTACTCTTCACTGGTGCGTGGAGGCATGAGGACAAAAAAAAGAATGGGGCGGGGCCTAACTGACCTTTAATTTATGCTATTTCATTGGTCCTGAGGGAGGGGAGAAAGGCGGAGCCTATCACTAGTATGCTGCCATGGTGGCATCAGAAAAAACCCTTTTACCTTAGCCTCATTTGCCTGTGGCTGCTTTTATGTGTTCTTTTAGGATACCACAATCTCCATCTGTTCTCTCATGCTCTTTTTTTTATTTTTTTACAGGCTTAGGCATACCTTTAAAATGGCTTATTGCTATTTAGGCCACAATCCTAATTTTTAAAGGAAACATTTTCAATTATGGTACATTCCCAAATTGACTACCAAATATTTTCCTAAAGTACACCATGCTACATACCTGTTAGCCAATACCAGTGGAGTATCTATAGTCACCCAGCATCTTGCAGACCCAGAGAGAAGATACCTCTTCCTCAAGGCTAATATGGGAGGCACCCCCATGACCCTACCAAATGTATATTTTCCAAATTCGGCACATATATATTTTTGCAGACAGATTGTAGAGGAACTTAAATGGTATGCCTCAGATGCCTACTGCTAGGAGGGGACTTTAATGTGCCCCTGAACCTGATTCAGGACACTTCAACAGGAGAATCTAGCATGACCTATTGGATATTCAAATGCCTTAAAATGATGCAAAATGGCACCAGGCAAGGCTGTCCATTATCCCCCTTGATTTTAACATCAGAGCTGTTTATACGCACCGCTAACAAAACACATTCGATTACGGGCATTGAAGTGGGCCACAGATCCTATAAAATCACAGAATATACTAATGATCTCTTATTTTTCCTAATTCAACCACTTACCTCCATTTACAATCTTTTACAAGCGTTTGCCCATTATGGATATATTTCTAACATAAAAATCAATTATAATAAATCAGAGGCTATGAATTTTTTCCTTTCGCCGGCCGCATTAGAAATGGCACAGCTGAATAGTCCATTTAAGTGGGCCACACTTAAATGCTGCCATGGTGGCATCAGGAAAAACCCTTTTACTTTAGCCCCATTTGCCTGTGGCTGATTTTATGTGTTCTTTTAGGATACCACTATCTCCATCTGTTCTCTCATGCTCTTTTTTTTTTTTTACAGGATTAGGCATACCTTTAAAATGGCTTATTCCTATTTAGGCCACAATCCTAATTTGATCTCCTATAATGTCAAGGGGTTGAATACCTCCAAAAAACTGCCTCGTACAAGAACTTAAAAAAGCTAGACCTCTTTTTGTGTTTTTAAAGGAAACATTTTCAATCATGGTACATTCCCAAATTGACTACCAAATATTTTCCTAAAGTACACCATGCTACATACCTGTTAGCCAATACCAGTGGAGTATCTATAGTCACCCAGGCAAGGCTGTCCATTATCCCCCATGATTTTAACATCAGAGCTGTTTATACGCACTGCTAACAAAACACATCCGATTACGGGCATTGAAGTGGGCCAGAGATCCTATAAAATCACAGCATATGCTAATGATCTCTTATTTTTCCTAATTCAACCACTTACCTCCATTTACAATCTTTTACAAGCGTTTGCCCATTATGGATATATTTCTAACATAAAAATCAATTATAATAAATCAGAGGCTATGAATTTTTCCCTTTCGCCGGCCGCATTGGAAATGGCACAGCTGAATAGTCCATTTAGGTGGGCCACAATGCCATAAAATATTTAGAAGTTTTGCTTACCCCTACTTAAGTGATATATTTTCTTATAGTTTTAAACCCCTACTGCAAAAGATTGAACATGGCCTTTCCAATTGGACCTTCAAAAATATCTCCTGGTTTGGATGAGCAGCTATTGTTAAAACGATAAACAAGGAAAAGAGGTGCCTCTAAGTGTAGAATTTTCAATATTTTAATAACAGTAGACAATTAGCAACTCACATGAGAGAAGATAAAAATGGGCACATCTGTTGTTAGGCACATCCCAGGAGCAGGAAGGATAACCAGGTCACGGTTCCTCCACTATTCAGCTGGTACGGTGGGGATAGGTGTATCAGGCACATCAGAGTGGATACCCCAAGGAGGTGGGGGTGGTGAGCAGTCACAGGCCCTCGCTCGTAGCACTGCAAGTCAAGCAATCCTTGCTGGAACAGATTAAGGTGGAAGACGGCCATGCAGTGGAAGTCCAAAATGAGGCTTGGATAACATGGGGCTTTTCTTTGTTTATCCTCAGTTACGCTGGAAATTTGCTTCTGTTTCTATCTGGTGGCAGCCCTAAGTACCTGGACCTTTTTTTACCAACTAATTAATTATTTATGGACTAATATATGGACTTTAGTCTGCTTAGAGTTGCCAGTGTATTACGCCTTTTACTTGTTTTATTGTTAAAATTATGATACTCCCCAAACTGATGTACCACTTTCATACTTTACCAATTGCAATCCCCTTTAGCTTTTTTAAACAACTACAATCTGTGGGGGGGAAATGTTTGTGGGCTCATAAGAAACCCGTATCGGTATGCATTTTCTTATGAAACCCAAATCTGAGGGAGGAATGGAATTCCCAAACTTCTGAAATTATTACTATGCTACTTATTTAGTGAGAGTTATTGACTGGAATTGCCACATTGCCAATAAAGACCTGGTGCATCTAGAAGAGAGTTGCTCAGCAGTCTCCCTGAAACACTCACCCTGGATATCAAGGACTAAGTGCCCCACTGATCTCAAACAACACCCTCTAATAGGCACCACGTTAACAATATTTCACAAGACTATTCAATGGTGTGAAATCCCCTCGTCACCAGGCCCCTTAACACCTCTCATGAACAACCAAGATTTTTACCTGAGATTGAATTCTATGGATTTTCCTATGAAAGATGAACGTACCCCTTTATAGGCAATACATTGTGTTGCCTAGGGGTGGTTGCTACCATATGCTAGACTGCTGGGAGACCTTGATCCATCCCTTATAACACCTTGGTCTTATAGACAAATTTGTCATTATTTTTTCCCATGTCTTCTGCATATCTCAATTACTCCCTAGGCAAATACAAGCACACATTAAGAAAGCACCTACTAAACACTGCTAAGTCACTGATCTCCAAATTTTGGAAATCCTCTAATATCTCTTCGATCAAGGATTGGTTTAGTGCTGTGGTTTTTATTTCAATTCTCTGACAATTATGATAGGCTAACTACAGGGTGATCTGGCATCCAAATGACTATAAGATATTATATTCTATATACTGTATAGCTCATCATCTTATGATCCTGTATATTTTAATTTTCACTCTTTGAAATTTGATTCTAACTGCCTTGACATTTTTTTTTTCTTCTGGTTTAACCCTACTGAACTTGGACCTTTATGCTCTGTGTACAGTCTTTACAGCATTAGACCTTATGTACTATACGCTTCAATGGGATCTGTATATTGAGGTTTTGTTTTTTGTTATCTTGCTGCACAGATAGCTATTGTTGAGTATAACTTTAGGCTATCTTTCCTAACTTTTATAGGTTTTGCTATCTATAACTAGGGATGAGTCGAACCCCCCCCCCGGGTTCGGTTCGTGGCAGAACATGCGAACAGGCAAAAAATTTGTGCAAACACACAGACACTGTTAAAGTCTATGGGACTCGAATGTGAAAAATCAAAAGTGCTAATTTTAAAGGCTAATATGCAAGTTATTGTCATAAAAAGTGTTTGGGGACCCGAGTCCTGCCCCAGGAGACATGTATCAATGGAAAAAAAAGTTTTAAAAATGGCCGTTTTTTTGGGAACAGTGATTTAAATAAATGTGTTTTTTCCCTTGCTTAGAACAGTCCCTGCACAAAATGACATTTCTAAAGGAATAAAAGTCAATCAGAACTGCTTGCGGCTGTAATGTAATGTCGGGTCCCAGCAATATAGATGAAAATCATCAGGAAAAATGGCATGGGTACCCCCCCAGCCCATCACCAGGCCCTTTGGGTCTGTTATGGATATTAAGGGGAACCCCACACCCAAATTACAAAAAAAAGGCGTGGGGTCACCAAGCCCTATATACTCTGAACAGCAGTATACAGGTGGTCCCCGGGTGATAAACAAGATAGGGACTGTAGGTTTGTTCTTAAGTTGAACCTGTTTGTAATTTGGAACAGGTACATTTTTAAAGTGTATCTCCAGACAAAAAATCTATTTTTAAGCTTTTTGGATAACATAGGGAAGGGTTATCACCCTTGTAACATTTGTTTTGCTGTCTGTGCCCCTGTTCAGAAGATTTCACCTCACGTTCTGTCCCAATGACAATTGTATTTTTAAAATTTTGGGTTATTAGGGAAACTAGGATTGGTGATAAAACATCAGCGGAGACACCTTTTTCTCATATTAACTCTTACAGGAGAAACATTTCCCTTCCTAGGGGTAGATTTCCTCTCACTTCCTGTTGTCTCCCTCTGTTTGTAAGTAGGAGTTATTTGTAAGTCGAATGTTTGAAAATAGGGGACCGCCTGTATTTACTATATGGCCTGCCCTATACACTCTGCGGAAAATTGGTGTTAGGTGGTACCAGAACACTGTAAGCTCTCACAGTTACTCTTGGTGGACGCTGGAATGGGCCCTGCTGTGAAATATTATATCAAGAATTGAACAGGGGCAGAAAAATTGGGCCTTAGGCGGTGGTGGTGATGGCACAACATTGTAAAGCCTCACAGATACTTTTGTTGAGCACAGGAACGGGCCCCGCTGTGAAATATTAGATCAGAAATTGTAATTACGTGGCCCTGTTAAACAGGGGCAGAAAAATTGGGCCTTAGGCAGTGGTGGTGGTGCCACAACACTGCAACCCCTCACAGATACTCTTGTTGAGTGCAGGAATGAGCCCTGCTGTTAAATATTTGATTAAAAATTGTAAATACATGCCCCTGTTAAACAGGGGCAGAAAAAATGGGCCTTAGGTAGTGGTGGTGGTGCCACAACACTGCAACCCCTCAAAGATACTGTTGTTGAGTGCAGGAACGAGCCCTGCTGTTAAATATTTGATCAAATATTGCAATTACATTCTACTGTTAAACAGGGGCAGAAAAATTGGGCCTTAGGCAGTGGTGGTGGTGCCACAACACTGCAACCCCTCACAGATACTCTTGTTGAGCGCAGGAATGAGCGCTGCTGTTAAATATTTGATCAAAAATTGTAATTATATGCCCCTGTTAAACAGGGGCAGAAAAATTGGGCAATAGGCAGTGGTGGTGGTGCCCTGAACCAAAAATATTCTTAGAAGCTATCATCATGAAGATTGAGGAGGAATAGGATAGTCACTCAGCATAATAGGATAGTCACTCAGCATATGCAGTCTTTAAGGGATCCCACATCCATAGAAAAATCAATCAGTTACATCAGCATCAGGTGCTTGGTAGCTGGTGATCCAAGATTGATTCCTTTTTATGAATGTGAGCCGATCAACAGAGTCTGTGGACAGGTGCACTCTGTGATCGGTTACAAAGCCTCCAGCAGCACTGAATGTGTGTTCAGAAAGAACGCTGGATGCAGGACAGGCCAGTAGCTTTGCATATTGAGCAAGCTCTGGCCAGTGGTCCATCCTCAAGACCCAGTAACCCAGTGGATGTTCTGTTGGGAAGGTCTCCGAGTCTGATCTTGCCCCTAGATATTCCTGCACCATGTAATTCAGATGCTGGCGCTGGGGACTGGTTGCTGTAACCGATCAGACCTTGGCGCTGAGGACTGGAGAATTGTCTGAAGGCATTGGCCAGCTGGCCACCTTCTCCACTGCTCTTTCTGTGACTGAACGAAGCCTCAGCAACATGTTGTCCAGCACCAGGAAATTTTAACCTCCCAGGCTCTGGAAACGCATTGCACAAACCTTTCTGCAAGGCCTCCCGAAGATGTTTCATCCTTTGCTCCTCTGCGAAGGCTGGATAAGTTCTGCAACCTTACCCTTTTAATGTGGATCAAGAAGGGTTGCCAGCCAGTAATGACCCCCCTCCTTGATACCACGAATCATAGGGTCCTTTTGCAGGCTTTGCAGGATCAGGGAGGCAATGCAGGGTAAGTTTGCAGAGGCATTCGATCCTGAGTCCTCTGGGTCACTAAGGATTAGACATGTGCAAAATGCATTTCGTCCGAATGCATTTTCGTTCGAATTTCAGGTATTTTTATTATCGTTTTAACAAAAAATAATGAAAATGCAAAATACGAAAACCGAAAGATCCAACATAAACAAATGCTTTATTTTCATTTTCGTTGTGACAACAGTTCGATATAGATAGGAGATTCGACATGACGCTGGCAATAACAATCTGTGTCTATCGAACCTGTGGTCGAATGTGCCTAACCTTAACTCTATTAGTCCAAGATTATTCTACATAAGGAGAAAAGATTCGACATAGAGAGAAAAGATTCGACATAGAGAGAAAAGATTTGACATAGAGAGAAAAGATCGCTGCTGGAATTGGGTGGGGGAAGTAAAATAAAAATAATGATGATGATGAATGTTATTGGCCGATTATAACCAAAGAGGAGGGGCAGTAAAATAGCTAGAACTAAGTACACACATACAGCCAACTTACTTTCACTTACGATTTGCTAGCAGAGAGAGACACACACACTGAATCATTTCAGAAGACAGTCAATCTTAGCTGGTCCGTTTGTCAGAGAACCTGAATTATTTAGCAATTAAGCATAAGCACAGCAGCAGAACAATAGTGAAGCAAGCTACAGTTCAACTTAACTTTTTCATAATAATCTGCTGCTATTGTGTTAGTGTTGTGAACTTGATAGTGATACTAGTGTTGCTAGTGTTGTGATAGCCTCAGAGGCTGCCCGTGTTTTGGGGGGGATTTATTATTATAGATTCTATATTATAATGCCATATCAATATCTGACACAATGCCGGATGCCACGCCTGCCATTGCACTTAGAGATTGAGAAACAAATGTGAAAGTTGGCTGACTGTTGGGGTAGAGTAGACCATTCAACATGAACGATGAAGATTCGACAAAGCAACAAAAAACATACAAACGTTGAATCTTTGACTTGTGGTGTCTGTCAAAAATTCTAAGAAGATTTGACGGAGCAGCTAAACTGTACGACACTGCAATCGTACATTTCCAGTCAAATGCATCCACCCACAGGCTATAGAAAAATTCTAATGTTGGTTGACTAGTAAAATAATTAATAAATATAATTATTACTAGTCATACAACAATAGAATTCTACTACAGCTAACTTGTAGGCGGAAAATTTGACCGGAAATGTACACGTACAGTTTAGCTGCTCCGTCAAATCTTCTTTGAACATTTGACAGACACCATAAGCCTTCAATGACAGATTCAACCTTAATTAATTTGGATTTTTGGACGAATGCAATTTTTAACGAAAAACTAAATGAATAAAAATGAATTTCGGGAGTAACTAAATACATTTATTTTTCGGACGAAAATGAAATTCCGAAACGAAATATTTCAGTGTGCACATGTCTACTAAGGATCACATGATCCTCAACCACCTCCTCCCAGCCACGTACAACTCCATGGGTTTCTGGGGACTGAAAACGATACCTTGAAGACTGCTGCTGATGCTGAGTGTTATCCTCCACCTACATGCTGACACAATCCTCCTCCTCTTCTTCTTCCTGTGTGATTGGCGGGCCCGCAGTAATACTATCTGGATAAAAGGGGCCTTGAGAGGTAAGTAAGTCCTCCTCTTCCTCCTGCTGTTCTACCTCAAGTGCCCTGTCCATTATTCCACAAAGCGTGTGCTCCAACAGGAAGACAAGAGGGACAGTATCACTAATGCATGCACTGTCACTGCTCACCTTCCTCCTGTCCTCCTCAAATGGTGACAGGACAGTGCATGCATCCTTGATCAGTAGACACTGGCATGGCGAAAAAAAAGCCAAGCTCCCCTGACCCTGTCCTGGTGCCATACTCACACAGGTACTCATTGATGGCCCTCTGCTGCATGTGCAGCCGCTGCAGCATTGCCAACATTGAGTTCCACCTGGTGCCCATGTCACAAATGAGGGGGTTCTTAGGCAGGTTGAATTCTCTTTGAATGTCAGCCAGCCGAGCACTGGCATTATGTGACTGATGGAAATGACCACAGACTTTCCTGGCCTGCCTCAGGAGTTCCTGTAAGTCCGGGCACCTGCTCAAGAACCGCTGCACCACCAAATTCAGGACGTGAGCCAAACAGGGAACATGGGTCAAGTGTCAAGGGCGGAGAGGAGGTTGGTGCCATTGTCGCATACAACCATTCCTGGCTGAAGCTGGCATGGCATCAACCACCTCTGAGCCTGCCCCTGCAGAGCTGACAGAATCTCTGCCCCAGTGTGGCTCCTGTCCACTAAGCAGACCAACTAAAGCACCGCATGGCATCTTTTTGCCTGAGTGCTTGCGTAGCCCCTTGAACGCCTACGGAGCACCGCTGGTTCAGAGGACAAATCTGCAGCGGAAGAGGCCATAGAGGAAGAAGAAGAGGAGGGGGTGGAGGAGAGAGCTGTGACAGAATCTCCACTACTAGCATTTTGGAGGCGTGGTGGTGGAACAAGCTCCAACAATACTGAACCCTGTCCTGCATCCTTCCTAGCTGCCAGCAGAGTTACCCAGTGTGCCGTGAAAGAAAGGTAACATCCATGTCAATACCTGCTGGACCACGAGTCAGCGGTAATATGCACCTTACTGCTGACCGCCCTGTCCAACGAGGCCAAGATATTGCCTTCCACATGCTGGAAGAGAGCCGGAATGGCCTTCCGTGAAAAGAAATGGTGTTTGGGAACCTACCACTGAGGTACCGCACATTCCACAAATTCACGGAAAGGGGGCAGAGTCTACCAGCTGAAAAGGCAGCAGTTGCAGTGCTAGCAATCTGGCCAAGCTAGCATTCAGACGCTGAGCATGTGGATGGCTGGGACCGAATTTCTTTCAATGGTTTAGCAACTGGGGTAGGGAAATTTGCCTGCTAAAATCCTATGTTGGTGTACCGCTGGCAGATTGTCCGCAAGTACTTGGGACACCTATTTCTATACCTTCATTCCTCTCAGTGCAGGTTTCTGAGAGGGCTGGAGGTATAGTGGGGATGGAGATACCCGCTGATGAGGAGCAAGGAGAAGTCCGCCTTGTTCTTTGATGTGGGTCTTTTAAGTGCTGTTGCCAACGGACTGCATGGGAGGTCAACATACAGTATGTCTGGTCAAGCATGTGGTGCCCAAGCGGCTGCTGTTTTGGCCACGCTTGATACGCTTCAGACATAGGTTGCAAACAGCAACGGTGCAATCTGCTGCACACGTGTCAAAAAAGGCCCACACCAAATAACTTTTCAAAATATGTGGGGAGTCAGCAGTGCCCTGCACCTGTTTAACCCTGCGGTGTGATGCAATAGGGTGGCTGACCTTAAGCTGCCCCTGGAGGGCATCCTGCCTCATTAGAGATGTGCCTCCTCCTCTTCCTCCTCCCCTCTTCTATCAGGCACCCAAGTAGAGTCAGTGAACTCATCATCTCCTCCCATAGAGGAAGAAGAAGAGGAGGGGGTGGAGGAGAGAGCTGTGGCAGAATCTCCTCTACTAGCATTTTGGAGGCGTGGTGGTGGAACAAGCTCCAACAATACTGAACCCTGTCCTGCATCCTTCCCAGCTGCCAGCAGAGTTACCCAGTGTGCCGTGAAAGAAAGGTAACATCCATGTCCATACCTGCTGGACCACGAGTCAGCGGTAATATGCACCTTACTGCTGACCGCCCTGTCCAACGAGGCCAAGATATTGCCTTCCACATGCTGGCAGAGAGCCGGAATGGCCTTCCGTGAAAAGAAATGGTGTTTGGGAACCTACCACTGAGGTACCGCACATTCTACAAATTCACGAAAAGGGGGAAGAGTCTACCAGCTGAAAAGGCAGCAGTTACAGTGCTAGCAATCTGGCCAAGCTAGCATTCAGACGCTGAGCATATGGATGGCTGGGACCGAATTTCTTTCAATGGTTTAGCAACTGGGGTAGGGAAATTTGCCTGCTAAAATCCTATGTTGGTGTACCGCTGGCAGATTGTCCGCAAGTACTTGGGACACCTATTTCTATACCTTCATTCCTCTCAGTGCAGGTTTCTGAGAGGGCTGGAGGTATAGTGGGGATGGAGATACCCGCTGATGAGGAGCAAGGAGAAGTCCGCCTTGTTCTTTGATGTGGGTCTTTTAAGTGCTGTTGCCAACGGACTGCATGGGAGGTCAACATACAGTATGTCTGGTCAAGCATGTGGTGCCCAAGCGGCTGCTGTTTTGGCCACGCTTGATACGCTTCAGACATAGGTTGCAAACAGCAACGGTGCGATCTGCTGCACACGTGTCAAAAAAGGCCCACACCAAAGAACTTTTCAAAATATGTGGGGAGTCAGCAGTGCCCTGCACCTGTTTAACCCTGCGGTGTGATGCAATAGGGTGGCTGACCTTAAGCTGCCCCTGGAGGGCATCCTGCCTCATTAGAGATGTGCCTCCTCCTCTTCCTCCTCCCCTCTTCTATCAGGCACCCAAGTAGAGTCAGTGAACTCATCATCTCCTCCCATAGAGGAAGAAGAAGAGGAGGGGGTGGAGGAGAGAGCTGTGGCAGAATCTCCTCTACTAGCATTTTGGAGGCATGGTGGTGGAACAAGCTCCAACAATACTGAACCCTGTCCTGCATCCTTCCCAGCTGCCAGCAGAGTTACCCAGTGTGCCGTGAAAGAAAGGTAACATCCATGTCCATACCTGCTGGACCACGAGTCAGCGGTAATATGCACCTTACTACTGACCGCCCTGTCCAACGAGGCCAAGATATTGCCTTCCACATGCTGGCAGAGAGCCGGAATGGCCTTCCGTGAAAAGAAATGGTGTTTGGGAACCTACCACTGAGGTACCGCACATTCTACAAATTCACGAAAAGGCGGAAGAGTCTACCAGCTGAAAAGGCAGCAGTTGCAGTGCTAGCAATCTGGCCAAGCTAGCATTCAGACGCTGAGCATATGGATGGCTGGGACCGAATTTCTTTCAATGGTTTAGCAACTGGGGTAGGGAAATTTGCCTGCTAAAATCCGATGTTGGTGTACCGCTGGCAGATTGTCCGCAAGTACTTGGGACACCTATTTCTATACCTTCATTCCTCTCAGTGCAGGTTTCTGAGAGGGCTGGAGGTATAGTGGGGTCGGAGATACCCGCTGATGAGGAGCAAGGAGAAGTCCGCCTTGTTCTTTGATGTTGGTCTTTTAAGTGCTGTTGCCAACGGACTGCATGGGAGGTCAACATACAGTATGTCTGGTCAAGCATGTGGTGCCCAAGCGGCTGCTGTTTTGGCCACGCTTGATACGCTTCAGACATAGGTTGCAAACAGCAACGATGCGATCTGCTGCACACGTGTCAAAAAAGGCCCACACCAAAGAACTTTTCAAAATATGTGGGGAGTAAGCAGCGCCCTGCACCTGCTTAACTCTGCGGTGTGATGCAATAGGCTGGCTGCCCTTAAGCTGCCCCTGGAGGGCATCCTGCCTCATTAGAGATGTGCCTCCTCCTCTTCCTCCTCCCCTCTTCTATCAGGCACCCAAGTAGAGTCAGTGAACTCATCATCCCCTCCCTCCTCGTCACTGGATCAAACTTGGCAGTATGCTGCAGCTGGGGGAACATGACTGCCAGTTTCTTTACCTTCTTGGGCATCCCCTCTCTCTAGGCTGACGTTACTCCCTTCCTCAACCTGGGTACCATCATCGGAGCCTTCAAATCGCTGCGCATCCTCCTGTAGCATGTACCCGACACTGTGGTTGAATAGTTTGGGGGACTCCTCTGTGCATGATGGTGGGGCTAGGGAAGGAGTGACTGTTGACATGGAGCCGATGGAATAGGCAGTTTTGGCAGCTGCATTGGCAGGCAAACTACTCTGAGCCTGGATGACAGAGGATGAGGAGGATGAGGAGGATGAGGACGGCTTTGTTATCCATTCCACCAACTCTTCTGCATGTTGTGGCTCAATAACACGGCCAGCTGCAGAAAAAAAGGACAAGCGTGCCCCACGGCCACGTGCTGAGGATGCACCGTGTCTACGATCAGCACTGTTGACTGTAGACACAGAGCCTGCTTGCCCTCTTTTAGTGGCCCATGAGCGTCTGCCTCTCCTTGGTGGCCTTCCAGACATGCTGTAAATTTTGTTTAGCAAAACCACACTACACTGTATTGTGTACTATGTACACCACCAGAAAAGTAGTAGCAACTGCACTAGGGCTGCACGGTACTGTGTACACCAACAGAAGTGTAATAACAACTATGGGTGTACTGTGTGTATTGTGTACTGTGTACACCACCAGGAAAGTAGTAGCAACTGCACTATGGGTGCACAGTACTGTGTACACCAACAGAAGTGTAATAACAACTATGGGTACACTGTATGTATTGTGTACACCACCAGAAAAGTAGTATCAACTGCACTAGGGGTGAACAGTATTGTGTACACCATCAGAAGTCTAATAGCAACTATGGGTGCACTGTATGTATTGTGTACTATGTACACCACCAGAAAAGTAGTAGCAACTGCACTAGGGGTGCACGGTACTGTGTACACCAATAGAAGTGTAATAACAACTATGAGTGCACTGTATGTATTGTGTACACCACCGCTAAATGACACTCTCTCTCAATTTACGCCAACAACACACTACACAGGGCCGACGTGCAGGCAGCCTTATATAGTGTGGGGCATGGACTTAGTCCCCCTGAGCCACGATTTGCCAAAAGCACACTGCCTTTGGCCAATTATGGCTCTCTTAGCTGAGGGCACTGGGATTGGCCAAAGCATGCAGGTCATGGTGCATGCTTTGGCCAATGATCATACAGCAATGCACTACGCTCCCGCAGTGCATTATGGGGTGTTACGCGGCACTCGAATTTGGCGCGAACACCCCATAATGTTCGGTTTTCGATGAACGGGCGAACAGCCAATGTTCGAGTCGAACTCAAGCTCATCCCTATCTATAACAATTTCTTGATACTGTTGAACTGTTATTACTTAGAGCAAACATCTAAGGAAGTTGGTCTTGTTTCTTCTCATTTCTTTTGTATCTATGATTATATTTACATTGGTTTGGTAGATAAAAATCTATTGAAACAAAAAAAAAGAAGGGATCGATATTGAGATACTGTCTGTGGGCATAGAATAGTGTGTGTAATCTCCAGAGGATGGGTTGACCTTTCACCAGGTGCCAATTAAATCATTATAGTATAGTAGGTAAGAAAATGCATGCTTTTGTTTTTGGGTTCTTCATTCTTTGTAATGATAAAAGTCTGTTGGATCCTTGAACTAAAAATGATAGGCAGAGGTGTTACCAAATGTCATTCTCTTCTTCTTAGAACTCTGCCATGGTTAGCCTTTCAGTTCATGTAGAAAGGTGTTATTGTAGAATATTGGTTTGTCATTTACTGTTTTTGTTTTGTTAGGAAACCATTATATATATATATATATATATATATATATATATATATATATATATATATATATATATATATATATATATATATATATATATATATATATATATATATATATATATATATATATATATATATATATATATATATATATATATATATATATATATATATATATATAAACTTTAATATGCAGTCAAAAGGGGTAAATATTATCAACTTGGTTACTGGTCTTTAAGTAGAAATAAAATTGGCAGATATGTGTCAAGAGGTTCTTATCTATGATCCATTTTCATACTATTGTACTTCGATCACAATTAATTAAATGGAATGAAATATGTTTTATTAGAATTTGGGAGGATAATCTTCTTAGCAAGATGATGAAGAAAGCTATATTCCTAGACTGTAATAGCAAGATTCACTGTAATTGATTTCTTATCAGAAGCAGCATGTGAAAGTATATAAAAAAGTTCAAACAAAACGTAATTTAACTTCACTATAGCTTCTATTCCAAATGTTCTAATTAAAAATTAAATCATGACTAATTTCTATTCTGCCTACAACATTGAGTTAAATATGAAAGTAAGCACATATTCTATTATTTTTGTATGCATACTGTATTATATGTTTTTTAGAAGCTCTTGGGTTAATCGTTTGAAAGTGATTATATTGCATTTATAATAAAAGATATAGAAATGATTTTTAATGTAATTAAATGGCACTGCACATTTATTATAATCACATTATTGTTGAGAGAGTTAATTTCATGCATAGTCCTGGCATGATTCTATATTGTATTAGACTTAGCTTCCTGTGGTATAAAATATTATTCAGTTATTTGCAATTGAATAAATACATTCATATGACTAAGTATACTGTATATTTGAGAAAATGTCTAAATGGTAAAGGAAAACTCCAGTCAACATGTAAGATGTAATAATTATTGTGTAAAACCAAACAGTATTCAATCATGTCTGTTTTTTGTTATTGGATATGTTACTTGGAATTAAAACAAACATATTAAAAGGAAACTTTAAAGTTGTTAGTTATTTATTTATTTATTTTAGTTTGTTTAAACAGTTTTTTTTAATATGTTGCTAAAGTAGTGAAATTGCTTCAGGGGCAGAACTGCTGTGCCTTATTGGGTCCCTTTCTCCATCATTCTAGACTAGTCTGCAATATCTTAAATGACCATGTTGACATTTGGAATGATCATTCCTATTTAAGTAGGTTGTTTGTGGATTTTCAGCAGTTTATATTTACATATTATTGGGCGTATATGGGTGTATTTAAACTCAATGAAAATGTTGCCAGCACATTTCACACACATCTTAAATGTAATGTAGCATGCTAGTAATGCATTTTTATTTGTTTTATAGGTATTTTAAAAGGTAACTCCACCTTGTTGACCATGTTTCATGTCACACCCATATTTAGAGTGTAGCATGAACCATGTTTAGCATGTACAGCCCCCCACCTCACTCCACCCACTTTTTTTTACAGGACCACAGGGTTCTTCTCCTCACCACACATGTGCAGAACTAAAAAATGTGTTTTATTTTGTTTCAGATAGATTTGTTATGTTACTAATTTTATTTCACTAAAATTTCAGAATTTGTTCTGTTTTGTTTTGTTTAATTTTAATTTGTTTATTAATTTTCTAATGAATTCCAAATTTTGGGAATGATTTGAATTCAGATTAGTCAAAAGATGATTGACCAATTCAGATTCAGATTCTGTGTGAAGAATAGCTGGTTGTTAAAGAGTGGGCCAGGAAGCCAGCCGCCGCATGCTTAACAACCGATGACTCATCAGCTGTCAGCAGACTTCCCTGCTGAGAGCTGAAATGTAAACAAAAGATTGGCAGCAATAGAAATTAAAAAAAAAAACAGTGTGAGGTTTCCCCCCAAAATCCATACCAGACCCTTATCCGAGCATGCAGCCTGGCAGGCTAGGAAGGGGGGGGGCAACCATACCAGGCCATATGCCCTCAACATGGGGGATGCTTTGTCCATGGGCACAAGAGCCTCTTCACCACAACCCTGGGCTTTGGTTGTGGGGGTCTGCAAGCGGGGCTTATCAGAATCTATAAGCCCCTTTAACAGGGGGGCCCCAGATCCTGGCCCCAACCCATGTGAATGAGTATGGGGTACAAAGAACCCCTGCCCATTCACCTAAAAAGTGAATACAGACAACAGATAAGTTATTGCCAATTCCTCGGTGTAGATCCATTGTCAATCACACAGCCAGCTGCACCAGGAGACCCAAAAAAAGAAAAAACCTCCAGCCTCATCGAAGGCTCCCAACTGCTTGCTCCTCCATCAGACATTTCTTACATAGCTAAGGGGCGGAATCACTCAATGACATCAGCAGGTGATCCTGCCCCTTTGTGATGTCACCTACCAGGGCATGCTGTGTAGATAATGTCACAAGGGGGTGGGGTCACCCATTTATGTCATCGGTTGACTCCGCCCCTTATGTATTTAATAAATGTCAGACGGAGGAGCAGGCAGTCAAACATTGTTTTTTATTTTTTATTTAAAAATTGTCAAAAAGGCGCATGTGTGGCTCTCCGTGATGGCGGACGTGTAACCAGTGAGCTCCGGACCCGCGTCACCCTCCATTGTTCCTGCAAAGTATCATCCGACACCGATCGCCTCAGGGGTAAGCCACATTGGCTCCTAAGACCTCCAGGCACCTCATGGTCAAATACGGAGACCAGAGGGAACATTACTGGTCCTTTCCAGTGCTGTTACCTACCGTCACTATGGACCGATCCCTCACTAGGCTCGAATCCCTGGTCTCAATTACACAAGGGGAACCAGAAGATTAGGTCCGCACCCTAATGTCGGAGGATGACTCATAGCCAGCTCCCCCACAGTCAGCTTATCCCTTGCAACAGCCCTCACCCTGCTGGACATCAAGCTCCAATCCCTCGCACAACAGCTCACCAGGGGCATAGCCCAGGGAGTGGGGAAGATCGCCAGGGAACTGAGGGGCAATATAGATCAGCTTGGTGAGAGTACAGCCAAGTTTGAGACACAATTTTATGAGACTAATCACTATTTGCAAGCTTTAGAAGAGGAAAATGCGCCCCATAAACACTCTGTTTCTCAACTACAACTCCAGCAGGAAGATCTGGGAAACAGAGAGGGATGACAAAACCTCAGGATCCGTGGAGTGTCAGAAAAAGTGTCCGACAACAATATCAGATCATTCCTCCTGGGCCTGTTCAATAGCCTTGCTCCAGACATTGCTGACATCGACTGGCGTATGGACCGTGCCCACAGATCCCTGGCTCCTAAACCCCCAGTGGGTGCTAAGCCTCGTAATATTGTGGTGAAATTCAACTACTTTGAAAGTAAGGAAGCGCACACCCTGGCAGCCCACAACAGATCTCACATTGTGGGACAGAATCCAAATCTTTAGTGACCTCTCCCCGATCACTCTGGCAAAAAGATGCTTTTACGGGCTATCACTTCCTATCTCCAACAACACAAGATTCCTTACTACTGGGGCTTCCCGTTCTGTCTCTCAGTCACGAAGGATAGAGTTTAACATGTCCTCCGAGACCTGCAAGAAGGGGGCTCCCTCCTCAAGAATCTGGGCCCGCCACCACTACCAGCAGAAGATTAGATATAGTAAATGGGGAAATGGCGCTACCCTATATGTATCTCATAATAGCTACCTATACCATAAAGTGAACGAGGATATTACTATCCCAGTGTGTCTACCAAACTGTACGTAGTTCCATAAATGTGCATAAGAATAATAATAATACTGAGTAGTATTGGCATACAGTGTCTAAACTGTGACAATATGTCCCTCAAGGCAGGCACCCTTAGTGTGTGGTAATATGTTGCATCCAGGGACAAAATCCCATTAAGAACAGATATCACTAGCAGTGCAAACTCAGACGAGTCTCAGTGTGTACATACAGTACACACAGTACAAGGTCTAATGTTCAAGGTGGGATGTTTGTGGAGTGCCAGCACTTAATACACCTATATATTCAAAAAAAACCTTATACCATACATAGGCTACATGTGACCAAAGTATGAAAAAAATTTATATATATCTCAGGACCATATGTGCTGGGACCTACTTAAATTCATATACCAAAATATACATATATCAGAACTGCACGTGCAACTTAATATATGTGACAAAAAACTGTGAAAAAAACTGTGAACAAAATCCAATTAATCAGAAATAAAGGGTCACAGTCTGTGTGCAGTCCAAACTTTAAAAATAAATAAATAAATAATATTAAGTGAGTGTATCAACGGTGACTTCTGTGTTCTTCAGGAAAAGATTGGTGACTCCAGGTGCTCCCCCCAATGTAATCCCCACTCACCAGAAGCAGTCACCCTTGCAGGGGTAGCAGGCATAGAGTGGGTGTCTGGAGTGGATGTTCCTATATGTTTCCTGGTTGCCTCCGGTTGTCCGTGGGTGTAACCCAATGGCTCGGTATGGGGTTTCCAGCTGACTTTATTCAGAGATGGACTCCTCCGTGCCTCATCAACATATCAATGTATTTTCCATATAGAAGAAGAAACAGGGGACTTGCCTGTTTCTTCTTCTATATGGAAAATACATTGATATGTTGATGAGGCACGGAGGAGTCCATCTCTGAATAAAGCCAGCTGGAAACCCCATACCGAGCCATTGGGATACACCCACGGACAACCGGAGGCAACCCGGAAACATATAGGAACATCCACTCCAGACACCCACTCTATGCCCGCTACCCCTGCAGGGGTGACTGCTTCTGGTGAGTGGGGATTACATTGGGGGGAGCACCTGGAGTCACCAATTTTTTCCTGAAGAACACAGAAGTCACCGTTGATACACTCATTTAATATTATTTATTTTTTTTTTTTTTAAAAAGTTTGAACTGCACACAGACTGTGACCCTTTATTTCTGATTAATTGGATTTTGTTCACAGTTTTTTTCACAGTTTTTTGTCACATATATTAAGTTGCACATGCAGTTCTGATATATGTATATTTTGGTATATGAATTTAAGTAGGTCCCAGCACATATGGTCCTGAGATATATATAAATTTTTTTCATACTTTGGTCACATGTAGCCTATGTATGGTATAAGGTTTTTTTTTTAATATATAGGTGTATTAAGTGCTGGCACTCCACAAACATCCCACCTTGAACATTAGTCCTTGTACTGTGTGTACTGTATGTACACACTGAGACTCGTCTGAGTTTGCACTGCTAGTGATATCTGTTCTTAATGGGATTTTGTCCCTGGATGCAACATATTACCACACACTAAGGGTGCCTGCCCTGAGGGACATATTGTCACAGTTTAGACACTGTATGCCAATACTACTCAGTATTATTATTATTCTTATGCACATTTATGGAACTACGTACAGTTTGGTAGACACACTGGGATAGTAATATCCTCGTTCACTTTATGGTATAGGTAGCTATTATGAGATACATATAGGGTAGCGCCATTTCCCCATTTACTATATCTAATACCCAAATAGTCCCACTAGGGACTTACTAGGGGAGGCTGCAAACCCTGCCATTCCTAAGCGCGGACTTATTACATATATAAACCAGCAGAAGATGGCCAGCCAATTCCCACCACTCCCCAGGCCCCTATGTCCCTATGACCCTATGTCTCCTTCTTGGATCTGGCGCCCGGTGAGAGGAAGAGGAGCAAAAGCCTACTCAATGCCACAACGCCCTCAGTGCCCTCAGCAACCAACCTGACCATCTGTGAGATGATCTTCATGATTCTCCCCTTGGAGTCCCTACCCCCTGTTACCCCTTACACTGGTTTGATTTTTGATCTTTGTTTTTTTTATTTCCTCCCACTGAGGTGCCTTGAACTGTTTGGCTTTGTTTCTAGATAACTCATAGAAGGTATATAGGGAGACCCTTGCTTGTTCAAGCAAAAGATAGAGTGGCTTGGTGGGGCACATTGCCTCACTCTCAATAGAGACCGCCTTGTTCCCCCTACTGTCCTTTGACTGCTGTCGGGAACCCGTGAGATGCTATTGCTTCTCAGGCCTGCAACTGTTGTTCCTGTTCTACATTTTTAGGCCACTCCGGCCTGCTTGTTACCATGCTACTGATCTCTGCCCATTTTTTTTTTCTGAGGATCCTTTTTATTTTTTAATTTTTTAATTTTTATTTTTTATTCTCATTGTTATTGTGTATCTCTTGCCTTCCAGGTTACACTATACTGTTTTATTAGATACAAGGCTACTGCTCTGTTCCCATACCATAGGGGTATTACTCACTGCACTAAGGGTACTCTGGCTTACTAATTTTTTCCACTTATGGCTCTAAAGATATTGTCCTATACCATGAAGGATTTGAACTCCACTGATGGCTGGCTCTAAAGGAATTTAGGACCTCTGGCGCAGACGTGATCTTGATTCAGGAGACGCATTTTCGAGCCGGAGGTTCATTAAAATTTGCTTCCAAACACTTCCCAGTATCATATATGGTATCGGACTCATCTGGCAAGGCTGGAGTTGCAGTGCTTGTCAAATGGTCTTGTCCTCTCCAGATTCAGTCCTCTCACTTGGACCCACATGGTCGATACATAATACTGCAATGTGTATTGATGTCTAGTCCTCTTACCCTTATGAATGTTTATGCACCTAATTCAGGTCAGCTTAAATTCCTCACTGAAACATTTGATCTATTGAAACGCTTCTATAGGCCCTTTACAGTTGTAGGGGGTGATTTCAAAGCTATCCTTTCTCCTACAAGAGATAGGAGATCTCTATTCCAAACTAAGCTACCTCTCCCATTGTGATCACTAGCCTCCTCCTTCCATCAATTGGTACGGGCTCACCACCTCTCTGATGCCTGGAGGATAAAACACCCCACCAGCAGACAATTTTGTTCTACCCCCCACAAAATGTTCTCCAGGTTAGACTATTTCTTTGTGACTGCCCCCTTTCTGCCTAACACGGTATCTTCTGATCCAGGCCCTATCACCTGGTCAGACCAGGCTCCATTAACCCTAGATCTTTCCCTCTCCGCTGCTTATCTCAAGACATGTCATTGGAGACTCAACGAGTCTTTATTAAACCACCCTGAAACCAAAGGAAAACTTCTCTTGGCACTAACTGAATACTTTCAACTCAACGCAGGTTCTGTCTCCACTCTTTGGGAGGCTCATAAGCCTTTTTCAGAGGGCATGTATTTTTGTGAACTCCACCAGGAAGAAAGATACAGCCTTTTTAAAAATCTCTTTACTAGCCAAACTACAAACTGCTGAACGTTCTCTGGTGCTTTCTCCCACGGTGGCCTGAGGGCAGTAACCCCATTAAAAAATCAGATAAAATCTTTGGACATGTCCAGTATAGCTAAGTCCCTTCTCTGGGCAAAAAAAACATTATATGAGTTCTCCAATAAGCCTCACAGCATGTTAGTCTCCAGACTCAACCCTAGACCCTTTCAATCCTATCCTGACCATTTGAAACCATCGGATGGTATGCTTACCCATTGCCCACTGACTATGACCTGGGTCTTTGGGACTTCTATGACAAACTATACAATTTTTTATCCCCCGCCCTCCACCCCCCATTTGACCAAGGATTGTTGGAGACCTTCTTGGACAGTATCCAGCTACCTAAACTGGATAGGACGGACTTATTAACATTAAACGACCCCATTACTGAGGACGAATTGACCAACACTATCAAGCACCTACCTTCCCGCAAATCCCCTGAACCAGACAGCCTTCCTTATTCCTACTACAGGACATTTTCACCGACCTTGACGCCCCATTTACTATCTCTATATAACTCCCTTTTACAAAGCAAGCTCCCCCATCATATGTTTCTACATTCCTACATCTTGGTCATACCCAAGCCGGGCACAGACCTATCCCGTCCAGACAATTATAGACCGATAGCTCTTTTAAATACTGAGGACTGGGAAGTTAAAAACGAGGCGATTCTGGCAGAGAGGCAGTTTGTTGATGACCCAACCCCAGATAGACAGAGGGAATGGCTAGAAAAACAACAAGCTTACAAAATGACTATCACGAGAAAGATAGACAACAGGCGTATATTCCAGAGACAGTGCCAATTTGGAGAAGGGGAGAAAGTTGGCCGCAGCTATCCTTATTGATTAGATCTAATACTCTTCCTTCAACGGTTTCGGCGGTTAGGACTCCATGTGGAGAAATTTCCTCCGATCCAACTGTTATAATGCATACATTTAGAGAATACTATAGCTCCCTCTACAGATCCCACAAGGGTATGGGGAGAGAAAAAATGGATGATTTTTTCAAAAGATAATAATCCCAACTTTCTCAGAAAGGGATAAAACGGTTTTGGACTCACCAGTAACCTTGGATGAAGTGTGGTGAGCAATAGCTGGGATGCCAAACCAAAAGTCGCCAGGACCTAAAGGGCTGCCAATAGAAATATATAAGCAGTATGGTGAGGTTTTGCTTCCAGAGCTGCTGAAGGCGCTAGGATGGGCATTAACCAATGGGAGACTGCCCACCTCAATGTCGGAAGCCACTATCGTTGTTATACCCAAGGAGGGGAAAGATCAACTGGAAGCCTCCTCTTATCGCCCAATATCATTATTATGTTCGGATGTAAAAATACTGGCCAAAATACTAGCAACCCGCTTAAATGGATGTATCCAGAATCTTATTCATCCCGATCAGTCGAGATTTATTTCGAATAGGTTAACTAGCATTAACATTAGAAGAGTCTTTTTGAATATGTAGATTCCAACTGACAACGGCGGCTCCAGGGCTATTTTGGCCCTAGATGCAGCCAAGGCCTTCGATAGCCTAGAGTGGGATTACCTACTCAGAGTGCTCGAGAGATTCGGGTTTGGCCCATCCTTCATTAGCTGGATGAAAATACTCTATACTGACCCAAGAGCTAAAATAAAAATCAATAATAATTACTCTGATTTGTTCCAGTTGGAGAGAGGTACGAGACAGGGTTCCCCCCTGTCCCCCTTACTATTTGCTCTTGCAATGGAGCCGTTAGCAATTATGACTAGATCTAAGCTAAATATGCAGGGATTTCAGAGGCGGACAGAAGAGGATAGCATAGCACTGTTTGCAGACGATGTCCTTTTTTTTCTTGGAGATGTCCAAGCATCATTAAAAACAGTGATACAAAGGGTTGGAGAGTTTGGACAATTTTCTGGCCTGGTTATCAACTGGGATAAATCGGCCTTGCTTCCAGTAGACCCACTTGGTAGCCAGATATGGTCGGGAACTCCCAACCTAAAAGTTGTTGATAAATTAAAATATCTGAGGGTTTGGATCGCCAGCGATTTAAATTTATATCTTAATGATAACTTAGTCCCTCTACTACTTAAATTGAAACATAAGGGAGATATCTGGAGTTGACTCCCCCTGTCTATAGCAGGATGTTGCAATTTGATGATGCAAGATGATATGGCTGCCCCAGTCAAAAGAATAGAATCTGTTTTTAGGGATTTAATTTGGAAAAAGGGCCAATCCAGAATTAGTTTGCAAACGATGCAGTTGCCACTCAAAGAAGGGGGTATGGCGGTTCCACACCCGAGGTCATATTTTTTGGCATCTCAGCTATAGCATTTAGCGGGTTGTGGAGCCCCTAGAGGGGGGAATTCCAGCACTAGGATGATGTTGATGGGGGCCCCGCAAAGTACATTGATAGAGGTCTTAGAGGCAGACTCATTTACCCATAGATGCCCAACGATAAAATGAACTAGCAAAGTATGGCAGTCAACGGAGGTTCTACTGGGATATAGAGGAATATCAGAATATGTTCCTCTTTGGAACAATAGAAATCTTGTTGAATCAAGAGACATAGAGAGGTCTATGGAATGGGTGAGCCAGGGTATCAATCGTCTACGCCAATTATATGTGGGCTATGAAAACATTCCTAGATTTGAAACAGGAATTTAATCTACCAAATAATTCATTCTATAAATACCTCCAAATTAGGCATGCTATCCAGACGCAGTTTAGACAGTTGAATGGACCCAGATTCCCATCTTGGCACAAATAATGACCTTAGATTCAACTAAAGGTTTAATCTCTGGGTTGTACGCCAGATTAGAAGTTAGAACAATAGATCAAGCAGGTTCTTCTAGGAGTAGAGAGAAATGGGAGAGAGATGTCGGGCCAATGACTACATTCCATTAGGAGGGGATCCTTAGACGAGGAACACTCGTCTTGATCTCTCCCTCACAGAAGGTATCCCACCTGTTCCTAATTCATAGAGTATATTATATCCCCAAAAAATTTTTAAACTTGGGTGGCGACAAAATGATCAGTGCCCTAGCTGCAGGGCATCTGGGGACTTTATTCACATGTTATGGAAATGTCCGAAGTTATTCAGATACTGGGTAGAGATTGTAGATAGGATAAAGAAAACCTTTAAGACTGCAATTGAGCCGACGGTTAAGACCTGCCTACTGGGTAATATGGAGGGGGGTAATTTTTCCAAAGGACACCACTAAAGCAGTGCTAAGATGTCTATTTCAGGCAAGTAAACTAATTGCTCAGCACTGGCAAGCTCATAGCCCCCGTCTGTAGAGAATTGGGTCGCGACTATTAATTTAATAGTAGGGAACGAGAGAGTGATTTTTATTAGACAAGGCAATTATAGAAAGTTCAAGAGAATGTGGATACCCTGGCTGGATAAGTTTGGATTGCCCTTGTATGGTGAGTGGGGTATATAGCATTCCCCCTGCCCTCCTTTTGTTCTCTCACTTTCTTCCTCTTTCCCCCTTTCTCTTTTATTTTTCTCTCTTCCCTTCTTTTTTTTTATTGAGGATTTTACACGCCCCTATCTTTTTTATTTTTCTGATTAATAGCCAATATAGTTCTTATATGGTTGAAGACCGAGTGGTGCAGAGGTGGGGGGGGGGGGGTTAGGGGTGGAGAGCGAGGCAGTGGGCAGTTAAAGCAATAATAGAGTTACATTACAATATATGACACCATAGTCCACGATGTTGTATTTTTTTTAACATTGCTTTGTTATTTATGTAACAATATTTTAATGAATAAATAAAGAAAAAGTATTAAATCAAAAAATACTGACGACAAAATCTTTACAAAGATCCTGGCCAACCGTTTTTTCCCAATTCCTGACAAAATTGATCAACAAGGATCAAGTAGGCTTCATCCCTACCAGACACGCAGGAGACAATATCAGATACACCATAGACTTCATAGACATGTTGAATAGAATATGCAAACCTGCCATAATTCTTAGCTTAGACGCTCAGAAAGCATTTGACAGATTGAGCTGGCCCTACATGTTCGCCACCCTAACCAAATTCGGATTCCAAGGTTCCTTTACTTCTGCTCTAAAAACCCTTTACTCGAACCCTTAATCCCAGGTCTGAATGGCCTCCTTTTTTATCTCAGACCTTCCCAATGACTAATGGCACCAGACAAGGCTGCCCTCTTTCCCCGTTACGTTTTATCCTTTGTTAGAATCCCTGGCAGAGGCTATCCGGTCCCACCCTGACAGCCGAGGTATACCCATGCACCAAAGGGAATATAAATTATCTTTATTTGCGGATGACATTCTATTGACTCTCACTAACCCGCATATTTCCCTCCCATCTTTACATGCCCTACTATCAAGATTCAGTGCTCTGTCCGGGTACAAAATCAATACCTCTAAAACAGAGGCCCTGCCTCTCCATATCCCATCTGCGGAACTGAATTTGTTACAACACTCATTCCCATACCACTGGTGCTCCTCGTCCCTCAAGGACCTAGGTGTGCAAATCACCCCAACTTATGCTTCCCTGTATCAGGCCAACTATGTTCCCCTGTTTAAAGAAATGAGTGATGATGATCATGTTAAAGCGTTGGAACCCACTTCCGATATCTTGGATAGGTAGAATCAATGTACTAAAAATATAGTAAAAACAGGTTAATACCGCGCTAAAGTTAAAAGTAAATAAGAAATAGCTGCAACAAAATCCATCAAATACCTCTATGGTGCAAATAAAATAATAAAAAATAAGTTGCGCTAGAAGTAAAAAAAATCACAGATCAAGTGACATGAATTGCAAATAAATAAACAGTGAGTGTTCAAAAAATTCATAAACACAAAATACATGTGTACATAAGAAAACTTAATAGTGAATAATAAGAATCAAAGTTAGTGAATATATAAAAAAATAATTGAAAACATAACTAAATCAAAAATAAAATAAAATAAAAATAGTGAAAGTCCATTAATATGAAAAAATGGGTAGAAAAAGGCAATCCGTTTAAATACAAAGTTCCAAGAGTTGTCCACCTTCACCAACAGGAGAAGAGAGGGGAAAAGGAGGAAAGGATCCCAATCTGAGGAGAAGAACCCATTCTGTAAGTGGGGACCCTTACCGGAACAGATGGACCCCCTCTAGAGTGAGGTCATAAACGCAGGCAGATCAAAGGCTCTGCAGGGACTGGTAAGTATCCGATACCTCCGGGGTCCTCCGAGTATGAATGGGAGCCGTTCGGCAGGATATAGCAGGAACAGACCAACAGGCACTTCACTCAGCTCCACTGAGTCGTAGTGTTTTATAATGAATTCACCCCTTCGGCAGCCCAGGTCTTCAGAGACGGAGCCCTCAGCACCTCTCTCTCCGTCTGCTAATAGAGCCTTATCCATAGGATAGACCCACCCCTATCCTATGGATAAGGCTCTATTGGCGAACTTACAGAGAGGTGCTCAGTGGAGCTGAGTGAAGTGTCTGCCATGCCTAAACTGCTATATTTTTTTGAGACCCTACCGGTTCCTATCCCCATGTCACAATTAAAGCTAGTCAAACGTTGGTTCATTAATTTCCTTTGGAATGACAAGGCCCATAGGGTAGCAAGCTCTGTGATCTCCTCCCCTAGGCATGGGGGGGGGGGTCTGGGGGCCCCGGATGTTTATAAATATTATTTAGCATCCCACCTTCGGGCAGTGGTCTCCTGGTCCAGCCTAGAAGCACCGAATAGATAGGCAGAAATCAAGATGGGCTTGTTATTTGTCACACACCCCTGCTCCCTTGTTTGGTCACCCACCCTGATTCAGAACCCCAAATTCCATAGCTTATATTTAAGTTCTATGCTGTTCACACTAAAGGTCTGATGCACTTGTATCAACAAATTCTCTCTCTCTTCGCCATTCCTCCCATTATCTAATGTAGTCTTCAACCCACTGCTCCCAGACAGCCTATACCACTCCTGTATGGCTCCCTGGGTGCAGGCTGGCCTGTTTCAACTTCACCATTTTATCCACCCAGCCACCTGTAAATTCCAAACCTTTGCTAACTTCCAGTCTAAATACCAACTCCTCAAAATTTGCACTACTTTTATTTCCAAATAAGTCATTACCTGTCAGCTTTCTCCTCTACTGTTATTTTACCTAAACCAACAACCTTTGAACTCATCCGCTCCCGAGGCCCCCATCAAATACGATTAATTTCTGTTATCTACCAAATACTTCAGGACTCATCCCCACTTTCAGATGATCTTCACACTTACATGCGAAAATGGGCCCAAATCACCCAAAAATCTCTATCCCTCAGTGGGGCAGGATCTGGACCTCCACCTCCAAGATATCCCGATGCATGGCGCAGAGAGAGACAGCGTTCAAAATACTGTTCTTCTGGTATAGAACACCAGAGATCTTACACCGTTATGATCCCACTTTGTCCTCTATTTGTGGGAGATGTGGTAAGACCAGAGGCACTCATTAACATGAGGCAATGTGAGTTAATAACACCTTTCTGGTCCATGGTGATGTCCCTGCTCCAATGACTCGTTGGCCTCCCCTTCCCAGGTGTGTAGAAAAACTCAAACTAATTAGCCTCAAACATTTTATCAGCAGCTAAGAGAGTTATCCCAATGTGTTGGTTGGCCCCCACCCGCCCTCTCAGGAACAGCTTCTTAATGTCATTGCTGAAATTTGCAGAATGGAGCACATGACGGCATTGGTGGAGGATGCTGTTGACAGGTTTGATGGGGTCTGGGAGTTAAAGGACAAATCTGAGTATTAGGGATGAGCCGAACACCCCCCGATTCGGTTCGCACCAGAACCTGCGAACGGACCGAAAGTTCGCACGAACGTTAGAACCCCATTGACGTCTATGGGACTCGAACGTTCGAAATTAAAAGTGCTCATTTTAAAGGCTAATTTGCATGGTATTGTCCTAAAAAGGGTTTGGGGACCCGGGTCCTACCCCAGGGGACATGTATCAATGCAAAAATTTTTTTTTAAAAATGGCCGTTTTTTCGGGAGCAGTGATTTTAATGATGCTTAAAGTGAAAAAAAAAAAATGAAATATTCCTTTAAATATCGTACCTGGGGGGTGTCTATAGTATGCCTGTAAAGTGGTGCGTGTTTCCCGTGTTTAGAACAGTCCCTGCATCAAATGTCATTTTTAAAGGAAAAAATCTCATTTAAAACTGCTTGCGGGTTTAATGTAATGCCCGGTCCTGGCAATATGGATGAAAATCAGTGAGACAAACAGCATGGGTACCCCCCAGTCCATTACCAGGCCCTTTGGGTCTTGTATGGATATTAAGGGGAACCCCCCACCCAAATTAAAATAAGGAAAGGTGTGGGGCAACCAGGCCCTATATACTCTGAACAGCAGTATACAGGCGGTGCAAACAAGACAGGGACTGTAGGTTTGTTGTTAAGTAGAATCTGTTTGTCATTTTAAACGGGTACATTTTTAACGTGTTTAGCTCCAGCCAAAAAATCTTTTTTAAGCTTTTTGGAAAACATAGGGACGGGTTATCACCCCTGTGACATTTGTTTTGCTGTCTTTCCTCCTCTTTAGAAGATTTCACCTCACTTTTTGTCCCAATGACAAATGCTTTTTGAGAATTTGGGGTTTTTTGTGGAACAAGGATTGGAAAGCATCAGTGGAAAGGAGAAACGTTTTTCCCATATTAACTCTTACAGGAGAGATTTTCCCTTCCTAGGGGTAGATTTCATCTCACTTCCTGTTGTCTCCTTCCATTTGCAAGTAGGAGTAGTTTGTAAGTTAGATGTTTGAAAGTAGGGGCCTGCCCTATATACTCAGCAGAAATTTGGGCCTTAGGTGTTGTTGTGGCCACAACACTATAAGCCTTCACAGGGCCCTGCTGTGAAATATTAGATCAAGAATTGTAATTACATGCCCCTGTTGAACAGGGGCAGAAAAATTGGGCCTTTGGTGGTGGTGGTGCTGGTGCCACAACACTGCAACCCCTCACAGACACTCTAGTTGGAACGCAGGAACAAGCCCTGCTGCAAAGTATTGCATCAAAAATTGTAATTACACGCCCCTGTTAAACAGGGGCAGAAAAATTGGGCCTTATGCACTGGTGCTGGTGCCACAACACTGCAACCCCTCACAGACACTCTAGTTGGAACGCAGGAACAAGCCCTGCTGCAAAGTATTGCATCAAAAATTGTAATTACATGCCCCTGTTAAACAGGGGCAGAAAAATTGGGCCTTAGGGACTGGTGCTGGTGCCACAACACTGCAACCCCTCACAGACACTCTAGTTGGAACGCAGGAACGAGCCCTGCTGCAAAGTATTGCATCAAAAACTGTAATTACAAGCCCCTGTTAAACAGGGGCAGAAAAATTGGGCCTTAGGCACTGGTGCTGGTGCCACAACACTGCAACCCCTCACAGACACTCTAGTTGGAACGCAGGAACAAGCCCTGCTGCAAAGTATTGCATCAAAAATTGTAATTACACGCCCCTGTTAAACAGGGGCTGAAAAATTGTGCCTTAGTGGTGGCGCTCAGAACCAAAAATGTTTTTACAAGCTATCAGCGTGATGATTGAGGAGGAAGAGGATAATTACTCAGGGATAGTCACTCAGCATCAGCATAGGCAGTCTTTGAAGGGATCTGAGATTTCCAAAAAAATTATTTGGTTACATCAGCATCAGGTGCTTGGTAGCTGGTGGTGATCCAAGACTGATTCATTTTTATGAAGGTCAGTCGATCGACCGAGTTGGTGGACAGACGCACCCTGTGATCGGTTACCACGCCTCCAGCAGCACTGAATGTGCGTTCCGAAAGAACGCTGGATGCAGGACAGGCCAGTAGCTCAATTGCATACTGTGCAAGCTCTGGCCAGTGATCCATCCTCAAGACCCAGTAACCCAGAGGATTTTTGGTGGGAAAGGTGTCCAAGTCTGATCTTGCCCCTAGGTATTCCTGCACCATGTAAAACAGACGCTGGCGATGGTTGCTGGAACCGATCATACCTTGGGGCTGCGGACCAAAAAATTGTCTGAACGCATCGGTCAGATGGCCACCTTCTCCACCGCTCCTACTTTGACTGACCGAAGCCTCAGCAACACGTTGTCCAGAAACAGGAGTTTGTAACCTCCCAGTCTCTGGGAACGTGTTGCACAGACCTTTCTGCAAGGCTTCCTGAAGAAGTTTCATCCTCTGCTCCCTCTGCGATGGCAAGATAAGGTCCACAACCTTACCCTTGTAACGTGGATCAAGGAGGGTTGCCAGCCAGTATTGGTCCTTCTCCTTGATACCACGAATACGAGGATACTTACGCAGGCTTTGCAGGATCAGGGAGGCCATGCAGCGTAGGTTTGCTGAGGCATTCGGTCCGGAGTCCTCTGGGTCACTAAGGACGACATGGTCCGCAGCCACCTCCTCCCAGCCACGTACAAGTCCATGTGTTTCTTGGGACTGATCCCTTAAAGACTGCTGCTGATGCTGAGTGCCAGGCTCCACCTCAATACTGACACAATCTTCCTCCTCCTCCTCCTCATCCTCTTCCTGTGTGATCGGCGGGCACGCAGGAACACTGTCTGGATAAAGGGGGCCTTGAGAGCTAAGGAAGTCCTCCTCTTCCTGCCTCTGTTCTGCCTCAAGTGCCCTGTCCATTATTCCACGCAGCGTGTGCTCCAACAGGTGGACAAGGGGGACAGTGTCACTGATGCATGCACTGTCACTGCTCACCATCCTCGTGGCCTCCTCAAATGGTGACAGGACAGTGCATGCAACCCTGATCATGGCCCACTGGCGTGGGGAAAAAAAAACAAGCTCCCCTGACCCTGTCCTGGTGCCATAGTTGCACAGGTACTCATTGATGGCCCTCTGCTGCGTGTGCAGCCGCTGCAGCATGGCCAACGTTGAGTTCGACCTGCTGGGCATGTCACAGATTAGGCGGTTCTTGGGCAGGTTAAACTCCTTTTGGAGGTCCGTCAGCCAAGCACTGGCATTATATGACCGGCGGAAATGCACACAGACTTTCCTGGCCTGCCTCAGGACATCTGTAAGCCCGGGTACCTGCCCAAGAACCGCTGCATCACCAAGTTAAGGACGTGAGCCAAACAGGGCACATGGGTCATTTGTCCCTGTCGGAGGGCAGAGAGGAGGTTGGTGCCATTGTCGCAAACCACCATTCCTGCCTTAAGTTGGCGTGGCGTCAACCACCTCTGAACCTGCCCCTGCAGAGCTGACAGAACCTCTGCCCCAGTGTGGCTCCTGTCCCCCAAGCACACCAGCTCAAGCACCGCATGGCATCTTTTGGCCTGCGTACTTGCGTAGCCCCTTGAACGGCTACGGAGCACCGCTGGTTCCGAGGACAAAGCACAGGAAGAGGCCATGGAGGAAGAAGAAGAGGAGGGGGTGGAGGAGAGAGGTGTGTCACAATCATTAGCATTTTGGAGGCGTGGTGGCGGAACAACCTCCAACACTACTGCACCTTGTCCTGCATCCTTCCCAGCTGCCAGCAGAGTCACCCAATGCGCCGTGAAACTTAGGTAACGTCCCTGTCCATGCCTGCTGGACCATGAGTCAGCGGTAATATGCACCTTACCGCTGACCGCCCTGTCCAGCGAGGCATGGACATTGCCTTTCACATGCCGGTAGAGAGCCGGAATCGCCCTCTGTGAGAAAAAGTGGCGTTTGGGTACCTGCCACTGAGGAACCGCACATTCCACAAACTCACGGAAGGGGGCAGAATCTACCAACTGAAAAGGCAGCAGTTGAAGTGCTAGCAATTTTGCCAAGCTAGCATTCAACCGCTGGGCATGTGGATGGCTGGGAGCAAACTTCTTTCGGCGGTGCAGCAGCTGGGGCAGGGAAATTTGCCTGGTACAATCTGACGTCGGTGTACCAAAAGCAAATTGCCCACCAGTACTTGGCTGTGACACACCTAATTCTACACCTTCATTCCTCTCAGTGCAGGTCTCAGAGAGGACTGAAGGTCTAGTGGGGTTGGAAATCTCAGCTGATGAGGAGCAAGGAGAGGTCCTCTTTGCTCTTTGGTGTGCGTTTTTTAGATACGCTTGCCAACAAACTGCATGGCAGGTCAACATATATCTGGTCAAGCATGTGGTACCCAAGCGGGAGATGTTTTAGCCACGCGAGATACGCTTGAGACATATGTTGCAAATAGCAGCGGTGCGATCTGATGCACTCGTCTCAAAAAAGGCCCACACCAAAGAACTTTTTGAATAACGCGCAGAGACTGCAGCGCCCTGCACATGTGGAGCTTTGGGGTGTGATGTAGTCAATGTGCTGCCCTTAGGCTGGCCCCTGGAGGGCATCCTGCCTCGTTGGTGATGTGCCGCCTCCTCCTCCTCCTCCTCCTCTCTCCTATCAGGCACCCACGTTGAGTCAGTGACCTCATCATACCCTCCCTCCTCATCACTGGAGCAAACCTGGCAGTATGCTGCAGCAGGGGGAGCATGACTGCCAGAATGCTGTCCTTCTTGGGCACCCCCCCTGTCCGTGCTCATGTTACTGCCTTCATCGAGCTCAGTATCATCATCAGAGCCTTCCAAACGCTGGGCATCCTCCTGGAGCATGTACCCAACACTGTGGTCAAACAGTTCGAGGGACTCCTCAGGAGGACATGGTGGGGCTAGGGAAGGAGTCACTGATGACATTGAGCCGAGGGAAGAGGCCGCTGCTTTGCCAGACAAAGTACCCTTGGCATGGCTGAGAGAGGATGAGGAGGATGAGGACGGCTTGGTCATCCACTCGACCAAGTCTTCCGCATGTTGCGGCTCAACACGGCCAGCTGCCGAAAAAAAGGCCAAGCGTGTCCCACGGCCACGTGCTGATGAGGATGCACCGTCTCCACGACCATCACTAGACACAGAGCCTGCTTGCCCTCTCTTATTGGCTTGTGACTGTCTGCCTCTCCTTCTTGGCCTTCCAGACATATATATATATGTACTGATACTGCAGCTAGCAAAATCAACTGCCTGCCTGTAGTATGAGAACACCACCAACCTTCTACAGGTAGCTTTAGCTGAACACTGTGCAGAGCTCGCAAAAAACGAACTTGTAGCTTTTTTAGCTGCCTGCGGTAGTGATAGGATCAGGAAAACACCACCAACCTTCTACCGGTAGCTTTATGCCGCGTACACACGAGCGGACTTTACAGTGGACTTTGCCCGGCGGACTTTTCGTCGGACTTTGTTTGCTCCTTGCGCCGGACTTAAAAACGGACGGACTTGGCCACACACGGTCACTGCAAAAGTCCGCTGGTTTTGAACGCGGTGACGTATAGCACGTACGACGGGACTAGAAAAAGGAAGTCCAAGCCCCACTCCGGCACCCTTTGGGCTCCTTCTGCTAATCTCGTGTTTATCTCGTGTTAGTAGAAGTTTGGTTAGAGACGATTCGCGCTTTTCACACTTCAGCTTATTTCGTTCGTTTTCTGCGGTTCAGTTTGTGCTTGTGAGGTTTGTATCTGCTTTTCAGTGCGTGTTGGTCAGTTCGTAACCTGCCTTGCAGGCCGTTCTGCTCCGCTCGTTCCTGATTTTCAGGTCGTTCTTCATAGGCCTTGCTGTTCTTCAGTGCGTTTGTTATAAGTTTGTTTGTTTGAGCAGCCGACCGTTTTGAAGCCATGTCGTGTGGACGTTCTCGTTCTCGAGTTCGTGCTGTGTGGGGACTTGGTGTTGGGGTTAATACTTTGACCCGAGTCCAGTCCATGAACAGGGTGAGGAGGAGTTCATGGACCAAGAATTGGTTGCGCCAGCGTGACCAGTTCTGTCATATGCCTTTGCTCCGTGAGCTCCGTGAGAATAATCCTGATGATTTCAGGAATTTTCTCAGGATGACGGACCCCGTCTTTGAGCGTCTGCTGGCTATGCTGACCCCCTATATCAGCAGGCAGGATACCTGCATGAGGCAAGCCATCAGTGCGGAGCAGAGGCTAGTTGCCACGTTACGTTACTTGGCGACAGGGAGAAGTCTTCAGGACTTAAAGTTCTCGACAGGCATCTCCCCCCAGGCTCTGGGGATCATAATCCCAGAGACCTGTTCTGCTATTATTCAGGTCCTGCAGAAGGAATATATGAAGGTAAGTTTTATCCTTTAACATTACATGATATGTATTAACTGTTTTTGGATGTATTGTAGAACTGTCCTCTTTACCTAATTGCCATGCTTTCAATCTGCTGTGAATGTCCCCTTTATCTTTGTGCATGCCTATTTTAATCATTTATTGCCCTATACATGCATAATTTCTTTCATTAACCTCCCCACCATGCAATGCTGGGTCCATTTTTATCTCTAGCCTATAGTCCATTGAACAATGTATATTGTCTGCTCCATTGTCTTGTTTGTCCCTCCCCCACCCCACAAATGTTTGAGCCAGTCAGTTGTGTTTGTTAACCTAATTAGAACCCCTCCCCCACCCCACAAATGTTTCAGCCAGTCAGGTGTGTTTGTTAACCTAATTAGAACCCCTCCCCCACCCCACAAATGTTTCAGCCAGTCAGGTGTGTTTGTTAACCTAATTAGAACCCCTCCCCCACCCCACAAATATTTCAGCCAGTCAGGTGTGTTTGTTAACCTAATTAGAACCCCTCCCCCACCCCACAAATGTTTCAGCCAGTCAGGTGTGTTTGTTAACCTAATTAGAACCCCTCCCCCACCCCACAAATGTTTCAGCCAGTCAGGTGTGTTTGTTAACCTAATTAGAACCCCTCCCCCACCCCACAAATGTTTCAGCCAGTCAGGTGTGTTTGTTAACCTAATTAGAACCCCTCCCCCCACATTCAAATGTATCAATGGGCCATCATAGGGGGTGAGTAATCTTATAAGTGTGCCTTATGTTTTTCAACATTTCAATTACAAACACACATATTCATAATATTTGACTGCTGTTGTTTACTAATGTTTTGGTGTAATCTGATATACAATTTTTTTATTAAAGTCCTTATCTTATTTTTTTTGCACTCCACAGTTTCCTACAAGTCCACAGGAATGGCAGACTGTGGCCTCCCAGTTCGCTGACCGTTGGGACTTTCCCAACTGTGTAGGGGCGATTGACGGGAAGCACGTCCGGATTGTGCCACCACCGCATTCGGGGTCTTATTTCTTTAACTACAAGGGGTTCCATAGTGTAGTTTTGATGGCGGTGGTCTCGGCACATTTGGAGTTTATGTTTGTGGATGTGGGTAAGAACGGCCGGATGTCTGATGGAGGAGTCTTTGCACAGACCGAGCTGTGCTATCGTCTCCAGACCGGTGGCCTGGAATTGCCACCTGATGACGATAATGTGGATGGACTCCCCTCAGTTTTTATTGCTGATGAAGCATTTGCTCTCTGTGAGAACTTGATGAGGCCGTTCCCCCAAAGGACACTCACCCCTGAGAGGAGGGTATTTAATTATCGGCTGGCCAGAGCAAGAAGGGTTGTGGAGAATGCCTTTGGTATTCTGGCCAGCCGGTTCCGTATCTTCCTTACGGCTATTAATTTGGCGGACTATAAAATCAACCACGTCATCCTTGCTTGCTGCATCTTGCATAACTTTTTAAGGAGACATTCAGCTACATATCTATCCTCTGTTGGGCCTGAGGCCAGACTGGAAGAGGCTAGCACTTTCACAGGCCTAGAAATTGGCCGTATTGGCTTGGCCCCCCGAACCGCACGTCAAGTGCGTGACCGTTATGTGAATTATTTTAATGGTCGGGGGGCCATTGCTATTCAGCAACAGCTGTAATTTTTTTTCTAAAATAAAAAAGAAAATTGGTTTATCTAAATATCTTGTTTTTATTGTTGTTTACCTTTAAGTTATGTCTGTCTCCTAGTGCACTTGTAGTAGTGTCAAGTGCATTTAGCTTTAGTTAATCAGGCCCACAAAAACAAACCCCAAATTTTGACTTCAAGAAACAGCCACACACATTGTATAGGGTAAAAAATTTTACTTGGTGCACATTGAAAGGTGCATTTTTTATCATATTTTTGTTTATTTTTTGTTCTTTTTATTTTTTTAGCAAATATTTTACGTTGTGTAAAAAAATTATCTTTTACTAAATTATTCAAGCCATTTTTTCACAAATATATAGACCTTTATCTCAAAAGATTTACATACACAACAGTGTTTTTATAAACAAAACTTACAATAAATTAACTTACAAAGTTCAATATTTCGAGAACGGTGCATGTAATGTCACCCTTGCAGAAATTGGTCATTTATAAGATGCTCAAAATTGAGCTTTACTAAAGGGTCAAGTCAACATGTGCTATCTCCTATCATGGGAGAGCAATGTACGTGTTTTGTGTGTGCAATCCCATTTTTGGTTCCTCTCACCACCCAAGATTTTTCAGGATGAAGGGGTTGCAAACACAAAACAAGTACATTGCTAACCCATGATGGAAGATAGCACATGATGACACACCGTGTGCATCACACAATGTAAATTTGGGTATACCCCAAAACTTGAAAAAACAATTTTTCAAACAAAATAACTTCCCAAGGAAATGAAGAACATGATTGATGTTTTTAGGCCAAACGTGATTATATTCTGCCCAAAACATCAATCATGTTCTTCATTTCCTGTTGCATGGAGTCCAGGCGAAGTTTCATGCTGTTAATTTGGTCACGCATTTGATCTATGTGGCCATTCCACAGCATTATCTGGCCAATTAGTCTTTGCGCACTGTCTGTGGTGAAGTGCTCTGCCGCTTGGCCTTCCACAACCAGAAACTCACCTAAAACGAGTGAATAAAAACAAGGTTTACAATATGCACGCCAAAATACAGTAACTCAAGCTGGGGGGTCAGTCACTCACTTGGTGGGCTTGAAACCTCGCACACTTCCTCCACCTCTCCTTCCTCAAGGTCGTCGGGTGGGCGTGGTCTTGGGCTGGGGCTTGGGGTATCTTCTGCCTCAGGCTGGTGACTTGGGGGGGTCCTGAGATCCTTCGACTGTTGTCTGAGTCTTTTCTCCCCTATGAGATTTGAAAAAAAGGTATAGTTAAAACACACTGATCTTTTAGGTTTTAATAAATAAAGTAAAATGTTGGTTATGATTTTTTGCCAATTTTGCATCATAAAAAATGTTGAAGACAGGATGAACATTACCTCTGAACAACAATTATAATGAATGCTTATTTTTGGGCAAGTTTCACAGATGCTGACACCTCAATGATCTCCTATGTGTATTACCCCTCAAAAATGTATTTATGGTCACATAGTACACTAGAAAATGCATTTCCTGCGCAAAATGCGTGGGAATGCTGAATAGCTAAATTGCTAAAATGACCGCCATCAAAACTGCCCCATCATATTCCTCTATTATAAATCAGTACATGGTGTGTCTGTCCCCTCCCCCCGGGCTCTGTAATCAGAGCTGAGATGCTCCAGCCACCTCCCCCCCTGTGTATAACAGAAGCTTTGGTAACCATGGCAACAAAACAAACACAGTACACTCTGATTAATGTCTAAAATTTCACGAAATGACCTCTAAACAAAAAGCTTTTTCTCCAAAAATTATAAAAATATCAAACTGAAAGGATATAGCCAGATAGCTGAATATTTAGTGAACATTGTAAAGTTTGTTTGGTGTCTCTAGGTGAAAGTATGAAGGAGCTGAAACTTTTGGGAGCGGAAGAAGAATTTAAGGATTTCAAGCATGCTCCCATTGAATTCAATGTTTAAAAAAGTGAAAAAAACCTTATTATTTAAAAAAGTATAAATGGTAGTAAAAAAGTTGAAAATGACCACACATCAGCTAAAAGAGACGAACATTTTAATAGTTGAATGGTTTTAATAGCTGAAAGTATGCCGAAGTTACGCAGAGCCAAAAAACGTACGGAATAAAATTAAAAGTAAATTTTAAAATAAATAAAATCGAAGAACAATAGTGGGACTGCTAAATCATTCCCACTAACTATAGTGCTCGTGAGTCCAGATGTGGAAACAGCTGCTGTGTCCTGTCCCTACATTACACTGAATCATTTTTGATGAAGCATTATATTTTCAAACACATCTACACCACATCAACTCATTGTGGGAATTCGCCAAATTATCAAGCCATAAATGTATGTCCAACCCTGTCCCATCGTATTTGGCGAAAAAATAACGTCACTTTATAAAGTATCCGATCTATTCCAAAGAACGGTATTTACGAACGATGCAGAAAAACCGCCAAAAATAAGGATCAGCATGCAAGTTCTGTATCTCAATAGTAAAACACAAGTACTTACTTTTTTTCAGCAGCTTCTTTATTCGCCAATATTGTTCTGGCTCACGACTTTTGATGTCAGACCACCGCTTCCGCAATTGTTCTTTCGAACGTTTTGTACCAAATTTCTCTTCCAGAGCGGTGACAACTGAGGACATTATTTTGTCCTTCCTCATATTGGGTCATGTGTACGGTCCTTTTTTGCCATCGTAGTCCTCCCTTCTTAATATGGACACCATCTCCACCATCTCTCCAAAAGCCATGTTGGTGGCCTTATATCTCCTCCGGGATGTGAATGTTTGGGGCTCCGGGCTTTCCTCCGCGCTACTTCCACTTAATCGCTCCGCCATCTTTTGCTATCTACTCCCACTGCGCAACGAAGAGTGAAGGGGCGGGGCCAAATCGTACTTACGAACGTCAGGGGCGGGCGACGCAGGCTGAGCATGACACATGCGCAGTGTATATAAAGCTAGTACGATGGCCTATGTATGTCCGTGCGGAAGTAGCGAGCGGCACAAACGAAGGTAAGATTAAAGAGTGTGTGTGTGTGTGTGTGTGTGTGTGTGTGTTTGTGTGTGTCCCCGTGTGTGTCCCCTAGATTACACCACAAACTAATCCTGAGATTTGGGACTGACATTTAAGTTTTGATCTTGTGTCTTGTCTTGCAGAAAAAATGAATCCCTTTAAAGAGGAAGAGTTTTTGTCACATTTCATTGATCTCTATGAGGAGAAGAAAAACCTCTGGGAGGTCAAACACCCCCAATATTATAATCGTGATGTTAGGAAGGCAACATTGGGCACACTTTTAGAGTTTGTGAAGACTCGACTCCCCCAGGCAGACCTCAAGTTTGTGGACAGGAAAATAGGTATCTTGCGTAATATGTATAAGCGGGAACACAGAAAAATCCAGGAGTCGCTCAGATCCGGGGCAGCAGCTGACCAAGTTTATGTACCCAAGTTGTGGTATTACCACAAACTGCGATTCCTGGATGAGCAGACCGAAGCCAGGCAATCCCTTTCCACCCTTCCCCCCACCCTTCCCCCCACCCTTCCCTCCAGCCTTCCCTCCAGCCTTCCCTCCAGCCTTCCATCCACCTCCACCCCAGCTGAGGAGTCCCAGGATGAACTGGGCCTTTTCACCATTGATGAAGTGGATGCGCCCAGCTTCAGCCAGGTATACTTTTTTTTTTAGATTTTGGGATTGTGTAAATGTTATTAATGATGTTAAGGTGTTAATTTTGAAAGTGCTTCATCAAAAATCACTTCTGCACAAAGAGTAATATGTAGACATATCACTAGACAGTAGTGGCTAAATATATACGTAACTTCAGATCTTGTTGATCATCTGAAATAATGGTGTGGTCAAATAGATAGCCTTTACTATTTTGTGTAATTATATTTGAAAGTTAGGAGCTGAAAATTGTGTGTGATTGCATAACAGAAAATTACAACTATGTCCCTTTTTTTTACACAGGATGACCTCAGCCAGGAGGAGGCCTTGCCCAGTGGGAGAGAGGAGGAGGCCTTGCCCAGTGGGAGAGAGGAGGAGGCTGTGGCTGGGCCAAGTAGAAGCCGCACGGAGTGTCAGGTGCTTCCCCTCCGCATTCTCCAGAAAAGGCCCAGGAGAATGACTGCAACAGAGCAGGAATCCCTAGAGCTCATATGGGAAGCAAGCCTGATCCTGAGCAAACCTCCCAATGCAGAGGAGGCGTATGGCACCTATATAGCCAGCAGATTACTGGAGTTGGAAAAGGGCCAACGCCTCCTCTGTGAGGGTCTAATTTTCCAGGCTTACCAGAAGGGTTTGAGAGGGGAGCTTACTACTACAACCTATCTAGCAGATGAAGGCACTCCTACTCCTCCTCCTCCTCCTCCTGCCCCAAGTACACCACCAGAGGCACAACCTCCGAGGAAGGCTGCAGAGAAGCGTGGAGGGAAGGCTGCAGAGAAGCGTGGAGGGAAGGCTACACGGAAGAGTCGAAAGTGATTGCCTGGTTTCTGTCTGTTCTGACTGTGCTCCCTGTGCTCCCTATAGTCGCAAGATACCTATTTTCTTGTCCTCAAACTTGATGTGTGTCCTGGGGGACGAAAGGCTTCCCAGATTCTAAAAGTGTGTCCAGTGTTGCCTTCCTAATTTTTTTGTTTATAAAATAAATACTTTTTGGTTTACCTTACATTCTTGCCTATGTCTTTTGATTAAAAAACGCCATTTTGTTTGGGAGTAGGCAGGTACAGGTCGAAAAGACTATGGGGTTGATTTGAGAAAAGCAAATAGTCTGTGCACTTTGCAGAGGGCAGTTGCCCTCTGCAAGTGCAATTGCTCCCGGGCATCAGAAATTATTTAAAAGCTTGACTTTGCAAAGAGTACCCAATCCTGTGCAAGTAAAAGAAAAAAAAAAAATTTTTGCTTGCACATGATTGGATGATGGAAGTCAGCAGAGCTGCTTCACATTTAATAAAGCTTGGGAGCAACTGCTCTTGCAGAGGGCAAATGCAATTTCCAAAATGCACAGGCTTTTTACCTTTAGGAAATCAACCCATATGTGTGTTTTTGTCAAATAAAAACAATTTATTTTTATTTGACATGATTTTCGGAATAAATCAGCAGAGCTTCCCCGAATTTAAGCTCTTCCCCTCAGTTTTTCTGCGACTGCACTTCCAACAAGTGCACTTGGTGTGCAATTTCTCAAGTGAACGTTTCACTTGATATTCTTAAATGATTTAAGCCTTTTGTCAAAAACAAGCTCGGGGGAAGCTCTGCTGATTATTTCCGAAAATCATGTCAAATAAAAATTAATTGTTTTTGTTTGGGCTTCCTTGCATGTGCCCCTCGGATCCACAGCGAACACACTTCAAAATGCTCTTTATGTGGAATTATATGTATAATTAGCACTTGGAGTGAAAAATGATTTTGCCTTTGTTAAATACACCCCCCTTTGTCTAATGAACAAGGGACAACAACCTCATTAAGGTTCTTTAAAACAACACAAAATATGAATGTTAATTGTGGTAACTTGAAAATACACACCAAAAATGTGGTTAGCATTTAACACACATTGTAAAATAGCTAAAGTGTTGAAATAAAACAAAAAACAAAAAACAAAATCTATTTTAAAATTTTAAAGTTATGGAGATCTGGCTGTTACAAAATATTATATTAGTCATGGCAGGAGGATAAATCATGAAGAAAGAAGTTTGTGAGAACTCTGTGTGAATATAAAGCAGAAAAACAACTTCATTCCTCTCGCATTATCAATCCTAAAAAAAGGCTGTATTAAAAGACGACAGAAGAGGAATGTGCTAGCTTCAAGACGAAGGCTAGTTTTACCAGACCGAGCGCTTCCGTCTTGTAATTGCTTCAGAGCATGCGTCAGTTTGAGTTCGTCGGACTAGCACACAGACGATCGGTTTGTCCGCTAGAAAGAAGAGTCCGTCGGATAAATTTTAAACAAGTTTCAAATCTAATTCCGTCCAACTTTTGAGAAAACAAAGTCCGCTGGAGCCCACACACATCGAATTGTCCGACGAAATCCAGTCCGCCGGGCAAAGTCCGCCGTAAAGTCCGCTTGTGTGTTCGCGGCATTAGGTGAACACTGTGCAGAGCTTGCAAAAAAATAACTTGTAGGTTTAGCTGAACACTGTGAGGTGGACGCACCAAATTAACTTGTAGTTTTAGCTGAACACTGTGAGCAGGACGCACAGCACTAACTTGTAGTTTTAGCTGAACACTGTGAGCAGGACGCACTGCACTAACTTGTAGCTTTAGATGAACACTGTGCAGAGGTCTCACTACACCAACTTGTAGGTTTAGCTGAACACTGTGAGCAGGACGCACAGCATTAACTTGTATTTTTAGCTGAACACTGTGAGCAGGACGCACAGCACTAACTTATAGTTTTAGCTAAACACTGTGAGCAGGACGCACTGCACTAACTTGTAGCTTGAGATGAACACTGTGCAGAGGTCTCACTACACCAACTTGCAGTTTTAGCTGAACACTGTGAGCAGGACGCACTGCACTAACTTGTAGCTTTAGATGAACACTGTGCAGAGGTCTCACTACACCAACTTGTAGGTTTAGCTGAACACTGTGAGCAGGACGCACTGCACTAACTGTAAATAGTCTAGTTGCCTGACTGTGGTACTAATAGGATCAGAAGAACACCAGCAATTTTATTCAGGTAGCTGTAAATACTGTAACAAGACAAGCCTGCCTGTCAGTAAGAAGATAACAGGAACGGATCTAGCTGAACACTGTGAGCAGGACGCACTGCACTAACTTGTAGCTTTAGATGAACACTGTGCAGAGGTCTCACTACACCAAATTGTAGGTTTAGCTGAACACTGTGAGCAGGACGCACCCCACTAACTTGTAGGTTTAGCTGAACACTGTCAGCAGGAAGCACTGCACTAACTGTAAATAGTCTAGCTGCCTGACTGTGGTACTAATAGGATCAAAAGAACACCAGTAATTTTCTTCAGGTAGCTGTATATACTGTAACAAGACAAGCCTGCCTGTCAGTAAGAAGATAACAGGAATGGATCTAGCTGAACACTGTGAGCAGGATGCACTGCACTAACTGTAAATTGTCTAGCTGCCTGACTGTGGTACTAATAGGATCAAAAGAACACCAGTAATTTTCTTCAGGTAGCTGTATATACTGTAACAAGACAAGCCTGCCTGTCAGTAGGAAGATAACAGGAACAGATCTAGCTGAACACTGTGAGCAGGACGCACTGCACTAACTGTAAATAGTCTAGCTGCCTGACTGTGGTACTAATAGGATCAAAAGAACACCAGCAATTTTCTTCAGGTAGCTGTAAATACTGTAACTGACTGCCTGTCAGTAGGAAGATAACAGGAACGGATCTAGGTAAACTGAATACAGTGTATATATATATATATGCAACACCTGGGATGCATATATATACACAATACACTGTAAGTGCAGCTAACTGACTGACTGTTCTGCCTAATCTATCTAACTCAAATCAAATGTCACTGTCTGTCTCTCTGTCTATCTCTTTCAACGCCGGAACACACACTACACAGGGCCGCCGTGCAGGCGGCCTTATATAGTGTGGGGCGTGTACTAAATCCCCTGAGCCATAATTGGCCAAAGCCTCCTTGGCTTTGGCCAATTACGGCTCTCTGTTCAGACGGCGCTGTGATTGGCCAAGCATGCGGGTCATCATCAGCCAGCAATGCACTGCGATGCCGCAGTGAATTATGGGCCGTGACGCGCCACACGAATTTAGCGCGAACGGCCCATATCGTTCGCAATTCGGCGAACGGGCGAACAGATGATGTTCGAGTCGAACATGGGTTCGACTCGAACACGAAGCTCATCCCTACTGAGTATGGTTCTCCCCCATGACCCTAATGCCCCATACACACGGTCGGATTTTCCGATGGACAATGTCCGATCGGAGCGTGTTGTCGGAAATTCCGACCGTGTGTGTGCGCCATCGGACATTTTCCATCGGATTTTCCGACACACAAAGTTGGACAGCAGGAGATAAAATTTTCCGACAACAAAATCTGATCGCGTCAATTCCGACCGTGTGTGGCCTGTTCCGACGCACAAAGTGCCACACATGCTCAGAAGAAATTCCGACACGGGCCAGCTCGTTCTGGTAAACTTAGCGTTCGCAATGGATACAGCACTTTCGTCACGCTGCAATGTTAAAAATGGTTTAATACAGCGCACTTTCTTCTTCTTTATAATGTGACAAGAATTAAGTAGTTTTGATGCTCATATTCACACACACTTCTCACAAACTTCTTTCGTTACTATTTATCGGGATTCCCTCAATATATTTTGATTTCTCACATCTGACAACATATTTTTTTTTTTTTTTTACTTTAATGTAGAATCTTTTTTTGTGTTTCTCTTTTTTTTTTTTCAAATATAAGTTTTATTCAACTCCAATCAAGGGCGAGGGCCCCAATACATACAAGCAAAAACAGGTGCCGATTCGGCCATTTCAAGTTAACAACGCTCAGACAGATAAATGGTCATAACAGTTACATTTAGAGTGTGGTTATTGGCTCGTACATACAACTTTTAGTTCAACATGTAATGTGTGAGCTCATGTCCAGTTTCAGGTAGTATATTCGGGGTGAACCTCGCCTACTTTTTCCATTTTACAACCATATAGAGAGTAGAAAGAGAAAAGCAAGGGGAATCAAGGGGGGGGTGAAGGGGGAAAGAAAAAAAAAAAAAAAAAAGGGGGGGGGGGGGAGGGCAGGGGAGAGGGCGTGGGAGACACGGCGGCGACACTCTCGGCATGTTATATCTAATCTAGCCTCCGAGGAGGTCAAAGAAAGAGGGGAGAGTTAGTTACTAAGCAATTGTTGACCGTCATCTGAAAAGATGAAGACATTCCAGATATCCCACGTACGTTTGAATATCTCTTGTTTTTGTTGCGCAGAAAGGATCAGATCTTCCATCTGCTTGATCTCTTCGACCTTACGTACCCACATAGATGTGGATGGGGGATGACTTTGTTTCCAGAGAAGAGGGATACATCCCTTAGCCGCATTTAGGAGGTGTCTGATTAGAGATTTCCTGTAAGCTTTGATGGGGATTGTAGAGAGATGTAGGAGAAAGAATGTAGCTTCGTCTGGGATAGTATATTCAGTGAACCTCTGAGTTATTTGCCTGACCTCTTCCCAAAAGCTCCTTAACTGAGGGCACGACCAGAAGATGTGTATTAGTGTTTCCTCCTCCTCTGAACAGCGCCAGCACCGTCCCGAAGAGCCAGGGAAGCATTTCTGAAGTCTAGAGGGGGTCATGTACCATCGCGTAAGTAGTTTGAAATCGGTCTCTTGGATCTTGGTACAGAGTGATGATTTCAGGGAGAGTGTAATAATGCGTTGTCGCTGAGCTGCTGAGAAAGAGAGGTGTAGTTCCCTCTCCCAACTGTCTAGATAAGGCAGCTGCGGTGGTGCGTTTGGCTCAGTTAGCATCGAGTATGTTTGAGAGAGGATATGCGTTAGTGGATCTTCCCCAGTACACAACTCCTCAAAGGATGTGAGCATCCGAGAGAAATTCCGTGGGCTGGGAAGTGAGTGTAGGAAGTGATGTAATTGTAGCGCTTTCCAGTAAGGAATGCGGTAAGGACCTGTCGGATTGGATAAGTCTGCTACAGAGGGCCATTTCTCATCCGAGATGAAGCTGGATACGTGATCATAACTTTGTTCTTTTAGATGGGGGTATTCCCTGGAAAGCAAACCCGGCCCAAAGTTAGGATTGCCCAGTACGGGGTATAGCGGTGAAGTTTTGGTTGTGAGCAGAGATCTAAGGGAGGATTGGTGACTATGTCGCAAGGTGGTGCCAATTAAGGGGTGCGATTTTATGCTAGACGGTAAGATATTTTAGCACCACATCGCCCCCTTTAGAGGGATGGGGGATTGAGCTTTTTCAATCTGAACCCAAAGTTTACATGACCCATTTCTCCTCCAGTCCAACACTCGACCCAGGTGAGAGGCTAAATAATAGAGTTTAATGTCGGGTAAAGCTAGACCTCCTAGATGTTTAGGGAGTATCATCAATGAGCGCCGTAACCAAGGTTTTTTATTTGCCCACACAAAACCGGTGAAAAGTGAGTGGATCTTCTGGAAAAAGGAGGTGGGGATATGTATAGGTAGTGCTTGGATCAGATAAATAAATTTTGGCAATATGCTCATTTTCAGGAGGTTACACCTCCCGAACCATGAGTGGAAGCCCGGTTTCCATTTCTCTAATAATGTTCTGATCTTAGATAATAAAGGGGCGAAGTTTAAGTCGAATGTCCGAGATATGTCAGCCGGGATTCTAGTTCCCAGGTATTTTATGTCGGTCCTAGTCCATTTGAAACGAAAGTTGGATGCTAATTGCTGTGATATTTGGGGTGGAACCTCAATACACATTGCCTCGGATTTCGAGAAATTTATCTTTAAATTAGATAATGAGCTGTATATATCAAATTCTCGCATGAGGTTTGGGAGGGAGATTCTTGGGTTCGTCAAAGAGAAGAGCATATCATCAGCATATGCAGATATTTTGCATTGTAAATTACCAACCTGTAGGCCTGATATGTCAGGATTTAGTCTGATTTTACATAAGAAGGGTTCTAGGGATAATGCAAACAACAGGGGGGAAAGAGGGCATCCCTGCCTTGTGCCATTTCTTATGGGGAAGGGACCGGAAAGTACACCATTGGCCTTCACTTGTGCAGATGGGTTGGAGTAAATACTCTCTATCCACCGCATCATCCTATTGCCCAGACCAATGTGGCGGAGAACAGATAGCATAAAGCTCCAATTTACCCTATCAAAAGCCTTTTCGGCGTCTGTGCTTACTAGTATACATGGCGTTTTCTCGGAGGTTGCTATTTGGATTAAGTTGAGAACCTTAATGGTGTTATCTCTCGCCTCTCTAGAGGGTATGAAGCCAACTTGATCCATGTGGATAAGGGACTGGAGATGTTGGGCTAATCTGGTAGCTATTATTTTAGAAAAAATCTTAAGGTCCAAATTTAAGAGGGAGATGGGTCTGTAGCTGCCACAAGAACCCGGATCCTTCCCTTCCTTGTGGATTAAGGAAATATGGGCTTTGAGGGTTTCCCCGGGAAAGTTTGAGTTTGCTCCTAGAGCGTTGAAGAATGTTACCATTCGTGGGCCTAATGTTGGTAATAGGGTCTTATAATACTGGGCGGTGAACCCATCAGGACCTGGGGCTTTTCCTACCTTCATAGATTTGATTGCTAGCTGTAATTCCTCTAGTGATATTGGCTCGTCTAATACAGTTTGGGATTCCAGTGGAAGAGAGGGAAGGCATGAGTCAGATATGTATTGGTCAATAACGTCCTGGGAAGGGGAAGGGTTTGTTAGGTTATAGAGTCCCGAGTAAAAGTCCGCAAATCCTTTCGCAATTTGCGTCGGTAGATTAGCTTTCTGTCCGTTGGGGGTGGTTATTTGGGGGATGTATGCAGTAGATTTGATTTCCTGAACGGATCTGGCCAAGAGTCTCCCACATTTGTCTCCCGATTCATAAGACAGCCTGCGAGAAAATTGTAAGGCAGCCTTAGCTTTATAATGCAGTAAATCTGTGATTTGAGATCTCAAGGACCGCAGTTTCATCTCCAACTCCTGAGTGGGAGAGTGTTTATGTTGTGCTTCAACTCTGGCCAGATCCGCTAGGAGTCTGGTAAGCTGTTCGTTTCTCTTCCTCTTAATGGACGCCCCATGTTTAATAAGGACTCCTCGAAGGACGCATTTATGAGCCTCCCACAGTATACCCGGGTCACAGTCTTGTGTGTCATTCTCACTGAAGTACAAGTTTAGTTCCTTGGTTACGTCTGCTAGTATCTCAGGAATTTGGAGGAGGCTCTCATTGAGACGCCAGAAAGTGGATCTAGGTGATGATCTCTCAGTGAGAGTGTAAGTCAGGGAAACTGGAGCGTGATCAGACCAAGTGATCTGACCTATAGAAGTAGATTGCACTAAGTGTAGCTGGTCGTGAGGGATAAGAAAGAGGTCTATTCTGGAGTATACCCCATGTGGAGAGGAGTAAAAGGAATAGTCACGTTCTCCAGAATGCTGGAGACGCCAAGCATCAATTAGTTGAGCCTTGTGTAATGTCTGGGCTATCCGTTTCCTGTTTTTGGGGGATAAGAAGAGGTACCAGAGGACGTGTCTACTGGGGGTGAGAGCGGTACATTAAAGTCGCCTCCTAGTATAAGCTGGCCCTCCTTATATTCCATCAGTTTATTTACAGTTGACACTATAAACCCGTCTTGATGTGCGTTAGGGGCATAGAGTGTTGCAAAGAGTTGGACTTCCCCAATCTGACCTTTGAGGAACAGGTATCGGCCTTCAGGGTCTGCTAATATGTCCTGGAGTTTCCAAGGGAGACTGCCAGAGAGTAGAATAGTTACCCCCTTAGATTTTGCGTTGTTATTCGTCGAGTGGTACACATGGGGAAAAAATCTATTCCTGAGTACAGGAGATTTGTCAGTTTTAAAATGAGTCTCCTGAACAAAGGCGACGTCTGTGTGCGATTTTTTAAAATCGTGTAGGAGAATGCGCCTCTTCTCTGGAGTATTCAGGCCCCTCGCATTAAGCGAGGTCACTCTTAAAGAGCTCACCGCCATGTCTCACACGGGGGGAAGAGGAAGAAAGGAGGGTTCAGGTAGGGGTGAAAGCAAGGGAGGGGAAGGAGGGGAAAGAGGAGAGAGAAGGAAAAGAAAAACCGGAGACGAGGGTCTAGGACTATTACACCTCACGTCTCTATTTAGTTAAGCTAAATGGGTAAGTTTTACTAAACTAAGAAGTAAACCAAACCGGATATCCGGAGGTAGACTTACGGCCTAAGTGGGGCGAGGGCAGACAACAACCTAAAAGGGAGGTCCCGACTCTCCCACCCCATCCAGCCTAAAGATTAGAAGCAGTATAAATACATTATATATAGCAAGAATAAAGAACTTTAAATATCTTCAAAGGAAAAACAGAGACAAGAGCAAGGAGAAGCATCACTTTGCATACCATTCCACTCTTGAGTTTCATGCATAATAATTCCGTCCTCCTCGTGTGTCATCTGGCGAGGTGACCCGCTCCCCCCCAAAATATCCGCGATGAGACGTAGATAGACAGCAGCAGGAAGAGGTCAAATCGCCAGAAGCCCACCGGGAACGCCCTGGAACTCCCTCCACCCATGTGGAAAAACATGTATCAGACTCATCTACATCATGAAACCCCGATAAGGAGCTCTAGAGCGGGCTGAGCCCGCGTAACGGGGGCCCAGCGCGCCCCAGAGTCACCCCAGAGCCCCTTCATGCTTTTAAACCCCCATTAGATTGCCCGACTCTCCTCCCCCTCATCCCCATTCTATCACACACTCTCGTCCCTGTCATGATGTCTCCATAGAAAGGAGGGCACGTATTTCCTCTCGGAAAGTAATTGTCCGTAGGAGTGAGAGAACTCTTCCCGCAGGACCTGCTGGGGACCACATAGATCCTATGCGGGGGTGGCTTGTGATAAGAGAGGAGTGGGCATAATGCAGGTGACTCGTCAGTTACAGGAAGCCCTTGTCAGAAGCATGTCAGGAGACCGGATGACTTTTATCGTCCTCCCTGAAGTGGATCGTTGAGACAGTGCAGATAATGATGAAGTTTGGGGCTTGTAGCTAAGGCAAGTCCGGCATCCATGAGTCAGAGGCAAAAATAGGGGGTACGGAGAGACTGGGCGGGTCGGGCAAACCCAAAACCAAAAACGAAAAGTAAAAGATAACTGATCAGGGAATCGAAGCATCGAAGGGGATAACATGAGTAGGGTTGGTCAAAGGAGCAACTCACAGCTCTCTTGGCTCATCTAGTGAAGCTGAGCGAGGTCGACGGCCGCTCCTCCGTGAGCGCTGCGGTCTAGGAACCTGATCTCTCATCTCGTGCAGTCGACCAGGAGCCCGGTGCAGATAATCCAGCCAGTTAGGAACAGGAATAGGTTCCGTATCTAGGAAGTCGAATAAAGCAGGCAGATTCTCCGGTGATCGCAGAAGGAAGGAGCGCTGTTCCTTGTGGAAAGTAACCGAAAGGGGGAAGCCCCATCGGTACGTCGCATTACATCTCCGGGCAAGATCTAGTAGGGGTTTCAGCATGGCGCGTCGAAGTAGGGTCGGTCTGGAGATGTCCGGAAGGATTTTAACCGATGCTCCGTCGAATTCTATCTCTCCTGATTCCCACGCTTCTCGTGCTATGGCCTCCTTATGGATGTAATGATGAAGTCTACATATTATGTCTCGAGGTCTGTTTGGATCGGTCGAGCGGGGACCCAGGGCTCTATGTATTCGATCTACTTCGATTTGTTCCGGTAGGTGTGCTCCAGCCACTCTTCTGAAGATGTCCGTAGCTGTGGCCAGTAGATCCGACGGGCCCGTGGCCTCAGGTAGGCCGCGGAGCCGGACGTTGTTTCTTCTGCTCCGGTCCTCCGTTTCTTCCATGCGGAGCTGAAGCTCTACCGCGGCCAAAGATTGGGCTTTTTGTTGGGTCTCTAGAGACGAGACTCTCTGTTCTAGGGACTCCAGGGATGATTCGCCTGAGGTCAGACGGGCTGAGAGGGTCTTAACGTCTTTTTTGACTTCACAGATTTCCTTCTTGTGTGCGGCCTCTACTCTGCCCACCAAGGCCTCAATATCCGCCCTCGTTGGTAGGGCCCGTAGTATAGCCTTAAGCTCCTCGTCTACACCATAAGCCCCCTGTAGATAAGGGAGGGGACCCTGGTTTGAGGTAGAAGCCGCTGGTGAGCCGGTATAGAGCACCGGGCTCCGGGATCCTTCTGAGGCGGCAAAGTCAGCTTCTCTGACCAGAGTGCAAGAGTTTGAGGCACAAGGCTCCGCCATCTTGGGTATAGGGGAGCCGGAGAGGGATCTCCCGAAAAGTCTCTGTAAGTCGACCAGAGCGGGTGTGGAGGCCGCCGGGCTGTTCTTCTTCTTATTCCTCCGATATGTCCGATTCTTGGATGAGAGCATAACGGTGAAAATAGAGCAAAGTAAGCTAATTTAGGGGTGGAAAGGCCGGGAGCTCAGAGAGAACACGTCTCTAGTCGGCCATGTCCAGACCACGCCCCCCGTGTTTCTCTTTTTTAAATTTTTTTTTTGTTGATTTTGATTTGTACTCCCGAAAATGTTTGTGTGTTTTTTGTGACAAGTTCCCACAACACCATTGATATGTTATTCTATTTAATCTGTAGGAGATTGTTTGGTGTTGTTGTCCCTTGTTAATTTCACATTGTACTTTAGAAATGTACCTGAATCGTCACCAACAAACTGTCTTTTTTGGATGAAAACACACACATGAGAGTAGAATTTCCAGAAAATTTTTTTATTAAGGGGTCACAACTATAAAAAAAACAAAGAGGGAGGCAACGCTGGAGAAACTGCAGAAATTGGCGAAGCCTGGGACCCCCAGGGCAGACATCAATTATTTAAAAGCAAAATTGGTGGCCTGAGGAGTCCATATCTTAGGGAGGGCAGTCTGGTCCAGAAGTCCCAGAGATCCGGAAAGCAGCAGATGACATCTGTGTCCCCAGGCTGTGGTCATACGAGAGACTGCATCTTCTGTCAGACCAGACTGAACCCAGGGCAATCACTCTCAGGTCTTTCTTCCACGCTTCCTTCCAGGCTTTGGCTGTGGTGGTGGAGTTGTGGCAGCAGGAGGAGGAGGAGGATGGTCCATCTCCATGACATCCGTCTTGGGTGTCAGTTCCCCACTCTCCCCCTTCCGAAGGACTTTATAAAGCAGGTCCTCACAGAGCCTGCGTTGGCCCTCCTGCATGCCCTGCAATTTTGTGGCAGCCATGCAGGCAAAGGCCTCTGCAGGACTGGGGAAGGCTCTGAGGGACGCCGAAGCCTCCTGGATCAGCCTGTATGCTGAATCCTGCACAGGACTGGGAGTGGCCTTCCTGGCCCTTTTGTATGGCAGGCGGAGGGGATGAACCTGAGACTCAGTCAGGCTGCGACTGGTCCCAGGCTTCTCTTGGCTGACACTTAGCCCCGCCTCCTCCTGGCTGCCACTAATCCCCGCCTCCTCCTGACTGCCACATTCCACAGCCTCCTCCTGGCTGAGGTCTTCCTGTGTATGAAAAAGGGACATTGTTTTAGTATTTTTTACATCAATCACACACAATTTTCACCTCCTGACTGCTGCAAATTGAATGTTAACAAATATAACAGACTATCATTGTGAGCCCAGCAGTTTTCATTCTTGTCCCAATTTTGGGTGCCCACTACTGTCTATTGATATGTAAAACACTTTCAAGCAGCAATTAGTGATCGATAATAACATCTAATAAACATCATTTCTTTATTGCCCAGAAATCTGTAGAAGAATGCTATACCTGACTCCAGCTGGGCTCCTCCACTTCTTCCTGGCTGGAAGGCCCAGGTTGGACATCGGAAGCCTCAGCTGGTATGGAAGGAAGCGTGGAAGGAAGAGTAGAGAGTGATTCCCTGACTTCAGTATGGTCTGACAGAAATCGCAGTCTCTCGTAGTACCACAGCCTAGGGACATAAACGTCATCTGCTGCAGCTTCGGATCTCTGGGAATCTGTGACCTTCTTGTGGTCATTGAAGCCATCCATTTTCTCTGCAAGACACAACACAAGACAAACCCTAATGTCAGGCCAAACTCCCATAATCTTGTTACAATATAGGCTTCGAAGCAGTATAGGCCCAAGTTTAGATCTTACCTTCGTTAGCACGATCGGCGTGTCCGATGCTCCTTCCTCCGCTCACAGATCGTACGTAAGACGCACGCGCGTTACGCTTTATACACACTGCGCATGCGTATAACTCTGCACGCCCCTGACGTTCTTTCTAGTCTATTCCCCGCCCCTTTTCGTTCGGCGCAGTGGGGGAAGAGCACATGGCGGATAGACAGCAGGATCGTGCTAACTGTAGCAATGAGGAGGAGGAGGAGGAAAGGCTGGAGCCTGAAACGTCCCGATCCAGAAGGAGATTAAAGGACTCAAATATGTCCTTTGGGGAGATGTTGGAAATGGTGGATAGGGATGAGCTTCGAGTTCGAGTCGAACTCATGTTCTACTCGAACATTGGCTGTTCGCAAGTTCGCCGAACAGCGAATAATTTGGGGTGTTCGTGGCAAATTCGAATGCCGCGGAACACCCTTTAAAAGTCTATGGGAGAAATCAAAAGTGCTAATTTTAAAGGCTTATATGCAAGTTATTGTCATAAAAAGTGTTTGGGGACCTGGGTCCTGCTCCAGGGGACATGGATCAATGCAAAAAAAAGTTTTAAAAACGGACGTTTTTTCAGGAGCAGTGATTTTATTAATGCTTAAAGTCAAACAATAAAAGTGTAATATCCCTTTAAATTTCGTACCTGGGGGGTGTCTATAGTATGCCTGTAAAGGGGCGCATGTTTCCTGTGTTTAGAACAGTCTGACAGCAAAATGACATTTGGAAGGAAAAAACTCATTTAAAACTACCCGCGGCTATTGCATTGCCGACAATACACATAGAAGTTCATTGATAAAAACGGCATGGGAATTCCCCACAGGGGAACCCCGAACCAAAATAAAAAAAAAAAATGATGTGGGGGTCCCCCTAAATTCCATACAAGGCCCTTCAGGTCTGGTATGGATATTAAGGGGAACCCCAGCCAAAATTTAAAAAAAAATTGACGTGGGGTTCCCCCTAAATTCCATACCAGACCCTTCAGGTCTGGTATGGATTTTAAGGGGAACCCCGCGCCAAAAAAAAAAAAAAAAACGGCGTGGGGTCCCCCTAAAAATCCATATCAGACCCTTATCCGAGCACGCAACCTGGCAGGCCGCAGGAAAAGAGGGGGGACGAGAGTGCGGCCCCCCCCTCCTGAACCGTACCAGGCCACATGCCCTCAACATTGGGAGGGTGCTTTGGGGTAGCCCCCCAAAACACCTTGTCCCCATGTTGATGAGGACAAGGGCCTCATCCTCACAACCGTGGCCGGTGGTTGTGGGGGTCTGCGGGCGGGGGGCTTATCGGAATCTGGAAGCCCCCTTTAACAAGGGGACCCCCAGATCCCGGCCCCCCCCCTGTGTGAAATGGTAAGGGGGTACTTACCCCTACCATTTCACTAAAAAACTGTCAAAAATGTTAAAAATGACAAGAGACAGTTTTTGACAATTCCTTTATTTAAATGCTTCTTCTTTCTTCCTTCATCTTCTTCTTCTTCTGGTTCTTCTGGCTCTTCTGGTTCTTCCTCCGGCGTTCTCGTCCAGCATCTTCTCCGCGGCGTCTTCTATCTTCTTCTCCTCGGGCCGCTCCGCACCCATGGCATGAGGGGGGAGGCTCCCGCTCTTCTCTTCATCTTCTTCTCTTCTTCATCTTCTTCTTCATCTTCTTCTTCATCTTCTTCTTCCTTCTTCTCTTCTTCATGTCTTCTCTGGGCCGCTCCGCAGCCATGCTATGGCATGGAGGGAGGCTCCCGCTGTGTGACGGCGTCTCTTCGTCTGACGGTTCTTAAATAACGGGGGGCGGGGCCACCCGGTGACCCCGCCCCCCTCTGACGCACGGTGACATGACGGGACTTCCCTGTGGCATTCCCCGTGACGTCACAGGGAAGTCCCGTCAAGTCACCGTGCGTCAGAGGGGGGCGGGGTCACCCGGTGGCCCCGCCCCCCGTTATTTAAGAACCGTCAGATGAAGAGACGCCGTCACACAGCGGGAGCCTCCCTCCATGCCACAGCATGGCTGCGGAGCGGCCCGGAGAAGACATGAAGAAGAGAAGAAGAAGATGAAGAAGAAGATGAAGAAGAGAAGAAGATGAAGAGAAGAGCGGGAGCCTCCCCTCATGCCATGGGTGCGGAGCGGCCCGAGGAGAAGAAGATAGAAGACGCCGCAGAGAAGATGCTGGACGAGAACGCCGGAGGAAGAACCAGAAGAGCCAGAAGAAGACGAAGATGAAGGAAGAAAGAAGAAGCATTTAAATAAAGGCTATTGTTGATACAGTCTTGGGAATCCAAACATACTGTCCATATAACAATAAAGATGGTGAGTCTATTGTGTATGTCTCTATGAGGTTCTTCCAATAAAAAGTGACAATTGGGCCGAAGAGAAACAGCAGGTGATTGCGCTTACCAGATGCAAGCCTCTTATAGGCGGATGGCTTAAACCCAGCCTGGGCCTTTAGACTGATACCTTTGGATGGATCACAATTTTCATCCTCGTGACATGAGCCGGTTCATGAAAATAATTTCCAAAAAAGAGAAATACGCATATGGTGTAATACTGTTGATTATTACCACACAAAAACACCCAGTTTGTGAAGAAAGTGAAAAAGAAAAAATTATGACATTCAAAACGATGTGATCATAGAGAACATGGATCACCCAAAAGTAATATTACAACCTCGGATGATGATGGGTGTCATATAATCATACACATCAATGAAAAAAGTGAGGAAGAGTGACACTTTATAACACCCCTCTAATTGGGCAGGTTTAAGAAAAAAAGAAAAAAAGGAAAAAAAGAAAAAACTTTACCCAATCACCAAAAATTAATTATTAGCAGGAAAAATTATAAGTGATCTGAGCACACTGATAGAAAAAAGGGGAAGAGCCAGAAAAAACCCTTGTATGCAGCACACCACATGCACAGGCTGCTTACCAAATATCAAATCATATAGGTAGGATAATACACCCAGCGTGTAAATATGTTAAACCACACCTACAGGTTTAGGGGATGTTCCGCTTACCAGACATCCTCATACACAGGGAGATCGGTTAAGGCACCGATGGGCTCCAATCTGAAACGATGTGGATAAGTCCTGGCCAGTCGTGCCCAAGCTCAGCAGAATATGGTAAGTAGAAAAAACACCAATAGTGTAACACTGTATAGTCCGGTTTATTATATAAAGAGTAACACTTACATCAAAGGAAGTTAAAAACAGCATAAAATGAAGCCGGCCGGCATTCATACACACTCCCGTCCTCACAAGACACACGTGGCGACGTCAGCACGTCCCTCCCAGACGCGTTTCGTCACACGCTGACGTTTTCAATGGGCCCATTGAAAACGTCAGCGTGTGACGAAACGCGTCTGGGAGGGACGTGCTGACGTCGCCACGTGTGTCTTGTGAGGACGGGAGTGTGTATGAATGCCGGCCGGCTTCATTTTATGCTGTTTTTAACTTCCTTTGATGTAAGTGTTACTCTTTATATAATAAACCGGACTATACAGTGTTACACTATTGGTGTTTTTTCTACTTACCATATTCTGCTGAGCTTGGGCACGACTGGCCAGGACTTATCCACATCGTTTCAGATTGGAGCCCATCGGTGCCTTAACCGATCTGCCTGTGTATGAGGATGTCTGGTAAGCGGAACATCCCCTAAACCTGTAGGTGTGGTTTAACATATTTACACGCTGGGTGTATTATCCTACCTATATGATTTGATATTTGGTAAGCAGCCTGTGCATGTGGTGTGCTGCATACAAGGGTTTTTTCTGGCTCTTCCCCTTTTTTCTATCAGTGTGCTCAGATCACTTATAATTTTTCCTGCTAATAATTAATTTTTGGTGATTGGGTAAAGTTTTTTCTTTTTTTCCTTTTTTTCTTTTTTTCTTAAACCTGCCCAATTAGAGGGGTGTTATAAAGTGTCACTCTTCCTCACTTTTTTCATTGATGTGTATGATTATATGACACCCATCATCATCCGAGGTTGTAATATTACTTTTGGGTGATCCATGTTCTCTATGATCACATCGTTTTGAATGTCATAATTTTTTCTTTTTCACTTTCTTCACAAACTGGGTGTTTTTGTGTGGTAATAATCAACAGTATTACACCATATGCGTATTTCTCTTTTTTGGAAATTATTTTCATGAACCGGCTCATGTCACGAGGATGAAAATTGTGATCCATCCAAAGGTATCAGTCTAAAGGCCCAGGCTGGGTTTAAGCCATCCGCCTATAAGAGGCTTGCATCTGGTAAGCGCAATCACCTGCTGTTTCTCTTCGGCCCAATTGTCACTTTTTATTGGAAGAACCTCATAGAGACATACACAATAGACTCACCATCTTTATTGTTATATGGACAGTATGTTTGGATTCCCAAGACTGTATCAACAATAGACAATATTTACATTTCAGGATCAAATGATTGTATCAACAATTCTTGTATTTAATTAGCGCGGTTTTTCCATATATTGTTTTGTTTTTGGTGTGCTTCACTTATAACCGCAGCTTTTGATATTTGTTTCTAAGCGCAGTTTTTTTTATAATAATTTAAATAAAGGAATTGTCAAAAACTGTCTCTTGTCATTTTTAACATTTTTGACAGTTTTTTAGTGAAATGGTAGGGGTAAGTACCCCCTTACCATTTCACACAGGGGGGGGGCCGGGATCTGGGGGTCCCCTTGTTAAAGGGGGCTTCCAGATTTCGATAAGCCCCCCGCCCGCAGACCCCCACAACCACCGGCCAGGGTTGTGGGGATGAGGCCCTTGTCTTCATCAACATGGGGACAAGGTGTTTTGGGGGGCTACCCCAAAGCACCCTCCCAATGTTGAGGGCATGTGGCCTGGTACGGTTCAGGAGGGGGGGGGGCCGCACTCTCGTCCCCCCCTCTTTTCCTGCGGCCTGCCAGGTTGCGTGCTCGGATAAGGGTCTGGTATGGATTTTTAGGGGGACCCCACGCCGTTTTTTTTTTTTTTTTTTTTTGGCGCGGGGTTCCCCTTAAAATCCATACCAGACCTGAAGGGTCTGGTATGGAATTTAGGGGGAACCCCACGTCAATTTTTTTTTTAAATTTTGGCTGGGGTTCCCCTTAATATCCATACCAGACCTGAAGGGCCTTATATGGAATTTAGGGGGACTCCCACATCATTTTTCTTTTTTAATTTTGGTTCGGGGTTGCCCTGTGGGGAATTCCCATGCCGTTTTTATCAATGAACTTCTATGTGTATTGTCGGCAATGCAATAGCCGCGGGTAGTTTTAAATGTGTTTTTTCCTTCAAAATGTCATTTTGCTGTCAGACTGTTCTAAACACGGGAAACATGCGCCCCTTTACAGGCATACTATAGACACCCCCCAGGTATGAAATTTAAAGGGATATTACACTTTTATTGTTTGACTTTAAGCATTATTAAAATCACTGCTCCTGAAAAAACGGCCGTTTTTAAAACTTTTTTTTGCATTGATTCATGTCTCCTGGGGCAGGACCCAGGTCCCCAAACACTTTTATTGACAATAACTTGCATATTAGCCTTTAAAATTAGCACTTTTGATTATTCATGTTCGTGTCCCATAGACTTTAACGGTGTTCGCGTGTTCGAACGAATTTTTTTCCTGTTCGCATGTTCTGGTGCGAACCGAACAGGGGGGTGTTCGGCTCATCCCTAATGGTGGACATCCTGAAGAGGGCTGACTATGAGGGAAAGTATGGGCCTTACCCCAACCCCAATGTCCGAAAGGCCAAGATCATGGCGAAAGTGGTCAGGAGTCTGCACCGGAAATTCGGGGTACGACGATCGAAAGATCAGCTCAAGAAGCGGTGGTCGGACCTCAAATTACGAGAACACGAGCAGTACAGAAAGATCCGGAGAGTGCTGCAAAAAAGTAAGTAGTTGTTCTGTGTTCCTATTTTTTAGTTGTTTATTACGTTCATGCTGCTCCATGTGCTTTTAGTAACTGTTGTACAGTTTAAAATGGCAACTTTCATGTTCATGGGCACATTATTCGTTCGGATCACACATTTTTCTTTCGGACTATAAAATACCATTGTTTAGGCCATATGCATTTGCCCACCATTTTGACGCCCTATACTTGTCTTCAAAGAATTTGGTTGTGTAGATGGCTTTGTTACTAGAATGAAATGCAAACTAGATTTTGTGTAAGGAGAGGACACTGAGCAGCTGTTTTCACATCTGGACGCTGGAGCACTAGTGTGGGACACAAGAACACCATTTTTATTAGGGGGCCCACACAGGTGCTCCAGTGTATACTATAGGGGGGGCTCCATCTGTGAAGCTTGTACCAAACAGGTAAAGTATTGGAGGTTGACAAAGGACACTAAAAAAGCTACATCTTGGAACTCGGCTAAAATAGACAATTGTACCTCACTTCCAAGCAATGTTTCATCTTTATAGTTCTGCCATCAAATATCTGTGTGCTAATTATACCATTTTTGTTTTACATAGGGGAGAAAAGACTCGGAGGACACCCCTCATCCGAGGAGACCAGAGTCCCCCCACCTCTGGAAGAAGGGGAAATCCCCCCAACACAAGATGAGCAGGAGGATGAAGACGTGGTGGAAATAGTCACCACAACAGGTGAGTGTCTGCGACCACAGGCTCAGATAAGAGATGGATGGCTGCATTTTTTGGCAAACCTAATTTATTTTGGGTTTCCTCTCTTTTTAGGTGATCGTGAGGGTGTGGATGAAGATCCTTTCACATCCGAAAGTGCCCAGATCCTGATCGGGGAGATCATGGGGTGTAATTTACAATTGCAAAACATCAAGCAAAACATCAATGATGTTATTCCAAAATATAAAAACATCATTGATGTTTTGGGGCGAGTTTAAAGCCCCTCCAAATCACTTTCTTCTTTTGTGTGTTACAATGTGCTAAATGTTTTTGTGATTTTTCCCAAAGCCAAATTTGGAGGATGCACACAGTGTGCCAACATGTGCTATCTGCCATCACGGGAGATCAATGGACGTGTTTTGGGGGTGCAACCCCTTCCTCAATAATAAAGTAGCAGTGAGGAAGGGCTTTCTCCCCCAAAACACGTCCCTTGATCCCCCGTGATGGCAGATAGCACATGTTGACATTGTGAAATTTGTGTGCATCTTCCAAATTTGGCTTTTCCTGGGGTGACTTCACCCCATCTGAACGCAATATCAAACACAGTTCCTAAATACTCATGTCTGATATTGCCTTCCAGTTCTACCAAATGTGAACTTTGTAAGATCAAGATTTGTGTCTTTCTTGTTGGTTTTACACAGGCCTGTTTTCTATAAAATGGACATTTTCATTTTGCATAATGACACCACAAAAATTGTTATACAACAAACATGTCGGTTTGTCAGAAAAACCTTTGGTAAATGCACATGTGATTGTGCAGGTATTAAAAAGATTTTTCATCAAGAATGTGTGGATTATTGTCTCAACGCTACAACATTTTTGGGGTGATGTAATTGTTGTTTGATGAGAAAATGGGGGTAATTTCCTAAGGGCAAATACTCTTTGAACTACAAGTGCAGTTTAAGTGTAGTAGTGCAAAGTGTCTTTGCATTTAGTAAATAACAGCCAACAGTGCTTTGTAAGGTTACACAATCACGACATTTTCTGGACTCCACACATTTCTGTCAGGGTGAGCTCAAACAAACACAAGCAGTAAATGTCCACAAAGAAGAGCCTGGGGGGAGATGCCTGTCGAGAACTTGAGGTCCTGCAGGCTTCTCCCTGTGGCCAAATACCGCAGGGTAGCGACCAACCTCTGCTCCGGAGTGATGGCTTGCCTCATGCAGGTATCCTGCCTGCTGATATAGGGGGTCAGCGAAGCCAACAAACGGTGAAACACGGGGTCCGTCATCCTGAGAAAGTTCCTGAAATCATCAGGATTATTCTCACGGAGCAAAGGCATGTGAGAGAACTGGTCACGCTAAAGCAACCAATTCTTGGTCCATGAACTCCTCCCCACCCTGTTCATGGACTGGACTTGTGTCAAGGTCAGGACCCCAACACCAAGCCCCCGCACAGCACAAACTGTACGAGGAGTACGCATACGAAACATGGCTAGAAAACGGTTGGCTGCTCAGAACGAAGTAACAGAACGCACTGAAGAACAGCAAGGCCTGTGAAGAGCGACCTGAAAACCAGTAACGAATGAACAAGAATACAATGACTCCTTAAAGTCACGCGGAACTTGCTTGCACACACTGAAGAGCAGATACAAACCCACAAGCACAAACTGAACGGCAGAAAACGGTCTGAAAGCCACAAGTCTGAAAAAGCGCGAATCGTCTCTCACCAAACTTTTACTAACACGAGATTAGCAAAAGGAGCCCAAAGGGTGCCGCGCTTGGTTCTGAACCGGCCTTTTCTAGTCTCGTCGTACGTGGTGTACGTGACCGCGTGGTTGTCGATCGGAAATTCCGACAACTTTGTGCGACCGTGTGTAGGCAAAACAAGTTTGAGCCAACATCCGTCGGAAAAAATCCTAGGATTTTGTTGTCGGAATGTCCGAACAAAGTCCGACCGTGTGTACGGGGCATATCTGGTTCACATCAATCCTTCCATCCCCGCACCTCCCTGATATAGCTCCTTTATACTCCCACTTCCCTTGCTGACTTCTGGATGCCACCCAGATTATTATCCCCTCACCCCATGGTATACGTATTTGTGTTGTTTGAAATTGCTATATACTCCCAGCTGTAATCCAGGGAAATATTGTTATAGGCCTTAATTGGTTTGCCTTATACAGCTTTTTTTATGGCTGCATATCTATTTTCGACCTGTAACCTTTTTTAATTGTTTGTTTTTCATTTCTTGTTTGATTCATTCCAGCTCTCACCAAGCTTATTGTGCTGTATTTGTAATGTGAAAATCTTTAATAAAAATACAATTATAAAAAAAAATGTCAAAACTTGTGTAGTGTCTTTATTCATTTTTTACACTTTTTTGGTGAATAGGTAGAGATACTATGTACCCCATATTCATTCACATGGGGGGCAGGATCTGGAGGCCCCCTTGTTAAAGCGACTTCCATATTCCGATAAGTCTCCCTGCACGCAGACCCTCATAACCACCGTCCAGGGTTGTGGGGAATCAGAAAATGAATAAGCAAAACGAAATTAAACAAATTTCAACTAAATTCATTACTATTTCATTTGGAGATTCAGATACATCTCAATCTCTGAATAACCAAAAATGTGTCCGAATTTACATTCGGACCAAAACTTATTGCACATTTCAACTCCCCACAGCATGCTTTCAATTTTAAATCAGCATTGCTGTGAGAAGTTGTGAATAAAATACTACAAGTCCCATCTTCCACTTCAACAGTTCTCAATGAAGCACAATTACAGTAATGTCATCACTGATAATCCCTCCAACCAACTCTGTAGCTCAGGGCCCAGGGGCTGAAGGAAAGGTCTGCAGAAGATAAAGCATTGCATCCATGAGCAACTGATCACAGGTTCAATTGTACATAAGTGGAATTCGGACTTTGTTTTCTCAAAAGTTGGACGGACTTAGATTTGAAACATGTTTCAAATCTATCCGACGGACTCGAGTCCGGTCGAAAAGTCCGCTCGTCTGTATGCTAGTTCGATGGACAAAAAGCCACACTAGGGCAGCTATTGGCTAGTGGCTATGAACTTCCTTGTTTTAGTCTGGTCGTACGTCATCACGTACAAATTCGACAGACTTTGGTTGATTGTGTGTAGGCAAGTCCGTTCATTCAGAAAGTCAGTCGAAAAGTATGCCAGGCAAAGTCTGCCGTAAAGTCCGCTCATGTGTACACGGAATAAGGCAAAAATTTAAGTCCAGAAAGCTGTAACTTTTGGGTAAAACCACCAGATATGCGGAGGCAATCAAGTTTGTCCACAGTTCTACCAACATTGTGGGGAATGGTTGGGGTAGATAGATGATAATTTATCTGGAGTGAGATACCAATTATGTAGGGGTTTTTGGAGGGATTCCCAGTGGGAGAGGCCTTTAGAGTATTTAGGAGAAAGCCATGAGGCTGTGTGCCATTGGTTGAGGTCAGCTGAAAATTGGAATACTCATTCCCAGTAAGTAATTGAGGGAATTTTTTTCATACAGGTTCTGGAGGTGAGTAAGGTGTAAAATGGAGAAACTCCCAGTCGAAGATTTGAAGGGGTGTCCTTTAAGGAGAGGAATTTTCTTGAGAAGTCCACTCATGAGCATGGAGTGACCTTTTGGAGTGCACGTCTTACTTAAAGATACTTAGAAGAAGGTGAAAGGTTTCAAGAAGTATTTTGCACCAATCTCTTGGAAGGAGAGTAAGCCATTGCAGAAGAGTTGTGGGATATTGTGGATTCCAGCTCGGTCCCAGTCTACTAGAGGAGTCCCTGGAATCAATGGCTCAAAGGATCTCAGAGGAAGGGAATAAAGAGATCATTGTGAAGGGCCTTTGCTTAATCTGACCACTGAATGCCATAATCAAACCACAAAGACTATGCGCTTAGGACATAAAGCAGGAATAGGGAGAGGGGGGGGGGAGGGGGGGAGAGGTAAGATAAAGGGGGGAAGGGGGGGAGAGATGGGGGAGAAGAAGAAGAATAGAAGGTATGCTGCCTCCCCAGGTTAAGCCCTCTTAGAGAACTAACAGGTAATGAATAGTTATTGGGGGTATGGCGCTCCCTTGTGAGCTGTACAAACTACAATGACTAGAACAGTGACTATATTAAATAAATAAATAGTGATCCAAACACAAACGGTGAGAGCTGTGAGATACTTAATAGGTGAAACTCATGTTATATCATAAAAACTATGTGGAAGTATAGTTATAAGTGTTAGCAAACCTGACCTGTTGCACATACCTCCATATTAAGATAATGAGAAATAATAGAAAATAAGAAACTACTAAAGTGCTGCTGCTAGGCAGCTAATAGGAATACCAACTTCTATGTATACAAAATACGTGACATGTGTATGTATACCAGTGCACAAACAAACATATGACAGTGCAATGTGTGTAATATGACAGTGCAGTGCATATATATCTGACCGTGCACTCCACCTATTGGATCTACAATACAGTGCAGTGTAGTGCAATCGAGACTCTAAATGTCCAGTGCACAAGCAAGTATATACCAATACAATATATGTATGTAATGTGACAGTGCAATCCCACACATACGTATATATACAACCAACAGTCCAACTAATAATTGTTCAATAAAGTGCAATATAATGCAGTCAAGTCCAGCAAGACTCGAAACGCGTAAGGCGGGGCTACGCACTTACGTCATTTCCGGGTACGGAGCGAGAGAGCCTGGAACGCAGCTGAACCGCACGCCGCACGCTGCGGGTACACTTCCTGGCTCTCGGCTTCACCCATAGTGTAGCACGTTGTTTTTTCCCCGAGAGGGGAGTTTTTATGGTTTTTATGGGATTAAAGATTTTTATCATACTACACTATGAGGTGGCATCTCTTTCCTTGAGGGCTTAGTTGCTGACCCCCATCCTGGATATCGTATGAAGTGGTGATCCGGAACTCCTGGGAGAGAGGCCATTCCACCGCAGCAACCACGAGACACTGAATAAGAGGACGGTTCTAGGATCCTAGATTGCCTATCACCCCTGCAGGGGTAGTGGAAGCTGGTGAGTGGGGAGCCAAAGGGGAGCACAGAAGTCACGGATTTACCACTGTGGGCACCAAAAGTCACTAAGCTGCTGGAACTTTTTTTTTGCTGCCATTCAAGATTGGGATGCATTATTTGAGACAGACTCTTTCTCTCTCTCTTTTTTTGCCTAATTTGAAGTTCTGATGTCATCTAGAGTCTTGCTGGACTTGACTGCATTATATTGCACTTTATTGAACAATTATTAGTTGGACTGTTGGTTGTATATATACGTATGTGTGGGATTGCACTGTCACATTACATACATATATTGTATTGGTATATACTTGCTTGTGCACTGGACATTTAGAGTCTCGATTGCACTACACTGCACTGTATTGTAGATCCAATAGGTGGAGTGCACGGTCAGATATATATGCACTGCACTGTCATATTACACACATTGCACTGTCATATGTTTGTTTGTGCACTGGTATACATACACATGTCACGTATTTTGTATACATAGAAGTTGGTATTCCTATTAGCTGCCTAGCAGCAGCACTTTAGTAGTTTCTTATTTTCTATTATTTCTCATTATCTTAATATGGAGGTATGTGCAACAGGTCAGGTTTGCTAACACTTATAACTATACTTCCACATAGTTTTTATGATATAACATGAGTTTCACCTATTAAGTATCTCACAGCTCTCACCGTTTGTGTTTGGATCACTATTTATTTATTTAATATAGTCACTGTTCTAGTCATTGTAGTTTGTACAGCTCACAAGGGAGCGCCATACCCCCAATAACTATTCACTGAATGCCATAAGTTGACAGTCATTTTGACAGTGTTAAGAAATTAATGAAGGAGTTTGTTGGAGCCAGGTAGCCTCTAAAAGATGTTTTAAGTCGGATTTCGTAGCAGCAAATTTGATTTTAATGCAGGGTAAGTCCAGGGTAGTCTTGGAGTCCACCATGGTAAGTTGGAGTCCACCATGGCCTTGATTGTAAAAGAATAGTAGCTTTATAGTAGGCAGTAATGTTGGGAGCCGTCATTCCAGCTAATTTAGTTGGCATACACTGTCCCAGATAAAGTTCTGCAGAATGATCCTTCTGAGCTGTACTTCGGAGTATTGGAGAGGCAAAGTTCAAAAGAAGTACAGAACATGCGGTAATATAAACATTTTCGATAAGGATATACGATCTGCCCAAGAGGCAACTCCAGATCTGAGGGTAGAGCATAGTTTTAATATGGTGGCGGTTAGAGTCGTAAAATTGAGAGCTTAGATCTTAGAGGTTGGAGAAGTAAGCTGAAAGCCTAAGTATGATAGCTTATCAAGAGGAGCCTAAGAGAAGGGAATGACTTCCGCAAATTTCTGCTTAAAGAGGAAGTAGAGTCTTCCTCTTTAATTGTACCTACAGGTAAGCCTATATTAAGGCTTACCTGTAGGTACAGTAAATATCTCCTAAACTTACACCGTTTAGGAGATATTTACTGTATACGCTGCCGCGGACATCATCTGCGCATGCGCACTGAAGGAACGGCCTGCTCGTTCCGTTTCTTCAGGACCTGTGCTGTGACTGGCGGCACCCGTGCACATGCATGGGAGCATGCGTGGGAGTGATGTCATCCTGGCTCCGACCAATCACAGCACCGGAACCCGCAAACCCAGAAGTAACTCCAGCAAACATGTCAGCTGTGGGAGCAGAGTGCGGGTGGCACTGCAGGGCATCATTCTAAGGTAAGTATTTCATAATGAGCTAGTATGCATACTAGCTCATTATGCCTTTGTCTTGCATGTTTTTTTTTTCTGAGGTTTACAACCTCTTTAAGGTGTGGTGGCAGGCCAATGGCTAGCATATGGGATTTTGAACAGTTAAGTTTATATAAAGAGATTAAGCTGAAGTGAACTATCAGGGCACAGAGGGGTAGAAGGGACTTCTCTGGGTTCGTCAGGAGGATAGGGATGTCATCAGCATATAAGCCAATTTTGTGTTGTGTCGCATCTATAGTTAAACCTGAGATTGAGGGGTAAGACCTAATGTGTTCGGCATGGGGTTCCATGTGAGTACTGTGGGGCTGTGAGTACAGTGTTGTTATGGCTACAAGTATGTGACCTGAGAATCCAAACTTATAGAGGACAGCTCGCATGTAGGACCAGTGTACCTGGTCAAAGGCTTTCTCCGCATCAAGCGAGAGAAGTAAAGAGGGAGTTTTATGATGTTCAACCCATTGGATTAAGTTCACAAAGTGTTTAGTGCCAGCCCACGTTTGGCGCCCGAAAACTAACCCGACTTTATGCGGGTGAACCGGATTAGGAGTTATACCAGCAATGCGGAGCGCTGTAAGTTTGATATATATTTTGGTGTAGATGTTCAACAAAGAAATGGTGCAAAATTTGGCTGGATCCTCCATGGATTTCCCAGGTTTGGAGATAGTTAGTGACAAAAATGGACTCTAGGAACTCAGGAGGGCAAAATCCCTTGCTTGCAATGTTATAAGTAGGGATGAACAGCAGAACATGTGAACATGCAAAAAGTTTATTTGAACACGCAAACACCGTTAAAGTATAAGGGACACGAAAGTAAAAAATCAAAAGTGCTCATTTTAACACTTTCATGACTAAGCCTATTTTTGAAATTTAGTTTTTACAAATTAAAATCCGTATTTTTTGCTAGAAAATTACTTAGAACCCCTAAACATTATGTATATTTTTTTAGCAGAGAATCTAGAGTATAAAATGGAGATTGTTGCAATATTTTATAATACACGGTATTTGTGCAGCGGTGTTTTAAACGCACATTTTTGGGAAAAGGGACACTTTCATGAATTAAAAAAAAAACAAACAGTAAAGTTACCCCAATTTTTTGTATAATGTTAAAGATGATGTTACGCCGAGAAATAGATACCAAACATGTCACGCTTTATAATTGCACACACTCGTGGAATGGCGACAAACTACGGTACCTAAGAATTTCCATAGGGGACGCTTTAAATTTTTTTTTACAGTTACCAGGTTAGAGTTACAGAGGAGGTCTAGTGCTAGAATTATTGCTCTCGATCTGACGATCGCGGCGATACCTCACATGTGTGATTTGAACACCGTTTACATATGCGTTTTCTTTGCTGCATGAACTCGTGGGGACGGGGGCGCTTTAAAAAAAAAAAATCTTATTTATTTTATTTATTTTTATATTTATAAATTGTGTAAAAAAAAAAAAAATTTTGATGACTTTTATTGCTGCCACAAGGAATGTAAACAACCCTTGTGACAGTAATAGGTGGTGACAGGTACCCTTTATGGAGGGATCAGGAATCTAAAAGACCCCCGATCCCTCCTTTGCACTTCAAAGTATTCAGATCGCCAAAAACGGCGATTCTGAATACTATGTATTTTTTTAAACCCGGCGCCATTGGCAGCCGAGTAAACGGGAAGTGACGTCATGACGTCACTTCCGCGCTTACAATTAGAGGGCTGGAACGAAGCCACCCACAGCTTTGTTCCAGCCCGCCCCCAGCCACCGGAGTCAGTCGATTGGTCATCAGGCCTCCCGATCGAACGGGAGGCCCGGTAAGAGCGGCGGGAGGCGGCGGTAGGGGGGAAGTCCCCTCCCGCTGCTCCAGTATAACAGCCGAGCGGCTTTTAGCCACATCGGTTGTTATACCAGGAAAGCCAATTGCCCGCTGTAGAAAACGGTACCGGGATGATGCCTGCAGCATCTCGGTATAACCCCATCTGCGTATGCTCAGCGGGAAGGGGTTAAAGGCTTATTTGCAAGTTATTGCCATAAAAAGTGTTTGGGGACGCGAGTCCTGCCCCAGGGGACATGTATCAATGCAAAAAAAGTTTTAAAAATGGCAGTTTTTTTCTGGAGCAGTGAATGCTTAAAGTGAAACAATAAAAATGAAATATTCCTTTAACCACTTCCCGCCCGCCCACCGTCATATGACGTCCTGGGCTTTGAGCGGGTATATCTGAAGGATGCCTGCAGTTAGACATCCTTCAGATATTGCCGGTTTCAGCCGGCGAATCTCTACACCATAGGAATGATCATAGCGGCCGTTCCGCCGCTTGATCGTTCCTATGGGAGACGAGAGGGCACATCCTCCCCCTCCCGACGCCCTCTGGTGCTTGTTCCAACTCACCGTTACGATCGGTGAGGCGGAGAGTGGATCCGCTGGCGCCGAATGTAGATCATAGAGATTTCCGGTGGACCAGATGGTCGCCGGAGTCTCTATGATCATCGGAGGACGGGCGCAATGTTATGACGTCACGCCCGGCCTCTCCATTCAAAAAAATGGCGCCGCTTCAGCTGGGAAGCGGTGATCGTTTTATTTTTTTTTTATTTCAGGCTTCCCAGCCTAGTGGTGAGATATGGGGTCTTATTGACCTCATATCTCACTATTAAGAGCACCTGTCATGTCATATTCCTATTACAAGGGATGTTTACATTCCTTGTAATAGGAATAAAAGTGATACATTTTTTTTTTCAAAAAAGTGTCAAAATAAAAAAAGAAAATATAATTAACAATAAAAAAAAAAATTTAAAGCGCCGCTGTCTCCGTGTGCTCGCACGCAGAAGCGAACGCATACGTAAGTCCCACCCACATATGAGAACGGTGTTCAAACCATACATGAGAGGTATCGCGGCGAACGTTGGAGCGAGAGAAATCATTTTGTCCCTAGACCTCCTCTGTAACTCAAAACATGTAACCAGTAAAAAATTTCAAGCGTCGCCTATGGGGATTTTTAAGTACCGAACATTGGCGCCATTCCACGAGCGTGTGCAATTTTGAAGTGTGACATGTTAGGTTTGAGAAAAACGGCCCAGCCCATTACCAGGATCTTTGGGTCTGGTATGAATATTAAGGGGAACCCTGCACCCAAATTTTTTCTAAAAATGGCGTGGGGGGGCCCCAGGCACTATATGCTCTGAACAGAAGTATATGTACTATACACCCTGCCCTATATACTCTGCAGAAAATTGGGCCTTAGGTGTTGGTGGTACCAGAACACTGGAAGCCCGTACAGTTACTCTTGGTGACCGCAGGAACGGGCCCTGCTGTGAAATATTATATCAAAAATTTTAATTACTTGCCCCTGTTAAACAGGGGCAGAAAGACTGGGCCTTTGGTGGTGGTGGTGCCACAACACTGTAAGCCCTCACAGTTACTCTTGGTGGGTACAGGAACAGGGCCCTGCTGTGAAATATCATATCAAAAATTTTACTTACATGACCCTGTTAAACAAGGGCAGAAAAATTGGGCTTTAGGCAGTGGTAGTGATGCCCTAAGCCAAAAATATTGTTGGAAGCTACCATCATCAAGATTGAGGAGAAATAGAATGGTCACTCAGCATAGGCAGTCTTTAAGGGATCCCACATCCATAGAAAAATCAATCAGTTACATCAGCATCAGGTGCTTGATAGCTGCTGCTGATCCAAGACTGTTTCATTTTTATGAATGTGAGCCAATCAACGGAGTCTGTGGACAGGCGCACTCTATGATCTGTTACTGAATGTGCGTTCAGAAAGAATGCTGGATGCAGCACAGGCCAGTAGCTCAATTGCATATTGAGCAAGTTCTGGCCAGTGGTCAATCCTCAAGACCCAGTAACCCAGTGGATGGTCTGTTGGAAAGGTCTCCAAGTCTGCTCTTGCCCCTAGATATTCCTGCACCATGTAATGCAGACGCTGGCGATGGTTGCTTGAACCAATCAGACCTTGGAGCTGAGGACTGAAAAATTGTCTAAAGGCATTGGTCAGCCGGCAACCTTCTCCACCGCTCTTCCTCTGACTGAACGAAGCCTCAGCAACACATTGTCCAGCACCAGGAAATTGTAAACTCCCAGGGTCTGGAAATGCATTGCACAAACCTTTCTTCAAGGCCTCCTGAAGATGTTTCATCCTCTGCTCCCTCTGCAAAGGCAGGATGCAACCTTACCCTTGTAGCGTGGATCAAGAAGGGATGCCAGCCAGTAATGATCCCTCTCCTTGATAACACAAATCCTAGGGTCCTTTTACAGGCTTTGCAGAATCAGGGAGGCCATGCAGCCTAAGTTTGCAGAGGCATTCGATTCTGAGTCCTCTGGGTCATTAAGGATCACATGATCAGTAACAACCTCCTTCCAGCCACTTTCAACTCCTTGGGTTTCTGGGGACTGAAAACCATCCCTTGAAGACTGATGCTGAGTGTTATCCTCCACGTCCATGCTGACACAATCCTCCACCTCCTCTTCTTCCTGTGTGTTTGCGGGCCCGCAGGAGTACTATCTGGATAAAGGGGTCCTTGAGAGGTAAGGAAGTCCTCCTCTTCCTCCCGCTGTTCTGCCTCAAGTGCCCTGTCCATTATTCCACAAAGCGTGTGCTCCAACAGGAAGACAAGAGGGACAGTATCACTGATGCATGCATTGTCACTGCTCACTTTCCTCATGGCCTCCACAAATGGTGACAGGACAGTGCATGCATACTTGATCAGTAGCCAATGGCGTGGCAAAAAGAAGCCAAGCTCCCCTGACCCTGTCCTGGTGCCATACTCACATAAGTACTCATTGATGGCCCTCTGCTGTGTGTGCAGCCGCTGCAGCATTGCCAACATTGAGTTCCACATGGTGGGCATGTCACAAATGAGGCGGTTGGTGGGCAGATTGCATTCCCTTTGAATGTCAGCCAGCCGGGGAACTGGCATTGTATGACCGGTGGAAATGACCACAGACTTTTATGGCCTGCCTCAGGAGATCCTGTAAGCCTGGGTACCTGCTCAAGAACCGTTGCACCACCAAATTCAGGATGTGTGCCAAACATGGGACATGGGTCAAGTGTCCCTGTCGGAGGGTGGACAGAAGGTTGGTGCCATTGTCACATACAACCATTTCTGGCTGAAGCTGGTGTGGCATCAACCACCTCTAAACCTGCCCCTGCAGAGCTGACAGAATCTCTGCCCCAGTGTGGCTCCTGTCCCCTAAGCAGACCAACTCAAGCACGGCATCTTTTTGCTTGAGTGCTTGCATAGGCCCTTGAACACTTATGGAGCACTGCTGGTTCAGAGGACAAATCTGCAGAAGAGGCCATAAAGTAAGAAGAAGAGGAGGATAGAGCTGTGGCAGAGTCACCACTAGCATTTTGGAGGTGTGGTGGTGGAACAAGCTCCAACAATACTGAACCCTGTCCTGCATCCTTCCCAGCTGCCAGCATAGTTACCCAGTGTGCCGTGAAGGAAAGGTAATGTCCCTGCCCATGCTTGCTAGACCATGAGTCAGCGGTAATATGCACCTTACTGCTGTTTGCCCTCTCCAAGGAGGCCAAAACATTGCCTTCCACATGAGAGCTGAAATGGCCTTCCATGAAAAGAAATGGCGTTTTGGAACCTGCCACTGAGGTACAGCATATTCCACAAATTCACGAAAATGGGCAGTCTACCAGCTGAAAAGGCAGCAGTTGCAGTGCTAGCAATTTGGCCAAGCTAGCATTCAGACACTGAGCATGTGGATGGCTGGGACCAAATTTCTTTTTACAGTTTAGCAACTGGGATAGGGAAATTTGCCTGTTAAAATCAGATGGAGATATACTGATTGGCTGCAAGTACTTGGGACACCTATTGCTATACCTTCATTCCTCTCAGTGCAGGTTTTTGAGAGGACTGGAGGTATAGTGGGGTTGGAGATCCCAGATGAGGGGCAAGGACAAGCGTGCCCCATGGCCACCTGCAAAGGATGCACCATGTCCATTACCAGCACTGTTGACTGTAGACACAATGGCTGCTTGCCCTCCTTTAGTGGCCTGTGAGCATCTGCCTCTCCTTGGTGGCCTTCCGGACATGATGTATATTTTGTTTTGCAACACCACACTACACTGTGTTGTGTACTGTGTACACTACCAGAAAAGTAGTAGCAACTGCACTAAGGCTGCACTGTATTGTGTACTGTGTACACCACCAGAAAAGTAGTAGCAACTGCACTACGGCTGCACTGTATTGTGTACTGTGTACACCACCAGAAAAGTAGTAGCAACTGCACTATGGCTGCACTGTATTGTGTACTGTGTACACCACCAGAAAGGTAGTAGCAACTGTACTATGGCTGCACTGTATTGTGTACTGTGTAGATGACCAGAAAAGTAGTAGCAACTGTACTACAGCTGCACTGTATTGTGATCTGTGTACACCACCAGAACAGTAGTAGCAACTGTACTAAGGCTGCACTATATTGTGTACTGTGTACACTACCAGAAAAGCAGTAGCAACTACACTACGCCTGCACTGTATTGTGTACTGTGTACTCCACCAGAGAAGTAGTAGCAACTGCACTAAGGCTGCACTGTATTGTGTACTGTATACACCACCAGAAAAGTAGTAGCAACTGCACTACGGGTGCACTGTATTGTGTACTGTGTACACCACCAGAAAAGTAGTAGCAACTGCACTATGGCTGCACTGTATTGTGTACTGTGTAGACGACCAGAAAAGTAGTAGCAACTGTACTACAGCTGCACTGTATTGTGTACTGTGTACACCACCAGAAAGGTAGTAGCAACTGTACTATGGCTGCACTGTATTGTGTACTGTGTAGACGACCAGAAAAGTAGTAGCAACTGTACTACAGCTGCACTGTATTGTGATCTGTGTACACCACCAGAACAGTAGTAGCAACTGTACTACGGCTGCACTATATTGTGTACTGTGTACACCACCAGAAAAGCAGTAGCAACTGCACTATCCCCCCGCACTGTATTGTGTACTGTGTACACCACCAGAACAGTAGTAGCAACTGCACTATGGCTGCACTGTATTGTGTACTGTGTACACTACCAGAAAAGTAGTAGCAACTGCACTAAGGCTGCACTGTATTGTGTACTGTGTACACCACCAGAAAAGTAGTAGCAACTGCACTACGGCTGCACTGTATTGTGTACTGTGTACACCACCAGAAAAGTAGTAGCAACTGCACTATGGCTGCACTGTATTGTGTACTGTGTACACCACCAGAAAAGTAGTAGCAACTGCACTACGGCTGCACTGTATTGTGTACTGTGTACACCACCGGAAAAGTAGTAGCAACTGCACTATGGCTGCACTGTATTGTGTACTGTGTACACCACCAGAAAGGTAGTAGCAACTGTACTATGGCTGCACTGTATTGTGTACTGTGTAGACGACCAGAAAAGTAGTAGCAACTGTACTACAGCTGCACTGTATTGTGATCTGTGTACACCACCAGAACAGTAGTAGCAACTGTACTATGGCTGCACTATATTGTGTACTGTGTACACCACCAGAAAAGCAGTAGCAACTGCACTATGGCTGCACTGTATTGTGTACTGTGTACTCCACCAGAAAAGTAGTAGCAACTGCACTATGGCTGCACTGTATTGTGTACTGTGTACACCACCAGAACAGTAGTAGCAACTGCACTATGGCTGCACTGTATTGTGTACTGTGTACTCCACCAGAAAAGTAGTAGCAACTGCACTACGGCTGCACTGTATTGTGTACTGTGCACACCACCAGAAAGGTAGTAGCAACTGCACTACGGATGCACTGTATTGTGTACTGTGTACACCACCAGAAAAGTCGTAGCAACTGCTAGACTGTATATACATATTAATACACCACCTGAAGTATATTAGAAATGGTACACCGCGGAATGAACTGTAGATATATGCTACACTGGATGCAGAGTATATATATATATATATATATATATATATATATATATATATATATATATATATATATAGCAAATACCCTGCCATTAGGAGGTTATTAGGAATAACCTGCCTGCTTAATCTAAATCAAGCTATCTCTCTGTCCACGCCAACAACACTACACAGGGCCGCCTTGTAGGCAGCCTTATATAGTGTGGGGCGTGGACTTAGTGCCCCTGAGCCATGATTGGCCAAAGGCACCCTGCTTTTGGCCAGTTATGGCTCTCTTAGCAGAGGGCACTGGGATTGACCAAAGCATGCAGGTCAGGTGCATGCTTTGGCCAATCATCATACAGCAATGCACTGCGATCTCACAGTGCATTAGGGGGGGGCGTTCCACGGGCGCTCAAATTTCCTGCAAACTCCCCATAATGTTTGTTCTTCAGCGAACGGGCAAACACCCAATGTTCGGGTCGAACTTATGTTCAACCCGAACACCTAGCTCATCTCTATTTATTAGTGAGTTATGGGAGTAAGTGCGCCGAGAACACTTTGTAGTAATCATTGGAGAAGCCATTTGGACCTGGGGATTTATGGAGAGGGAGCGACTTTACAACATTGGCAATTGACATTTTTTAAATTTCCGGCAATACAATACCATTGCCAGCAATAGAAACATGTTAAAAAAAAACATTGGGTCTGGTATGGATTTTAAGGGGAACCCCATGCCAAAAAAAAAAAGAAAACAGTGAGGTCCCCCCAAATCCATACCATACCCTTATCTGCGCATGTAACCGAGCAAGTGCCCCCCTTCCTGAACTATACCAGGCCATATATCCTCAACATGGGGTGGGTGCTTTGGGGTGGGAGGGCTTTGGGGTAAACGGGACCTTTTCCTGACAACTCTGGGCTGTGGTTGTGGGGGTCTGCGGGCAGGGGGCTTATCAGAATCTGGAAGCCCCCTTTAACAAGAGGGCCCCCTGATCCCAGCCCCCCATATGAATTACCCATTCACCAAAAAAGTGTCAAAAAGTAATAAAAGCACACACAGTTTTTGCCAATTCCTTTATTAGAAATAAAATAGACAATGCCTCCCATGTAATTCTATCATCAATCATGATGCCCGCCGCCACCGCCAGTCCCGAAAAAAGGAAAAAAAAGTCTGCCCGCAACAAAGGCTAAACCACCAACTGCAGGCTCCGCCATTTGACAGTTCTTATATAGGTAAGGGGTGGGGGCACTTGGCAATGCCTCCTGATGGCACTAAAATCCCTCCTGAGATGTGTGCAAACCTGGTAACCAACTACAAGAAACATCTTACCTCTGTGCTTGCCAACAGGGGTTTCTCCACCAAGTACTAAGTTATGTTTTGCTTGGGGATCAAATACTTATTTTACTCACTGAACTGCAACTCAATTTATAACACTTGTATCATATGCTTTTTTTTGGATTTTTGGTTGATATTCTGCCTCTATCATTTAAAATGCAGCTATGATAATAATTATAGACCCTTAATTTATTTGTAAGTGGGCAAACTTACAAAATCTGCAGGGGATCAAATAATTATTTTTCCCACTATATATATATATATATATATATATATATATATATATATACACAGTATCTCACAAAAGTGAGTACACCCCTCACATTTTTGTAAATATTTTATTATATCTTTTCATGTGACAACACTGAGGAAATTACACTTTGTTACAACGTAAAGTAGTGAATGTAAAGCTTGTATAACAGTATAAATTTGCTGTCCCCTCAAAATAACTCAACACACAGTCATTAATGTCTAAAACACTGGCAACAAAAGTGAGTACACCCCTAAGTGAAAATATCCAAATTGGGCCCAATTAGCCATTTTCCCTCCTCGGTGTCATCTGACTCGTTAGTGTTACAAGGTCTCAGGTGTGAATGTCTCATGTACTGTGACATACTGAAGCAGAGAATGATCCCCTCCCTTCGGAGACTGGGCCGCAGGGCAGTATTCCAACATGATAACGACCCCAAACACACCTCCAAGATGACCACTGCCTTGCTAAAGAAGGTGAGGGTAAAGGTGATGGACTGGCCAAGCATATCTCTAGACCTAAACCCTATTGAGCATCTGTGGAGCATCCTCAAATGGAAGGTGGAGGAGTGCAAGGTCTCTAACATTCACTAGCTCAGTGAGGTCGTCATGGAGGAGTAAAAGAGGACTCCAGTGGCAACCTGTGAAGATCTGATGAACTCCATGCCCAAGAGGGTTAAGGCAGTGCTGGAAAATAATGGCGGCCACACAAAATATTGACACTTTGGGCCCAATTTGGGTATTTTCACTTAGGAATGTAGTCACATTGTAGCAATGTGTCATTTCTTCAGTATTGTCACATAAAAAGATATACCGTAATAAAATATTTACAAAAAATGTGAGGAATTTATATATATAAACTGTATCTCAAAAATGTGAGTACACTCCTCACATTTTTGTAAATATTTTATCATATATATATTTGCTATACATGATGACTGTATGTTGGATTGTTGGTTGGTTGGATGGATGGAAGATTGAAGTTTCTGGTTGCTATGCGTAGCTGCTCCAGAAACTGTCTGCTACAGTTTTGATAAATTACAGTCTCTGTACCTTCAGTGCTGGCTAAGAATTCACAGAGATGATGAACAATGTTAACAATATGATATGAATGTGATGGGAATAAATGGAAAGTGTAATGAGAATAAATAGTATATCATGTAAGGGATTAAATAGAATTTTATCTGGAAGAAAAAATATAATGTATCTACTGATAGGAACAACTGACAGGAGCAGCACCTCCAGCTAGAGTACAAACAAAATATAGTAACCAAGGTGATTGTGGGTAAAAAAAAAGTTAGAATCCTCAGTGCAAAGTGGAGAACACTTGTAAAGTATATAGGGAAAAGTAGTGGTCAGAGAGAGTCAGACTATATGAAAATAGGCAGAAACAATGCATTCAACTAGGTGATAGAACAATACACAAATTACAGATATGAAACATATGCCGTGCACATATCAGTGCAAGATCCCCAGTTTAGAGCTGAAAGGTGGTATATACTGGATTGCAATAATTGAGGTTTCTCTAAACAGAAATAGAAAAAATGAATAGATGTGTAAGTAGAATAATACTTGTAAAAGATGATCTCCATTGTGTTGACAACTAAATAATGACAAACTTGCTATGACCAAATTGTTAAAAAGCAAAGTCCATTAGCACTTGGTTTAAGCAGCAATCAGCTGTGCCGACAGACTGTTTAAATGCTGGAAAAAAATGCCAGAGGGCATTGGCATGGCTCTCTGCCTCCCTAGCTGGCAAAATAGCCATATTGAAAGTGCCAAAAGACCTTCCTCACTTCTGCAAGAGCCCACTGGTTCCCGTGCCAGACTGGTATGGATAATTCCACATACCCACGCCTGCAGGAAGACAACCGAATGACGATCGTATGGACATTCAAGCCTCCAGGCAGAGACGCCACAGATCTCCAAGACATGGCTCTCACTTACAGTGGGGCAAAAAAGTATTTAGTCAGCCACCAATTGTGCAAGTTCTCCCACTTAAAAAGATGAGAGAGGCCTGTAATTGTCATCATAGGTATACCTCATCTATGAGAGACAAAATGTGGAAACAAATCCAGACAATCACATTGTCTGATTTTTGAAAGAATTTATTTGCAAATTATGATGGAAAATAAGTATTTGGTCACCTACAAACAAGCAAGATTTCTGGCTCTCACAGACCTGTATCTTCTTCTTTAAGAGGCTCCTCTGTCCTCCACTCATTACCTGTATTAATGGCACCTGTTTGAACTTGTTATCAGTATAAAAGACACCTGTCCACAACCTCAAACAGTCACACTCCAATCTCCACTATGGTGAAGACCAAAGAGCTCTCGAGGGACACCAGAAACAAAATTGTGGACCTGCACCAGGCTGGGAAGACTGAATCTGCAATAGGCAAGCAGCTTGGTGTGAAGAAATCAACTGTGGGAGCAATAATTAGAAAATGGAAGACACACAAGACCACTGATAATCTCCCTCAATCTGGGGCTCCACGCAAGATCTCACCCCGTGGGGTCAAAATGATCACAAGAATGCCGAGCAAAAATCTCAGAACCACATAGGGGACCTAGTGAATGACCTGCAGAGAGCTGGGACCAACGTAACAAAGGCTACCATCAGTAACACACTACGCCGCCAGGGACTCAGATCCTGCTGTGGCAAATGTGTCCCCCTGCTTAAGCCAGTACATGTCCGGGCCCGTCTGAGGTTTGCTAGAGAGCATTTGGATGATCCAGAAGAGGATTGGGAGAATGTCATATGGTCAGATTAAACCAAAGTAGAACTGTTTGGTAGAAACATAACTCGTCATGTTTGGAGGAGAGAGAATGCTGAGTTACAACCAAAGAACACCATACCTACTGTGAAGCATGGGGGTGGCAACATCATGCTTTGGGGCTGTTTCTCTGCAAAGGGAACAGGGCGACTGATCCGTGCACATGAAAGAATGAATGGGGCCATGTATCGTGAGATTTTGAGTGCAAACCTCCTCCCATCAGCAAGGGCATTGAAGATGAAACGTGGCTGGGTCTTTCAGCACGACAATTATCCCAAACACACTGCCCGGGCAACAAAGGAGTGGCTTTGTAAGTAGCATTTTAAGGTCCTGGAGTGGCCTAGCCAGTCTCCAGATCTCAACCCCATAGAAAACCTTTGGATGGAGTTGAAAGTCCGTGTTGCCCAGCGACAGCCCCAAAACATGACTGCTCTAGATGAGATCTGCATGGAGGAATGGGCCAACATACCAGCAACAGTGTGTGACAACCTTGTGAAGACTTACAGAAAATGTTTGACCTCTGTCATTGCCAACAAAGGATATATAACAAAGTATTGAGATGAACTTTTGATATTGACCAAATACTTATTTTCCACTATAATTTGCAAATAAATTCTTTCAAAAATCAGACAATGTGATTGTCTGGATTTGTTACAACATTTTGTCTCTCATAGTTGAGAGTTGATACACTCATAACTCTAACCTTACCCTATCCTCTCCCCACAGTCTAAATAGTTTACAACCAAATCAACGGATCTCCTCCTTATCCTTATCATTTGTAGTCCCCCTTGACGCCATGGCTACACTTCACATACATATACAGACTACGACTCTCCACAGTGGATGGTTACACTCTGCAACAAATTCTTAATTCTCATTGCACCACCCCGCTGAACCAATCCGGACCTCTCTCCCACCTCTCATAGACAGGCTAGCAGAAACTTGTCTGTTCCCGGATTACTCTTCCCTAGCACTTTCCCCACCTTTATCCCTACCCTCTTTATCCTACCTATTGCCTACACCCTTATCCTTCTGAAAGCCCCCCTCTAGGGAAGTTCAGCTCTAAACAAGCAAAGGCTAAAATATATCTAAAACCTTACTGATCTGCCATGATTGTTGTCACAAAAATGGCTGTGCAGCGAACCATAGCCTCGCCAAAGACCCTGAAATTAGTTTCTATTAAAGCATAGGGATTAAAAAAATCAGAAAAGCGCACTAAACTTTTATTGATAGTGAAGAAAATGAAGGCAGATATTGTCTTCATACAAGAAACGAACTTCCGCACCAATCAAATACCCAAGTTAATTAACCATCACTTTCCAGTAGCTCATTATGTCACCAACAGTCTAGAAAAAACTAAAGGGGTATCCATCTTTATCGCCAAACATTCTCCTATTTCCATAACAGATACACTCATAGACCAGGAGGGCAGATTCCTCTTCCTGAAGGGTATTCAACAGGCCCAAATGTGAAACAGGTCACCTTTCTCAACTCTGTAATCGATCAACTTTTCAGTCAGGCATCTTAATTGTAGGCGGAGATCTTAATATCACCCTACAACCAATCTAATGCCGCGTACACACGAGCGGACTTTACGGCGGACATTGCCCGGCGGACTGGATTTCGTTGGACAATTCGATGTGTGGGCTCCAGCGGACTTTGTTTTCTCAAAAGTTGGACGGACTTAGATTTGAAACTTGTTTAAAATTTATCCGTTGAAATCGAGTCCGGTCGAAAAGTCCGCCGTCTGTATGCTAGTTCGACGGACAAAAAAGCCACGCTAGGGCAGCTATTGGCTACTGGCTATGAACTTCCTTGTTTTAGTCCGGTCGTACGTCATCACGTACGAATTCGACGGACTTTGGTGGATTGTGTGTAGGCAAGTCCGTTCATTCAGAAAGTCCGTCGGAAAGTACGTCGAAAAGTCCGCCGGGCAAAGTCCGCCGTAAAGTCCGCTCGTGTGTACGCGGCATTAGACACTTCAGCCGGTACCTCATCACTACCATATAAAGCCCTACAAAAAATCTATCTTTTTTTGCAAGACCTTCTACTCCATGACACTTGGCACACTCTTAAACCCCAACACACGCAATTACACATCCTTCTCTTCACCACATATCAGATACTCTAGACTAGACTATCTATTTCTCTCCCAACCTGATATCTAATTTCTTTCAGAAGCTACCTTTGAACCGCAAACCATCTCTGACCACAACACGATCACTATGACCCTAATTTTCCCAGAACAGGCCCAGTGCAATGTACAGTGGCGTCTAGACACCTCCCTTCTCACAAACATAGCACACCTTACAAAACTCCATACGTGCTTAAGCCAGTACTTTAAAGAAAACACTGACCCCGACCAATCCCTGATTTCAACCTGGGAAGCACACAAGTGCGTGATCAGAAGAGAATAAATTGCGCTATCCGCGAAAAGACAAAAAGAGAGGAAGGCACACCTAAACTCCCTAACCGCTTGCATTCGGGTTCTGGAAGCAGCCCACAAATAATCACAAGCAGCCCAAGTACTTAACAACCTACTGTAGGCAAGAAAAGAACTTCTCGCTACTCTCAATCACATTATTCAACGCAAATGCCTACTCTACAAAAGATTGTTCTATGAGCATAGTAAAAGTGTAAAGTTACTAGCAAGGGCCCTTCAGTCCAAAAAATCTGCATACATAGTACACCACATTAAATCATTAACAGGCCACCTCCTAGCTTCGCCCGATGAAATAGCTTAACAATTTATACAATATTACGCTTCTCTATTCATTATTACACAGCTACCACCTACTGATCCCACCGGAGCGTCTAGACAGGAACTCATTTCAACATTTCTCTCAAGATATAGCCCTAAGCCCTAAGCCCATTCCATCCAACCACTGACTACTGAAGAACTTACTCTATCCTTGAAAAAAACATAAACCCAGGAAAAGCCCAGACCCCGATGGCCTCTCGGCACCTTACTAAAAAACTTTTGTTGATATACTCGCTAAACCATTCCTACAACTCATTAACAGCCAATCCAATAGGTCTCCAAGGCACCCTTTAAGCACATAGTAATCCCAAAGGAAGGGAAGGACCCCGCCCAAGTCTCCAATTATGGGCCCATTTCCTTGCTGAATGTTGTTTGCAAAAATACTGGCCAACCGTTTAGCAACCTTTTTGCCATCAATAATAAACAATGACCAAGTAGGGAAGACAGGGACAATACCCTAAGGGCCATAAACCTACACCACTGGCTTACCAAAACTAAGTGCGGAGGATTTTTTCTTTCACTAGATGAAAAAAAGGCATTCGATATGGTGGCCTGGGACTACATGCAAGCAGTCCTGAAACACATCGGCAATCACAATAACATGCTCAACCTCATTCTTGCACTTTACTCTGCTCCAACAGTTCCAATAAACGGACACCTATAGAATGCTTTGACCATCTCAAACGGAACCAGGCAATGCTGCCCTCTATCACCACTCCTGTTCGTTCTAATGCTAGAACCACTACTGCAGCACATTAGAGCTAACCACCACATTAAAGGAATCAAAGTTGCAGGGCACACATACAAAATAGCGGCATTTGTGGATGCCATCTTGCTGTTCTTGACTGAGCCACAGTCCACTATCCCTAACCTCCTGGAAGATTTTTCACACTATAATAGCCTCTCTTACTTACAGATCAACTTCTCTTAATTATTCGTCCTCAACACGATGCTCCCATCCCATGTTGTAACGTCCGTAAATATAAATTCCCTTTTACGTGACAAAAGCAATCGATCACCTATCTTGGGATCCAACTCCCAAAATCTCTCTCTGATCTTTATACACTAAACTGCTTGCCCATTTTAAGGGACGTTCAAAACGATATACAGAAATAGCACAAGGGGCTCTTCATTTGGTTTGGGAGAGCCTATATTAATAAATGAACATACTCCCCTGCCTCCCATATATATTACAAATATATATATATACAGTATGTCACAAAAGTGTGTACACCCCTCACATTTTTGTAAATATTTTATTATATCTTTTCATGTGACAACACCGAGGAAATTACACTTTGTTACAATGTAAAGTAGTGAGTGTACAGCTTGTATAACAGTGTAAATTTGCTGTCCCCTCAAAATAACTCAACACACAGTCATTAATGTCTAAACCACTGGCAACAAAAGTGAGTACACCCCTAAGTAAAAATGTCCAAATTGGGCCCAATTAGCCATTTTTTCTCCCCTGTGTCACGTGACTCATTAGTGTTACAAGGTCTCAGGTGTGAATGGGGAGCAGGTGTGTGCTGCCAGCATTGCTGCAGAAGTTGAAGGGGTGGGGGGTCAGCCTGTCAGTGCTCAGACCATACGCCACACACTGCATCAAATTGATCTGCATGGCTGTCGTCCCAGAAGGAAGCCTCTTCTAAAGATGATGTGCAAGAAAGCCTGCAAACAGTTTGCTGAATACAAGCAGACTAAGGACATGGATTACTGGAACCATGTCCTGTGGTCTGATGTGATAATGATAAACTTATTTGGTTCAGATAGGGTCATGCATGTGTGGTGGCAACCAGGTGAGGAGTACAAAGACAATTGTGTCTTGCCTACAGTAAAGTATGGTGGTGGCAGTGTCATGATCTGGGGCTGCATGAGTGCTGCCGGCACTGGAGAGCTACAGTTCATTGAGGGAACTATGAATGCCAACATGTACTGTGAAGCAGAGCATGATCCCCTCCCTTCAGGGCCGCAGGGCACTATTCAAAAATGATAACGACCCCAAACACACCTCCTGCCTTGCTGCCCCCAAACACGACCACTGCCTTGCTAAAGAAGCTGAGGTTAAAGGTGATGGACTGGCCAAGCATGTCTCCAGACCTAAACCCTATTGAGCATCTGTGGGGCATCCTCAAACAGAAGGTGAAGAAGCACAAGGTCTCTAACATTCACCAGCTTCATGATGTCGTCATGATGGAGTGGAAAAGGACTCCAGTAGCAACCTGTGAAGCTCTGATGAACTCCATGCCCAAGAGGGTTAAGGCAGTGCTCGAAAATATTGTTGACTACACAAAATATTGACACTTTGGGCCCAATTTGGGCATTTTCACTAAAGGGTGTATTGTTTTGTTGCCAGCAGTTTAGACATTAATGGTTGTGTGTTAAGTTATTTTGAGGGGACAGCAAATTTACACTGTTATACAAGCTGTACACTCACTACTTTACATTGTAGCAAAGTGTTGTTTTTTCAGAGTTGTCACATGAAAAGACATAATAAAATATTTACAAAAATGTGAGGGGTGTACTCACTTTTGTGAGATACTGTATATATATTATATTATATATTACAAATGGTGCATTTCCAATTTCCTCAGGCTTTGCAGTGTGTAAGATAGCGGTGGTGAGTGAAGTGCCTTGCCGCTGAGCTCTTGTTGCAGCTGATTAATAAAAAAGCGATCCCATTCAGAAGAGTATGTGAGTGAAACATCTTTAATCTGGTATATAATATCTAAAGGGTGTTTTAATCTCTGCGCAATGGATATATAAATTTTCTCTTTACATGTCCAGGATTTGAGTGGAGGAGCGATTATAATTAAAGAAGAAGTGAAAGAAGTAAAAGTAAAAAAACTTGTTTGACACTATTTTTGTTTCAATATTGTCACAATATAACTGACACTGATTGGTTTGGTTACAAACACCTGATGAACTGTGAGCACCTTATATGAAGAATTTTTCTAGGAAAAGAAAGATATTTTTGTATATCTTTGCACATTGGTATTTATTTATTTATTTTTTGGAAGTGTTAAGTGGCACGGTATATATATATTTATTTTATATTTATTTTATAAATAGCAGATATGTTTTAGAGCACGTGCACATCATAGTATGTTTTATCACTAATGCATTTTGTTGTGAACACATCACGTTTATAATGGTGGGATAAGCTTGATTTATATTCCACTTTAGAATTTATAAGAATTTTTAGATTAAGAACAATTGGAGGTATTTTTAGAAGCATTTTTTACCTCTTTTTACCTTTCACTAATCTTAATGGGAATATGAGGATAATATGAGCACAACTGATTATTTTACTATATATTGATCTTATCACTTATTTTAGTTGCAGCTATATTATTTGGCTATCTCATATTAACCATTTGACTTCCGTAGTAGCAATTTTTTAACCACGTCAGCGCTTGAGCCTTTTTTATACTAATGAGAGTACACATTTTCAGAGCAAAAGAAATGCTCTTGATGGCCACCAGAACTGAAACCACCCCACTCCATTTGAAAAGATATAGCTCTTTCCAGACCACTCTAAGTACACCCTTCAACTGCGCAGACAACTAAACCCTGTCACTAAAGCACTGCACAACCACAAAATTTAATATAAATGGCGCTACCCTGCAACCCAAATGATTACAAAAAACGGCACAGACCACACTGTCACCAATCTCACAGGATGAATGAAATTGCTATACACGTGGGGTATCATTCTGGAACAACCACTGGAACCTGGTCTTCCCATGCCACAACGAAACATCCACGCAATTGTTGCACTCAATGGAAGCACACTGATTAAGCCGGCAACTCCATGCCCGAGGATGGGCCTTGCACACCTTAAAAATTCTCTCCTTGGTTCACGGCTCCGTGTTTTATTAGCCAATAGTTATATTTGACTGCCCCCCCCCCCCCCACAGCGGATCTGCTGAACACAGCTGATTTGATCTTTCACAGAATACACTACGTAGCCTCAAATTAGTTTGTTATTTGTTCTTTTACATTTTGCTGGCTTGTGTTTACTATATAGTTTTCCAGAAACCCTTGCATCAAGACGCATCAACTAAGATATTGTAGCAACAGAAAAACAACAGGTCTGCTCTCCTACGCATCTACTAATGCCCCGTACACACGGTCGGACTTTGTTCGAACATTCCGACAACAAAATCCTAGGATTTTTTCCGACGGATGTTGGCTCAAACTTGTCTTGCATACACACGGTCACACAAAGTTGTCGGAAAATCCGATCGTTCTGAACGCGGTGACGTAAAACACGTATGTCGGGACTATAAACGGGGCAGTAGCCAATAGCTTTCATCTCTTTATTTATTTTGAGCATGCGTGGCACTTTGTCCGTCGGATTTGTGTACACACGATCGGAATTTCCGACAACGCATTTTGTTGTCGGAAAATTTTATCTCCTGCTCTCCAACTTTGTGTGTCGGAAAATCCGATGGAAAATGTCCGATGGAGCCCACACACGGTCGGAATTTCCGACAACACGCTCCGATCGGACATTTTCCATCGGAAAATCCGACCGTGTGTACGGGGCATAACTGTAAGTGCATGAACCCTCAACACCAAACGTCCTCAACCAGCTATGCCACTCAGCATCCTATCTATAAATGCAAATGGGCTTAACCACCCTGCAAAGCAACGCTCCCTATGGAAAACCACCCAATCCAACAACTGTGACATTTTATGTGTTCAAGAAACACACTTTTCATCCACTGCACCACCTAAATGTTCCAACAAACATTATCGACACATCTTCCAAGCATCCTTTTCCTCCAAGAAACAAGGAGTCCTAATTGCTGTGAGAGAAGCAATAACCTTTCAACTGCATCAACTGATCCTAGACCCAAACAGGCGTTATATAGTGCTGATATGCACCATTAACAATGTCTCATATACCCTAATTAACAAATATTCTCCTAATACTCACAAAATGCGTTTCCATAAGAAGATCATCAAATCCATACAAAAAGGACATACGATAATTTGTGGAGACATTAACTTAGTCCTAGACGTCCACTTAAACTTTTCCAATGCATCCAAGAGACAGGAATCTCCTCTGAAACAATTCATGTTTGACCAAGACTTGTTCAATATATGGCATTGCCATCACGGGTCAGAAAGAGACTACACATATTTCTCTCCACTGCATAAAACATATTCATGTATTGATCTCTTTCTTGCGGACAAATGGCTTCTTCAGAAAGCCACATCCACAACCATTCATACCATGTCGTAGTCAGACCATGCACCTATTAGCATCTCTAATGCAGAATCCCCCCTCAGATCCAAAGCCAGCCTTTGGAGGGCAAATAACTTTCTGCTACAGCAACCAACATATACTAAAGAAATCACCACCCTACTTTCTGAATTTATCTCCAATAATGTGGGTTCGGTACCTGAAACTGGCATGGTATGGAATGCACACAAAGCATTTATCAGAAGTGTATTAATGCAATTGAATTCTCATATGAAAAAAGAGAGGACGCAGCATCTAGACTCCCTCATGACTGACATATGTATATTGAAAAGACAAAACAAAACAGCCCCCAAGCTATATTGTTAGCCAAGCTGTTATTCCTGAGGCAAGGGCTCAGAACCCTACTCTTACATTCCTTCAAAAAAATACAGTGCAAATTAAAGGCTACAGCCTATTCCACCTCTAATGTAGAAGGGAAGGCCCTGGATCAGCTCATAAAGGAAAACCGGGCCAAATCCAAAATAAGTGAAAAATGAAAGAACCTCGTGCTATGGAATAGCTAAATGAACAAGTGCTAGAAAATTATAAATATATAAGAGCTGCTCCCCTCAAAGTTCATTAGTGCTAGCCTTCACGCTTCCTGATGATGTTGTGAAGATGAAACGTACGTTGAGGCACATCCCGGTCACGTTTTACTTCCGGCCACTTCCAGTTTCTGTCTCACCACGGCGGTGGAATGCACGTGGATCATAACAGCGCAAGCGGGACAGCTATTCCTTCCATCTACCTGGTGACAGATGCTTTATACCTCCAGTGCCGAGGAAAGGCACCTACTAATGTAAGTGCCCATTTGGCTCATGTTTTTAAAAAAAATTTTAATTAAACTGTATTACACTATGGACCTGTTTTTTTTTTCATTTTTTAGAAATGTTACTGCGGTGGAGTATTAGCAAGATTCCAGCCACATCTCCTCTGATATAAAAGCAAGATCACAGATCCACATTAAAAAAGCCCCATCTGACCTTCTTTTTAGTTAAAGAGGTCATGGTGGTTTGGTAAGTAGGAATTTCTCTCACATCCACCGGGTGTTTTTCTCATGAAGTTTTGCCATTGGTGATGGTGTAAAGATTGAAGAAAGTTGCATCACAAAAGATTTATGGACTTTTTGTTTCTTGATGAAATATTTGTGTTTTGATGAAGTATTAGTTTTGATGAAATATTTAAAATCACTGTTATTTCAGCACTGAATTATCAATTAATCATTAATTATTATTTAGTTAAGCACCATACACTTTATTTGTAATGCTTAACATTTTGTATAATTTATTAAGTTCACAGCGCCCCCTATTTTTTTACACCCCAAATCCAAAATAGCATATTTTCATCACCCTCACTCCAAAGAAAAGAAAGTAAATCCTCAAGATATTGCAGACGCCTTCAGTGCATATTATAGAGACTTATACAATATTACACTAGACCCTCTGACACAGCAACCTTCTACTGAAGATATTAACCAATTCAGCCCCGAAAGGATTTACCCCCTTCCTCACCAGAGCACTTTTTACAATTTGGCTGTACCCAAACAAAATTTGCGTCCTTTTCTTCCCACAAATAGAGCTTTCTTTTGATGTTATTTGATCACCTCTGTGGTTTTTATTTTTTGTGCTATAAACGGAAAAAGACCGAAAATTTTGAAAAAAAAAAGATATTTTCTACTTTTTGTTATAAAAAAAATCCAATAAACTCAATTTTAGTCATACATTTAGGCCAAAATGTATTCGACCACATGTCTTCGGTGAAAAAAATGTCAATAAGGGTATATTTATTGGTTTGCGCAAAAGTTATAGCATCTACAAACTAGGGTACATTTTCTGGAATTTACATAGCTTTTAGTTTATGACTGCCTATGTCATTTCTTGAGGTGCTAAAATGGCAGGGCAGTACAACCCCCCCAAAATGACCCCATTTTGGAAAGCAGACACCCCAAGGGAATTGCTAAGAGGCATGTTGAGCCCATTGAATATTATTTTTTTTGTCCCAAGTGATTGAATAATGACAAAAAAAAATACAAAAAGTTGTCACTAAATGATATATTGCTCACACAGGCCATGGGCATATGTGATATTGCACCCCAAAATACATTCAGCTGCTTCTCCTGAGTACGGAGATACCACATGTGTGGGACTTTTGGGGAGCCTAGCCGTGTACGGGGCCCCGAAAACCAATCACGGCCTTCAGGATTTCTAAGGGTGTAAATTTTTGATTTCACTCTTCACTGCCTATCACAGTTTCGGAGGCCATGGAATGCCCAGGTTGCACAAATCCCCCCAAATTACCCCATTTTGGAAAGTAGACACCCCAAGCTATTTGCTGAGAGGCATGGTGAGTATTTTGCAGGTCTCATTTGTTTTTGAAAATGAAGAAAGACAAGAAAAAAAAAAAAATTTTTCTTTTTTCAATTTTCAAAACTTTGTGACAAAAAGTGAGGTCTGCAAAATACTTTTGGCGTGTAATTTCACATATTCCCATGGCATGTTTGAGCAATATATCATTTAGTGACAACTTTGTGCAAAAAAAAAATAAATTTCTTTTTCTCGCAACTTGTGTCATAATATAAAATATTCCATGGACTCAACATGCCTTTCAGCAAATAGCTTGGGGTGTCTACTTTCCAAAATGGGGTAATTTGGTCGGGTTTTGAACTGTCCTGGCATTTTATGCACAACATTTAGAAGCTTATGTCACACATTACCCACTCTTCTAACCACTTGAAGACAAGGTCCTTTCTGACACTTTTTGTTTACATATAAAAATTATTTTTTTTGCAAGAAAATTACTTTGAACCCCCAAACATTATATATTTTTTTAAAGCAAATGCCCTACAGATTAAAATGGTGGGTGTTTCATTTTTTTTCACACAGTATTTGCACAGCGATTTTTCAAACACATTTTTTGGGGAAAAAAACACACTTTTTTAAATTTTAATGCACTAAAACACACTATATTGCCCAAATGTTTGATGAAATAAAAAAGATGATCTTAGGCCGAGTACATGGATACCAAACATGACATGCTTTAAAATTGCGCACAAACGTGCAGTGGCAACAAAATAAATACATTTTTAAAAGCCTTTAAAAGCCTTTACAGGTTACCACTTTAGATTTACAGAGGAGGTCTACTGCTAAAATTACTGCCCTCGATCTGACCTTCGCGGTGATACCTCACATGCATGGTGCAATTGCTGTTTACATTTGATGCCAGACCGAAGCTTGCGTTCACCTTAGCGCGAGAGCAGGGGGGACAGGGGGGCTTTTTTTTTTTTTTCCTTTATTATTTTTTTGCTTTTTTATCTTATTTTTAAACTGTTCCTTTCATTTTTTTTTATCATTTTTATTGTTATCTCAGGGAATGTAAATATCCCCTATGATAGCAATAGGTAGTGACAGGTACTCTTTTTTGAAAAAATTTGGGTCTATTAGACCCTAGATCTCTCCTCTGCCCTCAAAGCATCTGACCACACCAAGATCGGTGTGATAAAATGCTTTCCCAATTTCCCAATGCCGCCGTTTACATCCGGCAAAATCTAAGTCATGAAATGCTCGTAGCTTCCGGTTTCTTAGGCCATAGAGATGTTTGGAGCCACTCTGGTCTCTGATTAGCTCTATGGTCAGCTGGCTGAATCACCGGCTGCATTCTCAGGTTCCCTGTTGAGACAGGAGAGCCAGAGAAAAACACGGAAGATGGTGGATTGCTTTTACATGAAAGCCGACCGCTGTCTGAAAACAATGATACCAAGATAATACCTAAACCTGCAGGCATCATTCTGGTATAACCACTCAAAGTCGTGAATTGCGTACCTGAAGACAAAAAAAGGTTAACAATAAAACACAGTAAACGGTAAAGTATAAAAAATTGCATACCTGAAAAGCAAACATTATAAAACATAATAACAATAAAACATTGCAAAATAGAATACAGTAAAAAAGAGCAGAACAATAGAGAGAGAATAGAGAGAGAGAGAACAATGAAACAACAACTATTTTTTTTTTATTTTATATATTTTTTTTTACACTTTTTTTGTAACTGTAACAGTTATAACTGTAACAGGTTCCAGGTTTGGGTCTCTCAAAATGCGATGGCATCTTGGGAGACCCTGTGAAAGTGTGTCTAGTCTGTGCAATGCTGTATGCTAATACTCAACTAGTGTAAGGTAGCGTTCAAAACATTCACCAATGCAAAGACCAGGATTGTCAGGACAGGAGGGACAATAATAGCGGGTGTCACGCTTATATCCGCACTTGCTGCACACATGACATCTTTTTTTGGGGTGTTTGTTGGGTAGGGATACTCGGGAGGACATAAAGAAAATGCCTCTCATGCAGCCGACTGCATTTGGTTGGGGATGTGAATGGGGGAAGTACGGGTGCTGCAAAAGTGGTGGGTTCCCAATTAGGATTGGCAAATGCAGCAGGAAGGGCATTATGGGCACGACAGGCCTGTGTTTGTCTTGGTGGCAGCAGGACACTACTTGTGCTTGCCACCTCACCAGCTTGAACTGCACTTATAGGACTCGCCACATCACCAAGTGTTACTGCAGTGCTGGTTTGACTACGACCGGGGTGTACTAGGCTGCTGGTGCTTTCCAGTTCACCAAAACGCTACCAAAAAATCTGTTAGCGATCGCAGGGATCAGGCCTGACTCTGCGAACGCTGCAGTTATGCGTTTAATGTTTTGTAAGTGACAGTGATCGATCGATACTGCACTTGGGTGGGCTGGGCTGGGCCGGGTGGAGGGGCAAAATGCAGGTGCTAGCAGGTATCTGGGCTGATCCCGCTAACACTGCATTTTTGGGAACCCTAAACTGCTGGGGACGCTAGTATAGATCTGATCGGATATTGATCCGTTCAGATACTATACCGCTAAGGGAGATGTACAGTGGGTGTTAGCAGTACTGGTGCTAACCTGACGCTGCTTGGGGCTGGTGCTTGCCAGTTCACCAAAATGCTACCAAAAAACTGTTAGCGATCGCAGGGATGAGGTCTGACTCTGCGAATGCTGCAGTTATGTGTTTAGTGTTTTGTAAGTGACAGTGATCGATCGATACTGCACTTGGGTGGGCTGGGCTGGGCCGGGCGGAGGGGCAAAACGCAGGTGCTAGCTGGTATCTGGGCTGATCCCACTAAGACTGCGTTTTTGGGAACCCTAAACTGCTGGGGACGCTAGTATAGATCTGAGCGGATCAGATATTGATCCGTTCAGATACTATGCCACTAAGGGAGGCGTATGCTGTGTGCGTGAGTGTTAGCAGTACTGGCGCTAACCTGACGCTGCCTGGGGCGACGCATATCACCGCCGGGCGATCAGGGGGCTAAACTTTTATTCGGTAATAAACGGCAGGTGCCCTGACACTATAAAAAATAAACGAACTAACCAGCGTCACCCGTAACAGTTATACGGTGATCACTGGTGAAAGGGTTAACTATGGGGCAATCAAGGGGTTAAAACCTTTATTAGGTAGTATATGGGGGTCCCTGACACTATAAAACGCTGACGGCGAACCTAAATATTTACCTCCCTAACTAGTGTCACCAGTGACACTAATACAGCGATCAGAAAAATGATCGCTTAGTGACACTGGCAACGGGGGGTGATCAAGGGGTTAAAACTTTATTAGGGGGGGTTAGGGGGGTATCCTAGACCTAAAGGGGGCTAACACTAAGTGCCCTACCACACTAACTGTCACAAACTGAACACCAATGCAGTAATCAGAAAAAAAAACTGCTTGGTGTCAGTGTGACAGGGGGGAGGGGTGATTAGGGGGTGATCGGGGGTGATCGGGGGGTAAAGGGGGGTGTATTGTATGCCTGGCATTTTCTACTGTATGTGTAGTGTTTGTGCACTCACATTGAAGTCTTCTCTCCTCGGCGCCGGAATGGAAAATACCGAGCCGAGGAGAGATGACATCATTTCCTCTGCTGCTTTTTAGCATACAGCAGCAGAGGAATGATCTGATTGGCCGGGAGCAATCGCGAGGGGGGGCCACGAATGGATGGCCTCCCCCTCACCTCCAATCACCAGCGGACAAACGCCGACCGCCTCGGGCACCGGGGGGTCCAATCGGATACAGGTACGTGATTCTGCCTGCCTGTGCCATTCTGCCGACGTATATCGTCGTGAGGCGGTCGGCAAGTGGTTAATAACTTTCTAAACCACATCAAACTACCAGCTCTATATGAAAAACAAATAAAAAAATTACAGTAAATCGGAGGCGATGGGGTGGCACTGCCGGGTCCTGTCTGCAGTACCCTACAGCTTGCCTTTAAGTTTAGATGGACGGCAATTGCGCTAAATTATCTGGGTACTCACATTCCACCAAATTTAACAGACACCTTTGCGATTAATTTTCCCCCGCTACATATTGCAGTTAGAGCACTGCTGGATAAGTGGAGTAGAGGAATACACTCATGGTTCGGCAGATGTAACATCATAAAGATGAATATAGTGCCTAAATGTTTGTATCTTTTTCAGGCATTACCTATTACTATTCCAATGGCCTACTTCAGCCAAATTCGGGCCGCGTTTACTAAATTTATCCGGGCCAGTAAACACCCAAGGATCAGCAAAGCACTGTTGACACTGCCCAAGAGGGCAGGAGGAGTAGCGACCCCAGATCCATATAGATATTATCAAGCAGCCCATCTCGGCAGAATAATTGACTGGTGTAGACATGGAGAATATAAACTGTGGATGACCATTGAACAGCAGGTGAGTCCAGTCCCACTAAATAGAACTATATTGTGTTACAATGCCTTACCAGCTTCACTTAAAACAAATCCCACGATAGGTACTACACTGTGAATAAGCTTTAAGATCTGCCAGAACCCTAGATTCTCTACTAAACGTTCCCCCTTGTTTCCCATATTGGGAAATCCTGACTTTGTCCCAGGCCTAGAGTCCTGAGTGTATGGGAATCTGAGGTAGAAGGGGTGTTTTCAAGCCTCACTTTTTTTTTTTTACATTTTTCCAAAATAAATTTTTATTACTTTTTGCCAGTTGACAATAACGTAATATAGATTTACAGTATATCTTGCAATAGTTATTCAAAAGCATTAAAGAACAGTATTACACGTGTTACAATGTATTAAACAGAAATGGTGGTACAATAACAATAGTGTAATATAGGGACATATTTAGGAAGTGGGATGAATAGAATAGTAGGGGTAGGGGGAGGGGAAGGAAGGAGAAGGGTAATGAGAGCTTTATTTGTAATATGCATATTTTAGGTCGTCCATTCATGTGTACATCATTTCAGAAGAATAATTTTGTGAAAAGAAATTTATGCTATTCTGCTATTATACCAGTTTTTCCATTGGGACCAATTTGTTTGGATGTTGTGATGTGATGCAGAACCTCTTGTTCCTATGAGTTCATAGGTATAGTGTGAGTGGACTAGGGTCTTCCAGTATAGTGGGGACGTTATGTGTTTTCCAGTTTCTGGTTAGAAGTAGCCTAGTTGCTATGAGAATGTGCGTGAGGATCGTTTTGAATGCGTGGGGAATCGTATCTGGTATCATGTTTAGTATGGCCAGTTGTGGCATTAGGGTGATATTAAAGTGTCCTATGTCTTGTATTAAGTGTGTTACTTCTTTCCATAGGTTTGTTATTATTGGGCAGTGCCATAGAATGTGGAATAGAGTTCCTGTGTGGTTGCATTGTCTCCAACATAAGGTTGAGGAGTTGGTTTGGAATTTAGCTAGTTTGAGTGGTGTCAAGTACCATCTGAGTGTGATTTTGTTTGTAAGTTCCCATAGAGAGGTGCATCTTGTGGCTTTGTGAACCGTTTTTAATGCCTGTGTCCATTGTTGGTCTGAGTATTGTTCGTGGGTGTCTGTTTCCCAGTCAGTAAATGGTTTGGATTTGTTAAAGGTATTTTTTTCTTGTAGTGTGGAGTAGATAAGAGAGATGCCCTTAGATTGGGATTCTTGTGTGAAATAGAAGATCCAGAGTTTGTTTGGTAGGGATCCTTCTATATTTGGGTTTCTAGATAAGCATGATTGAATACGCAGGTAGGTGAGAAAGTCTGATGTGGGTGCTTTGTGGGTGGATTGGATTACTGTAAATGGTTTATGTTGAATTGTGTTTCTAAGTTCTTCAGTGGATGACGTCTGTGAGAGTAGCCAGTTGGGGATGGTTAGGTCAGGGGATAGTAGGCGTAGGGTTCGTATTGGAACGTGTATAGGTTTAGTGGTTAGTGATGACCATTTAGTGTTGTGGAGGATTTTCCAGGCTTTGACTGATGCCTGAATGGTTGGAGAATACAAGTTAGTATTCGTGATCAGAGCAGATGTACTATATAGCCAGCATGCGAGATTTGGCCCTGGTGTGGCATTGTATTCAATGTTGCCCCATAGTGTATTTTGGTGGGTTTGAGTCCACTCTTGGAGTTGTGACAGGATAGTGGCTAGGTAGTAGTCACTTATGTCAGGGTAGCCCATTCCCCCCACTAGTCTGTGTTTGATGATTTTAGAGTGACTGGATCTCGTTTTTTTATTTTGCCAAATATAGCGACTAATTATAGTCTGCAGAGAGTTTAGGTAGGAATTGGATAGAGGAATAGGTAGTGTGCGAAATGTGTCAAGTATTTTAGGTAGTATGAGCATTTTAAAGGCTGCCATCCTACCTGACCATGTGATTTCAAATTTGGCTAGTTTAGCGGTTTCCTGAAGTAGCATTTGTTTAGTATCTATGTAGTTGCTGTTGAAAAGTCCTTTTGTTGATTTAGTGAGTATGATGCCTAAATAAGATATACCTGATTCTGCCCACGATTATATATATTGATTACGTAGGATATTGCTGGTTACTGCATCTAGGCCTAAGTCCAATATGTAGGATTTGGTAGCATTAACCTTATAATACGAAATACAACTGAATTTCATTAGTACATCTTGGACCGAAGCCAGGGAAGAGATTGGGTTGGTGAGCATCATTACGACGTCATCCGCAAACAGGTTAATTTTATGTTCTATATGACCGATTTTAAAACCAGTGATATTTCTGTGAAGTCTAATGTGCTCCGCCAGGGGTTCCATAATTAGGTTGAAAATAAGTGGCGAGAGGGGGCACCCCTGGCGGGTGCCATTAGTAATCTGGAATGGTTTTGATATCATGCCTTCTGTGTAGACTTGGGCCGACGGGGATGAGTATAAAGCTAGTATTGCTGACAAGATAGGTCCTTGGAAGCCAAATTTGTGGAGCGTCGCTTGTAGGTAGTCCCAGTTGACCCTGTCGAACGCCTTCTCTGCGTCCAGAGATAGGAGCAGAGAAGGCGTTCTGTTGGTCTCAGCATGGTGAATTATGTTAATAAGTCTTCTGGTTGCATCATGTGATTGTCTACCTTTTGTGAAGCCAGATTGGTCTGGATGTATTCATTTGGGCATGATTTGTACTAGTCTAGCGGCTATGCTTTTGGCGTAAATCTTTGTGTCTATATTAAGAAGCGAGATTGGGCGGAAATTTTGGGGTAAGGTAGGTTCTTTCCCTGGCTTCGGTAAAGTGATTATTAAAGCGTTAAGCATTTCACTGGGAAGAGAAGAGGAGGAGGCAGCGTCATTGCATACTTGGGAGAAGTGGGGTGCCAAGGTGGTGCAAAATTGTTTGTAATATTCGCTAGTTAGACCATCCGGTCTGGGCGATTTGTTGGATGGTAATGCAGAAATGATATTTAGGATCTCTAGGTGAATGAATGGTTTGTTTAGCTCATGAAGTTGATGTTGTGAAAGTTTCGGAAGTTTAATTTCCTGTAAAAATGTGTTGATATCTACTACAGATGGTTGGATGGTGGTAGTGTCTTCTTTTAGGTTGTATAGTGATTGGTAGTAGTGGCTGAATGCGTCCGCAATAGCTTGTGGGTCAATGAGTTTTTGTTTTGTGGCTGGATGAAAGAGGTGTGGTATCTTTGATTTGACGTGGCGTCCTTTTATTCTGAGTGCGAGTGCTTTCCCTGCTTTATTGCCTGTAGTGTAATGGTTTGCTTTAAATTTTGTTTGGATTTTAGTGTGGGATTCTAGAAGAATGTTCCTAAGTTCTTGTCTAAGGAGAACTAATTTTTCTTTTGTTGTAGGGTCTGGAGTGGATTGGTTCTGTTTGTCTAATAGATTAATATTAGATATGACAGTATCTAGACGCTGTGCTCTCCTCTTCTTTTCTCTTGCACTAAGTTGTATAATAATTCCTCTAACAAACGCCTTATGGGCATTCCAGAGGATTGTGTTGTTTGAGGTCGATCCTTTATTTAGTTCAAAAAATTCTTCCAGGTGATTTCGTATGTATAGGGAGTTTTCTGGGGATTGGATGATTGACGCATTGGCTCTCCACATCATGTGGCGAGGATGTGAAGGATGGTCAGCTATATCGATCGACACTGGGGCATGGTCAGACCATGTGATTGTTCCAATGGAGGAGTCTGTGGTTTTGGTAAGGGTCCATTTGTAAACAAGAAAATAGTCAATCCGTGTGTACGAATTATGTCTGCTGGAAAAGAAGGAGTAGTCTCGTTCTGAGGTGTGATGACATCTCCACACATCGTAGAGATCGTTGTTTCTTATGAAGGTGGTCATAGGGGATGAGGGTCTGGAGGTACGGTTTGAGGTATCTAATTCATTGTCAGGTGCAATGTTGAAGTCACCGCACACAATAAAATTTCCTTGGTGAAACTTATCGAGTTTTTTCATAAGTTTGGATAAAAATCTAATTTGGCCAGAGTTGGGCGTATAGACATTGACAATGGTATATCTGGTGTTATCTAGGGTACAGTCCAGCGCCAAATATCTCCCTTCCTCATCGATCAAGCTATTGTGAAGCGTGAAAATGAGGGAATTTTTTACTGCTATGATGACCCCATTTTTCTTATTTGGGCTTGAGGCTTTGAAAATGTTGGTAAATTGATGGTGTGTACAACGGGGTTCAGCTGAGATTTTGAAGCGGGTCTCTTGGAGACAAAGGATATCCCATTTAGAATCTATAGCTGTTTTCCACAAGGAGGTTCTCTTGGCTGGGTGGTTGAGTCCTTTGACGTTAATTGAAAGGAATTTTGGCATCTTGTGTGGTTTGTGGTGGTGTCAAATAAAATGAGTGGTACTCACGGTTGGAAGAGGCAGCTGTGTGGTCCTGGGAGGTTACGTGGAGCGAGTTTTGGTTGTTCTTCAGTAGTAGCTCTCCAGAGGGACGAGTGGAGAATGAGGCAGGTAGGAGAAGAAGAAGGAAGGTTAAACAGTGCTTTATGATATAAGCAGTACTAAGTGTAAATATAACTGAACAACTGCTGCAAACAGCCTGACAACACTAGGCTGTGTTAACTCAGCGGGGTAGAGTTTGTGGGTTAAGCTGCACGAGCAAGGCATCCGACCGGATGGTATGGTGACTGTGTGAACCTAGGTATCACCTATCAGGTTCACTTCAGCGTGCATTGTAGGTTTGCTTGGGACCTGAGGTCCGTGTGGGACCTCTGTGGGTATTAATTGATACCTCAGGTGCTTCCGGGATAATGTCCCATTGTTTGAGAAGTTTTATTCCTTCCTGAACTGTGGTGATGATGTGTTTGGTTCCGTTTTTGGTGATAATGATTTTTGTTGGGAATCCCCATTGGTATGGGATTTTGTGGTTATTTAGAGGTTTGGTTATGGTATTCAGTTGTCTTCGGAGTTGTCGTGTATATTGCGACAAGTCTGCAAACAGCTGTAGATTATTGAATGGTGCTGGGAGTTTGCCCAGATGTCTGGTTTTAAACAGGAGTTGATCCTTAGTGTGGAAGAAATGAATCCTCATTAGAACATCTCTGGGTATGTCTGCTGCTAGATGTGCTGGTTTGGGGATGTGATGTATGCGATCTATTATTGTCTCCATTGGTGACAGATCAGGTAAAACAGTGGAGATCATCTTTCTGGCATATGAATTGAGGTCATGTGGCAGGACGGTTTCGGGTATACCTCTAATTTTGACGTTATTATGTCGAGACCTGTCTTCTAGGTCCGCCATCTTGGATTTCATCCATTGCTGTTCAACATGGGTATGATCTTGTGCATCTACAAGATAATTCACTGTTGTAGTTAGGTCATTCATGTGTTTTTCAATATGGTGGATTTTGTTCCCCATAATGTGTACATGAGATGAGAATTGCTTGAACCTGGATGCTATTTCAATGTGCAGGGAGCTCTGCAGGGAGATGAGCATCTCCTTCATGGTAGTGTCTAGAACAGGTTGATCTGATGTGGGGAAAGCTGCTATAGCTGATGGCTGAGGTAATACTGAGAGAGATGCAGGGCTTACCTCAGTGCCGTTTTCTGTTGAATCCATTCGCATCCTCGCTTTTGCTGGGCTGTTGCAGGCTGAGGAGGAAGGATATTGAAGGGATGACTCTGGAGAGTGTGGATGAGGCAGTATTTCAGTGTCATCTGCATCAGGGAGGTCTGTGTAGGCTGATGAATCCTGTGCAGGGCCGTGGGCGCCATCTTGGATTTCTGTGTCCAGCTGCAGTGAAAAGTAATCTGTCAGTTTCTTTGGCGGCCTGTATTCTTTCCTCTTGCGAGTCGGCTGAGACATTGCTGGTCCCTGTGGCAGTGTCTCTGTATGTTTAGGGGTCAGATGGAGCTGTAGAAGCGGCGATGTTCGCATATATCGTTCCGGTCGGTGCAGGAGCTGAGGGTTCAGACGTCCATCTTGCTCGGCGGTTAGCCACGCCCCCCCAAGCCTCACATTTTTTGACCCCCGACAATTGGCCAACTATAGACTCTCTGGTGCAACAGGGAGGACAGTTTGAAATATCTTTTTTGGCAAGCGCTACAGGTTTGCAATTTTCTTGAAACATTGGGACCCACGGAGGGCTTTCGACGCCCGCGCACAAAATTTTGAGGTATATTGCGAGGAAGGGGAGCCCCTTCCTCATACTATTTCTAGGATGTACATGTTGTTTATGGCACCCACTGAGGATTTTATAATGCTAGGTTTAAGCAAATGGGAGAGAGATCTTGACCAAATCTTCACACCAGTCCAGCGCCAGAACATTATATATCTGTAGTTAAAATCATCAAGGTGCACAAAAACTCAGGAGTCTAATCATAAGTTACTAACATGTTGGTACTATACCCCTTCAATTCTTAATACATTTTTTCCAGATGCCTCAGACTGTTGTTGGAGACGATGTGAGGGACAAGGGACCTTACTCCATATCTTTTGGATATGCCCAAAAATTAGACAGTTCTGGCTGGAAGTACAGAGGATTACCCAAAAATTCACAGAGTTTTAGATCCCAGATGGTCCGGCATTTTTCTTGCTACAGAGCAACCAAATCCCACTTAAGAAATATAAAAACTCAGTACTTTGCCAATTGGTGAATGCAGCGAAAGCCTGCATCACCCTGTGCTGGAAGGACCCTCGGGTACCCCCCATCTCTATGTGGCTTAATAAAGTTAGAAGAGTTGGGATAATGGAAAATATTGTGCCCACGACCTTGGATAGAATAGAATAAGTTACTGAAATATGACCCGGGTGGGAAGTATTTGTACAGTAGGAAGGGGGGAGGAGGCTACTCGGAAGTGAGGAGGAGGAGTGAAGACAGTTTAGGTAGGAAGTGGGGGAGCCTGGGCAGATGGCTCTTCCTCCCTGGGCATGGGAGGGGAGAGGGAGGGGGTCTCAATTTTTTTACTCCCCCCTTTTTTTTTTTGTTTAGTTATGTTCTATTTGGTTTGTTTTCTATGTTTAAATATGATTAAAATAACAGGAGTATTGAAACTTCAGAGGCATAAGAATGTAGAAATATGAGGAGAGGGTTAAGTATGTTTGCAAAGTATAATGCCCCGTACACACGGTTGGATTTTCCGATGGAAAATGTGTGATAGGACCTTGTTGTCGGAAATTCCGACCGTGTGTAGGCTCCATCACACATTTTCCATCGGATTTTCCGACACACAAAGTTTGAGAGCTTGCTATAAAATTTTCCGACAACAAAATCCGTTGTCGGAAATTCCGATCGTGTGTACACAAATCCGACGCACAAAGTGCCACGCATGCTCAGAATAAATTAAGAGATGAAAGCTATTGGCTACTGCCCCGTTTACAGTCCCGATGTACGTGTTTTACGTCACCGCGTTCAGAATGATCGGATTTTCCGACAACTTTGTGTGACCGTGTGTATACAAGACAAGTTTGAGCCAACATCCGTCGGAAAAAATCCTAGGATTTTGTTGTCGGAATGTCCGATCAATGTCCGACCGTGTGTACGGGGCATAAGTATGTAGGGAAACCGTGTACTCCTAGTGACCAATTTTTGTTATGGGATATACATGATGTGACTGTATTATGACTATGATGTATTGTTGTTTCTTTTTTCTTCTCTTGTAAAAATAAAGAATTAAAAAAAAACAAACAAATAAAATCCTTAAGTGAACCATTTACAAACACTGAGCTCCAACTGGCAATCAATTCCCTCCCCTTAGGGAAAGCCCCTGGCCCAGACGGGCTTACCAGCAAATATTACAAACAATTCTCCCATTTACTAACCCCTCTAATGACCACTGTATTCAATGACGCTGCCTCCTCTTCTTCATTTCCTTCCAAAAAGCTACAGGCAATGATAATAACTCTCCCAAAACCAAGAAAAGAACCAAATACCCTTCAAACTTCAGACCAATCTCCTTACTAAATCTCAACCTTAAAAGCTATGCAAAACCTATTGCCAATCAACTGAATGACATTTTACCCACCTTGATCCATCGAGACCAAACAGGTTTTAGCCATGGCTGCCAAGCATCCAATGCTACTAGGTGACTTACAGACATTTTCTACCATTCTGAGTCTAGCAGAATGCCTTCTCTGCTTCTATCCTTAGGCGCAGAGAAGGCGTTCAACAGAATTCACTGGACCTATCTTCATAGAGTCTTTATTTGGCTTCTGTGGCAGAATACTCCAAGCAATTTTAGCCCTCCACTCAAACCCCTCAGCGAAAGTATATTCTGCAGAAATGATATCCCAATCATTCCATATAACTAAGGGCACACGACAAGGTTGCCCATCATCTCATTTAATATTTAATCTATTCATGGAACACCTAGCAGAACACATCAGAACTAACCCCAAGATCTCTGGCTTTACAATAGATAGAACCTCACATAAAATCAGCCTATTTGCTGATGATTTAATCCTTATGGTCACAAACCCGACCACTTCCCTGACAGAAATACAAACCACCTTCAAATGGTTTAGTAGAATATCCTACTACAAAGTGAACAAAACAAAGGCATTTATATTTGACTTCGGTCTAGATGCCACAATGAGAAACCTATTACAATCCCAACTTCCATTTACTTGGGCCAAGAACAACATATCATACTTAGGCATCTAGCTCACCAAAACAGTGAAAGTCCTTTTTGCAACGAATTACAAAATGTTTGCCAATAGACTACAAACTGAATTACATAAACTAGCGAAACACTAAATATCTTGGTCTGGAAAATTAGCTGCGTTCAAGATGATTTATTTACCACAAATACTTTACCTTGTCAGAACCCTACCTACGCCCATCCCCTATTCACACTTCAAATCCCTCTAAACAATGTTTAACAAATTTATATGGAAAGGGAAAAAACCCAAATGCGCTCACTCAAATCAAACACAAATTGGCAGGAGATTCAGGGTATATAGACTTCAAGGACTACTACCTTGCTACGAAACTAACACATTGGGTACAAATAGAATCCTGCTCACTTATTTTTTTTTTTTTTACATCAAACAAAGTTTTATTAATCAACTGGTGCATACATGTGATGTTTGCTTTAACATACAAACTTGGCAACTAGTACATGGATTGTTACAAAGTCTGTACATATGCTAGATAATACATTATGCTTATGCTGTGAGAATATTCCGTGTTCATATATGTAACACTTAGAAACCACACATCAGGGTGTACACTCAAAAAATCATTCCATACTAAAATGGTTTCATTATACACAGGTATCAGATTCTTGGAGCCAACGATCCCATATCTTATTGTACTTGGCAGGGCAACCTCTATTAATATATATTTATTTCTTATACGGCAGTGTATTATTCACTTAGACCTTCCATTCCACTAGTTTAGGAGACGCTTGTCTCATCCATTTTTTGGCTATAACCTTTCTTGCAAAGAGTGTTTCATGGAGAAATGTTTTTGTGTATTTGTCAATTGTGTCTGGAATTATACCCAAGAGGCATTGTTTTGGATCTAGTGCTAGGGGTGAGCCCATTGTATCGTGTAGGAATGTCACAATTTGTTCCCACAGACAGGATCTTAGTTATGAGGAAAGGTTGCGAGCACTGAACTTATTCTCTCTGGAGAAGAGACGCTTGAGAGGGGATATGATTTCGATTTACAAATACCGGACTGGTGACCCCACAATAGGGATAAAACTTTTTTGCAGAAGAGAGTTTAACAAGACTCGTGGCCACTCATTAAAATTAGAAGAAAAGAGGTTTAACCTTAAACTATGTAGAGGGTTCTTTACTGTAAGAGCGGCAAGGATGTGGAATTCCCTTCCACAGGCGGTGGTCTCAGCGGGGAGCATTGATAGCTTCAAGAAACTATTAGATAAGCACCTGAATGACCACAACATACAGGGATATACAATGCAATACTAACATGTAATCACACACATAGGTTGGACTTGATGGACTTGTGTCTTTTTTCAACCTCACCTACTATGTGACCCTGAATCTTAGGACATGTCCATATCAAATGGAAAAAGGTGCCAGTCTCTTTCCCACACATCAGGCATGTGGTAGATTGTGTGCGTTTATATTTTGCCACTCTAATAGGGCGTACACACGGTCGGTCTTTGTTCGGACATTCCGACAACAAAATCCTAGGATTTTTTCCGACGGATGTTAGCTCAAACTTGTTTTGTCTACACACGGTCGCACAAAGTTGTCAGAAAATCCGATCGTTCTAAACGTGGTGATGTAAAACACGTACGTCGGGACTATAAACGGGGCAGTGGCCAATAGCTTTCATCTCTTTATTTATTCTGAGCATGCATGGCACTTTGTGCGTCGGATTTGTGTACACACGATCGGAATTTCCGACAACGGATTTTGTTGTCGGAAAATTTTATCTCCTGCTCTCCAACTTTGTGTGTCGGAAAATCCGATGGAAAATGTCCGATGGAGCCCACACACGGTCGGAATTTCCGACAACACGCTCTGATCGGACATTTTCCATCGGAAAATCCGGCCGTGTGTACGGGGCATTAGAGGTGTGAGGTATGCTCTATGAAGAATGTAAAGCTGCAACAGGCGGTCTGATAATTTGGGGGACACAGCCCTACAAGACTCCAGTGCCTCACCCCACTCCTCATCCTCTATTGGTCCCACTTCTCTTTCCCATCTTGGTTTAAGATCATATGCTATTCTAGTAGAAACAGGGGTTGAGAGCATGTTATAGAAAGCTGAAATCAATTTATGGGGGTCTGTGTTCTTAATTACTGCCATTAGGACATTAGGTGTAGGGTTTGGGAGGGAATCAGGAAATTGCGATTGCGCCGCATGACGGATTTGTAAAAATCTAAAGAACATTTGATTCTGAATTGTGAATTCTGCTTTAAGTAAATCAAAAGTTTTTAGATGCCCATCTTTTAATAAGTGATGCAGATAAAATATTCCCTGCATGGACCATAGAAATGTGTCATGTATTTTGTTAAATTCAGGAAGATTCTTGTTGTGCCATACCGGCGTGTAATCATTGAACTGTGCGATTTCAAGTTTAGAAGTAGCTAAGTCCCATATTTTCCTGTAGTGATATAACATGGTATATCTATTTTCCCCTAGTTCCATCCCCCCGAGCCCGATGCTATAGCATATATCGAGTCCTTGGTGTGTTGTGCCCAGTTTGGACATAGGAGCGTGAGAAACCTCTCGCTGTCCGTTTTATCCAAGTGAAAAAGTTGTGACAACTGTGATGCAATGTAATATAGGTTAAAGTCCGGAAGAGCTGTCAGTCGGATCTTAAGAGTTCTTAAGAGTTTGCCATGCCAGTTTGTGTCTGTTGGTGCCCCACACGAATGGCTTAAGAAGGGACTCTAGAGATTTAAAGTGCTTCAGGGGTAAGTAAACCGGAGAGTGCCAGAGAACATACAGTATTTTAGTGAGTAAGATCATTTTAATTAAATTTATGCGGCCCCAGGTCCCAAGTGGGAGTTTGGACCAAACCCGTACTTTATTTTTAACCATGGAAATGAGAGGGTCTATATTGAGGGATACGTAATCTGCAGGGGATCTAGATATACAGGTCCCTAGATATTTAATAACATCAAACTCTCTGAAGCGGTAGTCTGGCTTGGGATTCTGGGGGTGGGAAGCTATCGATTGGTAGAATTTGGGACTTATCCCAATTGATTTTCAGTCCTGAAAATATTCCGAATTGTTCGATCGTGTGGAGTGCGGTACATAGAGATGGGCCCGAGTCCGCTAGATATAACAGCGTGTCGTCAGCATACCTACTGATTTTTTCAATTAAAGAGCCCAGTCTTAGACCTTTAATCTCCGGGTTCGTTCAGATGGATATCGCCAGGGGTTCTGCCGCAAGGCCATACAATAGTGGGGACAAGGGGCAGCCCTGTCTCGTGCCTCTGCTGAGGTCAAACATCTGAGACGACCACCCATTAGCCACCACCCTGGCCCTGGGTGTCTGGTATAGTAATTGAACCCATTTAATGAATTTTGGGCCGAAGCCATAGCCCTCCAAACATCTCTAAAGATACCTCCACTCCACCGAGTCGAAGGTTTTTGCTGTGTCTAAAGTCACCATAACTTGTGAGCCAACCTCCTCGTGTGTAGCCTGTAAATTCATATATAATTTCCTGAGATTAAACGAGGTGTTGCGACCAGGCATAAAACCCACCTGATCTGTATGTATTAGTGATAAAATAACCTGATTAAGCCTAATAGATAGTACTTTGGCCAATATTTTAATATCAACCTGTAGAAGGGATATTGGACGATAGGATTCCGGGTATCCCGGGTCCTTTCCCGGTTTGGGGATGAGGACTATTGTTGCCTCTGCCATAGATGGGGTAAAGTCCCAGTCTCAAAGAGATGATTGTATAAGGTTAACAGTTTAGGGGTTAATATTTCGCTGAATTGGTAATAAAACTCAATTGGGAGTCCAATCTTCACTGTGCTTTTTCCCCATATTCAAACATTTTTTGTTTGGAGAAAAAAAGTTTTTGTCTGGCTTTCTGGTATTGTAGCTGGATAACTACTCTGGTTTGTAATTTTAGCAGGTCCGCATTTACGGGGTCGGGGTGGTAGCAAAGTCTCTTTCAGCAGAAGATAGGTCCTCCAATGCCTTACCGAGGGTACTAGAGGAATTTGTCTTGATTTTATTAATAGCAATAATTAACGTGGATCGAGCAAATAGCTTAAAGGAGTCCCATACTGCGGAGGGCGATGCTGACTTGTCATTCTCCGCAAAGTACAATCTCCACTTATCCACAAGCTTATCATCCTCAGGTAGAAGAGAGAGCCAAAATGGGTTCAAACGCCAAGACCGTGTTGGTTTTTCTATAGGGATGCTTAACGTAATCCAGTAGGGACTGTGATACGAGAGTATTCTGGGGCAGAATGCAGCTTCTGATAGTCTTGGTATTAATCTGTGGGAAATGAGTATGAAGTCTATGCGGGACATAGAATTGTGAGAAGATGAGAAACACGAGTATGATTTAGTCTGTGGGAACTTATGGCGCCATGTATCTGTTGTATCTGTGGAAGGTGGAAATGAGCTTAGAGAACCTAGTTTCGTTGGGAGTATTAAGGGTAGGTGGAGTAGGTTGTAGCCTATCCAAGGTCGGATTTAGTGTGGTATTAAAGTTGCCTAGCCAAACTGCAGATATAGCAGAGTGGCGGGCCATGAATGAAAATCCTTCTTTAATTATGGAAATGTTAAATGGGGGTGGTACATAGAAAGCCAATATTAGTAGGGGTTCTCCATATAATTTAGCTAGGATAAATAAGTATCGTCCCTGTGGATCAGTGGACAATTCAAACAACTCAAAGTGTACCGATTTAGCTATCAAGACTGAGACTCCCCTGGAATGGGATGTGTGGGTAGAATGATACGCCCACCCAACCCATGGTCGGCGGAGTGCCATCTGGATGCTCCCCTCCACATGCGTCTCTACCAAGGCTATCACATCAGCACGCTGTTTCTTGAGGAATGTGAAGACTGCTGCACGCTTAAATTTCTCGCGCATGCCCCTCACATTCCACTGAAGAAATTTTAGGGATGCCATAAATACAACCTTTTGAAATCTAATGAAACAGTTATGTTGAGCAATTAGCTCTTTATGTATGAAGCGTATAGGTTTCTAGTATGCAAACCCTGGTGTATGAATCCTGTATCACATAATACGCATGAACACTCACATGAGCATAGCATTCGAAACGTTACCTGTTTTCTGCGGTTAGTATGCACAATCAAGTTTAACCACACTATAAACAAATAAACTCCCACCCCCCTCCCCGCCCTACACTGTCCCATACTGGTGCGGGCATATTCCCTTAACTTGTGTCCAACTGGGAAACATTCCAACTTCCAGGTTACATAGAAAATGCAGAACATCTGGCTAAGTCCCCGGGGTCGGAGTAGAATAAGAGATATCATCCATATCAATAGTGCAAGGTATGGCATGGTTTCTCGATCCCCTTGTTTCCAATTGAATGCATCTAATATGTTCCAGAAAATATTCCAGTAATCATGGTACTGCTTCCCAGTGGTGTGTGGGGTAAAGTCTCGCTGCACGATGCATGTTATTGGTAGGACTTCTGCTCTTCCGGAGCCCCGGAGAGTAAGTGGACTCTTATACTGTAAATGTCCAGAATTTGTACTTTATACTTGCGCTGGTTCGTAAATGATTCCGTGTCATGTTTGTAATGGAAATTTGTAAGTTCTGTACATAATTGTATTCTATTTTGTATGTATTGCGCACTGCCCTCACTGTGCACACGGCACTAATAATGTTTTCAGTACATGTTTACATTCTTTTGAGTCCTGATTAGAATTGGCCTGCCTATGTAACGCCCCTTGTTACCATGAACGTACAATTGTAATATTAATGTGATACCTACGTAATTATGTGCATAAAAACCTTCAATTGCGTCATAATAAAGCAGAACAGTTATTTGTAAAGATGCTGAGCGTATCTTTTGTGTCTGTTCCCTACTGCAGTAGTTATTATTAATTTGGAACCATTAATCAATATGAGGATAGGAGTTGCCTATCATCAATTTAACCGAGTCAGCATGACGAGCTTTGCCTTAGGAGGGGATTCCAGGTGACCCTGAGTATCCGAAACGAGGAGCTTGAGAAGATCCGGGAATTTCTGATAATCACCCGGCTGAGGTAAGCCTTTTGCTTACATTTGAGTTATCAGACTTCCTTGATCGGTAAGGCATTTTCGGGACAAAGGGTACCTATTTTACTCCTCTTAATCGAACTGTATTGATTGGTGGTTATATGTTATGTTGTCCCTGTCTATTGTCCATCGGAGTGTTATAGATAAGAAAGGGAAGAATAGTGCTGTTCACAGGTATATGTAGTAAATCTGCTAGATAAAGTAGTTTAGAGGCAAGAGGGTATAGGCACACGTAGAGAAGAGAGAAGACTGGCCAGTCATTATGGGCATTAAATTAAGTAAGGGAATGAAGGGTAAGAGACCCTCAAAAATGCCCAGCGCAAGAGGAGCGCTATATATGAACCGAAGGTGCGGATCTGCCTATACTGAGCCCCTACATTAATGGTTAAAGTGGACAGGGATCCACAATGGGTAACTGGGTTACCAAGCTCCGCAGGGGCTAAGAATCATGCAGAGTAAACAGCTAGAGAAACAGCTGAGCAGGATGGATCAAGGGTGATATTAACACTGGACAGAAAGGGACATTTTCATGTTAAGTTGTGGGATGAATTTGGGGTCAGGCACTACAACTAGTAATTAGAGTCAGAAACAGAGAAATGAGAGGTAAAACAGAATACTTTATATGTTGTCAGAGATGGAGGATGGGATGAGCACTGTGGCTGCCCGTCTGATCATAGAAGCTAGAAATAAAAAATATCTGAACAAAATAAGGAATGCAGAATTTAAGGCAGGGAAATATTAATGAGAGTTAAAAGAAAGTGAGAGAATGATATGCATGTGTTGTGTACAAATGGGAAAATGTAAGCGATTTTAGAGAGATATTGGTGTATGCGTGTGCGAATGCTGGGACCTTTAGTTCTATTGCTTGTGTGTGTGTGTCATGTACGCAGATGTGACCCCCTCCTTTGTGCTCTCCTGAAAGAATGTGGCTGAGATGAGAGGTCAGTGATAAGCTGGAAGGACACCATGCCAATTCCAGTTTTTTAGACAAAACATTTATAACAAAATGTGCCGGGTTAACGAATCTAATGGTAAACAATGTGATCACAATTATTTTTTTAATCTGTTTTCCAAACATGGTAAAATGAAGGTTACATTTAACCGTGTATTGCACAAATTGAATATCCTTTGATAGTGGAAAGAGTGCATTTAAAAAAAGGGAAATTAAAGTAAAATTAAGTAATAATGAGTATTCATTTCTAATATGAGTTTAACAATTTTATTAATAATATAGATATTTTGAAACTGGTTTAGACAACCTTTGGTTGGAAATGAAATCCAGGTTATTGGGGAAATTTGTAAAAATGGGATTAGTTTAGATTAAGATAACAATTTTGTAATTTTACATTTATACAATAAGCCCTTATTGAGAGAAAAAACGATTAAGATGAGGTTGTTATTTGGAATACAGCTGCCATAATATTTAACAAAGCCAAGATGGATGGGATACAGTACATAAGAAGTTTTTCTACAAAAATGAAATTTTAAGGTTTTTGATAATAACTTGATGTGCGGTCCATGATGTGAGAGTAATAATAAATACTATTTAAATAGAACAGACCCATGACATAAAGTCCACACACCCTGTTAGGATAGATGCCACCTGCAGCCAGTTGTTTTATAGTTTTTGATGCTGTCTGGTCCATCATACAGATTGCTGGTCCTTTTGTTTTATTTATTTTTATTTTTGAAATCCAAAGCAGAATGTGTGGATTGTGAAATGATGTGCCCCTTTTCCTTGTAAGTGCAGTGGTATAAGCAGAAGAATATTTTGGATTTATGGGCATCTCTCCATGACCGCAGAGTATTGTTATCATTTATTATAATATTGCCAGGAAGAAGTTGTCTTTTGAAACATGAAACTGGAGTTCTTACACAAACAGCGTGATAGAAAACAAGCCATTGTAATATATTTATGCAAGCTGGACCCAGTAATGAAGGGTTCACCCTGAAATATCAGAGCTGTAGCTTTAATGTAAAGGTGCTATTAGACAAAGTTAGATATTGTTTTGGTCAAACATTTAATTTTTAATGGTCCGACATTCTGCGCAGCAAATATACAGCTAACTAAATGTTTGTCTAATGAAAGGTTTAAAATATGAGTTTGTTTATGTACAAATCTAACAATGAAAAATGTGTACATTTGAATCCAGCCACCTTATTGCCTCTATTGGAGGAGGCTGGAGACAAAGGAAGACACGTGTGTTAAATTGATGATGTAGGAATCAGCTGCTGTGAGCCCAGTGCAGGACACACTCCCTGAAGACCCAGATATTTAATTTTTTTCTAGATTTGAGTATGCAGTTTATCACCCAGAAGCATACTCTGTATTCAAAGTCATTGGATCCTTTTTCCCCAGCTCAAGAAGCAGAGCTCCATGTTTTAGCAAAGCCTGTGAGCTATAAAAAAGTGTATATTTATATAGATAGTCGAGATATAGAGAGCTTTTGGTTCCATTTAAAGGGCAAGAAGTTTGTTTTTACTTTGGCAGGTAAACCAACCAAGCATGCCAAGTTAATTTGATCGGCTGTTTTCAGCCTTCCAGGTTCTTGCTGAGGTAGCCATATTAACTTTAAAACTCCCACATGGAAGCAGACCAGGCGACTCTAATGCCCCGTACACACGGTCGGACTTTGTTCGGACATTCCGACAACAAAATCCTCGGATTTTTTCCGACGGATGTTGGCTCAAACTTGTTTTGCCTACACACGGTCGCACAAAGTTGTCGGAATTTCCGATCGCCAAGAACGCGGTGACGTCAAGCACGTACGACGAGACTAGAAAAGGCCAGTTCAGAACCAAGCGAGGCACCCTTTGGGCTCCTTTTGACTTCTCGTGTTAGTAAAAGTTTGGTGAGAGACGATTCGCGCTTTTTCAGACTCGTGGCTTTCAGATCGTTTTCTGCCGTTCAGTTTGTGCTTGTGGGTTTGTATCTGCTCTTCAGTGCGTGCAAGCAAGTTCCGCGTAACTTTAAGGAGTCATTGTATTCTTGTTCGTTCGTTACTGGTTTTCAGGTCACTCTTCACAGGCCTTGCTGTTCTTCAGTGCTTTCTGTTACTTCGTTCTGAGCAGCCGACCATTTTCTAGCCATGTTTCGTATGCGTACTCCTCGTACAGTTCGTGCTGTGCGGGGGCTTGGTGTTGGGGTCCTGACCTTGACACAAGTCCAGTCCATGAACAGGGTGGGGAGGAGTTCATGGACCAAGAATTGGTTGCTTCAGCGTGACCAGTTCTGTCATATGCCTTTGCTCCGTGAGATCCGTGAGAATAATCCTGATGATTTCAGGAACTTTCTCAGGGTGACGGACCCCGTGTTTCACCGTTTGTTGGCTTTGCTGACCCCTTATATTAGCAGTCAGGATACCTGCATGAGGCAAGCCATCACTCCGGAGCAGAGGTTGGTCGCTACCCTGCGGTATTTGGCCACAGGGAGAAGCCTGCAGGACCTCAAGTTCTCGACAGGCATCTCCCCCCAGGCTCTTCTTTGTGGACATTTACTGCTTGTGTTTGTTTTAGCTGACCCTGATAGAAATGTGTGGAGTCCAGAAAATGTCGTGATTGTGTAACCTTCCAAAGCACTGTTGGCTGTTATTTACTAAATGCAAAGACACTTTGCACTACTACACTGAAACGGCACTTGTAGTGCAAAGAGTATTTGCCCTTAGGAAATTACCCCCATTTTCTCATCAAACAACAATTACATCACCCCAAAAATGTTGTAGCGTTGAGACAATAATCCACATATCCTTGATGAACAATCTTTTTAATACCAGCACAATCACATGTGCATTTACCCAAGGTTTTTCTGACAAACCGACATGTTTGTTGTATACCAATTTTTGTGGTGTCATTATCCAAAATCAAAAGGTGCATTTTATAGAAAACAGGCATGTGTAAAACCAACAAGAAAATACACAAATCTTGATCTTACAAAGTTCACATTTGGTAGAACTGGAAGGCAATATCAGACATCAGTATTTAGGAACTGTGTTTGATATTGCGTTCAGATGGGGGGAAATCACCCCTGGAAAAGCCAAATTTGGAAGATGCACACAAATTTCACAATGTCAACATGTGCTATCTGCCATCACGGGGGATCACGGGACGTGTTTTGGGGGAGAAAGCCCTTCCTCACCGCTACTTTATTATTGAGGAAGGGGTTGCACCCCCAAAACGCGTCCATTGATCTCCCGTGATGGCAGATAGCACATGTTGACACTGTGTGCATCTTCAAAATTAGGCTTTGGGAAAAATCACAAAAACATTTCGCACATTGTAGCACACAAAAGAAGAAAGTGATTTGGAGGGGCTTTAAACTCGCCCCAAAACATCAATGATGTTTTTATATTTTGGAATAACATCATTGATGTTTTGATTGATGTTTTGCAATTGTAAATTACACCCCATGATCTCCCCGATCAGGATCTGGGCACTTTCGGATGTGAAAGGATCTTCATCCACAACCTCACGATCACCTAAAAAGAGAGGAACCACAAAATAAATTAGGTTTCCAAAAAATACCAAAATCCATCTCTTATCTGAGCCTGTGGTCGCAGACACTCACCTGTTGTGGTGACTATTTCCACCACGTCTTCATCCTCCTGCTCTTCTTGTGTTGGGGGGATTTCCCCTTCTTCCAGAGGGGGGGGGCTCTGGTCTCCTCGGATGAGGGGTGTCCTCCGAGTCTTTTATCCCCTATGTAAAACAAAAATGGTATAATTAGCACACAGATATTTGATGGCAGAACTATAAAGATGAAACATTGCTTGGAAGTGGGGTACAATTATCTATTTTAGCCGAGTTCCAAGATGTATATTTTTTCTTGCCCTTTGTCAAGCTGCAATACTTTACCTGTTTAGTACAAGCTTCACAGATGTAGCCCCCCCTATAGTATACACTGGAGCACCTGTGTGGCCCCCCTAATAAAAATGGTGTTCTGGGGTCCCACACTAGTGCTCCAGCGTCCAGATGTGAAAACAGCTGCTCAGTGTCCTCTCCTTACACACAATCTAGTTTGCATTTCATTCTAGTAACAAAGCCATCTACACAACCCAATTCTTTAAAGACAAGTATAGGGCCTCAAAATGGTGGCCAAATGCATATGGCCTAAACAATGGTATTTTATAGTCCGAAAGAAAAATGTGTGATCCGAACGAATAATGTGCCCATGAACATGAAAGTTGCCATTTTAAACTGTACAACAATTCCTAAAAGCACATGAAGCAGCACGAACGTAATAAACCCCCAAAAAATAGGAACACAGCACAACTACTTACTTTTTTGCAGCACTCTCCGGATCTTTCTGTACTGCTCATGTTCTTGTAATTTCAGGTCCGACCACCGCTTCCTGAGCTGATCTTTCGATCGTCGTACCCCGAAATTCCGGTGCAGACTCCTGACCACTTTCGCCATGATCTTGGCCTTTCTGACATTGGGGTTGGGGTAAGGCCCATACTTTCCATCATAGTCGGCCTTCTTCAGGATGTCCACCATCTCCAACATCTCCCCAAAGGACATATTTGAGTCCTTTAATCTCCTTCTGGATTGGGACGTTTCAGGCTCCAGCCTTTCCTCCTCCTCCTCCTCGTTGCTACAGTTATCACGATCCTGCTGTCTATCCGCCATTTGCTCTTCCCCCCACTGCGCCGAACGAAAAGGGGCGGGGAATAGACTAGAAAGAACGTCAGGGGCGGGCGGAGTTATACGCATGCGCAGTGTGTATAAATCGTAACGCGCGCGTCTTACGTACGATCTGTGAGCGGAGGAAGGAGCATCGGACACGCCGATCGTGCTAACGAAGGTAAGTTCTAAACTTGGGCCTATACTGCTTCGAAATGGAAGCCTATATTGTAACAAGATTATGGGAGTTTGGCCTGACATTAGGGTTTGTCTTGTGTTGTGTCTTGCAGAGAAAATGGATGGCTTCAATGACCACAACTTCCTTCCCCTGTTCATAGACCAGTACAGGGAGCTGCCCTGTCTGTGGCAGGTCAGACACCCCCATTATAACCACAAACAGAAGAGGCAGGCAGCGCTGGAGAAACTGCTGGAGTTGGTGAAGCCGGTGGTCCCCACAGCAACCATCCCTTATTTAAAAGCTAAAATCGGTAACCTGAGGAGCACTTATCTGAGGGAGCGCAAGAAGGTCACAGATTCCCAGAGGTCCGGAGCTGCAGCAGATGACGTTTATGTCCCCAGGCTGTGGTACTACGAGAGACTGCGATTTCTGTCAGACCAGACTGAGGTCAGGGAATCCCTCTCTACTCTTCCTTCCACCCTTCCTTCCACCTCAGCTGAGGCTTCCGATGTCCAACCTGGGCCTTCCAGCCAGGAAGAAGTGGAGGTGCCCAGCTGGAGTCAGGTATAGCATTCTTCTAAAGATTTCTGGGCAATAAATAAATTATGTTTATTAGTTATTATTGATCACTAATTGCTGCTTGAAAGTGTTTTACATATCAATAGACAGTAGTGGGCACCCAAAATTGGGACAAGAATGAAAAATGCTGGGCTCAGAAGGATAGTCTGTTATATTTGTTAACATTCAATTTGCAGCAGTGAGGAGGTGAAAATTGTGTGTGATTGATGTAAAAAATACTAAAACTATGTCCCTTTTTCATACACAGGAAGACCTCAGCCAGGAGGAGGCTGTGGAATGTGGCAGTCAGGAGGAGGCGGGGATTAGTGGCAGCCAGGAGACGGTGGGGCTAAGTGTCAGCCAAGAGAAGCCTGGGACCAGTCGCAGCCTGACTGAGTCTCAGGTTCCTCCCCCCCGCCTGCCACATAAAAGGGCCAGGAAGATGGCTCCCAGTCCTGTGCAGGATTCAGCATACAGGCTGATCCAGGAGGCTTCGGCGTCTCTCCGAGCCTTCCCCAGTCCTGAAGAGGCCTTTGCCTGCATGGCTGCCACAAAATTGCAGGGCATGCAGGAGGGCCAACGCAGGCTCTGTGAGGACCTGCTTTATAAAGTGCTTCGTAAGGGGGAGAGTGGAGAACTGACATCCAAGACGGATGTCATGGAGATGGACGATCCTCCTCCTCCTCCTGCTGCCACAACTCCACCACCACAGCCAAAGCCTGGGGACATAGATGTCATCTGCTGCTTTCCGGATCTCTGGGACTTCTGGACCAGACTGCCCTCCCTAAGATAAGGACTCCTCAGGCCACCAATTTTGCTTTTAAATAATTGATGTCTGCCCTGGGGGTCCAAGGCTTCGCCCACTTCTGCAGTTTCTCCAGCGTTGCCTCCCTCTTTGTTTTTTTTTATAGTTGTGACCCCTTAATAAAAAAAAATTTCAGGAAATTCTACTCTCCTGTGTGTGTTTTCATCCAAAAAGGACAGTTTGTTGGTAACGATTCAGGTACATTTCTAAAGTACAATGTGAAAATAACAAGGGACAACAACACCAAACAATCTCCTACAGATTAAATAGAACAACATATAATGGTGTTGTGGGAACTTGTCACAAAAAACACACAAACATTTTCGGGAGTACAAATCAAAATCAACAAAAAAAAAAAATTAAAAAAGAGAAACACAAAAAAAATCTACATTAAAGTAAAAAAAAATAAACAAAAATATGTTGTCAGATGTGAGAAATCTAAATATATTGAGGGAATCCCGATAAATAGTAACGAAAGAAGTTTGTGAGAAGTCTGTGTGAATATGAGCATCAAAACTACTTCATTCTTGTCACATTATAAAGAAGAAGAGAGTGCGCTGTATTAAACCATTTTTAACATTGCGCTAAGTTTACCAGAACGAGCTGTCCCGTCTCGGAATTTCTTCTGAGCATGCGTGGCACTTTGTGCGTCGGAACAGGCCACACACGGTCGGAATTGACGCGATCGGATTTTGTTGTCGGAAAATTTTTTCTCCTGCTGTCCAACTTTGTGTGTCGGAAAATCCGATGGAAAATGTCCGATGGCGCACACACACGGTCGGAATTTCCGACAACACGCTCCGATTGGACAATGTCCATCGGAAAATCCGACCGTGTGTACGGGGCATAAGGATGCTGCATTACAGCCCCAGACACTTGATGGGTCTGTGCAACTCACGGATTCCACCCTAGTTCTGGCCCAGTATAGCTGGGATTAATAATTCAACTTTAAGGACCCCAGAACGAGAAGAACAAGTGGTCCACAGGGGGCAACTTCTTATGAAACAGGACTTTGGAAAAGGTGATCATTTATGTCTGCCAGCCACTCTTTTCCCTCCAGCTTGACACATGGACCGTGTCATCAGTCACAAGCAGTTATGGCTGCCTTAGTAAATGAGCGTGGGATAGAGACAGGGTTCTCCACAGTTGTTTTTAGAACATACCACTTCTTGTTTTACCTGTTACCAAAGGTGTTACCAAAAGCTGAACATCCCTTCCAGAGATTAAGAAAGATATATCCAGATGCCCAAGTCAGGATCTTACGAGTATGGATTTTGTCTGTATGGACATGTTTTTTGGATGTCCAGTGGAAAATGCTACTGCAAAGGCCACAGTAAAAAGTGTTATCGGAAGTAGTTTGTAAGTACAGAGTGCCAGAATCTACAGAGAGTAACAGAGGAAATCATTTTTATAGGAGAGTCCTTACTAGAAGTTTTGAGGTTTTATTTTTACACCCCTTAGTGTCTACAATGTAGCGGACAAAGTAGAGTAAGAAACTAGAAAACTTTTGCCTGAATGTTTTCTTATATTTTATCAAGCCCCTAAGGAGATGTTGGACTCTCTCCCTATGGGATTTGGTTTGGGAGTGTGTTACTCACTTGCTTATATTTTGTCTCAGCAGCTGAAGTCCTCTATTCGGATCTCACAGAGAATATTGCTGATCTTTTAAGGTTTTTTGACAAACTCATTTATGTGTTTTCTCCCCAATTCCCGATCCTAAAAGTTTGGAAGGATCTAAAACTAAAGCCAGGTGACTTGTGGATTGTTAAGAGACATTTATATATAAGGAAATGTTTGGAGACTCAATACAGCATCTATTTCATGTACAGTTTTTGCAAAACTTGAAGGAAAAGTCACCTGGATACACACCAGACACTGCAAAAATGACTAGATTAAAGAAATCTCTGTGTTTGATTTGTTTCCCTCGATCACAGTCTAGGGTACTTTTTGATTCAATTACTTTAATTGTAGGGGATATATATATTTGAAAAGTAGTTTAGCCATGTTGAAGTCATGTTTTGTCTTTTGTACATCTTCCATTTTATGTAGAATTGTCTGTGTTTACATATGCTGATAAATCAGCATGCCCACAATTCAGCTAGGAGGCCATTCTGGCCACAGGAGTGTACAGTCAGTACTCTGTAAATATGTCTTATCAATCATTTGTTTTTCACAATGAAAATTCATTTGGTAATGAAAAAAGTTGCTCAGCTATTATTTTCTCCACAATGGAGTTTTTTTTTGCCTCTTTGGCCTGGACTACCTCCACCTAAGCGTGTGGAGGTTCCAGGTTAAAGGTGATAGCAGGTATGGTTAGTGATCAAAATATTGATCAAAAGAGGGGAGACTGTAATGGAAATTTGTAAGCTCTGTACATAATTGTATTCTATTTTGTATGTATTGCACACTGCCCTCACTGTGCACACAGCACTAATAATGTTTTCAGTACATGTTTACATTCTTTCGAGTCCTGATTAGAATTGGCCTGCCTATGTAACACCCCTTGTTACCATGAACGTGCAATTGTAATATTAATGTGATACCTACGTAATTATGTGCATAAAAACCTTCAATTGCGTCATAATAAAGCAGAACAGTTATTTGGAAAGATGCTGAGCGTATCTTTTGTGTCTGTTCCCTACTGCAGTAGTTAAATATTAATTTGGAACCACTAATTAATATAAGGATAGGAGTTGCCTATCATCAATTTAACCAAGTCATGTTCAAATAATTTTTGTGGGCACTAAGGAACAGTTTACATCCCCAAGTGGGCGGCGTCAAAAAGGGTTCCATACATCTGCAGGGAACAATGCAGTCATGCGACTCTAAAGGAAAATTACGCTGTAAATGAGTTTAGACGTAATAGTTAGGCCTCTATATAGATATATCTGGTACTTGATCAGTCAGCTCTTTCAGGGATAGCGTGGCGTTCCGACCAGGAAATCACTTCTTCAGGATCTTCAAAAAAGACCGCACGCCCGTCATGTTCTATACGGAGGCGTGCAGGAATGAGCATGGAATATTTGTATTGTAAGTTCCTCAGCCTGCGCTTGGCCTCAGCAAAACTCTGTAGACGGCGTTGTACCTCCGCTGAAAAATCTGGGAAAATAGCTACTTTGATATTCCCTACTGGGATGTTGCCTTTCTCCCTCGCCATCCTCAGGGCTGTATCCCGATCTTTGTAATTGAGGAGTTTAGCTATGAAAGTGCGAGGAGGGGCTCCCTGCGGGGGGGGGGTCTGGCTGGCATACGGTGTGCCCGCTCCACCGCAAACATAGGGGAAAAGGCTTCTCTCCCATAGGCGTTGATTAGTAGTTGTTCCAAGAATGTGGTAATGTCCTTGCCCTCAGTCCCCTCTGGCAGACCGATCAAGCGTATATTACATCTTCTCAGCCTATTCTCCATATCATCTTGTTTAGTAAGAAGTTGGTGTATTTGTCGTTGTACACGGTCTGAGGATGTTTGTAAGGGTGGAATGGCATCCTCCACCGTGCTCAGCCTGGTCTCAGCTTCCTTCACTCTGTCTCTGAGCTTTTGAAAGTCTTGCCTAATAAGGGAAATATCCATCTTGACTTCCTCAATTTGTGATGTGAGGGAAGTTCTGCAAAAGGTGATTGCTTCAAGCAGTTTGTCAGTATCACTCGCCGTTCGCTCACCCCCCTGCTTTCTCAGAGGCTCCATCTTCCTCCATGTCCTATTTGTCTTGTCGGCGGTACTGATCAAGTCTCGCCGCCGCTGCCTTCTGTGATTTAGTTGGTGACATGCTGTGGGGGTCCGGGGTGTCACTCAGCGAGTCCCCAATCTTGTTTTGGCAAATTTAGTAGCCTGCAGGACAGGAGACAGTGCTGCCAAGGGTCTCAAAGCCACCAAGGTGTCCGGGGGCAAAATCTGCCCCTATGTGGCAAGTGCGTAATAGATTGCTGCTCTGTTTGGGGTGCTGGTAATCTGGAGGTGCTGTGGGGAGTATGAAAGGTCCCCAAAAGAAGTTTTTCACAGAAAAATCGAAAAGGCAGCAGGTTGAAGATGCAGCACAGGCCGGATATATGAGAGTGTAAAGATGGCTGCCAGCCTCTGTGTGTAGGCCGAAGCCACGGTCTTGCCTAGATGCGGCCGCCGCTCCTTCTGGGGTACTGGGGGTCAAGGAAGTCTGTATATGTGGGGAGGGATGTGTTCCAGGTCCCCAAGGAGGTTTTCTCAAGAGTTAAAAAAGGGGACCGATGAAGAAGGGTGGGGGAAGGGGCTCTTGATATATAGAATATCAAGTGGAAAAGCGGTTACTTAGGCAATGAGTGACCAGAGGTAATTGCATAAAAATACTCAATTTATTAAATGATTTAAAATCCACAAATTGTGTTGGAGGCAAACAAGGAGGTTATGCTGACAGTATGGATATGGTACAAAAACAACAAAAGTTCGAAGGTATGGCTATACCTAAGGCAACATTAAAAACGGACACACATACAAGACGGTCCCCTTTTTTGATTTACATACTCTACGTGTTACAGCAATAACACTGCATCTGGTGTGTGGTCAGAGGTTGGTCAGTACACAGACTGATCAATTGTTTACACAGTACTTGCCTCCTTCCCCTTTCCCCATCCCCAATTATTAGTATTTCTCAAGAGTTAGACAGCAGCAAGGCACAGCTACCCTAAGAGAGGTCGGGTGCAGAGGAGGACCAAGATGGCCGCAGACCTCCAGGAATAGGCCGAAGCCGCGGACTTGCCTGAATCCGGCTCCGTTCGGGCCGCCGTCTATCCTGTTGCTCCAAAAGTCGGTTCTGGGTATGGTGGATGTCCCAGGGAAGTTAATCCAGCAATTGGTACAGTATAGAAAGTCCATGAGTAAATACAGCAGGAGTAATGGACGGAGCTCAGGGAATACACGTCCTACTCCATGCTGTGTGCGCCCCCCCCCTGCTCACTTATTTAAACAGGTCTACAAACATGGGTCCTCGGGATCCCTCTAGGTATCATCATACCAAGTGCCCTCTCTCCGACAATTAAAGCAACAACTCAGGCATGGAAAATGATAACAAACCTACCACTGCTGCCCTCACAAACCACTTCCCCTCCCATTCCACTAGGAGTCTTAAAACACTTAACACCCAACATAGTGCTATCCCACCGGAGCAGCAAAGAGATCCTACATATCCAAAACCTCTTCTCTGACTCAAAACTAAAAACTTTCTCACAACTCCAAAAATAATTCACACTACCTACCACAGAGTACTTTACCCACCTACGGGTGGACCACTGTTCATCCGCTATACCTAAAAATAACCCCTGCTACTCCCTACCTTTTATTCTAATTCTTGTTATACTGTGGTATAAGTGTGTTACAAATGTAATGACAATTGTGTTATTCCTGTAATGACTGACTACTTATATACACATCATATGTTTCCCTAACTGATCTTTGCCAAAAAATTTCCCTGGCCTACTTTTTGTATTACAATTCCTTCATACTTCTGCGCAATTTTTCATTTTGGGTCACCAACATGTATGTGTACCCTGTTGGTTGTCCTGAGTTTGATTTCCGGTCAGTGGGTTGTTGCCTGTCTCTTGGCGCATGCCTATTTGGTCCCCCACTTGGCGCACGGGGGCCGCTCATGTCATTCCGACGTGGACGGGCCTCTGTTTACTTTGGAGTCATGTGACCGGACTTTCCGTCCTGGTCACTAGGCTCCTATTTGTGTGCCGCGGGAGGTCGAATCGGGGCGGCGTCACCTCCACGCCACTTCCGGCTCCTCCGGCGGGCATTCCGGACGTGCCACATCACATCCAGGTTTTTGTCATGCTGGTCACACCCCATTCCGCTTTCTCCATCTTTGTAGCTGGCGTGTCTGGAGACGCCATTCACACGCCATCCTCTCAGGGGACACCCAGCTCAAGCACTGTAATGCTATGCATGCGCGTGGGATTGGCCCAATGGCCCCCAATACCACACATAAAACACGTCCTCAGTCCAGCCAGTCCCCTTTGAGCTCTGTGGCAAATAGTGTGGACAATGCAGAATCCTTAGGTCCCTGTCTCTCTCCCTGTCTGAATCTTGTGCACCCGGCTGGGCAGGTACATGTACATTCTTATTTCTTTATGTCATTATGTCTGTACACACACCTGTCACCCTCTCAACTCATTTTTCTAGACAAGCCTCTACATATGTTTCACTTTTTAAGCTTTGTCTTATATAAGTTTGGTCTACACACCATACCAATAATTATCCTCCATCCTTCTTTTTTCCTTCTAGCGACTATTGTTGCCCAAGGATTATATGAGGGGAACCCTTATCGGGCTATGCCAGGGCGTCCTTTGTGAGGGACCATTTCCTTCTTTTTGGGCCCAGATGCGCCCGAGCAGTGCTCTCATCTCACTGACCCGGAACCGATCGGGCTCACAATAACAGCACGTTTTTAATACCTTCTCCTTGTTTTCGATGCAAGATACTTTGAACAGTTATACAGTTTGTATGGTCAGTGTATTTACAATTGTGATATGGAATTAGAAATGGCGTGACATTATACATGCCTGTTATGATGGTGTGTTATATGCATCGTATACTCATTTGTACCCTTTCTATCAATTGTAGACGTTTATACGCAATTGCAATCGCACACCCCTGAAGAAGAGAAAGTATATTTACGGACTTGAAACGCGTTGGGTACTTCTGTTGTCCTCATTTGTACTTCAACAGATTAACTGTGATTATTGATTGTGACATTAACTGTGTTTTTTCTGTATCAGCATCCTATCCAGTTTTCATGTATTGTACATTTATATGATTACCCTTTTAACCTAAACTATTAAAAGATTTATATTTTTGTAATACCTTTGTGATACCCTAGCTGCTTTCTGTCCCTTCTTAAAGTCCCACCTAGAGGAAATTTGTCTTTAACTATGTATTTTAGGGATGTGGGTCAGTGCAGCCTTTTCTGTGACAATTAGCACCATTTCTAAATACTCTCTTCATTAACGGATAGCAAATATCCATCCCACACTTGGTGCCTTCTTTGTCACTCTTTTGATAATCTATACTCTGATATCTATTATTATTTGTTTGATTGTGACTAATTATGCTGGTACCAACTGGGACACTGCCATGTCGGGTCTCTATAGGAATTTTGCGCAGAAGGAACAGAGGGATACTGAAATACTGTCCATTTTTTCCAATTTAGGGAAATTATTGGAAAAAAAATCTTTAAATTACTGGCATAAACAGTAATGTTTGACAAGTGCATTAAAACTAAAATCAACCCATTTGGATTGTGGGTCCAAATCTTCCCCACCATGGAGAATATTGGACCAGCCTTCAAAAAGGAGTGGGGAAAAAAATCTATCTGCTTGTTCTAATGGTATTATATCTCTACTTGTAGAGGAATATAGAAAAAGAGAATTCCCCTAGTGGTGGACTTTAAAGGCACATTTAAAAAGGCATAAAAGGAGTATATAAAGTATAAACAATGATTTATTGATTAGAAAAACAGTAAAACACATAACAGTAATGTAACAGTAGTTATTGGGAATGCGAATCAGGTACTTTTACATAAGTGCAGTGTTCAAAAAGATACTCTTGCACCCGACGTGTTTCAGAGTTACTTAGTCTCCTTCCTCAGGGGTGGCTATAGGTTTACAGAAAATTCTATATTAAAAGAAATATTTTGAAAAGATAATGGTAAGCATTGCTACAAAATGCTAGCAATGAGATTTCTATCTACATACAATTGTGTATAAATAGTACTCTCTTCAAAAAGGGAAGAGAAGGCCCAAAAACAGGCGTATAAAAAGTGTACTTGAACTTGAAGCTCCACTGAGGCTGAGGGCAGGTCCTGCAAAGAAATGTGATATTGCAAATGTATAGTAACCAATCGTTTTACTCATGAGGTGTAAACGTTCAAAAATGGATGTAGTGTTTATAGAGCTTTTCATAAAGCGTTTAGCCCATACCTGGTAGTGGCTCAGTAGATGGCGTTAGAGAGTATGTGGTGGGTAGCTAGAGATAGTAGCAAACAAAAAAAATAAATATAAGGGTATAGTTAATTAAGTGAATCGACTCTTAAAGTGTATATTACTCAAAGCAAAAAATTAAAGTAAGAGATACTGCGATGTTTTGACATTACAACAGCTGATGGTATGGGAGGGAGGAGGGGCAGGTACACGCCATGTATGGCCCCCAGGGAGGAGTGATCGCCACAGCGCCCGAAGCGCGCATGCGCCGGCACTCGCGTCAGAACACTTGCGAATTCTATACCCTATGATGGGTTTATGCAACATCTGTCACCTTCCGCCACTTAAATTTATATACTTCCCAGGTTGCCAGTCTAATTTGCATGTCTCCAGATTACATATGTTTACGACACAAATGTTTGAATTTTGTTAAAAGATCTCCTCTGCCTCTAGATTATGTGTGTCTATGGCATGACTGACTAAATATCGTTGAAGATTTCCTCTTATCTAGTATGACTAATTTTTGTCCATTGTCTGTTTTGAATATTATCTTATAATATATGTAAATATAAAAAAATCAAGAGAGTTGATTTTGCTACTGATGTTTATATCTAATATGCAATTCGATCATTTAGGTTACATGGGATTTGATCCCACTCATTATGTCCTTGGTAGGATGTGCATCTTGTTTTATAATGTTATGCATATTTATATTTATTTATCCCATAATGTCATACCATCCTGTGAGATGTTGCCTGTCACCAGCGCCTTCTTGGTTCCAATGAATACTAAGCACATTGATGGTAATTATACACCTTTATTTTTATCAAGAATGGTGATGTCCCTTTAACATCATGTCAGTACATTACTGAATCAACTTGCTGCTCGCCCGCCACACAAAGCCACCCGGGCTCTGTAACCCGCTGCGGCGTTATGTGAGGCTGCAGTACATCTTCATCTTTTACTGGCCTCCATCTTGCGACCCCGGCGGACATGCGCAGGCCACCGGCCTGAACAGACATCAAACTTTTTCTGCCTGACATGTAAGTAAATTCTACTTCTTAAATGGCTGTTACTTTAGCTTAGGTTTTACTGATTATACTTTTAATAACCCCCGCATCTAGACCCTACCTGGGGTCTGTTTTGAATAGTTTAAATGGCTCAATTCAATATAGAATTTATTTCTATATACTTCACTTACTTTCTAAAAAAATATCTGTATTAGGACCCTATTTGTGGTCGGCTTTGAAGAATCCAAACAGCTTAATGCAATATAAAATCTATCTAACCCCTTACACCTTATACAATATTAACTAGTTTTTAATAACATAATTTTACTAGAATCTGACTAGATGTCAAAACATCGCAGTATCTCTTACTTTAATTTTTTGCTTTGAGAATATACACTTTAAGAGTCGATTCACTTAATTAACTATACCCTTATATTTTTTTATTTTTTTTTGTTTGCTACTATCTCTAGCTACCCACCACATACTCTCTAATGCCATCTACTGAGCCACTACCAGGTATGGGCTAAACTCTTTATGAAAAGCTCTATAAACACTATATCCATTTTTGAACGTTTACACCTCATGAGTAAAACGATTGGTTACTATACATTTGCAATATTACATTTCTTTGCAGGACCTGCCCTCGGCCTCAGTGGAGCTTCAAGTTTCTACACTTTTTATACGTTCGTTTTTGGGCCTTCTCTTCCCTTTTTGAAGAGAGTACTATTTATACACAATTGTATGTAGATAGAAATCTCATTGCTACTTTTGTAGCAATGCCTTTTTGCAATACGCTAATAAATACTCTTGTATCAGAATCGAGAATATGCTGGGTAGACAGACCATGTCAGTGCCTTTGTTTTTAATTTAAAGTGTTATGGAATGCCAAGTCAGCTTACACAGTGTTAACGTAAGTGAAAATGAAATGAAAAGCATAATGTAATGTAATGTTCCCATGCCTCTGTACACATTTTTATGCTTACCATTATCTTCAAAAAATTTCTTTTAATATAGAATTTTCTGTAAACTTATACCCACCCCTGAGGAAGGAGACTAAGTAACTCAGAAACGCGTTGGATGCAAGATTATCGCTTTGAACACTGTACCTATGTAAAAGTTCATGATTTGCATTCCCAATAACTACTGTTACATTACTGTTATGTGTTTTACTGTTTTTCTAATCAATAAATCATTGTTTATACTTTATATACTCCTTTTATGCCTTTTTATATGTGCCTTTAAAGTTCACCACTAGGGGAATTCTCTTTTTCTATATAAAAAAATTTGGATGTGGCACAACCCCACAGTCAGCTGCCGATCTATACCTTTTGCTACTTGTAGAGGAATACCAACGAACAATTAGAGAAAGTGACAGAAAACTTGAACCGTTATACATTCAACACATAGCTTTTAAGAAGCATGCGTCATATACCTAATAAGACAATGAATTGAATGAACACTTGGAGCAGTTCAATAAAGATAAAATAGAGGGGCGTGGCATCTGAGCCCAAAGATGGCCGCTTAGCTTCCGAGCTTCGCCACACCACCTGGGGAATCCACTCGCATTGGAGCCCTACGAAGAGCCATCCGCTCGCATCCGACCCCACAGAGCCTTCCACATCATCTGGGATGCCGAGGAGAAGAAAAGAACCTCCACCGCAGCTCCGTAATCTGCCGGGCTACTTCTCCAATACAGCGCGGCCTCAACAAAATGGTGCCTGGCCGGAGCATAGAACGGGAAAGGCCGCATCCACGGTCTCTAAATTTTTACAGAGCCAAAGAAACCATATTAGCTTCTTTCCGTAACCCTGATTAACGCCCAGCTCAATACACCTCTCTACAACTACTCCCTGACCTATCTAGACATACTCTCCAGAAGCGTCGCACTCTAGCCACCATTACTAAAGCACTACGCAACCACCACATAATACACAAGTGGAAATACCCTGCCACACTCTCCATCACATATAATGGTACGACTACCACTATCTCCACCATGGAAGAAGATCTGACTGCCCTCAGGTAATGGGGAATATTGTCAGAATCACCTCCATCTCCTATACAAATTGATACTCCCTCATACATGCAGGCTGACTGGCAGGTGGTGACACGAAAGAAAAGTGATAAAAAACCTGGTTAACTGAAAGAACGCTCCTAACCAATTCATTCAATCCTTGTGTTTACACCCCCCGGTGATGGCACATATGGAAATATTTCCAATACTCCTCAACCTTACTGAACAGTGCATATGGATCAAGAATCCCCCTGCAGATTCTCCTTTTACCCTGTAACCATTCTTTTTTTCTTCTTTTAATTTGTTTTGTTGTATTTTTCTATTTGTTCTTATGGATCAACATCCATTAACAGAGAAATATCTAACTACGCTCTTATGGAAAAGAACCTACAGATTCTGCATAGCACCTGTCCGATCTGAGGAATATTCTAGCAGAAGCGTCGCCCTGGAACAATGGTCATCCATCTCCACACGGCATGCCGTCTCTCACCATAAGCGTGAGTACTATCGACCCTCAACATACAGCATATTTTCCAATTTGTTTCATGCCAGTTAAGCTACTCTCCATTAATGCGCATGGCCTAAACCACCCGGCCAAGTGAGCATCCCTTTGGAAAGAAGCAGACTCTTCCCAATGCAATATCCCAAGAGACACACGTTCACCATGCAGCCCCACCAAGATGCTCTCATAGAAACTTCCAACACTACTTCTTTTCCAGTATAAATGCGAAAAAGAGGGGTGTCATGGTGGCTATTAAAGATGCTGTTTCATTTCAACTTCACTCTGAAACATCTGATCCGGCGGGCCGTTACCTTATTATTGTATGTGACATCAACTCCACCCGTTATACTTTAGTGAACGTTTATGTTCCCAATACCAAACAAATTAACTTCCTGAATAGATTGATAAAAAAGCTGAAAAGACTCCACCAAGGTTCCCTTATATTATGTGGAGACTTTAATGTTACACCTGACCCACGCATGGACTCCACCTTGATTCATTCCAAAAGATCTCCCTCTCTGAATTTCGTTCTAAGATCTCACGATCTGTTCGATACCTGGAGGTGTACACATGCTAATGAACGGGACTATATGTTTTATTCTCATAGATATTGCATTTACTCGAGGATTGACCTGATTCTAATTGGCAAGTGGTTGCTTCAAAAAGTGACTGAAATTAAAATCAATAACATTACTTGGTCGGACCACGCTTCCGTCCTCCTTACTCTGGGAGATAAATACCCTAATAACGGGGCCTATATATGGCGCGCTAACCCTCAAGTAATACAAACCCCATTCACTAAGAATCTGTTAGAAAACCACTTGTCTGATTACTTCCAGATCAACCCACAAGGCGTACATTAGAGGTATATTCATTCAACTAGCCACAAAGCTCAAAAAGCAGAGGTAGCAGCGGCTTAATACCCTTCTTACAGAAATCAAAACCCTTGAAGATCAAGAGAAAAAAAAACCCTACACACCAAGTTAGTGCAACACTGACGGCTCTGCGACACAATGATAGCAGATGAGACTAGTTGACATCCTTCCTACTCTAATTGACCCAGATCAATCTGGATTTACCAAGGGAAGACAAAGGTCTGATGCTACCAGAAGATTACTTGATGTAATTCATATAGCTAGAAAACACGAGACGCCTTCTCTGTTCCTTGCTCTAGATGCAGAGAAGGCATTCAATAAAGTACATTGGAAATATCTCACAGCCACATTGGAGAAATTTGGTTTTACAGGCCACCTACTTTCTGCAATACTATCTCTATATACATCTCCATCAGCCCGAATGTACACTTCGGGTATGCTATCTAAACCTTTCAAGATCAAAATGGTAACCGCCAGGGATGCCCACTATCTCCCCTCATTTTCAACCTATTAATGAAACCCTTGGCAACCAGCATAAGACAAAATCCCAACATACAAGGCTTCTTGATCAATATTCGCAAACATGTCATAAGTCTCTTTGCAGATGACGTGATCCTTATGTTAACTAATCCGGTGTCTTCCCTGCAACATGTATCTCAACTATTACATGACTATGATACAGTATCATACTACAAAGTAAACGAAAACAAATCTTATATATTAGATCTTGGTGTAGTAGCGAATGGTAGAACAACTCTGCAAAACATGTGCAGAACTCCCAAGAAATTACTTACTTGGGAATTAAACTCACATCCCAACCTACACAACTATTCCATGCAAAATACCTCCCATTGGAACGTACACTACAAGCAGGCCTCCAGCCCTTAAGCAAACATACACTGTCATGGTCAGACAGGCTAGCCGCCTTTAAAATGCAAATCCTACCGCAAGTACTCTACATCTATCGCACAGTACCCATTCCATTCCCCCGAAAATTCTTTCATAAGTTACAATCCATACTTTCTAGATATCTTTGGGAAGGTAAAAAAGCCAGAAGTGCTCTATCCAAACTCCGCAAAACAAAAACAGCAGGCGGGGTTGGTCTACCGATATTAGCTGACTACCATCTAGCTGCAATCCTAGCACAACTTAGAGGATGGTTTCCCAACCACCAAACACCACTATGGGGTAGCATTGAACAAACCATAATACCAGGAGGTAACCTTTATGAATATATTTTAGCTTACTTGCATCTTAAATCCAAACCTTCTGACCTTCCTTTACCAATTCTAGCAACACTTAATTCATGGAAGACCTTGATGAATATCAAATCTAGGTCATCTCCCTCTATTTCTCTGTCAATTCCTATATCGACCCTAACTCTGCTAATTCCAGATATGCCCTTGACTAAATGGAAAATGAGGGGACTGCAATGGGTTTCAGATCTATACTATGGCACTAATGTAAGATCATTTGCTGACTTACAAACGACATATGACCTACCTATCACAGAACAATTTCAGCACTTCAGAGCTGCTTCTTATCTAAAAAAAAAATGACAACATTAAATACAATTTATTCTGGCAGATCCATATCTACCTTACTACCAAAACACCTCGTAAAGGAGGTATCTCATTGTTTTATAACTATATCCATGATAAAAATATTTTTACCAAAACAAACTCCATGCTAGCATGGGAAAGGGACCTTAACTCCTTTTCTGCACAACAATGGCACAAGGCTCTGCAACACATCCACTCAGCAACCAAATGCACCAACCTCTGGGAACTCTCACATAAGATTACACAGCGATGGTATTTAACACCCTACTGATTAGCTAAATTTGACCCCTCCACGCCTCCCACTTGTTGGAGAAATTGTGGACAACTGGGTACCATCTTTCACATCTTATGGGGCTATGAGAACCTAACCTCATATTGGTCTCACATCTTCAAAATTCTACGTCAAACAACAGATTTACAAATTCACACTTCCCCTTCTTTAGCTATCCTAAACATAGGCATAGAAGATATCCCACCAATATATAGACAATTTACTATTCACTTATTCCTAGCAGCCAAATTAGTGATACTAAGAAAATGGAGGTCTATGAACCCTCCAGAGGTAGAAGAGGCTTTGAGTATGCTATACTTACACTACACTTATGAAAAGATGCTAGCATCCATTAGTGGACATTATGACAAATTTCTTCCGCGTTGGCAATGATGGATAACTTGGTACGACACTCATCGTAAATGACAGAAATCTCATCCACTATCACTTTGGCGAATTATCTAATAATTATCTATATTTTTATGGTTCATATCCTTCCTTTTCCATATGGTCTCTGAATTGATCCTGTTTAATATACATATTAGTTTACTTAATACTAGTTATGAGCTATACGCTCTTGTTACACGGCTGCTAACAGATATAACCCAGTTAATGCTGACGATGACACATAGGCTTGTAGAGGCTGTACCTCCGCAATGCCACAGTAAGTTCCCAAACAGGGTGACTAGTGGAGGAATATAGTCTCTCCTGCCTTGCTCATATTCCTCATAATTCAGGAAATTGTACTAGGAATGTAAAGTTCTATGACTCTGTTAGCTTTTATTGTTTATCTTTCGGTTTACGATACCTACTGCTATATGAAAATGCGATTTATCATTTTGTAAACTGACAAAAATTGAATAAAAATTATTGAAAAAATAAAAAAATAAAGATAAAATAAAAGCATATAATTGAAAGAGTGTACAGGCTAGAATGAGACAAAATTTCAAACAAAGATCTCATAATGTGGATCCTGGGTTTTCTGATGCCTCTTCGGCTTCCTCGGTTTCCTCTAGGGGATTCCAAGCATCAAAAAGAGGTTCCAATGGAACTGGATCAAATGGAAAATCAAACAAAAAGCATATTACTGAGTCCCTAACTCCCTCAGCTCCCCCTAATTTTAACCAGGCAACAATGGGCAACCCAGTGGATAATACTGGTGTTTTTCTGTCATTATTCAATGCTGATTCCAATCCACCCTCTTTTAGACTACAATCCTCAGGTTGCAAGATATCTCAGACCAATGCTCCTCGTGATGATCGATTGTTTAAAACCAACGATAACAATGAATCACAGTGAATCGAGGATGAGGTAAGCACCATCTGTACCTCTCTGTCTGATTCTACTGTTTCTGATTTAAATGTTATAAATTTGTCTTCCTATAAACTCCGTCTGGTTGAAACACAGGTTTGGTCCATGGTCTTAGTTTTTGTCCCAATCAAAATTTGGACAAATTTGAGGTCCTTAAATATATATATAAAACATCTTCTGAAATTTGAATTTCGGATAGAATGAAATTGAATTTGAATAGAAAAGATTAGAATAAAAAAACAATAAAACAGAACAGAAAAGAATATAATATATTATCTATATATCTATATCTATATATATATAGATATATATATATATATCTATAAATATATATCTATATATATAGATATATAGATATATATATATATATAGATATAAATATATATATAACCATCTTCCGAAAATTTGAATTTCATATAGAATGAACTTGAATTTGAATAGAAAAGATTAGAATAGAATAGAAAATAATAGAAAAGAATAAACTAGAAAAACATATTGGTTTTTTTTAGTCTATTCTGTTCTATTATTTTTCTATTCTATTCTTTTCTATTATGTTCTATTCTGTTCTAATCTTTTCTATTCAAATTCAAATTCAAAATCATTCTATACAAAATAGAAATTTCGGAAAATAGTTTTATATATATATAAAATTAAAATTTCGGAAAATGGTTTTATATATATATATATATATATATATAAATTTTCTGTTCTATTGTTTTTCTATGCTATTCTTTTCTATTATTTTCCATTCTATTCTAATCTTTTTTATTCAAATTCAAATTAATTCTATACAAAATTCCAATTTCTGAAGATGGTTTTATATATATATCTTATATATATATACTATCTTCCGAAATTCTATTCTGTTCTATTGTTTTTCTAGTCTATTCTTTTCTATTATTTTCTATTCTAATCTTTTCTATTCAAATTTGAATTCATTCTATACGAAATCCGAATTTCAGAAGCCATCTTCCAAAATTCGAATTTCATATAGACTGAAATCAAATTTGATTAAAAAGATTAGAATAGAATAGAAAATAATAGAAAAGAATAGCATAGAAAAACAATAGAACAGAATAGAAAAAAATATAATATTATTCTTTGTATATAATATTTTTTCTGTTCTGTGCTATTGTTTTTCTATGCTTTTCTTTTCTAGTATTTTTGATTCTATTCTAATCTTTTTTATTCAAATTCAATTTTATTCTATACGAATTTTGAATTTCGCAAAATGGTTATATATAGTTTAATATATATAGTTTAATGCAGTAGAATTTTTTCAAATTTGACAGTTTTTTTCGAATGCAGGCAAATTTTTTCGAATTCGAATACAAAACAAAACAAATCCTGAAAACAAATGTAACGAATGCAACGAATTTAACTAAACTAATTAAATAACGAATCAAAATAAAACAAAACACATTTTTTCATCCTGCACATGTCTATTGTTGAGCAGTAGCCTCTACAGGAAGCCTATGACAGGAAATTCAATACTACATGCAAAAAAGCTTTCACCCTCGGGTACTTATCTCCTTTATCCCTTATAGTCAATTTTTGAGGATCAGGAGAAATTGCTCAGACATTGTATTCAAAAGGGTAGCCGACCTTTTGAAGGCAAGACTTCTGGTACGTGGGTACTCTAAGACATGTTTGAAAAAAGCCTATAATAGGGCCTGTACTAGGACCCGGAGTGACCTGCTTTACAATCCATCTTCCAAAACCAACAAGAAGATATTCAATCATAATATCCATCTGAGGCAGAGAGACAGCTGCGGACTCACTCGGCTTCAGTATCCTCTCAAGAGATCTTCACCCCCCTACATCCTCCTTAGTACAGGACAGCACTTTCCCAGGAGGGCGCAGACAGGCCGAAATCTCTCCTCCATCCAGCCCGTGACAGGTCCACACCACCCTACAATCCTTTCTCTACAAATTTAAAGGAGAACACACATACCATCAACTATCACATAGAACGCTTGAACGTGGACTGGTATGGAACACAGAAAAACGTATTTCCCATTTCAGGCCACTCTTTCAAACTAGCCATTATGTTGATGTACATATTTTGGCCTACTGGCCCATAGAGACTGCGCCCTGTTTCTCAAAGGCTCTGATGAAGAGGTTATCCTCGAAACGCGTCAGCCGACTCTAAACACCCGCCTCAACATGGGCTTATGATACTTTTAACCCATTTTTAATTTCCATGTTTTTTATATTTTGTTACCTGTTTGCATGATACGTAGTATTGGTATTATTCAATTGCTTTTATTTGCTTCTATTTTCATATAAATAAATTTTATACATTTTGATGTGAGCAATTGATCATGCGCCCTTCATCCATCAGGGCAGACACATCAGGCTGGGCAGCAGATAGTGGCACATCAGGCTGGGCAGCAGGCTCTGGGCCATCGAGCTGGGCAGCAGGCTCTGGGTCGTCGAGCTGGGCAGCAGGCTCTGGGTCGTCGAGCCTGGCAGCAGGCATGGACACTTCAAGCTGGGCAGTAGACACACCAGGCTGGGCAGCAGACAGTAGCACATCAGGCTGGGCAGCAGGCTCCGGGTCATCGAGCTGGGCAGCAGGCTCCGGGTCATTGAGCTGGGCAGCAGGCTCTGGGTCATCGAGCTGGGCAGCAGGCTCCAGGTCGTTGGACTGGGTAGCAGGCTCCGGGTCATCGGACTGGGCAGCAGCCTCCGGGTCATCGGGCTAGGCAGCAGGCTCCAGGTCATCGGGTTGGGCAGCGGGCACTGGGACATTAGGCCAAACAGCGAGCACCGTAAAGGCCAGCTGGATCACAGGCACTGGCTCAGCAAGCTGGGTAACGGACCCCGGCCCAGTGGGCTGGGTAACGGGCCCCAGTTCAGCGAGCTGGACACCGGGCACTGGACCAGCAAGCTGAATAACAGGCACTGGCTTAACAAGCCGGGTGACGGGCTCCGGTTTAGCAGAGTGGGTAACGGGCACCGGTTTAACAGACTAGGTAACGGGCACCGGTTTAGCAGACTGGGTAATGGGCACCGGTTTAGCAGACTGGGACACAGGCACGAAACTTCAGACTGAGACACGGACACCAAAACTTCAGGCTGAGACACAAGCACTGAAACTTCAGGCTGAGACACCGGCTCTTCAGGCTGGGACACTGGCTCTTCAGGCTGGGACACAGGCACCGAAACTTTAGACTGGAAGGCAGGCATCGAGACGTCAGACTGGAAGGCAGGCGCCAGGACATCAGACTGAAAGGCAGACACCGAGACATCAGACTGGAAGGCAGACACAGAGACATCAGACTGGAAGGCAGGCACTGAGACATCAGATTGGAAGGCAGATACCGAGACATCAGACTGGAAGGCAGGCATGAAACATCAGTCTGGAAGGCAGGCACCGAGACATCAGACTGGATAGCAAGCACTGGGACGTCAGACTGGGTAGTAAGCAATGGGACATCTGGCTGGGTAGCAGGCACTGGGACATCAGGCTGGGTAGCGGGCACTGGGACATCAGGCTGGGTAGCAAGCACTGGGTTGGCAGAATTAGGTGGGTCACCAGGTTCAAATGGCGTGAAGGCAGACTGGGGCAGGTTGGTCGGTGTGGAGGCAGACTGGGTTACTGGCAGGATTGTGTGGGTAGGAAAGAACTTTTGTTTCTTTTTTGTTTAGCCACTGCAGCTTTGCAGGTAACTGCAGGGCTGTAAGAAAAGGATGTAACTGGGCAAAAGGAATACCAGGGAACAGTAGCTGAAGGAGGGTTTTGTGGGATTGTTACAGGTGGAAGAGAAGAGGCAGGTGGATTGAAAGCAGGATAGGTGCAGTGAGTAGAGACTGGGTAATAGTACTTGGTGGGAAGCTGTGTATACTGGGCTGTAGCTGTGGTTGCCATGGCCAACTGGGAGATAGATTCTTGGGAAGGCAGGTAACTAATGGCAGGGCTGGATTGTTGTGGCTTGGCTAAATACAGGAGATCTGGCTACGCCTGTAGCACAGGTTGAACAAAAGTTGGTTCACATACAGCCTGTTTAATCAGAGATTGTACTGAACAAATGCAATCAGATAACACCTGCTGGGAAGAAGAGGAATAATGTTCATCGAATAAAGCCAGATCATCCCCTAACAATCATATCAGGGATTTAACTTGGCCACCATTGAAGGTCACTTCCTTCGGGAATACATGACAGGGCTGGCTTTGCACATAACTGGATCAAAGGCTGAACATCTTTCGAATAACATATGACCCTGATCCACTAGGAAATGAGCTGATCAGATCGTTTCCAGCAGCTGGTCACTGGTAAAATTTTTTAAAGTCTGGCGACAATATTCACCATCCTCTGCTGCCAGCAGAGAATAATAGACAATTTCATTAAAATCCATCTTTAGCAAGCCCAGCAACCAGGATGATTCCTCAGTGCAGCCACGTCTGGTCAGGGATGGCCTTGGTATACTGTCAGTGAATTAGAAGACTGTGTGGACTGCACAGAGAGAACCAGAAATGCATGTAAGATGAATAATAATGATGTTTAGGTGATAAATAAGTAAATACAAACAGTGCTCAACCAACCAAACAAAACCCCGCAAACAACAAATAGAATATACAGCAAAGGGGCTATACCAGAATCTCAGACGTAAGCCAGGCCAGGGTCATACACAGCAGATAAGCAGGTGAACAAGGGATATTCCGGAAACATAAATGTTAGCCAGGCCAAGGTCATACACAGTGAGATCAGTAGATGAGGGACAGGAAACCAACAGGACAGGGAGGGGATGGATCGGGCTGTAGGGTAAGGAAAAGGTAACATGAACACGTGTGGACCTGGGTCAGGATAAGCTCGGGAACAAGGTCGGATGCAGACTCAGGATTGGGTAACAGGCAAGCAAGGTCAGGGCATAAGGAGAGAGATACCAAGGCGATGAGAGTACTCATCAGCTGGTTATTTATTAGACTGCCAGTAATTGCCCTCACCTAGCACCTGAGCGCAGGAAGTGTTGTCTACTCCACACTGCCAGGATCCATCTGCTGGTGAACACCAGTACTGCAGCCCAATGATGACATAACATAACAAGTATAGGCGCAACACAAGTCAGACATCGTAAACATTCTGATACAAATCTGTTAAAAAAAAAAAGAAGGGAAATAATGATAAAAATAGAGTCAGGTCAGTCCATAAAATCAATATCAGCTGAAAGAGTCTATTTAGGAATGGTGATGATGGAAGAAAAGCGTCCAAAAAATGCAAGCAGGGCTGCCATCATGATAGGGTAGAAACCAATTCCTCAGCTGTAACAAAACACAAGTAGAGAGGCGCCTCTGGGTGCAGTATTTAGGAAATAACGCTTTTAATAATAGATGTAGATCAACTCACATTTTGTAGGAATAAACAGGCATGGTATTAGTAATACAGTGACACATCCCCGAGTCCTAGGCAGTATGGAATCCTTGCTGACAACTGGGAGATCTTCCGGCAGATGGAGGATGCCGGCTCCGGAGAGCATCCTCAGAGCGAGGCGTGGAATGCACAGGACAGCTTGCTGGGGACGGATGACATAATCAAAGCTGGACGCATTTCGAGAGAGTGTGCACTTGGCGATGTAAGCAAGTTGCGCTCCTTTGTCAACCGCCTTTGTCAACCAATAAATTAACAATTTATTGTTTCTTAATTTAATTTATTTCCTATGTTGCTCTCACCCTGGTTCATATACTTGTTCACTTATCTCATCCCACCCTACACTCTCCCTACAATTCATTTTAGAGTACTGGTACAACTCTTCAACAAACCTAGATGAGTCCCTCAATCAGATTAGATTGCTGACATATACTCAGCCACAAGCATATTCCCACCTGGGGTGGTGGAGTAGATGCAGTATCAGTGAACATCTGATACCCGAGCATGGGGACATTTAAACTTGAACACGTACCATTCTAGAAATCCACTAACATTAAAGTTATCATCTTTCCACATCCCCTTCTCTACTGTTGTGTAATAAAATGTATTATTAGTATTAAAGTTATTAATACTACTAATACTGATCGATAAGACTACCTGATTAACCAAGCAAACATCGAATATTGTTATGTACACTTATCCGTTGTCCAACTTTGTACTTTATATATTCTATGAAAAATATGAATACAAATATAGATAAAAAAGTATATAGCTTAATGTCTGGTAGCTAAAATATTTTTCCTTAGGATCAACATTTCTTTAGTATAGAGATGGTAATATTTATTAATTCCTTTTATGGTTGCACATATTTATTTTAAGAATTGACAGTTCTAATAGACCTTTCGATCATGCAGGCTAATCTGATATGATTGTCATAGTCATGCATTGATGAATATAAAAGTGGTATACTATACATCATCCAATTACAACAAGGGATTTTCATTTGTTACAAAGCTACTTGCTAACACTACTATGACTATACTGTATGCCTACTAACTACAAATGAAAATATTTATCATCCAAATCAAAAAGAAAATGCTGTAATCAAACAAATACTTTATTGAGCCCATGAGTTGTGTTTGAACATAAAACACATAATTACTTTCAAGTAATGCTAAACTATTCATTTTATAACAGGTATTTATATATTTTAATTGTGACATATGAAGAGATATAAATGAGAACCCACCAAGTGACATCATATCAATCAGTCGATGCATAAGTAAAATAAATCAAGCAAAAAATGAAAACTTTTGTTCACAAATGCATGTGAAAAAATATAAAACAGTATATGTGATAGTCCAAAAACATGTTAGAGTCCACAAAAAGAGAAGAAAAAAACCCTCATCCAGGAGAGGTGTGATAAGAAGTAGATGATCCACCAAGGAGTGTGTGAATAGGGTCTGCTTACCAGACAGCGATGACTGCTATTACAGCAGTCTCGCCCAGCATAGGGATTATGGTCTCCCAAAACCACAGGTACAGAGCGGGACCAGTAGCTTTAACACTCGACCATGACCGGAATTAGAAAGCAGAACACATCCATAGCGCAATAACTTATGATAAAAGGTTTTTTAATAAGATAAAAGAATTGCACTTACAATTTAGCAGAAACAATGTGGCATAAGAGATATCAAACACAGCAGCGGTGTCTCCGTGTGCCGCGGTTCACTTCCTGTACTGCAAAGCCCGTCCGAGAACGTGATGGCCGGCCAATCCCCAGACGACGTCCATTCGTGACGAAACGCGTAGGGAGGAGCCTACGACGGTGACGTCATCACGTTCTCGGACGGGCTTTGCAGTACAGGAAGTGAACCGCAGCACACGGAGACACCGCTGCTGTGTTTGATATCTCTTATGCCACATTGTTTCTGCTAAATTGTAAGTGCAATTCTTTTATCTTATTAAAAAACCTTTTATCATACGTTATTGCGCTATGGATGTGTTCTGCTTTCTATTTCCGGTCATGGTCGAGTGTTAAAGCTACTGGTCCCGCTCTGTACCTGTGGTTTTGGGAGACCATAATCCCTATGCTGGGCGAGACTGCTGTAATAGCAGTCATCGCTGTCTGGTAAGCAGACCCTATTCACACACTCCTTGGTGGATCATCTACTTCTTATCACACCTCTCCTGGATGAGGGTTTTTTCTTCTCTTTTTGTGGACTCTAACATGTTTTTGGACTATCACATATACTGTTTTATATTTTTTCACATGCATTTGTGAACAAAAGTTTTCATTTTTTGCTTGATTGATTTTACTTATGCATCGACTGATTGATATGATGTCACTTGGTGGGTTCTCATTTATATCTCTTCATATGTCACATTTATATATATAGCGCTGCACTTTTGTTGTTTATCATACTTTAGGAGTCAGATACGGGACTTTTGTAGGTGCTGGCAGCTTTTTTCCCTTTCACAACTGTCTGTTTGTGGTTTTAGATCTGAGCGCAGCTTTGACTCTATTTTGGGTTTTTATTATATTTATATATTTTAACCTAGAGACTGTGTTATATGTGTGAAAATATAGTTTAATGCCTGATAGTTAAAATGATGTTGCTTAAAATCAACATTAATTCAAAGTAAAGTAATAGTGGAGTTTCTTTTTTTGGATCTTTTTCTGGTTGTACCCATTTGTTTAAAATTTTGAGAATGCTATTAATCCCTTCTATAGTTTTGTATTATTGTCAAATCCATGAATTGATAAATGTGAAACTGATACAGTATATATCATCCCAATACAACCATGGAGTTTTTTACAACCACTAAAAATGCAAATTTGCTTCATCCTATCTAAAAAAAAAAAACAGACACTGTAATTATACAAATATGTCATTGAGCCCAGGAGTTTTGCTTAAACATAAAACACATATTTACTTTCAAGCAATGCTAAAATGATCATTTTATTATCAGTATTTTTTTAGCACCATCAGATTACACAGTGCTTTACATATACATCAGTCCCTGGCCTTAAGGAGCTTACAATCTAAAGTTCCTATGTCACCTAATACAGGCAGTCCCCATGTTTCAAACAAGATCCATGAAGGTTCAAAAGGTTCTGTAAGTTTGTTCTTAAAGCATTTGTTAACCCAAAAAAACAGATTCTGTTCCCTTAAAACATGTTATAGAGCACAGTGCTTGTGCTGTGTCATTTGGCCCCCTGTAACACCTGAAATACCTGGCTGATCCTGCCTAGCTATGCCTTCCCACCTGTAAACTGACCACAGTGTATCATGGCTGCTGAGCCCTGACACCGTGGTCAGTTTAGTTGCCTCCATCATCCGCAGCTGTGCTCTGCCCTCCTCTGTGCTCCTGTCCCAGAAGACTGCGGCCCATTCACAAGGTGCAGCACGCTTCACACACGTGCAGTAGGAAAGTGGCTGTGAAGCCGCAAGACTTCACTGCTGATTCCCTTAGTCAAGATGGCAGTGCCAGCACCAGTTAGCCAATTTAAGAATCAGCTCGGGTGAGGACACCGCAGGATGCTTGGACAGGTAAGTGCCCTAATATTAGAATTAATATTACAAATTCCGTAGCTGCTGACTTTTTTTTCTTTTAGGTGAGCCTGGAGCTCCTGTTTAAGGTGCTTACAATCTAAAATTCCTATCCCAAAAGCCTACAATCTAATGCTAAAAGGCAGAAGTGCTAACTATAAGGCTATCCATAAAATCATTCCCAACGTCGGTCCCCGCCATAATATTCTTTACCTGCAATTTACTTGCATACAACCTTATTATCATGTACTAATAAATGGCTTAGGCATCAGGGTTCATCTACTAATCCAGCTCCTTTTTTTTCAAAAAGATTTTTAAGGTATATTTGATATATACCATAATTTTGGATCATTGTTTTACCAAGTTGAAATTGGAAGCTGATTGGCTAAATCGGGTGGGTATACTGTGTCATTTTTTAACCACTTCAGATCCGCGCCTTAGCCGAATGATGGCTACAGCGTGGACCTGCTTTGTCGGGAGTACATCCATTGACATCCTCCCATGCCCGAGTAGCCTGCACACCCCCTGAAGGGCGTGTGCGGTGCGCTCTGTGATGAGCGAGTCTATGAGACCCGCTGGATCAAAGATCGGAGTAAGGGTTCGATCCCGACCCCCTACCACGTGATCAGCTGTCATCCAATGACAGCTGATGATGTGATGTCAACAGAGCCGGTAATCGGCTATTTTTTCAAAAGCCGATCACCGGCGACCGTGAAAGGGACATCAGTCCCGATCATGGCGAGCTGCTGCAGATCCTCAGTGCTCACCTGTGCCCCCTGCCAGGGCCACCTAGCAGTAGGCAACAGTGCCGCCTACCAGTGCCCACCAGTGCCACCCATCAGTGCCCACAGTGCCACTCATCAGTGCCCACAGTGCCACCCATCAGTGCCTCCTATCAGTGCCCACAGTGCCAACTATCAGTGCCCACAATCAGTGCCTCAACAACAGTGCTGCACATCAGTGCAACCTATCAGTGCCCATTAGTGTCACCTACCAGTGCCCATCAGTGCCCATCAGTGCCGCCCATCAGTGCCTTCTATCAGTGCCACCTATCAGTGCCCATCAGTGCCATCTATCAGTGGTACCAATCAGTGCCCATCAGTGCCAACCATGAGTGCCACCCATCCATTCTATCTATCAGTGCCACCCATCATGGCCATCTTATCAGTGGCCATCAGTGCCGCCTTATCTGTCCCCATCAGTGCCGCCTTATCTGTGCCTATCAGTGCCGCCTTTACTGTGCCTATCCGTGCCCATCAGTGCAGCCTATCAGTGCCCACCAGTGCAGCCTAGCAGTGCCCACCAGTGCCGCCTCATCAGCGCATATCAATGAAGGAGAAAAATTACCTGTTTGCTAAATTTTATAACAAACTATGAAACATGATTTTTTTTCTTTTTTTGTTTGTTTAGCAAAAAATAAAAATCCCAGCTGTGATTAAATACCACCAAACGAAAGCTCTATTTGTGTGAATAAAATGATAAAAATTTCATTTGGGTACAGTGTTGTATGACCGCGCAATTGTCATTCAAAGTGCATCAGCACTGAAAGCTGAAAATTGGTCTGGGCAGGAGGGGGGGTTTAAGTGCCCAGTAAGCAAGTCTTTAAATGTTGATAAGGTCATATCATAGTCCATTCAAAATAAAAATCTATATTGTCTGTAATATCTAGCTCAAGCAGTAATCCAGATAATACTACCCCTTAAAAGAAAAAAAAAAAACTTCAACTGTGCAGTCTATAGATACAACACTTTTAGGGGTATGTATGGTATTGCCTATAGCTATATTCACTCTGTTGCTTCCTGTATAACATAATTCTCCTAACAAGAATGTATTCCAGGTAACCATGACACAAACCATTTGGATTATCTACAAGCTCTGACTTGATTTACTAATTTCTACTGATTCTGTTGTTTGTACATATTGCAATAAAATACTTGTTTTTGGAATTGTTGGGGGGGGGGGGGGCATATTTTAGTACATGCAATGTAAGTAGTCTTGCTGAACTTTTCTGTGCTAATGTCATGTATATGTCCATGGTGCTTACTTCGCCTACCTGCTCCCACCTAACAAAAAAATGATTTTTTGAATTAGGGCTTTACTGATCTACGTACATGACTGAAGGATTCTTCAGTGAGCCTACAGTCCTTCTTAATGGGGACCCACCCCTCCCACCCACCCCTCCATATTTATTTTAATCAATATCGTGTATAGTCTACAACTCTGATCTCAGACTCGTTTGAGGCCTATAATTTGATCAAAATGTATATGCACCTATTTCCAAGTTCTGGAACTTTTATCACTTCCTGTATATCCTAGTCAGTTAAAAAAAAAATTCAGATCTCTCAGAGGTATGAATAGCAGAGTGCACAGGAGTTACTGATGTATGATGTAGTAAAGAGTACAAAACCTGTTTTTTTAGGATGAGTCCTAATCTTTCTGTAATTTTCCAGAGACAAATTTTTTAGCAATAATAATGCAGTGCTGTATTAAAGAAAAAAAAATGAATTGAGTGTTTCAGACCACTAACAATTGCCTTTCATTGTCCAATATGGAGGCATGAATAAAACAAACAGCATGCCAATATTTTGCTATGTGTAAACAGTAGACAAATATAGATAGATAGATATATAAATAGATAGATAGATATGATATGATATATATGATTATATGATTGTAGTTTAGCAATGGTTTTGCTTGCACTTCAGTTATAAAAGTGTGCTTCTGAAATGGGGCAATTATGGTATTTAGTTGAGTTCAATTAAAGTGGCTCGAATTGTCTACCAGACATCCTCTATCTCAAACAGTAATGTGCATTAACGTGCAGCCAGTCTCTCATGCCGCGTACACACGACCAGACTTTCCGGCAGAAAAGGTCCGACGGAGTAATTTAATCGGATATTCTGATCGTGTGTGGGCTACATCGGACTTTCTCTTTCGAAAATTCTGACGGACCTAGAAATAGAACATGTTTTAAATCTTTCCGACGGAATAAATTCCTATCGGGAAAATAGTTTGTCTGTATGCTATTCTGACAGACCAAAAACGACGCAAGGGCAGCTATTGGCTACTGGCTATTTAACTGACTGTTTCTAGTGCCGTCATACGTGTTGTCACCACGTTCTAAACGATCAGACTTTGGTGTGATCGTGTGTACGCAAGTCCGTTTCAGTGGAACTCCATCGGAACTTCGTCAGAAAAACCGTCAGAGTTTATTCTGACGAAAAAAACGGTCCTGTGTAGGCGGCATAACAGTCTCTTGTAACAGGTGAACAGTATTGGAGGATTACAGGTAGGGTCAGATATCCTATTACTCAAAGCTAAATAAAAAAAGTTTTCCTTTGAAGCCTCAAAGCCCTGTTTTCATATTCTCACTAAGAATAGGCTTATGATGTTAAACCATATTTATTTAATCAAGCTTACTGGCACTGAATAGATCGAAGCTTGTGTTGGAATACCAGTAAAACTGTTTGGAGAAGGAGGTGGACTATTAACCCTTACCCTCCTATTATGTGTTCTTTTTCCAACACAAAAAGAACACATAATGGGAGGGTAAGGGTTAATAGTCCACCTCATTGTCCAAACAGTTTTACTGGTACTACATTGTTTGACAAAGAGATTAAAAAAAAACACCTATCAAAGTGCTAACTAAATAAGATTTTGATGGTACCACACCATAAATAGGTATGAAATTAGCTTTTATTTGTAAAAACAATTATAACATATACTTAAAAACAAAGCAGAGAGTGAAACAGCATACAGAGTATAAAACCAAATATCGTGATCCATCTGCTCATAGTGTCAGCTGAAAGCTATTTGATTTTATATTCTATATGTTGTTTCAGCACCCTTAGTAGGTAGCGATACTTAGTAACTGCTTGTAATTGTTATGTAATTGTTATGTTTACACTGCTGTGTTGTTTACTGGAGTCGTTGTTTTTTGCTCACTATTTCTTCTTGTATTCTAGATTGTTAGCTCTTCCTGACAAAGTGCGTATTGTCCTAGGAGATGCGCAGAAGGCATCTATCCACATGACTCTCCGTGGTAATACAATATTTGGGGTTTATGTTACTAACCTTTGACTGTATACAATAGTTGCAGCATGAGCAATTCATGTTTCAAGTGTATTTTAACTCTCTGCTTTGTTTTTAACCACTTCAGCCCCGGAAGGATTTACCCCCTTCCTGACCAGAGCACTTTTTACAATTTGGCACTGCGTCGCTTTAACTGCTAATTGCGCGGTCATGCAATGGTGTACCCAAACGAAATTTGCGTCCTTTTCTTCCCACAAATAGAGCTTTCTTTTGATGGTATTTGATCACCTCTGTGGTTTTTATTTTTTGCGCTATAAACGGAAAAAGACCGAAAATTTTGAAAAAAAATGATATTTTCTACTTTTTGTTCTAAAAAAAATCCAATAAACTCAATTTTAGTCATACATTTAGGCCAAAATGTATTCGGCCACATGTCTTTGGTAAAAAAAAAGTCAATAAGCGTATATTTATTGGTTTGCGCAAAAGTTATAGCGCCTACAAACTAGGGTACATTTTCTGGAATTTACACAGCTTTTAGTTTATGACTGCCTATGTCATTTCATGAGGTACTAAAATGGCAGGGCAGTACAAAACCCCCCCAAATGACCCCATTTTGGAAAGTAGACACCCCAAGGAAATTGCTGAGAGGCATGTTGAACCCATTGAATATTTATTTTTTTTGTCCCAGGTGATTGAATAATGACAAAAAAAAAAAAAAAAAAAAAATTTACAAAAAGTTGTCACTAAATGATATATTGCTCACACAGGCCATGGGCATATGTGGAATTGCACCCCAAAATACATTCAGCTGCTTCTCCTGAGTACGGGGATACCACATGTGTGGGACTTTTTGGGAGCCTAGCCGCGTATGGGGCCCCGAAAAGCAAGCACCGCCTTCAGGATTTCTAAGGGCATAGATTTTTGATTACACTCCTCACTACCTATCACAGTTTTGAAGGCCATAAAATGCCAAGATGGCACAAAACACCCCCAAATGACCCCATTTTGGAAAGTAGACACCCCAAGCTATTTGCTGAGAGGTATGTTGAGTCCATGGAATATTTTATTTTTTGACACAAGTTGTGGGAATGTGACAATTTTTTTTTTTTTTGCACAAAGTTGTCACTAAATGATATATTGCTCACACAGGCCATGGGCATATGTGGAATTGCACCCCAAAATACATTCTGCTGATTCTCCTGAGTATGGGGATACCACATGTGTGGGACTTTTTGGGAGCCTAGCCGCGTACGGGGCCCCGAAAACCAATCACCGCCTTTAGGATTTCTAAGGGCATAAATTTTTTATTTCACTCCTCACTACCTATCAGAGTTTTGAAGGCCATAAAATGCCAAGATGGCACAAAACCCCCCCCAAATGACCCCATTTTGGAAAGTAGACACCCCAAGCTATTTGCTGAGAGGCATGTTGAGTCCATGGAATATTTTATATTTTGACACAAGTTGCTGGAAAGTGACAATTTTTTTTTTTTTTTTTTTTTTTTTGCACAAAGTTGTCACTAAATGATATATTGCTCAAACATGCCATGGGCATATGTGGAATTGCACCCCAAAATATATTCTGCTGCTTCTCCTGAGTACGGGGATACCACATGTGTGGGACTTTTTGGGAGCCTAGCTGCGTACGGGGCCCCGAAAACCAAGCACCGCCTTCAGGATTTCTAAGGCCATAAATTTTTGATTTCACTTCTCACTACCTATCACAGTTTTGAAGGCCATAAAATGCCAAGATGGCACAAAACCCCCCCAAATGACCCCATTTTGGAAAGTAGACACCCCAAGCTATTTGCTGAGAGGCATGTTGAGTCCATGGAATATTTTATTTTTTGACACAAGTTGCGGGAATGTGAGAATTTTTTTTTTTTTGCACAAAGTTGTCACTAAATGATATATTGCTCACACAGGCCATGGGCATATGTGGAATTACACCCCAAAATATATTCTGCTGCTTCTCCTGAGTACGGGGATACCACATGTGTGGGACTTTTTGGGAGCCTAGCTGCGTACGGGGCCCCGAAAACCCAGCACCGCCTTCAGGATTTCTAAGGGCGTAAAGTTGTAATTTCACTCCCCACTACCTATCACATTTTTGAAGGCCATAAAATGCCCAGATGGCACAAACCCCCCCCAATTGACCCCATTTTGGAAAGTAGACACCCCAAGCTATTTGCTGAGAGGCATGTTGAGTCCATGGAATATTTTATATTTTGACACAAGTTGCGGGAAAGTGACAATTTTTTTTTTTTTTTTTTTTTTTTTGCACAAAGTTGTCACTAAATGATATATTGTTCAAACATGCCATGGGCATATGTGGAATTACACCCCAAAATATATTCTGCTGCTTCTCCTGAGTACGGGGATACCACATGTGTGGGACTTTTTGGGAGCCTAGCCGCGCACGGGGCCCCGAAAACCAAGCACCGCCTTCAGGATTTCTAAGGACATACATTTTTGATTTTACTCCTCACTACCTATCACACTTTTGAAGGCCATAAAATGCCAAGATGGCACAAAACCCCCCCAAATGACCCCATTTTGGAAAGTAGACACCCCAAGCTATTTGCTGAGAGGCATGGTGAGTATTTTGCAGCTCTCATTTGTTTTTGAAAATGAAGAAAGGCAAGAAAAACGTATTTTTTTTTTCTTTTTTCAATTTTCAAAACTTTGTGACAAAAAGTGAGGTCTGCAAAATACTCACTATACCGCTCAGCAAATAGCTTTGGGTGTCTATTTTCCAAAATGGGGTCATTTGGGGGGGGGTTGTGCCATCTGGGCATTCCATGGCCTCCGAAACTGTGATAGGCAGTGAAGAGTGAAATCAAAAATTTACGCCCTTAGAAAGCCTGAAGGCGGGGCTTGGTTTTCGGGGTCCCGTACGCGGCTAGGCTCCCAAAAAGTCTCACACATGTGGTATCCCCGTACTCAGGAGAAGCAACAGAATGTATTTTGGGGTGTAATTTCACATATTCCCATGGCATGTTTGAGCAATATATCATTTAGTGACAACTTTGTGCAAAAAAAAAAAAATAAAAAAAAAATTTGTCTTTTTCCCGCAACTTGTGTCACAATATAAAATATTCCATGGACTCGACATGCCTCTCAGCAAATAGCTTGGGGTGTCTACTTTCCAAAATGGGGTCATTTGGGGGGGTTTTGAACTGTCCTGGCCTTTTATGCACAACATTTAGAAGCTTATGTCACACATCACCCACTCTTCTAACCACTTGAAGACAAAGCCCTTTCTGACACTTATTGTTTACATGAAAAAATTATTTTTTTTTGCAAAAAAATTACTTTGAACCCCCAAACATTATATATTTTTTTAAAGCAAATGCCCTACAGATTAAAATGGTGGGTGTTTATTTTTTTTTTTTCACACAGTATTTGCGCAGCGATTTTTCAAACGCATTTTTTGGGGAAAAAACACACTTTTTTAAATTTTAATACACTAAAACACACTATTTTGTCAAAATGTTTGATGAAATAAAAAAGATGATCTTAGGCCGAGTACATGGATACCAAACATGACATGCTTTAAAATTGCGCACAAACGTGCAATGGCGACAAACTAAATACATTTTTAAAAGCCTTTAAAAGCCTTTACAGGTTACCACTTTAGATTTACAGAGGAGGTCTACTGCTAAAATTACTGCCCTCGGTCTGACCTTCGCGGTGATACCTCACATGCATGGTGCAATTGCTGTTTACATTTGACGCCAGACCGACGCTTGCGTTCGCCTTTGTGCGAGAGCAGGGGGGGGGGGGCAGGGGTGCTTTTTTTTTTTTTTTTTTATTATTATTTTTTTTGCTTTTTTATCTTATTTTTAAACTGTTCCTTTCATTTTTTTTTTTTTTTTATCATTTTTATTGTTATCTCAGGGAATGTAAATATCCCCCATGATAGCAATAGGTAGTGACAGGTACTCTTTTTAGAAAAAATTGGGGTCTATTAGACCCTAGATCTCTCCTCTGCCCTCAAAGCATCTGACCACACCAAGATCGGTGTGATAAAATGCTTTCCCAATTTCCCAATGGCGCTGTTTACATCCGGCGAAATCTAAGTCATGAAATGCTTGTAGCTTCCAGTTTCTTAGGCCATAGAGATGTTTGGAGCCATTCTGGTCTCTGATCAGCTCTATGGTCAGCTGGCTGAATCACCGGCTGCATTCTCAAGTTCCCTGTTGGGACAGGAGAGCCAGAGAAAAACATGGACGACGGTGTGGGGGGGGGGGCATTCCCTCCCACTGCTTGTAAAAGCAGTCTAGAGGCTAATTAGCCGCTAGGATTGCTTTTACAAGAAAGCCGACCACTGGCTGAAAAGAATGATACCAAGATGATACCTAAACCTGCAGGCATCATTCTGGTATAACCACTCAAAGTCCAGCAACATACCAGTACGTTGCTGGTCCTTGTTGGGCATACATTGTAAACTTTTTTTCATGCAGCCTGTGGGCTGAACGAAAAAAAGATATTGATCGGTGGGTATGCCCACCATTAGAATACCTCCCTTCATCCACCCACTTCTAATGATGGGCATACATGCACCGTATATATATGCCGAAGCATGGGGGCATCCTCCCGCAAAAAGGCAGGAGCAAATCGCTCCTCCACCCACTGCTGCCCCCACGCTTCGGCATATATGCTGAAGTATGTAACTGTGGTGGTGAAATCACCTCCGACAGCGCTGGAGTCACGGCTTTATGTATCGTGGGAGCAAACGCTGTTGCTGTCAAGATAAATAAATCCGTGCTGCAACTGAATGGCGTACCTGCTAAGCAAATGATGGTTAACAAAAAAACAAAGTAACATTACAGTATAACAGTATTACTTACCATACCTGCAAAGCAAAATACAAAAAAAACATAGTAAAAAATAAAACATTTAACGCAACCTGTGCCTACCTAAAAATATATATATGCCGAAGCATGGGGGCATCCTCCCGCAAAAGGCAGGAGCAAATCGCTCCTCCACCCACTGCTGCCCCCACGCTTCGGCATATATGCTGAAGTATGTAACTGTGGTGGTGAAATCACCTCCGACAGCGCTGGAGTCACGGCTTTATGTATCGTGGGAGCAAACGCTGTTGCTGTCAAGATAAATAAATCCGTGCTGCAACTGAATGGCGTACCTGCGAAGCAAATGATGGTTAACAAAAAAACAAAGTAACATTACAGTATAACAGTAATACTTACCATACCTGCAAAGCAAAATACAAAAAAAAATAGTAAAAAATAAAACATTTAACGCAACCTGTGCCTACCTAAAAAATATATATGCCGAAGCATGGGGGCATCCTCCCGCAAAAGGCAGGAGCAAATCGCTCCTCCACCCACTGCTGCCCCCACGCTTCGGCATATATGCTGAAGTATGTAACTGTGGTGGTGAAATCACCTCCGACAGCGCTGGAGTCGCGGCTTTATGTATCGTGGGAGCAAACGCTGTTGCTGTCAAGATAAATAAATCCGCTCTGCAGCTGAATGGCGTACCTGAAAACACAAAGGTGGTTAACAATAAAAAAAACAAAGTATAAAAAAATTGCATACCTATAAAGCAAACATGATAAAAACATAACAATAAAACATTGCAGTATAGAATGCAGAACAATAGAGAGAGAACAATAAAACAACAACTATTTTTGGTTTTTTTATTTTATATTTTTTTTGTGTTTTTTTCTTTTTTTTACTTTTTTTTGTTTTTTTTACACTTTTTTTTGTAACTTTAACTTTTTTAACTGGTACCAGGTTTGGGTCTCTCAAAATGCGACAGCATCTTGGGAGACCCTGTGGAAGTGTGCCTAGTCTGTGCAGTGCTGTACCCTACGCTAATACTCCACTAGTGTGTGGTAGCGTTCAAAACATTCACCAATGCAAAGACCAGGAATGCCAGGACAGAGGGGACAACAATACCGGGTGTCACGCCTAAATCCGCGCTTGCTGCAGACACGACATCTTTTTTGGGGGGTTCGTTGGGTAGGGGTACTCGGGAGGGCATAAAGAAAATGCCTCTCATGCAGCCGGCTTACTGCATTCGGTTGGGGATGGTGAGGTGGAGCACCGTCTGGATACAGAAGGGCTCTGACGATCTCTTCCTGGAATGTAAGGAAGGATCCAGTCCGTCCTGAAGCTCTGTATAGCACATGAGCGTTCAGCAAAGCCAATTGAAATAAATAAACAGACACTTTTTTGTACCAGCGTCTGGCCTTACGGGCAACTAGGTACGGCGCCAACAACTGGTCGTTGAGGTCCACCCCTCCCATATTAAGGTTGTATTCGTGGACACAGAGGGGTTTCTCCACAACACCAGTCGCCGTAGGAATTTGGACCGTCGTGTCTGCATGAAGGGAGGTGAGAACGAAAACATTCTTCTTATGCCTCCACTTCATAGCGAGCAAATTATTATACTTCAAGCAGGCTCTCTCCCCCAGCCTAAGACGGGAATCTACAAGCCGCTGGGGAAAGCCCCGGCGATTAGGTCGCACGGTGCCACATGCTCCAATCTGATGATCAAAAAGGTGGCTAAAAAGTGGCACGCTCGTATAATAATTGTCCACGTACAAGTGGTACCCCTTTCCGAATAAGGGTGACACCAAGTCCCACACTATCTTGCCAGCGCTTCCTATGTAGTCAGGGCAGTTTGTCGGCTCTACGTGACTATCTTTTCCCTCGTAAACCATAAATCTACATGTATAGCCTGTGGCCCTGTCACAGAGCTTATACATCTTGACCCCGTATCTGGCACGCTTGCTGGGAAGGTACTGTTTGAATGACAAGCGGCCAGAAAATTTAACCAGGGACTCATCAACGCAGACAACTTGATGGGGGGTAAACAAGTCTGCAAAACGTTGGTTGAAGTGGTTTACGAGGGGCCGAATTTTGTAGAGCCGATCGTATCCAGGGTCTCCACGAGGACGACAGAGTTCATTGTTGTTGAAGTGCATGAACCGCAAAATCTGCTCGTATCGTGCCCTGGCCATGGAAGCAGAGAACAAGGGTGAATGGTAAATTGGGTCAGTGGACCAATATGACCGCAACTCACTCTTTTTATTCAACCCCATGAGGAGGGAAAGGCCCAGAAAGATCTTAAATTCGGAGACCGTAATTGGTCTCCAATCTCTGGCAAGGGTGGACTGGGGCATAGTGGCGATGTGTTGACCAGCGTATAAATTGCTTTGGTCCACAATAGATCTATAGAGATCTTCGGTGAAAAACAGCGAATAAAAATCCAGTGGCATAAAGTCAACTGTTTCCACCTGAATTCCGGGTTGGCCAGTGAAAGGGGGAAGTACGGGTGCTGCAGAAGTGGTGGGTACCCAATTCGGATTGGCCAATGCAGCAGGAAGGGCACTATGGGCACGACGGGCCTGTGTTCGTCTTCTTGGTGGCAGCGGGACACTACTAGTGCTTGCCACCTCGCCAGCTTGAACTGCACTTATGGGACTCGCCACGTCACCACGTGATACTGCAGTGCTGGATGTACGACCAGGGTGTACTAGGCCGCTGGTGCTTGCCAGTTCACCAGAAGGAGTAGCGGCGCTAGTACTTCTCTGCTCCATACGAGAGCCCTGCGGTTCTTGCACTTCAAGGACAGCATAAGTTCGGGGTCTGGTACGCCTGACCTTAGCAGGGACCACAACTCCGTCGTCAGAGCTATCTGTCATGGAGCCGCTGTCCTCTACAGGATCGTATTCTGAGCCTGAATCTGACAGATGAGTGACTTCCTCTTCACTATCTGTCATGCTCAGAATCCTGTAGGCCTCTTCACTAGTGTACCTTCGATTTGCCATTTTGGCCTCTAAATTTAGGGGTACACTAGTGAGACTCACAGGCAAAAAAGCTCCCGACTGTCAGCGACTGATTCAAAACGCTACCAAAAAACTGTTAGCGATCGCAGGGATCAGGCCTGACTCTGCGACCGCTGCAGTTATGTGTGCTTAGTGTTTTGTAAGTGTCAGTAATCGATCGATACTGCACTTGGGTGGGCTGGGCTGGGCTGGGCCGAGGAGCAAAACGCAGGTGCTAGCAGGTATCTGGGCTGATCCCGCTAACACTGCGTTTCAGGGAACCCTAAACTGCTGGGGAGTATAGATCTGATCGGATCAGATATCGATCCGCTCAGATACTATAGCACTAAGGGAGGTGTATGCTGCGTGCACGGGTTTTAGCTGTACTGGCGCTAACCTGACGCTGCCTGGGGCGACGCAGACCTTATCTGATCCTAAAAACTTAACTTCTATCACCGCCGGGCAATTAGGGGGTTAAACCTTTATAAGGTAATAAACGGCGGGTGCCCTAAAACTATAATAAACTGTAATAAACTATAATAAACTACAAAAAACAAACTATCTAACCAGCGTCACCCGTAACACTTATACGGTGATCGCTGGTGAAAGGGTTAACTAGGGGGCAATCAGGGGGTTAAAACCTTTAGCAGGTAGTATATGGGGGTCCCTGTCGCTATAAAACACTGACAGCGAACCTATATACTTACCTCCCTAACTAGCGTCACCTGTGTCACTAATACAGCGATCAGAAAAACGATCGCTTAGCGACACTGGTGACGGGGGGTAATCAAGGGGTTAACTTTTATTAGGGGTGGTTAGGGGGTACCCTGGACCTAAGGGGGGGTACCCTAGACCTAAAGGGGGCTAACCTAACTGCCCTAACACTTATAACTGACAAACTGACACCAATGCAAAAAAAAACAAAACACTGCTATTGGTGTCAGAGTGACAGTGGGTACAGGGGGGTGATCGGGGGGTGATCGGGGGGTGACAGGGGGGTGAAAAGTGTGCCTGGCGTGTTCTACTGAATGTGTGGTGTTGGTGCACTTACTTGGATGTCTTCTCTCCTCGGCGTCGGATCAAAAAGACCGGCTCCAGGAGAGATGACATCACTTCCTCTCCCTCTGTTTACATTACAGAGGGAGAGGAAGCATTTGATTCGTGGGAGCGATCGGGAGGGGGTGGCAATCAATGGATGGCCTCCCCCTGACCCCCAATCGCCCGCGAACAAGACCCGACCACCCAGGGCAGCGGGGGGGGGTCCGATCGGACCCCCCGCCCGCGGGAAGGCATCACGTTTCAGGTACGTGATTTTGCCTGCCCGTGCCGACCTGCTCACGTATATAGGCGTGAGGCGGTCGGCAAGTGGTTAAGTAGATGTTTTTCACTGGGCACTTAAACCCCCCTTAATAACAAGACCAATTTTCAGCTTTTGGTGCTCTCACATTTTGAATGACAATTACTCAGTCATGCAACACTGTATCTATATGAAATTTTTGTCCTTTTTTTCACACAATCAGAGCTTTCTTTTGGTGGTATTTAATCACCGCTGGGTTCTTTATTTTTTGCGCTATAAAAGAAAAAAGACTGAAAAATCTGTAAAAAAATAAATTTTTCTTTGTTTCTGTTATAACATTTTGAAAATTAGTAATTTTTCTTCATATATTTTGGGCAAAATGTATACCGCTACATATCTTTGGTAAAAATAACCCAAATTAGTGTATATTATTTGGTCTTTGTGAAAGTTATAGCGTCCACAAGCTATGGTGCCAATATCTGAAAATTGATCACACCTGAAGTACTGATGGCCTCATTTCTTGAGACCCTAACATGCCAGAAAAGTACAAATACCCCCCAAATGACCCCTTTTTGGAAAGAAGACATTCCAAGGTATTTAGAAAGATGCATGGTGAGTTTTTTGAAGATGGCATTTTTTCCCACAATTCTTTGCAAAATCAAGTTTTTTTTTTTCGTTTTTTTTTTTGTCACAAAATTGTCATATTAGCAGGTTATTTCTCACACACAGAATATGCATACCACAAATTACACCCCAAAACACATTCTGCTATTACTCCCGAGTGTGGCGATACCACATGTGTGAGACTTTTACACAGCGTTGCCACATACAGAGGCCCAACATGCAGGGGAGCACCTTGAGGCGTTCTGGAGCACCCAGGCCAATTCTGACATTTCTCTCCTACATGTAAAAATCATCATTTATTTGCTAGAAAATTACATAGAACCCCAAAACATTATATATGTTTTTTTAGCAAAGACCCTAGAGAATACAATAGCGGTCATTGCAACTTTTTATCTCGCACGATATTTGCGCAGCAATTTTTCGAACGCGTTTTTTTTGGAAAAAAAAATGTTTTTTGCTTTAAAAAAAACCAAAACAGTAAAAGTTAGCCCAATGTTTTTGCATAATATGAAAGATGAAGTTACACCGAGTAAATAGATACCCAAGATGTCACCTTTCAAAATTGCACACGCTTGTGGAATGGCGCCAAACTTCGCCACTTAAAAATCCCCATAGGCGACGCTTTAAAATTTTTTACTGGTTACAAATTTTGAGTTACAGAGGAGGTCTAGGGCCAAAATTATTGCTCTCGCTCTACCGATCGCAGCCATACCTCACATGTGTGGTTTGAACACCGTTTTCATATGTGGGCGGGACTTCTGTATGCGTTCGCTTCTGAATGCGAGCACACGGACAGGGGTGCATTAAAAAAAAATAATTTTTTTTAATTGTTCATTTTACTTTATTTATTTTAGCTTGACACTTTTTTCCAAAAAAAAAAATTTTTGATCACTTTTATTCCTATTACAAGGAATGTAAACATCCCTTGTAATAGGAATATGGCATGACAGGTCCTCTTTACAGTGAGATATGGGGTCAATAAGACCCCACATCTCACCTCTAGGCTGTGCCTGAAAAAAAAGAAAAGAAAAAAAAGATCCTGGCTTCGATCGTAGCGGTGAGTCGGTAGAAGCACCGGAGGGCGGCGGGACGTCCCCTCTCGCCTCCCGTAAGAACGATCAAGCAGTGTAACAGCTGCTATGATCATTCTTATGGTGTAGGGAATCGCCAGCTGAAAAAGCTGATATCTGAATGATGCCTGTAGCTGCAGGCATCATTCAGATATCCCACACAAAGTCAAGGACGTCGTATGACGGAAGGCGGGAAGTGGTTAAAACGCTTTCTTTTTTTTTAACACAAAGTTGTCCATTTATACAATATTTCTAACACATAGCATGTACATACCAAAAATGACACCCCAAAATAGATTTTCCTACTCCTCCTGAGTACGGCGATACCACATGTGTGAGACTTCCACAGCCTGGCCACATACAGAAGCTGGGTATGGCTGAGCATGGCTGGGTATGGCTGAGCATGGCTGAGTATGGCTGAGCATGGCTGGGTATTGCAGAGTATCACCGAGTATGACTGGGTATGGCAGAGTATGGCTGGGTATCACCAAGCATTGCAGAGTATGGCTGGGTATGGCAGAGTATTGCGGGTTATGGCAGAGTATTGCAGATTTTTGCGGGGTATTGCAGAGCATGGCTGGGTATGGCAGAGTATGGCTGGGTATCACCGCGTATTGCAGAGTATGGCTGGGTATTGCGGGGTATTGCAGAGTATTGGGGGATATTTCGGGGTATGGCAGAGTATTGCGGGGTATTTCAGGGTATTGCAGGGTATGGCAGAGTATTGCGGGGTATTGCAGGGTATGGCAGAGTATTGCGGGGTATTTCAGGGTATTGCAGGGTATGGCAGAGTATTGCGGGGTATTGCAGGGTATGGCAGAGTATTGCGGGGTATTGCAGGGTATGGCAGAGTATTGCGGGGTATTGCAGGGTATGGCAGAGTATTGCGGGGTATTCCAGGGTATGGCAAAGTATTGCGGGGTATTCCAGGGTATGGCAGAGTATTGCGGGGTATTCCAGGGTATGGCAGAGTATTGCGAGGTATTGCAGGGTATGGCAGAGTATTGCAGGGTATGGCAGAGTATTGCGGGGTATTGCAGGGTATGGCAGAGTATTGCGGGGTATTTCAGGGTATTGCAGGGTATGGCAGAGTATTGCGGGGTATTGCAGGGTATGGCAGAGTATTGCGGGGTATTGCAGGGTATGGCAGAGTATTGTGGGGTATTGCAGGGTATGGCAGAGTATTGTGGGGTATTCCAGGGTATGGCAGAGTATTACGGGGTATTGCAGGGTATGGCAGAGTATTGCGGGGTATTGCAGGGTATGGCAGAGTATTGCGGGGTATTGCAGGGTATGGCAGAGTATTGCAGGGGTATTGCAGGGTATGGCAGAGTATTGCAGGGTATGGCAGAGTATTGCTGGGTATTCCAGGGTATGGCAGAGTATTGCTGGGTATTCCAGGGTATGGCAGAGTATTGCTGGGTATTCCAGGGTATGGCAGAGTATTGCAGGGGTATTGTGGGCATAGCAGAGTATTGTGGGGCATTGCAGAGGGAATTGCAGAGTATTGCACAGCATTGCAGGGCATGCAGAGTAGTAGGGATGGCTGAGCATGGATGGATGGATGGCTGGATGTCTCTGTGCAGCGCTGTGGGCACTACACATCCAGCCCACAGCGCTGCAGCCATCCATCCATCCCCCTCTCCGCTCACAGTGTACCGATCAGTACACAGGAGGGGAGGAGAGGAACCGGCGTCATCAGATGACGCTGGTTTGTTTACATGTGATCGCTCCGTCATATGACGGCGCAATCACATGGTAAACGGCCGCGATTAGTGCCCATTTACCGAGATCCAGAGGACCCGGCGGTCACGGATGCTCTCGAGTGCGCGCCCTAGGGGGCGCGCGAGAGCAGAATTCTGGGAGGACGTCCCTGTCACATTTTATATTTTAGGCCTCTGTGCTGATATTTGTTGGGTTATTCAAAGTAAAGTGAAATAGATATTAAACTGTGTGCTGTATATTGTTGGGATTGTTACTTGGGAACCTAATATATAGAAAGTTAAAGTGGACGTTTAGCTAAATATAGAGTCTAAATGCATATATGTTTTCTATTTTTTTTTCATCATGGGAATTATAACTCTTTTCAGCCTGTTTTGTATTGCACACACCAAGAAGCAGGTAGACAGGTACAACTTATGTAGGAGGATTTGTTTCATCTCAGTGTATCACCTGAGGCCAGTCACTTCACTGGGTATATGTAAGCTATGGATGTAGGCTCAAATCAGTACAGGCTCTTAGGACCATAGTTATTGTAGATAATGCCTTTGTCTTATTTTGACTCTTAGTAAACTTATATACAGCTCATAAAGCTCATATACAAAATCGTATTGTCACATAATGCAAACGTTTATTGGAACAGTGGTTGGCAACCTTACCGTGTACAGGTTAAATTGATAGCATATGACTATTTCTATGTGTTAGGACATTAAAAGTCAGTTTAAAACTTAAGCTGGTTTCCCACTATACTCAGATGATTAGTCTGTCTCCCAAAAGATTACAAGGGAAATCAAGATCTTTCATCCACATTTTTAATTGTTGCATCTACACTTCCAGCGATTGTATCACAACTGCACTGCAATCGCAGCTGTCTGAATAGAATGCGGTCACTTTTCAGCCAACAATTTTCTACTTGTTCTTAGATTTTACAGTTGAATTTTGTCGAGTCAGGTGGTACTGACAGGGCCACCCAGAGCTTGAATTTCATCTGACTCAGCAGAAGTAGGCTGAAATTCAAGCAGCAAAATTGCATTTGTTCATTGAGTGTGTATAAGCCAAAAACAAACAATGGTTAAAATGTTTTATTGTGTTATGTTTTCTAGCAGACCTTGATTTAACAATGATTACATTAAAAAGAAGGTATACATTCAGTAAATATTTTTCTTTATATTAGTCTGAAATTAGTCTTAATTTTTGTGAAAAATAATAATAATAAGTATAAGATATAATATGTCATTAAAACAGAGGTACTGGCTATTAAATAACTTAACTGAAAAAAGTAATGGTAGCAATTAGTATCATTAATATACAGTATATTGTAGATAGATCCATTCTTACCATTTTCTTAACAGCTAGAAAATATTTCTTAATTAAAACTAGGCTACTGTTCTTTTGACATTGTAATACATAAACTATATTCTGTTCATGTTAATAAATATACATTTGTCTTATATCCGGATATGACCTTAATGTATTTCTTTATGAATATATTATGTTACACCACATACAGTAAGGGTGGCAGCTCTAGAATTAATCATTTTAACTATCTTCTCATGTTCCAGGAGGTAATAACCCCTGTGTTCCAGCAAAGTGTGAGTTGAGGACAGTTGTTTCCTGGAAGATGAAATCTTATGGGATTGAGAGTAAAATTATGTTCTGCAGTGTGATTTTACCTTTACCTAATGTTTTAAATATATTTGACCCCTGAAACAGTATACTATATCTACTAATATTCTATTTTAATGTAATGCTAACTAAAAATGTGAGTTTTCAAATAAGAAAACAATCCTTGCATGATCAAATTACTATATATTTTCAAACAAAATGTTAAAAATGACTGCAAATGACACTCCATGTGTTACTGTATTAGAATTAAATTAGAATTAGAATTTCCTAAATAATATCATACATGCATTTTTTTTTTGGTCAAATATCTTTATAAGGAGGAAGCCAGAAGGACATTTACACCCTAAAAGATGCATTAAAGATGGTGCAGCCACAAGACCATACAACAGAACAAAATGTTACAGCGCAAACATTCAAAAAAGACATTTACCTCCTGCAAGGCTATTTAAAACACCTAGAAATTTTCAAAAAACATTATAAAAAAATATGGGGATTTGGTCACAACATATTGCTCTATGGTGCTTAACCACTTCAGCCCCGGAAGGTTTTACCCCCTTCCTGACCAGAGCACTTTTTACAATTTGGCACTGCGTCGCTTTAACTGCTAATTGCGCGGTCATGCAATGCTGTACCCAAACGAAATTTACGTCCTTTTCTTCCCACAAATAGAGCTTTCTTTTGATGTTATTTGATCACCTCTGCCGTTTTTATTTTTTGCGCTATACATGGAAAAAGACCGAAAATTTTGAAAAAAAAATGATATTTTCTACTTTTTGTTCTAAAAAAAATCCAATAAACTCAATTTTAGTCATACATTTAGGCCAAAATGTATTCGGCCACATGTCTTTGGTAAAAAAAATGTCAATAAGTGTATATTTATTGGTTTGCGCAAAAGTTATAGCGCCTACAAACTAGGGTACATTTTCTGGAATTTACACAGCCTTTAATTTATGACTGCCTATGTCGTTTCTTGAGGTGCTAAAATGGCAGGGCAGTACAAAAGCCCCACAAATGACCCCATTTTGGAAAGTAGACACCCCAAGGAAATTGCTGAGAGGCATGTTGAGCCCATTGAATATTCATTTTTTTTGTCCCAAGTGATTGAATAATGACAAAAAAAAAAATTACAAAAAGTTGTCACTAAATGATATATTGCTCACACAGGCCATGGGCATATGTGGAATTGAACCCCAAAATACATTTAGCTGCTTCTCCTGAGTATGGGGATACCTCATGTGTGGGACTTTTTGGGAGCCTAGCCGCGTACGGGGCCCCGAAAACCAATCACTGCCTTCAGGATTTCTAAGGGCGTACATTTTTGATTTTACTCCTCACTACCTATCACAGTTTTGAAGGCCATAAAATGCCCAGATGGCATAAAACCCCCCCAAATGACCCCATTTTGGAAAGTAGACACCCCAAGCTATTTGCTTTGAGGCATGTTGAGTCCATGGAATGTTTTATATTTTGACACAAGTTGCGGGAAAGTGACAATTTTTTTTTTTTTGCACAAAGTTGTCACTAAATGATATATTGCTCACACAGGCCATGGGTATATGTGGAATTGCACCCCAAAATACATTTAGCTACTTCTCCTGAGTACGGGGATACCACATGTGTGGGACTTTTTGGGAGCCTAGCCGCGTACGGGGCCCCGAAAACCAATCACCGCCTTCAGGATTTCTAAGGGTGTAAATTTTTGATTTCACTCTTCACTGCCTATCACAGTTTCGGAGGCCATGGAATGCCCAGGTGGCACAACGCCCCCCAAATGACCCCATTTTGGAAAGTAGACACCCCAAGCTATTTGCTGAGAGGCATGGTGAGTATTTTGCAGCTCTCATTTGTTTTTGAAAATAAAGAAAGACGAGAAAAAAAATGTTTTTTTTCTTTTTTCAATTTTTAAAACTTTGTGACAAAAAGTAAGGTCTGCAAAATACTCACTATACCTCTCAGCAAATAGCTTGGGGTGTCTACTTTTCAAAATAGGGTCATTTGGGGTTTTTTTTTGCCACCTGGGCATTCCATGGCCTCCGAAACTGGGATAGGCAGTGAAGAGTGAAATCAAAAATTTACGCCCTTAGAAAGCCTGAAGGCGGTGCTTGGTTTTCGGGGTCCCGTACGCGGCTAGGCTCGCAAAAAGTCTCACACATGTGGTATCCCCGTACTCAGGAGAAGCAACAGAATGTATTTTGGGGTGTAATTTCACATATTCCCATGGCATGTTTGAGCAAGATATCATTTAGTGACAACTTTGCGCAAGAAAAAAAAATAAAAAATTGTCTCTTTCCCGCAACTCGTGTCACAATATAAAATATAAAATATTCCATGGACTCGACATGCCTCTCAGCAAATAGCTTGGGGTGTCTACTTTCCAAAATGGGGTCATTTGGGGGGGTTTTGAACTGTCCTGGCATTTTATGCACAACATCTAGAAGCTTATGTCACACATCACCCACTCTTCTAACCACTTGACAAAGCCCTTTCTGACACTTTTTGATTAAAAAAATAATTTTTTTTTGCAAGAAAATTACTTTGAACCCCCAAACATTATATATTTTCTTTAAAGCAAATGCCCTACAGATTAAAATGGTGGGTGTTTCATTTTTTTTTTTCACACAGTATTTGCGCAGCAATTTTTCAAATGCATTTTTTGGGGAAAAAACACACTTTTTTAAATTTTAATGCACTAAAACACATTATATTGCCCAAATGTTTGATGAAATAAAAAAGATGATCTTAGGCCGAGTACATGGATACCAAACATGACATGCTTTAAAATTGCGCACAAACGTGCAGTGGCGACAAACTAAATACATTTTTAAAAGCCTTTAAAAGCCTTTACAGGTTACCACTTTATATTTACAGAGGAGGTCTACTGCTAAAATTACTGCCCTCGATCTGACCTTCGCGGTGATACCTCACATGCATGGTGCAATTGCTTTTTACATTTGACGCCAGACCGACGCTTGCGTTCGCCTTTTTTTTTTTTTTCTTTATTATTATTTTTTTTTTGTCTTATTTTTAAACTGTTCCTTTCATTTTTTTTTTTAAATCATTTTTATTGTTATCTCGGGGAATGTAAATATCCCCTATCATAGCAATAGGTAGTGACAGGTACTCTTTTTTGAAAAAAAATGGGGTCTATTAGACCCTAGATTTCTCCGCTGCCCTCAAAGCATCTGACCACACCAAGATCGGTGTGATAAAATCGGTGTGATAAAATTTCCCAATGGCGCTGCTTACTTCCGGCGAAATCTAAGTCATAAAATGCTCGTAGCTTCCAGTTTCTTAGGCCATAGAGATGTTTGGAGCCACTCTGGTCTCTGATCAGCTCTATGGTCAGCTGGCTGAATCACCGGCTGCATTTTCAGGTTCTCTGTTGAGACAGGAGAGCCAGAGAAAAACACGGAAGACGTTGGGGGGGGCATTCCCTCCCACTGCTTGTAAAAGCAGTCTAGAGGCTAATTAGCCGCAAGGATTGCTTTTACATGAAAGCCGACCACTGGCTGAAAAGAATGATACCAAGATGATACCTAAACCTGCAGGCATCATTCTGGTATAACCATTCAAAGTCGTGAATGGCGTACCTGAAGACAAAAAAATGGTTAACAATAAAGCACAGTAAACGGTAAAGTATAAAAAATTGCATACCTGAAAAACAAACATGATAAAACATAATAACAATAAAACATTCCAGAATAGAATACAGTAAAAAAGAGCAGAACAATAGAGAGAATAGAGAGAGAGAGAGAACAATAAAACGACAACTATTTTTTTTTATTTTATATTTTTGTTTGTGTTTTTTTTTTTTTACACTTTTTTTTGTAACTGTAACTTTTATAACTGTAACCGGTTCCAGGTTCGGGTCTCTCAAAATGCGATGGCATCTTGGGAGACCCTGTGAAAGTGTGTCCTAGTCTGTGCAATGCTGTACCCTACGCTAATACTCAACTAGTGCATGGTAGCGTTCAAAACATTCACCAATGCAAAGACCAGGATTGTCAGGACAGGAGGGACAATAATAGCGGGTGTCACGCCTATATCCGCGCTTGCTGCAGACACAACATCCTTTTTGGGGGGTTCGTTGGGTAGGGGTACTCGGGAGGACATAAAGAAAATGCCTCTCATGCAGCCGACTGCATTTGTTTGGGGATGTGAATGGGGGATGTACGGGTGCTGCAGAAGCGGTGGGTTCCCAATTAGGATTGGCGAATGCAGCAGGAAGGGCACTATGGGCACGACGGGCCTGTGTTTGTCTTTCTGGTGGCAGCGGGACACTACTTGTGCTTGCCACCTCACCAGCTTGAACTGCACTTATGGGACTCGCCACGTCACCAAGTGTTACTGCAGTGCGGGTTTGACTATGACCGGGGTGTACTAGGCCGCTGGTGCTTGCCAGTTCACCAAAACGCTACAAAAAAAACTGTTAGCGATCGCAGGGATCAGGCCTGACTCTGCGAACGCTGCAGTTATGCGTTTAGTGTTTTGTAAGTGACAGTGATCGATCGATACTGCACTTGGGTGGGCTGGGCCGGGCGGAGGGGCAAAACGCAGGTGTTAGCAGGTATCTGGGCTGATTCCGCTAACACTGCGTTTGTGGGAACCCTAAACTGCTGGGGACGCTAGTATAGATCTGATCGGATCAGATATTGATCCGTTCAGATACTATACCACTAAGGGAGGTGTATGCTGCGTGCGTGGGTGTTAGCGGTACTGGCGCTAACCTGATGCTGCCTGGGGCAGGTGCTTGCCAGTTCACCAAAACGCTACCAAAAAAACTGTTAGCGATCGCAGGGATCAGGCCTGACTCTGCGAACGCTGCAGTTATGCGTTTAGTGTTCTGTAAGTGACAGTGATCGATTGATACTGCACTTGGGTGGGCTTGGCTGGGCCGGGCGGAGGGGCAAAACGCAGGTGCTAGCAGGTATCTGGGCTGATCCCGCTAACACTGCGTTTTTGGGAACCCTAAACTGCTGGGGACACTAGTATAGATCTGATCGGATCAGATATTGATCTGTTCAGATACTATGCCACTAAGGGAGGTGTATGGTGCGTGCATAGGTGTTATCGCTACTGGCACTAACCTGACGCTGCCTGGGGCTGGTGCTTGCCAGTTCACCAAAACGCTACCAAAAAAACTGTTAGCGATCGCAGGGATCAGGCCTGACTCTGCGAATGCTGCAGTTATGCGTTTAGTGTTTTGTAAGTGACAATGATCGATTGATACTGCACTTGGGTGGGCTGGGCTGGGCCGGGCGGAGGGGCAAAACGCAGGTGCTAGCAGGTATCTGGGCTGATCCCGCTAACACTGCGTTTTTGGGAACCCTAAACTGCTGGGGACGCTAGTATAGATCTGATCGGATCAGATATTGATCTATTCAGATACTATGCCACTAAGGGAGGTGTATGGTGCGTGCGCAGGTGTTATGGCTACTGGCACTAACCTGACGCTGCCTGGGGCTGGTGCTTGCCAGTTCACCAAAACGCTACCAAAAAAACTGTTAGCGATCGCAGGGATCAGGCCTGACTCTGCGAACGCTGCAGTTATGCGTTTAGTGTTTTGTAAGTGACAGTGATCAATCGATACTGCACTTGGGTGGGCTGGCATGGGCCGTGCGGAGGGGCAAAACGCAGGTGCTAGCAGGTATCTGGGCTGATCCCGCTAACACTGCATTTTTGGGAACCCTAAACTGCTGGGGACGCTAGTATAGATCTGATCGGATCAGATATTGATCCGTTCAGATACTATACCACTAAGGGAGGTGTACGGTGCATGCGTGGGTGTTAGCGGTACTGGCGCTAACCTGACGCTGCTTGGGGCTGGTGCTTACCAGTTCACCAAGATGCTACCAAAAAAACTGTTAGCGATCGCAGGGATCAGGCCTGACTCTGCGAACGCTGCAGTTATGCGTTTAGTGTTTTGTAAGTGACAGTGATCGATCGATACTGCACTTGAGTTGGCTAGGCAGGGCCGGGCGGAGGGGCAAAACGCAGCTGCTAGCAGGTATCTGGGCTGATCCCGCTAACACTGTGTTTTTGGGAACCCTAAACTGCTGGGGACGCTAGTATAAACCTGATCGGATCAGATATTGATCCGTTCAGATACTATACCACTAAGGGAGGTGTACGGTGCGTGCGTGGGTGTTAGCGGTACTGTCGCTAACCTGACGCTGCCTGGGGCGACACAGACCTTGTCTTACCCTAAAACCTAAGTTATATCACCGTCGGGCGATGAGGGGGCTAAACCTTTATTAGGTGATAAATGGCGGGTGCCCTGACACTATAAAAAATAAACAAACTAACCAGCGTCATCCGTAACAGTTATACAGTGATCACTGGTAAAAGGGTTAACTAGGGGGCAATCAAGGGGTTAAAACATTTATTAGATAGTATATGGGGGTCCCTGTCGCTATAAAACACTGACGGCGAACCTAAATATTTACCTCCCTAACTAGCGTCACCAGTGACACTAATACAGCGATCAGAAAAACGATCGCTTAGTGACACTGGCGATGGGGGTTATCAAGGGGTTAAAACTTTATTAGGGGGTTAGGGGGGTACCCTAGACCTAAAGGGGGCTAACACTAACTGCCCTACCACACTAACTGTCACAAACTGACACCAATGCAGTAATCAGAAAAAAAAAATTGCTTGATGTCAGTGTGACAGGGGGGGTGATTGGGGGGTGATCAGGGGGTGATCGGGGGGTGATCGGGGGTGTAATGTATGCCTGGCATGTTCTACTGTGTGTGTGTGTGTGTTGTGCACTCACTCAGATGTCTTCTCTCCTCGGCGCCAGAACGGAAAATACCGAGCCGAGGAGAGATGACATCATTTCCTCTGCTGCTGTTTACTATACAGCAGCAGAGGAAGAATCTGATTGGCTGGGAGCAATTTCGAGGGGGGGCCACGAATGGATGGTCTCCCCCTCACATCTGATCGCTGCCAGACACAAGCCGAACGCTTCGGGCACTGGGGGGGTTCGATCGGACCCCCCGCCTGCGGGAGGCAGATCACGTACCAGGTACGTGATTTTGCCTGCCCGTGCCATTCTGCCGCAGTATATCTGCGTTAGGCGGTCGGCAAGTGGTTAAATAAACCAGTTAGATGGGTTTTTAGATCTGAGCAGATGACAAGAAGTTGGTGGGAGGAGCTTGGGGTCTTTTTGGCACAAGCATGTGGACAAAGGTAAATTTAAAGAAAAAACCGCGCTAGATCTAAATTGACAATAATGATTAAAAAAGGAAAAACGAAAAGTCCAAAGAGCAGTAGCTTATTGCGAGATACACAAAACAGAATAGAAAAGAGAAGCTGCGCTATGTGAAGGTTCAATCCAACAATGGCTTGTCGGTGTCAAGATAAGGAAGAGTGACAGTTCAAATGGATCCAAACAAACACCCAAGTGAAACTGATCCACAAATATGTGCCACCACCTTATAAAAAACTTGCTTACCAGATGGCAAGCAAAACCAAGCAGAAGGCTATAGCCCAGCCAAGGCCTTTTGTTGTATGGAAAGATCATCTGGACAGGTATGGATATGGATTGGTTGCCTATATACGCCAAACGCCCCGATGCCGTGGAACTCCGATGGATCTCAGTATCCCAGCGGGGTATAGAGGAAAAGACCAACCATAGCATAATATTGCTTCAACATGTTTAATAAAAAACAGTAATGCACTTACATTTAAAACGAAAGTAAAATCACGCTAGTACAAACAGAGCCGGCCGGCTGCAATCAAATCCTGCCCTCCTAGTGAAACAGCAGGGTGACGTCAGCACAGATCCTCCTCTTTGTGGACAAAGGTACTTGTGTTTGGAAGGAGGACAAAATCATTTTGATTTTTAAATTTAATTCCAGCTGTATTGTGAAGTTTTATACTGTAATACAGTTTTGGGTAAACAGGAGGCATCCATGTTATTGTTGTATACAGTTTTGAGCAAACAGGAGGCATCCATGTTATTGTTGTAACATATAAGTACAGATAGAAGCCATAAGATTGTTTTGAATAGTGGAGGATTTCATGGTGTTTTGTTGTTTTCTGACAAACACGTTTAGAAGGCTGTATATCGTGAGACCAGTCGGGCCGTGTATAATAGTCGAAATTCCAGTGCACGATTGTATTAGCATAAATGTGAGGAGTAGTATTCTAGTAGCCTCGATCAGGCCTTGTATAATAATCGGAAAGCGGGGGACAGTTATAATGATAAAGGCGCAAACAATAACCACTCCGAAAGTAAAGCACAGTGTTCTCTGGACGCAGAGTTCGCCAAAAAAGCGTTTTGAATCGTATGGGCAATGGGCCGCCCATGCACCCCAGTCAGACAGCTGCACAGTACATGAAATCTGGGTATGGGGCTAAGGCTATTAGACCCCTTAAAGATTGGCATATATGGTCAGAGGGTACAGTAAGGTGTATTCCTTTGAAAGGTACTTTTGATGTCTGGAGGTACGAGACCCCAGAATAAAAATACCTTGGAAGTAGATCAGCTGTGGCTTCAGAAATCTGTAATGATAAGTGAGTTGATGGATGTGTAGTACACGCTTGTGTGACTAAAATTCTCATGCCTGTTTTTGAACTTTGTGTGGCTGGCCCATGCAAGATTTCAAGCTGCTCTTGTGTCTTTCCATTGTATTTTTTTTCTATCACTAAAAAAGTGAAGGCAGCATTCCGACTGGTTGTTTTGTTCTTTCATTTTTGTTTTGGGAACTATGAAATATCTCCGCCACATTTGTATCTAAATGTTTAACTCATGTTTTAGTCTTCTTATTGTTTGTATGTAGTAACAAGAATATTTTTGAACCTACCATGACAACCCTTTTGCATGTCGTGGCTGTTGTATTTTAGTAGGAACATGAAAGTAAGGGTTACAGAGGGTTTAGTTATTGTCGGTTTTGAGGAATGTCAATTTACCAATGTACACAAATGTTGTATTGTTTACCGTTCTTTGCAGGATAAATATGAAGGATAAATATGAAGGATTGAGTAATAACATTTGTTTATAAGTATCTTTTCAGGTCCAAGGAGTTTCTGAAAGTGTGTGTACATAGAAAGCAGGTGTATGTAGATCGCTGTACACATGCATAAATACACATGCCTAAGAAGGTAAAAGTATCATAGGCTATTTCACTGTTTCATTGTTTTTTTCTGCATCATTCTAAACCCTGCGTGTCTTCCTCCAGTTTGTAATGAGAAAGAAAATGGGGGGATGATAATGGTGATAATCGCAATTTTCAAACCAATAATACTAACCACTCTAATTCTAGCCAAGTTTGTGACCTAGTAGGATGACATGTTCAACGACTGTCTTTCTTTGATAGAATTTGAATCAGTAAGCAGCAGTCCGGTGAAGGAGGCTCCCATCCCAGATGCTAACAACCTTTTTGTCAAAAGGAACTACACGTGATTTTAAATATAAGGTCTTGAAAACAAGATTTCACAACTTGATTGGCAACTACAAATAAGCTTTATTCTGAGCTTGCCTATGTTAGTCTTAAAAGCATCAAGTTTTTTTACAAACCACTAGAGTCTTACCACTTGCCAACAAGGTCATCTGTCACAGTGATGGGCCAGTATGAAAGTGCAGTGGGTGAAAGTGCATGGTACTGCCCCAAGATTTAAGAATCCCAGGGTGCATAATAAGTAAGTTGAACAGCTATGCTGACACCTGTAACTGGAATGTTTCTCTTCACATCTGGTACGCTGGGAATTCTGACTACCGAATAAAAAATACATTTTTACCATGTTTTATCAGGCTTTTATAAGTGGTATCCCTATGAGATGTATCCATAAAGTGAGTACTGACAGGCAGTTGTCCGACATGTTCATCTGTAGAATTCCCGGCATCGACAATGCATTTGTGCCCTCTCTACAAATCAAATAGGAAGGGTTATCACATTAGTTTTTCACATAACACTGTTGTAGAAACACATATTACCCAGTGTCTTATTGTCCACAGAGCTTAATACATCTAAATGTTGCTCAAAGCCTTTGATTGAAATCATATTGCTTTACCACCACTCTATATAGAATTTTTATGTGTTTTCTCCCATTACTACATACAGTACATTAAAATATAATTTTTGGACTGTTTTTTGATAAAAAATAATGCACACGCAAGCACATACAGTATACTTTATCGATGAAAGCTGCTCTTAGACACATCGTAGTGTTTTTTTTTTTTTCTAACACACATATGAGTCCACATTGAAAATTAATATTATTCTTGCAATCAGACAATTCAGTACAGAATGTAAAACAAAACACTGGTGTACTTTTGTTATTAGTAAAATAAAAAAAATAGCAATATGTTTGTTGTTGTTGGGAACAAATACTACATGTGTTACTGTGTGCTACTACGTAATTATATATATATATTTTTTAAATATTCATATACACTATATTACCAAAAGTATCAGGATGCCTCCCTTTACACGCACATGAACTTTATGAACCAATAGAACACCTTTGGGATGAATTAGAGTGGAGACTGCAAGCCAGGCCTTCTCGTCCACATCAGTGCCTGACCTCACAAATGTGCTTCTGCAATAATGGTCAAACATTCCCATAGACACAGTCCTAAACCTTGTTGACAGCCTTCCCAGAAGAGTTGAAGCTCTTATAGCTGCAAAGGGTGGGCCAAATCAATAATGAAATCAAAAATAAAACTCTGCGCTGATCTCCTCTCACCAATCAAATTAAATTTTACTATTTAAATCCACAGAAATAATGAATAAAGAAAAGAGAGTGCCTCAACCCAGTAAGTCTAAATACCAAACTTTCAAGAATACAAAATAAAAATACATGTAAGCTTCTCTAAAAAATAATCCTAAAATGTAAACATCATCATGTGCAATGAATCAATTAATAGTGACATTTCATACAAATGATTAAAAAAAAATATTATAAATCTCAAACAAATCAGTTAATATGTGAATCTCCCATACATCCAGAATATACAGTGGGGACGGAAAGTATTCAGACCCCCTTAAATTTTTCACTCTTTGTTATATTGCAGCCATTTGCTAAAATCATTTAAGTTCATTTTTTCCTCATTAATGTACACACAGCACCCCATATTGACAGAAAAACACAGAATTGTTGACATTTTTGCAGTTTTATTAAAAAAGAAAAACTGAAATATCACATGGTCCTAAGTATTCAGACCCTTTTCTGTGACACTCATATATTTAACTCAGGTGCTGTCCATTTCTTCTGATCATTCTTGAGATGGTTCTACACCTTCATTTGAGTCCAGCTGTGTTTGATTATACTGATTGGACTTGATTAGGAAAGCCACACACCTGTCTATATAAGACCTTACAGCTCACAGTGCATGTCAGAGCAAATGAGAATTATGAGATCAAAGGAACTGTCTGAAGAGCTCAGAGACAGAATTGTGGCAAGGCACAGATCTGGCCAGGGTTACAAAAAAAATTCTGCTTCACTTAAGGTTCCTAAGAGCACAGTGGCCTCCATAATCCTTAAATGGAAGACGTTTGGGATGACCAGAACCCTTCCTAAAGCTGTCCGTCCTGCCAAACTGAGCTATTGGGGGAGAAGAGCCTTGGTGAGAGAGGTAAAGAAGAACCCAAAGATCACTGTGGCTGAGCTCCAGAGATGCAGTCTGGAGATGGGAGAAAGTTGTAGAAAGTCAACCACCACTGCAGCCCTCCACCAGTCGGGGCCTTATGGCCGAGTGGCCCGACGGAAGCCTCTCCTCAGTGCAAGACATATGAAAGCCCGCATGGAGTTTACTAAGAAACACCTGAAGGACTCCAAGATGGTGAGAAATAAGATTCTTTGGTCTGATGAGACCAAGCTAGAACTTTTTGGCCTTAATTCTAAGCGGTATGTGTGGAGAAAACCAGGCACTGCTCATCACCTGTCCAATACAGTCCCAACAGTGAAGCATGGTGGTGGCAGCATTATGCTGTGGTGGTGTTTTTCAGCTGCAGGGACAGGACAACTGGTTGCAATCAAGGGAAAGATGAATGCGGCCAAGTACAGGGATATCCTGGACGAAAACCTTCTCCAGAGTGCTCAGGACCTCAGACTGGGCTGAAGGTTTACCTTCCAATAAGACAATGACCCTAAGCACACAGCTAAAATAACGAAGGAGTGGCTTCACAACAATTCTGTGAATGTTCTTGAATGGCCCAGCCCGAGCCCTGACTTGAACCCAAATGAGCATCTCTGGAGAGACCTAAAAATGGCTGTCCACCAACGTTTACCATCCAACCTGACAGAACTCCAGAGGATCTGCAAGGAGGAATGGCAGAGGATCACCAAATCCAGGTGTGAAAAACGTGTTCTTCTTTCCCAAAAAGATTCATGGCTGTATTAGATCAAAAGGGTGCTTCTACTAAATACTGAGCAAAAGGTCTGAATACTTAGGACCATGTGATATTTCAGTTTTTCTTTTTTAATAAATCTGCAAAAATGTCAACAATTCTGTGTTTTTCTGTCAATATGGGGTGCTGTGTGTACATTAATGAGGAAAAAATTAACTTAAATGATTTTAGCAAATGGCTGCAGTATAACAAAGAGTAAAAAATTTAAAGGGGGTCTGAATAATTTCCATCCCAACTGTATATATATCTCAGTGTACAAAAGATTGGTTAATAGTGACAGTTCATAAAAATGAATCCTGAGCAAACGATCCAATAAATCAGTGAGTCTCCCAGTGATTTGACAGTGTTTAACATCTGACAACGTGAAATGGGCACAAAAGGCTGCCATCCCCACATAGACTCTTACCAGATACCGTATTTATCGGCATATAACACGCACTGGCGTATAACACGCACCCCAATTTAAGAGGCAAGTTTCAGGGAAAATTTTTTTTTTTTTTAAATAAACCACTTTTAAGCAAAATTAGGTCAACGAGCATCAATGCAGCCTGATCTGTGCCCATATGTAGCCTTCCATTAACTTCTCCCATGTGCTCTTAACTGACCCCAATGTATTGCAAGCATTTAGGTTTGACTTGCCTCTCAGCCGCTCCACCATTCAGCAAGAATTAGCCAGTTAGCAGGAGATGTGCCAGTGATCCCAAACTAGCCAGGGATGCCATGCTTATTCTCTCACCTCTGTAGAGCACTGGAATATCTCCCAATTCTGTCAAATACAGCTGATTACTGTCCTGAAACCATAATTTAATCTGTGAATACAGATGTGGCACTGTGCAGGAAGTTCCTCTACTATAGTTCAGCTTTCCTGAGCAACCGAGCCAAGTGCCGAATGCCGAGCCGAGCCGAGTACCGAGCTGAGCCGCATGTCGAGCGCTGAAAGGAGCCGAACGCCGAGCCAAGCCGAATGCTGAGCCAAGCGCCGAAAGGAGCCGAGTGCCGAGCTATGCCGAGCTGAACGCCGGAAACCAATGAGCTGTCATATCCGCTCGGCTCAGCTCGGCGCTCGGCTCGGTGATTTCTGGCGGCACTCGTCCCCCTCCTTCCCCTCCGAGATACGCTATCGGCGTATAACACGCCCCCGCGATTTTCCCCCTATTTTCAGGGGAAAAAAGTGCGTGTTATACGACGATAAATAATTAGGATCTCAATTTATAGAGAGCTAACTCGCCATGTAAATCATCCACACATCCCTGCTAGTAAGGAAGGGTCATCAGATCCCTACAGCAATGTTATTCAAAATAGCCAGTTAATACATCTTGAGGCATCTATTCACAGGCTCCCTGCCACTCTCATATATGGATAGAAAGAGGAGGAGACTTCATTGGGCAGTATGCTAAAACCATGCATTTATTGAGGATAAAAAATGCACTTACACTTTGAAGATAAAACAAAAGCAGTTTGGACACAGATACAGACACGGCCGCGGACCTCACCCGCCGTAGCACCTTTCTCCATAACAGGTGTCAACTGGAAAAGGAGCTGGGAATATCTGATTGTACTACCCGGCCTCAGATCAGCTCAGTGGAATACTGTTGCCTCTAAGGTCTAATGGGTTAAGTTTAAATCTGGTTTTATATATCCTTACTACCTTTCAGGATTGCTGTGGTCTACTTCAATATCTCACAAACTGTTGTAATATGTTCACCGATTTATGTGGGACATTATATTATTATATGTATGTACACATACAGTACAATATTGACCAGGCCAGAATTCAATTGACAATTGTTGATTTTTCCGAGCCAACTGAATTTTAACATATCAAGTGGACAGCTGAAGACCCTTTGATGTGTTAATCTTATGCAAGTCTACCTAGGTGTGTGAGGTATGGCCTGTTAACCTAATTGAACATTTCAAAGGGTACATTGTTTAAAGGACCATAGAAGAAGTATTTGTTGATGGTAATTAGACTTGAGGGGGTAACAATAAGATCAAAGAGTATTTTGGGTTGACCTAGCAGAAACTCCCTCCTAATGTACTAGTATTTCAGGGGGGACTATTCAAGCTGGCAATCAGTCCTGTCTGTGTATGACTATGAAGGCGCAGACCTAGGAATAATGGGACTCTGAATTATATACTCTGTTGAATTTTTGTCATCTGTGGACTTTGGACCTTGTTCTGTGTTGGAAGTCAATAAAGTGCATCTCTCTGGAAGAATTGGGTTGCTGTAGAAGAATACTTACATCATCATTATAATAACCTAAATATTAATTATCCACCCACTATATATTATATCACTACATTGGTGTCGTGACCCGGATATTAGTTACCCCAAATCCTCATGATTTAAAAGACATATTGTTGAGAGCAGACCATTTATAGAGAAAGTCAAATGAGCAGGCTGTCAAAATTGATTTAGCCACATTGTTTAGGACAAATACTGAAAATAAAGATAATATCCTATGATAACACCCAGAGAGGAGACCCCGGGTCAAATATAGGTGATATTAATATAAAAAAAACAGAGTTGACCAAAATAATAATAATAAGAAAAGGTCCAAGACCTGGATACCGTTATCTCAGTTAAAACAGAAATATGACCACCTGAAGATTGAGTATGACAAGATGAGAGGGGAATGTGATAAATTATTAGAGCAGTTGAAGGGGGTACAAGATGTACATTCTCCAGATCTGTTTTTGAATGCAGATGACACTTCTCTAGCAGTGGGGGTGAATTAGCTTCAAACTGTAAATGTGTAAATAGTGCTTTGTTTTAACTTCAAACAACGTTTAAGGACCTCGCTAATGAGTTTTTGTTGGAGAGTTTTTTGTCTTTCAGATATTTGTCCGTAGATGCTCGTTTGCATGTGAATAGCAGAAGCACTAGATGTATCTGACATTGCTGGCTAGTGGGGGAGAAACGCTGAATAGACAATATATCACTATTCAAGGAATTATAAAGAATTCATGGACTCTTTCAATATTCATCAAGCAATGGACCCTTTTTTTTTTTGAACATTCAAAAAAAATTTTTTTTCATTTTTTTTTATTTTCTTTTGCTCTTAATTTTTTATTTTCATTATGTTTTATTTCTTGAACTTTATCTTAAAACCAAAGAGAAGCATTTAAACCTAAAATCATTTTCATAACATCTGTACATATTACATAATGTGTATTGATCAATATATTTGACATCTAAGGTGAGATGCTGCACAATGGCTTGGCATAGCATAAATTATAGTATGTTGGGTGGTTTTCCTAAATTTATAGGAGGAGCGAGTGAAATTCGTCACTCCAGTCATGATTTGAAACTTTGTTGAATCAGTTGTTTATAATATGCTAAAGGCTATGTCATATATGGATGAAAAAGACCTTTCTACCTTTCATGGTGAGGATACTGGCAAGAATTTCCACTGCCGCTTTGTCTGGATAGAAGATCTGATAAATACTGATGTCAAGCTGATTCTATCTGAACCATCGGGTGGGGGTATATGTATATGTTGGTATACCATTCAGGTGTAATTATGGACTGAATGATCCAAGTAACTGCTCTATTGAAGACAATGAGGGGTCGGCCTACAGCAAATTACAAAAGCAAATTGTGGCTGCCAATCAACAAATTCAGGTACTTGACAGGTATACAACAGGACATCATTGCTCAAATAGGAAATGGAAAGAAGCAGATATAAAAATTGTAAAATGCTTGCAAGATGGACTCATGAATGTCAAGTGCAAGTAAATAGTTTGCAGCACAGTTTTTACTGCCATATCCAAACCTTTTTGACCTTGAAAGTGAGTGCTGGTACATTGATTGTTCTTCTTACCATAAATATGTAAGTAGAATGTTAGTGTAAAAGCATCTTTAAAAATGAAAAGCTTGAGCCTGGAGATGAGAGAATCCTGGACTTATGTGGATTGGAGCTCCCAGAGCATATCAAGTTTACTTTCGGTGAGATGGTGAGAGATGTGGGGAAGTCAGACCGAAGAATGGACTGTGACATCAGCTTGTCTTTGTGCAATTATCAAGATCTTGATGTGATATAATAAGGCCTAACAGCTATATGGGCCACTGATGTTTACCAAATCCTTTTTCAGTCATGGTCTAAAAGTTAAATTATCTAATAACTGTTTCACAGGGATATTTTATTGGCTGGTGAATAGAGATGTAACCAGTTTCAACTTCATATTTTATTCGAGCCATTGTAAAGCATTCAGTACCTTAAATCGCAATGATATTTTTTGTTGTTTGATTTATGGGTCAGTTCTAGTAGTCAGAACCGACCCAAGTGGGGGTATATGTTGTAATATGTTCACCGATTTATGTGGGACATTATATTATTATATGTATGTACACATACAGTACAATATTGACCAGGCCAGAATTCAATTGACAATGGTTGATTTGTCTGAGCCAACTGAATTTTAACATATCAAGGGGACAGCTGAAGACCCTTTGATGTGTTAATCTTATTCAAGTCTACCTAGGTGTGTGAGGTATGGCCTGTTAACCTAATTGAACACTTCAAAGGGTACATTGTTTAAAGGACCATAGAAGTATTTATTGATGGTAATTATACTTGAGGGGGTAACAATAAGATCAAAGAGTATTTTGGGTTGACCTAGCAGAAACTCCCTCCTAGTGTACTAGTATTTCAGGGGGAACTATTCAAGCTGGCAGTCAGTCCTGTCTGTGTAAGACTATGAAGGCGCAGACCTAGGAAAAGTGGGACTCTGAATTATATACTCTGTTGGATTTTTGTAATCTATGGACTTTGGACCTTGTTCTGTGTTGGAAGTCAATAAAGTGCATCTCTCTGGTAGATTTCGGTTGCTGCGGAAGAGTACTTACATCATCATTATAATAACCTAAATATTAATTATCCACCCACTATATATTATATCACTACACAAACCTTTTACCCCCCCCTTAATGATATAATACCCCAGTGGCTCAATCTCTCTGGTTTTGATTTTGGTCTCCCTAAAAAATAAATGTTGTCTGGTTTCAACAGTTTCTAGGTGATGCCATTTTTGTTTCTACTGTTCCATACTTTGGAAGCTTTCTTTGTTGGAAGGCTGGGTCCTGAGAAAGCCTGCGGTTACAGGAAGTGGGTGAAATGCGTAGACTATAGCTTCCACACTACAAAGTCCAGGACACTCAGCATGACATACTGTAAAGTACACTGAGCCATACGGTGGGCAAAACATCAACTGCACATGTGCTGATTTGGATTGCCAGAGCTGGGGCAGACGTGGCTGCTCAGCAGCACATTTTTGACACTTGGCGTCTTCCACAATGATTGAGGTTCCCCTTCCAGACACCAGCCAGCTGACAGTGAGTCTGTATGCCCCTGTGAGCGCTGCCAACCTATGGGCTTATCTCTCCCCTGATCGAGTCAGGAGAGTTTAACTGAATGATCAGTTTTTAATTTGGGCTGTGTGTTTGCCTGACTGGAGCCTATAGAATATATGGCATCCTAACATGGTGCTGGGAAGGAACTTTGATTAAGGAATGCATGGCACACAAGTGATTCACTGTTGGTACAGTGGGAATAACAACTGTGAGAATCATCAGTGTTGCAGTCTGCATCTGCAATACTCGTAATTCACAGCCAATACTATTGTTGTGGCTTTGGAACTGTACTTTTTGTTTAAATTGAACTCCTACAACTTTAAGAGATGGATAGAGTTTAAACTTAGGGGTTGATAATTTTCCTCCTCTACATTGTGCAGGAGTTACACACATTTTGATTGCAGCATGAACTATCATTACAAGACACTGGAAAACTAACATGGCCCCTGACCTATCTGAATTACTTGCCCTCGTACATTAGAATCATGCATTGAATACCTGATTTCTTTACATTCTAATAAACATGGCAAATTTGTTGCGTCATGGCAGATATAGGTTGAATGGTACATCTTGTAACCTGTACTATCTTTAATATACATTTCTGAATTTTACTGGTAATCTATGATTGTTAATATTTTTCAATGTACACTCCCAGATAAAATAATGGAAGAGGCTACCTGTCATGGCTGGGCTCAGCCCTTCCTTCTCTGAGCTGGCTGTTTAGCTGTCGGCTAATTGCCAGCTCCTATCTCTCCACAGTTACGCAGCTAATGATGATACCCTGCTCGTCAGTCCTGCCTACTTAAGCCATCCAGTCCAGAGGAGCTCTGCCTTCGCCTTAGTCAGCATCACAGAAACTGAGATGCTCTCCTGCGATCCTGTTCGAGTCTTTGCTGATATCCTTTCTGGCTCCAGATCCTGCTTGCTGTTCCACTACATTGATACCTGACTTCTGGCTTAACTGACTATTCATTCTGGTTACTGAACTTTGGCTATGTTTTGACTATGTTTGTTCTTTTTACTTTTATTATTAAACAAGTGTGAACTATACTTCTGTCTCGGCCTGATTTCATGGTTTCTGACAGTAGGCGAAGGCCATGAATTCAGAAGATGCAGTCAATCCACTTGTTGGTAATATTTTTTCCAGATTGGATGAACTGGATCACAGCATGGATCAGTTTTCCATGGCGTTACCAACGCTCCTGAGTTGCACGGCTCACCTGGAATCTCCCACTGTGGCTGCCCCAGTACTACCTGTGTTGCAGGCCGACCCTGCTGCTGCTCCAGTCTCTGTGCAGGCTCCCGCCTCAAGTATTACCTCTATAAGAGGCATGTCTGGTTCCGCTCTGCTTTCCTAGGAAATTAGGGGTGATCCAGTCCAATGTAGAGGGTTTCTCAACCAGGTTGAGATATACTTTGAGATGCTGCACCAGGCATTTCTAACGGACAGAAGCAAAGTAGCTTTCATGATATCTTAGCTTTCTGAGAGAGCCTTGGCCTGGACAAACTCTCTATGTGAGACGCAAAAAACCTGTTGTCTTGAGCTACCCTCAGTTTGTGGCTTTGTTTAAAAGAGTATTTGATGTTCCCGCTTGCTCCGCTTCTGCTGCCAAGTGCCTCATGTCCATCGAACAGAGTACGAGAACTGTTGCCGACTACTCCATTGAATTCCTTACTCTGGCAGCAGAGGTTGTGTGGAACAATGAGGCCCTCATGGCTGCTTTTTCTTATGGATACTGACATGGACATTCACTGTACTGTTCATTTAAGTATAAGAGACTCCATTTTGTTCTCACTGTTGAAATGTGTTCTGTAACCTTCACCTAACACACAGACACTTCTCCTTCTAAACGCTCTCTTCTCCCCCCTCCCTTCTCAAGGTTTTACTTTTGCAATTGTTCTGTTCGCTAGTTTTTAATAATATATTTCTATTTGTTAGCTTTTAATAACATATTTCTATTTGTTAGTTTTTAATAACATCTCACACCACCCCTTTCTTATCTATGTATAAAATAACATGTAATAATACATTTTCACTGAACGGACATTTTAAACACAGTGATTGAGTCCTGTGAATCTGTTCCTGCAGCTGCAGTATTAACTTTGTTTTAGAGTCCCAATCAGAAATCAGTCATATCAGCTTGGCGAGTGAGCCAGGAGTTTTTGCAGAGTCTGCAGAAGGAACCTCGCTTCGATCGGAATCATCGGGAAACGCAGACCTCAAATGCCGGCTAGGTAAGCTGCCCTTAAGCTTGCTATATTTTTGCCTTTTCCTATGTATCCTATCTGTCAGTTCTCAAGGAAACCAGACCACTCTCTGACCTTTCTGGTTGGGTATCGTGTGTGTGTGAATGTGTATGTGCCCCCCTTCATGGGTTGGACTTTGTGTGGATAGGGAAAATCCTCTGCAGTTCCCTGCATTGACTCCTTGTGGGCGACCTGGGTCAGAGGCTCATGGTAGGGTCAGATAAAACTCACAGAGAAGAGAAGAGATGAGGAGGGTCTCTTAATGAGTGTTGTGTCTATTGTCATAAACCCCTTCTATCCACATAAATAAGTGGAGACTATTATTGCAAATCTGCAGATTTGCTGTACTATTTGTTTTAAAGGCAAGAGAGTATAGGCACAAGTAGAAAAGACTGGCCAGTCATTATGGGCATTAAATTAATTAAGGGAATGAAGGGAGAGAGGCCTTCAGAAAATGCCCAGCGCAAGATGAGCGCTAGAGAATATATGAACTGAAGATACGGTTCCGCCTATACTGAGCCCCTAGATAAATGGGTAGAATGGACAAAGGGAACAGCTAAACCTTTAAAATCTGAAGGGACTTTTGATTTTACAAGTATGGCAAACTTTTCTGCACGATTATGGCCCACTACTGTGCAGTGAAGGAACGTGGAGGATAGCTTGCACATGGGAGACAGAAGCTAAAGTAGCAAATCAAACTGGCTTGAAGGAGATGTTTAATAAAAGTACTGCCCAAATTTACTACGTTTGGCCAGAAGACTCTGTAGAGGAGGACCCCCCACCTTAGGTGGCTGCTAGTTTGGCTTTAAGGGGTCCACGCACAAAAGCAAAAGAATTAGATTACATGGAAAACACAAAAGATGAGCTATGCAATATAGTAGAGAGCAGAGGTTTAACAGCCCCATATCAACCTACAAAGAGGATTTTGGTTCGTATCCTAGAAAGAGATGATTGGCATAAATCAAAAGGCAGATATGCAAAAATAGATCTCTCTGAACTTAAAGCGGAAGTAAACCCATCCATAAAACAGTTTCATTTACGGCAGGTGCCGGAAATGTAACACTCCCATTGGTTGTGCTCTCAACCAAACTGTCAAACCATCCAATGGCTGCTGTCATAACTGATCACATGTGCAGCATCATGGCAGTTGTAGATTAAACAGAGGCAAAGATGGCAGCTTCCTTGGCTGAAAACAATAGGGGGGTTTACTTACACTTTAAGGCTTTGGCCAGAGAAAGGGAGATAGAGTCTGAACTTCCGGAGCAAACCATAATTTCCAAATTGTGGCAGCAAGATGAAGAGAGAAGGAAGGGAGATGCCAGCCCTTCTGCCCCTTGCACAGAGCAATCTGTTGCAGTTTATTCTGTCAGAACCCAAATAGTTTTTAAAGGTAATGGTGTTGACAGTACGTTTTAAATTAAATGGCATGTACCTTTTAGTTCCCAAGATATGAGATTCATTTTAGAGGGATTGGGAGATCCTAGAAAGACAAACAAACTTAGCGCTGCACAGGAAGCATATGAGGCTTCTGCTACTGACATTCATCAGCTTCTTATTAAAGTGGGAAGCAACATGTCTGGCTACATACTTAAGGAATGTGGTGTAGACGTCAAAAATCTAGGTAAGATGGTTAGTGGACAGGAGGTTTGTGAGAAATTGAAGGAAAAATTGACCCAAATATATGGACAAACCAGACATGCTGAATTTATGAATGCTAAGCAAGGGAAAGAGGAAGCAGTAGGGGCTTATTGGAGGCGGTTAAGGCTGAGGAAGCAGGCATTAAAATAGAGGAAGAGAAGGCTGGAGGAACTGCAAGTCCATCTACACAACTGGTGAAACAAAGGTTTCTTGATGGTTTATTACCCCAGTTGAAAGAAAAGTTGTTCACAGCAAGGCCTGAGGCAGGCAATATGTCTATTCAAGACGTCCTACCTATTCTGTTATCCATAGAAAACAGGATTAACCAAAAACACAGCAAACCCAAGGTTATGTACATGGGGAAGCAGAGAGGAAGAGGAAGAGGAAGAGGCAAAGGCAATTTCAGAAATCATGGCAATCGGGGACCAATTTATATGCTACAAATGTGATGGGGAAGGACACATAGCCAAATTCTGCCATCTTCCTGACCGTAGACTGGAAAAGAGCTTAGAGGCACCTCATGCTGATCCCAGTTCTCTGCCAAAAGCAGTGGACCAGGCATAGGAAAATGGCATGCCAGTATCAATCATGTTAAATAGGGGAGACAATGGTCCTGAGGCCAGAGTAAAAGTATTTTTACAAGAACTCCCCTATCCTGGAGGAGACACAGAATTAACCTGTTTAATCAATACTGGTGCAAGCCGAAGTGTTTTTAAAATAGAGGACTTACCTCCAGGATTATTATCTGCAAATGTTATCTCTGGTGTTGGCCTAACCGGGACCTCTAGTGATTTGGCTGAGTCCAAGCCACTTAAACTCAGGCTAGGACAGCAAACAGAAATTGTCACTAAAGTGTTAGTTTCAGGCACAGTTCCTACCAATCTTTTGGGAGCTGACATTTTGAACCAAATTTTAGCAAACGTAGACTACACTCCTACAGGAGTCCAAGTGGTTAGTCGTCTGTCAGGAGAAGTTTTAAATTCTGTCTGTGGAGTATTTTTAATCCAGGACTCCACTCCGCCATTTCCACCAAAATTGAAAGTGATTCCCGCTGACCTATGGGCCACCAGCAAATATGATGTAGGTCTGCTGGATTGCACCCCAGTCATGATAAAAATTAAACCAGGAGCCCATCTCCCACAGATTAAACAGTACCCACTGAGTATTGCTCAGACTGAGGGGACAAAGGATCAAATCACTCAACTGAAAGCAGCACGGTTAGTTGTACCAATTAAGTCCCAAGTCAATACACCCCTGTTCCCAATTGCAAAGAGGCCAGACAAGAAGGGTGGGCAGGTGACATACCGCATGGTGCATGATTTGAGAGCCATTTACAATATAATAGAGGCAGATACCTAACCCCCGCACTTTACTAAGTGGAATACCTGCCTCCAGCACCTGCTTTACAGTAATTGATCTTTCTAAATGCTTTCTTTTCGGTGCCCCTGCAGCCAGATTGCTGGCACCTTTTTTCATTTACCCATGATGCCAAAAAGTTAGCATGGACAAGATTGCCCCAAGGCTGTGTGAGTAGCCCCTCTGAATATAATACTGCGTTAAAGCAAGTATTGGACCAATGGTCTCACTCACACCCAAACACAGTTTTGCTTCACTACATAGACGATTTGCTTATTTATTCTGATACAAAGGACATTTGTAGCAGAGAAACAGTAAGCCTTCTCATGTTTCTCTATAACAGTAACAACAAAGTTAGCAAAGATAAGCTACAATACTGCCAAGAGAAAGTGATCTTCCTGGGTCACTGCATTTCACATGGAATCCGTCACCTAACCCCAGATCGAGTTAAAACTCTACAAAACTTTGAAAAGCCAAGAAATGTATGGCAACTACGTGCCTTCCTGGGGTTAGTGGGATATATACCCTTTCAAACTCACATGGGACAATGAATTGCAGATGAAGGAGCTTATTAAAATTTTGTCTGAAGCTCCCGCCATTGGACTTCCTGACTATACTAAGACTTTCTCGTTGTTCTGTCATGAAGTCAATGGATTTGCTGCAGGTGTACTCACCCAGCTACATGGAGACAAACAGAGGCCTGTGATGTATGTATCAGCCTCATTAGACCCTGTAATTAAAGGCTCCCCCAGTTGTATGCGAACCATAACAGCCTGCATTTTGCTGCTAGACAAAGTAACTGAGCTTGTACTAAATTCTGCTCTGATCCTGTATGTGCCACATGCAGTACAGGAAATCATGAATCAAGTAAATACCAGACATGTGTCTGCCAGTAGATTTGACAAGATTTGCTCTTTTTGCTCCATCGAATTTAACAATGAAACGATGTGTTACTTTAAATCCGGCTACTCTTCTTCCTATAATTGATGAGGAAGATGCAACAAATGGTACTGATGTACAACCTGAGAGTTTTTCTCATGATTGTATGGCTCTGATGGAGGTAGAAAGGGCCTCTGTCACACCAGCAAAAGATGAGACTTTATCAGATTGTGACACACACTTATTCATAGATGGTTCCAGATTTTACACTGATGATGGCCAGCCACACACAGGGTTTGCTGTAACCAGTACAGACACCATTTTACATCAGGAAGCATTGACACCCCAGATGTCAGCACAGGAAGTGGAGTTGTGTGCTGTAGTCAAAGCATGACATCTCCTAGAGAATCAAAGGGGAAACATTTACACTGACAGCAGATATGCATTTGCAATAGCCCACAATTTTGGGCCTATCTGGAAAGCACAGAACTTTCTGACTAGTGCAGGGAAGCCAGTGAGACATGCAAAACTAATAGAGCGGCTATTTGAGGCTTTTCAGAAACCAGCAGAAGTTGCCATCTTGAAGGTAAAAGGGCATGCAAGGTGAAATGACATGACAGTCAGAGGAAATGCTTTAGCGGACCAAGCGGCAAAGGATTTGGAGTCACACCCACTGTAGGGGTCGCCCAGGTAGCAGGGACAGATTCCCCTCATGAAGAGCAGTGGGATGTATAAACTCTAATTCAGTTGCAGAACTAGGCCCCTGATGAGGAGAAGGATAAGTGGATCAAATGTAATGCTACCCAAAATCAGCAGGGCCTGTGGAGCGCTGACAACAGGTGGTGTCTACCCAGGAATTTGTACCCAGTTTTAGCACAACTGGCACATGGCGTCAGTCATCTTGCTAAGGGCGCGATGGTGGCACTTACTGACTGCAATTGGATAGCACCTGGATTTAGTGCATTTGCAGCCAGGTTTTGTGCTTCATGTTTCACTTGTGCTCTGTACAATGCAGGGAGGCCTGTCCATGTTCCCCAAAAGCATTCTCCTAAGCCAGATTTCCCTTTCCAAAGAATTCAAATAGACTACATTCAGATGCCCAGAATAGGCACCTATGAGTTTGCTTTAGTGTGTGTTGACATGTTCTCAGGTTGGCCCGAGAGCTGGCCAGTAGCTAAAGCAAATGCAAAAACAACAGCAAAGAAAATTTTGAATGAAATAGTTTGTAGATATGGAGTTCCTGAAACTATTGAGAGTGACAGAGGAACCCATTTTACTGGGGAAGTAATGAAAGAGGTAATGGAAGCCCTTCACATACAGCAAGCTTTCCATACACCTTATCAGCCACAAAGTAGTGGTAAAGTTGAGAGACTTAATGGAATTTTGAAAAACAGATGTGCAAAAATTAAAGCAGATACAGGAAAAGGATGGGTGGAAGCTTTGCCATTAGCCCTATATTCTGTACAAACTATCCCTAAACAACCACATGAGCTGTCCCTCTATGAGATTTTATTTGGAGGGCCACCCAAAACAGGGCTATATTTTCCCCAACAGTTGCAGGCTTCTCACTCTAATCTGTTAGAATATGTTCAGATTTTGCAAAGAACATTGAATAAAATACATGAAGGTGTTTATAAATCTATCCCCGACCCAGATTCTGTTTCAGGTATTCACAGAATCCAACCAGGTGACTGGGTGGTGGTCAAGCGACACGTCAGAAAGCCACTAGAACCAAAATTTAATGGACCACATTTGGTGCTTTTGACAACCGGTTCTGCTGTCAAGTTGGAAGGAAAGCCCACCTGGATTCACGCCAGTTACTGCAAGAAAATCCTGAAGTGATGATATCCTTTGAAAAAATGATGATAATGTTTATTTTCTTTTTGTTGTTTGTGAGAACTGAGACATGGAAAATAACCCTTTCATCCAAATGTTAAAATTGTATGCAACCTATAGCAAAGCTAGTAACTGCTGGCTGTGTTCTCACATACATCCCCAAACAGGAACAATACCCATGATAGTAATGCCTCTCAAATTCACTGATCTAAACAGGACCAGAATACATGGCTCATACCTAGTCTCCACAGCTAATGAGCACAGATCAGTAACTTTGATGGTTTCAAAACAGATAAACACTCCACAGATTTGTTTAAACATTACATGCCCGTTTAACACTAAATGTACACGGTTGGGCAATTCAGATTGCACCGGAGCAAAAATTACAGTTTATGGAGGAAACTATGGTCAATATTATTATATCCCAGATCCAGAACTAAATAGAACCCTTTATAGTACAAATTGCTCACAGTTCCCAATATGTGAAAATATCGGTTACCTGAGATTCCATGTTATTGCTTCCAGTTTTTTAGGAGCAGGCATACCGTCCATATGTAGAGGGTTATATTATATATGTGAAAATAAAGCTTACGCCTGGCTTCCTACTAATGTTACAGGTACATGTTATATTGGGAAGTTAGCACCTGCTTTGGCTGTTCGCAAAGATACAGTGCGACCAGATCAAAGTCCAGAATACCCTTTAGTATTCAAAAGAGAGCTGTTCACTGTAGGTGACATGGCATGGTCATGGTTCCCTTCCTGGACAGGATGGGGAATTGAAGCAATGAAAAGAATAAATAATTACACTAGAATTGTAAATGAGATTATTAACCTTACTACCACTGATAGGGATGAGCTTCGAGTTCGAGCCGAACTCATGTTCGACTCGAACATTGGCTGTTCGCAAGTTCGCCGAACAGCGAACAATTTGGGGTGTTCGCGGCAAATTCGAATGCCGCGGAACACCCTTTAAAAGTCTATGGGAGAAATCAAAAGTGCTAATTTTAAAGGCTTATATGCAAGTTATTGTCATAAAAAGTGTTTGGGGACCTGGGTCCTGCCCCAGGGGACATGGATCAATGCAAAAAAAAGTTTTAAAAACGGCCGTTTTTTCAGGAGCAGTGATTTTAATAATGCTTAAAGTCAAACAATAAAAGTGTAATATCCCTTTAAATTTTGTACCTGGGGGGTGTCTATAGTATGCCTGTAAAGGGGCGCATGTTTCCTGTGTTTAGAACAGTCTGACAGCAAAATGACATTTCGAAGGAAAAAACACATTTAAAACTACCCGCGGCTATTGCATTGCCGACAATACACATAGAAGTTCACAGATAAAAACGGCATGGGAATTCCCCACAGGGCAACCCCGAACCAAAATTAAAAAAAAAAAAAATGACGCGGGAGTCCCCCTAAATTCTATACAAGGCCCTTCAGGTCTGATATGGATATTAAGGAGATCCCCGGCCAAAATTTAAAAAAAAAATGACGTGGGGTTCCCCCTAAATTCCATACCAGAACCTTCAGGTCTGGTATGGATTTTAAGGGGAACCCCGCGCCAAAAAAAATAATAAAACGGCGTGGGGTCCCCCCAAAAATCCATACCAGACCCTTATCCGAGCACACAACCTGGCAGGCCACAGGAAAAGAGGGGGGGACGAGAGTGCGCCCCCCCCTCCTGAACCGTACCAGGCCACATGCCCTCAACATTGGGAGGGTGCTTTGGGGTAGCCCCCCAAAACACCTTGTCCCCATGTTGATGAGGACAAGGGCCTCATCCCCACAACCCTGGCCGGTGGTTGTGGGGGTCTGCGGGCGGGGGGCTTATCGGAATCTGGAACCCCCCTTTAACAAGGGGACCCCCAGATCCCGCCCCCCCCTGTGTGAAATGGTAAGGGGGTACTTACCCCTACCATTTCACTAAAAAACTGTCAAAAATGTTAAAAATGACAAGAGACAGTTTTTGACAATTCCTTTATTTAAATGCTTCTTCTATCTTCCTTCATCTTCTTCTGGTTCTTCTGGCTCTTCTGGTTCTTCCTCCGGCGTTCTCGTCCAGCATCTCCTCTGCGGCGTCTTCTATCTTCTTCTCCTCAGGCCGCTCCGCACCCATGGCATGGGGGGGAGGCTCCCGCTCTTCTCTTCATCTTCTTCTTCATCTCTTCTTCCTTCTTCTCTTCTTCTCTTCTTCATTTTCTTCTCCGGGTCGCTCCGCAGCCATGCTGGCATGGAGGGAGGCTCCCGCTGTGTGACGGCGTCTCTTCGGCTGACGGTTCTTAAATAATGGGGGGCGGGGCCACCTGGTGACCCCACCCCCCTCTGACGCACGGGACATGACGGGACTTCCCTGTGGCATTCCCCGTGACGTCACAGGGAAGTCCCGTCAAGTCACCGTGCATCAGAGGGGGGCGGGGTCACCGGGTGGCCCCGCCCCCTGTTATTTAAGAACCGTCAGACGAAGAGACGCCGTCACACAGCGGGAGCCTCCCTCCATGCCAGCATGGCTGCGGAGCGGCCCGGAGAAGAAAATGAAGAAGAGAAGAAGAGAAGAAGGAAGAAGGAAGAAGAGATGAAGAAGAAGATGAAGAGAAGAGCGGGAGCCTCCCCCCCATGCCATGGGTGCGGAGCGGCCCGAGGAGAAGAAGATAGAAGATGCCGCAGAGGAGATGCTGGACGAGAACGCCGGAGGAAGAACCAGAAGAGCCAGAAGAACCAGAAGAACCAGAAGATGAAGGAAGATAGAAGAAGTATTTAAATAAAGGAATTGTCAAAAACTGTCTCTTGTCATTTTTAACATTTTTGACAGTTTTTTAGTGAAATGGTAGGGGTAAGTACCCCCTTACCATTTCACACAGGGGGGGGGGATCTGGGGGTCCCCTTGTTAAAGGGGGCTTCCAGATTCCAATAAGCCCCCTGCCCGCAGACCCCCACAACCACCGGCCAGGGTTGTGGGGATGAGGCCCTTGTCCTCATCAACATGGGGACAAGGTGTTTTGGGGGGCTACCCCAAAGCACCCTCCCAATGTTGAGGGCATGTGGCCTGGTACGGTTCAGGAGGGGGGGGGCGCACTCTCGTCCCCCCCTCTTTTCCTGCGGCCTGCCAGGTTGCGTGCTCGGATAAGGGTCTGGTATGGATTTTTGGGGGGACCCCACGTCATTTTTTTTTTTAAATTTTGGCTGGGGTTCCCCTTAATATCCATACCAGACCTGAAGGGCCTTGTATGGAATTTAGGGGGACTCCCACATCTTTTTTTTTTAATTTTGGTTCGGGGTTGCCCTGTGGGGAATTCCCATGCCGTTTTTATCAATGAACTTCTATGTGTATTGTCGGCAATGCAATAGCCGCGGGTAGTTTTAAATGTGTTTTTTCCTTAAAAATGTTATTTTGCTGTCAGACTGTTCTAAACACCGGAAACATGCGCCCCTTTACAGGCATACTATATACACCCCCCAGGTACGAAATTTAAAGGGATATTACACTTTTATTGTTTGACTTTAAGCATTATTAAAATCACTGCTCCTGAAAAAACTGCCGTTTTTAAAACTTTTTTTTGCATTGATCCATGTCCCCTGGGGCAGGACCCGGGTCCCCAAACACTTTTTATGACAATAACTTGCATATAAGCCTTTAAAATTAGCACTTTTGATTATTCATGTTCGTGTCCCATAGACTTTAACGGTGTTCGCGTGTTCAAACAAACTTTTTTCCTGTTCGCATGTTCTGGTGCGAACCGAACAGGGGGGTGTTCGGCTCATCCCTAACCACTTATATAGGTTTATTAAGTGAAGAAATGGCTCAGCTTAAAAAAGTAGTATTAGAGCATAGATTAACGCTAAATTATCTCACTGCAGCTCAAGGTGGGATTTGTAAGGTATTTCGCACTGACTGTTGTATATACATTTCTTATAATGAGGACATTATTAAAGGGCATCTTGCTAAGACAAGAGAACTACAGAATAAGGCCAGGGATATTGCTAAAGATGGATGGAACCCCTTTCAGGGTTTAGGAGGTTTTGGTAATTTTTTATATGGCATAGCAACATGGTTACAGAAACTAGGCACTTACATTGTGATGTTCCTATTTCTCATATTTGTTATTTACTTCCTCATCAGGCTATGCCTCTGTGTGACTACCTGCTGTACCAAAAAATGTACCACCAGCCCTGATGAACCCATTATTGTGAGAAAGCTAGGAGAGAGCTGAACAGGACGACGTCTCTCTGCGCCAATGTAACAGGAGTTACCAGCAATCGGCTGAATGTAACGCGGAGAAGAATGGTGGCAAATAAACAAAGGGGGGAAATAAAATGGACATTCACTGTACTGTTCATTTAAGCACAAGAGACTCAATTTTGTTCTCACTGTTGAAATGTGTTCTGCAACCTTCACCTAACACACAGACACTTCTCCTACTAAACGCTCTCTACTCCCCCTCCCTTCTCAAGGTTTTACTTTTGCAATTGTTCTATTCACTAGTTTTTAATAATATATTTCTATTTGTTAGCTTTTAATAACATATTTCTATTTTTTAGTTTTTAATAACATCTCACACCACCCCTTTCATATCTATGTATAAAATAACATGTAATAATACATTTTGACACTGAACGGACATTTTAAACACAGTGATTGAGTCCTGTGAATCTGTTCCTGCAGCTGCAGTATTAACTTTGTTTTAGAGTCCCAATCAGAAATCAGTCATATCAATACCAAGGATGAGATAGCAGCCCGAGATATACCCACTGAGCTGGAGAAATTGATCAGGTTTGCCATCCTCATTGACTCCAGACTCAGAGAAAGAGTCTGGAGTCAAGAGTTCAAGGAGCGCTTGCGGAAGCCTCCTGTACGTTTGTCTCCGAGCTTTGCAGTCCCACCCGTGCCTCCCTCACCTCCCATGCCTCCTGGTACCGAGTCGGTCAGTGAAGGTGAACCCATGCACTTGGGCTTCATGCGTCTCTCTGCGGATGAGAGAACCTTTAGGAGGAGGAAGAGATTGTGCCTTTATTGTGGCCAGGCAGGTCACTTTTTGAAGTCTTGTCCTACCCGTCCAGGGCAACGCCCGAACCTTGAGGTCCTGTCGTAGACAGACCTGAGGGGGCGTTGTTTGGTCCCCAGTTATCCAGAAGGATAAGCCCCTGGTTCTGGTTACCCTTTCTTGGGCTGAGTTGTCCATTGAGAAAAAGGCTCTAATCGACTCTGGGGCTGCAGGCCTGTTCATTGATGCTGCCTTTGTATCAAAGCACTCGATTCCACTGCAGCTGTGTGACACTCCACTTGCCATTGAGGCTCTTGACAGGAGACCCCTACAGGCTGCCCATGTGATTCATGAGATGGTTCCATTGTCCATGGTGGTAGGGGCTCTTCACCATGAGATAATCGATTCCAAGTTATTTCCTCACCTAAGTTTTCGCTGGTTATTGGTTATCCTTGGTTACAGAGGCACAACTCCTCTTTTGATTGGCTCCATGCTGAGGTTCTCTCCTGGTCACCACAATGCATTGAGACATGCTTCCAGAAGGTAGCCAAGGTCCTGTGCACCTCTTCACTCTCCTCCCTGCCGGAGGAGTCTCGCGATTTTAGCGATGTCTTTGATAAAGGTCAAGCCAGTAGTTTGCCTCCGCATCAGCGATATGATTGCTCAGTTGACCTTCAGCCTGGTGCCATACCCCCTCTTGGCCAGGTTTACAATTTTTTGGTCTTGGAGGATAAGGCCATGTAGGAGTATGTTGCAGAAGCACTTTCTCGGGGTTTCATCCGCAAATCCTCGTCTCCAGCTGGTGCTGGTTTCTTCTTTGTGAAGAAGAAGAGTGGTGAACTGAGACCTTGTATTGATTATAGAGGTCTCAATCATTTTACCATTAAGAATGCCTATCCGATTCCATTGATAACAGAATTTTTTGATTGCCTCAAGGGAGCAACGGTTTTCATGAAGTTGGATTTAAGAGGGGCATACAATCGCGTGAGGATTAAGGAATGGAAAACTGCATTTAATACCAGGCCATTATGAGTACCTCGTAATGCCTTTTGGCCTTTGTAACGCCCCAGTCATTTTCCAGGAATTTATTAACGATGTCCTCTGAGATTTGTTGCAGTTATGTGTGGTGGTTTATCTTGATGATATCCTCATATTTTCCAAGTCCCTGGAGAGCCACCACACAGATGTGCTTCAGATACTAAGAGAGAACAATCTCTATTGTAAACTAGAGAAATGCGAGTTCCATTGTGAACAGGTTAAATTCCTGGGTTATGTAATTTCCACTGCTGGTTTTTCGATGAACAAGAGAGACTTTCGGCAGTTCTACAGTGGCCCCAATCCATGGGTTTACATCCTCTGCAGTGTTTCCTGGGCTTTGCAAACTATTATCGGAAGTTTATTCGTAACTTCTCATCTCTGGTCAAGCCCCTGACTGATATGACCAGAAAGGACGGTGACCCACAAAGTTGGTCTCTGGAGTCCATTAAGGACTTTGAGAGTCTCAAGGCTGCCGTTGTTTCTGCTCCTGTGTTGGCGTATCCTGATCTTACGTTACCTTTTGTCCTTGAGGTTGATGCTTCTGAGACTGGTGTAGGCACCCTTCGGTCTCAACGTCTTACCTCTGAGAGCACGATGCATTCTTGTGGCTACTTTTCCAAGAAATTGTCACCTGCGGGGTGCAATTACGAGATTGGTGACAAAGAGCTGTTGGCGATCATTTTATCCCTGAAAGAATGGAGACATCTCCTCGAAGGTACCACTGTGCCGGTTCTCATCCTTACTGACCATAAGAATCTCACATTCTTGTCTGAGGGTAAACGCCTTTCTCCCAGAAGGATGCGATGGGCTCTTTTCTTGTCAAGTTTCAATTACATTGTCTCATTCTTACCCGGTACTAGGAATGTAAGGACTAACACCTTGTCACAACAATTTTCCTCCACTTCCAAGTTGGAGTCAGTTCCGGTTTCTGTGATTCCTCCTGATCATATTCTGGCTACGGTTCACACCAGTCTCACTTCTCCTTTGGGTGACAAAATTCTTGCTGCTCAGGTCCATGCTCCTGAGAAACCTTGTGAATGCTGCTTTGTCCCAGAGAGTCTCTGTACTGCCGTGCTCCAGACTTACCATTCTCCCAAGGCTGCTGGCCACCCTGGGAAGAATCAACTCTTTGTGGCCATTTCCCAACAATTCTGGTGGCCTAGTCTACGTGCTGATGTAACTGCCTTCATATATATTCCATGTGTGCTCAGAGTAAGACTCCACAACACCTTCCAGTGGGCCTCCTACAACCCATACCCAATAGAGAGAGGCCCTGGACCCACCTGTCTATGGATTTTATTGTGGAGTTACCCAACTACCAGGGCAACACAGTTATGCTTATGATGGTTGACCGGTTCTCAAAGATGTGTCCTCGTATTCCACTTAAGATGTTGCCCACTTCTAAGGAACTGGCTTCCATTTTTGCTCGGGAGAGCTTTCGCTTACATGGGCTACCCAAGGTGATTGTCTCAGACAGGGGTAGTCAGTTAGTGTTCCGGTTCTGGCGAGCCTGTTGTGCACAGTTGGGAATTCAGCTTGCCTCCTCCTCTGCATATTACCCGCAGTCTAATGGGGCTGTAGAATGAGCCAATTAGTCCTTGGAGCAATTCCTACGTTGCTATATTTCTGACCATCATAACATCTGGTCAGACCTATTACCATGGGCAGAGTTTGCTCACAACATTGCCTTGAATTCTGCTTCACAATTGTCCTTGCTTATGGCGATTTATGGTTTCCAACCTTACATGTTGCCTGACTCGTTTGTTCCGCAAAGTATTCCTGCATTAGAGGAGCATCTCTGTGGTCTTCATTCCACTTGGGCACAAGTCCAGGAGGCTTTGCAACATGCTAATGATAGGTACAGACTCCATGCTGACCGCAGACGCTTGCCTGAGCCTTCCTACCAGGTTGGGGACAGGGTCTGGCTGTCATCTCGCAACCTCCAACTTCGTGTTTCCTCATTGAAGTTCACACCTCGGTTTATTGGGCCTTTCCATATTCTTTGCAGGATTAACCCAGTGGCTTACGCATTAGACCTTCCTTCTAATATGTGTATTTTGAATGTATTTCATGTCTCCTTAGTAAAACCTTTGGTCTGCAACTTCTTTACCACCTCCGTGCCACATCCTCACCCTGTACAGGTTGAGAACCATGGGGAGTATGAAGTACAGTCCATTGTTGACTCCCGTAGGTTCCGTGGGTGCATACAGTACCTGGTGCATTGGAAAGGGTATGGTCCGAAGGAACGCTCTTGGGTCTCATCCTTGGACGTACATGCCCCTGTCCTCCATGATTTCCATAGACATTTTCCCCTCAAGCCTGGTGGTCCTTCGAGGGGGAGGGGTTGTTGAGGAGGGGGTACTGTCAGGGCTGGGCTCAGCCCTTCCTTCTCTGAGCTGGCTGCTCAGCTGTCGGCTAATTGCCAGCTCCTATCTCTCCACAGTTACGCAGCTGTTGATGATATCCTGCTCGTCAGTCCTGCCTACTTAAGCCGTCCAGTCCAGAGGAGCTCTGCCTTCACCTTTGTCAGCATCACAGAAACTGAGATGCTCTCCTGCGATCCTGTTAAAGTCTTGCTTTGCTGATATCCCTTCTGGCTCCAGATCCTGCTTGCTGTTCCACTACATTGATACCTGACTTCTGGCTTAACTGACTATCCATTCTGGTTACTGAACTTTGGCTATGTTTTGACTATGTTTGTTCTTTTTACTTTTATTATTAACCACTAAGCCACCGCCCACCGTCATATGATGGCTGGACGAGGCTTCTGTTGTTCTGGGCGGGCGTCATATGACGTCCTCGCCCTCCCGAGCCACTAGGGGGCGCGCGCGCGCCGCCGGCGGCGGCACGTGCGCGTGCCCGCTGCGTCGTTCGGGACCCGGTGCGTGTGCCCGGCGGCCGCTGGGCACCCGCGATTGCCGGGTAACAGAGCAGGACTGTGGATCTGTGCATGTAAACACAGATCCACGTCCTGTCAGAGAGGAGAGGAGACCGATGGCGTGTCCCTTGTAAATAGGGACACCGATCGGTCACCTCCCCCAGTCAGTCCCCTCCCCCCACAGTTAGAATCACCTCCTTAGGTCATACATTAACCCCTCGATCGCCCCCCTAGTGTTAACCCCTTCCCTGCCAGTCACATTTACACAGTAATCAATGCAATTTTATAGATTATAAATGTGTCAAAAGTGTCCGATGTGTCCGCCGCAATATCGCAGTCACAATAAAAATCGCAGATCGCCGCCATTACTAGTAAAAAATAAATAAATAATAAAAATGCTATAAATCTATCCCCTATTTTGTAGACGCTATAACTTTTGCGTAAACCAATTAATATACGCTTATTGCAATTTTTTTTACCAAAAATATGTAGAAGAATACATAATGGCCTAAACTGAGTAAAAAATTTGTTTAAAAAAAAAAAATGGATATTTATTATAGCAAAAAGTAAAAAATATTGTGTTTTTTCAAAATTGTCCCTCTTCTTTTGTTTATAGCGCAAAAAGTAAAAACCGCAGAGGTGATCAAATACCACCAAAAGAAAGCTCTATTTGTGGGGAAAAAATAATAAAAATTTCATTAGGGTACAGTGTAACATGACCGCGCAATTGTCATTCAAAGTGCGGCAGCGCTGAAAACTGAAAAATGCCTTGGGCAGGAAGGGGGTGAAAGTGCCCTGTATTGAGGTGGTTAAACAAGTGTGATTTAACTGTACTTCTGTCTCGGCCTGATTTCATGGTTTCTGACACCACCTACATTTTGTGTTATGTCTTTTTACTTGCTTTTCCTTTTCTTTCTTTTTGTAATGTCAAACTTTTAATAAAAATCTATTGAATTCTTTTTTATTGTGTTTTTTATTATTTAATAAACTACTCCACTATAGAAGCATTTGTTTTGTTTTTTTAGCTGTTTATTTGAGAATACCAGAGGATTGATTGGATCCACTTAACCCTGGGCTGTGCAGATTGTGCAGTATTGGAATTTGATTGTAAAGTGTCATGTGACCCGTGGGGGTCTTTGCTGGAGGTAAGCGTTCATGCTGGCCAGTGGAGGATCACAGTCTCAATTTATGTTTAATGACACACGGGTGTAGGATATGAAGTAACGCCACTAATACATATGGACTTTTATGTTATTCTATACACATGGACATCTATAATATTTAATTTGATTCTCGTTTATTGATGTGAAGAAGCTCTACTGTTACACCTGGACATTTATTCATGGTATATACATCGGTATTTTATTTACTTATTTTGATGTTTTTTATCACTGTTACTATTTGTTATTCAAGTGTTTGCTATTTGGTGGCTGCATCCCTGATGGGGGCTTATTATTTTACTTTTTTGTTTGCACTGATTTCTGTATGTATTAGTATTTGTGCAACATTGGTTTCATCACCTTTTCATCTAATTTGTTGGATTTACACCTCTGAAGGGCGCTGCTATATAATAAATATATGGTATACAATATATATAGTTATATCACTTGTTGGGATCATTGATTGTTTTCTCTTTAGGGGGTTATCATTTCTGTAGGGTGTTCGCTGTCACATTTTGATGATATCAGATAGAATCTAGAGAGCAGCGCAGCATCATTTTTTATTTATTTATTCATTTATTTGAGGTGTGGGAACTCATTGGAGTGTCTGCAGTAGGGATGAGCCGAACACCCCCCCCCCCCGGTTCGATTCGCACCAGAACCTGCGAACGGACCGAAAGTTCGCACGAACGTTAGAACCCCATTGACGTCTATGGGACTCGAACGTTCAAAATCAAAAGTGCTCATTTTAAATGCTAATTTGCATGGTATTGTCCTAAAAAGGGTCTGGGGACCCGGGTCCTACCCCAGGGGACATGTATCAATGCAAAAAAAAAACTTTTAAAAACTGCCGTTTTTTCGGGAGCAGTGATTTTAATGATGCTTAAAGTAAAAAAAAAAGTGAAATATTCCTTTAAATATTGTATCTGGGGGGTGTCTATAGTATGCCTGTAAAGTGGCGCGTGTTTCCCGTGTTTAGAACAGTCCCTGCACCAAATGTCATTTTTTAAGGAAAAAATCTTATTTAAAACTGCTTGCGGGTTTAATGTAATGTCCGGTCCTGGCAATATGGATGAAAATCAGTGAGACAAACACCATGGGTACCCCCCAGTCCATTACCAGGCCTTTTGGGTCTTGTATGGATATTAAGGGGAACCCCGCATCCAAATTAAAATAAGGAAAGGTGTGGGGCCACCAGGCCCTATATACTCTGAACAGCAGTATACAGGGGGTGCAAACAAGACAGGGACTGTAGGTTTGTTGTTACCGTAAGTAGAATCTGTTTGTCATTTTGAACGGGTACATTTTTAACGTGTTTAGCTCCAGCCAAAAAATCTTTTTTAAGCTTTTTGGAAAACATAGGGAAGGGTTATCACCCCTGTGACATTTGTTTTGCTGTCTTTCCTCCTCTTTAGAAGATTTCACCTCACTTTTTGTCCCAATGACAAATGCTTTTTGAGAATTTGGGTTTTTTTTGTGGAACAAGGATTGGAAAGCATCAGTGGAAAGGAGAAATGTTTTTCCCATATTCTCCCATAACTCTTACAGGAGAGAATTTCCCTTCCTAGGGGTAGATTTCATCTCCCTTCCTGTTGTCTCCTTCCGTTTGCAAGTAGGAGTCGTTTGTAAGTTAGATGTTTGAAAGTAGGGGCCTGCCCTATATACTCAGCAGAAATTTGGGCCTTAGGTGTTGTTGTGGCCACAACACTGTAAGCCCTCACAGGGCCCTGCTGTGAAATATTAGATCAAGAATTGTAATTACATGCCCCTGTTGAACAGGGGCAGAAAAACTGGGCCTTTGGTGGTGGTGGTGCTGGTGCCACAACACTGTAAGTCCTCACTCGCTCTTGGTGGGTGCAGAAATGGGCCCTGCTGTGAAATATTAGATCAAGAATTGTAATTACATGCCCTTGTTGAACAGGGGCAGAAAAATTGGGCCTTTGGTGGTGGTGGTGGTGGTGCTGGTGCCACAACACTGCAACCCCTCACAGACACTCTAGTTTGAACGCAGGAACGAGCCCTGCTGCAAAGTATTGCATCAAAAATTGTAATTACACGCCCCTGTTAAACAGGGGCAGAAAAATTGGGCCTTAGGCACTGGGGCTGGTGCCACAACACTGCAACCCCTCACAGACACTCTAGTTGGAACGCAGGAACGAGCCCTGCTGCAAAGTATTGCATCAAAAATTGTAATTACACGCCCCTGTTAAACAGGGGCAGAAAAATTGGGCCTTAGGCACTGGTGCTGGTGCCACAACACTGCAACCCCTCACAGACACTCTAGTTGGAACGCAGGAACGAGCCCTGCTGCAAAATATTGCATCAAAAATTGTAATTACACGCCCCTGTTAAACAGGGGCTGAAAAATTGTGCCTTAGGCACTGGTGGTGGCGCCCAGAACCAAAAATGTTCTTACAAGCTATCAGCGTGATGATTGAGGAGGAAGAGGATAGTTACTCAGGGATAGTCACTCAGCATCAGCATAGGCAGTCTTTGAAGGGATCTGAGATTTCCAAAAAAATTATTCGGTTACATCAGCATCAGGTGCTTGGTAGCTGGTGGTGATCCAAGACTGATTCATTTTTATGAAGGTCAGTCGATCGACCGAGTCGGTGGACAGACGCACCCTGTGATCGGTTACCACGCCTCCAGCAGCACTGAATGTGCGTTCCGAAAGAACGCTGGATGCAGAACAGTCCAGTAGCTCAATTGCATACTGTGCAAGCTCTGGCCAGTGATCCATCCTCAAGACCCAGTAACCCAGAGGATTTTCGGTGGGAAAGGTGTCCAAGTCTGATCTTGCCCCTAGGTATTCCTGCACCATGTAAAACAGACGCTGGCGATGGTTGCTGGAACCGATAATACCTTGGGGCTGCGGACCAAAAAATTGTCTAAATCATCGGTCAGACGGCCACCTTCTCCACCGCTCCTTCTTTGACTGACCGAAGCCTCAGCAACACGTTGTCCAGAAACAGGAGTTTGTAACCTCCCAGTCTCTGGGAACGCGTTGCACAGACCTTTCTGCAAGGCCTCCCGAAGATGTTTCATCCTCTGCTCCCTCTGCGATGGCAAGATAAGGTCCGCAACCTTACCCTTGTAACGTGGCTCAAGGAGGGTTGCCAGCCAGTATTGGTCCTTCTCCTTGATACCACGAATACGAGGATCCTTCCGCAGGCTTTGCAGGATCAGGGAGGCCATGCAGTGTAGGTTTGCTGAGACATTCGGTCCGGAGTCATCTGGGTCACTAAGGACGACATGGTCCGCAGCCACCTCCTCCCAGCCACGTACAAGTCCATGTGTTTCTTGGGACTGATCCCTTAAAGACTGCTGCTGATGCTGAGTGCCAGGCTCCACCTCCATACTGACACAATCTTCCTCCTCCTCCTCCTCCTCATCCTCCTCCTCTTCCTGTGTGATCGACGGGCACGCAGGAACACTGTCTGGATAAAGGGGGCCTTGAGAGCTAAGGAAGTCCTCCTCTTCCTGCCTCTGTTCTGCTTCAAGTGCCCTGTCCATTATTCCACGCTGCGTGTGCTCCAACAGGTGGACAAGGGGGACAGTGTCACTGATGCATGCACTGTCACTGCTCACCATCCTCGTGGCCTCCTCAAATGGTGACAGGACAGTGCATGCATCCCTGATCATGGCCCACTGGCATGGGGAAAAAAAACCAAGCTCCCCTGTCCCTGTCCTGGTGCCATAGTCGCACAGGTACTCATTGATGGCCCTCTGCTGCGTGTGCAGCCGCTGCAGCATGGCCAACGTTGAGTTCCACCTGGTGGGCATGTCACAGATTAGGCGGTTCTTGGGCAGGTTAAACTCCTTTTGGAGGTCCGTCAGCCGAGCACTGGCATTATATGACCGGCGGAAATGCACACAGACTTTCCTGGCCTACCTCAGGACATCCTGTAAGCCTGGGTACCTGCCCAAGAACCGCTGCACCACCAAGTTAAGGACATGAGCCAAACAGGGCACATGGGTCATTTGTCCCTGTCGGAGGGCAGAGAGGAGGTTGGTGCCATTGTCGCAAACCACCATTCCTGCCTTAAGTGGGCGTGGCGTCAACCACCTCTGAACCTGCCCCTGCAGAGCTGACAGAACCTCTGCCCCAGTGTGGCTCCTGTCCCCCAAGCACACCAGCTCAAGCACCGCATGGCATCTTTTGGCCTGCGTACTTGCGTAGCCCCTTGAAGGGCTACGGAGCACCGCTGGTTCCGAGGACAAAGCACAGGAAGAGGCCATGGAGGAAGAAGAAGAGGAGTGGATGGAGGAGAGAGGTGTGTCACAATCATTAGCATTTTGGAGGCGTGGTGGCGGAACAACTTTCAACACTACTGCACCTTGTCCTGCATCCTTCCCAGCTGCCAGCAGAGTCACCCAATGCGCCGTGAAACTTAGGTAACGTCCGTGTCCATGCCTGCTGGACCATGAGTCAGCGGTAATATGCACCTTACCGCTGACCGCCCTGTCCAGCGAGGCATGGACATTGCCTTCCACATGCCGGTAGAGAGCCGGAATCGCCTTCCGTGAGAAAAAGTGGCGTTTGGGTACCTGCCACTGAGGAACCGCACATTCCACAAACTCACGGAAGGGGGCAGAGTCTACCAACTGAAAAGGCAGCAGTTGAAGTGCTAGCAATTTTGCCAAGCTAGCATTCAACCGTTGGGCATGTGGATGGCTGGGAGCAAACTTCTTTCGGCGGTGCAGCAGCTGGGGCAGGGAAATTTGCCTGGTACAGTCTGACGTCGGTGTACCAAAAGCAGATTGCCCACAAGTACCTGGCTGTGACACACCTAATTCTACACCTTCATTCCTCTCAGTGCAGGTCTCAGAGAGGACTGAAGGTCTAGTGGGGTTGGAAATCTCAGCTGATGAGGAGCAAGGAGAGGTCCTCTTTGTTCTTTGGTGTGGGTCTTTTAGATACGCTTGCCAACGAACTGCATGGCAGGTCAACATATGTCTGGTAAAGCATGTGGTACCCAAGCGGGAGATGTTTTGGCCACGCGAGATACGCTTGAGACATATGTTGCAAATAGCAGCAGTGCGATCTGATGCATTCGTCTCAAAAAAGGCCCACACCAAAGAACTTTTTGAATAACGCGCAGAGACTGCAGCGCCCTGCACATGTGGAGCTTTGGGGTGTGATGCAGTTAATGTGCTGCCCTTAGGCTGGCCCCTGGAGGGCATCCTTCCTCGTTGGTGATGTACCGCCTCCTCCTCCTCCTCCTCCTCCTCTCTCCTATCAGGCACCCACGTTGAGTCAGTGACCTCATCATCCCCTCCCTCCTCATCACTGGAGCAAACCTGGCAGTATGCTGCAGCAGGGGGAGCATGACTGCCAGATTGCTGTCCTTCTTGGGCACCCCCTCTGTCCGTGCTCATGTTACTGCCTTCATCGAGCTCAGTGTCATCATCAGAGCCTTCCTAACGCTGGGCATCCTCCTGGAGCATGTACCCAACACTGTGGTCAAACAGTTCGAGGGACTCCTCAGGAGGACATGGTGGGGCTAGGGAAGGAGTCACTGATGACATTGAGCCGAGGGAAGAGGCCGCTGCTTTGCCAGACAAAGTACCCTGGGCATGGGTGAGAGAGGATGAGGAGGATGAGGACGGCTTGGTCATCCACTCGACCAAGTCTTCCGCATGTTGCGGCTCAACATGGCCAGCTGCCGAAAAAAAGGCCAAGCGTGTCCCACGGCCACGTGCTGATGAGGATGCACTGTCTCCACGACCAGCACTAGACACAGAGCCTGCTTGCCCTCTCTTATTGGCTTGTGACTGTCTGCCTCTCCTTCTTGGCCTTCCAGACATACTAATGGCCTGTAGCTGCACTAAGCTGGGATATATATATATGTACTGATACTGCAGCTAGCAAAATCAACTGCCTGCCTGTAGTATGAGAACACCACCAACCTTCTACAGGTAGCTTTAGCTGAACACTGTGAGGTGGACGCACCCCACTAACTTGTAGGTTTAGCTGAACACTGTGAGCAGGACGCACTGCACTAACTGTAAATAGTCTAGCTGCCTGACTGTGGTACTAATAGGATCAAAAGAACACCAGCAATTTTCTTCAGGTAGCTGTATTTACTGTAACAAGACAAGCCTGCCTGTCAGTAAGAAGATAACAGGAATGGATCTAGCTGAACACTGTGAGCAGGACGCACCCCACTAGCTTGTAGATTTAGCTGAACACTGTGAGGTGGACGCACCCCACTAACTTGTAGGTTTAGCTGAACACTATGAGCAGGACGCACCCCACTAACTTGTAGTTTTAGCTGAACACTTTGAGCAGGACGCACTGCACTAACTGTAAATAGTCTAGCTGCCTGACTGTGGTACTAATAGGATCAAAAGAACACCAGCAATTTTCTTTAGGTAGCTTTATATACTGTAACAAGACAAGCCTGCCTGTCAGTAAGAAGATAACAGGAACGGATCTAGCTGAACACTGTGAGCAGGACGCACTGCACTAACCGTAAATAGTCTAGCTGCCTGACTGTGGTACTAATAGGATCAAAAGAACACCAGTAATTTTCTTCAGGTAGCTGTAAATACTGTAACAAGACAAGCCTGCCTGTCAGTAGGAAGATAACAGGAACGGATCTAGCTAAACTGAATACAGTGTATATATATATATATATATGCAACACCTGGGATGCATATATATACACAATACACTGTAAGTGCAGCTAACTGACTGACTGTCCTGCCTAATCTAGCTAACTCAAATGAAATGACACTGTCTCTCTCTATCTCTCAGCACACCGGAACACATTGCACAGGGCCGCCGTGCAGGCGGCCTTATATAGTGTGGGGCGTGTACTAAATCCCCTGAGCCATAATTGGCCAAAGCCTCCTTGGCTTTGGCCAATTACGGCTCTCTGTTCAGGCGGCGCTGTGATTGGCCAAGCATGCGGGTCATAGTGCATGCTTGGCCAATCATCAGCCAGCAATGCACTGCGATGCCGCAGGGAATTATGGGCCAGACAACTATAGACCTATATCTCTCCTAAACTAGAAAAACATTTTAATCATTGAAAGGAAAGCATAAACAATAGGAGATTGCATAAGGTAAAAACTGACAACGTTGTCACTTAAAAACGCATGCCCATGAGCTCAGCCATATCCCAGTCATCCACACGTGTCAATCATCTCAAGTCATTAAGTGTGATTTAATATATAATGCTTACATGTGTTTAGGCGAGGTGAGTTCCGGGAAACCTTGATAGCACAAGTTGGTACCTGTATTGTGCTTAACCATGGACCTCCAGACTCCCTATATGCCTATAGAGCTGCTGCATTAAGTCTTTACAATGTTGAAGAAAGCATTGGTTACCTCAGACAAATAAATGCAATTCTGGCTAGAACGTATTCCTGATAGTTAGTGAACAGGACAGGTTTGATTTCTAGATGTAGCACTGCCAATCATAGAGATAATATATAAAAAAAATGCAGCACGCTGTGATGCAAGCATGCGACTTGAGTCAAGGAGAAACAATAGATCCACAACAAGCCTGTTAGTCATTAAGCACCATGTTTCCATGAAACATTAAAGATAGCACCGCATATAGTTTGGATAGAAAAATATAGTCAGCTGAGTCAAAACACAGAGACTCCACAAAAAAAAAATTAAAATGTTCAGGCTGTGATTGCTTGCTGGATATACCACTTGAAAAGAGACTTACTGTTAAGATGGTATTAGATTGGTCCTCAATTGCAGCGACAAGGTGGTGAATCCAGAGTCCTTTGCAGGGGTCCACAGGTGTGCAGGATGCAAATCTCTGTATTCCTAGTCCTGGTGACACACACAGGATGTTATCCACTCAAAACCAGCATCCACTCTAATACCATCTAAACAGTGAGTTTCTTTTCAACTGGTATATCCAGCAAGCAATCACAGCCTGAACATTTAATTTTTTTTTTTTTTTGGAGGCTCTGTGTTTTGACTCAGCTGACTATATTTTCCTATCCAAACTATATGCGGTGCTATCTTTAATGTTTCATGGAAACATGGTGCTGAATGACTAACAGGCTTGTTGTGGATCTATTGTTTCTCCTTGATTCAAGTCGCATGCTTGCATCACAGCGTGCTGGATTTTTTTTTTTTTTTATATATTATCTCTATGATTGACAGTAAAATCAAACCTGTCCTGTTCACTAACTATCAGGAATACTTTCTAACCAGAATTGCATTTATTTGTCTGAGATAACCAATGCTTTCTTCAACATTGTAAAGACTTAATGCAGCAGCTCTATAGGCATATAGGGAGTCTGGAGGTCCATGGTTAAGCACAATACGGGTACCAACTTGTGCTACCAAGGTTTCCCGGAACTCACCTCGCCTAAACACATGTAAGCACTATATATTAAGTCACACTTAATGACTTGAGATGATTGACACGTGTGGATGACTGGGATATGGCTGAGCTCATGGGCATGCGTTTTTAAGTGACAACGTTGTCAGTTTTTACCTTATGCAATCTCCTATTGCTTATGCTTTCCTTTCAATGTTTAAAATGTTTTTCTACTAATTATTCTAATAAAGTTATATCAGGTTAAACCGCAGTTTATTCCTTTTCCTTCACTGAAGGTAAAGACATCTTGGGTCCTATTCCCACTCCCTTTTTATTTTGACTACTTCTCCTGTTCTGACAAGGAACACCACCCTATTAGGTGAACCGGTAACCTGTTACCTAAATTGACCAACGATACTGGCCATCAGGACCCCGCCCATTTAGTTTTTTACTACGATTTGTATGCCAAACTTTTATCAACCCACTTAACAAAATATATCCTGCAATTGGTCAGCACGGATCCGGTGGGATTTGTGACTGGATGATATGCCTCAGATGGTACTAGACGACTTGTGAACCTTTTCCAGTTCCTTAAAGCTGAATTCCAGCTTTTGAATCACTTTACTAAAGAAACTATGTCCCTTACTAACATGTGAGGCCACTGGATGTGCTTTATAAACTTATGTAGCTGAGGCTGCATACAGCATACAGCACTGTGTTTCAGGTTCGAGCCGAGACCTTCCTGTCTCATACTCAGAACACAATAGAGTCTATCTGATCAGGGCTCAGCTATTCAGATAAATTCTAGAGAGTATTCTAGCAATGAATACAAAGCTTCCTCTGATTGAGCCAGAAAGGGGGCTGATGATGTCACAACCTATGACTCTGAAGTTTTGTATTCATTACTAGAATACATCACTTTCTCTGAATGGCTGAGAGCCGATCAGATAGACTCTATTGTGCTATGAGACAGGGATGTCTCAGCTCGAACCCGGAAACACAGTGCGGTATGCTGCATGTAGCCTCAGTTTCATAGAGTTTATACAGCACATCCAACAGCCTCACATGTTAGTGAGGGACATAGTTTGTTTGGGCCAGCTTGGCTCAAGTTAACTATGTAAAGTATATCAAAAGCTGGAGTTCAGCTTATGGTATGAAGCCTCTAAGCGTATTATCATTAGGAATGTTTCATTCTAATTGTTTTCTGTCATGACTTTTTGGGATGTGGCATATTACATTCATTACTTATCTCAAGACCTGGTTTAATCTTTTATACTTTAATACATTTGGCCTCATAGGTATAATATCCTTTTGCCCATCTTAGGCCTCTACTGTCTACTCAGTTCAAGGGTCTGGACTTCAGGACTCCTCTTAGAACCCTTTAGTATATCTATTGGACTGTCCCCTATCCCCTATCATCTTGCCCTTGTTATGGAACCTTTAGCAGAATCCATCTATTCTAATCCTCATATATCAGGTGTTATGGGCAGAAAACAAGACCACAATATTGGACTTTATGCTGATGATGTCCTAATATCTATATCCAATCTTAAATCTCTCCTGGTAATGCAAACCACGCTTAACACCTATAGTGCAGTCTTGCTTTATAAAGCTAATTCTAATTTGCATATGCTTTACATCTGTATAGACCCTAAAACTTAAACCTGCATTACTGTGTTTTCTCCTTTCCTCTGGGCTCCAGCTTCCTCTTTAACCTGTTTATAAATTCAATTGGTAACACCATCCACTAATCTCCAAGAACCTCATGAGCTGGCCATATAGCATTATCTAAAATATTAATTATACCCCACATTTTATATACGTTTTATACTTCTATTCACATATTGCATGCACACCTTTGGAAGCTTCAATCCCTTGTGAACTCCTTCATATGCGAAAATAAACCTCCATGTGTTTGCAGCTTTCTGCTTTGTATGTCTACATCACAAGCTGGGATAAGTGCTCCCAATATTTCCTCATACTACAAGGCAGTCATACTAGATTAAGTCAAATACTATTGGACCCCCACCTCTCCACTTTCCTGGCTGCAGAATGAAATTACATCAAAACAGTATTCAAACTACATTTAAGCACTCTACTCCTTTCATCTCAACCATACTAATTTTTGGGCCTGGTCACATAAACTCTGAAAGTCTGGTCTTCCATCCTACCTCTTGCATCCTAAACATCTTTCATCGATAGAGCTTCTCTCCCAGACATACCATTACAGAACTGGATCTCAATAGGCATTAAATATATAAGAGATGTATATGCCAATTCTGATATTAGCACCTTCAAAGTTTTAAACTCAGGATTTAACATTAGTCAAAACAACTTGTATAAACATCTTTGCATAAGGCACATACTCAACAACCTCTCCTGGATTGATAATACTTTGTTATGGGAATCTGAAAACTTTTATAAATATTCCATTTCTCAATGCAAAGGAATCTCATATATCTATAAAACATCCCTAAAGTGGATGCTCATATTTGATGGCCTACTCGGAAACTCTACTACAATTCTCGCAGTGGTATTTGGCACTTGAAAACCCAATACATTTCTCTAAATGCATCTCACACTGGAAGTTGAGACATAAACTATTCCATAAGTGGTAGCACACCCCTGCCAGACTCACCCATATCTACCCAAATCAATCTTCCAACTGCTGGAGAAAGTGCTACAACTGATCTTTACACCACCTCTGGTGGACTTAACCCTTTATTTACTAAATTGTGGTAGGACATTAATTCTCTAATCTCGTCCATCACCCAGATCATTCTTGCTATTAACCCGCATCTAACTCTTTTGGGAGTAGAACTAGATGACTTCACATACTCCTAACTCATATCCTTATCACAGTTAGACTCACAATAGCAACAAAATGGAACTGCATAAATCCCCTGTGCCTCTAAGAACCTATACAAGTCCTTAACCACTTCAGCACCGGACCATTTGGCTGGACAAAGACCAGAGCACTTTTTGCGATTCAGCACTGCATTGCTTTAACTGACAATTGCGCGGTCGTGTGGCGTGACTTCCAAACAAAATTGATGTCCTTTTTTCCCCTACAAATAGAGCTTTCTTTGGTGGTATTTGATAACCCCTGCGTCTTTTTTTTTTGCGCTATAAACAAAAAGAACGCAACAATTTTGAAAAAAAAAACGCATTCTTTTTTACTTTTTGCTATAATAAATATCCCCAAAAAATATAAAAAAAACATTTTTTTTCCTCAGTTTAGGCCGATACGTATTCTTCTACATATTTTTGGTAAAAAAAAATTGCAAGAAACGTTTATTGATTGGTTTGCACAAAAGTTATAGCGTCTACAAAATAGGGAATAGTTTTATGGCATTTTTATTAATATTTTTCTTTACTAGTAATGGCAGCGATCATCGATTTTTATCATGACTGCAACATTATGGCGGACAGATCGGACACTTTTGGCATTATTTTGGGACCATTCACATTTATACAGCGATCAGTGTGAATAAAAATGCATTGATTACTGTGTAAATGTGACTGGCAGTGAAGGGGTTAACCACTAGGGGGTGCTGTAGGGGTTAAGTGTGTCCTAGGGAGTGATTCTAACTGTGTGGGGGATGGGCTATGTGTGACATGACACTGATCACAGGCAGCGGTGATCAGTGTCAGTGTCACTAGGCAGAACGGGGAAATGCTTGTTTACATCAGCATTTCCCGTTCTTCCTCTCCGTGAGACAATCGCGGGTATCCCCGCAGACATCCCCACAGACATCGAGTCCATGGGACCTGTGATCACACTCATGGAGATTGTGGCACAGGCACCCGCAAGCCGCTTCTTATAGGGCAAATTACAGGTACGTTAATATGCATGTACGTGCCCTTCTGCCGAAGTATATCGGCGTGAGCCGGTCGGCAAGTGGTTAATAATCATTTCCCGTTAGATGACTCCTTTGCCAAAGCCCACCTCCCTAAATTCCAAAAGCAATGGGAACCCTGGATGAAAGACAATAGAAGTGCTTACTTAACCACTCCCCAACTCTACTTTTTAACTTCTCAGGACTACAAAATTTTACCTTTCACTCCCAATCAAAAACCCAAGAACTAAAACTCAATGGCTGTCTCTTTGCATAGGAATCTATTCATATTAATTGAATTTTGATTATGGACCTCAAGAAACAGATTTTGATTATGGACCTCAAGGTAGTGACTTGGAAAAAAGTGTGCTGTATGTTCCATTAATAATATTAAAGATAGGAAAATAACCAAATTAATTTCCACTAGCACCTTCATTACATGTTTGACTCCCAATGTAGTTAACTTTTTAACTTGTCCCTGTGGATTTTAATATGTCGGACCTACAGTAAGACCTCTATAGGACTCAATGAACACATTGGGAACATCAGGAGAGGTTTTAATTGTCACTGAGTTTTCAGGCATTACCTTGAGGTCTATAATCAAAATCCTAAAGGCAAACTCCTTTATAGGGATAAACAAACTTAGACTACATTGGAGGGGAGGACCTAAAAGAAGAGCGGTTTCCAAACTCGACATGAGTTGTATATGCAGGGTCAAATGCCTTATGCCGCGTACACACTAGCGGACATTACGGCGGACTTTGCCCGGCGGACTTTTCGACGTACTTTCCGACGGACTTTGTGAATGAACGGACTTGCCTACACACAATCCACCAAAGTCCGTCGAATTCGTACGTGATGACGTACGACCGGACTAAAACAAGGAAGTTCATAGCCAGTAGCCAATAGCTGCCCTAGCGTGGCTTTTTGTCCGTCGAACTAGCATACAGACGGCGGACTTTTCGACCGGACTCGATTTCAACAGATAAATTTAAAACAAGTTTCAAATCTAATTCCGTCGAACTTTTGAGAAAACAAAGTCCGCTGGAGCCCACACACATCGAATTGTCCGACGAAATCCAGTCCGCCGGGCAAAGTCCGCCGTAATGTCCGCTCGTGTGTACGCGGCATTAGGCCACTAGGCCTTAATGCTGATGTGGAAATGAACGCCTTTATTGATAATGCTTAATTATCTAGGTTGTTCATGACCAATTGGTTTTATATTTTTTTAGTTGTGTTATGTATTTAGACTTGTCATCTGGATATATCCTTTTTTGACAAGCTCAAAGCCATTTTCTATTTTTGCTACTAGAGATCCTTGTTTCAACATGACGATTGGAAACAAATCAAAATTCAAACATACTATAATGCGTTCATTATCGCCTTTTAACTTTTTTTTTAAAACTTCGGATTAGATTCTTTGATCCTTTATTTTTTTTAATTTTTCTATACCTAATCTGTATTCTGTATTTTTTGCGATTTCGGATATTTGGCTCATCGTGTTGAATGTATTGTTGCCAGATCCTTGAGTCAAGTTGAGGCTGGGTTTTTCTCTCTTTTTTATTTACATGCAACAAAAGTCAGTTAGGTGCATATTCATCACAATATGGCAGCCAGGTGAAAATGAGGCTTGGTTTTCCATGGAGTGAGATAAATCGTGATGGCTCAGTGTGTCGCCCCAGGAAGATGTCACATATGACGAAACATGTCGGGCTCAGCTATGCGCTGATGTCATCAAGCCCCACGTGACCCCAGAAGTGCAGGTGGTTTGTATTTTTTTTGCTGACAAACGTTCTTTTATCTACACAAATTTTCATACTGTGTGATTAACGATTTTTGGTTTTAACAATAAAGAAACCTTTTAAACGATAACACACTATTGGAGCCTCCAATTTTCCTTACGCTCCGAGACATCTGATCCATCGAGATTTCCAGATGAGAGTTGGGTACTCGCTGGATTTCACTGATGCCTGCCAGTGACTGCCAGTGAGCTCTGGAGCCCAGGCTAACCATCTGACCCCGCAGAGGGCTATATCTGCAAGCGCTCATGACCTTGCTATCACAGGAGGTCCACATCTTCAGAGTGCTCATTACATGGATAATTTCTTTTCCCTTGGTGGCGGTGGAAAAGCTTTGGAATATTCGATTTTGCTGGAACTTTTTTCTACACTTTAGAACTTGTGTGTATTTAAGATTGCACCTTACTTACTAGAGACATTTATATACCTAATACTTTTATTATCAATATCATTACTCAATGTTTTCTTTTTTATTCATTCATATCACTTTTTCAATATCCACTAATAATCACTGGATTACCACTTAGACGCGTTTTTTGTGGTTCATTTTGAATAAGTGCGGCTTTTTGTATTCACTATGATGATTTCTTTTTTTTTTTTTTTTTTTTTCAATAGATTTTATTGAAAGAAATTGCAATACAGAATATCACATTAGTTGGTATACAACATTTTTGAACATTTTACATATATAGTTTTGAACATTGTACATATAGATATTTACTTATATATATATATATATATATATATATACACACATATAAATATATATATATAAACACATACAAATACCAGTAGTCCATGCGCAATTTTATATAGGTGTAGAACCAAATAACCAGGGTGGGATATATGGTGTGGCTTTTAGATGGACATATCATGTCGATATAACTGGATGAATCAACAGGGTGGGTCCTGTGGGAGCTACTGGTATCAAAAAACAAAAAGAAAAGAAGGGGGGGAGGGGGGGAAGATGGGTAGAAGGGGGGGGGAGAGTGGAAGCATACATCAGTAGGTTAAAGTATTAAGTAGCTATAGCGTTTCAGGAAGAAGAGAGAACGGGAGTGTCTTCCTCCTCAGGAGTGTTAATGGAAGTGGCATAATAAGCGAATGAGGTATTTTCGAAGTTTTGTAGTTCCTCTTGGGACAGGGTTGATTGCATGAAGGCCCACCATCTTGAGTAAAATCGTGAGTGGGGGAGTTCTTTTTTGAAGTCGGTATTGAGTTTGTCTCTGTGAAGCAAGGTTAGCAGCTCCCTTTTAAGTTGCGAGATCTGTGGGCAAAGAGAGGAGGTCCAGTTTTGTAGAATTAGTCTTCTAGCCAGTAAGAGACTGATCAAGGCCCAGTCCTTATATGTAGGGTGTGTGATTGGGGACCACGGGAGCAGTTGGTCATCCCAGTATCCGAAGATGAGGAGCAGGGGGTCTTTAGGTATTTTTAACAGCGTTATTTTGAAGATGTAGGAGATGATTTGGTCCCAGAAAGCGGAAATGGAGGGGCATGACCAGAAACGGTGGGAAAGTGAAGGCTTTGGCTGTCGACACATGGGGCAATTTGCTGCACCTTGGACAGTCTTGTCCGAGATGAAGGGTATGTAGGCGCGGTGCATAATCTTTAATTGAGTTTCTCTCCATACCTCATTGGGGGTCAGCTGAAGCGTTTTCTGGTACCCCTGAAGAACCTTTTCCACTATGTCTGAGTCAGGGAAGTCCTTACCCCAGTTTGCTACCGATGAGGAGGCAAGTGGGGGAGTAGTCTTTATCAAGAAAGGTTTATAGATATCCGAGATTTTATAAGAGTCACTGTGGAGTAGTAAGTCTGTGATGGATGTCTGAAATCTCTTACTTTCCTCCCTGCATGAGTCTTTTATAAAGCTGACGCATTGTGCGTAGTGTAAAGTATGAGATGTAGGGAGAGAGAAAGTTTCTGCGATGACAGAGAAGTTATGAGGGCGTCCTGTTTCCAGATCACATAGGGTGGAAAAATGTGTGAGGCCTTTTTGTTGCCAAATAGTGAAGGGTTTGTATTCCAAACCCGGTGGGAAGCTAGGATTTCCTTGAATCGGGAGATGTCTGGACATAAAGGGTGAAAGTTTCAGAGCTTTCCGTACTTCCCTCCAAGCTATGGCTGTGTCTCTAAGAAGAAGATTGTGTTGTATAGGTGGGGGAGTTGATTTCCACCTGCAATGAAGTAATGCCACCAGGGAGTACGGTTGGGCCATTGAAGCTTCCATGGAGTAATTAGAACAGCGAGAAAGTTGCGATATCCAGTCTAGGCTTATCCTAAGTAGGCAAGAGAGGTTATAGGTTCTGATATTTGGGAGACTAATCCCTCCTTCGCGTCTGGGAAGATACAGTTTAGCAAGGGCTATACGTGGTCTTTTGTTCCGCCAGAGAAATTTGGAGATGGCTTTGTTTAAGTTTTTGATATCTGCATGTTTAAGAAGTAATGGTATCGTTTGGAGAGGGTAAAGTAATCGAGCGAAACTGACCATTTTTATTAGGTGACATCTTCCCAGGAGCGAAAGGGGCAGATCCATCCAGTTATCCAATTCTTGAGAAATTTTTTTCAACAGTGGGGGATAGTTTAGATGGTATATAGAATGGGGCAGTCTTCCTATTTTAATGCCTAGATATGTTATGTGTGACTTGGCTACTGGAAAGGGTGAGTGTTGTGCCCAGCGAGGGACAGATAAAGTGCCAATGGGGAGAATTTCGCTTTTGCTGTAATTTATGCGGAGACCCGAGCAGAGTTTAAATTCATCAAAGATTGTTTTGATGGTGGACATGTCAGAGGAGGGGTTGGTGGAGAAAATTAGGATGTCATCGGCGAAGAGTGACGTGCGGAGTTCTTGGGATCCTATTTTGATGCCGTGTAATGGGGCATTTAGGGTAAGGTATCTAGAGAGGGGTTCTAAGGCGATATTAAAGAGGAGTGGGGATAGGGGGCAACCTTGTCTCGTGCCCTTGTAAAGGCGGAATTCATTCGAGAGAAGGCCTGCCGCCACCAATCTGGCCGCGGGGGATGCATACATGGCATGTATAAGGTCTTGAAAAGGGCCCGTGAAACCCATTTTTGATAGGGTCAGTGATAGCCATTCGAAACTGACATTATCGAAGGCTTTTTCCGCGTCCAAAGTGATGATGGCATGGTCCCCCCCTGGGCTGATTTTAGCTTGTTCTAGAGCCATCATTACCTTACGAATGTTCATAGTGGCTGTTCTCCCCTTCACAAAACCTGATTGGGCTGGGTGAATCAGAGAGGGAATGATGGTGGCAAGTCTGGAAGCTACTACTTTTGAGAGAATTTTAACGTCTAAATTTAGGAGTGAGATGGGTCGGTACGAACCCGGTTCTTGGGGGTCTTTGCCTTTTTTTGAAAGTAGTTTGACTATGGCCTGATTCCCAGTCGGTAAGTAGGGGCCGCCAGTCCATATACCATTATAGACGGCGAAAAGAACGGGTTCGGTAATAGTTTGTAGGGCCTTATAGAATTCTCCTGTAAACCCATCTGGGCCTGGGGCTTTAGAGGGAGCTAGGTTCCGGATGACATTCGATATTTCTTGTAAGGAGATAGGTGCATTAAGGACTTCAAGTTGGGAGGGAGAGATCGTGGGTAGAGATAGCCTGTCTAGGAAGTGTTTGGCTGTGTTCGTGTCGATAGGGTCGGTGGCATATAGCGAGGAGTAGTATTGTAACATTATTTTGTTAATGTCCTGTTGTGAGGTTTTTATGTCACCTGCGGTGTCCCGAAGGGAGGTGATGTGTGTTGGGCGGAAAGGGCCTTTGCAGAGTCTTGCTAACAGTTTGCCAGCTTTGTTGCCAAATTTATGAAGGGTGGCTGTCATATGTGCCCTGTATGTCCGCTCAAGGGTATCTGCCCAGGTATCAAAATCCCTTTTTGCTACCTGCCAGTGTAGCCTGTTATCAGGGGAGTCCCTAGTATAGAGAGAGCGTTGTGCCGAGCGCAGGTTGGCACTGGCCCTCTTATAGTTTGCCAAAGTGTTTCTCTTGTGAGAGGCAGCGTACGATATGATTCGGCCTCTGAGGAAGGCCTTACCAGTTTCCCAGAAAAGGTTTGGGTTGTCCGCATGTGGGGAATTAGTCTCGGAGAATTCAGACCAAGCTTTCTCCATGTAGTGTTTAAAGTCTGAGTTATTTTGGAGATAAGCGGGGAAACGCCAAAGTTTAGGAGTAGGATGTAAGTCAGGGGTATCTAGCGAGATTGAGATGGGGGCGTGGTCTGATATGGCTATGTCATGGATATCAGAATTCGAGATCATGGAGATAAGACTGTCAGTGCAGAAGAGGTAATCGATTCTAGTGAAAATGTTGTGAGGGTTAGAGTAAAAGGTGTATTCTCTATCTGCTGGGTGGAAAAGCCGCCAGATGTCATGTAGGTGGAGAGATTCCATAGTGGATGCGAAGTGTGTGAGATCAGAAGGAGTGGCAGATGGACGCGTTCGTTTGGAAGAGGATCTGTCCTCGATTGGGTGTATGATGGAGTTAAAATCTCCCCCAACTATGTGTGGGAGGTGCGGAGAGCGTAGAATCCAGGAGGACATTTCATTTAGAAATTTTTTGCTGGGATTATTTGGGGCATATATGTTGGAGATCACTAGAGTTCTGTTACCCAGTTTTATGTGTGTGGAGAGGAAACGACCCTGGTTGTCTGTTTCCACGGACAGTATCTCGCAGGGAAGGTTTTTGTGGATTAATATGATAACCCCTGCTTTGCGATTGAGTGCACTTGAGCCTAGGACAGTACCCACCCAAAGTTTTTTCATTCGGTGGAGGTCTGAGGAGGTTAGGTGGGTTTCCTGGAGCAGGGCGATATCTGTTTTTAGTCTCTTGAGGTGGCGAAGAATTTTAAGTCTCTTAACGGGGGACCTAAGCCCTTTCACATTCCAAGAGGTGACTTTCATGTGGGTAAGATCGAAGGTAGGGTATGTGCCGGTAAATTGTTAACAATATATGTAGACCTGAGGAGAGGAATTGAACTGGTAGTGTTAGCTAGGGTGAACTGACTATAAGGAAGGAGTTGTGGCTGAGAGTCTAGTGACAGATGGATGTTGCTGGGGACAAATAATGGGGAGGAATAAGGGGGGGTAGGAGCAAGAAATAAAAACATCTCATAACAATAGAGGAACTTCTCTTTTTTCCGCATAGAGTCACTGTGCAGGCCAGCTCCCCTAACGATCCAGTCGCTGTAGTGGGTGCGCGCCCTGAATGGCTCAGTGTCAATGGCCGCGACGGAGGACCTCTCATAGGTGCAGGATCAGGGGGAGGCCATACAAAGTGAGGCTATAGGAGGTGAAGTAGTATAAAAGGAAAAGAAATCTGTGCCATAATAAAAGAGAACAGACAAACCTAAACAAGCCATATACCTGAGTGTCCAGACATTGGAGTCATTAATACCGAGGAGTAGGCAGAAACTATGCTCCTAAAGAAAATATGGTGGGGTAGCAGCAAATCTTCTCGTCAGCGGGGGGTGTTACGGTGGGTAGGTCCGGAGGATCTGAAGCGTTTCGGGGAATCTTTCCTCGGGCTTCGCTGGTCCAGAGGGCGGTTGTTTGGAGAGGCCCTGAGCGGGGAATCGGAGTGAGATTCAGTGCGCAGTGAACGCAAGAAGGCTTCCGCCTCAGAGGTGTCCTGGAAGGAAAGCTGGTCTCCGTTGGGAGCTTTGATGCGGAGAGTTGCAGGGAAGGCCAATGTGAACTTCATCTGTCGCTGATGTAGCACTGTGCAGATGTGTTGGAATGCTTTCCTCTTTTTTGAGACTTCTATGGAATAGTCCGCGAAGATCAGGATTTTGATCCCATCAACTTCCAGAGATCTGTTTTGCCGAAACTTTTGTAGGATGACAGTCTTGTCGTTGTAGTTTAGGTACTTTGCTATGATTGGGCGAGGGGATTTGCGATCAGGGGTGAATGTTCCCACTCGGTGGGCCCGTTCTACCGTAAAAGGGCCAGGGAGGCCTAATGCCTCCGGGACGCGTCTGGCGCAGAATTCTGCAATAGCTGAGGACTGTAGTGATTCCGGGACCCCCACGAATCGCAGGTTGCTCCTTCTAGATCTGTTTTCTAGATCGTCCAGTTTTTGTAGTATGTACTGATTGGTTTTCTCCTGTGCTTGTTCGGTAGCTTGTGTCTGATAAACTTCTTCTTCCAGGCTTGAAAGGCGGTGTTCCACCTCGTGAAGTCTAGTTGAATGTTCTCCTAGTTGTGCCTTGACTTGCCTCATTCCCGCATCCACCGCCTTTTCCACTGAGGAAGATATCATAGGGGATAGGAGGGCTGCGACGGCTTGAGCTATACGATCCGTATCATTATCCCCCTGGTATGGGGAGGGGGAGGCCGGATGCAGGGAGAGAGGAGAGTGGAGTGAGGAGGGGGGTGCTGTGGGATCGCTCACCTCCATGCCTGGTTCGTCGGGCGTGGAATTCGGGAGGACTGGGGTCTCGGGTTGCGTCCGGGCCGGTTGCATCGCTGCGGCCGCGTAAGAGCGCGCGCCAGTCTTCTCCACAAATCGGTCCATAGGGTAACTTGTGGGGGTTTTGGTGAGACTTCTGGCAGCAGGAGGGGGGTGTGCACTTGATATTGAAGTCCTGTTGTTGAAGGCCTAGATCGGGGCAGGCGGCTGTATTTGGGCCTTTTCTTGTCCTGCTAGGGCTGCGTAGGCCTAGATATTTGCTGGGCTAGGCGAATCTGGCGTGGATCCCTTGGTTAGAGAAGGAGGGGTCCCTGATGAGGAGCAGGAGGGGGGTCGGGCAGTTGTTTTAGTACCCAGGGTCGTGGCGTGAAGGTAGCGTAGGCCGAGACCAGGGCCTCGATTTGCGGCCGGGCCGGGTGAGATCGTTGCGGCCTAGTAGGAGGCCGGTACCTTGGCGATCTGGTGGTCCTAGGGGAGTGAGGGGTCCCCGGTTAGGTTGCAGGCGGTAGGAGGGGGGTCGGGTGGTTGTTTTAAGGCCCCTGTTCCTGACGTGGATGCCGCGTAGGCCGAGACCGGGGCCTCGATTTGCGGCCGGGCCGGGTGAGGTCGTTGCGGCCTAGTCGGAGGCCGGTACCTGGCGATCTGGAGGTCCTAGGGGAGTGAGGGGTCCCCGATTAGGTTGCAGGCGGCAGGAGGGGGGGTCAGGCGGTTGTTTTCAAGCCCCCGTTCGTGATGTGGATGCCGCGTAGGCCGAGACCGGGGCCTCGATTTACGGCCGGGCCGGGTGAGTTCGTTGCGGCGTAGTCGGAGGCCGGTAACCGGCGATCTGGAGATCCTAGGGGGGTGAGGGGTCCCCGATTAGGTTGCAGGCGGCAGGAGGGGGGGTCGGGCGGTCGTTTTCAAGCCCCTGATCCTGACGTGGATGCCGCGTAGGCCGAGACCGGGGCCTCGATTTGCGGCCGGGCCGGGTGTGTTCGTCGAGGCCTGGTAAGAAGCCGGATTCTGGAGCTCTGGAGGTCGGCAAGAGAGCGGGGAACACCCGCGGATGTGTTCCGGCGTCAGATGGGGATTGGGCAGGTATTTGTAGGCTGATTTTTGGATCGTGGTGTGGGAGCTGTGAGGAGGCTCAGCTACTCCATGCGGCGCCGGAACCGGAAGTATGATGATTTCTTTATCGTACATCACGGGACACAGAGCCATAGTAGTTACTATGTGGGTAATAGGCCACCTTCAGGTGATGGACTCTGGCACACCCTAAGACAAGAAGTCCACTCCCTATAAAACCCCTCCCACTACTGGGAGTACCTCAGTTTTTTCGCCAGTGTCTTAGGTGTTGGTAACAAGTAAAGATGTGCTGTGCTGAGCTCCACTGGATAATTCCTTGCTGGGGCAGGCTATGCAACCAGATCCATTCAAAGTGTCTTTTCAGGCCGAATTGAATGGTACCCAGGCCTCGTGGTGGAAGAAATGAGGTTCAGCCCGTAACACTTCTCTTTTTTAGAGAGCTGGACCCCGGGATCCAGTGCTTTGGTTTTTTTCAGCCATAAAGTTTTCCTGGCGGGGTGCTTTACGGGTCCAGGAATGTGGATCCCCCTATAAAAAGGGGCCCCGGTTCCTGAAGGTTTGTTAACTGAGCCCACTGTGAGGGGTGAAGATTGGGTCTGTTTATTTTACCACAGAATCCCTGCGGCGGGAAAGGTAAGTGGAGCTTTCTAAGGAATTTTAAATTCTCTTATGAATTGTTTCCTTTAAAAATTAAATGTTGTCATGCCTAAAAGTCACCACTGGGAGGTGTATAGAGCAAGTACCTTTCATGCTTTCCTCTGATCACTCTGTAATCAGCAGAAGCTGCAGACTTCCCTCCTGCGAGCAGTCCCAGGCCTCCGGTAAGGTGTTGGGGGAATTTTTTCCTAAAACACCCCCCACCTGGACAGAAGCTTCCCCCCTCTCTCTGGATAGAGAGGGAATCCAGAAACGATAGGCGGATGCTGCTTCATTTTCCAGCACCTGCACGACAGTTTGTCACAGCCTCCACGCCGCCCCCCCCCCACACACACATGCCGATCCCATCGGATCGGAGGCCTGCGCTCACGCGGGAAACACTTTTTTTTTTAAAAGAGGAGGAGGGGGAGGCTTGGTGGGAATATCGAGGGGGCGTAGCTTAGCGCTGCGTTGGTGTGTGGCAATGTCCAACACGGGAGTACTTTTAAAAAGCTCTATTTTCCTGTCTGCAACTGTTGGAGGGACACAAGAGCAAAAAGGGGGCATGTAAGTGGTAACACAGGCATTTCCTTGGCACATTTACCAAAGCACCAGGCTGAGCACTAATAGCAGTGGCTGTTGCTGGACTATTTGCTCAAGAAGTGGGTGCAATTTCTTCTGGTAGTACCTCTGCATTTGTGCATCGGGCTATGGTCAGAAGGGGAGGTAGAAACACCCCTAAAAAGGGCTCAAGAGGGACTCCTTCAAGCTCTAAAAAGCCTAAACTCATCTCTACAATGGCATCCTCCCCTGAGAGATCTGAGGTGGCTAGTCTGAGTGTACCATCAGGGCCGTCAAATGTTGCAACTGTTTCCAACACTGCAGCCCCTGTCTATATTACTGAAGAGGTTTTTTCCTGCAGCCGTGATAGATTTGGAAGATAGGTTAGCGGCTTTAATCGCATCCCAGTGTGGGATAAAACACGTCAGATCACCTTCCATTACCCAGGACCCTCAAACTGAGGATCTCGGGATGGAGGAAGATGAATTTCCCTCAGGGGACCATGAAGAGTCTGATGACTCCTCTTCTGAGGGGTCAAATGCGGAAGGATCAGCTTCACAATCTCTTACTGAGATGGTCCGTTCCACATTTTTGCTACCCTTAACTGAGTCGGTTGATAAGCCCACTTCTTGGGTTCGCTAAAGCCTCCTCAAGCTGTGCATGCCTTTCCCGTCCATTCATTGCTGGAAAAGCTTATGTATTCTGAGTGTGATCACCCAGCTAAGCTTTTTTTCTTCTAAAAAGTTTTCAACACTTTATCCTATGGAGGAGAAATTCACTAAAAAGTGGGAGATACCAGCAATTGATGCTGATTAATCCTCTGTGAATAAAAGTTTGACTTGTCAGGTAGACAATGTTCAAATGCTTAGGGAACCAACAGACAAAAAGTTGGAATTCCTATTAAAAAACACTTTTTCTCTGGCAGGTTCAGTGACTCAGCCTGTGCTGGCAGCAATTGGTGTATGTCAATCCTTGAGAGACCTGTTTAAACAGGTGCTCAAGGTTATTCCTGATCAGCAGGCCCAGGATTTAGCTGAACTACCAGCGGCGTTATGTTTTACAATAGTTTACATAGGTTACATAGTAGGTGAGGTTGAAAAAAGACACAAGTCCATCAAGTCCAACCTATGTGTGTGATTATGTGTCAGTATTACATTACATATCCCTGTATGTTGCGGTCATTCAGGTGATTATCTAATAGTTTCTTGAAGCTATCAATGCTCCCCGCTGAGACCACCGCCTGTGGAAGGGAATTCCACATCCTTGCCGCTCTTACAGTAAAGAACCCTCTACGTAGTTTCTTCTAATTTCTTCTAATTGTAATGAGTGGCCACGAGTCTTATTAAACTCTCTTCTGCGAAAAAGTTTTATCCCTATTGTGGGGTCACCAGTACAGTATTTGTAAATAGAAATCATATCCCCTCTCAAGCGTCTCTTCTCCAGAGAGAATAAGTTCAGTGCTCGCAACCTTTCCTCATAACTAAGATCCTGCAGACCGTTTATTAGCTTTGTTGCCCTTCTTTGTACTCACTCCATTTCCAGGACATCCCTCCTGAGGACTGGTGCCCAGAACTGGACAGCATACTCCAGGTGCGGCCGGACCAGAGTCTTGTAGAGCGGGAGAATTATCGTTTTATCTCTGGAGTTGATCCCCCTTTTAATGCATGCCAATATTCTGTTTACTTTATTAGCAGCAGCTTGGCATTGCATGCCATTGCTGAGCCTATCATCTACTAGGACCCCCAGGTCCTTTTCCATCCTAGATTCCCCCAGAGGTTCTCCCCCCAGTGTGTAGATTGCATTCATATTTCTGCCACCCAAATGCATTATTTTACATTTTTCTACATTGAACCTCATTTTCCATGTAGTCGCCCACCCCATTAATTTGTTCAGGTCTTTTTGCAAGATTTCCACATCCTGCGGAGAAGTTATTGCCCTGCTTAGCTTAGTATCGTCTGCAAATACAGAGATTGAACTCTTTATCCCATCCTCCAGGTCGTTTATGAACAAATTAAATAGGATTGGTCCCAGCACAGAACCCTGGGGAACCCCACTACCCACCCCTGACCATTCTGAGTACTCCCCATTTATCACCACCCTCTGAACACGCCCTTGTAGCCAGTTTTCAATCCATGTACTCACCCTATGGTCCATGCCAATGCACCTTATTTTGTACAGTAAACGTTTATGGGGAACTGTGTCAAATGCTTTTGCAAAATCCAGATACACCACGTCTACGGGCCTTCCTTTATCTAGATGGCAACTCACCTCCTCATAGAAGGTTAATAGATTGGTTTGGCAAGAACGATTCTTCATGAATCCATGCTGATTACTGCTAATGATATCATTCTTATTACTAAAATCTTGTATATAGTCCCTTATCCTCCCCTCCAAGAGTTTACATACTATTGATGTTAGGCTAACTGGTCTGTAATTCCCAGGGGTGTTTTTTGGGCCCTTTTTAAATATTGGTGCTACATTGGCTTTTCTCCAATCAGCTGGTACCATTCCAGTCAATAGACTGTCTGTAAAAATTAGGAACAACGGTCTGGCAATCACCTGACTGAGTTCCCTAAGTACCCTCAGGTGCAAGCCATCTGGTCCCGGTGATTTATTAATGTTAAGTTTCTCAAGTCTAATTTTAATACCGTCCTCTGTTAACCATGTAGGTGCTTCCTGTGTTGTGTCATGAGGATAAACACTGCAGTTTTGGTTACTGAAGCCCCCCGATTCACTCGTGAAGACTGAGGAGAAGAAAAAATTCAATACCTTTGCCATCTCCCCATCCTTTGTAACCAGATGTCCTTCCTCATTCTTTATGGGGCCAATATGGTCTGTCCTCCCTTTTTTACTGTTTACATACTTAAAGAATTTCTTGGGATTTTTTTTGCTCTTCTCCGCTATGTGTCTTTCATGTTCTATCTTAGCCGTCCTAATTGCACCCTTACATTTCTTATTGCATTCTTTATAAAGTCTGAATGCTGAGGATGATCCCTCAACCATGTATTTTTTGAAGGCCTTCTCCTTTGCTTTTATATGCATTTTTACATTGGAGTTAAGCCATCCAGGATTTTTGTTCGCTCTTTTAAATTTATTACCCAATGGGATACATTGGCTAATGCCTTTATTTAATATGCTGTTAAAGCAAACCCATCTCTCCTCCGTATTCTGTGTTCCTAATATTTTATCCCAATTTATGCCTTTTAGCAAGGTTTGTAGTTTAGGGAAGTTGGCTCTTTTGAAATTCAGTGTCTTTGTGTTCCCTTCATGTTTCCTATTTGTGTGATTTATACTGAAACTAATTGACCTGTGATCGCTGTTACCTAAATTGCCCCGTATTTCCACATCTGTGATCAGGTCTGTATTGTTGGTAAACAGTAGATCCAGTAATGTTTTATTTCTAGTTGGTGCGTCTACCATCTGACCCATAAAATTGTCCTGCAAGACATTAAGGAACTGGCGAGCCTTAAATGAATGCGCGGTTCCCTCCACCCAGTCTATGTCTGGATAATTAAAATCCCCCATTATGATAACACTTCCCATCCTTGCTGCTAATCCAATTTGTGATAGAAGATCCGTCTCCACTTCCTCCCTCAGGTTAAGGGGCCTATAGCATACTCCCAGTATTATTTTCCCCTTAGCTTCATCCCTTTGGAGCTCTACCCATAAAGATTCCACCGCCTCCCTAGCTCCCTCAGTGATGTCATCTCTCACATTCACTTGTACATTATTCTTGATATATAGGCATACCCCTCCCCCTTTTTTACCCTCTCTATCCTTGCGGTATAGGGTATACCCTTGAATGTTTGCCAGCCAATCATGAGAGCTGTTGAACCAGGTCTCTGAAATTCCCACAAAATCCAAATCCTCCTTGTACAACAGTATCTCTAGTTCACCCATCTTGTCCGCCATGCTCCTGGCATTAGTGAACATGCCACATAGTTTAGACCGGTCGCATATTGTCCTCGTATTGGGTGTTTCAAGATTGCAACTAGGACTTGCTACTATACTCACCTTGTGTTTTTGTGCTTTGGTTAACCTACCACTAATGCCCCCAATACTACCCTCTGGAATATCTTCCGCGCTGGCTATCACTGTCTCTGGACCCTCCCCCCCATCGCCTAGTTTAAAAACCCCTCTAACTTTTTGGCCATCTTCCTTCCCAGCAGATCTGCACCCTCCTCATTTAGGTGCAGTCCGTCCCTTCTATAGTACCGGTTACCAACTGAGAAGTCGGCCCATTCCTCCAGGAACCCAAACCCCTCCTTACTACACCAGCTCTTCAGCCACTTGTTTACCTCCCTAATCTCCCTCTGCCTTTCTGGTGTGGCTCGATGTACCGGTAGTATTCCTGAGAACACTACCTTGGAGGTCCTTTTCCTCAATTTAGCACCTAAATCCCTAAAATCGTTCTTTAGGACACTCCATCTGCCTCTGACTTTGTCATTGGTGCCAACGTGCACCATGACAGCCGGGTCTTCCCCAGCCCCTCCCAGTAATCTGTCCACAAGATCCGTGATGTGCCGAACCCGAGCGCCCGGTAGACAACATACTGTTCGGCGCTTCAGGTCTTGGTTACAGATTGCCCTCTCTGTCCTTCTAAGAATTGAGTCCCCTGCCACCAGAATCTGTCTTTCCTTTCCCTTTGCTGCCCCCCCACTCTCAATGGAGGAGTTCTTCCCCTGGCAGCTAGGAGAGTCCCTCATCTCCAGCAGTGCTGGTCCCTGACTGGTTTCACCAATGTCACTCAATGGAGCGTACTTATTGGGATGCTCCAGTCCTGGATTGGCCTCTCTGGCACTTCCCGCTCTACCCCTCCTGACTGTCACCCATCTACTCTTTGCTAGTGCCTGCACCTCTTTGTCTCCACCCGCCTCTGTGCTGGCCCCTGCCGGCACCTGCCGTGTACGTTCCTGGCTCACCTTTAGTATGGAGGGACTTCTCAGTGCTGACAGTTGCTTCCCCAGATTCAGAACCTGGGCTTCCAGGGAAACAATGTGCTTACATTTTGCACAGCAGTATTCGCCCTCGATCGGATGATCAAGGAACGCATACATGCGGCAAGATGTACAAAGAGTCGCCTCTCCACACCCACCGGGCATCGTACCTATTAAATATAGTGAGGATTTGGGGATTTTACCCTGTCCAAATTACCTAACAGCTAGCTTCCTGGCACTAATACTCAAGACGGTACACAACAAGACAATACACAGGTACACAAGACAATACACAGGTACACAACAAGACAATACACAGGTACTCACAGATCTACGTGCACTCGCAATACACAAGTATACAGTACACAATACACAAGTACTAACGATCCACACACACTACTCAGACAACACTCAGATACTCACACTACACAGGTACTATGACCCCTGTTATAACCTCCTGTTTTAAACAAGCGAGATTCTATTCTTCAGGCCTCGCGTCTTATGCTTGGGCTGGTGCATATGCATAGACTCTTATGGCTGAAAAATTGGTCAGCCGAGGCGCCATGCAAAAAGCTCCTGGCTAGTTTTCCTTTTCACGGTGAACGGCTGTTTGGGGATGATTTGGATAAATACATCCAATGAATTTCTGGTGGAAAAAGTACTCTTTTGCCAGTTAGGAAGCAGAGTAAACAGATTTCATTTAAACGAGCTCCTTCTCCAGTGCCAGGGGTATCAGCCTCCAGGCAGTCATGACGGCCTCCGCTGTCAGGTTCAAGAGGTAAACCTCAGGGTCAACCCCAGGGACAAAAGAAGTCCTGGGGGAGGGAACCTACAAAACAAAATACTAAAGCCTCCTTATGAAGGGGCGCCCCGCTCACTCTAGTGGGGGGAAGACTTCTGTGGTTCTCAAGGGTCTGGCAGGAAAAGTGTTGAGACAAATGGGTGACTTCTTCAATAGGGTACAAGCTAGAATTCCGAGAGTCACTGTCTCCTAGTTTTCTCAGATCAAATGTTCCCAAGGATCCAGAGAAAAAGAAGCCTCCCTTTCAAACATTGAACCGTCTTTTGTCTCAAAAAAGCCACGTACACACGAGCAGAATGTCCGACAGAAAAAGTCAGATGCAAGCTTTTCATCGTCTATTCAGATGTGTATGCCTCATCGGACTTTTTTTTCGAAAATTCTGATGGACTTAGAAATGGAACATGTTCTAAATATTTCCGACGGATCCAATGCCTATCGGGAAAACCGATCATCTGTATGCTGTTCCGATGGACCAAAAACGATGCATGCTCTGCAGCAAGTACGAGATGGAAGCTATTGGCTACTGGCTATTGAACTTCCTTTTCCTAGTCCTGTCGTATGTGCTGCACGTCACCTCATTCTGGGTGGTTGGACTTTGGTCGGACTTTGGTTTGACCGTGTGTAGGCAAGACCCCTTGAATGGAATTCCGTCGTAGTTATTATTAATATTATTATACAGGATTTATATAGCACCAACAGTTTACGTAGCGCTTTACAACTTCGTCTGAGAAGCCTTCGGAGTTCATTCCGACTGCAAATCCGGTCGTGTGTACAGGGCAAAAGTGATCTCGGTGGTCCCCATGCAAGAGCTTGGATTGGGGTTTTATTCAAACCTTTTCACGGTGCCAAAACCAAATGGAGATGTCAGACCCATTCTGGATCTCAAAGATCTAAACCGGTTCCTGAATATCCACTCTTTCCACATGGAGTCAATCCAATCAGTAGTCTCCATCCTACAAGGAGGAGAACTTCTGGCGTCAATCGACATCAAGGATGCAAACCTCCATGTGCCGATTTTCCCCACTCACCAGAAATATCTACGCATCAAGGTAGAAAATCTTCATCTTCATCTTCATACAGCCCAGAAAAGTGTATTCTTGCCTCAGACAAAGATCAGTGCCATGAAGGAACTGATTCAGGTGGTCAAGACAAAGCAGAATCCTTCCATTCAATTTTGCATGAGGTTGTTGGGAAAGATGGTGGCTTTGTTCGAGGCCATTACTTATGCTCAGTTTCATTCAAGGTTGCTGCAAAACAGTATCCTATCAGCTTGGAACAAGAAGGTCCAAGCACTAGATTTCCCAATGCATCTGCCTCCAAGGGTGTGCCAGAGCCTCAGTTGGTGGTTAATAACCAAGAATCTGCAGAAGGGGAAATCCTTCCTACCAGTTACTTGGAAGGTGGTAACAACAGATGCCAGCCTTTCAGGTTGGAGAGCAGTCCTGGAAGAGGTGACTGTCCAAGGGAAATGGTCCAGATCAGAAATGACCTTGCCCATCAACATTCTAGATATTCAATCAGCACGCTGGGCCCTGAGGGCCTGGATGCTCAGGTTACGGAATTTACCTGTCAGGTTCCAATCCGACAATGACACGGCCTACAATAGGTGACCGTGATATTGTGTCAATCTCACCGCTGTTATCGGCGAGATTTGACACCTGCGAGCCCCGTCGCGGGAGCCAGCGCCGAGCTGGCTTGCTCATCAGGAAACGAAAACTCTTTTTTCCTTTCGCAATGAGCGACAGGCATTGCTGCCGCACCAAATTTTAAATAAAAAAACGGCATGGGTTCCCCTCCAGGGGTATACCAGGCCCTTAAGTCTGGTATGGATTTTAAGGGGAACCCCATGCCAAAAAAACTGCATTTGGGTCTCCCCAAAAATCCATACCAGACCCTTATCCGAGCACACAGCCCGGCCGGTCAGGAAAGGGGTGGAGACGAGCGAGCGTCCCCCTCCTGAACCATACCAGGCCACATGCCCTCAACATCTGGTGGTGGGTGCCCTGCAGAACCCCCACCCCAAAGCACCTTGCCCCCATGTTGATGAGGACAAGGGCCTCTTCCCGACAACCCTGGCCATTGGTTATCGGGGTCTGCAGGTGGAGGGCTTATCGGAATCCAGGAGCCCCCTTTAATAAGGGGGGCCCTAGATCCCGGCCCCCCCACCCTATGTGAATGAGTATGGGGTACATCGTACCCCTACCCATTCACCTGGGGGAAAAAGTGTCAATAAAAAACACACTAGACAGGTTTTTAAAGTAATTTATTAGGCAGGTTCGGGGTCTTCTTCTGACTTCTGGGGTCTTCTTCCAACTCCAGGGGTCTTCTTTCGACTTCTCCGCTCTCTCTGGTCTCTTCTCCCGGTATCCAGTTCTTCTCCTGCTCTCTGGCCTCTTCTCCCGGTGTCCGGTTCTTCTCCCACTCTCCGGTTCTTCTGCCGGGCTCCTCCGCTATCTTCTGCTCTTTTGCCGCTCTTTTGCTAGTGGTGGCCCGGTCTTCTCCGTCATCTTGTGCCCTCTTCTTTTCTTCCAATGTTGACACGACGCTCTCTCCCGCTGTAATTCTGTGTGCGAGGCGCGCGACAACTTATATAGGCATGGGGCGTGGTAACCGGGTGATGTCACTCGGTGACCCCACCCGGTGACCCCACCCCATTATGACGTCACAGTCCCATCATGCCCCGGGACTGTGACGTCTCGCAAGGTCTGGTATTCCATCCTACCTTACAAATGCTAAATTTAATGGTTTGGCTATTGAGACCCACATTCTGAAGAAGTGTGGGCTATCAGGTTCTGTGGTATCTACCTTGATTAATGCAAGGAAACCGGCCTCCAGGATCATATATTATAGAGTCTGGAAGGCATATGTCTCCTAGTGTGAATCCAGGGGTTGGCACCCCAGGAAGTATGTCATAGGTAGAATCCTTGACTTTCTGCAGATGGGGTTAGAGATGAAGCTGGCCTTGAGTACTATCAAAGGCCAGGTCTTGGCCTTATTGGTATTGTTTCAATGGTATTGACCACTTGCTTCACATTCTTTGGTTCATAGTTTTATTCAGGGGGTAACATGGCTTAATCCTCCGGTTAAATGGAAATTTGATCCTCTTGCGGGACTTTAAAGGGAACACCTACTCACGAGTCGTAAAGAGTATGAAAAATATGGGATTTGTTGAAATGAATTAGGTGTTTATTAACCACTTGCCGACCGCCGCACACAGATGTACGTCGACAGGGCGGCACGGGCAGGCAAAAGGGCTTACCTGTACGTCCCTGCCTGCCCGCGGGTGGGGGGTCCGATCGGACCCCCCCCGGTGCCTGCGGTGGTCGGCAAATCTTCCCCGGCGATCGGTGGTGAGGGGGAGGCCATCCATTCGTGGCCCCCCCCTCGCGATCGCTCCCAGCCAATGGGATCATTTCCCTGCCTCTGTATTGTACACAGAGGCAGAGGAAATGATGTCATCTCTCCTCGGCTCGGTATTTTCCATTCCGGACCGAGGAGAGAAGACATGTGAGTGACTGCACAAACACAACACAACACAGTAGAACATGCCAGGCATACAAAACACCCCGATCCCCCCCCGATCACCCCCCGATCGCCCCCCCAATCACCCCCCCCTGTCACAAACTGACACCAAGCAGGTTTTTTTTTTTTTTTTTTTTTCCTGATTACTGCATAGTGTCAGTTTGTGACAGTTACAGTGTTGGGACAGTGAGTATTACCCCCCTTTAGGTCTAGGGTACCCCACTAACCCCCCCTAATAAAGTTTTAACCCCTTGATCACCCCCTGTCACCAGTGTCACTAAGCGATCATTTTTCTGATCGCTGTATTAGTGTCGCTGGTGACGCTAGTTAGGGACGTAAATATTTAGGTTCGCCGTCAGCGTTTTATAGCGACATGGACCCCCATATACTACCTAATAAATGTTTTAACCCCTTGATTGCCCCCTAGTTAACCCTTTCACCACTGATCACTGTATAACTGTTACGGGTGACGTTGGTTAGTTCGTTTATTTTTTATAGTGTCAGGGCACCCGCCGTTTATTACCGAATAAAGGTTTAGCCCCCTGATCGCCCGGCGGTGATATGCATCGCCCCAGGCAGCGTCAGATTAGCGCCAGTACCGCTAACACCCACGCACGCATCATACGCCTCCCTTAGTGGTATAGTATCTGTACGGATCAATATCTGATCCAATCAGATCTATACTAGCGTCCCCAGCAGTTTAGGGTTCCCAAAAACGCAGTGTTAGCGGGATCAGCCCAGATACCTGCTAGCACCTGCGTTTTTCCCCTCCGCCCGGCCCAGCCCACCCAAGTGCAGTATCGATCGATCGCTGACACTTACAAAACACTAAACGCATAACTGAAGCGTTCAGAGTCAGGCCTGATCCCTGCGATCGCTAACAGTTTTCTTGGTAGCGTTTTGGTGAACTGGCAAGCACCAGCCCCAGGCAGCGTCAGGTTAGCGCCAGTACCGCTAACACCCACGCACGCACCGTACACCTCCCTTAGTGGTATAGTATCTGATCGGATCAATATCTGATCCGATCATATCTATACTAGCGTCCCCAGCAGTTTAGGGTTCCCAAAAACGCAGTGTTAGCGGGATCAGCCCAGATACCTGCTAGCACCTGCGTTTTGCCCCTCCGCCCGGCCCAGCCCACCCAAGTGCAGTATCGATCCATCACTGTCACTTACAAAACACTAAACTAAAGAGTCAGGCCTGATCCTGCGATCGCTAACAGTTTTTTTGGTAGCGTTTTGGTGAACTGGCAAGCACCAGCGGCCTAGTACACCCCGGTCGTAGTCAAACCAGCACTGCAGTAACACTTGGTGACGTGGCGAGTCCCATAAGTGCAGTTCAAGCTGGTGAGGTGGCAAGCACAAGTAGTGTCCCGCTGCCACCAAAAAGACAAACACAGGCCCGTCGTGCCCATAGTGCCCTTCCTGCTGCATTCGCCAATCCTAATTGGGAACCCACCACATCTGCAGCGCCCGTACTTCCCCCATTCACATCCCCAACCAAATGCAGTCGGCTGCATGAGAGGCATTTTCTTTATGTCCTCCCGAGTACCCCTACCCAATGAACCCCCCCAAAAAAGATGTTGTGTCTGCAGCAAGCGCGGATATAGGCATGACACCCGCTATTATTGTCCCTCCTGTCCTGACAATTCTGGTCTTTGCATTGGTGAATGTTTTGAACGCTACCATTCACTAGTTGAGTATTAGCGTAGGGTACAGCATTCCACAGACTAGGCACACTTTCACAGGGTCTCCCAAGATGCCATCGCATTTTGAGAGACCCGAACCTGGAACCGGTTACAGTTATAAAAGTTACAGTTACAAAAAAAAGTGTAAAAAAAAAAAAACATACAAAAATATAAAATAAAAAAAAATAGTTGTCGTTTTATTGTTCTCTCTCTCTCTATTCTCTCTATTGTTCTGCTCTTTTTTACTGTATTCTATTCTGCAATGTTTTATTGTTGTTATGTTTTATCATGTTTGCTTTTCAGGTATGCAATTTTTTATACTTTACCGTTTACTGTGCTTTATTGTTAACCATTTTTTTGTCTTCAGGTACGCCATTCACGACTTTGAGTGGTTATACCAGAATGATGCCTGCAGGTTTAGGTATCATCTTGGTATCATTCTTTTCAGCCAGCGGTCGGCTTTCATGTAAAAGCAATCCTAGCGGCTAATTAGCCTCTAGACTGCTTTTACAAGCCGTGGGAGGGAATGCCCCCCCCCAACGTCTTCCGTGTTTTTCTCTGGCTCTCCTGTCTCAACAGGGAACCTGAAAATGCAGACGGTGATTCAGCCAGCTGACCATAGAGCTGATCAGAGACCAGAGTGGCTCCAAACATCTCTATGGCCTAAGAAACTGGAAGCTACGAGCATTTTATGACTTAGATTTTGCCGGATGTAAACAGCGCCATTGGGAAATTGGGAAAGCATTTTATCACACCGATCTTGGTGTGGTCTGATGCTTTGAGGGCAGAGGAGAAATCTAAGGTCTAATAGACCCCAATTTTTTCAAAAAAGAGTACCTGTCACTACCTATTGCTATGATAGGGGATATTTACATTCCCTGAGATAACAATACAAATGATTAAAAAAAAAAAAAATGAAAGGAACAGTTTAAAAATAAGATAAAAAAAAAATAAGAATAATAAAAAATAAAAAAACAAACAAAAAAAAAGCACCCCTGTCCCCCCTGCTCTCGCGCTAATGCGAACGCAAGCGTCGGTCTGGCGTCAAATGTAAACAGCAATTGCACCATGCATGTGAGGTATCACCGCGAACGTCAGATCGAGGGCAGTAATTTTAGCAGTAGACCTCCTCTGTAAATCTAAAGTGGTAACCTGTAAAGGCTTTTAAAGGCTTTTAAAAATGTATTTAGTTTGTCGCCACTGCACGTTTGTGCGCAATTTTAAAGCATGTCATGTTTGGTATCCATGTACTCGGCCTAAGATCATCTTTTTTATTTCATCAAACATTTGGGCAATATAGTGTGTTTTAGTGCATTAAAATTTAAAAAAGTGTGTTTTTTCCCCAAAAAATGCGTTTGAAAAATCGCTGCGCAAATACTGTGTGAAAAAAAAAATGAAACACCCACCATTTTAATCTGTAGGGCATTTGCTTTAAAAAAATATATAATGTTTGGGGGTTCAAAGTAATTTTCTTGCAAAAAAAATTATTTTTTTATGTAATCAAAAAGTGTCAGAAAGGGCTTTGTCTTCAAGTGGTTAGAAGAGTGGGTGATGTGTGACATAAGCTTCTAAATGTTGTGCATAAAATGCCAGGACAGTTCAAAACCCCTCCAAATGACCCCATTTTGGAAAGTAGACACCCCAAGCTATTTGCTGAGAGGCATGTCGAGTCCATGGAATATTTTATATTGTGACACAAGTTGCGGGAACGAGACAATTTTTTATTTTTTTTATTTTTTTTTGCGCAAAGTTGTCACTAAATGATATATTGCTCAAACATGCCATGGGAATATGTGAAATTACACCCCAAAATACATTCTGTTGCTTCTCCTGAGTACGGGGATACCACATGTGTGAGACTTTTTGGGAGCCTAGCCGGGTACGGGACCCCGAAAACCAAGCACCGCCTTCAGGCTTTCTAAGGCCGTAAATTTTTGATTTCACTCTTCACTGCCTATCACAGTTTTGGAGGCCATGGAATGCCCAGGTGGCAAAACCCCCCCCAAATGACCCCATTTTGGAAAGTAAACACCCCAAGCTATTTGCTGAGAGGTACGGTGAGTATTTTGCAGACCTCACTTTTTGTCACAAAGTTTTGAAAATGGAAAAAAGAAAAAAAAATTTTTTTTTTCTCGTCTTTCTTTATTTTCAAAAACAAATGAGAGCTGCAAAATACTCACCATGCCTCTCAGCAAATAGCTTGGGGTGTCTACTTTCCAAAATGGGGTCATTTGGGGGAGTTTTATGCCATCTGGGCATTTTATGGCCTTCAAAACTGTGATAGGTAGTGAGGAGTAAAATCAAAAATGTACGCCCTTAGAAATCCTGAAGGCAGTGATTGGTTTTCGCGGCCCCGTACGCGGCTAGGCTCCCAAAAAGTCCCACACATGTGGTATCCCCATACTCAGGAGAAGCAGCTAAATGTATTTTGGGGTGCAATTCCACATATGCCCATGGCCTGTGTGAGCAATATATCTTTTAGTGACAACTTTTTGTAATTTTTTTTTTTTTTTTAGTCATTATTCAATCACTTGGGACAAAAAAAATGAATATTCAATGGGCTCAACATGCCTCTCAGCAATTTCCTTGGGGTGTATACTTTCCAAAATGGGGTCATTTGTGGGGGTTTTGTACTGCCCTGCCATTTTAGCACCTCAAGAAACGACATAGGCAGTCATAAATTAAAGGCTGTGTAAATTCCAGAAAATGTACCCTAGTTTGTAGGCGCTATAACTTTTGCGCAAACCAATAAATATAGACTTATTGACATTTTTTTTACCAAAGACATGTGGCCGAATACATTTTGGCCTAAATGTATGACTAAAATTGAGTTTATTGGATTTTTTTTAGAACAAAAAGTAGAAAATATCATTTTTTTTCAAAATTTTCGGTCTTTTTCCGTGTATAGCGCAAAAAATAAAAATGGCAGAGGTGATCAAATACCATCAAAAGAAAGCTCTATTTGTGGGAAGAAAAGGACGCAAATTTCGTTTGGGTACAGCATTGCATGACCGCGCAATTAGCAGTTAAAGCGACACAGTGCCAAATTGTAAAAAGTGCTCTGGTCAGGAAGGGGGTAAATCCTTCCGGGGCTGAAGTGGTTAATAGTATAGATCTCAATAGGTCTATGGTACATAGGGTGAATATGCACAGAATACAACATGCGTGATACATACAAAAAATAGCAATACAAAATGCAAAAATTCACAATCATGAAACTCCAATACACATGGAACACATATGCGGGGAGTACCCGACGCGTTTCGAGATATACTCTTCCTCAGGGGTATCAGATTTGAATCAGCAAGCAAAAGGTATGTCTATAAATTAAAAAGACAGTTATAAACCAATTGTAAGGATATTATATGATCAAGTATAAACATAGATATATGAAGAAAGGTGACTATTATAGTACAGGTATGTAACATACATGGAGAAAAACAATAAGGTACTGACCATATAGTATTGCTTAGAGGACATGTGTCTAGTGCTGCATCCATTTAAAAAGAGAGGGGTGTGGGGGGAATGGAACACCACTGTACGTAGAGGTATGGCCTGTTCCTAGTCCCCACCCCCCAAGGCTTGTGTGCCCACTCAGAGAGCCACCAATGAGAGGGATGGTTCTAGGAGGGCTCCAATCTGCAAGGGAGCAAAAGAGGTGGAGAAGGGGGTAATGGAAAAGGCAGTGAGAGGGTATGGTGGAACCCCAGGAATGGTGCACCCCGACAGTGTAGGATAATTGGATAAAGTACCTGAGTCAGCCCGTCAGTAATGTACTGGCGAATAGCTGTGGAGTATGCAGGAGAGGTTTGCACGGAAGACGCCTAGGCATGGGTCCTATGTGGCAGGATGTGACACCCCAGCCAGGTGACCCCCAGGGTCGGGGGGTCCCCGGTGCAGCAGGCAGGGGTATGGTGTGGTGCCGGCAGGAGGATTATTCAGGGCACTGGAGAAGAAGGTGCCTAACCAGGGGTCCAGGCCGGGGGAGGCTTGCAGGGTCCAGTCTGTAAAACAGCGTGGAAGTAGATGAGAAGTAGGAACGGGGGAAGCAAGCTGGGTATCTGCCCTGGGGTGACGTGGAACCATGCGTGTGGTTGTCTTACCTGGTGGGGTCCTGGTTCAGGAGTGGTGTGATAGAAATTGGCGTGCCGTTGACAGGGGACGAAGTGGGACTGTGAAGAGTATATCTCGAAATGCGTCGGGTACTCCCCGCATATGTTTTCCATGTGTATTGGAGTTCCATGATTGCGAATTTTTGCATTTTGTATTGCTATTTTTTGTGTGTATCATGCATGCTGTATTCTGTGCATATTCACCCTATGTACCATAGACCTATTCAGATCTATACTATTAATAAACACCTAATTCATTTCAACAAATCCCATATTTTTCATACTCTTTACGACTCGTGAGTAGGTGTTCCCTTTAAAGTCCCGCAAGAGGAGCAAATTTCCATTTAGTTTGTTACACTTGGGATGTGGGTTCACCCCACTCCTTAGACCAACTCAGCACCACTCCCTGTTCATTTAACTTTTTCCGGGTAGCAAATACCCATGATTCCTCGCCAGGTGCCTAGTTGGCCTATCCAACTATACGTATCCACGCTATATCACTATAAATTATGGCCCATCACTGCCACCATGACTAATTATACCCACCAAAATTGGGACAGTGTAATGTCAGGACACTATAGGAACTTCACACAGAAAGAGAAAATTGACTCTAAACTATTCTCCACGTTCTCTGAATTGAGGAAATTACTGGAGAAAAAATCCCTTAACCACTGGCACATTCATTCTTTTCAACAATACCTTACCAACCACATCAATCCCTTTGGCCTAAGGATGCAGATTTTCCCCACGATGGAGAACATCGGATCCAAGTTCAAAAGGGATTGGGAGTACAACCTCTCCACATGCTCCAACAAGATGATGTCCCTCCTCATTGATGAATACAAGACCACCATCACACAAATAGATAGAGAACTGGAACCCCTTTACACCAAACTTTCTACCCTGAAGGCTCACGCCCAATATAACCAAAAAGACAAAGAACTCAATGAGCATCTAGAACAGTTTAATCGAGACATTTTAATAAAAAATGAAAACAAGTTCCTCAGGGACTCTAAGGCCTTCCAGGAATTTAAAGCTTATTACTGGAAGAGCCCCAACCCCAGAAATAGACCTCACCCCAAAACCAAATACAATACCCAGGATCCAGGTTTCTCTGATGCATCCTCAGTATCATCCACTTCCTCCCGTAAACCATTTAACCACAATAAGTCAAGGAAAACCAAGAGAAACTCAGAAGGTAATAGCTCCCAGGAAAAATCACACAAAATACACATTACAGAACCCATGCTAGGTAGACTGGATACCCCTACACCTAGCAGTACTCCCACCCCCTCTTCCAGTTTTTAATCTGAGACTAACACCCTGCTTCCCAGGATTGTATCTTCAGGTACCAAGGCACCGCCACTACAAGTCCACACTGACAATCGCATTGGTGGACCCCCTTCGAACTCCGAACCTTTATGACACATGGATCAGGTAAGGACTGAACCCCTTCTTATCATTGACTCTACTACAGAGAATTTTAATGTCATCAACTTGTCATCCTACCCCCTATCGGACATGCAGACACAAGTCTTAGTCAAGGGTTTAAGCTTTTGTCCCAACCAGGATTTAGACCAATTCGAGGTCATCAAAGACATTCAACTCTTCGCCAGAAAATTAATACTCTACACTAAAGAGACACCCATCAAACCCAACTTTGAGCAACATGAACTCAAAGCCCTCGACACTCTTGTCGAACACCCTTCGAGGAGAATGACACACCAGACTTAATTGACCGTATTGACTTAGAGCGGCTGCTTGGTCGCTTTGATCAATCGGACCCCCCCCCACCATGTGTACTCAAGAACAAATCTGACAAATTTCCCAATCTCAACACTAATTCCAATGTAGCCGCCTTTGTCAATTTTGCATATATCCCTGGTGGTAAGTTTAAGTCCCCTGACCCCAGAAAGGACAATTTGACGAGATCTGAGCGTGAGGCCCTCTGCTTACTCAAGGACCACACCACAATAACCATTAAACCCTCCGATAAAGGAGGCAACATTGTGGTGATGGATAACGAGCTGTACATTAACATGTGCACCCGGAGACTTGACAACCAAGACTGGTATTGCAAGATACCAGCAATCAGAATCGAGAGATACCACAGGAAGTTCTACAACTTGATTGACCACGCCTACAGTAAAGGCGTTCTCAACAAGGCTGAATGGGACTTCATACGTACCCAACACCCACGCACCCCCACATTTTATTCTCTACCCAAGGTGCATAAAAGTCTCACATGCCCACCTGGTAGACCGATCATTTCGGGCAACGATTCCCTTACTGAGCGACTCAGTCAATTCATAGATGGATATCTACGCCCCAATGTTCTCAGACTCCCCAGTTACATCCGCGACACACCGCATCTCCTACAAAACATTGATGGCCTCTGCATCCCTCCCGAGTCATTACTCATGGAAGTGGATGTGGAGGCCCTCTACAGTTCCATACCGCATAACAAGGGCCTCTCTTGTGTGCGACACATTTTTTCTCTTAACAGCCAGTACAACAAAAGACCAATGAGTTTCTACTGCCAGCACTTGAATTCATTCTCACTCACAACTTTTTTACGTTCAATGGCTCCCACTACCTCCAAGCACAGGGCGTTGCGATGGGGACCTCATGTGCCCCGTCGTACGCCAACCTGTACCTGGGGGAGTGGGAACACATGATACATGAATCTGCGCACCTCGCTCCATACATGGAGAACGTCGTTATGTGGTACCGCTACATCGACGATGTTCTCCTAGTGTGGAACGGGCCTACATCCCTACTACCTGCATTCCTTAATTCACTCAACAACAATGACTTCAACCTGTCATTTACCATGACCTGGGACCGTAAGTCGATCACCTTCCTTGATGCCACCATCTATAAGGACAGTGATGGATCCCTCAGTACCAGTCTTTTTAGAAAACCCTCTGCAGGCAATTCCATACTCCATGCCAGCAGCTTTCACCCTCAGCCACTCATTGCTTCCATTCCGTACAGCCAATACCTCCGCACCAGAAGGAATTGTACCGATGATGCAACTTTCATAAAAGAAGCCAAAATCTTCCAAACACGATTACGCGCTAGGGGTTATTCCAACTCCTGCCTTAAAAAAGCCTACAGGAGGGCTTGTGCCAGAACGCGCAATGACATACTGTACAATCCCTCGACCAAAAAACCTAAGTCTAAACCAATATCCATCATCACGAGGTTTTCCAACCAACATGTGGCTATCAAGAAATTCATATCCAAATACTGGCACATGCTCACTATGGATCCTTCCATTGGCCCCTTTGTACCCCCCACACCGGCATTCACTTACAGGCGGGCTGGATCTCTCCGAGACCAGCTGGTCTGTAGTGAATTCAAAGGCAGGGGCAAACATGACCCATGCAAAAATAAAGGCACCTTCACGTGTGGCGGATGCAATTACTGCAGGTTCCTCAACGCCTCCAAAAACATCATCTTGCCTAATGGCGAACCTTTCAGACCCAGGCACTACGCTAATTGCAAAACATGTGGTGTAGTTTACCTACTCACATGTGAATGCACATGTTTTTACATAGGGAAAACCATCCAGGAGTTTTGGCGCAGGGCCTACAGGCACATCACAGCCATGCAAATCTGCAGCCCCAACCTACCCTTGGGCCGTCACGTCACAAACGTACATGAGGGCATTTGCCCCAAATTTTGTTTCATCATCCTTGATCGTGTACACACGGGCATGCGTGGAGGAGATATGAACAAAACACTTTTACAACTAGAACAGAGGTGGATCTTCAGACTCAGAGCCACCCAACCCCCAGGATTAAATACGTGTATATCTTTTAGACCTTTTTTGGAGGGTTTTTCCTCGGGGGGCTCTGAGTGGGAACCAGACGAGATCCCCCCCTAGGCAAAATATATATTTTTTATATATCCCCCCCCCATTTACAACAAATTACATTTATGTCTATATAATCATTTTATTTCTCTTAATTTGTACATAGTTGTATATCATGTATAAAGTATATGTTCCCCCTGGGTTCATGCCTAATACGTTCTCTGGGTATGCCTTTATTTATTGATCCTCATTATTTATTTATTTTTCCTTTTTTTTTTCCTTTTCTGACAAGTCCCCCTTTTCAGTTTTCCGGCCATGCCTCCACCTTGCTTTCCTTGTGTGTCCTCCTGTTTCATCACCTGACATCCGACCCACTGCTTGGTATGGCCTGTCCCTCCTCCCCACTCTGTATGGCCGTCCAAAATCCCGGACGCATCACCAGGCTATCTCCCACTCGGCGCGGGTGGGCCGACTATGTTGCCGCAGGCGGTGTTCCTGTAACCGGAGGATTCTGGATCATAGCCCGGTCCGGTTTCTTCCGCCTCCCGCGCCGCGGGCCTTCGGCGCGGGTCTCGGTCCCACCCCGTGAGGCACACATCATCACGCCAGGGAGTGCACGTCACCGCGAGGCTTACACACACTCCGGCAGCGGTCTCTAATGGGGCCGATGCGCGCGCCCCAGGCTCGGGGGGAGTCTACCTCCCCACCCATTGGCCGCGCCCACGACCAATCGCGGGCACGGCCTCACTATATCAATTGGCAGTGTTACTTCACAGTCCCACTGCGTCCCCTGTCAACGGCACGCCGATCTCTATGACACCACTCCTGAACCGGGACCCCACCAGGTAAGACAACCACACGCATGGTTCCACGTCACCCCAGGGCAGATACCCAGCTTGCTGCCCCCATTCCTACTTCTCATCTACTTCAACGCTGTTTTACAGACTGGGCCCTGCAAGCCTCCCCCGGCTTGGACCCCTGGTTAGGCACCTTATTCTCCAGTGCCCTGAATAATCCTCCTGCCGGCACCACACCATACCCCTGCCTGCTGCACCGGGGACCCCCCGACCCTGGGGGTCACCTGGCTGGGGTGTCACATCCTGCCACATAGGACCCATGCCTAGGCGTCTTCCGTGCAAACCTCTCCTGCATACTCCACAGCTATTCGCCAGTACATTACTGACGGGCTGACTCAGGTACTTTATCCAATTATCCTACACTGTCGGGGTGCACCATTCCTGGGGTTCCACCATACCCTCTCACTGCCTTTTCCATTACCCCCTTCTCCACCTCTTTTGCTCCCTTGCAGATTGGAGCCCTCCTAGAACCATCCCTCTCATTGGTGGCTCTCTGACGCCCTCTGTTGGGGAATACCCCCCTGGTGACTGCGCCGCGAGTGGGCACACAAGCCTTGGGGGGTGGGGACTAGGAACAGGCCATACCTCTACGTTCAGTGGTGTTATGTCCCCCCCACACCCCTCTCTTTTTAAATGGATGCAGCACTAGACACATGCCCAATACTATATGGTCAGTACCTTATTGTTTTTCTCCATGTATGTTACATACCTGTACTATAATAGTCACCTTTCTTCATATATCTATGTTTATACTTGATCATATAATATCCTTACAATTGGTTTATAACTGTCTTTTTAATTTATAGACATACCTTTTGCTTGCTGATTCCAATCTGATACCCCTGTGTATTGGAGTTCCATGATTGTGAATTTTTGCATTTTGTATTGCTATTTTTTGTATGTGTCATGCATGCTGTATGCTGTGCATATTCACCCTATGTACCATAGACCTATTGAGATCTATACTATTATTAAACACCTAATTAATTTCAACAAATCCCATATTTTTCATACTCTTTACGACTCGTGAGTAGGTGTTCCGTTTAAAGTCCCGCAAGAGGATCAAATTTCCATTTAGCTTGTTACACTTGGGATGCGGGTTCACCCCACTCCTTAGACCCACTCAGCACCACTCCCTGTTTATTTAATCCTCCGGTTAGGTCACCCCTGAACCCTTGGGACTTGAATTTAGTTCTGTCGGCATTGCAGAATGAGCCGATAGCATATTCCTTTGGTCCTTTTGACAAGGAAACTTATTTTTTGGTATCCATATCTTCTGCAAGAAGGGTATCAGAGTTGGCTGCTCTTTCTTGTAAAGAGCAATATTTAATTATTCACAAGGATAAGGTAGTATTGCATCCTCATCCTAATTGTCTTCCAAAGGTAGTGTCAGGTTTTCATTTAAACCAGGATATTATTCTGTCTTCATTTTTTCCAGAACCCTGTTCTACGGAAGAGAAATCACTACATTCTCTGGATGTGGTGAGAGCAGTCAAAGTCTACGTGAAGGTGACTGCTCAGATTTGAAAAACAGATGTTTTGTTTGTGTTGCCTGAAGGTCCTAAAAGAGGACAGGCAGCATCCAAATCTACTATTTCTAAATGGATTCGGCAAGTAATTGTTCAAACTTATGGTTTGAAGAGGAAGATTCCACCCGCTCAAATCAAAGCGCTCTCCAATAGGGCTGTTAGTGCTTCATGAGCAGTGCATCACCAAGCCTCCATGGCTAAAATCTGCAAGGCCGCAACTTGGTCTTCATTCCATACATTTAGCAGATTGTATCAGGTGGATGTAAAAAGGCGTTAGGATATTGCCTTTGGGCGTAGTGTGCTGCAGGCAGCAGTATAAGTCCTCTAGTCTCATGGTGCCCTACTTTTGTTGTGTCTCCCTCCCCTCAGTTGGCATTGCTCTGGGACATCCCACATAGTAACTACTATGGCTCTCTGTCGCATGATGTACGATAAAGAAAATTGGATTTTTATAACAGCTTGCCTGTAAAATCCTTTTCTTGGAGTACATCACAGGACACAGAGGTCCCTCCCCTCTTCTAATACACGTATATTGCTTTGCTCCAAAAACTGAGGTACTCCCAGTAGTGGGAGGGGTTATATAGGGAGTGGACTTCTTGTCTTAGGGTGTGCCAGTGTCCATCACCTAAAGGTGGCCTATAACCCACATAGTAACTACTATGGCTCTGTGTCCCGTGATGTACTCCAAGAAAAGGATTTTACAGGTAAGCTGTTATAAAAATCCTATTATCTCATGTTTCTGTCACTGCTGTTCGCATAATTTGATCATCTAGTGCGTTATACCTTATTTATATATATATATTTTTAAGCAGGGGCCCAAGAGAATAAAATGGTGGGTATTGCATTGAATTATGTCACATGGTATTTGTGCAGCAGTTTTTCAAACGCAAAAAAAACCGGAAAAAATACACCTTAATAAATTGGAATGCACAAAAACACAATATAATACCCAATTTTTTGACGAATTATAAAATATTATGTTACGTCAATTAAATAGATACCAAACTTGTCACGCTTTAAAATTGCATCTGCCTGTAGAATGGTACCAAACTACAATACCTAAAAATTTCCATAGGCAACATTTTCAAAGCCTTTACAGGTTACAAACTAGGGCTCTATGCACACTAGCTTTTTTCATAAGCTCAAAAAAGCTATAAAAAATGGTGGATAAAAAATGCTGATAATAGCATTTTTGTACCAGCTTCTAGTAGCTTTTTTAGAAGAATTTAGAAGCTTTTAGATGCATTAGCATTTTATTAGCGTTTTTGCAGTACATGAAGAAAAATAAAAGCTCAAAAAAGGAGCATTTTTGGTAGCATTTAGAAGAATTTAGGAGCATTCAGCATTGTTTTCTGCTGGAAAAACGCTTAAAAATACTCTACGAAAACATGTTTTTTTCTGCTCCTAGATGCTGAAGCTCAAAAAATGCTAATAGCCTAACGTAGTGTGCATGGACACATAGAATAACACTATTTAGCTTCCAAGAGCAGAAACAAATGCTAATACAGCTTCTAGGAGCTTAAAAAAAATTTAGTTGACGTGGAGCCTAAGGGTTACACAGGAGGTCTGGAGCTAGAATTATCACTCTTACTTTAACTTCTTTAGAACTGGGCATGAATACCATACTTGGTATGAATTATGGCAGTGATCAGGACACGTATGGTGTATGGTGGTGATCAGGACGCTGATATGGGTTATGGCAGTGATCAGGATGCTGGTATGGGGTCTGGTGGTGATCAGGATGCTTATATGGCATATGGCGGTGAACAGGATGCTTGTATTGTGTATATTGGTAATCAGGGCGCTATTATGGCATATGACGAAGATCAGAATGCTGGTATTGTGTATGGTGGTGATTAGGACGCTGGTATGGCGTATGGCGGTGATCAGGGCACTGGTATGGTAAATGGCAGTGTCTGTTTACTATTTGCTGTGCTATATTTGTTTTACAATAATTGTTGTATAACAAATGTTTTCTTTTATACAGATCCCCTCATTGTCTGAACTTGACACAGAGGGAGATGTATAAAGTTTGAACTTGATCCAGGGAAGTATTCATGACATTTGTCCCTTTCTGGTTCATTTGGCCTTTGGTACTTTTATACTTGTGAAAAACGGACTCTTTACTAAGGGTCCACCTAATGCTTTAGTGTTGCTATATCTTTTCAGATTATAATTTTACTGTATTAAACCCAAGTACTTTGCCACTACACTTACATGTTTGTCATTGTAATATTTAAGATGAAAAAGAAACAAAGTAATAAAAAAGAATCCATACCAGACCCTTATCTGAGCATGCAGCCAGGCTGTCCAAGAAAGGGATAGACAGTGAGAATGCTTCCCCTCCTCCTGAACCAAACTAGACAACATGCCCTCAACACAAAGAGGGTACTTTGACAAGAGGCCCACCTGGAAAAGCACCTTGGTCCCATGCTGATGGAGATAAGGGCCGCTTCCCCATAGTCCTTGCCCAGTGGATATATGACAACCTTGCCACTCAATGACACAAACAGGATGGCTCACACTCAATGTGCTTGTTCCCAATGGACTCTTGATGCCAGCCAGTTACTGAATATCAACTAATGCACACTGAGAAGCCCATGGACAATCATGCAGACACGATTCAAGCAATGAATTCAATCCTGCAAGTAAAGCATAAGGCAAAGAACATATGCATGTTTCCAAGTCAGCTCGTTACTAGGAATTTCCTGACCATATTTTTACCTGGGATGCATGTTGGCTACAAGCCTATGGGTTGGCATGTCATTCATTTAGTGGTGGTAATTAAACAACCATTAAATAAATCACTTCCAGCTGCAGCAGCTAGAGTTTCTAACTAGCAAAACAGGATCAATCTGTTCACCTATTTTTCAACCTTGAACAACTTGAGTTTGTGTTGGAATCTTTGTTGCCTCAAACTCAAAGCTCATCCCTAATCTACAGCTATGGGTGCCCTATGATATACATTGTCTCAGGTTAGAAAGAAGTTTATTAAAAAAGCCATACAGAGTTTTTTTTTATATCTGAAACTTTACTAGAATTTACAAAAAAGAATCTCTGAACTTCAGAATAAGGCACTCCTTCCACATAGGAAATACCGTATTTATCGGCGTATAACACGCGCCGGCGTATAACACGCACCCCAAGTTTAGGAGGGAATTTTAAGGAAAAAAACTTTTAGGAGGGAAGTTTATGGAAAAAAAACTTACATTTAAATGCCCATCAATGCAGCCTCATCAGTGTTCATCTGCAGCCTTTCCCCAGTGTCCAGTGCAGCCTTGTCAGTGCAGCTTTGCCCCAGTGCAGCCTTGTCCCCAGTGCAGCTTTGCCCCAGTGCAGCCTTGTCAGTGCAGCTTTGCCCCAGTGCAGCCTTGTCTCCAGTGCAGCTTTGCCCCCAGTGCAGCTTTGCCCCCAGTGCAGCTTTGCCCCCAGTGCAGCTTTGCCCCAGTGCAGCCTTGTCCCCAGTGCAGCCTTGTCCCCAGTTCAGCTTTGCCCCAGTGCAGCCTTGTCCCCAGTGGTCCGTGCAGCCTTGTCGCCGCCGACATACAAACGTTTAGTTTGTATTTTTAAACATGGCGCCGCGGAGTTCGGAGAGACTCGGGGGCGCTCGTTCAGCTGAACGAGCGCCGCCGAGGACACAGTGACTGGGCGGAGCCGAGATACACATAGCCGAGGCTTCTCGGCTATTCTCGGCGCCGTTCACAGTCACGCCCAGTCCCGCCATTGGACCTGTGTTATGTCCATCATAGGGACTGGGCGTGACTGTGAACGGCGCCGAGAATAGCCGAGAAGCCTCGGCTATGTGTATCTCGGCTCCGCCCAGTCACTGTGTCCTCGGCGGCGCTCGTTCAGCTGAACGAGCGCCCCCGAGTCCCTCCGAACATGGCGGCGCCATGTTTAAAAATACAAGCTATGTGAATGTCGGCGGCGATCGCGGCGATCGCTCCGACAGATCACAAAATAGCAGGGATCGGCGTATAACACGCACCCACGATTTTCCCCTTATTTTAAGGGGAAAAAAGTGCGTGTTATACGCCGATAAATACGGTACTTAAAGAACTAGAATTTACAGGTAGTTGCTGTTCAAAAAGAGATTTTTCTCGATCCTTAAGGGCCCTTTCCCACTGAGGCGGGGGCGGCATCGGCGGTAAAGCGCTGCTATTGTAAGCGGCGCTTTACCATCGGTATTTGGCCGCTAGCGGGGCAGTTTTACCCCCGCTAGCGGCCGAGAAAGGGTTAAAAACCACTGTAAAGTGCCTCTTCAATGGGCAGGAGCAGTAAAGGTGCGGTATACACTCCACTCCTTCACCGCTCCGAAGATGCTGCTAGCAGGACTTTTTTTACCGTCCTACTAGCGCACCGCTCCAGTGTGAAAGCCCTTGGGGCTTTCACACTGGAATCAAAGCAGCAGCACTTTCGGATCGGTTTGCAGGCGGTATTATTAGCGCAATAGCGCCTGCAAACCGCCCCAGTGTGAAAGGACCCTAAGTCATGTGCATATACTGTAGAAAAAATGATTCACACTCCAGTTGTTGCTCTTAAAATTTCTTCATTTTATTGAATAGCCACAGTGAACAAATGCAGAATAAGTCAGTTGACTCGTTACAGCCTATAAGGCCTTAGTCATAACCATATTACAGACATAAAACTTTGAAATAAATAGTAGCTCTAAAGATCACAGGCTCCACCCATTGATTGCCTTAATTGACCACAGGCAATTATCCAAAAAAGAGAATCAGCTGCAATACATATAGGGTGATCCATGTGTATGCCACTAATTTTCACACACCTTGTAGTGATAATATGCACATGTATATACACACACACATGTACATACACGTGCATACACTCATACACATATAGACATATGCATAAGAAAGCACACCATAAAATAAATAAATAAATAAATAAAAAAGATGAAATAATAATCCAGGTATGTGAAAAAAAAACAGAAGAAAGAAAGGAAAAAGAGAGAGGAGGCTCAGGGGAGAGGCATTCTTAATGTAAGTGCAAGTTCAGATCCCACCTCAGGTTTAACCCCTGAGGCGATCTAGTTTTTAACTGCTTCAGATCCGGGCCATTGCCAAATGACGGCAACAGCGCGGATCTAAATTGCCGGGACTACGTCCATTGACGTCGTCCCGTGCACGAGCGGCCTGCGCGCCCCCTGCAGGGCGCGCGCGGCGCGCTCGGTGATCAGCGAGTCTATGAGACTCGCCTGATCACAGATCAGAGTAAGGGGTTGGTCCCAACCCCTTACCACATGATCAGCTGTCAGCCAATGACAGCTGATCATGTGATGTAAACAGAGCCAGTAATCGGCTATTTTTCCTCCTCGCGCTGACAGCGTGAGGAGGAAAAAAAAACCCGATCACCGGCGGCCGTGATCGGGACATCAGTCCCGATCACGGCAATCATCTGTCACAAAGCAATAGGCAGCAGTGCTGCCTACCAGTGCCCACCAGATTAACCCATCAGTGCCCACAGTGCCATCAATCAGCGCCACCCATCAGTGCCCACAGTGCCACCCATCAGTGCCCACAGTGCCATCCATCAGTGCCCACAGTGCCACCCATCAGTGCCACCCATCAGCACCCACATCAGTGCCACCCATCAGCACCCACATCAGTGCAACCTATCAGTGCCCATCAGTGTCACCTACCAGTGCCCATAAATGCCCATCAGTGCCGCCCATCACTGCCCATCAGTGCCACCCATCAGTGCCCCCCATCAGTGCCCCCCATCAGTGCCCCCCATCAGTGCCCCCCCATCAGTGCCCCCCCATCAGTGCCACCTATCTGTGCCACCTATCTGTGCCACCTATCCGTGCCACCTATCCGTGCCGCCCATCCGTGCCGCCCATCCGTGGCCATCAGTGCCGCCTTATCTGTGCCCATCAGTACCGCCTTATCTGTCCCCATCAGTGCCGCCTTAACTGTGCCTATCAGTGCCGCCTTAACTGTGCCTATCAGTGCCGCCTTATCTGTGCCTATCTGTGCCGCCTTATCTGTGCCTATCTGTGCCCATCAGTGTAGCCTATCAGTGCCCACCAGTGCCGCCTCATCAGCGCATATCAATGAAGGAGAAAAATTACCTGTTTGCAAAATTTTATAACAAACTATTAAACATGATTTTTTTTTTTTTCAAAATTTTCCATCTTTTTTTGTTTGTTTAGCAAAAAATAAAAACCCCAGCTGTGATTAAATACCACCAAAAGAAAGCTCTATTTGTGGGAAAAAAATGATAAAAATTTCATTTGGGTACCGTGTTGTATGACCGCGCAATTGTCATTCAAAGTGCGACAGCGCTGGAAGCTCAAAATTGGTCTGGGCAGGAGGGGGGTTTAAGTGCCCAGTAAGCAAGTGGTTAATCTAAAAATCCACCATGCTTCTCTCCCTAGTAGCCCTCTCTCCCTGTCACCTCCTCTGGGCGAGTGAGACAACTATTTTATTCCTCTGAAGCAAAAAAAGGAAAGATCACCCTGATGACATTTTCTAAAGTGACGTGCTGCATTCAAAATATTTCTAGCATTTGGGTTATTTGTGTCACAGTAATGTTCCCCTATACAGGCTCTCAAAGGATGTGTGGTACAACCTACAAATTGGCTGCATGAAATACAGGTGATCAGGTAAATTACAGATGAACTCTTCATCTGTGGCTGTGGCAACAAACGTTTTACCCAAAAGACACAAATTACAGTACCTATAGGTTTTTGTATTACAAGGGTAACTTCCAGGATAGGGGAGCCAGGTGGGTTGGCATTGTTTAGATGAGAAAAGACTATGTGATAGTGCAATCCCTAATGTGGGCGCAAAAATGAAAAATGGCAACCTGCTTGCAATATCCCATTTAAATCTTTATTTGTATACAGTATTGGCAGATTCTTTTTTATTATTCTGACTATTCTGACTATTTGATGATATTCTAGGGAAAATGTAGTTACAAAAGTAATTTTACATAGTTACATAGTAGGTGAGGTTGAAAAAAGACATAAGTTCATCAAGTCCAACCTATGTGTGTGATTATATGTCAGTATTACATTGTATATATGTTGCGGTCGTTCAGGTGCTTATCTAATAGTTTTTGAAACTATTGATGTTTCCCGCTGAGACCACCACCTGTGGAAGGTAATTCCACATCCTTGCCGCTCTTACAGTAAAGAACCCTTTACGTAGTTTAAGGTTAAACCTGTTTTCTTCTAATTTTAATGAGTGGCCACGTGTCTTGTTAAACTCCCTTCCACAAAAAAAGTTTTATCCCTATTGTGGGGTCACCAGTACGGTATTTATAAATTGAAATAATATCCTCTCTCAAGCGTCTTTCCTCATAATTAATATCCTCCTGAACCTTTCCCTTTTAGACCAGAGTCTAAATAATAATAGGTTTGCCCATTCTTCTATTTCTAGAGTTGTAAGGTTTATAAGATTTATTCTTATTTTTATACTCTCTCTTGGTTTTAGGCTTATCTGACAGTAATTCCTCTCTGTCCATTATCAAAACCCTTTCCAGCCCTTGGTGTATAACAGATTTGTTAGAACCTCAGTTCAATAAGCACTAATGAATGACCTTGCATTCCAGCTCAAAGGCTGAGTCTGTTGAACAGTTTTGTTTGGCTCGAATAAACTCCCCATAAGGGATGGCACTGATGGTGTGGGATGGATGACAACTGGCTGCAAAAAGTGTAGTGTTACCAGAGCATGGTTTCCTATAGGTGCATGTTGAAACATCGCCTGTAGTTGGATCGCCCATTAGAGTGATGTCTAAAAAGTTGATACTGAAAACATCATGTTCAATTGAGAAATGCAAATTTAACTGATGAATGAAAAATAACTGTGCTTTAATAAGAGCTCAATGCTTAACAAAATAAACTCCTGTAGCTCCTGAGAATAGGAGCTATAGCGTTGAAGATGATATTGGATAGACATGTGCACACTGAAATATTTTGTTTCGGAATTTCGTTTTCGTCTGAAAAATAAATTTATTTAGTTACTCCCGAAATTCGTTTTTATTTATTTCGTTTTTCGTTAAAAATTGCATTAGTCCGAAAATCCAAATTAAGGTCGAATCTGTCATTGAAGGCTTATGGTGTCTGTCGAATGTTCAAAGAAGATTCAACGGAGCAGCTAAACTGTACAACGCCGTATAGTTTACCTGCTCCGTCGAATCTTCTTAGAACTTTCAACAGACACCATAAGCCAAAGTACGTGTGTACTTAGTTCTAGCTATTTTACTGCTCCACCTCTTTGGTTACAATCAGCCAATAACATTCATCATCATCATTATTTTTATTTATCTTTTCTCCCCTACGTCGAATCTTTCCTCCCCTACGTCGAATCTTTTCTCCCCTACGTCGAATCTTTCCTCCCCTACGTCGAATCTTTCCTCCCCTACGTCGAATCTTTCCTCCCCTACGTCGAATCTTTTCTCTCTATGTAGAATAATCTTGGACTAATAGAGCTAAGGTTAGGCACATTCGACCACAGGTTTGATGGACACAGATTGTTATTGTCATCATCATGTCGAATCTCCTATCTATATCGAACTGTTGTAGCAACGAAAACGAAAATAAAGCATTTGTTTATGTCGGATCTTTCGTTTTTCGGACTCTGCACTTTCCTTATCGTTTGTTAAAACGATAACGAAAATACCTAAAATTCGGACGAAAATGCATTCGGACGAAAACGAATGCACATGTCTAATATTGGATGGCCTACAATCCAGTGCTGTGGGGGGTCAACGAATAAAGTGCCCTTACATCCAGTGTAGCCCACACATAGATAGATGTCCATTTGACAGATGTAATATGGGATAGGACTGTGCTTGTATCTCTAATGTAGCCAGGCAATCTGTATAGTAAAGGCTGTAGGTTCCGGTCTACCTATTCTCCCAAACACTCCAATAAGGAACCAATTCCGGCCATGATTGGTCATCCCTGTAAAAGACAATCAATTTTGTGAATTTTGGGGAGATGATGGAAGACTGGCACCACAGGTTTATCCACATAGAGATACTCAGCAGTTTTGGATGACAAAACTCTCATACTAATGCCCAACTCTAATGCCCCGTACACACGGTAGGACTTTGTTCGGACATTCAGACAACAAAATCCTAGGATTTTTTCCGACGGATGTTGGCTCAAACTTGTTTTGTGTACACACGGTCGCACAAAGTTGTCGGAATTTCCAATCGCCAACAACGCGGTGATGTCAAGCACGTACGACGAGACTAGAAAAGGCCAGTTCAGAACCAAGCGCGTCACCCTTTGGGCTCCTTTTGCTAATCTTGTGTTAGTAAAAGTTTGGTGAGAGACGATTCGCGCTTTTTCAGACTCGTGGTTTTCAGATCGTTTTCTGCGGTTCAGTTTGTGCTTGTGGGTTTGTATCTGCTCTTCAGTGTGTGCAAGCAAGTTCCGTGTGACTTTAATTAGTCATTGTGTTCTTGTTCGTTCGTTACTGGTTTTCAGGTCGCTCTTCACAGGCCTTGCTGTTCTTCAGTGTGTTCTGTTACTTCGTTCTGAGCAGCCGACCATTTTCTAGCCATGTTTTGTATACGTACTCCTCGTAGAGTTCGTGCTGTGCGGGGGCTTGGTGTTGGGGTCCTGACCTTGACACAAATCCAGTCCATGAAGAGGGTGGGGAGGAGTTCATGGACCAAGAATTGGTTGCTTCAGCGTGACCAGTTCTCTCATATGCCTTTGCTCCGTGAGATCCGTGAGGATAATCCTGATGATTTCAGGAACTTTCTCAGGATGACGGACCCCGTGTTTCACCATTTGTTGGCTTCGCTGACCCCCTATATCAGCAGGCAGGATACCTGCATGAGGCAAGCCATCACTCCAGAGCAGAGGCTGGTCGCTACCCTGCGGTACTTGGCGACAGGGAGAAGCCTGCAGGACTTGAAGTTCTCAACAGGCATCTCCCCCCAGGCTCTGGGGATCATTATCCCAGAGACCTGTTCTGCCATCATCCAGGTCCTGCAGAAGGAGTATATTAAGGTAAGATTTTTATCCTTTAATATCACATTTTATTGAATGTTTGCTAATATATTGTATTTCTTTCCTCATTACCATAATTGTAATATGCTGTGAATGTCTCCTTTCTCCTCATGCATGCTGGATTTTTATGTAATCTTTTTTTTGTCCTTCATACATATTTGCCTTCACTAACCTCCCCAGCATGGTCTACAGGCGCTATATTCACCTCATGTAGTCACTTAAAACAATGTATTTTATCAGCTCCATAGTAGTGCTTTACCCCAAACACCCCCTAAATTTTTTAGAAATGTGATTTGTGCTTTAAATTCAGGCAGAGTGCCAGAGGCTTTGTTTTTTAGTGTCCCCAAATAATTTTTATTAACCCTCCCTCCCCCCAACTGCTAAGTCAGCTGATCCCAATTCTCTATCTATCCTCGATCATCTATCTGCTGACTTTGCCAAACCCAGACACACTATACCCACCTCTTTACTGGTCAGATTTATGATTGAATTCCCCAAAGCATGTAGTGCAAGAGCCTGCCTGTATACTTTCAAATGGTACTGTTTTAAGTTTTTCTATCCTATTATTATCTTGATAGGTAATAGCAGAATGTCAAAATGTGCTCTAATGTGTACAGTGTGTATTTATATCTTTGTATTATGACACTTCTTACCTGTCCTGTGGGCTGCCAATAGTGTAACTAAGGAGGGGCTGTTCCAAGTAATCCCCTGTATTTAGGCATTCATCTCTCAATGAAGTGAAGAGGGTTACCTGTCCAAGAATCCCCCCCCCCTATAATGTTAGAAATGGCCCATGAGAGGGGGTGGGAGGGGGAATATGATAGGTGTATCTTATACTTTGGTGTTGTAAAATTCCCCTTAATAAATGTGATCTGGATGTTGGCCAAGAATGTTTGTGTCTAATCTGCTTTCCATGGTTATGTGCAAAAATAATAATGTTTTTTTTTTTCCTCAACAGTTTCCTTCCATGCCACAGGAATGGCAGACTGTGGCCTCCAATTTTGCCCAGCGGTGGGACATTAATAACTGCAGAGGGGCAATTGATGGGAAACACGTCCACATCATCCCACCGCCCAACTCGGGGTCATACTATTATAATTACAAGGGGTTCAATAGTATTGTGATGTTGGCAGTGGTGTCAGCTACTTATGAGTTCCTGTATGTGGACGTGGGGAAGAATGGCCGGATGTCCGATGGTGGAGTCATTGCCCAGACAGAGTTTTACAGGCGGCTCCAGAATGGCAGCTTGGACTTGCCACCTCCAGAAGACAATGTGGAAGGACTCCCATTCGTCTTCATTGCGGATGAAGCCTTTGCACTGGGGGACCATCTTATGCGGCCATTCCCGATGAGGACCCTCACCCCGGAACAGAGGGTTTTTAATTACCGGCTGGCCAGAGCCAGAAGAGTGGTGGAGAACACATTTGGAATCATGGCAAGCCGGTTCCGCCTATTTCTGACACCCATCCATATGGCGGAGTATAAACGTAATCATCTAATCCTGGCGTGCTGTGTTCTACATAACTTTTTACGCAAACATTCTGCCAACTATGCTGGCTCAGTTGGGCCTGAGGCCGGAATGATCAATGAACCAACCCTGACGCTTGAAAGTGGCTGTCCTGGCTTGCCCTCCCTGAGTGCCCGTGATGTCCGGTTAAGATACCTGGAGTTCTTTGCGGTTAGGGGGGCCATCAATATGCCAGACAATTTGTGAAGCCTTTATAAAATAAAATCCTAAAAAAAACAAATCTTTGGTGACATTTCCTGCTTGTGTTTGTTTTACCTGACAGAAATGTGGGGAGTCCTGAAAATGGCGTGATTGTGTAACCTTATACAAAGCACTGTTGGGTGTTATTTACTAAAGGCAAAGACACTTTGCACTACAAGTGCACTTGCAACTGCACTGAAACTGCACTTGTAGTGCAAAGAGGATTTGCCCTTTGCAAAGAGGATAACCCCCATTTTCACAGAAAACACCAATTACATCACCACCAAAGTGTTGTAGCGTTGACACAATAATCCACACATTCTTCATTAACAATCATTTTAATACCTGCACAATCACAGGTGCATTTAGAAAAGGTTTTTAAAACAAACCAACATGTTTGTTGTATAACAATTTTTGGGGTGGCATTATCACAAATAGAAATGTCAATTTAAGATAAAACAGGCATGTGTAAAACCAACAAGAAAGACACAAATCTTGAACTTACAAAGTTCACATTTGGTAGAACTTGAAGGCAATATCAGACATGAGTATTTAGGAACTGTGTTTGATATTGCATTCAGATGGGGTGAAGTCACCCCAGGAAAAGCCACATTTGAAAGATGCACACAAATTTCCCAATGTCAACATGTGCTAGCTGCCATCAAGGGACGTGTTTTGGGGGAGCAACCCCTTCCTCTCAGCTACTTTATTATTGAGGAAGGGGTTGCACCCCCAAAATGCGGATCTGGGCACTTTCTGATGTGAAAGGATCTGGATCCACAACATCACGATCAGCTAAAAAGAGAGCAAAACAAAACAGGTATGAAAAATATGCCGGCATCCATCTCTTACCTGAGCCTGTGGTCGCAGACACTCACCTGTTGTGGTGACAATTTCCACCACGTCTTCCTCCTCCTGCTCTTCTTGGGTTGGGGTTATTTCCCCTTCTTCCAGAGGGGGGGGCTCTGGTCTCCTCAGATGAGGGGTGTCCTCCAAGTCTTTTCTCCCCTATGTAAAACAAAAATGCTATACTTAGCACACAAATATTTGATGGCAGAACTATAAAGATGAAACATTGCTTGGAAGTGGGGTACAATTGTCAATTTTAGCAGAGTTCCAAGATGTAGCATTTTCAGTGGTGTTTTTATAGTCCGAAAGAAAAATGTTTGATACGAATGAATAATGTGCCCATGAACATGAAAGTTGCAATTTTAAAATGTACACTTTTAAGAAAAGCACATGGAGCAGCACCAACGTAATAAACATAAAGAATAGGAACACAGCACAACTACTTAATTTTTTGCAGCACTCTCCGGATCTTTCTGTACTGCTCATGTTCTCGTAATTTCAGGTCCGACCACTGCTTCCTGAGCTGATCTTTCGATCGACGTACCCCGAAATTCCGGTGCAGACTGCTGACCACTTTCGCCATGATCTTGGCCTTTCTGATATTGGGGTTGGGGTAAGGTCCATACTTTCCATCATAGTCGGCCTTCTTCAGGATATCGACCATCTCCAACATCTCCCCAAAGGACATATTTGAGGCCTTAAATCTCCTTCTGGATCGGGACGTGTCCGGATCTGGGCTTTCCTCCTCCTCCTCCTCGTTGCTGTAATTAGCACGCACCTGCTGTGTCTCCGCCATGTGCTCTTCCCCCACTGTGCAGAACGAAAAGGGGCGGGGAATAGACTAGAAAGAACGTCAGGGGCGGGCAGAGTTACACGCATGCGCAGTGTATATAAAGCGTAACACGCGTGCGTATTACGTACGATCTGTGAGCGGAGGAAGGAGCATCAGAGGTGCCGATCATGATAACGAAGGTAAGATCTAAACTTGGGCCTATACTGCTTCGAAATTGAAGCCTATATTGTAACAAAGTTAGGAGAGTTTTGCCTGACATTAGGGTTTGTCTTGTGTTGTGTCTTTCAGATAATAAAATGGATGGCTTCAACGACCACAATTTCCTACCCCTGTTCATAGACAAATACAGGGAGCTGCCCTGTCTGTGGCAGGTCAGACACCCCCATTACAATAATAAACAAAAGACGCAGGCAGCGCTGGAGAAACTGCTGGAGTTGGTGAAGCCGGTGGTCCCCACAGCAACCATCCCCTATTTAAAAACCAAAATTGGTGGCCTGAGGAGCACTTATCTTAGGGAGCGCAAGAAGGTCACAGATTCCCAGAGGTCCGGAGCTGCAGCAGATGACGTTTATGTCCCCAGGCTGTGGTACTATGAGAGACTGCGATTTCTGTCAGACCACACTGAAGTCAGGGAATCTCTCTCCACCCTTCCTTCCACTCTTCCTTCCACCCCAGCTGAGGCTTCCGATGTCCAACCTAGGCCTTCCAGCCAGGAAGAAGTGGAGGAGCCCAGCTGGAGTCAGGTATAGCATTGTTCGACTTATTTCTGGTCAATAAAGAAATGATGAGGAGGAGGCGGGGATTAGTGGCAGCCAGGAGGAGGCGGGGCTAAGTGTCAGCCAAGAGAAGCCTGGGACCAGTCGCAGCCTGGCAGAATCGCAGGTTCCTCCCCTCCACCTTCCATACAAAAGAGCGAGGAAGGGGACTCACATGCAGGATTCTGCACTCAGGCTGATTCAGGAGGCTTCTGCATCCCTCCGAGCCTTACCCACTCCTGAAGAGGCCTTTGCCTGCATGGCTGCCAACAAACTTCAGGGCATGCAGGAGGGTCAACGCCTCCTGTGTGAGCAACTTATTTATAAAGTCCTAACTAAGGGGGTGAGTGGGGAACTAACACCCAAGACCGACGTGATTGAGTTGGACCATCCTCCTCCTCCTCCTGCTGCCACAACTCCACCACCAGAGCCACCGCGTGGAAGGAAGCCTGGAAGGAAGACCAGACAGTGATTGCCCTGGGTTCAGTCTGGTCTGACAAAAGATGCAGTCTCTTGTATGACCACAGCCTGGGGACACAGATGTCATCTGCTGTTTTCCGGATCTCTGGGACTTCTGGACCAGACTGCACTCCCTTAGATAAGGACTCCTCAAGCCACCAATTTTGGTAGAAAATAGTTGATGTCTGCCCTGGGGGTCCAAGGCTTTGCCAATTTCTGCAGTTTCTCCAGCGTTGCCTCCCTCTTTGTTTAGTTGTGAGCCCTTAATAAAGTAATTTTTTTGGGAAAATTATACTCTCCTGTGTGTGTTTTTATCCAAAAAGGACAGTTTGTTGGTGACGATTCAGGTACATTTCTAAAGTACAATGTGAAATTAACAAGGGACAACAACACCAAACAATCTCCTACAGATTCAATCTAACAACATATCAATGGTATTGTGGTAACTTGACACACAAAACACACACCAAAAAATTCTGGAGTCAAACTAAAAATCCAATAAAACAAAGATCAGCCTTTAAAAAAATATAAACCAAAAAAAAAAAAACCTGCCTTAAAACCAAACCCCAAAAAAATACAACACCAAAATAATGTTGTCAGATGTGACAAATCTAAATATATTAAGGGAATCCCGATAAATAGTAAAGAAAAAAGTTTCTGAGAAGTGTGTGTGAATATGAGCAGCAAAGCTACTTCATTCTTAATTCATTCATTATAAAGAAGTAGTGCGCTGTATTAAACCATTTTTAACATTGCAGCGTGACGAAAGTGCTGTATCCATTGCGAACGCTAATTTTACCAGACCGAGCTGTTCCGTGTTGGAATTTCTTCTGAGCATGCATGTGCGTCGGAACAGGCCACACACACGGTCGGAATTGACGCAATCGGATTTTGTTGTCGGAAAATTTTATAGCCTGCTCTCAAACTTTGTGTGTCGGAAAATCCGATGGAAAATGTCCGATGGAGCCCACACACGGTCGGAATTTCCGCCAACACGCTCCGATCGGACATTTTCCATCGGAAAATCCGACCGTGTGTACGGTGATAAATGTTTTAAAAGAGTTGACTGAAATGGCATAGTGGGGTTGTTGGATAGGGGACGATATGTATCACTGTCACTAAGCTGTCTGATAGGGTTTTAAATGCTGCTGTGTACATCCTCATTAAGAAAGTAGAAGAATGATGTGGGGCACTGGATCTCCTGAGCTCATTTAGACATGCGGCAGCATTTTCTGTCCTTCTGAAAAGTGATCCACACTGTATTGCTTTTCAGGAGATGGCTGACAGGTGCTGAGGAGGTGATATGTTTTAATCCTGAAAAGTCTGTACCACTATGCTGCTGTGCAGCTCCATTACCACAGGGGGTTTATTTTTTTGCACGGAAAAGCATCACAGTCACAGAATATGTACAGGCTTGAGAGGTTGCATGTCCTTGTTTAGGTTGGTGGTTAGGGGTCTGTAAAACCTTGGTCCAACTGCCTGTTTTTACAGCCCCCCTGGCCACCTATGTGAACAAGCTCTTAAAACAGAAGAGGTTCTCAGTCGGGTCTTAAGCAGTGTACAGTGAATGATTCTCATAGGCAGCTCTCCCTGGAGTGGTTACTGAAGGACAACTCTTTGCTCAAGTAGGAACTGGTTGTTTAATGAGGAAAGAGCTAAAAGCAGAACATATAAAGTACATATTTGATTTTTTTGGACTCTTATTTAAACAAAATCCAACACAATTCAGGAGTAGTTTTAAATCTTCCTAACCCTGCTAGAAATTGCATTAATGCCTCCTCTCCTTACTTTCTATTTTGTTTGACACCTATCAAATAGACAGAATATGGGTAGATGTTTCCTAATTTGCTCCAGACTTCTCACATATACTAGATGGACAAATCTTTTACATAGAGGCAAAGAGAGCAATAAATATTATGTAAAAAACTGTATAATATAACAATTGCAAAACTTCTAAACCTTCCACATTATTATTAAAAAAACTATGTTTTTGAGTGGAGATTTAATTCTTTGTCCTTTGTTACATTAAGAAAGACTTGTAGTTAACATGGATTGCCATCTTAAATCACAGTTGAGTTCTTCATTCATGGTTCCACCTCCCTTATCAACGAGCTTGCCTTAGAGGCACTTTCAGTATATAATTAGAATCCTCTAGCTACATTTTCTAATGATAAAAGTTTTGCACAGTATTTGTTTTGTGGCACCATTTGTTGTCTTTTCGTTTTTGATTTTCTGAAGTTCAAAATGTTAATTTAGCAGTCACATACCTAATTTGGGCAAATTGCTGTGCAGAGATTTTTTCCCTGCAAATATATATACTTTTGGCCTCGCAATTAACTTTTTTGTATCTGTTGCTAATTGTTTTCATTGTGTTCACAATATATTGTCATAAGAAACAAAAAAAACGTAAGCAAAATTGCTAAGAAACTTGTTCCGTCTATGTTTTCAAGCAACTGTTGATATTTAAATAAACAAAATATTTTCTTGGGTATTTTTGTAACTTTATTGACAATATAGTATATAAAAGTTATGAAATGCCTTATATCACAGCAAATTAAAGATGATGCGTAATTCTTACCATTCATGTAAACATCTGTGTGGTCACCTGTATTCTTCTTTAAATTATTTAAATCTTATAGTAAGCATCCCGCTTGCTGAAATAAAGCTGGCTATACACAGGGCCAGCGCTGCCGGTAGGCGAACTAGGCAGCCGCCAAAGCGCACTGCTGCTTAGGGGGCGCAGCCACGACCGCTGACTTCCCTACTGGCCTGGCTGGGGAACACGAGGGGCTGAAGACCGTCACACTAAATAGGGCTGAGGAGCTGACTGACTTTCTTCTGACTGCTGGCCAATCCAGAGAAAGCAACAGCCATGGAGGACATCCGTCATGGCTGCTGCGGAGGAGGTCAACAGCAGCTCAGCCTGTGAGGTGGTAGTCTTGCCTAGGGCACGCAATAGTCAAGAACCAGCCCTGGCTATACATGGATCAAAGTTTGGCCAGTTCAGCAGGGACAAGCCAAATTCTGATCCATGTGTGGCCACTGCATTTGAAAAGAAGTTGATTTAATTGCTGTTCAACTGCCATGTCTGTATTTTTTTCTTGTTTAGTGTTACAGGCAATAGGATGCAGCGCTGATCAGTGTATTCTGATGGCGGTGAAATATCCCCACTATCAGAATACAAAAACATTACCCTATGCCTTGTGGATGTGTGGATGGGGTGTAGGGGGCTACCTGCCCAGGAGCCAGATTATTTACATTAACATCAATACTTTATGATAGATTCCAATGAGGTAACCTTGTGGGTCCAGCACTCATTTTCCAATTTCCTTAGGGATACACCAATAGACAGAGATAATTCTAGGTGGGTGCATTGTGCAAGCATGATTGATTTCCCACTATGTTTATTGCCATTTGTAGTGTCAACTAACTATATACAAATGTTCTTTTAGCCAACATAAACCCTTCTACAAGAATGTTGACTATTGCTGGTTGATTGATGTGTGCCTGAAAGCAAATTGGGATGGAGATGGTGCTGGATCTTACTACCAGCGTAACATCAATTAACCTAGCAGTAGTTGTTTTAAAAGTAATATAAACACCTAGAGGGACACCTAGCGGAAACCTAGAGGAAACCTATTTTAAAGAGGTAGAGGGTATTCAAAGAGGGAGAGGGTGGAAAAAATGCAGGGCCCAGCATTGCAAGGCCACAGTGCAACATCATTTTGTCTGTTCATCTGTCTATTCATATTTTTTAGTGTGTATCATCTATTTCATTGTATTGCTTCATCTAATGAAAAATAAAGTAAGTTGCATAGCTTTTATATTGCAGTTCTGCAGTTAAAGGAAACATTGCACATGATAGAAAGACTCATCACATCTAAGATGCAGCATCTATATCAAACATAATGCTCCACAGGAAAATGATAAATTTATATCAACAAATGCTTAGTAATTTGTTTTTAAACTGCTGTGCACATCAGGTTTCTTTCTTCCTTTTTAAGATTAAAGTTGAAATCTGTTGTGAATGTGTGTACAGGGAATTTTGAGAATGTTTTCCTGCATCACTCACTTTCATGTCACTTTCTGAAGCAGGAGTCAAGGCTTGAATTCCCTTTCTTTTCAGAGACACAACTCCTTCACTTCTCTTTGGTTTGTCTTGTTTCTTCAAGCTGTGACAAAAACATCTAAAAGAAAAATAAATAAAAGGAAATGTTATAACCTGGGGAGACTATTACTTCCCTGCGGTGCTGATTTTAGTTCCTAAATGACCTACTGCCGTTCATCTTCTCTTCAACTGGAAGGCCCCAGTCTGTTGTTTGGTGTTTTTGAGCACACTGTTTGGAAATTCTGCCCTCTTACCCTAGGAAGCCTTTTCTTTAAAATACATATTATGCAGGGTATTATTTTACCACGTTTCTTTAAGTTTTGTAATAAAAGAAATTTATATTTGTCAAAATCTGAATCATGCTGTGCTAACAAGTGTTCTGAGAAATCAATATTCTGCAATATACTGTAACCAATCAATAGCAAAAGCATGCTGCATTAAAACTGTCTATTTCAAGCTTTTCTCAGTTAGTTACCACTGGAAGGCAAAAGGTGCTTTCTTGAAAAGTGTATTGTGAAAAATGTGGGACATATTTAGTTGTACAACTTTGGAAGATGTAAGTTTGTTCAAAAAAACAAACTTTTTGCAAATCATCTCACAGTATAGCTTACTTAGAATAAAGCAGTTAGTGAGAATTGATAAATGCTGTTTTTTTAATTATGAAGTCCTGCTGCATTGCAGTGATTATTCATAGCCACAAATGAAATGGTGCTATCATGATCGGCGCATGTGCGGATGCCTGAGGGAACGGTAATGCCTCCTTAGAGCTCCGCTCCACAGGAACTCGGACCGGAGAACTACAGGTCCCAGCGGCTTACAAAAAACAACAAAATTGTAGGTAAACCTCCCCAGCGCCTTTCTAAACATATATTATGGTACTGAAAGGACCAAAAAGCAAAATAAAAGCCAATTACAAAACTGAGGCAGCTCTCAGACTGGCAGCTAAGATGGCGGCGTCATCTATCTCCTCACAGCACAGCGCTTCACAGGCTGGGAAACCACAGCCTCCCAGACAAAAAACACAGGCTGACAAAACAAAACTTGACATTGTTATTAATCCAGCTCAAAATGTATCACAAACAGATATGTTTGCTACATTTGAAGCGATGTTACAGAAAGCATTGAAACAGACTTCTGACCATATCAGACAAATTAACAAAGGAAATTAAAGAAATTGGTCAGAGAACAGCTGAACTGGAATTGAGGGTAGATGATATTGACTGTCAAACACAATATTGTACTTCTGAGCTGACAGCCCTTAAAGAGGAAAATACCCTATTACAGTCACGTTTGGAGGAACAAGAAAACAGAGATAGACGATCTAATCTAAGGATAAGAGGTATACCTGAATCCATCCTAGACCTGCAGGCAACCATTACCACACTTTTTCAAGAATTACTCCCTGAAATTACTATTGATAGGCTAGAAATGGACAGAGTGCACAGAGCTTTAGCACCACGCAAAACCAACGGCCCCCCAGAGACATAATAACTAAATTGCATTACTACAAAACTAAAGAACAATTGTTATTAGCTGCTAGAAGAAAAGAATCTCTCAGCTTCCAGGGTCATTCTTATCAGTTATTCACAGACTTGTCTCCTCTTACAGTTGCAAAAAGACGGGCCCTCAAACCCCAATTACAGGTACTTCAGAAAAACCATATTACCTATCACTGGGGGTTTCCTTTTTGCCTTCGCTTTACACACCTGGAAACTAGATATGTCTGTCGCTCTTCAGAGGACTTACAATCAGCCTTATTGGAATTAGGCTTGGTAGAAACAGCCTTACCTAAAGATCAGCCTCGCAGACGTTCAACAGCTCGTTTTCCTCAGCAAAAGAAAAGTTCAGACTCCAACTCTTTTTCATCTTCATATCAAAATCTCCACAAGCGCGGCCGATATGAACACTCACCGCCAAAAAATGATGATTCAATGGACTGAAAAGAAGAAACCTACTACCAATAATTTTCTCTCACTACAGGTTTTATTACCGAAACTGGTTTTGTTTGTTTTAGCATAACCACCTGTTCTTTATTTTTCTCCCTTTTTTTTTTCACTAGGCAAAATATATGCCTAGACACGGAGGTTATGCCCTAATGAGATAGTCTATTCGACTTTTTTCTCTTCAGTCCTTTTTTTTTTTTTATATATATAATATATTTTTTAAGCAAAGCATCACACATCTCTTGCTGGGTTTCTTATTCTCCTTTTTTTTTCTATTTTTTGGTACCTGTGGTTCTCCGGGGCCGTTCTTCCTATAGGAATTTCTTGCTGCCCCTTTGATTTTTCCATTTGCAGACTCCTGCCTTTTTTATGGAGGACTCTGCTGATGGACTTGGATCCTCTCAGGAAGTTTTGGAAACTTTCTTGAGATGCTCCCTAACCCTATTATTCTGTTTTCTAATTAAGCAGCACTATCTATGTTACGGGTTAATACGATTGTTCTATTTACCTCTTTTTTTCGTTATTTATATATTTTTTTCTTCTTTTTTCTTGAACCCCGATTTCCTCATGTTTCTCAGAGTGGTGGATCTGGCTCAAAGTATATATTTTTTATGCTATGATATATCAGTTACCTTGATTAATCTATGGCTCCGATAAATATATTATCTTTAAATGTACAGGGATTTAATATCCCACATAAACGCACTAAAGCTCTAAGATCCTTTTCATCCAAAAAAGCCCATATTATATGCTTACAGGAAACACACTTTACAGAAAAAGCTCAACCTAGATTTCTCTCACCCTCATACCCCCAATTTTTTACCGCCTCTGCTGCAGTTAAACAAAGGGGTACGCTAATTGGTTTCCATCGTACCACTCCGTTTAACCTTAAAATGCAAGTGATAGATCCGGAAGGTCGATATTTAATTTTAACAGGTTATATTTCTGACAACTATTGTATCTTATTATGCTCCCAATAAACGCCCAACGGCATTCTTGTCACACCTCTTTCAAGTCATAGAGTCTCACAAATTTGGAACAGTTGTTATATGTGGTGATTCTAATGCAACAATCTTCCCATTTCTAGACAACTCTCCCCCTGGGCCTACAACAGGTACAACAAATCTAACTTTTCAACGCTTACTCACCTCTCATAGCTTGGTCGACACCTGGCGTGAAATTAATCCTACTGATAGACGATTTACTTACTACTCCTACCCACATAAATCTTTTTCTCGGATTGATCATATTCTTATTCCTTCTAGCATGCTACCAGAAATTGTCTCAGCTAAAATTATACCATTCCCATGGACTGACCATTGTGCAGTTTCCATTAATATAGCTTCTACGCTCCCTAGATCTCATGACACAACTTGGTGTATGAAAGATTTCATGCTGACTCATCCATTTCTTAATAAAGAAATTGAGAAATCAATATCTGACTATTTTAAAGATAACGACACAAATGATATCTCAGCCCTCACACTGTGGGCGGCTCATAAACCTGTCATTAGAGGTAGAATGATACAACTAGCAACTAAATTCAAAAGAGAACGCAAAATAATGTTCTCAAAATTGGAATCTAACTTTAATAACTGTCATCAGACCTTTCAATCTTGCCCAACGACTATTAATAATTCTAATCTTGAAAAAGCCCGCCTAGATTTAGATCTTTTTTTGACTGATTCCGCTGATAAATCTTTACGCAAACGCCAACATACTTTTTATCTGAAGGCTAATAAACCGGATACACCCCTGGCCAGAAGCTTGAAAACTATACAACATGAAAAGAAATCTTTCCGTTTGAAAATCTCTAAAGAAGCGTACACTAGCAATCCGATTAAAATTCTTGAGATTTTTCGTACCAATCTTACTAAACTATATTCCCCAGCCCCAACATTTCATAAGTCAAAAGCTGATATTTTATTTTCTAGTATTAAACTCCCGTATCTCGACCAAAAACAACGAGATCTTCTTGAAAACCCTATTACGACTACAGAGGTTTTGAATACTATCAAACTTCTAAAACTTAACAAGAGACCGGGCCCTGATGGGTTCCCGGCAGTATACTACAGACAGTTTACGCATATCTTTACACCAATCTTAACTAGGGCCTTTAACTCAATTCTTGAAGGACATTCATTTAGAACAGAGACACTCACATCTATTATCTGACTCATCTTCTTGGTCTAATTATCGCCCCATATCACTTCTTAATTTAGATATTAAACTATTAGCTAAAATCCTGGCTACCAGAATGAATAGTATTATTGGACACTTAATCCATAAAGACCAAACAGGTTTTATTCCGAAACGTCAGGCAGGTGACAATATAAGACGAGCACTTTTACTCATACATGCAGCCAAGACAAGACATATACCAGCATGTCTGGTTTCATTGGATATAAAAAAGGCATTTGACTCTGTCACTTGGCCATATATGGATTATATACTACAGAAATGGGGTTTTGGTAACCATTTCCTTACCTGGGTCTCATCACTATATAATAAACCAAGAGCATATATTAAATACTCTGGTTATAAATCCACTATGTTTGACATAAATAGAGGTACAAGACAAGGTTGTCCCCTTTCACCATTACTTTTTGCCCTATTAATAGAACCCTTAGCACAACTAATTAGAACAAATATAGATATCAAAGGGATTGAATTAGGTGGTTACCATCATAAGATAAGCCTTTTTGCTGATGATATCCTTGTTTTCCTGTCCCATCCTCATATATCTACCCCAAATCTTCTTAAATTACTGCATAAATTTGCTCATATTTCTGGACTACATATTAACCCTTCTAAATCAAATGCCTTAAATATTTCTTTATCGCAATGTGAACTTCAACATACAAAATCTGTCTTACCTTTTACTTGGGTCTCAAAACAACTACCCTATTTAGGGGTACAACTCACAATTTCTCTCAAAGATCTGTTTTCAGCTAACTACCTACCTCTATTGAAACGAACATCAGGATGTATGAAGCAATGGGCCTCTCTTTCACTTTCCTGGTTAGGTAAAATCAATGCTATTAAGATGTCAATATTGCCAAAATGTTTATATTTATATAGAGTGTTACCTATAACTTTACCATCTTATTTTACTAGACTTACTCAACGAAGAGTCCTATCATTTATCTGGGGTTCCACTAAGCCTCGTATACCCAAATCTACACTTTACCTTAATAAATTAAAAGGTGGTTTAGGACTACCCAATTTCTTATCATATTATTATGCTGCCCAAATGACTCTTCTACCTAAATACCATACTACTATCGAAACACCCCTTTGGGTAGCTATCGAAGCAGTAGATACTGACCCAATATCAGTAGCCAATATGTTATGGCTTCGCCAGATCGACAGAAAAAACATTTCCAATCCCATAACTAAACACACCTTAGCCATTTGGGATAAGTTCAAAAACTTACATAATCTCCAATCTTTGCATAAGCCTTTACTTTCATTCCTTGGGAATCCAGCTTTCTACCCTGCATGGAAATTTCCTAGATCTTTTTCCATATGGTCCTCTATGAACCTGAATCGTTTATACAGATTGTCATCGGCAAATACTATATATTCCTTTCCTGATTTGTGTGAAACCTTTAATATTCCGAGAAGTGAAATCTTTCGTTATCTACAAATTAAAAATTTTTATGAACCACTCCTTATTACAGGTTCTTCTCTTAACCACTTGAGCCCCGGACCATTATGCTGCCTAAGGACCAGAGGTCTTTTTCCAATTTGGCACTGCGTCGCTTTAACTGCTAATTGCGCGGTCATGCAATGCTGTACCCAAACGAAATTTGCGTCCTTTTCTTCCCACAAATAGAGCTTTCTTTTGATGGTATTTGATCACCTCTGCGGTTTTTATTTTTTGCGCTATAAACGGAAAAAGACCGAAAATTTTGAAAAAAAATGATATTTTCTACTTTTTGTTATAAAAAAAATCCAATAAACTAAATTTTAGTCATACATTTAGGCCAAAATGTATTCGGCCACATGTCTTTGGTAAAAAAAATGTCAATAAGCGTATATTTATTGGTTTGCGCAAAAGTTATAGCGTCTACAAACTAGGGTACATTTTCTGTAATTTACACAGCTTTTAGTTTATGACTGCCTATGTCATTTCTTGAGGTGCTAAAATGGCAGGGCAGTACAAAACCCCCCCAAATGACCCCATTTTGGAAAGTAGACACCCCAAGGAAATTGCTGAGAGGCATGTTGAACCCATTGAATATTTATTTTTTTTGTCCCAAGTGATTGAAAAATGACAAAAAAAAAAAAAAAAATATTTACAAAAAGTTGTCACTAAATGATATATTGCTCACACAGGCCATGGGCCTATGTGGAATTGCACCCCAAAATACATTCAGCTGCTTCTCCTGAGTATGGGGATACCACATGTGTGGGACTTTTTGGGAGCCTAGCCGCGTACGGGGCCCCGAAAACCAATCACTGCCTTCAGGATTTCTAAGAGTGTAAATTTATGATTTCACTCTTCTCTGCCTATCACAGTTTCGGAGGCCATGGAATGCCCAGGTGGCACAAAACCCCCCAAAATGACCCCATTTTGGAAAGTAGACACCCCAAGCTATTTGCTGAGAGGCATATTGAGTCCATGGAATATTTTATATTTTGACACAAGTTGCGGGAAAGTGACACTTTTTTTTTTTTTTTTCATAAAGTTGTCACTAAATGATATATTGCTCACACAGGCCATGGGCATATGTGGAATTGCACCCCAAAATACATTTATCTGCTTCTCCTGAGTATGGGGATACCACATGTGTGGGACTTTTTGGGAGCCTAGCCGCGTACGGGACCCCGAAAACCAATCACTGCCTTCAGGATTTCTAAGGGTGAAAATTTTTGATTTCACTCTTTACTGCCTATCACAGGTTCGGAGGCCATGGAATGCCCAGGTGGCACAAACCCCCCCCAAATGACCCCATTTTGGAAAGTAGACACCCCAAGCTATTTGCTGAGAGGCATGGTGAGTATTTTGCAGCTCTCATTTGTTTTTGAAAATGAAGAAAGACAAGAAAAAACATTTTTTTTTTCTTTTTTCAATTTTCAAAACTTTGTGACAAAAAGTGAGGTCTGCAAAATACTCACTATACCTCTCAGCAAATAGCTTGGGGTGTCTACTTTCCAAAATGGGGTCATTTGGGGGGGTTTTGTGCCACCTGGGCATTCCATGGCCTCCGAAACTGTGATAGGCAGTGAAGAGTGAAATCAAAAATTCACGCCCTTAGAAAGCCTGAAGGCGGTGCTTGGTTTTCGGGGTCCCGTACGCGGCTAGGCTCCCAAAAAGTCTCACACATGTGGTATCCCCGTACTCAGGAGAAGCAGCAGAATGTATTTTGGGGTGTAATTTCACATATTTCCATGGCATGTTTGAGCAATATATCATTTAGTGACAACTTTGTGCAAAAAAAAAAAAAAAAAAAAAAAATTTGTCTCTTTCCCGCAACTTGTGTCGCAATATAAAATATTCCATGGACTCGACATGACTCTCAGCAAATAGCTTGGGGTGTCTACTTTCCAAAATGGGGTCATTTAGGGGGGTTTTGAACTGTCCTGGCATTTTATGCACAACATTTAGAAGCTTATGTCACACATCACCCACTCTTCTAACCACTTGAAGACAAAGCCCTTTCTGACACTTATTGTTTACATGAAAAAGTTATTTTTTTTTGCAAAAAAATTACTTTGAACCCCCAAACATTATATATTTTTTTAAAGCAAATGCCCTACAGATTAAAATGGTGGGTGTTTCATTTTTTTTTTCACACAGTAATTGCGCAGCGATTTTTCAAACGCATTTTTTGGGGAAAAAACACACTTATTTAAATTTTAATGCACTAAAACACACTATATTGCCCAAATGTTTGATGAAATAAAAAAGATGATCTTAGGCGGAGTACATGGATACCAAACATGACATGCTTTAAAATTGCGCACAAACGTGCAGTGGCAACAAAATAAATACATGTTTAAAAGCATTTAAAAGCCTTTACAGGTTACCACTTTAGATTTACAGAGGAGGTCTACTGGAAAAATTACTGCACTCGATCTGGCCTTCGCGGTGATACCTCACATGCATGGTGCAATTGCTGTTTACGTTTGACGACAGACCGCCGCTTGCGTTCGCCTTAGCGCGAGAGCAGGGGGCGACAGGGGTGCTTTTATTTTTTTTTTATTTTTTTCTTAATTATTTTTTTGCTTTTTTAATCTTACTTTTAAACTGTTCCTTTCATATATTTTTTTTTAATCATTTTTATTGTTATCTCGGGGAATGTAAATATCCCCTATGATAGCAATAGGTAGTGACAGGTACTCTTTTTTGAAAAAATTGGGTTTATTAGACCCTAGATATCTCCTCTGCCCTCAAAGCATCTGACCACACCAAGATCGGTGTGATAAAATGCTCCCCCAATTTCCCAATGGCGCTATTTACATCCGGCGAAATCTAAGCCATGAAATGCTCGTAGCTTCCGGTTTCTTAGGCCATAGAGATGTTTGGCGCCACTCTGGTCTCTGATCAGCTCTATGGTCAGCAGGCTGAATCACCGGCTGCATTCTCAGGTTCCCTGTTGAGACAGGAGAGCCAGAGAAAAACACGGAAGACGTGGGGGGGGGGCATTCCCTCCCACGGCTTGTAAAAGCAGTCTAGAGGCTAATTAGCCGCTAGGATTGCTTTTACATGAAAGCCGATCGCTGGCTGAAAAGAATGATACCAAGATGATACCTAAACCTGCAGGCATCATTCTGGTATAACCACTCAAAGTCGTGCATGGCGTACCTGAAGACAAAAAAATGGTTAACAATGGTTAACAATAAAGCATATATCTCCGATCGCCGGGGGACAAAACGGGACCGCCTCGGGCGGCCGGGGGGGGGTCCGATCGGACCCCCCACCCGCGGAAGGCAAATCACGTACCCTGTACGTGATTTTGCCTGTCCGTGCCGCCTTGCCGACGTACATCGGCGTGAGGCGGTTGTCAAGTGGTTAATCAAATGACTCAATTTGTACGGATATGTATAAGTGACCCACACATCAGAGGACTGATTTCTATGTTATACCAACAACTTATAAGTAAATCTGATGAAAACTTTTCCTCATATACTGCCAAATGGGCACTTGACATGAATCGGACCTTGGATAACAAAGATTGGTCAAACATATGGTTAGCCACTAAATCTTCTTCTCCTAATAGTAATGCCATAGAAACAAACTATAAAGTCCTTGCACGGTGGTACCTAGTACCAGCTAGAATAGCAAAATTCATTCCTACATACCCATCTAATTGCTTCAGAGGTTGTGATTCACTTGGAACTCACTTTCACATCTGGTAGCAATGCCCGATAGTCCAGGAATTCTGGAAAAACATATTTTCTATGGCTTCTAAGGCTCTTGAAACCTCTATTCTTCCTGATCCTGCTACAGCACTTTTAAACCTCAAACCCAATACACTCTCTCATACTCAATTCCAATTACTCATTCAAATTACTACTTCAGCCAAACAAACAATTGCCAAAGCTTGGAAGTCTAAATCTCTAATTCTGGCTGAAACAAAACATAGAATCAATAGAGCACTTGTTTTTGATAAAATGACAGCTATAGCTGATAACAAGATCAATAAATTTTGAAAGATATGGCAACCATGGGTTAAACACTATTACCCTAATGACTTTGACCAATCTTTGTTATTACCTCATTAGATTGTATATAGAACATACAATATAATAATAACTTGTGTAATTCAGGAGCCAGACCACCACCACCTATTCTCCCCTCTCTTTTCTTCTTGTTTTCTATATTATTTTTTTCTATATTTTTATTTCTTATAAGACATATATTCATTAGCAGAAAAAGTCACATCGACTAATTGTTTATTTATTTATTAAATTTCTATGTCATGATCACTTTGATATATCCTTATAAATTGTATCATTCTTACAGTAATAAGATGAGTTAATATTTTCATAATGATACTATTTATCTTTTACTAATTGTATATGAAATGCTCATGCTTCATATTTATATGTCTACTTCATCTCCTTACTTATTTATTTATTTATTTTATGTACTACTTTTTTATTTACTTATTTATTTACTCTGTTATCTATGAAAAACTCAATAAACATATTTATCAAGGAAATGGTGCTATCATTACATCATTATAAGAAAAATGTGCATATAAAATCCCTGTTACACAGATATGTATTGGTATTAAAGCAGTGGTTCTCAACTCCTGTCCTCGGGACCCACTAACAGGCCAGATTTTAAAGTGATTGTAAAGCTTTGTTTTTTTTTAAAAATAACAAACATATCATACTTACCTCCACTGTACAGTTTGTTTTGCACAGACTGACTTCTGGGGTAGCTCCTCCCTGCATCGTATAACCCCTACTAGAAAAAGTAGGGGTTACCTTGCGGGCACGCTCCCGAGTCCAGCATTTGCATCCATAGATTCAGATTGCCGGACTCAGCCTCGACCCCTCCCCCTGACACCTGTGTCATTGGATTTGATTGACAGCAGCGGGAGCCAATGGCTGTGCTGCTATCAATCTATACAATCAAGAGCCGAGACAATAGGCAGAGGGGAAGAGCGTGTCTCCGGCATGTGAATTATGGGGCTTAGGTGAGTAAAACAGGGGGGCTGGGGGGCCGGTCACTGACAGACGTTTTTTCACCTTAATGCATAGGATGCATTAAGGTGAAAAAGCACGAGGGTTTACAACCCCTTTAGGTATTACCTTGGGGATATGCAGACTAGAATAATGCAATCACTGAGCAGCAAATGATATCACCTGTGATGTATTTCAGTTATCTTGTAAACCTGGCCTGTTAGTGGGTCCTGAGGACAAGGGTTGAGAACCACTGACTTAAAGTGACCCCATTTCAACAAATATGTTCCCATAAGATTACATTTAGATTTAACATATTATATGCATGTCATTTATCTGTAAAGGACCCCCTTGCGTAGACATCCAAAAATATGAGACTGCTGCTGGGCACTAACATGTTGGATTTGAGGTCAGGAGCCACAGCAGACTCAGTTGTCACTCAACTGATACTTCATAATATTAACAATTGCCCCCCCCCCCCCTCTGGCAGCTAAATAAAAGGCTATGTAGGGAGACAATGGGAGGGGTGGAGATGCTAGCTTGGCACAGAAAGCAGTTAGAAACCTACAGAAGAGAAAAGGGATTGGAAATGCAAAGAGGGAGAAGGCTGTGCTAGTGACACTCCTGGAATAGTAAACATTTCCAGAAAATTCAAAGGCATATTGCAAGTTAATAGCAATCATTAATAGATGGGAAAACCACAGCAAGTAAGCAATTAAAATGCTTGCCTTTTCTGTGCTGTTACCTACAATTCTTATGTGCCCTCACATTTTTTCATAATTTTTTATATCTAAGTATTTATGGCTCATGGCATTGCATGGCAGGTTTTCCTGTTGTTGACAGCAGTGGATCCTGCCTGCACAGTGAGCAATAATATGCCCTTTGCAGTGTCTGTTGGAAAACCCTGTGACAAGGTAACAAGGTAACAAAGCAAGAGCATATTTAGGAGACCTGGACAGATTGTTGTCACTCTATAAAGGAGAACATCTACACAAAAACCTTCATGGCAGGGAAAAGAGGTATTTCTTTATCAAAGATGCATATTTTAAATGATTTAAAATGCCTATTAAAATTACAATGTTAAAACATATATTGGATTTAATGACAGGCTTTTATACACTTCAAGGCAGGGAATCTCCAAGCTATGGCCCTCCAGCTGTTGCGGAACTACACATCCTATGGGGCATTGTAAAACTCTGACATTCACAGACATGACTAGATATGATAGGAATTTTAGTTCCTGAACAGCTGGAGGGCCATTGTTTTGGGACCCCTGCTTTAAGGGGTCTATTTATATTGCATTAATTGGGTGGATGTCACAAGTTTTCAGGCTTGTATGAATTTCCCTATATTTTCTCTAATAATATGACTTCTGATAATCATGAGCTCCATCAGAAAAATATACCACATATTGACCACTAAATGGAACTGACAATCATGGGAAGCCACAGTTTTATTAAAAATGCAGGACAATTTTGTACAATAAATGCTTGGACATTCATCCAGCAAACTTTTTAGGCCCCATGCACCCTACATATTTTTACAGCTGCTGTTTTTGGCATCAGGCATTTTTGCATTTTCAGGCTGGAAAAAAATCCCTGAACTTTAAAGAGGATTTTTTCAGCTATAAAAACGCTCTAAAGCTGCTAAACATGGCAAAGAGCTGCAAAGCACAACTATCCTGCATTTATGAGCATTTTTGAGACTCAGTCTTTGTGGAAAAGTGGGATTTAAAAGTAGCAGAGAGGTGTTTTCTTGCTAAAAATCGCTAAAAATGCTAACACGGCCAAATGTTAACAATGCTAAAAAACACTAATGGAAAAAGCGGCAAAATGCAGCAAAACTCACGTTTTAATGTGTCAACACTACTGGTGTTTTTATAATGTCCAGTGTGCATGCAGCCTTATAGGTAGACCTTCCTGTGTTTACTGAATACCTCTTAATGCCAACAACAGAGAAAAGAAGATAATCGATATGTAACTTATCTGAAAAATGATTGTAGAGTATAAGCAGTGGGAGATAATGTTCTTTTTGTTCCTCATAGACCAAATTAGTTTTTTAAATGTGGACATTACAAAGTCTGTCAATATGTGAAAACTTTGAAAGTGAAAGAATTATTTAACCCAAAGGATAGGGAAAGAACAGAGATTCAACAATTTTATAGCTGTAAAAATGATAAGGCAGTTAAAATGATAGATCCTAAAACATGTAAACAACGTTCCGCTAAAACAAGAGAAAGCTCTAGCAAGACATACTGTATATGGGTAGAATATGGGCAAAACCTAGATTGCCTTCAAGACAAGAAATTGGGTCTGAGAAAAGGGGACCTGAATAAAATATTACATTTTTTAATAATTTAAATGGCACCACAATGAAAGTTTAGGCTAAATTCTAAAGCACCGTAGGCAGGTCATACATGATTATTTTTTTTGTTGAACGAGCTGGTTAATAAAAAAAACAATGAACTACCGTATATACTCGAGTATAGGTCGTTCCGAGTATAAGTCGAGACCCTAATTTACCACAAAAAAATGGGAAAAACTTATTGACCCGAGTATAAGACGAGGGTGAGAAATGCAGTAGCTACTGTAAGTGGAAAAAGAGGATCAACAATGCCCATCTGCAGCTGTATACCTCCCTGTGTCCTGTGCATATGTGTCATGTGTCCTGTGCATATGTGTCATGTGTCATGTGTCCTGTGCATATGTGTCATGTGTATATGTACCTGTGTTATGTACCTGTGTCATGTACCTGTGTCATGTACCTGTGTCCTGTGTATATGTGCATGTACCTGTGTCCTGTGTATCTGTCATGTGTATATGTACCTGTGTGCATGTGTCTGTGTGTGTGTGTGCATCCTACATGTGTCCTGTGCATCCTCCGTGTGCCGCTCTGAACCGATCAGCGTGTAGTATTCGGCGGCCATTCACTGTTCAAAAGCCGCGCCGCCTCCTCATCCAAAAAACTCAATTTCCCAGCAGTCAGCGGTCAGCCAATCAGGGACATTCTCTCATCCTCATACCACGGACGAGGATGAGAGAATGTCCGTGATAGGCTGTACACTGACTGCCTATCACAGACAAGGAGGCGCGGCTTTTGAACTGTGAGAGCCGCTGCCGAGTAGATAGTATCACGCGCTAGCCGCCGTCTGCCTGCATGACACGCTGATCATGTAGGCAGATGGCGGTGACTCGTGTATAAGTTGAAGGGGCACTTTCAGACCCAAAAAAGGGGCTGAAAAATTTGACTTATACACGAGTATATACGGTAGTTCCCTTATTCACACATTTGATGCAAATGGGGGAATCACTCTCACTAAGCCATTGTATTCTGCCGGCGGGGACCCTTCCTGGTTGGTAGATTACAATGATCAGTGTCGCCAGCTATAGCCATTGGCACTGATCATTCAGGAAAAATCAGACAGGCTGGTTGTACACAAGTCGATCGATAGAGTGATCTGTGTGTGTACAACCAACTAGCTCATACATGGAATGAAATTTGGGTGATCCCTGCTGAACCGGACAAATTTCAATCCATGCATCTTTATAGAGCATGTGGCCTGGTATGGCTCAGGAGGGGGGCTCTCGTTCATCCCCTCCTTTCCTGGCCTGCCAGGCTGTGTGCACTGCTCAGATAAGGATTTGGTATTGATTTTAGAGGGGACTCCAAGCTGGGTTTTTTTCTTAATTTTGGTGTGGGTTTCCCCTTAAAATCCATACCAGAACCAAAGGGGACCCCACACCGTTTTTTTTTTTTTATTTTCTATTGCAGGCTAATTCAGCAATGTTTCTTTTTTCATTCAACTGTCAGTGGGGAAGCCCGCTGACAGCTGATAACTCATCCGTTGTTAAGGACATGGCGGTTGGCTTCCCGGCCCCTCTCCTTAACAACCCATTTACTGTGCGGTCGGCAGGCGAACATCCCGCCGAGCGCACAGAAAATGTGATTGTTTGGCGAGCAACCGATTGGGGGATGTTTGGGCCAAACTTATGCTCAGGCTAAACCGCTACCCCATCCCTAGTTAGTATTACCAATTGACCTTGATTTGTATCTCTTGTTTTAAAATGTGACCAACAATACCAGGTGGTATTGAATTTTGTGAGCCTATCTTGGGAGCTAGGTCAAAATTGTCAGATGTGTCCACCATAATGTTGCAGTCATGATAAAAATAGCAGATCGCCGCCATTACTAGTAAGAAAAAAATAACAATAAATATGCTATAAATCTATCCCCTATTTTGTAGACGCTATAACTCTTTTGCGCAAACCAATCAATATACGCTTATTTCCATTTTTTACCAAAAACATGTAGAAGAATACATATCGGCCTAAACTGAGAAAAAATTTGCTTGTTAAAAAAAAATGGGGATATTTATTATAGCAAAAAGTACAAAATATTGTTTTTTTTTCAAAATTGTTGCTCTTTTTTTGTTTATAGCGCAAAAAGCGCACAAAATAAAAACAGCAGAGGCGATCAAATACCACCAACAGAAATCTTTATTTGTGGGAAAAAAAGGACTTCATTTTTGTTTGGGTGCAGCGTCGCACAACCGTGCAATTGTCAGTTAACCGTGCGACGCAGGGCCGAATCGCAAAAAATGGCCTGGTCATTCTGCAGCCAAATCGTCTGGGGCTGAAGTGGTTATCCTAATGTGTAAGGTCCCAATTTATATTTTTCAGTTCAGGGAGGTAATTGCCTTACATATAGAAAGATTCAGAAACATTAGCCAGGATTTGTATCCCAAGATACATTATGGCATCAGATTTTCAAGTGAACAGAAAATTTCCTTTTACAATGGGAGATCGTGTCTGCACATTGGGAGACAGTATCCACATGGAGTAATAGATTTAAACTTTAAGATTTGCCATAGTATACTGTATCTTTAGTTTGGGATAAGTAAATAAAACCACTTGAGATCATTAAGAAGGTTGGGCAACATAATATGGGGACCTGATAAAAAAAAAGAACAGGACGTCATCCAGGAATGCAGATAATTTGTACTCCTGATTTTTAATTATCAGGCATTTAATGTCAGACTTGGCACGCAATCTGTTAAAACTGAACTCCAGCTTTTGTTACCATTTACATAGTTCGTTTGGGTCAGCTTGTCTCTCACTAATATGTGACGCTGCTGGATGTCCTGTATAAACTGTATGTAGCTGAGGCTACATACAGCATACAGCACTGTCTTCCAGGAGTGAACATAGAGCTTCCTGTCTCAGGCCCGAAACACAATGTAGTTTGCAGTGACAAAAAAATAAAAAACCTAGTGGTGATAAAATGGCACCAAAAGAAAGCTTTATTACAGTATAGCATTGCATGACCATGCAATTGTCAGTTAACATAACGCAAAGCCATATTGCAAAAATTACCTGATCATGAAGGGGGGTAAATCTTCCAAAGGTCAAGTGGATAGATTTGGGGGTGAAAACAAGGCTAACAAATGTAATTTAAAAAATAGTTTTAGACTTCAGAAAATAAAGGTTATATTTTAAAACTAATGGGAAAGATTTTCACAGTGTCTTGATTAATTAATTCTTCCATGAAACATTTCATTATGTAATTATAATTATGGATTTGAGGGTGGTGGTGTATGTGATAAAATACATGATTGGAGATGAGGGACATCAGAAAAGTCTGGTTCACTGGGCAAACCTTTCAGAAGAAAATCCATAAAAGTTTATGAGAGCAGAATCCTGTTTATTTTTTTGCACAAACATGGGTAGTGGGCCCTGCTGCAGGGGACATGTACCAATGTAAAAAAATACCATTCATGCAAAAACAAATACAATAACATAACATGCAGCTGTAGGAGAAGCCCCTACAGCTGTCCATGAAATGTAAAGCAGTACAGTGTAGTTTTTTTTTTTTTACATGTTTGTTTATAAACAGTGGCATAGTGAGAATATTTAATTTAGGAGTGGTAGCATTAAATGACAGATCCTTAGCCTGTTTGTAATCAAACCTACAAGGGATTTTGGTTGACATTATTGGCCAAATATGAACTGTCATTTGTGATGTGAGTAGCAGCAGGGCAGCATCATAGTTTGTCAGGTTATCATTCATGACAGCATGAAAACCTCATTGGGGCCATAGTAAGTAATGGCTTGATTGGCATTTGACTTACATTTTTATTGCGCCTTTTTAACAGTGTGGATGTCATTATTTGTTGTTTTTTTATATTATCTAGTTTGTTCATCTGTTTGGTGAACTGCAAACAGGCTGGATGCTGGTCAAGCTCATATTCATTCCAAAGCTCATCCCTTTTTGTGATGAATGAGGTGTTTGGCCGCTGCAGCTCATGCATGTATTTTCAAGTGTGTGCAAATTAAATGTGTTCCCAAATGCTTGTGCAAGGACCCCAGGATTTGGGTCATCAAAGAGAGTGACCACTATTGGGTGGCCACCCTTTTAGATCCATGGGATCTAAAGGGATCCCAAAATGCAGCATATTTAAGGAGGTGGTGTGTAAGATCATCTTTGTCACATTTACAGAGCTTAGCAGGGTAACGTTTGATGAACAATGAGCCTCCAATCCTCCGATACCTGAAAGGAGGAGCAACATTGATGGCTGCCTTTTCAACCACTTCAACAGTGGACACTTTCACCCCCTTTCTGCCCATGTCAATTTTCAGCTTTCAGCTCTGTCATGCTATGAATGCCAATTACTCAGTCATGCAACACTGTACCCAAATTACATTTTTTTCAAATGGAGCTTTCATTTGGTGATATTTTATCACCAGTGGACTTTTTACTTTTTTGCTATATAAAATAAAAAAAAGACCAAAAACTTTTTCTTAGTTTCTGTTATAACATTTTGCAAATAAATATTTTTGTTTTTACTATACATTTAGGCCAAAATGTATTATGCTATATTTCTTTGGTAAAAGTAACCCAAATCAGTGTATATTATTTAATCTGAAAGTTCTAGACTCTACAAACTTTGCTGTATATATAGTTATATATATATATATATATATATATATATATATATATATATATATATATATATATATATATATATATATATATACACAGTATATACAGTATCTATCTGTCTATATAGATATCTATATAGATATCTATATAGATATATATATCTTGTATAGATATATAGATATATATATACACACAGTATCTCACAAAAGTGAGTACACCCCTCACATTTTAAAATTTTTTAAACATTCAATATTATATTTTAATATTTTATTCTAACTTTTCATGTGACAACACTAAAGAAATTATACTTTGCTACAATGTAAAGTAGTGAGTGTACAGCTTGTATAACAGTGTAAATTTGCTGTCCCCCCAAAATAACTCAACACACAGCCATTAATGTCTAAACTGCTGGCAACAAAAGTGAGTACACCCCTAAGTGAAAATGTCAAAATGCCAAAAATGTGAGGGTATATTCACTTTTGTGAGATACTGTATAATATATATATATATATATATATATATATATATATATATATATATATATATATATATATATATATATATATATATATATATATATATATATATACTTGTAATAAAACCCCAAAACACATTCTACTACTCCCTGCCAAGTAAGAGGATACCACATGTGTAAGATTTTTTTTTACAGCCTAACCACACAGAGGGATCCAAAATCAATGAAGCACCTTTGAACTTTCAAGGAGCATAAATTGCGTATAATTTACACATCTAATTTCCTGAATGCCTTTCACACTTATGAAGGCTCTTGAGCACCAGGGCAATAGAAACGCCCACAAAATGATCACATTTTTGGAAAGCAAACACCCCAGTGTATTTTCTATGAGGCATAATGAATCTTTTAAACATGTCATTTTTTTGCTATACATTTTTGGAAAATGTGGAAAGAAAATTAAAACATGTTTTTTTTTCACACAAAGTTGTCAATTTATAAGATATTTCAAATGCATGGCATGGAGATACTAAGAAATACAGCCCAAAATACATTCTGCTACTCCTCCTGAGTATGGCAATACCACATGTGTGAGACTTTTTTACAGCCTAGCCACATAGAAAGGCCCAATATCCAAAGAGCACCTATAGGCATTATAGGGGCATAAATTACACATCCAATTTTCTGGCTACTTATAACACTGTTGGAGGCCCTGGAGCTCACAGACAGTGGAAACACTAGCAAAATGACCACATTTTGGAAAGCAAAACACCCCAACGTATTTTCTATGAGGCATAATGAGTCTTTTCAACATGTCATTTTTTGCCACAAGCTTTTGGGAAATGTATTTTTTTACACACAGTTTCTAATTAAGCTTTTAATTAATTTTTAAGATATTTCTAACACACAGTACATACATAGACTTACACCTCAGAACACATTCTGCTTCTCCTCCCCAGTATGGCAATACTAATTCTTTGTGGTGGACGTGACACCCCACTACTAGTATCTGGCTTGAGTCCAGAATGGTCCACTGGGGACACTGACAGATGTTGAATGCCAATGGAAACACTGACAAATGTTGACAGTCCACTTGGGACACCAACAGATGTTCATGTTGCAATTGGACACTGACAGATGTTGATGTTGCAATGGATGTTGATAAGGATCTGGTACACTGTGACAGATGTTGATGGCACACTAGTACATCAAAACAATGTTTCTGCAGCTCAACTTCAACTACAACATTTCTAATGTTTGCTGCAGAGTAAATACTGTGTTGTGTGCCAAGATTTATGACCTATTGTAATGCTAAGGCTCTCTAAAGATGTCACACAATGATCGGATGCGAATGAAATCTGGCCTGGACCTGGTGATTGCTCCTGATGAATGATCTCCTTCCTCTGTCTGTGTAACTGTAAACACTGACAGAGGAAGTGATGTCATCTCTCCTCGTGACGGTCTTTTCATTCCAGACCGAGAGGAGAGAGAGCATCAGTGAGTGAGTTGCACAACACTAAACTGACACCAGGTCACGTAGGCACACCATGCACCCCCTGATCACCCCTGATCACCCACCAGTTAACCCCTTCACCACCTGTCACTGTGTCACCCAGTACAGCAATCAGATTTTTTTTGATCGCTATACTAGTGTCATTAGTGACAAAAATCAGTGTTAGGGTAATTAGTCTATACGCCTCCTTTAGTAGTCTAGTGTCTGAACGGATCAATATCTAATCTGATCAGATCTATACTAGTGTCCCCAGCAGTTTAGAGTTCCCAAAAATGCAGTGTTAGCAGGATCAGCCCAGATACCTGCTAGCACCTGCGTTTAGCCCCTCCGCCAGCCCAGCCCACCCAAGTGCAGTATCAATCGATCACTGTTACTTACAAAACACAACACACATAACTGCAGCGTTTGCAGAGGCAGGCCTGATCCCTGCGAACGCTAACAGTTTTTTTGGTAGCATTTGAATCAGTTGCTAACAGTCAGGAGCTTTTTGACCTGTGAGTCTCACTAGTGTACCAGTAAATTTAGAGCCCAAAATGGCAAATCGAAGGTACACTAGTGAAATGCCTACACGTTTCTGAGCATGACAAATAATGAAGAGGAACTCACTCATCTGTCAGATTCAGGCTCAAAATACGATCCTGTAGATGACAGCGGCACCCTGACAGATAGCTCTGACGACGGAATTGTGGTCCCTGCCAAGGTCAGGCGTACCAGACCCCGATCTTTTTCTGCTGTCATTGAGGTGCAAGAACCGCAGGTCCCTCGTATGGAGCAGAGAGCCAGTACTAGCGCCACTATTCCTTCTGGTGAACTGGCAAGCACCAGCGGCCTAGTACATCCTGGTCATACATCCAGCACTGCAGTAACACTTGGTGACGTGGCGAGTCCCATAAGTGCAGTTTAAGCTGGCGAGGTGGCAAGAAGCTGTCACCAAGAAGAAGACAACCACAGGCCCATAGAGCCCATAGAGCCCTTCCTGCTGCATTCCCCAATCCTAATTGGGAACCCATCACTTCTACTCCCCCCCCATTCACTGGCCAACCCGGAATTCAGGTGGAAACAGTTGATTTTACGTCACTTGATTTTTATTCACTGTTTTTCACCGAAGATCTCTATAGATCTATTGTTCACTAAAGCAATTTGTATGCTGGTCAATTCATTACCGCTAATCCCCAGCTGACCCTTGCCAGAGATTGGAGACCAATTACAGTCTCCGAATTTAAGACCTTTCTGGGCCTATCCCTCCTCATGTGCATAACCAAAAAGAGTGAGGTGTGGTCATATTGGTCCACTGACCCAGTTCACCATATGCCCGTGTTCTCTGCCTTCATGACCAGAACACGATACGAGCAGATTTTGCGGTTCATGCACTTCAGTGACAATGAACTCTGTCGTCCTCGGGGTGACCCTGGATTTGATTGGCTCTACAAAATTCAGTAAACCGCTGTAAACCACTTGAACCAACATTTTGCAGCCTTGTTTACTCCTGATCAAGTTGTCTGCGTTGATGAGTCTCTGATTAAGTTTTCTGGCCACTTGTCTATCAAACAGTATCTTCCCAGCAAGCGTGCCAGATACGGGGTCAAGATGTATAAGCTCTGTGACAGGGCCACAGGCTATACATATAGCTTTATGGTTTTATGGTTTACTAGGGAAGAGATAGTCGCGTAGAGCCGGAGAACTGCCCAGATTACATAGGGAGCGCTGGTAAGAAAGTGTGGGACTTGGCGTCACCCTTATTCGGAAAGGGGTACCACTTGTACGTGGACAATTATTATATGAGCATGCCGCTTTTTAGTCACCTTTTTGACTATGGAATTGGCGCATGTGGCACCGTGCAATCTAATCGCCGGGGCTTCCCCCAACAGCTTGTAGAATCCTGACTTAGACAGGGGGAGAGAGCCTGCTTGAGGTGTAATAATTTGTTAGCAGTGAAGTGGAGGGATTTACAGAATGTTTTTTTTCTGTGCTCGCTTCACGCAGACACGGCAGTCCAAATTCCTACTGCGACTGGTGTTGTGGAGAAACCCCTCTGTGTCCATGAATACAACCTTAACATGGGAGGGGTGGACCTCAACAACCCGTTGTTGGCGCCGTACCTAATTGCCCATAAGGCCAGACGCTGGTACAAAAAAGTGTCTGTAGACTTATTTCAATTGGCTTTGCTGAACACTCATGTGCTATACAGAGCTTCAGGACAGACTGGATCCTTCATTAAATTCCAGGAAGAGATCGTCAGAGCCCTTCTGTTTCCAGACGGTGCTCTTGCCCAATTTCCCAATCCAAATGCAGTGAGCTGGCTGCATGAGAGGCATTTTCCTTTTGTCCTCCCTAGTACCCCTACCCAAAGAAACCGCCAAAAAAGATGTTGTGTCTGCAGTAAATGCAGATTTAGGCATGACACCCGCTTTTATTGCCCCTCCTGTCCTGACCAACCTGGTCTCTGCAGTGGTGAATGTTTCAAATGCTACCACACATTAGTGGAGTTTCAGCATAGGGTACAGCACCACACAGTCCTAGGGACACTAACACAGGGTCTCGGGGTCTCCAAAGATGTGATGGCCATCACATTTTGAGAGACCCTAATCTGCAACGTTCAGTTTACAGTTTTTTTACAGTTTTTATAAAAGTGAAAAAAGTGAAAAAAAAAAACACACAAAAACAAAAAAAATATATAAAATAAAAAATCCATAAATAGTTGTGGTTGTATTTTTCTCCTCTCTCTCTATTGTTCTCTCTCTCTTATGTTCGCTCTCTATTGTTCGCTCACTATTGTTCTATATCTATCCTTCTCTCTATTTTTACTATTTTTTTATTGTATTTGCTTTGCAGGTATGGTGTGTTATACTGTAACGTTTGTTTTATTGTTAACCATCATTTGCTTAGCAGGTACGCCATTCAGCTGCAGCACAGGTTTATTTATCTTGACACCAACAGCGTTTGCTCCCACGATACATAAAGCCATGACTCCAGCGTTAACAAAAAGAGCATATATGCCGAAGTATGGGGGCATCAGGGATGGAGGAGCGATTTGCTTCTAACTTTTGGGGCAGATGCCCCCATGCTTCGGCATATATTTTTTAGGCAATTCAGCTGCAGTACTGATTTATTAATCTTGACAGCAACAGCGTTTGCTCCCACGATGCGTAAATCAGCGACTCCAGCTCTGTAGGAGGTCATTTCACCTCCACAGTTAAAAACAAAATGGTGCATGTATGCCCATCATTAGAAGTGGGTGGGTGAAGGGTGGTATTCTAATGGTGGGCATACCCACCGATCAATCTCTTTTTTTTCATGCAGCCCACAGGCTGCATGAAAAAAAGAACATTACAATGTATGCCCAACAAGGACCAGCAACATACTGGTATGTTGCTGGACTTTGAGTGGTTATACCAGAATGATCATCATGGTATCATTCTTTTCAGCCAGCAGTCAGCTTTCATATAAAAGCAATCCTAGTGGCTAATTAGCCTCTAGTTTATATGTGTTTATAAGTAGTGGGAGGGAACGTCCCCCCACTCCCACCGTCTTCCATGGTTTTCTCGGGCTCTCCTGTCCCAACAGGGAACCCGAGAATGCCGCCGTTGGTTCAGCCAGCTGACCATAGAGCTTATCAGAGACCAGAATGGCTCCAGTCATCTCTATGGCCTAAGAAAGCGGAAGCTATGAGCATTTAATTGAGGTAGAAAGAAATCCTGGATAGCCGCACTCTGGGATAAGGACATCTTTATTTCAATAAAATCCAACAATACAGTCAATTGCAGAGACGTACAGGGTGGTAGACTGCTAACGCATTTCACATCATTTGGATGCTTATTGGATGCTTGACTGTATTGTTGGATTTTATTGAAATAAAGATGTCCTTATCCCAGAGTGCGGCTATCCAGGATTTCTTTCTACCTCACTGCAAACCAGCAAAGCCAGCACCTGGAACCAGTTCTTACTAGGGCGGTGTCATTCCAGAGCAAGAGTGTTTGTGAGCTGCATCTCCTTTTTTCCTATGAGCATTTCATGACTTAGGTTTCGCCAGGATATAAACAGCGCCATTGGGAAATTGGCAAAGCATTTTATCACACCAATCTTGGTGTGGTCAGATGCTTTGAGGGCAGAGGAGAGATCTAGGATCTAATAGACCCAAATTTTTTCAAAAAAGAGTACCTGTCACTACCTATTGCTATCATAGGGGATATTTACATTCCCTGAGATAACAATAAAAATGATAAAAAAATTAAAGGAACAGTTTAAAAATATAATAAAAAAGCAAAATAAATGATAATTAAAAAAAAGCACCCCTGTCCCCCCCGTGCTCACGCACAAAGGCGAACGCAAATGTTGGTCTGGTGTTATATGTAAACAGCAATTGCACCATGCATGTGAGGTATCACCGTGAAGGTCAGATCGAGGGCAGTAATTTTAGCAGTAGACCTCCTCTGTAAAAATCTAAAATGGTGGGGGCGTGGCTTGGATGGCTTCCGGAGCGGACGTGTCTCCTTAGAGCTCCTGACCAGATCCGCCTGCAAACAGCTAAAAGCAGCTAAAAAGCACCGATAACATGGGTAAACCTTGCAAGGCTAAAGACCCGGAACCCAGGGGACATGCCACAAGATCCTCTTCGGCTCCCCCGCCCCTCATTACGGAGTACTTTGGCCTCGGAGCTCCGGCGGGACACCACGAGGCCAAGATGGCGCCGGCGTCGGCTCCACCGTCATATGCAGCGGCCCTCTCCTCCTCTCCTCCGCGGCTCTCTCCGGGAAAGCAAACGGACAGGTATGCCTCTGAGGGGGATTTGCTACCCGATCGCCCACCGCTCCCACCTATTAGCACCCAGGCCGGCCCTATGCTATCCCACATGGGTGACACACTTGGCAGCCTGTCTCAGCCGTTTCCTCCCTGCCTACTGGGGCCTACACCGACACCGAGTGCAGGCCAAGCCTCTCCTTTGTGGGAATCCTCAGCACAGGAATGGGACCCAAATTCCCTGCCACAGAGACCCCAGGCTACAAGGGACAAGTCATCATCCTCATCCCTGCAGCACAAGGAGTCTAATATAGCGGCAAGGCCTCCCTCACCGCAGCGGCCTGAAGAGCTGCAGGGGGCTTATACACATGTAGCTCACGCAGCTCAAGTACATGCCAGTGATCCAACAAGACAGTCTAATTTCAAAACCCCTCCACATGCACTACAGAGGGGGCCTTCCCCACTGGACACTTCTTCCATTACTATGAGGGATCCACATGCCCATATCACAATGGACCCTGACCCTGAACCTGATGCATGTACTTCCTGGAGGGATTATGTCCGTTGCATGCCCACGAAACAGGACTTTCGTATGCTCATCCAAGAGGTACGTGACACATGTAGATCTGAAATTAACATGCTCCGCACTGATCTACACCACCTGTCTGCTAAGGTCCATTCTATAGAAGAAGAAGCATATGATACAAGGATGGAAGTCTCTCATATACATGATCGATTATCCACGCAAGCTTCGGCACTTAGAGAGTTCCAACGCCATCTCGAGGATCTTGACAATAGAGGCAGACGTAACAACATTAGAGTCCGTGGTCTCCCAGAAGCGACCCATGACGAGGACTTGCAAGTCACACTGCAGGCCATCTTCAACAACGTTCTGGGTCGCCCGGAAAATCAAAGAGTCAAGCTTGACAGAGCCCATCGCGCTCTTCGCCCCCCGAGGGCCAGGCCCAAGACCAAGAGATGTAATCTGCAGGGTCCATAACTAAGCCCTAAAGGAAGATATAATGAGAAAAGCGCGCAACATGCGTACCATAGATTTCGATGGAGCCCCTATACAGCTGTACCCGGACTTGTCCTGGATCACCCTTCAGCAAAGACGCTCCCTACAACCACTCCTCACAACACTAAAGGAACATGACTTTCGCTACCACTGGGGTTTCCCCTTTAGCCTCACAGCAAAGAAAGACGGGAGATCCACCACACTGCGATACCCGGAAGACCTCCACTCGTTCTGTAAGGACTTGGACATTCCGGTTCCCCCCACACCCGGGTGGGACCCCCTACCCACTCCACCACCTCGTCCGGAGCCCTGGGTTCAGGTGAACGGGAGAAAGCGACAGAGGCCACATCCCAATAGCCCCTCGGCAAATACCCACCAGAGATGACTTTCCTTTTCCTTTTTTTTTTGCTTTTTCTTTTTGCTGACCAAAAAGCTCCAGATCAGGATAAGTTATTAGCAGAGATGTTACGAATACTGCTTAGCATGCTGAAAGCTCAGGAAATAAGCTGTTTTTCTTGCTTTTTCCACAGAGGGCTAGCCCCTAAGTTTTACTTTTTCAATTCCACTAGGTGGAAATACGGGTTAAAGATTTAGCACTTATGCAACTTTAAGGTACAAGATTATTGCTGATATGCTACGGTTATGTTCCACCTCTCACAAATTATCAATGGGGCCCCCCCTCCCCTTTTCCCCCTTCCCCTCCATCCCGTTATCCTGGCCCTTCCCCCCCCTCACCCCACACTTACCGTTCCCCACCCCCTCCTTCCCCTCCCTGTCCTCCCATTCTCTACCCCACTAGAATGTACTAACATAGGTACCTAATGGCCCTCGCCCATCCCAGGGTTTCTAAAGAATTACTGGGCAGAGTTGATGGGTTTGTACCCTGCCAACACTTTCAATATTGGGGCGGTAGGCCCATCACTGAGCATAATCAGCATTAGTTGAGTTTATCTGCTGCCTTGGTCTACATCACATGGTTATCTGGTTACTAACTGTTAAAAGAAAGTTCTTCTTTATTTTGCTGCTCCATTACGGTGTGCTGCATAATTACTTAACTGCAGGCGGATCTGGGAGGGGATAGCGGCCGTTTTGGGACTGTCCTATCCTCCCCCGGGAGACCTTCGAATGGCTTCCCCTATAACCCCTGTGGAGAGTAATGTTTTCATTCCCCATGTGGGGGGGGCCCTCCGAGGGTTTCCAACCCACCACTCTGTTTGAGTGGGTTAAACTTCATTTGGTTATTACTTGATTTTATACTAACCTTTGTTTTCTTTTTCTTTGTCGTCCACTTCTCCTTCTATTCTCTCACCCCTGGCTTCTCTCTTCTCTGTTTCCCTGTAATTTGGTGTACTGTGGGTGTCCCCCGCCTCTGGAGCCCAGACCTAGCCCGTAGGAGCATGTTCCTGGTTGGGTATGTACCTTATTTGAAAGTCCAGTCGATTATCATCCCCTGCATCCAAGCGTATTCCACTCATCTTGGTAAGCTAATGCTTCTCATATTTTTACCACCCAATGATTGACATATTATCATTAAATGTGAAAGGTCTCAATTCCAATACCAAACAAAGCTTAGCCCTAAGGGAATTTAGAAGATCTAAAGCTGACATTATTTTCACCCAGGAAACACATCTCACTAAGACTGATAATATGGCATTCGCCACTAAGTATTACTCCCAGATATACCTGGCTTCTAATCCTCGTAAACGAGCAAGTGTGGCTATTTTATTCAAAAAAGACTCCCCTTTTAAGTTACAATCACTAATTTCGGATCCCCTAGGACACTATATCATCCTGAGAGGCACGTGGAAAAATGCTGACCTTACACTATGTAATATATACGCCCCTAACACTAACCAAACCTCCTTCCTATCTAAAGTGTATAAACGACTATTTGCATTTCCCCATCAGTACCTAGTCATTGGCGGAGACTTTAACCTGACCTTCTCCTCTTGCCTAGACAGACACTCTCTCGGACAGAGACAGGTCCCCAAAGCCCTCGAGAGACGGTGCTCTCTCTTCCGCCAATTGACCAGGAAATACGCCCTGTTTGACTGTTGGAGAACTGCAAACCCCTCAGCTAAACAATTCACTTTTTACTCCCACCCGCATAAGTCCCACTCGCGCATAGATTATTTTTTTGTAAACGCCCAACCCTGAGAGCTCATGAGAGCTCAGACATTCAAGCTATCTCATGGTCGGATCATGCCCCAATAACCCTGACCCTGGCATTGTCCCTGGGAACCCTTCGTACATGTCATTGGCGATTGAATGATTTTCTGCTTAAACATGACCCTTCCAGGGAGGACCTGGAAAAAACAATGAAATTATATTTTGCAGAAAACAGTTCACCAGAGATCTCCATTGCTACTCTCTGGGAGGGTCACAAAGCGGTCCTCAGGGGCCAATGTATCTCGTTATCCACGGCGCTCAAGAGAAAAGCTAACACGGCTCGCATAGCCCTATTGGCTAAGCTTAAACAACTGGAAGCAAGGTTGCTCTCCTCTCCGTCCTTAAAAACCCTTAGAGAGATTGTACAGGTACGGGCCGGTCTTAGTGATATAGACGTGGGTAAAATTGAGAAGGCGCTAATACGATTACGACAAACCTACTATGACAAAGCAAACAAACCACATACACTATTAGCTAAACAACTGCGGGACAAGCTCGCGACTACCTCCATTGCCCATCTTAACGATCGAACGGGCACTCCCCAAACACATCCCACTAAGATTGCCCAGATTTTTCATGACTACTATTCGACCCTGTATAATAATCCGGACGTTCCACACAACCCTCCCCCACAAGACCTATCCCAAAGAATTCATTCCTATTTAGAAGAGTGCGACACACCGAGACTCACCCCCTCCGCCTTGACCACACTAAACTCCCCCATTACAGAGGAAGAGATTACAGACACAATTAAATCGCTCCCAAACAACAAAGCCCCAGGCCCTGACGGGCTTCCATATCAGTACTACAAAACTTTCTTACTGCACCTACTCCCCCATATGACAACACTGTTTAATTCATTTCTGTCTGAGACACCCATACCACGAGATATGCAAAACTCCTACCTCACGCTGATTCCCAAGCCTGGCAAAGATCATAGCTTGCCTTCAAATTATAGACCTATTGCGCTACTTAACGCTGATCTTAAAATCTTTACGAAATTATTAGCTAATAGATTAAACAATTTCATGCCATCACTGATCCATAAAGACCAGGTAGGCTTTATACCCATGAGGCAAGCAGGGGACAATACCCGCAAGGTTATTGACCTGGTAGAGGTAGCAAATAGGACCAAAGTAGAGGCACTACTGCTCAGCCTCGATGCAGAAAAAGCTTTTGACAGGCTAAGTTGGCCTTTCCTGTTTGCTACCCTACGGCGAGCCGGAATTGCGGGCCCCTTTTTGCGAGCCATTCATCATTTATATTCATCCCCATAAGCCATGGTGCGTACCCAACACGCAACTTCTAACACCTTTTCGATTTCAAATGGGACGCGACAGGGATGCCCGCTCTCACCGCTCCTTTACGCCCTTTGCATAGAACCCTTAGCTGCCCATATTAGGGAAAACTCCAATATACATGGTATCCCAGTTCGAACCAGAGACTTTAAAATCTCCCTATATGCCGATGACGTTCTCCTTACACTCACGCAACCCCACATCTCCTTGCCGAATCTACATATGGAACTAGATAGATACAGTGACCTATCGGGATATAAGATAAACAACTCTAAAACAGAGGCTCTCCCTAATAATATGCCTCCTCAAACACAAGCGGCCCTTGCGCAAGCATTTACTTACTCCTGGAAAACTTCCTCCTTAAAATACCTAGGAGTCCACCTCACGACCACATACAATTCCTTATATAAAGCTAACTTCCCCCACATATATACCACTATTAGAGCCTCACTGAATAAATGGAAACCCCTAAAATTGTCCCTTTTTGGACGATTAGCCACCCTTAAAATGATGATCCTACCTCAACTGCTATATCTATTTGAGACACTTCCGATACCTATCCCAGCCACACACCTAAAGAGACTGCAGGGCGACCTGATTAATTTTTTCTGGAACTACAAGAGACACCGGATTGCTAAATCGGTTCTCTATGCCCCCCGCAACCAAGGAGGCCTAGCGTTTCCTAACATAACCAAATATTACTTGGCAGCTCAACTACGCCTTGTAGCCTCTTGGTGTACCCTGCACGCCTTCAATCGTTGGACACAAATTGAAAAGCTATGGTTAGCCCCTATACATCCGAACTCACTATTGTGGAGTTCTGATGTGGCTTCTGAAAACTTGCAGTTGCTGGGACCAATGTCCCTCCTACGCCAGCTGTGGAGGCGTGCAAAATCGGCACACCCCCTTACCACCTCTTCCTCACCGGTCACGTCCTTCTTATTTACCCCCAACGTCCCGGACAGTTTGACCTCTCAGATGTCCCATTTCTGGATGGAAAGGAACCTATTCCGCTATGGCCAACTGATAAACCCTAAGACCCGCGTTTTAAGGACATTTCAAGATCTGCAAAAAGAATTTGACATTCCCAAACAGGCCTTCTTCAGCTACTTACAAATACTACACTATGCACAATCTTTAGTCCCTGACCTCCATTTCTCCCCACTAACTGATTTTGAAAAGCTGTGCTTGGAGAGCTCATCCCCTAAAGGCATGATTTCACAAACCTATCAGCTCCTAACGCATGATTTCTCACCAGAGGGTCCCCGACATGCATACATGGGTAAGTGGGAGCGAGCCTTGGGTGCAGACCTTCCTCTCCACATATGGCAGCTCATTTGGTCTCAAGCCACTAAAAGCTCTATGTGTACGCTATATAAAGAGAACCAATACAAGATATTGTTCCATTGGTATCGGACCCCTGACTTGCTCCACTCCATGTATCCACTGACTGACTCTCGCTGCTGGCGGTGCCATAAAGATAGGGGAACGCTATACCACATTTATTGGACATGCCCCCTGATTGTACCATATTGGGTGTTGGTGCACTCCCTCCTGGAGGCCATCCTTGGTCCGGGGGTGCCTTTCGACCCAAAGGTTTTTGTGCTAGGTCTCCCACCAATTTCCCTCTCTAAAAGATCCAAAAAACTTCTATCACATATATTAACAGCCGCACATTGTCTGGTGGCATTAAAATGGAAACAGAGGGAACCACCTTCGATGTCGGAACTGCACTCTAGGATCAGGGAGGTCAAAAGGATGGAATATCTCACGGCCTCCTTAACTGACAAACTTGAAAAACATAACCAAGTATGGGAACTATGGGTCCTTTTTGAAAACCCCATAACCTAATCTGCCATGTGACGGCCTCGGGAGGCTTAGTCTTTCCCTTTGGTAAGGGGGTACTGGGCTCCTGGGGTCGGGTACGATCCCACTGCCTTCATTCTTTTTTCCTACTTTCCCTACCCAATTCTACTCATCCCACCCTGGACTTTCCACTAACCCCCCTTCTTCTCAATTCTTCTCAATAATTTCTATTCCTACACTTTTTTCTATTAATTCTTATCTTTTTCTTCTTATTTCTTTTTCTGTTAAGTTGTACAAGGTATACAACCAGTGGTATAAATCTAGAGTCAGTCCACCTGTTATAATTTTTTCCCTTTTATCTAATATTCAGGCAAGATATGTACAATGACTCTAACTTCATGTTACGACTGTTATTAGAGCTGGGCTCTCCTCTGGAAATGACTACTGCACTTTATTATGTATCACCTTGTACTTTAATTTTCTATATGTGTTCTATTATGAAAAACTTAATAAAAATTGTCAATTTTCAAAAAAAAAAATCTAAAATGGTAACCTGTAAAGGCTTTTAAAGGCTTTTAAAAATGTATGTAGTTTGTCACCGCTGCACGTTTGTGTGCAATTTTAAAACATGTCGTGTTTGGTATCCATGTACTCGGCATAAGATCATCTTTTTTATTTCATCAAACATTTGGGCAATATAGTGTGTTTTAGTGCAGTAGAAATGAAAAAAGTGTGTTTTTTCCAAAAAAATTGCGTTTGAAAAATTGCTGCGCAAATACTGTGTGAAAAAAAAAAATTGCAACACCCACCATTTTAATCTGTAGGGCCTTTGCTTTAAAAAATATATAATGTTTGGGGGTTCAAAGTAATTTTCTTGCAAAAAAATCTTTTTTTTCATGTAAACAAAAAGTGTCAGAAAGGGCTTTGTCTTCAAGTGGTTAGAAGAGTGGGTGATGTGTGACATAAGCTTCTAAATGTTTGAAAAAATAACATGTTTATTAACATGGAAAGTGTATGAATACAGTAGGTGAGCGCGATATTGTGTCAATCTCGCCGCATTTCTCGGCGAGATTTGACACCTGCGAGCCCCGTCGCAGGAGCCAGCGCCGAGATGGCTCACTCAAACTTTGTTTTCCTTCCGCGATGAGTGACAGGCAGTGCTGACAGCTGTCTGGTATAAATCCTGAGGCGGGAACACCGCGCCAAATTTTAAATGAAAAAAACGGCGTGGGTTCCCCCCAGGGGCATACCAGGCCCTTAGGTCTGGCATGGATTGTAAGGGGAACCCCCTACCCATTCACCTAGGGAAAAGTGTCAATATAAAAAAAAACAGTACACAGGTTTTAAGAGTAATTTATTAGTCAGCTCCTGGATCTTCTTCCAACTTCGGGGGGTCTCCTTCCGATTTCTCCCGGTGTTCGGCCTCTTCTCCCGGTGTTCGGCCTCTTCTCCCGGGCCCCGCCGCTATCTTCTTCCTGCTCTATTGCCAGCGAGGGGCCCGGTCTGCTGCCGCTGTCTTGTCTCGCTGCTGTCTCGCCGCTGTCTCGCCGCTGTCTCGCCGCTTCTTCTCTTCTTCTCTTCTTCTCTTCTTCCTTGATGTTGACACGACGCTCTCCCCGGCTGGAATGCTGTGTGCGAGCTGCGGAGCCATTTATATAGGCGTGACCCTGCCCCCTTATGACGTCATGGTCCCAGCATGCGCAGGGACTCTGGGGTCACGCCCCCTTATGACGCCAGAGTCCCTGCGCATGCTGGGACCATGACGTCGTAAGGGGGCGGGGTCATCACCTATATAAATGGCTCCGCAGCTCGCACACAGCATTCGAGCCGGAGAGAGCATCGTGTCAACATCGGGGAAGAAGAGAAGAAGAGAAGAAGCGGCGACACAGCGGCGACAAGACAACGGCAGCAGACCGGGCCCCTCGCTGGCAATAGAGCTGGAAGAAGATAGCGGCGGGGCCCGGGAGAAGAGGCCGAACACCTGGAGAAGTCGGAAGGAGACCCCCCGAAGTTGGAAGTAGATCCCGGAGCTGACTAATAAATTACTCTTAAAACCTGTGTACTGTGTTTTTTTTATATTGACACTTTTCCCTAGGTGAATGGGTAGGGGTACCATGTACCCCATACTCATTCACACAGCGTGGGGATCTGGGGGCCCCCTTATTAAAGGGGGCTCCTGGATTCCAATAAGCCCCCCACCCGCAGACCCCGACAACCAACGGCCAGGGTTGTCGGGAAGAGGCCCTTGTCCTCCTCAACATGGGGACAAGGTGCTTTGGGGTGGGGGGGCCCCGCAGGGCGCCCCCCTCCCCCAAGGCACCCACCCCCCCATGTTGAGGGCATGCGGCCTGGTACGGCTCAGGAGGGGGGGCTCGCTCGTCCCCACCCCCTTTCCTGGCCGGCCGGGCTGCGTGCTCGGATAAGGGTCTGGTATGGATTTGGGGGGGACCCCCACGCCAATTTTTCGGCGTAGGGGGTTCCCCTTACAATCCATGCCAGACCTAAGGGCCTGGTATGCCCCTGGGGGGGAAGCCACGCCGGTTTTTTCATTTAAAATTTGGCGCGGTGTTCCCACCTCAGGATTCATACCAGACAGCTGTCAGCACTGCCTGTCACTCAACAAAGTTTCCCTTTCCCGATGAGTGAGCCAGCGCGACATGCACAGTACCCTGTCGCCGAGAACCAGCGTGATGGTATCGCGCTGGAAACACAATCTCGCGGTCAGGTACTGTATATGGGACATAGGATTGCGCATAGGTACAAATATAGCAAGAACATAAGAAACATATAATCATGTCAACTTGGAAACTCATGACAATATGGCAGTGCATATATCTAACATGGTACATCAAGGATGCAAATGATGTCAACTTAGAAAATACATGACAATAATGAAGATCAGTGAGCAATTCCCATGAGTCCATATATATAACACATTAGTAGAAGCGGCATAATGCATTGAAGTGGCATGATATCAATAGGTAGAAACACAATTGTTTGGACTTGGTTAGTTGCTGGTGGTGATGTGTGTCGGCATCCTAAATTGACCGACTCATTTCGTGTTTACACACTCATCAGGGGCGGATGCTCCCAAGTATCTAAAGAAATTGGAATATTCAATCTAGTAAAGCACTAATGATAGCAAGCAAAGGCAATAGAGCTTATCCTAAGTACTTACATATAGAGAATAATAGACAATGGGGGTTTGTTGAATGTGGGATCAGGGCCAACAGAAAGGTGTCCGTCCCGGAAGCTGGGGTATTGTGGGGCTGCGTGTAGCTGGGGAGTATTGTACAGAGCTTCCCAGAGAGAGGTAAACCACTCTACATCATGTGCCATGGTGAAGAGAAGGTGCGAGAAACTACCATAGGATCTAAATTGAATGGATAAGAATCTAAATTAGGTTTTGTGATACCGCTAAAGAAATACAATGGCATGGTGACTAACACTGGAATTACCTTGATGGCAAAAATTTAGATCAATTTAGATCCTATGGTAGTTTCTCGCACCTTCCCTTCACCATGGCACATGATGTAGAGTGGTTTACTTCTCTCTGGGAAGCTCTGTACAATACGCCCCAGCTACACGCAGCCCCACAATGCCCCAGCTTCCAGGACGGACACTTTTCTGTTGGCTCTGATCCCATATTCAACAAACCCCCATTGTCTATTATTCTTTATATGTAAGTACTTAGGATGGGCTCTATTGCCTTTGCTTGCTATCACTAGTGCTTTATTGATTGAATATTCTAATTTCTTTAGATACTTGGGAGCATCCGCCCCTGATGAGTGTGTAAACACGAAACGCATCAGTCAATCTAGGATGCCGACACACATCACCACCAGCAACTAACCAAGTCCAAACAATTGTGTTTTTACCTATTGATATCATGCCACTTCAATGCATTATGCCACTTTTACTAATGTGTTATATATATGGACTCATGGGAATTGCTCACTGATCTTCATTATTGTCATGTATTTGTAAGTTGAAATCATTTCGCATCCTTGATGTACCATGTTAGATATATGCACTGCCATATTGTCATGAGTTTCCAAGTTGATATGATTATATGTCTCTTATGTTCATGCTATATTTGTACCTATGCGCAATCCTATGACCCATATATTCTTACACTTTCCATGTCGATAAACATGTGATTTTTTCAAACACTTCTCCACCATGTCTCGTACCTCATTCAAAGTCCCAAATTCCCTTTTTATTAATTGTTTTGTACTGGGGATGGAGGCACACTTTAAAGTCCCACCTGGGCTGCCACACAGTTCCCCCCCTCTTTTTGCTGCTCAAATAGGGATGGAGGTGTCTTGACTGAGTTGGCAGTGCTCCCCTGCCGCTTAGGTGGAGGTTGTTAGGCTCCATTTGATTGTGTATCATATTTTGGGGCCCTGTTGCACTCGGGACATGTTCTTCATTTCCATGAGCCATGCAGCACTTGATTGTTTTTTTCAAACTTGGTTGGGTAGTTTGTTATTTCTTGGTACCATAGACCTCCATCTGTTGTCTTATCCTGAAAGCTGCGATGCACTCTGTATGCCCTCCCTTTCCCCCTCCTTTCCGCCTATTGAGGCGGGCGGTTCGGGGGACTTGGATGGGTTCCACAGCACATCAACGCCACGCTATGTGCCTCACGCATGACGTCATCATGCGCTTCACCACGTGGGGCATGGTCACCACCACTCTAGCTGCCACAGTTGGGAGGTTCAGTCCCTGCCGGGGGCGAAGTTCAGCACCCAGGCCGGAACCCCTCCCTGCACGTGCCGAGCTGCGTGACGTCAGTAGGAGCCAGCGTGCGGCCGCGCGGTGTGTATATAACACGCCGCTCGCACACAGTCATGATTCTCACAGTGTGGAATACGCTACACGGCACAAGGACCCTCAACCTCTCCATTTTGACATTAAGGTAATTCCAGTGTTAGTCACCATGCCATAAACATGTGATTTTTTTCAAACACTTCTCCACCATGTCTCGAACCTCGTTCAAAGTCCCAAATTCCCTTTTTATTAATTGTTTTGTACTAGGGATGGAGGCACACCTAATGTGCGCCTCATTTAAAGTCCCATCTGGGCTGCCACACAGCTCCCCCCCTCTGTAAGCTTCTAAATGTTGTACATAAAATGCCAGGACAGTTCAAACCCCCCCAAATGACCCCTTTTTGGAAAGTAGACACCCCAAGCTATTTGCTGATGGGCATGTTGAGTCCATGGAATATTTTATATTTTGTCACAAGTTTCAGGAAAATTACACATTTTTTTTTTTTTGCACACAAAGTTGTCACTAAATGATATATTGTTCAAATATGGAATGGTTATATGTGGAATTACACCCCAAGATGCATTCTGCTGCTTCTCCTGAGTATGGTGATACCTCATGTGTGAGACTTTTTGGGAGCCTAGCCTCGTACAGGACCCCGAAAACCAATCACCGCCTTCAGGATTTCTAAGGGCGTAAAAGGGTGATTCCACTTCCTCACTACCTATCACAGTTTTGGAGGCACTGAAATGTCAAGATAGAACAACCCCCCCCCAAATGACCCCATTTTGGAAAGAAGACACTTCAAGCTTTTTACTGAGAGGCATGTTGTGTCCATGGAATATTTGATATTTTGCCACAAGTTTCGGGAAAATTGCATTTTTTTTCTTACACAAACATGGCATGGTTATATGTGGAATTACACCCTAAAATACATTCTGCTGCTTCTCTTGTGTACAGGGATACCTCATGTGTGAGACTTTTTGGGAGCCTAGCCATGTGCAGGACCCCAAAATCCAAGCACCGCCTTCAGGCTTTCTAAAGGCGTAAAATTGTGATTTTAATCCTCACTGCCTATCACAGTTACGGAGGCCCCGAAATGTCCAGATAGCACAACCCCCTCCCAAATGACCCCATTTTGGAAAGTAGACACCAAAAGGTATTTGCTAAGAGGCATGGTGAGTATTTTGCAGATCTCATTTATTTTTGAAAATGAAGAAAGAAAAGAAAATTTTTATTTTTTTTTCAATTTTCAAAACTTTGTGACAAAAAGTGAGATCTGCAAAATACTCAACATGCCTCTCAGCCGATAGCTTGGGGTGTCTACTTTCCAAAATGGGGTCATTTGGGGGGGGTTGTGCTAACTGGGTATTTCATGGCCTCCGAAACTGTAATAGGCAATGAGGAGTGAAATAAAAAATGTACGCCCTTAGATAGCCTGAAGACTGTGATTGGTTTTCGGAGTCCTGTAAATGGTTAGACTGCCAAATAGTTCCACACATTGGGTATCCCTGTACTCAGGAGAAGCAGCAGAATGTATTTTGGGGTGTAATTCCACATATAACCACGCCATGTTTGAACAATATATCATTTAGTGACAACGTAGTGTAAAAAATAAATAAATAAATAATTTTCCCAAAACCTGTGGCAAAATATAAAATATTCCATGGACTCAACATGCCTCTCAGAAAATAGCTTGAAGTATCTTCTTTCCAAAATGGGGTCATTTGGGGGGGGGGGGGTTGTGCTATCTTAACATTTCAGGGCCTCCGAAACTGTGATAGGTAGTGAGGAAGTGAAAATCACCATTTTACGCCCGAGGAAAGCCTAAAGGCGGTGCTTAGTTTTCTGGGTTCTGTACACGGCTAGGCTCCCAAAAAATCTCACACATGTGGTATCCCCGTACTCAGGAGAAGCAGCAGAATGTATTTTGGGGTGTAATTTTACATATGCTCATGGCATGTTTGAGCAATAGATCATTTAGTGACAACTTTGTGCAAAAAAAAATTCATTTCCCGCAACTTGTGGCAAAATATGAAATATTCCATGGACTTAACATGCCTCTCATCAAATAGCTTGGGGTGTCTAATTTCCAAAATGGGGTCATTTGGGGGGGGGGGGGTTGTGCTATCTTGGCACTTTATGGCCTTCAAAACTGTGATAGGTAGTGAGGAGTGAAATCAAAAATTTGCACCCTTAGAAATCCTGAAGGTGGTGATTGGATTTTGGGGTCCTGTACGTGGCTAGGCTCCCAAAAAGTCTTACACATGAGGTATCCCCATACTCAGGAGAAGCAGCAGAATGTATTTTGGGTGTAATTCCACATATAACCATGCCATGTGTGAAAATATCATTTAGTGAAAACTTTGTGTATTTTTTCGTCATTTTTCAATCACTTGTGACAAAAAAATAAAATATTCAATGGGCTCAACATGCCTCTCAGCAATTTCTTTGGGGTGTCTACTTTCCAAGATGGGATTCATTTTGGGGGGGGGTTGTACTGCCCTGCCATTTTAGCACCTCAAGAAATGAGGTAGGCAGTCATAAACTAAAAGCTGCTTAAATTCCAGAAAATGTACCCTAGTTTGTAGACGCTAACCAACTTTTGCGCAAACCAATAAATATACGCTTATTGACATTTTTTTTACCAAAGACATGTGGCTGAATACATTTTGGCCTAAATGTATGACTAAAATTGAGTTTATTAAAAGAAATTTATAATAAAAATTAGAAATTTTTTTTTTTTTTTTAAGTTTTGGTCTTTTTCCGTTTATATCGCAAAACATAAAAATCGCAGAGGTAATCAAATACCATAAAAAGAAAGCTCTATTTGTGGAAAAAAAGGAGGCAAATTTTGTTTGGGTACAACATTGCATTACCGTGCAATTACCAGTTAAAGCACCGCAGTGCCAAATTGTAAAAAGCCCTCTAGTAATTGAGCTGCCAAATTCTGCGGGGTGAAGCAGTTAGAATTGTTAAATCAAGATGTGCTATGGTGTATCTAAAACTGAGCTTTACACATATATTGGCACCTCACACTGTTTATCTAAACACCCTCTTCCTTCCATCTTGATTACCTTACATGCCTGGAATTGTTTTAATTCTGACTCTAATTCACAATGAGGTATATCCTTATTTTAAAGTGTACTCCAACAGAAATTATTCTTCACTAAGACAATCCCTCTTCAGAAATGGGAAGCAGATCTTCAGCATACATTCACACCCTCGCAGTGGGTTAAAGCATTCCAGTTTTCATACACTGTCTCCCATTGCGTTATCCACTGGGAACTTGCGCAAAGAATAGTAACATGCTGGTACTTAACACCTTACCAACTGGCCAAATTCTCCTCCAATTGACCATTATATTGTCAAGGCTGTGGAAAAATTAGAAACCTATTTCAATTTCTTTGGCCATGTAAGAATCTCAGAAGCTTCTGGCAAAAGTTTTTCCAGCTCCTTGCAGATAATACAGGCATTACATCACAGCCAGATTCTCTCAACTTCCTTATATTGAAGGTTAAAGCCAGATACAAAAGCAAAATCAAACTGATCTTGTTCTGGATTTTTTACTTTAGGCTCCAAAAGGGTTGAATGATCAATAAGTCTGACTTGTTCCCTCATGGATTCCAATTGCCTTTTGTTATATCCCTTTTCCAGTCTCCTTCACTTGCACAATTTCATTTGATGCTGAGAAATTGGCCTTTCAAAATCGCCCGCACCCAGGGTGGTAGCAACTGCGAGTGGAAATGTAGCCATTTTGATCGGTCTCTTTGAAGTGGGTTTGTGTCTCTAAACAGGTACCCACCTTAAAGATTTCAAGGTCCAGAAACTGTATACATAATTGGTGCCAAATACTGGAAAACTTGATTTGATAATCATTACAATTAATGTATGATAAGAACCTTTCTAATGCCCGGTTCAGCACTGTAACATGTGAGTGTAATCGCCATTTGTTGTTGTCATATATTTTTATCCATTAAATCATTTTCCTATCCTTGTTTCATCTCAAGGGGCCAGTGAACTGGGGTGTTAGTGGAATCTGTTATAATTCCAGAAGCGCTGTTTTACCTTCCTGTAAAAAGGGGTAAAAATTTCTGGTAAATGGCCATCCATCTATTGAGCACTCATGGTGAAGAACTAGAAAACTGTTTAGAAAACTAATCTGAGCATCACTACTTGGTGTTGGGATTCATCATTATGGACTTTTAGCTTGCAATTTATTTTGTATTTGTATTAATTTGATTCACTAGACATTACTAGCGCCTCATCCTTTAATGTATTTTTTTGCAGTATTTGGTGATTCGTTCACTTTTAAAGGGGCAGCTTATATCATGATTTTTCACTGATCTCACAGGGCGCCATTCACTGTTTTATATATTTTTTACTGTTCATTTGATACTCTGGCTGGTAATTGTCCCTTTTCTTAGTTTTTATTCTCTTATTATGCTCTAAAATCAATAAACATGTATTGAAAGAAAAAGCCTTAAGTTCCGGCCGGGAATTTTTTTTTTAAAAGTCAGCAGCTACAAACACTGTAGCTGCTGACTTTAAATAAGCACACTTAACTGTCATGGGTGCCCGCGATGTCAGCCACCCGAGGCCGACCCGTCCCGTCCCGTCCCTTGGCTCTTGGGTCCCGGCACGGCCATCCTAACTAAGGGAAAACAGGCAGTGGAGCCTTACGGCTTCACTGCCCTTTTCCTACTGCGCATGCGCGAGTCACGCAGCACTTTGTGAATGGGACGCGATGTGTTGTGGGACACACACAGTTCCCATAACACACCGCGCCCCATTCCCCAGAAGACAACGCGGGGAGGAGAAGATTGAAGATTACTGCGGTGTAGGAAGAGGCAGGTTAGGAAGACTGCCTAGCAACAGCCATTTCAGGTGAGTCAAATTTTTTTTTTCCTCCATTTTTTTAGGAATTTTATAATGCAATTTTTTTTTAGGGTGAACCTCCACTTTAAAAACCACAATTTCAAATTCCATTCACCTTCTGTCAGGGCTGGGCTCAGCCCCTCCTTCTCAGAGCAGGCCTCTCAGCTTTCGGTTAATTGCCAGCTCTAATCTTTCCACAGTGACTCACCTGGTGATGACATCCTGCTCGTCAGTCCTGCTGGTTACTTAAGCTGTTCAGTCCAGATCCTCTCTGCCTTTGCCTTGGTCAACATATCAAGAGACTCTCTCCTGTGTGCCTGTTAAAGACTTGCTTGGCTGATGTCCCTTCTGGTTCCAGATCCTGCTTGCTGATCCACTACGCTGATTCTCCGGTTTTCTGATCTCCTGGCCTGTTCTGAAATACGCCGATCCCTGGCTCCCTGATGTCCTGGCTTGTCTGACTATCCATTCTGGTTACTGAACTCTGGCTATGTTTTGACTACGTTTTCTCTATTTACTTTTTACCACTATTATTATTATTATTATTATTATTATTATTATTATTAATAAACAGTGTGATTTTACTGCACTTCTGTTTCATGGTTTCTGACACCTTCTTCCTTTCCCAGAGCCTCACTTCCTCACAAAATATAAAAAATATAGACATTGGGTATGTGTTTGGTAGAAATTGATCATGAAGTACTTGAACAAAAATATTCATCCTGACTTGAGCAAAAATGTGCAAACAAGTTTGTTATAGTCCCTAAGATAATACACTCTAATTTCTATTTCAAGATCAAACTTTCTTAGTCTCTCATTCCCTAATGTTATTACAGAGTACACAAAAGCACTTCAAACCATAATCTCAAATTTCCTGCACTTTCTTTCTTCCCCATATCCCCATTTTCCCAAAAATATTAAAAATATAGACATCAGGCAAGTTTTTCATAAAAAAACATTAAGATAGGGACAGTACCTGAGCGAATATTTATCCTATTTTGAGCACAAATATGTAGTCTAGTCAAGCTGCTTGCATACTGCTCGGGCACTATAAAATATTGTAACTATGGTCCCTCAGATAATACACTCTCATTTCCATTTCAACATCTTTCTCTTTATTTGCAGCCTAACCAAACTACTAACATACTGTCTAGTCACTCTAAAATATGTGTGGCTGTTGTTCCACAGATGTAATATCTATTTCAAAATGAAACCTGCCTATTCTCTCCCTTTTTAGTCACTGCCTAACTAAGCTGCTTATAATACACTCTAATTTTTATCACAAGATAAAACCTGTGTTGTCTCTCTCTAGTTTTTGCCAATTCAAGTGCTCAGGTACTATCCCAAACCACCCCAATTTCTACCAAAACATATCTATATAGACTATATTTTGAATATTTTGGAAATAATTTGGAATACAGGGATGAAAGCAAGTGCAGGGAAAATGAGATTGTGGTTTTAAAGTGGTGTTGACATTTTAATCAAATTTTAAAGGAAATGCAATATCCTAGTGTGAAAAAAGAAGCTCACACACTATACTGTCAAACGTTGTGTGCCAATGGCCAATTTATAAAAAGTTGAGGATTTTAGATCTCTTTTTTTAAGATGACACCTTTCTATAGCTCTCAGACCTGTCTGGTTGCTACATTCACAGGTAAATTCAGACCTATTACTGCTTGGTCTAAAAATCAATTACATATTAAAAATATATGATGCCAGAATACAGTGTTGCTAATGCTGTCCAGGAAGGGAAGCAAGGGAATTTTCACTTAGTTTAATAAGTTTTTCATGATACACAATGATGTGCAGTGGAAATAGAAAAAAAAACACAACTATTCTTCTTTTGAAACTTTTAAAACTTGGTAACTAACTAAAGACAATTAAAGGCAGAGTTAATTAAATCAAACAAAACGTCTGAAGACCATTTAAGGTATTTTTATTCTGTATATTAAGAAGTTTTGGATCCATGCCCTGAGTTTAATGTTTTTTGTTAGAGCCATTTACAAGTCTAAAAATGAGTACATTTAAATCTAGTGTTTCTGCTGAAATATTACATTAACTGTATGTTTTGAACCAAAACACTGACACAAAGTAATTGCAAATGCAAAAGCAATCAAGCAGGGGCTCTGATGAGAGAATTTCACATATAAGGCTTGTTCTTCTGTGTGACACAGCTTGAGAAACTCACGAATCATTTTAATTAATCTGCCATAAAATGTCACAAACCAAATGAGTTCAGAAGATTTCAGTACAACTGATAGTTCACCAGAATTACTACCGAGTGAAACTGTCAAGTTTAGGGCTTTCATTTATTTAGTCCCTTAAGTGGACAGATATACAAGTGAAAAAAAATGGTTTAATTTATTTTATACAGTCAATATACTTTATAAGTATTTATAAACGTATAAGACAAAATTAGGATAAATTGTTACAAAATTGTGTTTAAGTATTAGAACTGTAAAACTGGTGGAAAGTGGTGTGGAATATTTTCATCACTATGTGCTCAATATCAGAGATGCATAAACATATAGCTAACTGGAGAAAAGATTTTAGTGCACACACGTTGTCCAAGCTAACTTTGTACTAAACTCTGTTCACCAGTTATGTAAGGGAGTTCAGCAAGAACTGCTTTTAAATTGCATCTAAACCCAACAATTTAAAATGGAAGTCAAGCTAAAAAAAATAGATAATTAAAAACACCTAGCCTGGGAACTGTGGAAACTAAAAAGCTATTTCCACTGCAATACGGAATGGTCCCACACAGTAATAACTTTCTCTCACTAAATAGACCAGTTTTATTGTGTTGAGTGACAACCATCATCATTCAACCAATGTCCTGTGAGCCCAAGATGTCATTAAGGGGACAACATAATGCCGGTCTGGGTTCATAAGTCTACGTCACAGAGCATTGGAGGTAAACAATGTTCTGTGTGTACTCTGAATACCAGTATACTGGGGTTGATAGAGCACATATCTAGTAATTAAAGTGAAAATTAATTTGCAAGAATACATGATTGGGTACTTGCAGTCAGCATCATTTTTCATTAGCTTAGTTATACTAGCACTAGTATGTTAGGATAGGGAAACAACTCTGGAAAAATGCCTGGCAAAGAATCAAATGAAAACATGGTCTCTCAAGGTGACAGCAGTGTTGCAACCCAAAAGGTTAAATTCAGCCCTCATCCCTCTATTTACATGGCCTACAATGTCCCCAGACTGAATGCTTGGAGCCAACAACAATTATCACATTTTTGCATTCCTTGCCTAAACCTCACAATCTCCTGTGGAGGTTTGTCAGGATGCTGGGGCTATTCAAAGTTCCCCATCTTTCTTATACTAACGTTTGGTGTCTACACAGTCGCATGCTGACCCTGGATTTCTCCCTAAATGGAAGTGGGCCTGACAATTTACACTTACAATGTAAAGAGTGGAATACTGTTCTTTACCTACAAAGCCTCTGCCTGTAATATTATCAAGGGTTTTCTTATAAGATAATAACCAGATGGTAAAGGACCCTGTCAGTTTTTGCTAAACTTCCCACAGCTGTGGAACACATACAGATTCCTTGTTGCACATCTTCTGGGATTTTCCTGGGAGTTAGAACCCCTCTGACAACAAGTTACAGAGATAATAAGGCAATTTACGGGATTATCCGTGATTGATAATCCTGCTGCCATTCTTCTCAATCTTACACCCATGTCACGGAAAGGATACAAAAAATCCTTGTTAATTCATCTACTGAATGCTGCCAGGGCATGTATCTCTAGCACATGGAAGCAATCTATCTCTACAACACTTCAACAGTGATTTGCTAGGGTGTACAATATCCAAACAATGGAAGACCTTACCAAAGCCCTATGAGATAAGTCTGCAGATCAGAGTAAGAAATTGCATTAATAGGAAGAATTTAAACGCCTGTCCAAATATAAACACATTTATTAGAAGTCTAATGCCCCTTATAACACTGATTTTTATCTCTTCACCTTCCTCTCACTCTCCTGTGTGCAAAATTAGGGAACTAACAACATACATACATATCTGCTTGCTCCTATGAGCATCCTCCCTTTTTTTATAGGCCCCCCCCCTCCTACCCCCCTTGCTTTATCCCTGGACCCTACTTCCCTATTCTGTGCTCCCGGGTTTTTCCCTGGCCGGATAATGTTTAACTGTGAGTAATTTTACTGAACACCATAGACCAACAGTTGTAGCTGCTTTTGTTGTATCACATGTCTCTGTACTGTGTATGCCTCATTTATGTAACTTGGTTAGTTGCCCTATGCTTTTTCCTTTTATATACTATTGTGAATCGTATGGTATAATATTGTAACCAATGTTTCTGGTGATACTCAACTAAATAAAGAATGTTTTTTTAAAAAATTTACTCTCAATAACAGAGTGTTTATTCCCATTGGCAGAGACAGGTAAAGTGAGACAGAGACAGGTAAACCTTTGCTGCCATTGTGCTATGTGCTTGGTGTCCAGTGTGCCCCTGTACCTTTAAGGAGGGGTGGGCTACCTCCGACTCACCTGCTCTCCATCTATTTATTAGAATGCATGTGCTTCCACCGTGAAGACTCTCACAAATTTACAGGAGTTAGGACTGCAGAAATATTGGGGTGCCATGGAGTGGCTCTGCAACTTATACATGTATTTGCAAAAAACTAAACCCGTTTTTTTTTTCTTTTTTTTTCACGATAGTTTTTACTGAGATTTTAAAAAAGTATCAATACAGAAAGATAAGAAATCAATGACATTTCTTATTATTCATTATAATGTATGATAGAGAATTACTTACTAGGTTACATCGATATAACAGTTGTGCTGAAACTTGAATGGTAAATGTGGTGTTAGCACTATTTGAATGATGTTGGCACACCCGGATACGCCATCTCGGGAACTAACTGTGCCATGGGGTGGGAGGCAGTTCGACAACCATTATTTTGGTAGTAGTGGTTCTTTATCTTGTAAAGAACGGATGAAACACAATAGATGATTGTACATCACAATAACAGTAATGTGGATTCACGTACACTAATTAGAGATTATACGGTGACAGTACCGAGCATATCATTGGTTAATCACAAGGATAACAGTGTAACATTATCAACAACAGTGGAGTAGATGAAAGAGGTAGGTATTTGACCTAGGATGTAGGTTTAGTTCATTGGTTTTAAATAAAAAAGGGTATAAAGTTCAACTCTATTAGGAGCTTGTACATACCATTGGTGGTGGTATTGGTCAGGAGGGGAGATATGAGCAAAGGGAGCTGCCGAAGCGGTTTTTTTTATGTTATAGGGCAGTGATGGTGAACCTTGGCACCCCAGATGTTTTGGAACTACATTTCCCATGATGCTCATGCACTCTGCAGTGTAGTTGAGCATCATGGGAAATGTAGTTCCAAAATATCTGGGGTGCCAAGGTTCGCCATCGCTGTTATAGGGCTAACAAAGAAGAAAACTAATGTGCAAACCCAAGACGAGCCAAAGCAGCTAAAAAGGACTAAGAAGCCGCCACACATATGGAAGTGTTCCCACACAGAAAAACAATAAGGTAAATAGAGATATGTGTTGCTAACTCAAAGTGCATAAATGTGATGAAATAAATATAATCCAATTCTTCAAGTAAAGTGCATATGTGTAAGGAGCAATATATTATAGGGCTATGCTCTATTGATCAGCAATCCAGGGTGCCCAATTTTTGTAGAAAGAGGAGGCGGTCAATTTGGCTTTAGCGAAAGAGAACTCCAGTTGGAAACGTGTGTTTAATAGTTTAATAAGTTCCGACACAGTGGGTGGTTGTGTTGTTTTCCATTTTTTTGCTAGTGCTAGGCATGCGGCTATAAGTATATGAGTTGCCAGTACTTTGAGTTGTCCAGGCCACGTGGGGATCCTAAGACCCAGGAGAAGATCCAATGGGGTTAATGGGAAAGAGATATTGCATGTAGTAGAAATTAAGGTAGCAACTTCTTGCCAATATTTTTTAATGTTAGGGCAGTCCCACCAGATATGGCATAGGGTTCCCAATCTGTTGCAACCTCTCCAGCATTGAGATGATGTTGAGGGGTAGATTGAAGCCAACCTGGTCGGGTGAAATACCATTTGCGGAACAGTTTTTGTAGGGATTCCCAATGGGAGATGCAGTGTTACAAGCGAAGGGGTAAAGTTAAGGCTTGGTGCCATAGTTTAGGTGCGGGTGGAGTATCCAAAGTTGATTAAAGATTGTATGCCAATGAGATTCCTTCAACTGCTGTAACAGGGATTTTATAGAATTTTAAGAGAGTAACTGGTGGAGAGTCTTTATCTGTGATGTTGATTTTGGAGAATATTGATCGAATTCTGAGGTATAAGAAGAAAGTCGTGGGGGGGATGCCATATGTCTGTTGCAAGTGTGAGAATGAGTGTATCCCTGAAGTGGAGAATAGTAGCCCTAAGTTGTTGAGTCCTCTGTGTAGCCAGGTTGTGAGAGATAAGTCTGGTGATAGTAATTCTATTGCTTTGATGGGAAGTCGAGAGAGAATGGACCTAGGTATTTCTTTGGTATGTTGTGTGGAGGCCGACCATACCCGTGGTGCTGCCGTTACTGAGTTTAGATATTGGTGTTGTGGTTTGAAGTAAAGCAGTAGTAGGAATATATTTCGTGTCCACATTGAGAGCAGTGGATTCAATTTGGGTCCATGTTTTGTTGGAATTAGGTAATCACTAGGGATGAGCCGAACACCCTCCTGTTCGTTTCGCAGTAGAAAATGCGAACAGGCAAAAAATTTGGCAGAACACACGAATACCATTAAAGTCTATGGGACACGAACATGAATAATCAAAAGTGCTAATTTTAAAGGCTTATATACAAGTTATTGTCATAAAAAGTGTTTGGGGACCTGGGTCTTGCCCCAGGGGACATGTACCAATGCAAACATTTTTTTTAAAAACAGCCTTTTTTGGGAGCAGTGATTTTTTAATGCTTAAAGTGAAACAATAAAAATGAAATATTCCTTTAAATATTGTGCCTGGGGGGTGTCTATAGTATGCCTGTAAAGTGGTCCATTTTCCTGTGCTTAGAACAGTACCACAGCAAAATGACATTTCTAAAGGAAAAATTGTCATTTAAAACTGATCGCGGCTGTAATGAATTGTTGGGTCTCGGCAATATAGATAAAACTCATTGAAAAAAAGAGCATAGGATCCTCCCATTACCAGGCCCTTTGGGTCTGCTATGAATATTAAGGGAAGCCCCGAACCAAAATTTTTTAAAAAATTGCATGGGGGTCCCTCTAAAATCCATACCAGGCCCTTCCGTTCTGATATGGCAATTAAGGGGAACCCTGCACCAAATTAAAAAAATGGGGTAGGGCCCCCCAAAATCAATACCAGACCCAGGCCACAGGAAAAGAGGGGGGATGAGAGAACGCCCCCTCCTTAACCGTACCAGGCCACATGCCCTCAACATGAGGAGGGTGCTTTGGGGTGGCCCCCCAAAGTGGCACATGACAATGTGTTAAAAAAAGTTTTATAGTATGCCGGAGTTAGGACGTCAGGGCCAGGGGCCTTCTTTGGCCAGTGCCGCTCCCAGTTCTGCAACTGTTATGGGTTCTTCCAGCTCCTCCCATACAATACTGGGGAGTGATGGCATGCCCGAGGCAGCTATGTAGGACTGGGGGGTATGTCTACCTTCTGCCGGGGAGCCCACAGATAGGGGTCTGTCTAGATTATAAAGACCTGCATAAAAAGAGCGGAACTCCTTTACTATATCTGAAGAGGTATTTAGCTTACGTCCAGTAGAGGTCAGGATGTGGGGAATATAAGTTTTTGTGCGAGGGCCTTGCAGAGCTCTAACCAACAGTGACCCGGGTTTATTCAAAATTTCATACATAGTACGGCGTGCCCACGCCAACTTCTGTTTTGTTTTGTAGAACAGAAGTGTACAGAGTTCCTCATGCACCTTGAGAAGATCCTGAAAAGTTGCACGAGTAAGACTAGCCTTGTGTGCGCACTCCAGGCTACGGATCAGAGCGAGGAGTTCTTTCATGCATCGGGTTCTATCGCGTTTAAGACGGGCTCCTATTTTAATCAGTGCGCCCCTTACAACCATCTTGTGGGCCTCCCAAACCACAAGGGGTTAGGTACGGACCCCTCATTAATGGAGAAATACTCTCGCGGTGCATTTAGTATCTCTGAGCGGGTTTCCTCTGACTGAAGCAGGGCTTCATTTAGTCTCCAGTATGGATCTGCCTTCAGACGTTTCAAACGAGAAAAGGACAGATGTGAGGCTCCGCGTGAGACATCAAGGGCCGGGTCCATGGCAAAATGAAGGTCTCCGCCAAAAATAAGCATCCCCTCCGAAAACTCCAGGAGCTCATAGAGGAGCCTACGCAGGAACTGCGGATGGTCTACATTGGGGAAGTAAACATTTGTGAAAGTGACCTGCACATCAGACACCCTTCCATTTAAGAGGAGAAAACGACCCTGCACGTCTGCCCGCTGTGCCTCAAACACCCATGGGATCGACCTGGCTAGTATGATTGTAACCATATAAAGACTAAAAAAGTGGGACTTTGAGGACACAAGGGTATTTAAACTACAAAAACATAAGTATGTTTTTTTAAATTTTATTAACAAAGTACAAAAAAACAAAAAACAGACATAAAGGTTTAAAAACAGTTCTAACTGAATATAGAACCTTATTTAGTACACCAAGTGGACCCTATCCTGCATACTCCCATAATAGCTCTTGTATCTATTTGTATACATTCCAAACATTCATTCCAAAGGAAAAGGAAACCTTCCCCAGGCAAGTGGTAGTTAAGAATGTGGAACTGTAATTGAATGGAGCTGCAGGTCTGGTAGTCCAAGATGGGATGCTCTCTAACTGCTCCCTCACCCACATCTTCAATCTCTCCCTCTCTAGTGGCATCTTCCCCTCCCCTCTAAAACATGCGCAGATCACTCCCATTCTTAAAAAGCCCTCACTGGACCCTACCAACCTGAACAACTTAAGACCCATCTCATTGCTCCCATTCACCTCTAAACTTCTAGAACGCTTAGTCTACAACCGTCTTAGCTCCTACCTCAATGAAAAGAACCTTCTTGACCCCTTACAGTCTGGCTTTCGCTCGCAGCACTCCACGGAAACTGCCTCACTAAAACTCACTAACGATTTACTAACTGCTAAAACCAACAGCCAGTACTCCATACTCCTACTACTTGACCTCTCTGCGGCCTTTGATACTGTTGACCACCCGCTCCTTCTCAGTAAGCTACATTCCTTTGGCCTCCGAGATTCTGCTCTATGCTGGTTCTCTGCCTATTTATCACAGCGCTCCTTCAGTGTCACCTACAACTCTGTCTCCTCCTCTCCATTGCCCCTTTCTGTGGGGGTCCCCCAAGGCTCAGTTCTTGGACCTCTTCTCTTCTCTATCTACACCTCCTACCTCGGTCACTTAATAACTGCCCACGGCTTCCAATACCACTTATACGCTGATGACACCCAAATCTATCTGTCTACTCCTCACCTCACTCCTTCAGTCTCCTCTCACATTACTAACTTACTAACTGACATATCAGCATGGATGTCGCACCACTTCCTTAAACTAAATCTCTCTAAAACGGAGCTATTAATATTCCCCCCCGCCCGTGCACCCCTCCATGACTTTTCCATCAAAATCAACAATGCAACCATCAGTCCCTCCCCTCACGCCAGGGTACTCGGTGTAATCCTAGACTCTGACTTGTCATTTCAGCCTCAATTCCAATCGTTGTCAAAAGTTTGTATAATTCACCCCCGTAACATCTCTAAAATTCGCCCCTTTTTAACAAATGAAACCACCAAGCTCCTCATTCACTCCATTGTTATCTCTCGCCTTGACTATTGCAACTCCCTTCTCATTGGCCTGCCTCTCCATAGGCTATCCCCTCTTCAGTCTATCATGAATGCTGCTGCCAGACTTATCCACCTAACCAACCGCTCAGTGTCTGCCAACCCTCTACTCCAATCCCTACACTGGCTCCCAATCACCCAGCGAATTAAATTCAAAATACTAACCAAAACGTACAAAGCCATTCACAACTCTGCCCCGAGCTACATCACTAATCTTGTCTCCAAATATCATCCAAATCGACCTCTACGCTCCTCTCAAGACCTCCTGCTTTCAAGCTCTCTCATCTCCTCCTCCCATGCTCGTCTCCAGGATTTCTCCAGAGCCTCTCCCATCCTCTGGAACTCGCTACCTCCATCTATCCGGCTATCGTCTACTCTTGCTACCTTCAGGCGATCCCTGAAAACTCATCTCTTCAGGAAAGCCTATCACGTCTCCAACTAATCTCCTACCACTTCCACCAGCTCATTCCCCACAGTTACAACCTTTTGTACCACCTGCCCCACCCTATTAGATTGTAAGCTCTTCTGAGCAGGGCCCTCTTAATCCTCTTGTATTTTATTGTATTATAACTGTATTGTCTCCCTTTTATATTGTAAAGCGCTGCGTAAACTGTTGGCGCTATATAAATCCTTAATAATAATAACATGTTTCACGTTGCAGAACACTTCTTCAGGAGCTAGAGGTTCTATTAAATGTACATAGAAAAAAGAGAGGTATCACAATACCAATATTTATACACTGTTGTCAAAACATAAACATAGAAAATATATACATATGAAACCAGGTATTATGGAATTTCGACCCCCCAGTGGTGACCCATGGAGAGAGCCCTATAAAAGATAATGGTCTCCAAGGGATGGACGGCACAGCCTGGTGGTCTGGGGAAACCAACCCAAGCGACATAAGCGGCGCTATAGGGTATGTATCAGAAAGATGTACTGTGCCGTGAATTACAAAGTGAAGAGTAACTAATTAACTCCAAATGGGAACTATAGGACTGTGTGATCTCCTGCGATCATCAATCATTTGAACCATATTAAGGGTATATCAAAAAACTTATAAGAATGGTGCGATTATCGCAATGTGTATATAAAAAGGATGATCTAAGGGATAACCTAGGTATACCCCCATATTGTGTGCCACTTTGTACAGTGACAAAATTGCTGGGAGATTGGTACATAAATACAAGGATAGCTATTGGGGCAGGTATATAACAAAAAAAAAGATAAAAAATAAGAGAAAGAGAGGAGGGGATGGAAGAAGGGGAGGGGGGGAAGGAAAAAAAAGGGAAAAAAATAAAGGCAAGGGAGGGGAAAAAAGAAAAACAAAAATCAGACAGACAATCCAAACAGATTAGAGTCTGTATATTGACACACAGGGGAAATGTATCAAAGGTAATTAGCTTACCAACTGTGTGTAGTAGTTAAAAGTGCTACCAATGGAACAAGCAATCGGTTGATCGCAAACAGACCAAGAGTATTTGTATCTGAGGTGTATCAAAAGGCAGCGGTCAGAGCCAGGAACTTCCAAAGTAATAGAAAATCAAGCAGCCCTGGGTAAAGGTGATAGCTATTACAAGCTATGGTTCTAATATATGGAAAGAGCATGGTATGAGTTTGCAATGGTAATAGTCAGCATAAATTGCAGAACCAATAATAGTTTACAGATCATAAGATCATGACTCTAATAGGTCAGGTATGTGGGCTTACCCAGGGACGGATGGAAGGAGGTTCGAGGATGCACCGCTCATTAGACCGATGTCTCGTTCATTACCCTAAACAGGACACCGCAATGTCCTTAAATAGGAGACCCCGACCGGAAGACGCCGGCTCTGTGGAGTGCAGCGTCTCCCGGCCCCATTGCGGGCTGCTGCGCATGCGCCGAACAGGGCCGCCGCCACGCATGGTGATGCAGGGACGGCAGGAAACCCACCGTGCGCGCGACAAACCAAGCGCGGCGGGACAACGTCCGACCAATGCCCAAGCAGCAGAGGCCGAGGCTACAGGGGAGAACCACGAAGGTCCCCGTGCCCCCGTCAATCGCCGCACATCCGGTCGGAGAATCGAACTGGATGTGCGGCGCTGTGCAATGGAACTCGCCCAAAGCAGAAGCCAAACAGTTCCCAGGGAGACCAAGACTAAGGAATCGGTCCCAGAATCACCAACGGGGGGAGGAAGGAACAATACACATATTGTATACACGCTAATGTAAATATTGATTGTTAACAAAAAACAAATAAAGAATTATATATTTACATGTAAACATTCATGACATCGATATACAAATACAGAAAAGGTTTTAAAATATATTGATCTGGGATAGTAGGAATTTTTTAAAAAGAAAAAAAGAAAAAAGAATAAAGAAAAAAGAAAAAACAAAAACAGGAAAGCATGTTGATAACATGCTAAATTTTTGTTATTAAACCGAATGGGAGATTATCTCTATATTGATGAGTCCACTTAGGGGGGTCTGATGGAGTAGATCAGACTGGTGAAATTCCATAATACCTGGTTTCATATGTATATATTTTCTATGTTTATGTTTTGACAACAGTGTATAAATTTTGGTATTGTGATACCTCTCTTTTTTCTGTGTACATTTAATAGAACCTCTATCTCCTGAAGAAGCGTTCTGCAACGTGAAACATGTTGAGCAGTTAGAGAGCATCCCATCTTGGACTACCAGACCTGCAGCTCCATTCAATTACAGTTCCACATTCTTAACTACCACTTGCCTGGGGAAGGTTTCCTTTTCCTTCGGAATGAATGTTTGGAATGTATACAAATAGATACAAGAGCTATTATGGGAGTATGCAGGATAGGGACCACTTGGTGTACTAAATAAGGTTCTATATTCAGTTAGAACTGTTTTTAAACCTTTATGTCTGTTTTTTGTTTTTTTGTACTTTGTTAATAAAATTTAAAAAACCATACTTATGTTTTTGTAGTTTAAATACCCTTGTGCCCTCAAAGTCCCACTTTTTTAGACTTTATATGGTTACAATTACATTTTTGGGGACGTTGGCACAATTTTTACAAGGTACCTACAGTGTCACCCTGTTTTTAGGTACTTGAGAATTAGGACCTTCTTCCTGGCTAGTATGATGCTGACTCCTTTCGATTTGGAGATCGGAGAGACACTGTGGTATGCCAGTGGAAAAGTCATGTTGGTCAATTTAGGAATGTTATCAGCACGAAAGTGCGTTTCCTGTAGGAAAGCAACATGAGTTTTGCCCCTTCTGATTCGGGATTGGTTAAGGTGATGATGACATCATGGGCATATAGGCCCAATTTGTGTTCTACATCCCCAATCCCGATACCCAATACTGCCGATGCTGAACTGATGGTTTGTGCGAGTGGTTCCATTACCATGGCAAAGATCAAGGGGGAAAGAGGGCAATCTTGTCTTGTGCCATTAATGATTACAAAGGGGTCTGATTTTATGCCAGACGCCCAAACTCATGCACTGGGGGAAGAGTAGAACTTCAAGATTGCTGATAGGGATGTCCCAGACAAACCAAATTTGCATAGTATTGTTTCCATGTATGTCCAATGGACCCTTTCAAACGCCTTCTCTGCATCAAGTGATAGGAAGAGAGAAGGTGTTTGACCATGCTCCACCCACTGTATTAGAGCAATGAGGTGTCTGGTGCTTATCTGCCTGATACAATTCCCACCTGATCAGGGTGGATTACTTGGGGAATAATCAATGAAAGGAATTGTGCTAAGAGTTTGGCACATAGTTTGGTGTCTGTGTTTAGGAGTGAGGGCAGTAATTAGCAGGATTGTCAAGGGCTTTGCCTGGTTTCGATAAGGTAACTATCAAGGCCTCCAAGGATTCTTTGGGAATTTTACCGGTGGTTATATAGTGATTGAAAGTGTTAGATAGGTGTGGAGTGGTCAGATCAGGGAATTATTTGTAATATTCATTTGGAAACCCGTCTGGACCAGGGACCTTATTTAGGTGTAATTGCTTTATGGCTTTAAGTACTTCTGTTGAGGAGAAAGGTGACGACAGGCATTCTAGTTGGGTCGGAGGGATAGAGGGAAGTTGGATGGATGAGAGGAAGGCTTCAATATCTTCTTTTTTTGTAGGGGCTACCAGTTCTGAGTCTTTAATATTGTACAGTTTGGCATAAAAGGCATTAAACTCATTTGCTATCTCTAGATTTAAGCATTTACCCTGGGAGTTTGTTAGGAACTGGATCTTTTTGTTGGCTTGCTGTCTTTTCATTTGTTTGGCCAGGAATGCTCCTGGTTTGTTGGCATAACATTGGAGTTTTAGACATTTAATATAGTAGTCAAATGTTTTATGAAGGTGTTCACTAAGTTGGTATGTGAGCTTTTTTTAGATCTAGGGACATTGCGGGGATGGGGATTGTTTGTTACTCTAATCTAGGTCACATATTTGCTTTAATGAATTTTCTGTAGTGACTGAGTGATTTTTCTTTTCCTGTGCCTCCAGTTTTATGAACAAACCCTGTAAAAAAGCTTTGTGCGCATGCCAGATAATAGATTGGTCATCAACTGAGTGCAGGTTATGTTCAAAATAGTTCTTAATCTCGGATCTAATTTTGTCTTCATGCATTGGGTTGTTGAGAAGGGAGGAATTTAGTCTCCAGACAGTATGTCTTGGGGATTAGTGTTTGGTGAATAACTTAATTGACCAGGTAATTATACCTATATGCACTTCTGTGACTGATTGGCGTAGGTATTTATCTGTGAGTAAGAGTGTTGGGAGTGGGAATAAAATGTTTAGTCTCGCTCCTCATCGTGTAAGCATCTCCAGGGATTGTATAAGTCCTCCTTTTTGAGTAAAGAGGACAATGCAGAAGGCCTTATTTTTGTTGGATTGGAAGTGTCAAGGGATGTCTCAACAATATGATTAAAGTCCCCACATAGTATTACTGGAGTAGATCTATAAGGGGTTAACTTAGAGAGCAGGTTTTTGTAAAATTATTTTTCAGCCGTGTTGGGCGCATAAAGATTCACTATGGTAAGGCATTGATTCTCAATTGTTATGGAGAGAATCAAGTACCTGCTGTCCACATTTGCCTCACAGTGGTGTAATGTGAGAGGAGCTGATTGCGATCATGACCCCTTTTTTTTTCTTAGAGACACTGGCAAAAAAGCAGTGTGGGTAACGTTTATGTGAGCATGTGGGGGTTTATTTTTGGAGAAGTGTGTTTATTGCACGCAAAGCACATCTGCTCAATGGGTTAGAGCTTCTTTCCATAAAATTGAAGGGGGAGTTTAATCCTTTGGCATTGAGTGAGGTGATTGTGATGGCCATTTTGCGAGTTGGGCTGGGAATTTTCTCTGGTTTTGTTTTGAAAGGGAAATGGGGCCCAAGGCATTGTGGTAGCTTTGCTTATCCATCCCGTATATTGAGTGTGGCAAGGATTGAAATAGGCACAGAAATGACAACCCAATTGCACTGTCTGTATTGGCATGTCCCTTCATTATCAGCCACTAACTGCATGGACGTGTATCTCCTCCCTTATGATGTTAACCCAGGTACACTGCTTTGACTAACTGTGTTATTCCCTGGTTTGTCAGAAGAGCAAAAGGGTTAAAAATGGGCCCTGGATATCCACCTGGTCATAGGCTCCTGCCCAAGTTGCTTTATGAATGATCCAAGTCTGTCCAATCATCACGTCTGACTTGTGTATCTTTAGTGTAAAGATGCACATGTCATTTTATTGAGAACAACCAGTTATAAACTTGCTGGGTATCGCATTCATCCCTGTGCCTTTAAGGAGGGGTGGACTCTCTACAGGCATACCTGCCCTTAATCTATCCATTCTTATATGTGCTCCTACTATAGAGGCTCTGTAAATTTAGAGTTAGGACCGCAGTATCCCTTAGTGTGGGCACTGCATCTTATGCATATATTTGCAAATGTGTGCAAACAAAACCCTCTGTTTTTAACATAAACTGTTAGAGCCAACTCAATAGTTTTGCAGGCTGGCTGGTAAGTGTGCTGGAAAAACCTTTGATTGTCAGTTATAAACAAAACCTTAATCAACAAGGTATTTGTAGCTGCAAATGAGTATTTGCATTTTAGCTAAGCAGGCAGATGGTGCCTTTAAATTGTACCCATTATTACTTTAAGAGGCATATTGATAAAGCAGTTACTGTAATTTGAGATTTACCAAATATTCACTGCTGGTGAAAGTTATTGGTGGTTGTGTTTTAAAAGATAGTGATTAATTCACCACCAGTGAATGTTTGGTTAACACCATCATCACGACTTCATAAATATGCCTCTAAGGTAGTCATGTTAGAAGCAGGGATTTATTTTATTGCTTGTAAGCAATTAAATGTTACTGAGGCATGCATGCTTGTATAACATGACACATAAAATTACTAGTTCTCGGTAAGCTTTCAAGTAACACTGAAACAGAAAATGCTTCATGATTTGTTTTCTTTTGTATAAGTTCCATGTAACATGTATTAATGCTATAGTAATCAATGTAAAATCTTTCTAACAATGTGAAAACATAAATACAGAAGGCTTTTTAGGTGTAGCTTTTGAAAAGATTTGAAACAGCGGAATGTTAGGTTTTGCCGTTTTTACTGCATAAAGCTTTCTATTGAGTGAGACAGGGACGCTTATGGTATTGCATTTTTTAGTGGTTGGAGCCCGTGTTGTGTGATACAACCGCAGCACCACCACCGACTGAGCTCAGCGTGTTTTCCTTAGTGCTGGGTGGGCACTGCCTGTCTGAATTTTGGTACGCTATGAGAAGCATTGTTTATTTTTTCTCCTCATTCATTGTGTGTTCCATGGCGAGATATACATCGGACTGATTAAATACAGCAGAGCATAGCAGTGGCCATTGGAAGGCTCACGGTCCCAGCTGTTAAGGCCTTTTTAGTGAGATTGGTGAGGGAATCACTGTTTGAACACTGGTGGTTGGTGGCTTGGTTAGCCTTCACATCATTGAAATATTTCACCTCTCACCCATTATCATTAATATTTTTTGGGACTTTCTAATATTGTTTGGCTGGCTCCCTGCTAATGCTGGCTTGCTTCTGCAATTTGTGAACATAAGTGCAATTTTGAACTAAAGTGAAGAGTTAATAATCAGGAGTTGTGCTTTTGACTGCTTGTGCTTGCAATTGCCGTTGTTTTTTTTTTTCCTCCTTTATTTGATAAGTTTGCTATCAGTTTTTAAAATACTTTTTCCCTCCTTTTTCTGACACTTTTTAAACAGCACATTTATTTATTTATTTTTCCCACTGCTAATTAAGGGGAGTGGTTAATTGTTTACATGTGTATATAAGTGTCTATACAAAATCGGAGCTGGCTCCCTGCTAAGGCTGATTTGCTTCTGGATTTTGTGAACATAAGTGCAATTTTGAACTAAAGTGGAGAGTTAATAACCAGGAGTTGAAAACAGGAGTTAAGACAGGAGTCTTCTGGGGGCGTGGTTTCGTCATGCAGCGGTAAAGACGTGTCTTCCTCGAGCTCCGGCGCTGGCACTACTTTTCATCGGCTTAAACCAAGATCTTTACCCGGCACAATCCCCCATATCATGCGGAAGAGATCAGGCAAGTCTCTGCCTAAAAAAGGAACCCCTTCGGGATCCATAAAGCGTTTTCTGGCCACCGATCCGGAGGACTCCCTTGATCTGGACGGACTAGGCCGCTCTCCTCGAGGCGCGTGCTCCGCCTCCCGCCACAGATCTGAACCAGGGAGACACTCCCCAGTGACTTCGGCCTGCTCAGAGGGAGAGGAAGGCGCACCTAAGTATCCTGGCGTTGCGGCACTCGTGAGTGATCTCCCCACCAAGACAGAGCTGGCCTCCTTGTTTGCGGGACTGGAGCGTTCGATTAAGAAAGAGCTCTCTGCGGTGAGATCGGATCTTACGCACGTGTTGGAGTGGGTGGAGGAGACCGAACAACGTCTGGATCGTCACGCGACCGCCATTAGGGCCTTGCAGAACACCGCCCGCACCCTCTCCATTGCGCACAGAATGGCCCTCTACAAAATCGAGGACCAGGAGAACCGCAACAGGCGGAATAACATTAGGATAAGAGGGTTGCCAGAGGCCACGGGCGAGGACGACCTCCTCCCCTCACTGCGTGGTATATTTAACGGCCTGCTCGGTCAGGCCGCGGACTTTCCTCTGAAAATAGACCGTGCTCACAGGGCCCTCCGTCCCCGCAACTTGTCGTCGGAAGTCCCACGAGACGTGATATGCAGGCTGCACTATTTCGAGGAGAAAGAAATAATCATGAAGAAGGCCCGGGAAAAATCACCACTGGACTTTGATGGGGCCTCCCTCTTATTCTTCCCAGACCTAGCTAGAGAAATGCTGGACCGACGCAGGGCTCTGTGTCCCCTCACTGAACAGCTCCGTGCAGCATCGATTATCTATCGCTGGGGGTTCCCTGCATCACTCATTGCACGCAAGGAGGGCAAGACGGTGACACTTCGCTTCCCAGAGGACCTGGAAAAGCTCTGCGAGGATCTTAACATACCCACACCAGAACTCCCGGGATGGCAGGATCTCATTCCTTCCCCTACCTCCTCTGCAGAACCTCGATGGCAGAAAGTAGACCACAAGCGCAAATCAGGCTCCTCCGGATCATCTCCCCCACAGGATGGGTGAATCATATACGGAAGCAATTGGATCCTGCCTTGGGCCTGCAACAACTTGTCCTCGATGGTGGCTGCAAGTATTAAGAAATCTGATCTGATATAAAGGATCTTACTTGCACTTGCAATTGTTGTTATCTCTACTGCTACATACAAGGAAGAGAAAGTTTTTTCTGGTGTCTTTCCTACTAGAAGACTAATCTTTTGTTTTTTCTCTTTTTTGAACTTTTGCGCATAATTTCCTTCTTCCTTTTCTGTTTTGGCCCCCTCGTTTAGGGACCCATACTATAAGGCTGCCGGGACTGTAACCCTTCATGTGTTACTAGGTTTAACGTTTTACAAGGTTAAATTTAAACTTTGAGATGTATAGAAAATGCCTCTTGTGTTATAACATCTTGATTGTGCCGGCTCCGGAGCTCTGGGACAGACAGATGCGCCACATTGAGCGCTCTCTGTTTGTCGTTCCGGGCGGCGGACCCGTCCCCTCGGGGGTGTCGGGGGGTCCCGTGCTCTCGTGAGAACGTCCTTCTAGGGACTGGGACTACTGGTGTGCGGGACTCGCGATTTACCCCTATTATGCACTGCAGTGATATGCGTGCTGATTGCCGCCCTGATACATCAGGGGTGGCGACTGTGATGATGCAATTTAGTAATCTACCTCTTTCTTTCCTTTCTTTTCCTTTTTCTTTCTCTCGTCTCCCCTCTCTCTCCTCTACTGGTTTACCTCTGCCCCACCCTCTCCCTTCCCTAACCTTTTTATTTGTGTCTACCTCAGATCTGAAGGAGCAGAGTGCCCCTGACGGAGTCAATGGCTAAGCTCAACATACTCTCACTCAACGTCCGTGGTCTGCACGCTCCAGGTAAACGACACAATTTATTTAGAGAGCTGGATCGCCTGCGGGCCGACATTGTCTGCCTGCAGGAGACCCATTTAACACACACAACGACTGTAAAACTTTTTTCCTCAATGTACCCCACGTGGTACTACAGCCTCTCTGATATCCGTAAGTCCAAAGGTGTGGCCATTGGCTTTCGCAGGGGTACCTCGTTCTCGTTCGAAACTATGGTGAGTGACCCCTCGGGGCGATTTTTATTTATCAGGGGCAAACTGGGCAGTATGTTATGCACCATAGCCACACTATACGCTCCCAACCGAGACCAATCTGGCTTCTTAGCTGCCACCCTTACTAAGCTGACAGAGTTTGCCCAGGGATGTATCCTACTTTCGGGGGACTTTAATGCTCCCTTGGAGCCCCCAATTGATACGTCCACAGGCGCATCCTGTATCACGCACAGACGCTTAACACTCATTCGTAAACGTCTACACGACGCCCAGCTAATGGACGTCTGGAGAATCCTCAATCCCAAGGTGCGAGATTATACTCACTTTTCACACTTACATCACTCCTACTCGCGCATCGATTACCTCCTTATTGATCATTTTCATCTCCCCCTTGTCATTGACGCAAAAATAGAAACCTCCACGCTATCAGATCATTCACCAGTCATCCTTCAGATAAAAATCCCATCTATCCCAATTAGGATTGCTAACTGGAAATTGAATGAGAACCTACTCACAGATGAAATAGACACTGCAGCTATTTCTGGGGAACTGGTACAATACTTCAGGGAAAATACCTGCCCGGAGACTTCCCCGGGAGTACTTTGGGAGGCCCATAAGGCCTTCATACGTGGAAAATTGATTGAACTAGGGGCCAGGAAAAAAAAAGAGAGAGCGACACAGCAAGCAGAACTGCTCAGAGATATAGGCACCCTTGAACGACAGCACAAAGTGGGCCTTGCAAAACAGGTGCTTGAGGCCCTGACCAAAAAGAGAGAAGATCTGAAAAATCTCTTTCACACTGAACAAAAACAGCAATTTCGCATTACAGCCCAACATGCATATGAATGGGGCAATAAACCTGGCTGGTTGCTGGCTCGCTTTCTACAACAAAAAAAAGCTGCTTCTTTCATTGCTAAAGTTAAATCTAGAACAGATGAGTTAGTATACCACACCCCTGCAATAGCGGCTGAATTCAGAATGTTTTATCAACAACTGTATCACGTTCAACACAATATACCCGATCAAGCTACTCGCAAACAGGCTATTCATGATTACCTCGTAAATGCCAAACTCCCAAAATTGGCAGACGATTTATTATCAACCCTAGACGGGGAATTCACTTCGGAAGAGTTACGCAGAGCTCTTAAGGCCATGAAATCGGGCAAGGCTCCGGGCCCTGATGGGCTTACGGTTTCATACTATCGTTCATTGCAGACATCTTGATACCGAGATTAGCTAACTATGCCAACTCAATTTCCTCCGGAGACCCCATTAGACCAGAAACTCTGCATGCGCACATCACTATTATCCCCAAAGCAGGAAAAGACCCTAGTTGTTGTGGTAGTTATCGCCCCATCTCCCTGTTAAATATTATTACGATTATTATTATTGCTAAATTATACGCAAAACTAATAGCTAATAGACTTCTCCCCTTAGTCCCAAAATGGGTTTCGAATGAACAAACGGGCTTCATTCCCAGAAGAGAGGCGCGCGATAACTCTCTACGTACCCTTTCCCTGATTGCCCATGTACGTGGGTCCTCCCAGCCCACCCTGCTGTTGTCAACGGATGCCGAGAAGGCGTTTGACCGGGTGGACTGGGAGTTCCTAATGGCGACTCTGGCTCACTTGGGACTTGGCTCCTCTCTCCTGAACCAAATAGCAGCCCTATATAACTACCCTACAGCCCAACTCAGAATCAATGGCACTCTTAGTGACCCTTTCGTACTACATAACGGTACACGTCAGGGCTGCCCCCTTTCACCGATTTTATTTGCCCTTTCGTTAGAACCCTTTTTATCAACTATAAGACACAACCCGAACATACACGGCATTACTGTGGGCTCTTTTGAGCATAAGTATGCCGCATATGCGGATGATATTCTGTTTTACGTTCAACAGCCCAGAATTACCCTTCCTAATTTAATGCAGGCCTTTTCGACCTTTAACCAAATTTCAAACTTTAAAATTAACATGACAAAATCCGAAATCTTGAACTTCTCAGTCCCCAAAGAAACCGTGACCCACCTACAGGAATCTTTCCCTTTTAGTTGGCAAAAAAAAGCCATGAAATATTTAGGTATTTTCCTTACTCCCTCACTGTCCTCTTTATTCCAAACCAACTTTATGCCTCTTTCAAACTCGATCAAATCTGATCTCCAAAAATGGTCCCAAATTGCGCACTCGTGGTTGGGGAAGATTGGAGTGGTCAAAATGAACATACTGCCCAGGCTGCTCTTCTTGTTTCAAATGATACCGTTTCAAATTCCAGCTGAGTACTTTAAACGTATAACAACTATGATTTGCAGATATGTCTGGGGTAGACGTAGTCCCAGATTGTCCAGATCGCTTCTTTCTAGATCAAAGGCGGAGGGAGGTCTTGCCCTTCCAGACATTAAACAATACTTTATGGCAGTTATCTTATCCAGAATCTCAGATTGGAAATATCATAAGGATTCAAAACTCTGGGTGTCACTTGAGGTTGCATTGGGGGGCTCTGACCTTTACCCTCTAATCTGGATACCGAAGAAAACCAGGCATTTATCAGTAGATGCATCTCCTCTCACAAGCTACACCCTAAGGGTCTGGGACTTACTTTGTAAAAAGCACGCTTGGCAATGCAACTCCCCCCTTATGCCACTTACTGGTCACATGTATTTCCCTCCGGGGAACATTGACCCTAGATTACACTCCTGGAATCTGGGGAACTCGGTTTTACTAAATCAAGTCACAAAAGACTCTGTCGTCTTACCTTTATCCGCGCTCTCATCGGTTCCGAACCCACCGCTTATGGATCTATGGAGATATTTACAATTATCTGACTTTGTTAAATCCCTCCCTAAACCACTGCGGGATGTATCCAGCCTGACGGGGATTGAGGCAGCCTTTGTAGATGACAGCCCAATGGAGAAACCCCTTTCCTACTTTTATAAATCGCTTAGATCATTGGGCACAGTTGGACACCCTAGCTTCCTTCGCAACTAGGAGAAAGATCTTCTTAAAACCCTAATGGAAACGCAGAAGTCCTCCATACTCCTACTCTCTCACACATCATCTATATCCTTGAAAACAGCTGAAGTTAACTATAAACTCTTAACCAGGTGGCATTACACCCCGGCTGTGCTACACAAGCTATTTCCTCAGGATTCACCTCTCTGCTGGAGGGGCTGTGGAGAGAGAGGGACGCATGCTCATATCTGGTGGTCCTGCCCTCTTATTAGGCCCTTCTGGCTCACCATCCTCCATTGGATAAAAGAAATCCAAGGTTCGGAGATTCCTAACGACCCCTGGCAGGTATTATTGCATTGTACAGACGAACCAGCGGGACCATATAAAAAATCCATCACACCACATTTGTTAAACGCTGCTAAAGCCCTCATCCCTAGGTACTGTAAAACTTCCAAAATACCTTCCCCGCGCCAATGGTTATGCGAGGTAGACCACACATACTATATGGAGGATTTAACCTTTTCCCTCAGAAATAAATCAGATTTGGGGAGGAAAATATGGTCCCAGTGGTTCGCCTTCAAGTATTCCGCGGCGTACGCGGAAATTATGACTTTAGACAAATAATGTGCTCGTACACTAAAATGCATTGCTCTGACTGAGGTGGACACCCTTCCTACCCCTCCTCCCCCCCCCCTTTCCCATCTTGCTTCATACCTCTGTTTTTCTTCTTCTTTTTCTTTTTTTTTCTCTCTATTCCATTTCTCTTTTTTTTTTCTTTTAATATTTTAGAAGTTTATATAAGAGAAAGATTTGTCAGGATTAGGTCCTGTTTCAAATGATATATTGTAAGTTTTTATATTTTTGGTTACCCATGGCCTGCATACATATTTCTCTATTGTACCTTAGTATAATCTGGAATCTGTACCATTTTATGTATGTTTATTACGCCCAAGCATGTGATGGGTATCTCTTTATGTGCATGGATCTTGCCTGTCATTAATAAAAATATATTAAACAAAAAAAAATAAGACAGGAGTCTTCTAACCTGTAAGTAACATCTTAAACTTCCTATAAGTAATTATATTGTAACTAGGAAATGAGTGCTAGCAGGGTTGAAAGTTTTGCTCAGTGCACAGTGTGCCACATATATGCAAAATTGGTGCAACAGCTCCAGGATGGATACCGCTGTGACAGATGTGAGCGGGTTGTCCTTCTGGAAGCTCGCATTAGAGATCTGGAGGAGCAAGTTGCAACACTGGGCAGAAAGGACAACCTTGAAAGGGGTCCTCTGCTCGATGAGCAGGTGGTCAGTAGGGTTGATGTGGAGGGTAAAGGGGCAAGTCAGGATTATCAGATAGGAAGATGGGTTAATGTAGTTAGAGGGAGTGGAAGGGGCTCACAGAAAAGGAAGACCAGTCCTGTATTTGTGCATCAAAACAAATTTGCTAAGTTGGGTGAAGTTGTGGATGTGGCAAACACAGAGGTGGCAGCCCTAGATGTCACTGCTACCCCTAACAGCTAGGAGAGCAGCCCGTCTAGTAGAGATGATGAGGGGAGTGCAGGTAGGCCTAGACAGTTGGTGGTAATAGGGGATTCTATAATCAGAAGGACTGATAGAATAATTTGTCGCCAGATCGCCTCAACCGAATGGTTTGCTGTCACCCTGGTGCCAAGGTTCAGCATGTGGTGGACTGGGTTGATAAATTACTGGGAGGGGCTGGGCATGACCCAGCTGTCTTAGTTCACGTTGGAACCAATGACAGAATACATGGAAGGTGGAGGCTCCTTATGAATCAATTTAATGAACTAGACTGCAACTTAAAGGGAAGGACCTCCAAGGTGATATTCTGTGAAATATTGCCATGAGCAGCACAGGAAAGGCAGGGGGAGATTAGAGCGCTGAATGCATGGCTAAAGACCTGGTGTAGGGAGGAGGGATTTGGGTTTCTAGAGCACTGGGCTGACTTTTCATTGGGGTGCAACCTATATGCTAAAGATGGTTTGCACCTGAATGGAAGGGGGTCTGCTGTGCTGGGGGAAAAGCTTATGGGAAGGCTGGAGGAGTAATTAAACTAGGATTAAGGGGGGAGGATGAACTAGAATTCCATCGAGCAGACAGGTCAGTTAAGGGTCAGACATTAATGGAGGGTGGAATGGGGATAAATGGGGGGATGGTTATGGCAGGTGACAAGAAAGTTCCCATGTTGCAATCAACCGTTGGAAATTATAGTGCCATTTGTACTACTAAAGATATAAAAAACACCAGCGCAAAATGTAACTACTTACTTACCAAGTAACTATATACCTGTTAGTTTAACTTCTATAGTCGGGAAGATACTGGAGAGTTTAATAAAAGACCACATAGACGAGTTCTTGCTGGAAAAAAATATTTTAAGCAACAGACAGCATGGATTCATGAAAGATAGAATTTGTCAAACAAACCTGATTTCTATTTATCAGGAGGTAAGTAAAACCTTGGACAGAGAGGTGGCGGTGGACGTGGTATACTTAGAGTTTGCAAAAGCATTTGACATAGTTCCCCACACACAGCTCATGTGTAAGGTAAAGTCTACAGGCTTGGAAATATAATTTTGTAAATGGATAGAAAACTGGCTTAAAGACAGAATTCAGAGAGTAGCGGTTAATTGTTCTTACTCTGCATGGTCTAAGGTTATCAGTGGTGTACTCCAAGGTTCAGTGCTGGGACCCTCACTTTTTTATATCTTTATATCTTTATAAATGATATTGGGTCTGGGATTAAAAGTAACATTTCTGTCTTTGTAGATGACACTAATCTTTGCAGTGGAAAAACGTCCTTACAGGATGTCTCCAATTTACAAGCCAACCTCAATGCACTGTCTAATTGGGCGACTATGTGGAAGATGAGGTTTAATGTTAATAAATGTAAAGTTATGCACTTGGGGGCTAAGAATATGCATGCATCAAACATACTAGGGGGGTACAACTGGAGGAACCAATGGTGGAGAAGGATCTGGGGGTTATGGTAGAGCATAAGCTCAAAAATAGCATTCAATGCCAAGCTGTGGTTTCCAAAGCAAGCAAAGTCCTTTCATGTAGTAAGAGAGGTATGGACTCCAGAAAGTGATATCATTTTGCCCCTGTACAAATCATTGGTAAGACCTCATCTGGAATATGCAGTTCAGTTTTGGGCACCAGTTCTCAAAAAGGATATTGGGGAAGTGGAGAAAGTGCAGAGAAAGGCAACCAAACTGATAAGTGGCATGGAGGAGCTCGGCTATGAGGATAGATTAGAGGAACTGAATTAATTCACTCTTGAGAAGAGGAGATTAAGGGGGATATGATCACCATGTATAAATATATAAGGGGTCCATATAGTGAACTTGGTGTCGAGTTATTCACTTTACGGTCAACACTGAGGACAAGGGGGCACTCTTTACGTCTACAGGAAAAGAGATTTCATCTCCAAATATGGAAATGTTTCTTCACAGTAAAAGCTGTGAAAATGTGGAATAGACTCCCTCCAGAGTCTATACCCACATATAACTGGGTACTAACATTTATAGGTAAAGCTGATCCAGGGAAAATCCGATTGCCTCTCTGGGATGAGGAAGGAATTTTTCCCCCTGCTGTAGCAAATTGGATCCTGCTTTTCTGGAGGTTTTTTTGCCTTCCTCTGGATCAACTGTGGGTATAGGATTGGGTATATGGGATTGTATGATATTTTTTATTTTATTTATTTATTTATGGTTGAACTAGGTGAACTTGTGTCTTTTTTTCAACCTGGCTAACTATGTAACTGTAACTGTATGTAATTATGTAACTATGTTTGCATAATTTTATATATTTTTCATCACATATATATATATATATATATATATATATATATATATATATATATATATATATATATATATATATATGTATACAGTTCTGCTCATAAGTTTACATACCCTGGCAGAATTTATGATTTCTTGGACATTTTTCAGAGAATATGAATGATAACACAAAAACTTTTCTTTCACTCATGGTTAGTGTTTGGCTGAAGCCATTTATTATCAATCAACTGTGTTTACTCTTTTTAAATCATAATGGCAACAGAAACTCCCCAAATGACCCTGATCAAAAGTTTACATACCCCAGTACTTAATACCATGTATTGCCCCCTTTAACATCAATGACAGCTTGAAGTCTTTTGTGGTAATTGTGGATGAGGCTCTTTATCTTCTCAGATGGTAAAGCTGCCCATTCCGCTTGGCAAAAGCCTCCAGTTCCTGTAAATTATTGGGCTGTCTTGCAGGAACTGCATGTTTGAGATCTCACCAGAGTGGCTCAATGATATTGAGGCCAGAAGACTGAGATGGCCACTCCAGAACCTTCACTTTATTCTGCTGTAGCCAATGACAGGTTGACTTGGCCTTGTGTTTTGGATCATTGTCATGTGGGAATGTCCAAATACGTCCTATGCGCAGCTTCCTGGCTGATGAATGCAAATGTTCCTCCAGTATTCATACTGCATTCATCTTACCATCAATTTTGATCAAATTTCCTGTGCCTTTGTAGCTCACACATCCCCAAAACAACAGCGATCCACCTCTGTGTTTCACAGTAGGAATGGTGTACCTTTCATCTTAGACCTTGTTGATTCCTCTCCAAATGTAGCGTTTATGGTTGTGGCCAAAAAGCAAAATTTTGGTCTTATCACTCCAAATGACTTTGTGCCAGAAGGTTTGAGGCTTGTCTCCGTACTATTTGGCATATTATAAGAGGGATACTTTGTGGCATTTGCGTAGTAATGGCTTTCTTCTGGCGACTCGACCATGCAGCCCATCTTTCTTCAAGTGGATCCTTATTGTGCATCTTGAAACAGCCACACCACATGTTTTCAGAGTCCTGTATTTCACCTGAAGTTATTTGTGGGTTTTTTGTTGCCTCCCAAACAATTTTCCTGTCAGTTGTGGCTGAAATTTTATTTGGTCTACCTGACCGTGATTTGGTTTTAATAGAACCCCTCATTTTCCACTTCTTGATTAGAGTCTGAACACTGCTGATTGGCATTCTCAATTCCTTGGATATTTTTTTTTTATACCTTTCCTGTTTTATACAGTTCAACTACCTTTTTCCGCAGATCCTTTGACAATTCTTTTGCTTTCCCCATGACTCAGAGTCCATAAATGTCAGTGCAGCACTGGATAAAAGATGCAAGGTTTGTCAGGAGTCCAGAAACTCATTGACCTTTTATACACACACTAAATATAAGCAAACAGATCACAGGTGAGGGTGGTTACCTTTAATAGCCATTCAAACCCCTTTGTGTCAACTTGTGTGCATGTTATCAGGCCCAAATCACCAGGGTATGTAAACTTTTGATCAGGGTCATTTGGGTAGTTTCTGTTGACATTATGATTTAAAAAGAGTAAACACAGTTGATTGATAATAAATGGCTTCAGCCAAACACTAACCATGAGTGAAAGTAATGTTTTTGTGTTATTCATATTCTCTGAAAAATGGCAAAGAAATCATAAATTCTGCCAGGGTATGTAAACTTATGAGCACAACTGTATATATATGATAGGTTGATGCACATTGTCACTTTATAAATCTGTTGTGAAACATATAGGAGGGATATCGCTCACAATGTTTACATATTTATGATTTTTATTTATATATATATTTTGGACTTGAACTCATTTTACAATTTTGATGATTACATTGCAATTTTTTGAACAATTTTGTATTTATATATAATATGGTGTTTGCACATTGTTGCATTTTTCACTTTACTTGCTATTTATTTAGTAGGCTAATATCATTTATTTAATTTTGATCTTTCACAATTCATACAGTATTGATTTTCACATTTTGTTGCACTTTAGCCATTGGGGTTTTGTTTGCACACTGTTTTTTAATTTGTAGTAATTACGCATCAATATATATATTTATAAGATTACATATATGCTGTAGTATACTGTGAACCTGTGCTAATCTCGACTCTCATTGAACTGTATCAGCAGTGTTGTTTATCAAAGAAATTATATGCTGTATTACATTCCAATATCAAAGCAGTAAACAGGAGTGGTTTTGTAGTGATTTCAAAAGTGCTGGATAACAGCTGACTCATGAGCACATGAAAAGTAGATCACTATAGAGATAACATCTTGTGACCATTAATGACTATACCCTTGTTCCTATTCAAATAGTTTGTTTGGATCAAGCTGAAGCAGCAGCTGTGAGAGCTATATGAACTGTATGGGGCCTCAGCTCCATACAGCACACTGCTCCTTTAAGAAAACAGAATCAGGCTGAGCACTGCCCAGCCATTCACAGGAAGTACCTTATTTCATGAATGAATACAGGGCTTCCTCTGATTGAGTAAGGTGGAGATCATGACATCATCTGCCGCCTCCCCGCATTAGCCAATCAGAGGAAGTCTTATAGTCATTCATGAAATACAATGCTCCCTGTGAATGGATGAGCAGTGCTCAGCCAGACTCAGTTTTGTTCCTGGATGCTGAAGGGAAGTTCCTTCTCATTGCTGGAACACAGCATGGTATACTGCATGTACATGAGGGAATAACACACACCTGGCCATGGAACACCTGAGTAGCCAATTGTCCCATTACTTTTGGTCCCTTAAAAAGTGGGAGGCACATATACAAACTGTTGTAATTCCTACACCAATCACCTGATTTGGATGTAGATACCCTCAAATTAAAGCTGAAAGTCTACAGTTAAAGCACATATTGTTTGTTTCATTTCAAATCCATTGTGGTGCTGTATAGAGCCAAAAAGATTAGAATTGTGTCAATGTCCCAATATTTATGGACCTGACTGTAATTGATGCTACATACATTTTATACAGCTCTCACAGCCACTGCATCTGTTAGTGAAGGAAATGGTTCATTTACACCAGCTTGATCCAAACAATCTATTTAAATTGACAAATAGCATGGAGTTACCCTTTAATGCACTAGGTCCATTTTGATTTGCTTTCTATCTCCTTTTAACTGTTTTTTTTAATCAGTTTCATTTTGTCAGTTATAAATTGTCATGCATTTAAAAAAAAAAACTAATAATAATCTTAAAATATTTCTACTCTAAATAAAATCTAATGATTTTCATTAGATTTTATTTAGAGTAATGATTTACTCTAAATAAAATCTAATGATTTTCAATCTACGTAACAATTTAAAGTACAGTATATGTTACAAGTTATTGTGATTTCAAAAGACAATTTCAATATTTTAAATCTCCAGATTTCAATAAATAATACCTGCCGATTATGCCATAGAGGTCCTTTTTTCTGGCACTTGCTGTTATAAAATGATATCGCTCTGTCCATGTCTCCAAATTTTGGTCTTATGTTGTCATCCTTTCACACAGACTTCTGATAAAGTGTGTCCATTTAAACAAACATTATGCAAGTATGGTTTACTGTCAACACCATCAGTAAACTAACCCTGAGAAATGTCATGCAGCCATTGCTAGAATTGGTCGCAAAAAAGCTGTAGGAAATTTTAATGTTTACTTATTAGTTAAATTGCCACTTTTTAATTTACATTCTCACATAAAGATGCCTAAAATAGGGGTTACCTTAATGGCAGTATCTAGAATAGCTATAATATCTGAGCAAGATCCCAGCAAACTGATAGAAATGTAATCAATTGCAATAGGATAAAATCCACGTTTTATTAATGACCTACATTAATTATGCTTAACAAGGAACTTTAGCTTACAAATTTTTGTCTTGGATAGAGTAGGGAGGGTTAGAATATTTGCCTCATCTTTACTGATTTTTGAGTCACTAATGTCATTGTCATCAGTAGTGGGAAAATTCCTCAGTGCGGAGGTCACTTTAAAAACTGGATAATAAGACCTGGGTCCAAAAGCAAATCACTGAACTGATTAATTAACCCCTATTTGAAGCTGTACTCCAGTCAGCAGTAAAATACTAGTAGCATCCCCCCATGTATAAATAGCAGGGTTAACCTGGGGGAGATTTAAAGAGTAACTCAACCTTCATGGAAAAAATAGCAAAATAAAATATAGCACATACAATTGCTACACATGCCATATTGTATTTGAATGTTATTAAAATTATCTTCTGCATGGCTGTCATTTTTAGCAAATATCAATGCAATATGGCAGCCTGGAGGCATTCTGTACACAACTGGTGTACAGAACACCCCAAGAAATGGAATTTCCTGTTTGTGTAAATGGCTCACTAATTAACCCTAACCCCAAGTCTGCACTAACATACACATCAAATTTTAGGCATCGTCTGCAACAGAAATATAATTTTTGGTGAGATACTTCCAAAGGGTTAATAACTTCTAAAGAGATTTAGACTCTGCAATATTCCTCATTAGAACAATGCAAGAGCATCAGCTTGTTGAATATGAAAAAGTCACTTCTATTCAGCTTCACTTCGCACATTGAAGTAGACAAACGGCTTTTCCTTCTGAGCAAAAATAACTAGCAATCTGCAACAAAGTTTGTTCAAATTCTCGCAATGTACATTGATCATCCACAGGAGATTGTAATTTCTTAACAAAAGCAGAGTTACTATTTAACCGCTTCTCGTCAACATTATATGCTTCTCGGCAACATATCCCACTAAATTCCACACTGGCCCTTATCCAGCACTGGCATGTAATTGATTGTCTTGACTTTATCTGACCGCCCTGTTGCTGAGCAGCATATATCAGTCCGGACAGTGTTTGTGCCGTAGTGTTCTTTGTGTCTGTCAGTTCATTTTTTAGCAAGCCATGGTTTGGAGTCTCATGTTTTCTATAGTGCATTAACCTTACACGTGTATGTTCCACCTCACCCAGGTGAATTTACAATGGATTAATAAATTGTTACCTTTGATATTATCATTCTATGTACTGACACTTAATTGCTATAGGTAACCTCTTTCCCCTTCCGGTAGCCTATACTGAAGACCCTTTCCCCTTCCCCCGGCCCTCACTCTAGTATTATATGCAGTTTATTTTGGTTACAGCAATTACACCTTACAGGTGAATGGTCAGGCACTGATCAGTAAGTGGACTGATCAAATCACTTATACTCACCTGCTCTATGTCCCTCCCCCTCTTCCCCCAAGGTTTTTCATCATATTGTTGATCAATAAGGTCAGCTCTTGCGAGTCTGTATAGGTCTTTCTTGATTTTAGGTAACTTATTAAGGCCATTGCTGGCTGTTAACAACGGAATGAGTAATGGCGTTTATGCTAAGTGAAGAAATCGATCGTGAAATAAGGACTGCTTTCCAGAGCGATACACCCCAAGCATTTAACCAAGATGATGATATTAAAAACAAATTTAAAGAACACAAGAAATTGCTGGTTAAACATCTTAACCGGCTTTGGGATGTATCAGCTCTGGAGACGTATATTTCACATCGAATAGTGCCAAGAGGGTTGAGAGACAGAATTATTCCCGCTGAACACTTACACACTGAACGTTTCCTACAAAAGTGGAAGGAACTCTGTGTAAATCATGGTGTTGCAGTCATGGAGTTAATTGTAGAAGAAGAAAAAATGCAGTTGGCTTCATTACAGGAACAAATTGAGGAAAGCGCAAGAGGTTTAGAATCATTTAAAGATAAGGAGAAATTCATTAAACAAAACGAAAATCTAAAAAAGGAAATTGAAAAAGTCCAACTAAATCTCAAAATAACTAAACAAAGTAAGTTTAAGCGTGACACCGTGGACTTTGAAAAAGACTAAGCCTTCGACCTGACAATACAACGCGGACGAAGTAGGTCCAAAAGTAGAGGACGGGGCCAACGGCCTAGACAAAATAGACATAAATCTCAAAGTGATTCAGAAGACGATATAACCAAACGAGTGACTTTTTTAGAACAGGAGGGGTCGGCGCCAATCAACAACCAGGCGACGTCCCCTATAACCAAACCTGCCGACAGAACCAGCAAAACGACAAAAATAGTCAAAGAAAGGACAAACACCAGGAGCCAAAAAAGGAAGTGACACAACTATCACAGTCAGTGACTACCCAGTGTAAATCTGACATGAAGGTAGTTAACCTCTCCGACCTAGAATTAACTCCTGACCATATAAGCCTGCTGCAGAGAGGCTTGACTTTTTCTCCAGTATCCAATATGGATGAATTCACTGTATACAAAGATACAGTACTATTCTTGAGAAAAGTTTTTCTAAAATCACTATATACTGACCGAGAGGCCCCTAAAGACATCCTCCCACCCCTCAACACAGAAGATCAGCAAGTACTAGATATCCTGCACTCTCTTCTTCAAGAGAGTGAAGGCTTAGCTTAAACAGAAGTTCCAATTAGACGACAGGCAAACTTACGAATCCGGTCCCAAAAAATGCCTCCTCTCTCAAAAAATAAGTGGCTACAAATCTTTTTAGAACTAGTACAGACCGACCTTGAGAAGGTCAACTGGACCCAAAAGACCATCGACAACCTAACGACTGATGAGAGACGAGCCCTCAACGACCTCCAGAAAAAACAGAACATCGTCATAAAAAAGAGTGACAAAGGAGGGAACATAGTCCTATTGAATCAGCGACATTATGAGACAGAGGTAAAGCGTCTGTTGAGTGATAAATCCACCTATAGGAGACTGGATAATAACCCCTTCCCCTATTTGGTTAGGGAACTAAATAACAGACTGACAGTGGCCAAGGATGACGGTCTATTGACACAACGTGAATTTGATCATCTTAGTGTTCAGAAGTTCAGTGTACCTACCTTCTATATTATCCCCAAAATTCACAAAAATTTGAATAACCCGCCGGGCAGGCCGATTGTTTCGGCCTGCCAAGGTCCCCTGGAGAAAGTTGGTAGGTACCTGGACTCCCTGCTAAAAGACATGGTCACCAACTTAAAGTCCTATGTACAGGATACCTGACACGTACTGGCTAAGATCTCTGAGCTGGATGACTTGACACATCTGGATGAAGCCCTGTTGGTGGGGATTGATGTCGAGTCCCTGTATACATCGATTCCGCATGAATGCGGGATCAATGCGGTGAGGATATCCTTGGAACAGTGCTATCCAGAGTCTAAACCACAAAATAAGTTTCTGGTCGAAATATTGCACTTCGCATTGCTTAACAATTATTTCCAGTTTTTGACGACCTTCTACCAGCAGATTAGGGGCACCTCTATGGGTGCAGCATGGGCCCCGGCCTACGCTTTTCTCCACCTGGGACTTTGGGAGGAAGAGGAAGTTTATCCTACGTCCATGTACCGCAGCCACGTACACACGTGACTGTGTACATCGACGATGTCCTTATGATATGGACTGGCACCATACATGACCTTCACGACTTTATGACACAATTGAACGTTAACCAACGGAACATACGGCTGACGTATAATTTCGATCTAACCAGCCTATCCTTTTTGGACCTATCCATCACGCTTCAAAATGGTCAACTACATACGTGTACATTCCGCAAGGAAACGTCCGCAAACACCCTTCTGTGTGCCAGCAGCCACCATCCACATTGGCTATTGAATGGCATCCCGGTGGGACAATTCCTGCAAATTAAAAGGAACTGCACCAAGTCTAGGGACTATAGAAGGGAATCCTTAGAACTCTATGTGAGGTTCCGCGAACCCGGTTACTCCCATAGGCAAATTAGAAATGTAAGAAAAAAAGCTGCAGCAAGGGACAGGGCTAGTCTACTTGAGATGCATCCAACAAACTCCCCTGCCCTTAAACCTGAGGGTGGTGACCAAATCAGGTTAATTACCACCTTTGGACCACAGTGGAGGGAGGTTCGCTCCATTTTGGAGAAACACTGGGGGGTACTTACCAATTCCCCTGGGTTTCTTAATATAGTCGGCACCTCACTCATGTTGGTGGCCCGGAGGGCCAGAAACCTGGGTGATATGCTGGTTAAATCTGAATTCACCAAAAATCCTGATCCTACCTGGCTAGCTAACTACCCACGCAGTAAAGGGATGTTCCCCTGCAATAAATGTCAGATCTGCCCACTAGTACACATGATAGCTACTTTTTCCGACGCCCTGGGTAGGGAGCAGTTTGAAATACGTGATCTAATTAACTGTTCCACACCCAGGGTTGTCTATATGATAACTTGCCCTTGCCCCAAGATTTATGTAGGGAAAACCAAGAGGCCCCTCAAAGTACGCATTGGCGAGCACCTAAGAGAGATCAAGGATAAAGAAAAAATTCCAGAAAAACCACTAGCTAAACATTTTGCTTTAGAGCATGATAGAAGCATCAAGGGCATGCAGGTAAAGGGCATTTATGCCCTGAAGCTATCCAGCAGATGAGGTGACTTCGATCTTGTGCTCCTACAAAAGGAGAAACGGTGGGTGTACCGTTTGAAGTCCCTTGTCCCCCTGGGACTAAACACAGAACTAAACCTGCAGGCCTTTTTAAGCTCCTAAGTGACATCTGAACATCTCCTGGACCTAGCCACTCATATCATTTAAAATATGGTACCAAATATCCAAAAATAAATAATTTTCTAAAATGCAATACCTTAAATCATAATTAAACATAAAATAGAATAGACCATGAATTTCTACCCGATTAATATCAGTAAACCTATGTGTCATGATCAACGCTCTAATTATACAAATGATATCAAACCTCTACAAAATGACTTTTTATAGCTGCCCTTAATGTCATGTGAATTGTGTTCCCTGTCTCTACCTCATGTTTCTTCCCTCTTTTCCCTTGGAAATCAATAGTATGCACTTTTTATATTAATGTATTCCCTCCCAATTCATGCACATCTGTGCTATATGATAAACCTTGTGCTTCAGCCATAACACCCCACACGCTGGCTCGCTGATAGTGAATGAATCTCACGTTCTACATTGTCTCATACCAGGAAAACAATGCATTTGATTTAACCACACAGCTGATTGGCTACACAGAAGCCAGCACGTCACAATAAAAAGGTATGTGCTGGCTCCACCAATCAAACGTCCAGGAAGAAGCTACGCTACCACGCAACAGCGAAACGCGTTGACGTCATCACCCGCACCAACGCTGTTCACCGAGCGGATGGAGTGAGAGGAGCCGCACAGCAGCGAGGCACTATCCAGCATACCATACACGCTGACACAACCTCGCACTGCCCATGTGACCTGCGTCCAGCAAGGACTCTCTACCGTACGCAAGGAACGCCAGGACACCGCCAAGGTGATTTACGGCTGATGCCACTGTGCAGCTCCGGCAGTCCTCGGAATCTCTTCAGTCCCTTCCAGCATGACCAGTGAACCAGCCCTCAACAATCCCTGCGGAGGGTAAAGTATGAGCAAACTATAATCCACCCATGCCGGGGATATTATACAGCTGCATGCATACTACTGGTCTTCACTTGTGCCACATTGAAGTATCCCACATTGCACTTCCTAGCATTCAATGTATAGCTCTGAAGACCGTTCATGAACGGTGAATACTAAGTCCTATATTAAGCAATTCGGACTATTATCACTGCTCATATTACATGTTTGGACTTCATTGTGATTATATTTCTAGCCCCATTGCTGTGAACCACCCTGACTGTATTCAACAGACCATTTTTCTCCAGCAGGACTAGCCCAGCCATCCCCCTGGCTACCATCCTAATTCCCACCCTGGCTCTCCTCCCCTCCCTCCCTCCCCCCGCTCCATTTATATGCTTCTCGGCAACATATCCCACTAAATTCCACACTGGCCCTTATCCAGCACTGGCATGTAATTGATTGTCTTGACTTTATCTGACCGCCCTGTTGCTGAGCAGCATATATCAGTCCGGACAGTGTTTGTGCCGTAGTGTTCTTTGTGTGTGTTTTTTGTCGTGTCTGTCAGTACATTTTTTAGCAAGCCATGGTTTGGAGTCTCATGTTTTCTATAGTGCGTTAACCTTACACGTGTATGTTCCACCTTACCCAGGTGATTTTACAATGGATTAATAAATTGTTACCTTTGATATTATCATTCTATGTACTGACCATTAATTGCTATAGGTAACCTCTTTCCCCTTCCGGTAGCCTATACCGAAGACCCTTTCCCCTTCCCCCGGCCCTCACTCTAGTATTATATGCAGTTTATTTTGGTTACAGCAATTACACCTTACAGGTGAATGGTCAGGCACTGATCAGTAAGTGGACTGATCAAATCACCTATACTCACTTGCTCTATGTCCCTCCCCCTCTTCCCCCAAGGTTTCTCGTCTGCCCAAAGCCTATAGATGACAGACGGGAAGCAGCGCTGATGTGGGTTAACGTACCCATACGTCACCATTCGCCATACCAGTGTCCTGATTACCACCATAATCCATACCAGGATTCTGATCACTGCCATACCTCATAGTAGCATCCTGATCACCACTATACCCCATACCGGTATCCTGGTCACCGCTAGGGATGAGCTTCGAGTTCGAGTCGAACTCATGTTCGACTCGAACATTGGCTGTTCGCAAGTTCGCCGAACAGCGAACAATTTGGGGTGTTCGCGGCAAATTCGAATGCCGTGGAACATCCTTTAAAAGTCTATGGAAGAAATCAAAAGTGCTAATTTTAAAGGCTAATATGCAAGTTATTGTCATAAAAAGTGTTTGGGGACCCGGGTCCTGCCCCAGGGGACATGGATCATTGCAAAAAAAAGTTTTAAAAATTGCCGTTTTTTTAGGAGCAGTGATTTTAATAACGCTTAAAGTCAAACAATAAAAGTGTAATATCCCTTTAAATTTCGTACCTGGGGGTGTCTATAGTATGCCTGTAAAGGGGCGCATGTTTCCCATGTTTAGAACAGTCTGACAGCAAAATGACATTTTGAAGGAAAAAACCCATTTGAAACTACCCGCGGCTATTGCATTGCCGACAATACACATAGAAGTTCACTGATAAAAACGGCATGGGAATTCCCCAAAGGGGAACCCCGAACCAAAATTAAAAAAGAAAAATGACGTGGGAGTCCCCCTAAATTCCATATCAGGCCCTTCAGGTCTGGTATGGATATTAAGGGGAACCCCGGCCAAAATTTTAAGAAAAAATGACGTGGGGTTCCCCCTAAATTCCATACCAGACCCTTCAGGTCTGGTATGGATTTTAAGGGGAACCCCGCGCCAAAAAAAAACAAAACAATGGCGTGGGGTCCCCCGAAAAATCCATACCAGACCCTTATCCGAGCACGCAACCTGGCAGGCCACAGGAAAAGAGGGGGGGACGAGAGTGCGCCCCCCCTCCTGAACCGTACCAGGCCACATGCCCTCAACATTGGGAGGGTGCTTTGGGGTAGCCCCCCAAAACACCTTGTCCCCATGTTGATGAGGACAAGGGCCTCATCCCCACAACCCTGGCCGGTGGTTGTGGGGGTCTGCGGGCGGGGGGCTTATCAGAATCTGGAAGCCCCCTTTAACAAGGGGACCCCCAGATCCCGGCCCCCCCCTGTGTGAAATGGTAAGGGGGTACTTACCCCTACCATTTCACTAAAAAACTGTCAAAAATGTTAAAAATGACAAGAGACAGTTTTTGACAATTTGTTTATTTAAATGCTTCTTCTATCTTCCTTCATCTTCTGGTTCTTCTGGTTCTTCTGGTTCTTCCTCCTTCTTCTTTCTTCTCTTCTGCTCTTCTTCTCTTCTTCATTTTCTTCTCCGGGCCGCTCCGCACCCATGCTGGCATGGAGGGAGGCTCCCGCTGTGTGACGGCGCTCCTCGTCTGACAGTTCTTAAATAATGGGGGACGGGGCCACCCGGTGACCCCGCCCCCCTCTGACGCATGGGACATCATGGGACTTCCCTGTGGCATTACCCATGACATCACAGGGAAGTCCCGTCAAGTCACCGTGCGTCAGAGGGGGGCAGGGTCACCGGGTTGCCCCGCCCCTGAAGGGTCTGGTATGGAATTTAGGGGGAACCCCACGTCATTTTTTTAAAAAATTTTGGCCGGGGTTCCCCTTAATATCCATACCAGACCTGAAGGGCCTGGTATGGAATTTAGGGGGACTCCCACTTCATTTTTTTTTTGGTTCGGGGTTCCCCTTTGGGGAATTTCCATGCCGTTTTTATCAATGAACTTCTATGTGTATTGTCGGCAATGCAATAGCCGCGGGTAGTTTTAAATGGCTTTTTTCCTTCAAAATGTCATTTTGCTGTCAGACTGTTCTAAACACAGGAAACATGCGCCCCTTTACAGGCATACTATAGACACCCCCCAGGTATGAAATTTAAAGGGATATTACACTTTTATTGTTTGACTTTAAGCATTATTAAAATCACTGCTCCTGAAAAAATGGCCGTTTTAAAAACTTTTTTTGCATTGATCCATGTCCCCTGGGGCAGGACCCAAGTCCCCAAACACTTTTTATGACAATAACTTGCATATTAGCCTTTAAAATTAGCACTTTTGATTATTCATGTTCGTGTCCCATAGACTTTAACGGTGTTCGCGCGTTCGAACGAACTTTTTTCCTGTTCGCATGTTCTGGTGCGAACCGAACAGGGGGGTGTTCGGCTCATCCCTAGTCACCGCCATACACCATACCAGCATCCTGATCACCCCCATACCAGCATCCTAATCACCGCAATACCAGTGTCCTGATCACCACCACACCCCATACCAATGTCCTGATCACTGCCATACCAGTGTCCTGATCATCACTGTACCAGTGTCAACAGAGTCCGTGTCCCCAATTATTTCCACTGTCCTGGGCTCCAAAAATGTGATAGATAGTCAGGAAATTAGATACATCATTTATGCCCCTACAGTAGAACACCTTATTCACTTACTGTCCAGTAATGTACCGTCAATTCCAAAGCCTGTAAAAGTAATCCAAACAGCTAAAGAGCTGCTCGGATTACATTTACAGGCAGGGGATGGAGCCCCCTTCAACCATCGCCTTCATTGTGCTCTCCTGACTGTTCAGGGAACCTTGTAAGGAAACACCTGGCAGCATCTGGCTCCGAGCACACAGTGAGAGGAATTTATGATGTTCTTCCCACTGTGTGATGTCAGAAACCAAAGGCAACAAGGATTTAGTCACTTCATTGGTTCCTTGTTTAGGCAAAGCAGCTGATCAGACTAATCTGTATCTGATCAGTCTAATAGACCCCAGATCTCTCCATAAAGAGTACCTGTCATGGCCCCGGTCCATGCTATCACAAGGGATGGTGTTTATCCCTTGTGATAGCAATAAAGTTGATAAAAAAAATCAAGAGAGCAGGCGACACCAACAGGACTTAGTATGTCACACAAATGGGAGTTTACGCTCTCGAGATCCATTGTCAGTGAGGTTCCCAGGTAGGGATGAGCCGAACACCCCCCTGTTCGGTTCGCACCAGAATTCTGGTGCGAACAGGAAAAAAGTTTGTTCGAACACGCGAACACCGTTAAAGTCTATGGGACACGAACATGAATAATCAAAAGTGCTAATTTTAAAGGCTAATATGCAAGTTATTGTCATAAAAAGTGTTTGGGGACCTGGGTCCTGCCCCAGGGGACATGGATCAATGCAAAAAAAAGTTTTAAAAACGGCCATTTTTTCAGGAGCAGTGATTTAATAATGCTTAAAGTCAAACAATAAAAGTGTAATATCCCTTTAAATTTCGTACCTGGGGGGTGTCTATAGTATGCCTGTAAAGGGGCGCATGTTTCCTGTGTTTAGAACAGTCTGACAGCAAAATGACATTTTGAAGGAAAAAACTCATTTAAAACTACCCGCGGCTATTGCATTGCCGACAATACACATAGAAGTTCATTGATAAAAACAGCATGGGAATTCCCCAAAGGGGAACCCCGAACCAAAATTTAAAAAAAAAAATGACGTGGGAGTCCCCCTAAATTCCATACCAGGCCCTTCAGGTCTGGTATGGATATTAAGGGGAACCCCGGCCAAAATTAAAAAAAAATGACGTGGGGTTCCCCCTAAATTCCATACCAGACCCTTCAGGTCTAGTATGGATTTTAAGGGGAACCCCGCGCCAAAAAAAAAAAAAACGGCGTGGGGTCCCCCCAAAAATCCATACCAGACCCTTATCCGAGCACGCAACCTGGCAGGCCGCAGGAAAAGGGGGGGGGGAAGAGAGTGCCCCCCCTCCTGAACTGTACCAGGCCACATGCCCTCAACAATGGGAGGGTGCTTTGGGGTAGCCCCCCAAAACACCTTGTCCCCATGTTGATGAGGACAAGGGCCTCATCCCCACAACCCTGGCCGGTGGTTATGGGGGTCTGCGGGCGGGGGGCTTATCGGAATCTGGAAGCCCCCTTTAACAAGTGGACCCCCAGATCCCGGCCCCCCCTGTGTGAAATGGTAAGGGGGTACTTACCCCTACCATTTCACTAAAAAACTGTCAAAAATGTTAAAAATGACAAGAGACAGTTTTTGACAATTCCTTTATTTAAATGCTTCTTCTTTCTTCTATCTTCCTTCATCTTCTGGTTCTTCTGGTTCTTCTGGCTCTTCTGGTTCTTCCTCCGGCGTTCTCATCCAGCATCTCCTCCGCAGCGTTTTCTATCTTCTTCTCCTCGGGCCGCTCCGCACCCATTGCATGGGAAGAGGCTCCCGCTCTTCTCTTCTTCTTTTCTTCTCTTCTTCTCTTCTTCTCTTCTTCATTTTCTTCTCCGGGCCGCTCCGCACCCATGCTGGCATGGAGGGAGGCTCCCACTGTGTGACCCCGCCCCCCTCTGACGCATGGTGGCTTGACGGGACTTCCCTGTGACGTCACGGGGAATGCCACAGGGAAGTCCCATCATGTCCCGTGCGTCAGAGGGGGCGCAGTCACCGGGTGGCCCCATCCCCCGTTATTTAAGAACTGTCAGACGAGGAGCGCCGTCACACAGCGGGAGCCTCCCTCCATGCCAGCATGGGTGCGGAGCGGCCCGGAGAAGAAAATGAAGAAGAGAAGAAGAGAAGAAAAGAAGAAGAGAAGAGAAGAGCGGGAGCCTCCCCCCATGCCGTGGGTGCGGAGCAGCCCTAGGAGAAGAAGATAGAAGACGCCACGGAGGAGATGCTGGACGAGAACGCCGGAGGAAGAACCAGAAGAACCAGAAGAACCAGAAGATGAAGGAAGATAGAAGAAAGAAGAAGCATTTAAATAAAGGAATTGTCAAAAACTGTCTCTTGTCATTTTTAACATTTTTGACAGTGAAATGGTAGGGGTAAGTACCCCCTTACCATTTCACACAGGGGGGGGCCGGAATCTGGGGGTCCCCATGTTAAAGGGGGCTTCCAGATTCCGATAAGCCCCCCGCCCGCAGACCCCCACAACCACCGGCCAGGGTTGTGGGGATGAGGCCCTTGTCCTCATCAACATGATACCCCAAAGCACCCTCCCAATGTTGAGGGCATGTGGCCTGGTACGGTTCAGGAGGGGGGGGCGCACACTCGTCCCCCCTCTTTTCCTGCGGCCTACCAGGTTGTGTGCTCAGATAAGGGTCTGGTATGGATTTTTGGGGGGACCCCACTCCGTTTTTTTTTTAAATTTTGGCCGGGGTTCCCCTTAATATCCATACCAGACCTGAAGGGCCTGGTATGGAATTTAGGGGGACTCCCACATCATTTTTTTTTTTAATTTTGGTTCGGGGTTCCCCTTTCGGGAATTCCCATGCCGTTTTTATCAATGAACTTCTATGTGTATTGTCGGCAATGCAATAGCCGCGGGTAGTTTTAAATGGGTTTTTTCCTTCAAAATGTCATTTTGCTGTCAGACTGTTCTAAACACTGGAAACATGCGCCCCTTTACAGGCATACTATAGACACCCCCCAGGTACAAAATTTAAAGGGATATTACACTTTTATTGTTTGACTTTAAGCATTATTAAAATCACTGCTCCTGAAAAAATGGCCGTTTTTAAAACTTTTTTTTGCATTGATCCATGTCCCCTGGGGCAGGACCCAGGTCCCCAAACACTTTTTATGACAATAACTTGCATATTAGCCTTTAAAATTAGCACTTTTGATTTCTCCCATAGACTTTTAAAGGGTGTTCCACGGCATTCGAATTTGCCGCGAACACCCCAAATTGTTCGCTTTTCGGTGAACTTGCGAACAGCCAATGTTCGAGTCGAACATGAGTTCGACTCGAACTCGAAGCTCATCCCTATTCCCAGGGTGTCCAAACTGAGAAATGAGAACACTCCGTAGGAGTCCCACTGAAGTGGTGGGTTGGGGGAAAACACCATGGAGATATTATGTGGAGGGGTTAGTAGGTCTGAGGAGGTAATATTCAGCCCAGTAGCATAGGAAGGCACTGATCAGGTGGGGTGTAATGGTATGGCACTGAGGTTAAGCTCTGAATGATCCCACAGGTCTCAAATTTTTGAGAATTGAGGAAGTGAATCATGGACTAACGCGGTAGTATTTTCCATTCTGCAGATCTGTTCCAGTATCTGTAGAGCCTGTGGGAGGGTGGTTGGATAGGTGGATAGCCATCTTAAGGGTATGGCTCTCTTTGCTGCCAGGAAAATAAAGGTAGCTCATTTTTGGGTGTGTCTGGAAATGCCAGGGGACAGCAGGCCTAATAGTTAATGGATCGGGTCAAGGGGGAGGTTGGTTTCTATAAGGCCCTGTAGAAGGGCTTGAATGGAGGAACCGAATGGTTGGATGATGGGGCATTCCAAAAATATGTGAAAATGTGAGCCAATGTCACCCAGGCATCTCCAGCACACCCATGGAACCTTAGGGCCATATCTATGTAGGACTTCTGGGGTTCTATATCAGAAGAGCAGTATCTTATAAGCCATCTCTCTCTGCTCCAAGCACAATGATGATTTGGAAACAGCTTCCCAGATCCTCTGCTATTGAGGGACAATAATGGGTCATTGGATGGGCTGGGACCATTTCTGCATGTATTGGTATAGTGCGTCGGTGAGTGGGAGAACATGATGGAGATACTTATAGATATTTGAAATAAGATCGGTTTGGGATGGACCTTGAGCACATAAGAGTTCAAATGGGGTAGGTTTATCCAAGGTTAGGGTAGGGGACTTAGAGGAGAAGTAGTGTTTAAACTGGAGGTAGGAGTAGAATAGTTGTTTGAAAATCTGGTGTTTTCATTGTATTTCTGTAAAAGGTAGGAGGATATGGGTGAGTGGGTACACTATGTTTCGAAGCTGAAAAATTCCAGCCTGTGTCCAAGGGAGCATTCTGATGTAAGATAAACTATCTGGAGTATCGGGGTTAAAAAGCACATTTAATAGGGGTGGGGATGGGGAAGAGAGAGAGGACTGAAGGGAACAGCCATATCGAGAGAGTGAATATCACTGGGTGTAGGCATAGGCCTCGTAGTTGAGCTATAGCGGTCTCCAGGCTTGACCAAATCATGGAGCAGGGGTGGACTGGGCTTGTTATGCTCATTTCTATCTCTGACCAAATACTAGTTGCCATTCTGGTGGACTATGTAATAATTGGTTTAAGATGGGTGGCAAAATAATATTTGATAAGGTCCGGGGCTCCCATACCACCTCTAGGGCAGGGGGGGCTAGCATTACTGAACTGGCTATTCGATGGGCTTTGTTATGCCAAATGAAGTTAAAAAATGACCTCTGTGTAGCTTTAAGCTGTGACATAGGGATAGGGACTGGCAGGGTTTCAAATACAGGAGTCTCGGTAGGATAGACATCTTCAGGACATTGGTTTGACCCGAGAGAGAGGGGAAAGGTGTCCCACTGTCGTAAGAGTCAATGAATGTCACAGAAGAGTGGGGGGAAGTTGGCCTGACAGAGGGAGAGATAGGAGGTGGTTAGGTTTATCCCTAAGTCTTTTAGGGAGTGTGGGCACCAATGATAGGGGTAGTTTTATTGAAGAGTGGCAAGGACTGAGGGTGGGATGTGTAGTGGCAGGGCTTCTGTCTTGCTGGTGTTGATTTTGTACCTAGAGATTGAGCTAAATGTCTTTAAAAGGTTGTGGAGGTTTGGGAGGGAGGTATGGGGGTTGGTTAATGTCAGTAGAATGTCATCAGCAAATAAAGATAACTTATATTACCTTTGGCGTAATGAGACCCCACGGTTGTTAGGATGAGTGCGAATGGCTTTAGCTAAAGGTTCTAAACAAAGAATAAAGAGTAGGGGAGATAACGGGCATCCTTGTCTGGTACCATTACTCAAGGGGAAAGATGGCAACAAATAGTAGGATAGTTGGGCTTGGGAGGAAGGTCAGGAATATAGAGGGTGTAGTGCTGCCATGAAGGGGCTCTGAAATCCATAATTGGAGAGGGTAGCAAATATCAAAGACCAGCTGAGCCGATCAAAGGCTTTTAGTGTTAGAGCTCAGTATTAGAGCTGGGCGAGTTGTTTTATTTAACAGGTCAATGAGGTCAATGGTGTGTCTTGTGTTGTCGCCGGCATGCCTGGCAGGTACAAAGCCTACTTGGTCTTTTTGTATGAGTGTGGGGATTATGCGGGATAGTCTGTTGGCCAGAATTTTTGTGAATATCTTATAATCAGAAAAAATTAAAGCAATGGGTCTATAATTGTCAGGGAGGGAGAGATCCTTACCAGGCTTGAGAGATCCTTACCAGGTTTAGGAATTATGGAGATGCGGGCATGGAGAAATTGGGGATAGGGTTCAGTGCCTTTGAGCAACGAGGCGTATAGTGATATCAGGTGTGGGCTTAAAATTAGGAGGAAAGTTTTATAATATGAGTAAGGCAGACCATCTGGGCCAGGTGATTTATGAGTCGGGAGATTCTTGACTACTTAGGCTAGTTCCTCAGGGGTGATCACAGACTTCAGGGAGTGAAGGTGGTCAAAAAAAGAGTCAAATTTTTCTTGTGTGAATTGGCAATTGGGGTCCGTTTGTAGGCAGTTGTATAGTTTATGATATAAATCTCCAAATATTATGGACATAGTGAGAGGGCAATACAGTAAGTGGGGGTACCATTAGTTTGCATGAGAAAATCTGGAAAGGAGTGGAAGGGGCGGGGCGGGGCTTCAGTTTATTTACCAGCATTCTATGTGGTTTGTTGGAGGACTACATTTTTGTTTGGGCCACAGAAGAGATTTATCGATCTCTTCATGTCTAGGGATCTGATTTGTTTACGTAGAAAAATAACTGTTCAGAGCCTAGCCACCGTGGGGGAAGATACCAAGAGTCTCTCAGCTTTGCAAAGCTTGGACAAGAGAGAAGAGCGTTGGAACGCTGCATCTTTTCTCAAGCAGGAGCTCGTAGAAATACAGTGCCCTCGGAAGACGGCTTTATGTGCTTCCCACAAGGTGGAGGCCCCAGAGACCGTATTTGTGTTGAATTGGAAATAATCAGATAAGCTGTTGAGTAGGCAGTCTCTAGTTTCTGGGATACAAAGTAGGGACTCATTGAGGCACCAGTGACACAATCTGGGGGAGGTGAAGGATAAGGCTATGTCAAAGTATACAGAAGAGTGGTCTGACTATGTTATGGGGTTATTTTCTAAGGAGATCGTGGAAGTCAGAAGGGTAGAAGAGACAAAGAAATGGTCTAGTCTGGAGTAAAGCTTGTCGGGGTGGGAATATAACGTGTATTGCTTGTGCGTGGGATGCTTAATCCCCCAGATATCCAGGATATTGTGAGCTCTTATGAGTTTACGGAAAGGATTTTGAAAGTCGGTCGGCTTTGGTGGGTGTCGTGGAGGAGAATAGTATACTCCTGTCTTTGCTGGGGGACATGGTCATGTTAAAATCCCCACCAATAACTGTAAAGGGTTGAGAGAATTTGTCTAAGGTGTCAAACATGGTGGATAGAAACTGAACTTAGCCAGAGTTAGGAGCATAGACATTAACTATAGTAAGAGAGTGGGTGAGAAATGAACAATCGAGGATAATAAATCTGCCATGGGGGTCCAGGTGTGAGGATTTGATGCGTAGGGGACATGAGCGATTGATTAAAATCGCCACACCTGCCTTCCCAGATGGGTCGGAGGCCATGAAAGATGTCGGGAGACTTTACTAGCAAATTTGAAGGATACCCCAGGGTGGAAATGAGTCTTCTGGATCATAATTATATCAGCCTAAGAAGATTCAAACTCTTTTAAAGCCAGCCATCTCTTTTAAATAGAGTTTAAACCTTTAAAACTACAAGTAAGCAATTTCAGCGCCATTGTGGTTTAGTCTGTTGAAAAGGCATGTGATAAACTGCATAATAAACATTGGATGAAGAATCCCATGGTGTGCAAGGTATATAAAGGATATAAGATAACATAATGAAATTATGAAGAACAGTAGCATTGTAACATTAATACATTAGATCTATGAGGTGTAATATCCACAGGTCAGAAAAAAAACCTGTAAAAAACAAGTAAAAAGGAAGCACAAAAAAAAAAGGAACAACAAAAAAAAAATTTTTTATCCAAAATGAAACCTGGAAGGCGGGGTGCCTTCAGGATGCCCAGGTCGAAGCCTTAAGCTAGGAAGGGGAGCATGAGGGTCTCCAAAAAAGGGGAGTTAGAGTCCCCCATTGTCCTCCGGATTATAAAGCCTGGAATACAGAACAGAAAACATATGGAAGGTCACATCTTCAAACCAGGGTGCAATAAGTGCACAGGTGATGCACTCCATGGGCAAGGGGTGGATGGGCCCACTGGCCACATAGGAATGTCAGGGGGCCAAGTAAAATCACTGTTCCCAGCTAGTACATATATTAGCGGTCTTCAGGTTGGAAAGCTGGTCAGAGGGCGCCTCTGAGGTGTGAAGTTGGACTTGTGTTGTTTCTGCCTCACTGGGGTCCAGATGCTGCCTGGGGCTGTCAGCGGCCTAGGAGTGGCACAGGATCTTCATCAGGGAGGGGTGGCACAGGATCTTCATCAGGGAGGGGTGGTAGACCCAGATTGCGCAGGAAGGCATCACTTTCCTGGAGATCAAGTAGGGAGTATTGTATGCCGTTACATGAGGCAGAGAGGCGGAAGGGGAAACCCCAGCGGTATATGACTTTGTGGGTCTGGAGGTGTAGTGTGACCGGGAGAAGGTTTCTTCTTTTTGCCAGCGTTATAGGGGAGAGATCACTGAAGATCTGGATTCTGGACCCTTTGAAGTCAAGCCTGGATTTATTGTGGGTGGCTATGGTTAAGGTTTCTTTGCTGTCATAGTAATGAAATTGGACAATCACATCCAATCACATCCAATGAGTGATCTGTGAGCCCTGTCCAAACGCCAGTCAGTATCAGGGATATTGGGAGCTACTATATTGAACAGGCTTAGTAGGTAGGGGCAGAGTTTCTGGTCTTCCACTGTTTCTGGAATACCCCTGATCCGCAGATTTTGTCTGTGTTCTCTGTTCTCCAGGTCCTCCTGTTGGGCTTGGAGCTGGGTGACAGAGTGTTTTTTTTTGGCAGCATTGTCCTCTTCCAGGATGTTCACATATTGTATAAGTTCATCGAACTTTGTCTCCAGGGTGTCAGTGCGTTCTCCCAGCTGTACTTTTTCCCCTCTCAGCTCTTTAGCAATTTTACCCACCTCTTGTGCAATGTTATGGGTGTGGGCTTAGAGCAGGGATTGCAGTTTGGCATCCAAGATTTCTTCCGTCATTGGTGGGGGGATCTCTGTGCTGGAGTGGGGGGATATCAAAGAGGGTACCTGTCTCAGGCTCTCGGTGCTCCAGTGGGTCCAGTGTGTCATCCTGGATACTCGAGGCCACGGATGCAGGCCTGTGTAGATAACGCTCCATGGTGGAGGAGGCCCAATACCAATTTTGCCCATGAGATGCACGGCCACTGCGGGAGTTTGGAGAGGTGACTCCCGTGGCTATTGATGCTGCGAGTCGGGTGGCAGGAGTCCCAGAGTGGCAACGGAGGATGGAACTCGAGTCTCAAACGTCCGCCATGTCCAAAAGCCACACATGCGCCCTGTGTTTGTTTTTTTTTTTTTTTTAATCCTAAATACCTTCTCTCACAGCACCTCTGTGCCTTCACGTGTCCTCCTCTGCTCTCCTTCCCCAATCTAAGAAATGCCGAGGGAGGGGCTGAGATACCCCTCTGACATCAACCGGCCAGCAGAGGAAGGTCACATGACCGCACATCAGTGCTGTGAGAGAAGGTATTTAGGATTAGAATTAAAAAAAAAGGACAGCAGTACTTTGTATCTTGATAAAACAGAGAGGATAGCAGTTATTCTGGTCTATCTAGGCTGTGAAAAAGTCCTACACATGTGGTATTTCCATACTCAGGAGGCATAGCAGAATGTGTTTGGGAGTGTAATTGCAAGCATGCCTATGCTGTGTGTGAGAAATAGCTTGTTAAAATGACAACTTTGTAAAAAAACAAAAAACAAAAACAAATTTTATTTAATTTCTTCACTTTCCAAAAAACTGTGACAAAAAAAATGACAACTTTAAAAACTCACTGTGCCTCTTACTAAATACATTGCACTGGTGATTAAATATCATCAAAAGAAAGCTCTAAATGTCTCAAAAAATGATACAAATTTAATTTGGGTGCAGTGTTTTATGTCCGAGTAATTGTCTCAAAGTATTAGAGCGCTAAAAGCTGAAAATTGGCTTGGACTGTAAGGGGATGAATGTGTCCGGACTTGAAGTGGTTAAAGTAAAGGAATGCTTGATTTGTGTCCCATTCCACCAGCACTCTTCTCTGATCCTCATATGTGGGTGGGTTCTCAACATCTTCATGTACAATGAAAGATTTCTGGCCCTGCATTGTACATGATGACATTGGAGAGGCCAAGCACCAGAAACGAGGTGATTCTTTAAAGGACAGGTTGTACAGAGGGGAGGAATCTTGAGGGAACAAGGAAAAGGGTATGTATGTATCAGCTTTAAACAACCCTAAACTAAAGGGGAGGCATATGCAAATAATATTTTACTGCTGACTGGAGTTCAACTCTAAAAAAAAACAAAATAAAAGTAATACAAGTATTACAAAACATTTTCTGAACTGCATAGCTTCATCAGCAATAGTAATACATTAAAGTGAATATTTCCGTTCCTCAAGCATTTAAACATAATAGTAACTGCCCATCAGCTGTTTCAAGGAAAATGTTTAATCCAAGCAAACTGATGTTACTGATATGCAAACTTGTCTTTTTATTAAGACATACCTCCCAACACCTGATTCGCCGCGATCATCCCAGAAATTGGTCCCTGTCCCGGAAGTCCCAGCGAATCAGGGCTGAGTCCTGGAATGCCCACAGCATGTGCGGGCGTCTCGGTTCCAGCACGCCGTCCACGAGTAACATCTAATATGGCAGCCAGCATATCTCCCGAGGACTCACTGCAGAGAGGAGTGCACTGAATCCACCCCTTCCTCCTCCTGTGTTTTCCTGTACACAGAGGAGGCGATGGGGAGCAGCACAGCACTCTGCCACAATGCGGCACTGAGGTAGGATTACCGCAGCTGCGTAGACTCCGTCAGTCCGGGAAGTGGGTGTTCATACCCCCAGCCAGCACCAGACGCAGACCCCGTTCCTCTGAATGTCCTCTCCCCATAAGTCCGCTCTCCTGAGTCCCGCCAGCAGCACCTCCCCCCGCTTCTGCTGCTGAATGTGCTCTCTCCTCTGCCAGGTCTGTGACAAATCCGATTTCTGTGAGACTTGCAGAGGGAGGCATGGGGGGTGGATAGATGGAGCTGGGATGGGGGGGAGAAGGATGGAGGTGGGATGGATGGATGGAGCTGAGATGGATGGATATATGGAGCTGAGATGGGGGGATGGATGGAGCTGAGATGGGGGGGTGGATGGAGCTGGAATGGGATAGATGGAACTGAGATGGGGGAATGGATGGAGCTGGGATGGGGGGATTGATAGAGCTGGGGTGGGGGAGATGGATGGAGCTGGGATGGAATCAGGGGGAGGAAAGGATCCAGAATGGGATCATGGTTGTCAATGGAGACGGGATGGGATCAGGAGGATGGGTGGAGCTGGGATGGGATCAAAGGGAGAAATAGAACCAGGAGGGGATCAAGGGGACGGATGGAGCTGGGGTGGGATCAATGGGATGGATGGAGCTGGGATGTGATCAGGAGGATGGATGAAGCTGGGATAGGATCAGGGGATGGATGGAGCCGGGATGGGATCGAGGGAAGGATGCAGCCCAGATGGGATCAAGGGGAAGGATGGACTTGGGATGGGATCGAGGGAAGAACGGAGCCAGGATGGGATCGAGGGGAAGGATGGAGTCGGGATGGGATCAAGGGGGAGGATGGAGCCGGTATGCAATGGTGAAATAGATAGAGTTGGGATGGGATCAGGGGGAAGGATGGATCCGGGATGGGATCAGGGGATGGATGAAGCCAAAATGGGATTAGGGGGATGGATGGATCTGGAATGGGATTGAGGCAATATATGGAGCCACCGCCTGCATTCTGTACATTACATACTCCTGTCCCCTGCATTCTGTACATTACACACACCTGTCCTCTGCATTCTGTACATTGCACACACCTGTCTCCTGCATTCTGTACATTACACACTCCTGTCCCCTGCATTCTGTACATTACACACTCCTGCACTATATACACAATACTGTACAGCATATAATTCTCACCGAAGTCTTCATTGTCTCAACAGTTGCTGGTTGCTATGCAGTCCCTGACTATTTTAATGAAGTTCTTCTTTAACAAGATTGGGAGCCTGATCCCCAGTCAGGCGACCAAAAAGTAGTGGGGGCGTGTTGGACTATTACGGTACAGTACAAATAACAATATAGAGAATATACCAATAATATAAAATAAATAGTCGATTTTATTGATGCAAAAGACAAATCATTGGTAATACACTACAGCAAAGTAAAAATGAAAAAAACAATCAAAGCATGTTTTATAGGTACAAGGAAGCCTGGGGTTTTGTTTAACCACACCCCTTGGGCCCCTCCCACTGCTAAAACACACAATCACACCAAAGTCCGACGGATTCGTGCATGATGACGTACGATGGATTAAAATAAGGAAGTTGATAGCCAGTAGCCAATAGCTGCCCTAGCGTCAGTTTTCATCCGTCGGACTAGCATACAGACGAGCGGATTTTTCGACCGGATTCGAGTCCGTCCGAAAGATTTGAAACATGTTCCACATCTAAAGTCCATCTGATTTTCGACCAAAAAAGTCCGCTGCAGGTCCGATGAAGCCCACACATGGTCGGATTGTCCGACGGATTTGTCCCGTTGGACCAGTCTGGTTGAAAAGTCTGCCCGTGTGTACACGGCATTAGGTTCAAATTTTTACATAGGCTTTTCCATGTGTTTTTTATGGGGTTTTTATGCATTTTGTTTTTTTTGCATTTTTGGTGCTTATTTCATGCTCCTTTCTTTGCTTTTTTCCTGTATTCTCTTTGAAGTGTATGAGGTCAAAAAATGCACCAAAAGAAGTGCCTGCACTTTTTTCTAAGTTGCACAGAAGCTCATTGCATAGGTGTGAACTATCCCCATAGACATTAACCACTTTATGACCACCCTATTGTAGCTTTACTGCTACAGGGCGGCCGCTGTGCACAGGATCACATACACTGCACACGACAGGTGTCCCAATACTTTTGGTAATATAGTGTATAAATACGTGATCCCGCACTTCTGAGTCGTGGGCGTGAATGCGCGCCACCACTCCTGCAGTAATTATGCACGCTCAATGTCCACCGGCACCCGTCGATCATTCATTACACAGGCAGAACAGCAGTAAACAAGGAAGATTGCCGTTCTGTCAGTACAGAAGGCATGGATCCTGTGTTCCTGCAAAGCAGGGACACCGATTCATGCTTTCTCCTAGTAAAAGCACCTCCCACACAGTTCACAAACACTGGCTCAGCACACAGTTAAACCTTTGATCACCCGGGATGTTAACCCCTTCCCAGCCAGTGTCATTAGTACAGTGACAGTGCACATTTTTAGCACTAATCACTGTGTTAGTGTCACTGGTTCCCAAAAAGTGTCAAATTTGTCAGTTAGCGTCTGATTTGTCTGCCGTTATATCACTGCCATTATTAGCATAAGTCACTGATTGCCGCTATTAATAATAAAAATAAATAAACAAATAAAAAATGTATAAATATATCCCATAGTTTGTAGCCGCTATAACTTTTGCGCTAATCAATCATTATACGCTTATTAGGATTGTTTTACTAAAAATATGTAGCTGAATACATATTGGTCTAAATTGATGAAGAAATTTGATTTTGTATTGGATATGCAGATTTGGATTATAGCAGAAAGTAAGGCACAACTCAATTTTTGAGAAAGCTCAACAATATACAACAATTACCACCAAATATACTTCTATTCACTATGGATTTAGAATCTCTGTACAGTAACATCCCTCACAAGGATGGGTTGGCTGTATGTCACAGATTCTTATCATTCTCACCAAACCACACATACACTGCTGAGGATGTTACACAGCTCATCAAATTCATATTTACACACAACTACTTCACTTTCAACAATAACATCTATCTCCAGTGTATGAATACTGCTATGGGATGTAAAATAGCACCACAATATGCAAACATATTCATGGCTAACCTGGGGACAAATTCCTGAACAACATACAACAAAAGCCATACAGATATTATTGCCATATCAATTATATTTTCATCATATGGACAGAAGGTTAAGTAAATCTCAAACAGTTTTACTCATTAATCAACACTTTTCACCCATCTATAAAACTAAAAATGGATTATTATAACACACATGTCAACTTCCTAGACACCACAGTATACATCAGAGATGACAAGCTTCACACTTCGATATGCAGGAAACTGACTGACAGATGCAACTATCTCCACATCTCCAGTTTTCACCCCCAACATACTAAACGGCCATCATACACAGCCAGGCCATCAGATACCACAGAACATGTTCAGATCCAGAAGACAGAGATAAAGATTTCAGAACACTAGCAGACCCCTTCCATAAGAAAGGTTACAAAGATAAAACCATCAACAACAGCACACAGCCTTGAAAACTCGAAGAGAAAATCTCCTCCAATACAAATAGAAAAAAACAAATAACCGTGTACCTCTAGTCACCACATACAATCCAGCACAAGAAGGGATAAAAAAGATAATCAAAGATTTACAACCCATCATAACAGAGGATGAAACTATGAAAAGAATATTCAAACAACCCCCAATACTGGCTTTCAGACAACCGCCCAACCTCAGACATAAACTAATCAGCAGGAAACTTCATTCTGATTATGAAGTCACTAATAATGGAAGCAAATGCTGCAATGAAGAACACAACCATATCAATCTATCTAAAAGTATCACACACAAATGGGACCTTCAAAATCATGGAAGCATACAGCTGCACCTCCAGTAATGTCATGCACCTCATCCAATGCAAAAGATGTAGCAAATGATCTTATGTTGGTGAAACAGGACAGAAGTCAAGGAACATAGAAAAGATAGTTTCTGCACACCTGTGGGACACAATTTCTGACAACCAGACCACACTATAAAAAACCTCAATGTTTTAGTTCTTAAAGGGAATTTCAGAACTATCCAGGAAAGAAAAACTTTTGAACTAAGAATGGTACTTCTACAGTTCCTTAAAAAAGTAATCATACTTCTTGAAATTTTCCACATTTTGCCATGTTACAACCAAAAACGTAAACGTAAATGTATTTTATTGGGTTTTTATGTGATAGACCAACATAAAGTGACACATAATTGTGAAGTGGAAGGAAAGTGATAAATGTTTTTCAAAATTATTTACAAATAAATATGTGAAAAGTGTGGTGTGCATTTGTATTCAGTCCCCCCGAGTCAACACTTTGTAGAACCACATTTTACTGCAATTACAGCCTTAAATCGTTTTGGGTATGTCTCTACCAGCTTTGCACATCTAGAGAGTAACATTTTTGCCATTTTTTCTTTGCAAAATAGCTCAAGCTCTGTCAGATTGGATGGAGAACATCTGTGAACAGCAATTTTCAAGTCTTGCCACAGATTCTCAGTTGGATTTACGTCTGGACTTTGATTGGGCCATTCTAACACATGAATATGCTTTGATCTAAACCATTCCATTGTAGCCCTGGCTGTATGTTTAGGGTTGTCCTGTTGCAAGGTGAACCTCCGTCCCAGTCTCAAGTGTTTTGCAGACTTTAACAGGTTTTCTTCTAAGATTGCCCTGTATTTGTCTCCATCTATCTTCCCATCAACTATGACCAGCTTCCCTGCTGCAGAAAAGCATCCCCACAACATGATGCTGCCACCACTATGTTTCACGGTGGGGATGGTATGTTCAGGGTGATGTGCACTTTTAGTTTTCTGCCACACATAGCGTTTTGCTTTTAGACCAAAAAGTTCAATTTTGGTCTCATCTGACCAGAGCACCTTGTTCCACGTCTTTGTTCCACGCCAAATGGCTTCTGGCAAACTGCAAACAGGACTTCTTATGGCTTTCTTTCAACAATGTCTTTCTTCTTGCCACTCTTCCATAAGGGCCAGATTTGTGGAATGCATGACTAATACTTGGACAGATTCCCCCACCTGAGCTGTGGATCTCTGCAGCTCCTCCAGAGTTACCTCTTGGCTGCTTCTCTGAATAATGCTCTCCTTGCCCCAGCTGTCAGTTTAGATTGACGGCCATGTCTTGGTAGGTTTTCAGTTGTGCCATACTCTTTCCATTTTCAGATGATGGATTGAACAGTGCTCAGTGAGATGGTCAAAGCTTGGGATATTTTTTTATTACCTAACCCTGCTTTAAACTTCTCCACAAGTTTATCCCTGATTTGTCTGGTTCTTCACCACACACCAATGTCCAGACCCCTTTCAGGTTCTTGAAAGGGGACAGCTTCTCTGTGTAAATGTTATTGTACCCTGGCATGGTTTATGTGCCTATACTCTTTATCCATTGATGAAGACCATCACCTCCCCATAGGAGTCACATTTTGGTCACCAGTTGATGTTTTTGTTTTCCTCTTATTTAATTGTGTTTGATATGAGGAGGCAGCGGGTGGCACCCATCTTGATTTTGATATTTTGACCTCATGTTCCCCCTGATGATCTATGGATAGGGATGAGCCGAACACCTCCCTGTTCGGTTCGCACCAGAACATGCGAACAGGCAAAAATTTTGTTCGAACATGCGAACACCGTTAAAGTCTTTGGGACACGAATATAAATAATCAAAAGTGCTAATTTTAAAGGCTTATATGCAACTTATTGTCATAAAAAGTGTTTGGGGACCTGGGTCCTGCCCCAGGGGACATGGATCAATGCAAAAAAAAGTTTTAAAAACGGCCGTTTATTCGGGAGCAGTGATTTTAATAATGCTTAAAGTGAAACAATAAAAGTGTAATATTCCTTTAAATTTTGTACCTGGGGAACTAGAAGAATTTTTTGTGAAATGGCAGGGGTACTTTTGTACCCCCTTACCATTTCACACAGGGGGGAGGGCCGGGATCTGGGGGTCCCCTTGTTAAAGGGGACTTCCAGATTCTGATAAGCCCACTGCCCACAGACCCCCACAACCACCGGGCAAGGGTTGTGGGGATGAGGCCCTTGTCCCCATCAACATGGGGACAAGGTGTTTTGGGGGCTACCCCAAAGCACCCTCCCAATGTTGAGGGCATGTGGCCTGGTACGGTTCAGGAGGGGGGCCCCTCTCTTTTCCTGTGGCCTGCCAGGTTGCGTGCTCGGATAAGGGTCTGGTATGGATTTTGAGGGGGACCCCATGCCATTTTTTTTTATTTTGGCCGGGGTTCCCCTTAATATCCATACCAGACCTGAAGGGCCTGGTATGGAATTTAGGGGGACCCCCATGTCATTTTTTTTTTAATTCTGGTTCGGGGTTCCCCTGTGGGGAATTCCCATGCTGTTTTTATCAATGAACTTTTATGTGTATTGTCGGACCGGCAATTCAATAATAGCCGCGAGTAGTTTTAAATGACTTTTTTTCCCTTGAAATGTCATTTTGCTGTCAGACTGTTCTAAACACGGGAAACATGCGCCCCTTTACAGGCATACTATAGACACCCCCCAGGTACGAAATGTAAAGGAATATTACACTTTTATTGTTTCACTTTAAGCATTATTAAAATCACTGCTCCTGAAAAAACTTCAGTTTTTAAAACTTTTTTTTGCATTGATCCATGTCCCCTGGGGCAGGACCCAGGTCCCCAAACACTTTTACGACAATGCCATGCATATAAGCCTTTAAAATTAGCACTTTTGATTTTTCCCAAAGACTTTTAAAGGGTGTTCCGCGGCTTTCGAATTTGCCGCGAACACCGCAAATTGTTCGCTGTTCAGCGAACTGGCGAACAGCCGATGTTCGAGTCGAACATGAGTTCGACTCGAACTCGAAGCTTATCCCTATCTATGGACTGCTCCATGGATTCCTGAGAAGGCTATAGCTCTCAGGTATACTCTTGATCTGTTCACTTTCTCCATTTAAGGCCACCAACTTTCTTTTTTTTTTTTTTTTTTTTTTCCTTTTCAAATAATTTATTGAGAATACAACAATACAATTTTACAGTACTGGTTTTAAATTTATGTAAGGTTACAAAATATGAGGAAAAGGAACTTCTCAATAATAACTTAGAATAATAATACTTAAGTTATCTTGTAGAAATCAGTAAGAAAATCTATTATCCAGTGTACATATCGGAATTATATGGTTATAACAATTAATAGAGCTTTTGTAATTGGAAAAATAAATAAATAAGTAAATAAATATATATATAAAAAAAATACAATATGTCACAATAGTGAGACATAAAATGCAACTAAATTAGATAAATTGGGTATTAATGAGATGACCTAGAGAGACACCCAAACAACCAGGGCCAAGGTCCAGGCTATTTGGCCCGGCATATCCCGGGTGTATGGGTGTCCCTCCAAAGCATCCCCATCAAAGGTATAGTTAGTTTGCATCTGAAAAAGACATAGTTTGCCTAACCAAATAATAATTTAATAGAAATAGATAAAGACATATTTTTTTATTATACATCACTAAAAATAAAATTTAATAAGTGGGAATATATGGTGGGATCTGAAATGGTTACGGAGGGAATTTGGGGTCTTCAGAGAGAAGCGAGTGTTAAGTATTTATGGGAACATGTAATAATATAGACCGTGAAGGTCGTAGATCTCCTTAAGGTAAAAGAAGTGAATAGTTCAAATCCGGTGGTAGTATGTGTGTTATCCATGAAAGCCAAAGAGATTCAAATTTGTCCAGTTTATCAAGTATGATTGCCTCCATTTTAGCATGGATCATAGCTTGAGTTACCCGTTGTTTTACAGATATGTCACAAAGCTTATTGGTTTTCCAGGCTTTTGCTATCGATTGTTTTGCAGCTGTTGTGACATATAGTAAAAGTTTAAATTGACGTTGAGTTATGTTTCGTGGCTTATTATTTAGGAGGGCTACCAATGGATCCGGTTGTAATGTGGTTTCAAACATTGTAGAGAGAATTTGAAATATTTTTGACCAATATGTTTGGACTATTGGACAAGTCCACCAAATATGCAGATGTGTACCAATGTCGCTGCATCCGCGAAAACAGTGAGGGGGGTATTGGGGAAGGTATTTTGATATACGTGCTGGCACTAAATACCACCTGGTAAGAACTTTATAATTTGTTTCTAGGGCAACTATGTTGGGTGTGGCTGATTTTGTAGATTGCCAGATTTGTGACCAATCCAGTGAGTCTGGAGGAAGGTTTAAATCAGCTTCCCATTTGGTAGTATAAGACGGGGGAGAGGAATTTGTTTGTGAAAGTAGTTGAGCATATATGTCAGAGATAAGTCCTCGTCTGTGTGGATCTGACATACATGATCGTTCAAATGAAGTATATTCTGGAGTTGTCAAGTTTGTGGGGATGTTTTGGGATAAAAAGTTTTTCGTTTCAAATATTTTATTGGTAAATTCACATACAGCTGTTACATTAAGTTCCATACATAGTTTCAATTGAATATATGACAGTGAACATAAAAATAATGCATGAGATTTTGGCTTAATGAAAACTAAGTGCTAGGATAACATGTATATTTCTAAATTGTGCGGCATGTTGGAACTACGTACGTATATATTTGAGAGATTAAAGGGAGGTATGGTCCCTTTTCTAACACTATAAATCTGGGCCAATCCCCAATAACAGTGGTGGGGGGGCCCTCAAAAGTATTGCTAGTAACAGAGTATATTACTTATTTTCAGTTTTGGAGGGTAGGGTGGAATGGAGAGGTGAGATTATGAAAAAGGAGGGGTAGTAAAGAGGGGGTGTAGGCGGGAAAGTAGTAGATAGGAGAAGGGGGAAGAGGGGGGTGCCGGCCAGCCCGCGTGGGCGCAGGTGCCAAAATAGAGTCTCGGGGTGACATCTAGGTCTGCTTAAAGCGTTACCAGGTCCTCGTCGATATCTGTTGGCAAAAAGTGTTCCACCCAGGGTCGCCAGACTCTGTTGTGTTGGGTGGCTTTATCTAGGATTTTTGCCTCTGTTTTGCTATGTATCATTGCTTGGGTAATCCTATTCTTTGTTTCGACTATGTTAAGAGTGGGGGTTTTCCAGGCCTTAGCTATCGTCTGTTTGGCTGCTGTGAATAAATGTAGGAGAAGTCGGAGTTGTGATCTGGTATAGTCTTGTGGAAAGAGGTTGAGGAGGGCTATTTTGGGGCTGGGGGATAAAGTGGTTTGGTGTAGGGTGGTTGCCATCTGAAATATTATCGCCCAGAAGCGTTGTACTTGTGGACATGTCCACCATATATGTAGGTGCGTGCCCCTTTCCCCACAACCTCTGAAACAGTTTGGGGAGGAGTCTGGTAGAAACTTAACAATTCTAGCTGGGACTAGATACCAGCGCATTAGCACTTTATAGTTCGCTTCTGAGGCAATAACATTCTGGGATGAGTTTTTTGTGTTAGACCATATGGTCGACCAGTCTTCTGGTTCGAGAGTAGTGTCGAGGTCTCTCAACCATCTTTGTGCATATGTGGGTAGATCTGGGGGTGGTAATGTAAGATGGGAGTATAAGCGGGAGATAATACCAGGGGCATGCGGATCAGACTCGCACATATGTTCAAACTCGGTCAGAGTATCCAGACCAGAGTTGGTTTTTATAGTTTCTTGCACAAAGTGCTTAATTTGGAGGTAGCGGAAACATTCCCTGTGAGGAAGTTGTGTTTGCTCCTGGATAATTGGAAAGGGTTTCACAGTGTCTCCACTAACGAGATCACAAATGCGAGTCAGGCCCGCCTGGACCCAGGCATGAAATGAGGTTGGTTCTGTGTAGGCTGGGAGGAATTGAGGGTGACCTAAGTAAGACAGAAGTGGGGAGTGTGGAGAGATTAGTTTAAATGGAGCTTTTAGTCTATCCCAAAGTTTAAGAGTGTGAAGTGTTAACGGATTAGCTATGGGTCCTCTAGCTGATGTAGGAAGCCATAGTAGATTGCCTATATTAAGCGGGTGTAAATCAATGGCTTCGAGGGCCACCCAAAGTGGGGTCTCCGTCTTGGCATGGTATAAAATAGACTGTGCTAGGCGGGCTGCGTGGTAGTAGTGTGAGAAATTGGGGATACCCAGGCCACCGTAGAGCTTGTTGCGGAGAAGAATCGGTCTCGCCACTCTGGGTCTAGTAGGACCCCATATATATTTGAAAACTTTATTCTGTACAATCCTATGGTAATAAGGAGGGACTTTGATAGGGAGCACTCTATATAAGTATAACAGTTTCGGTAATAGGGACATTTTCACAGCAGCTATACGTCCCAGCCAGGAGACACATAGTGGTAACCAGGTATTTAGTAAGGAAGATATTTGTGAAAGCATTGGGAGGTAATTAGATTGGAACAGGTTGGCGGGGTCCTTAGTGAGCTTGATCCCTAAATATGGGATCGATGTGGTAGACCAGAGGAAGGGGAAATTGCTACGTAATGTTTCTAGATCAGCTTGTGGCAGGGACACATCAAGGGCCCTCGATTTGGTTTGGTTGACTTCAAGTCCAGATATGTTAGAAAATTTATCTAGGATGTTCATAAGGTTGGGTAATGTGGTGTGGGGTGAAGTAATGAAGAGAAGTGCATCATCAGCGAAGAGGCACACTTTGTGGGAGGTGGATGCTATGTCTAAGCCTCGAATATCGGGATTAGATCTAATCAGGGCTGCCAGGGGTTCGATAGTGAGTGCGAAGAGCAGGGGGGATAAAGGGCATCCCTGTCTAGTCCCCCGTGCTATTGGAAAAGGATCTGATCGGAATCCGGAATAGTGTACGTACGCTTGTGGGTGGTTATAAAGGGCCTTGATCCAATTTAAGAAGTTGGGACCGAAGCCCCAACGTTGGAGGATAAAAATTAGGTAGGGCCATGAGACTGTATCGAAGGCTTTGCGTATATCTAAGGAAAGGAGGTGCATGGAGATCTTACGGGAACGAGCCAGATGTTGCAAAAGGATTACTCGTCTGATATTATCGCTCGCTTGTCGTTTGGGTATAAAGCCAACCTGGTCTTTGTGTATCAAGCCACCAATGATGGGATTGAGGCGTAGGGCGAGGACTTTAGCTAGAATCTTAATATCCACATTAAGAAGTGAGATTGGTCTATAGTTGGACCATAACGTGCTATCAGTGTTTGGTTTGGGGATCATAGAGATGAGAGCAGTCAATGTGTCCCTGCCAAAAGAGTGTTGTTTTAGTATAGTATTGAATGTGTTGGTAAGAAGGGGGGCAAGTTCAGTGGCAAACTTTTTATAGTAGAGACTGGGGAGGCCATCAGGGCCTGGGCGCTTATTAGGTTTTAGGGATTTAATGGCTGCTAGAACTTCGTCTGTCGAGATCGTGCTCTCCATCAGCTCACGATTGGATTCAGACAAGGTTGGTATTGGTAAGTTATGGAACAGTTTTTCTGCTTGGCGTAGTGGAAATGCTGTTTTATAATCATAGAGATTTGCCAACTGTTTACGGAACTCCGAGAGAACCTTAACAGGATTGCTAGTAATTTCGTCCTTAGCCAGTCTGAGTCTAATGGGAGCATGAGCACGGTCTGGTCTACGTAGACGTAGGGCCAGATAGGTGTCTGGTTTATTTGCTTTTGTATAAATCGTGTGGCTTGTTCTACGAATAGTTTTATCAGCCGTCTCGGCTAAGATTAGATCTAGTTCCAGCTTAATTTTTTCTAATGTTAATTTGCGTGATTCAGTTGGGTCGGATTGGAATAAAAGGAAACTATTATGGTAATCTGATTCAAGTTGGCGTAATTTGAGCTTCTTGTCTCTATTAAGATGGGATGCCACTGAGATACACGTGCCACGAATCACGGGTTTGTGTGCTTCCCAGAGGAGGACGGGGGAGATGTCGGGGGTTGCATTGTGTTTTAGGTAATCTTTAAGGGCTACTTGAATATCTAGGCAGTATGATGGATTGGTTAGGAGGGAATCATTCATACACCATGATCTATTAGTAGATTGTGGGATTAGGGATGACACTGTGGTAATAACGGCACAGTGATCTGTCCATGTAATTGGTTGGACGTGTGAGTGAAGGAGAAGTGGTGCAGAAGCTATTGAGGTGAATATATGGTCAATCCTAGAAAATGATTTGTGTGGATGTGAATAAAATGTATAGTTTCTCTTGGAGGGATTGAGTTCTCTCCACGTGTCTAGGAGGGAGGCTGACTGTATAAGTTTGCGAAATTGTGAAGAGGGGGAGTAATGTTCAGGGGCATAGGGAGATTTGTCTGCGTGTGGCTGTAGTATGGAGTTGGAGTCTCCGCAGAGGAACAAAGTTCCCTTGCAGTGTGCTTGCACAACTTGTAATAGATGCGAAAAAAAGGGATTCGGGTTTGTATTGGGGGCGTAATAGGAGACGAGGGTTATGGGTATGTCCTGTAATAGTCCCACTAGGATGAGATAGCGACCTTCAGGGTCTTTTATTTCGGTGAGGGGGGTAAATGGCATGGTGTGGTGAAAAGCGAGTAAAACTCCTCTGTGTTTTGTTTTAGCTGAAGCAGTAAATACCTGTGGATATTTGGAGCTAAAAAATCTCGGTGTTTGGTGTATGGAGAAATGGGTTTCCTGAAGGGCTACGATTTTAGCTTTCAGGGACGCAAAGGTTTGAAATGCCTTTACTCGTTTATGTGGGGAATTTAACCCCTTAACGTTCAGGGTGAGAATTTCAAGTGGGGCCATTATGGGGTGTGTGGGTGGTAAGTATCAAAGAAGAAAAAGGGGGGGCCCACGCAGGTCAACCGGCACTGAAAGAGGGAGGGGAGTAGAGATATAGAGTCAAAAAGGGGGGAGAGGGAGGGGGGAGGGAGGGAGAGCATAGTGGGTCGGGTGGAGCACTGAGCGGCCCCCCTGATAAGGGGGCAGCGCGTCAGTAGAGCCCGACTAATGCGTGCACTGACTCTGCGACCGAGGTTTCGGTCAAAGAGTGGATGCACCGCTGAGGGGGTAAGCATTGACTGCTCCCCGCCGCAACCGGGAGCAGCAAGTGATTAAAGTGATTCAAAAAGTAGGTATAATGGAAAACAACAAAACAAAATAAAATGAAAATTACGAAATCGTTCCCATTGCCCCCTGATAATGTTAACATCAGCAAAATATCAAGTATAGGGTGGGGGGTGGGGAACATAAGAGCGTATGGTACAGTTCTATTCAATAACTGCTAAGCACACATGTGAGTTCTCGGGTGTTGACATTCACCATAAAAAATTAGTGTCTACGAGTTGAGGGGAGGGGGGGTTGGAGAGGAAGGAGGGTGGGATAGGGAGGAATAAGGGAGGGAAAAACTGGGAGGGGAAGGGAGAGAGGAGGAGGGGAGGGTTGGAGAGGGGAAAGAAGGAAGGAGGGGGAATAGGGAGGAGGGGGGGGAGGGTTGAGGGGGGGAGGGGAGAGGGGGGGGGGGATGGGAAGAGGGGGGAGGAGGGGGAGGAGGGGGGGGGATGGGGATGATATGGGGTACATACTAGGAAAGTGTGCATGAAATTCTCGGTAAATTAGACAAAACATAGAGGCTATCTAGTTGATTCGTTACCGGTATTAAGTCTTGAAAACGACAGAGTAGCGGGGTTCACCCGGTTCACAAAATGTAAACCAGGTCAAGTACGCTCTGGGTATGTGCAAAACAGAATTGTGCGTTTAAGAACAACATGGGGATAATAACGAATAAAAAGGGAAAAATAAGTGTAAAAGGAAAATTGAACAACACAACTGAACCTGAGAAGGCCTTAAAAGGCCTGCGAGCCCTGAAAAGAGAACAATTTCAGGTTACCATATATCCGTTCTTGACGGGAGTCCTCTAGCAGGTCTCGGTCACAAGTGGGGTCTCTGAGGTGGCATGGAGACATTCTCTGCATGTGCAACCGAGTACCTGCGTATTCAAAAAAGAAGAGGAGACAAAAAGAATAGAAAGGGTAGTTCCTTTGTTTTCAGCGTGGAGCTCGGGATTTCGGGCTGCGATAGGAGTATTCGGATAATCTGGCTGGAGTTCCCTTCCGGATGGATGGCGGTCCGGAGTTTTTCCGTTTGGGAGTAATGGTGTACGGTTGCGACGCAGATCTGGCTGGAGTGCGAGGAAGGGCTGTGTCTGAATGGGCAGACTGGGGAGATAGGTTGAGTGATTCCAGCAGCTTTTGGAGAGATTCCGGTGTGGTGGAGGTATGTTGCTGACCTTGATAGGAGAATTGCAATGCGAACGGGAACCGCCATGTGTACTTAAGTTGATGATGTATAAGTACCTGTAGCTGAGGCTTCATGGCGCGGCGTTTAGCAATCGTGAGGGGTGCCAAGTCAGAAAACAATTGATATGTATGACTCTGGAATTGCAAGGTGTTGTTGTTGCGGGCGGCCGCCAGGAGCTGTTCCTTCGTGCGAAAAAAGTGCAGCTTGATGATAATGTCTCTAGGTGGACCGTCTGTTTGGCGCCTGGTGAGTGCTCTGTGAATTCTGTCGAATTCAAGTCGTTCGATGGGTATGGAGGGTGCTAGTTCTTGGAAAAGTGCTGTTGTAAAAGATTGCAGGTCATCAATTGTTTCTGGGATGCCTCTGAGGCGTAGATTGGATCTGCGGGAGCGATTCTCCGCGTCCTCGAGGCGGGATAAAAGCATAGAGTTCTCCTCTCTGAGAGCAATTTGCTCTTGCGCTTGTTCCTGGAGGGTGAGTTCTATGTCATCAACCCTTGTCTCAAGGTCTGCTGTGCGCTGGCCTATCTCGCATATCTCACGTGTCAGACTAGTGGTGATCTGGTCTGAAGTTGCTTTAAGGGCCTTATGTAACATAGATTCCATGACTCTCATAAAGGCAGCTTGTGACATACCTGTATCAGGGGCGGGTGGAGAGCCCCCTGAGCCTTCTTGTATGTCAGTCTCCTCCTCGCTGTCAGGTATATCAGAGCGAGCTGGAGATGTTGTTGAGAGATCAGCCAGGTTCCGGGCCTTCAACGCCATCTTGGAGGAAGCGCGGGCCAGCGCTTCTTTGATGGGTTTATGGTTCGGTTTTCGGCGGTGGCCCGTTAACACCATACCGGAAGGGGCACTGATGTATGGAGAAACGATCCCCGTGGAAATGGTTCCGATTTGTCGGTTCAGTTAGGCTTTATAGTCCCGGGTGTGCGGCGGGGAGTGCGGAGCTTCACAGAGACACGTCTGCCATGTAAAGCCTCGCGCATGCGCCCCGGGATAAAAAGTTTTTTTTAATTTGTAAGAATCTAAATGTTTCATTACTGGATATGTTGTGTGTCTTGCTTATTGTAGGAAATGAAATAAGTTTATCAGAGTCGTAGAAGTGATGAACTCGTGTAAGACCCACATTTATCCAAGCTTTAAAGGAGGAAGGTAAAGTCCAAGCTGGGTAGAAGGAGGGGTTGTTTAGAAAGGAGAGGAGAGGGTTTAGTGGAGATTGGAGACCAAAACGGAATTTAAGTCTATCCCATATTGAGAGGCTATGTTTTGTGACTAGATTTGTTATTGAACGTCGTTGGGTTGGTGAAAGCCATAACAGATTTGATATAGAAAGTGGATCACATTCCACCGATTCTATAGTTACCCAAAGAGGGATTTCTTTAGTGGCATGGTATTTAATAATTTGTGCTAATTGAGAAGCATAATAGTATTTTGAGAAATTTGGAACACCCAAACCTCCACAGGTTCGGGCCACATGTAGGGTATTTTGTGGTAATCGTGGTTTAAGTTTGCCCCAAATAAATTGGGCTGATTTGCGTTGTAGTATTCGGAAAAAATAAGCTGGAACGTTTATAGGAAGTACACGGAACAGGTATAGGATTTTAGGCAATATGGACATTTTTACTACTGTGATTCTACCCATCCATGCTAACGGTAAAGAAGACCATTTTCTCAGTAAGGTTGATAATTGAGTTAGCATGGGAGGATAATTTGCAGAGTATAGGTCAGCTGGATTAGCCGTTAGTGAGATCCCTAAATATGGTGAATGTGTTGTTGACCATGTAAATGGAAGGGAGTCTTGTAACTGTTTCTGTAAATCAGGTGATAACGATATATTTAGGGCTTTTGATTTTTGCTGATTTATCTTAAGACCAGATATTTTACCGAATTTTGTAAGAATTTCAATGAGGTTTGGAGCTGATAGTAGGGGCGAAGTAAGAAATACTAAGACATCATTGGCAAATAAACATAACTTATGTTGGTGACTAGGGATGAGCTTCGTGTTCGAGTCGAACCCATGTTCGACTCGAACATCGGCTGTTCGACCGTCCGTCGAATTGCGAACGATATGGGCCGTTCGCGCCAAATTCGTGTGGCGCGTCACGGCCCATAATTCACTGCGGCATCGCAGTGCATTGCTGGCTGATGATTGGCCAAGCATGCACTATGACCCGCATGCTTGGCCAATCACAGCGCCGTCAGTAGAGAGAGCTGTAATTGGCCAAAGCCAGGGTGGCTTTGGCCAATTATGGCTCAGGGGATTTAGTACACACCCCACACTATATAAGGCCGCCTGCACGGCGGCCCTGTGTAGTGTGTGTTCCGGTGTGCTGAGAGATAGAGAGAGAGAGAGACAGTGTCATTTGATTTGAGTTAGATAGATTAGGCAGAACAGTCAGTCAGTTAGCTGCACTTACAGTGTATTGTGTATATATATGCATCCCAGGTGTTGCATATATATATATACACTGTATTCAGTTTAGCTAGATCCGTTCCTGTTATCTTCTATCTAGACTATTTAGTGCAGTGTGTCCTGCTCACAGTGTTCAGCTAGATCCGTTCCTGCTATTTACATTCAGTGCAGTGCGTCCTGCTCACAGTGTTCAGCTAGATCCGTTCCTGGTATTTACATTTAGTGCAGTGCGTCCTGCTCACAGTGTTCAGCTAGATCCGTTCCTGCTATTTACATTCAGTGCAGTGCGTCCTGCTCACAGTGTTCAGCTAGATCCGTTCCTGGTATTTACATTTAGTGCAGTGCGTCCTGCTCACAGTGTTCAGCTACATCCGTTCCTGCTATTTACATTCAGTGCAGTGCGTCCTGCTCACAGTGTTCAGCTAGATCCGTTCCTGCTATTTACATTCAGTGCAGTGCGTCCTGCTCACAGTGTTCAGCTAGATCCGTTCCTGCTATTTACATTCAGTGCAGTGCGTCCTGCTCACAGTGTTCAGCTAGATCCGTTCCTGCTATTTACATTCAGTGCAGTGCGTCCTGCTCACAGTGTTCAGCTAGATCCGTTCCTGGTATTTACATTTAGTGCAGTGCGTCCTGCTCACAGTGTTCAGCTACATCCGTTCCTGCTATTTACATTCAGTGCAGTGCGTCCTGCTCACAGTGTTCAGCTAGATCCGTTCCTGCTATTTACATTCAGTGCAGTGCGTCCTGCTCACAGTGTTCAGCTAGATCCGTTCCTGCTATTTACATTCAGTGCAGTGCGTCCTGCTCACAGTGTTCAGCTAGATCCGTTCCTGGTATTTACATTTAGTGCAGTGCGTCCTGCTCACAGTGTTCAGCTACATCCGTTCCTGCTATTTACATTCAGTGCAGTGCGTCCTGCTCACAGTGTTCAGCTAGATCCGTTCCTGCTATTTACATTCAGTGCAGTGCGTCCTGCTCACAGTGTTCAGCTAGATCCGTTCCTGCTATTTACATTCAGTGCAGTGCGTCCTGCTCACAGTGTTCAGCTAGATCCGTTCCTGGTATTTACATTTAGTGCAGTGTGTCCTGCTCACAGTGTTCAGCTAGATCCGTTGCTGCTATTTACATTCAGTGCAGTGCGTCCTGCTCACAGTGTTCAGCTAGATCCGTTCCTGCTATATACATTTAGTGCAGTACGTCCTGCTCACAGTGTTCAGCTAGATCCGTTCCTGTTATCTTCCTACTGACAGGCAGGCTTGTCTGGTTACAGTATATAAAGCTACCTGAAGAAAATTACAGGTGTTCTTTTTGATCCTATTAGTACCACGGTCAGGCAGCTAGACTATTTACATTTAGTACAGTGTGTCCTGCTCACAGTGTTCAGCTAGATCCGTTCCTGTTATCTTCCTACTGACAGGCAGGCTTGTCTGGTTACAATATATAAAGCTACCTGAAGAAAATTACAGGTGTTCTTTTTGATCCTATTAGTACCACGGTCAGGCAGCTAGACTATTTACATTTAGTACAGTGCGTCCTGCTCACAGTGTTCAGCTAGATCCGTTCCTGTTATCTTCCTACTGACAGGCAGGCTTGTCTGGTTACAGTATATAAAGCTACCTGAAGAAAATTACAGGTGTTCTTTTTGATCCTATTAGTACCACGGTCAGGCAGCTAGACTATTTACATTTAGTACAGTGTGTCCTGCTCACAGTGTTCAGCTAGATCCGTTCCTGTTATCTTCCTACTGACAGGCAGGCTTGTCTGGTTACAGTATATAAAGCTACCTTAAGAAAATTACAGGTGTTCTTTTTGATCCTATTAGTACCACGGTCAGGCAGCTAGACTATTTACATTTAGTACAGTGCGTCCTGCTCACAGTGTTCAGCTAGATCCGTTCCTGTTATCTTCCTACTGACAGGCAGGCTTGTCTGGTTACAGTATATAAAGCTACCTGAAGAAAATTACAGGTGTTCTTTTTGATCCTATTAGTACCACGGTCAGGCAGCTAGACTATTTACATTTAGTACAGTGTGTCCTGCTCACAGTGTTCAGCTAGATCCGTTCCTGTTATCTTCCTACTGACAGGCAGGCTTGTCTGGTTACAGTATATAAAGCTACCTTAAGAAAATTACAGGTGTTCTTTTTGATCCTATTAGTACCACGGTCAGGCAGCTAGACTATTTACATTTAGTACAGTGCGTCCTGCTCACAGTGTTCAGCTAGATCCGTTCCTGTTATCTTCCTACTGACAGGCAGGCTTGTCTGGTTACAGTATATAAAGCTACCTGAAGAAAATTACAGGTGTTCTTTTTGATCCTATTAGTACCACGGTCAGGCAGCTAGACTATTTACATTTAGTACAGTGTGTCCTGCTCACAGTGTTCAGCTAGATCCGTTCCTGTTATCTTCCTACTGACAGGCAGGCTTGTCTGGTTACAGTATATAAAGCTACCTTAAGAAAATTACAGGTGTTCTTTTTGATCCTATTAGTACCACGGTCAGGCAGCTAGACTATTTACATTTAGTACAGTGCGTCCTGCTCACAGTGTTCAGCTAGATCCGTTCCTGCTATATACATTTAGTGCAGTACGTCCTGCTCACAGTGTTCAGCTAGATCCGTTCCTGTTATCTTCCTACTGACAGGCAGGCTTGTCTGGTTACAGTATATAAAGCTACCTGAAGAAAATTACAGGTGTTCTATCCCAGCTTAGTGCAGCTACAGGCCATTAGTATGTCTGGAAGGCCAAGAAGGAGAGGCAGACAGTCACAAGCCAATAAGAGAGGGCAAGCAGGCTCTGTGTCTAGTGCTGGTCGTGGAGACGGTGCATCCTCATCAGCACGTGGCCATGGGACACGCTTGGCCTTTTTTTCGGCAGCTGGCCGTGTTGAGCCGCAACATGCGGAAGACTTGGTCGAGTGGATGACCAAGCCGTCCTCATCCTCCTCATCCTCTCTCACCCATGCCCAGGGTGCTTTGTCTGGCAAAGCAGCGGCCTCTTCCCTCAGCTCAATGTCATCAGTGACTCCTTCCCTAGCTCCACCATGTCCTCATGAGGATTCCCTCGAACTGTTTGACCACAGTGTTGGGTACATGCTCCAGGAGGATGCCCAGCGTTTGGAAGGCTCTGATGATGATACTGAGCTCAATGAAGGCAGTAACATGAGCACGGACAGAGGGGGTGCCCAAGAAGGACAGCAATCTGGCAGTCATGCTCCCCCTGCTGCAGCATACTGCCAGGTTTGCTCCAGTGATGAGGAGGGAGGGGATGATGAGGTCACTGACTCAACGTGGGTGCCTGATAGGAGAGAGGAGGAGGAGGAGGAGGAGGAGGAGGTGGCACATCACCAACTAGGCAGGATGCCCTCCAGGGGCCAGCCTAAGGGCAGCACATTGACTGCATCACACCCCAAAGCTCCACATGTGCAGGGCGCTGCAGTCTCTGCGCGTTATTCAAAAAGTTCTTTGGTGTGGGCCTTTTTTGAGACGAGTGCATCAGATCGCACCGCTGCTATTTGCAACATATGTCTCAAGCGTATCTCGCGTGGCCAAAACATCTCCCGCTTGGGTACCACATGCTTGACCAGACATATGTTGACCTGCCATGCAGTTCGTTGGCAAGCGTATCTGAAAGACCCACACCAAAGAACAAAGACGATCTCTCCTTGCTCCTCATCAGCTGAGATTTCCAACCCCACTAGACCTTCAGTCCTCTCTGAGACCTGCAGTGAGAGGAATGAAGGTGTAGAATTAGGTGTGTCACAGCCAAGTACTTGTGGGCAATCTGCTTTTGGTACACCGACGTCAGATTGTACCAGGCAAATTTCCCTGCCCCAGCTGCTGCACCGCCGAAAGAAGTTTGCTCCCAGCCATCCACATGCCCAGCGGTTGAATGCTAGCTTGGCAAAATTGCTAGCACTTCAACTGCTGCCTTTTCAGTTGGTAGACTCTGCCCCCTTCCGTGAGTTTGTGGAATGTGCGGTTCCTCAGTGGCAGGTACCCAAACGCCACTTTTTCTCACGGAAGGCGATTCCGGCTCTCTACCGGCATGTGGAAGGCAATGTCCATGCCTCGCTGGACAGGGCGGTCAGCGGTAAGGTGCATATTACCGCTGACTCATGGTCCAGCAGGCATGGACAGGGACGTTACTTAAGTTTCACGGCGCATTGGGTGACTCTGCTGGCAGCTGGGAAGGATGCAGGACAAGGTGCAGTAGTGTTGGAGGTTGTTCCGCCACCACGCCTCCAAAATGCTGATTGTGACACACCTCTCTCCTCCACCCCCTCCTCTTCTTCTTCCTCCATGGCCTCTTCCTCGGAACCAGCGGTGCTCCGTCGTCGTTCAAGGGGCTACGCAAGTACGCAGGCCAAAAGATGCCATGCGGTGCTTGAGCTGGTGTGCTTGGGGGACAGGAGCCACACTGGGGCAGAGGTTCTGTCAGCTCTGCAGGGGCAGGTTCAGAGGTGGTTGACGCCACGCCAACTTAAGGCAGGAATGGTGGTTTGCGACAATGGCACCAACCTCCTCTCTGCCCTCCGACAGGGACAACTGACCCATGTGCCCTGTTTGGCTCACGTCCTTAACTTGGTGGTGCAGCGGTTCTTGGGCAGGTACCCGGGCTTACAGGATGTCCTGAGGCAGGCCAGGAAAGTCTCTGTGCATTTCCGCCGGTCATATAATGCCAGTGCTCGGCTGACGGACCTCCAAAAGGAGTTTAACCTGCCCAAGAACCGCCTAATCTGTGACATGCCCACCAGGTGGAACTCGACGTTGGCCATGCTGCAGCGGCTGCACACGCAGCAGAGGGCCATCAATGAGTACCTGTGCGACTATGGCACCAGGACAGGGTCAGGGGACCTTGGTTTTTTTTCCCCACGCCAGTGGGCCATGATCAGGGATGCATGCACTGTCCTGTCACCATTCGAGGAGGCCACGAGGATGGTGAGCACTGACAGTGCATGCATCAGTGACACTGTCCCCCTTGTCCACCTGTTGGAGCACACGCTGCGTGGAATAATGGACAGGGCACTTGAGGCAGAACAGAGGCAGGAAGAGGAGGACTTCCTTAGCTCTCAAGGCCCCCTTTATCCAGACAGTGTTCCTGCGTGCCCGCCGATCACACAGGAAGAGGACGAGGAGGAGGAGGAGGAGGAGGAGGAAGATTGTGTCAGTATGGAGGTGGAGCCTGGCACTCAGCATCAGCAGTCTTTAAGGGATCAGTCCCAAGGAACACATGGACTTGTACGTGGCTGGGAGGAGGTGGCTGCGGACGTTGTTGTCCTTAGTGACCCAGAGGACTCCGGACCGAATGCCTCAGCAAACCTACGCTGCATGGCCTCCCTGATCCTGCAAAGCCTGCGTAAGGATCCTCGTATTCGTGGTATCAAGGAGAAGGACCAATACTGGCTGGCAACCCTCCTTGATCCACGTTACAAGGGTAAGGTTGCGGACCTTATCTTGCCATCGCAGAGGGAGCAGAGGATGAAACATCTTCGGGAGGCCTTGCAGAAAGGTCTGTGCAACGCGTTCCCAGAGACTGGGAGGTTACAAACTCCTGTTTCTGGACAACGTGTTGCTGAGGCTTCGGTCAGTCAAAGAAGGAGCGGTGGAGAAGGTGGCCGTCTGACCGATGCGTTCAGACAATTTTTTGGTCCGCAGCCCCAAGGTATGATCGGTTCCAGCAACCATCGCCAGCGTCTGTTTTACATGGTGCAGGAATACCTAGGGGCAAGATCAGACTTGGACACCTTTCCCACCGAAAATCCTCTGGGTTACTGGGTCTTGAGGATGGATCACTGGCCAGAGCTTGCACAGTATGCAATTGAGCTACTGGCCTGTCCTGCATCCAGCGTTCTTTCGGAACGTACATTCAGTGCTGCTGGAGGCGTGGTAACCGATCACAGGGTGCGTCTGTCCACTGACTCGGTCGATCGGCTGACCTTCATAAAAATGAATCAGTCTTGGATCACCACCAGCTACCAAGCACCTGATGCTGATGTAACTGAATAATTTTTTTCAGATCCCTTCAAAGACTGCCTATGCTGATGCTGAGTGATTATCCCTGAGTAATTATCCTCTTCCTCCTCAATCATCACGCTGATAGCTTGTAAGAACATTTTTGGTTCTGGGCGCCACCACCAGTGCCTAAGGCACAATTTTTCAGCCCCTGTATAACAGGGGCGTGTAATTACAATTTTTGATGTAATACTTTGCAGCACGGCTCGTTCCTGCATTCCAACTAGAGTGTCTGTGAGGGGTTGCAGTGTTGTGGCACCAGCACCAGTGCCTAAGGCCCAATTTTTCTGCCCCTGTCTAACTGGGGCGTGAAATTACAATTTTTGATGCAATACTTTGCAGCAGGGCTCGTTCCTGCGTTCCAACTAGAGTGTCTGTGAGGGGTTGCAGTGTTGTGGCACCAGCACCAGTGCCTAAGGCCCAATTTTTCTGCCCCTGTCTAACAGGGGCGTGAAATTACAATTTTTGATGCAATACTTTGCAGCAGGGCTCGTTCCTGCGTTCCAACTAGAGTGTCTGTGAGGGGTTGCAGTGTTGTGGCACCAGCACCAGTGCCTAAGGCCCAATTTTTCTGCCCCTGTCTAACAGGGGCGTGTAATTACAATTTTTGATGCAATACTTTGCAGCAGTGCTCGTTCCTGCGTTCCAACTAGAGTGTCTGTGAGGGGTTGCAGTGTTGTGGCACCAGCACCAGTGCCTAAGGCCCAATTTTTCTGCCCCTGTCTAACAGGGGCGTGTAATTACAATTTTTGATGCAATACTTTGCAGCAGGGCTCGTTCCTGCGTTCCAACTAGAGTGTCTGTGAGGGGTTGCAGTGTTGTGGCACCAGCACCAGTGCCTAAGGCCTAATTTTTCAGCTCCTGTTCAACAGGGGCATGTAATTACAATTCTTGATCTAATATTTCACAGCAGGGCCCTGTGAGGGCTTACAGTGTTTTGGCCACAGCAACACCTAAGGCCCAAATTTCTGCTGAGTATATAGGGCAGGACCCTACTTTCAAACATCTAACTTACAAACGACTCCTACTTGCAAACGGAAGGAGACAACAGGAAGTGAGATGAAATCTACCCATAGGAAGGGAAATTCTCTCATGTAAGAGTTAATATGGGAAAACAATTTCTCCTTTCCACTGATGCTTTCCAATCCTTGTTCCACAAAAAAACCCAAATTTTCAAAAAACATTTTTCATTGGGACAAAAAAGTGAGGTGAAATCTTCTGAAGAGGAGGAAAGACGCAAAACAAATGTCACAGGGGTGATAACCCTTCCCTATGTTTTCCAAAAAGCTTAGAAAAGATTTTTTGGCTGGAGCTAAACACATTAAAAATGTTCAAAATTACAAACAGATTCTACTTAACAACAAACCTACAGTCCCTGTCTTGTTTGCACCGCCTGTATACTGCTGTTCAGAGTATATAGGGCCTGGTGGCCCCACACCTTTCCTTATTTTAATTTGGGTGTGGGGTTCCCCTTAATATCCATACAAGACCCAAAGGGCCTGGTAATGGACTGGGGGGTACCCATGCCGTTTGTCTCACTGATTTTCATCCATATTGCCATGACCCGACATGACATTAAACCCGCAAGCAGTTTTAAATGAGATTTTTTCCTTTAAAAATGACATTTGGTGCAGGGACTGTTCTAAACATGGGAAACACGCGTCACTTTACAGGCATACTATAGACACCCCCCAGGTACGATATTTAAAGGAATATTTCACTTTTTTTTTTTTACTTTAAGCATCATTAAAATCACTGCTCCCGAAAAAACGGCCGTTTTTAAAAGTTTTTTTTGCATTGATACATGTCCCCTGGGGTAGGACCCGGGTCCCCAAACCCTTTTTAGGACAATACCATGCAAATTAGCCTTTAAAATGAGCACTTTTGATTTCGAACGTTCGAGTCCCATAGACGTCAATGGGGTTCTAACGTTCGTGCGAACTTGCGGTCCGTTCGCGGGTTCTGGTGCGAACCGAACCGGGGGGTGTTCGGCTCATCCCTATTGGTGACCACCTAATTCAAGTCCTTTTATATTTATATTGGATCTAATAAGTTGAGCTAGGGGCTCAATAGCCAAGGAGAATAGAAGAGGGGATAATGGACATCCCTGCCTAGTTCCTCTTTCAATATTAAAGGGGTCTGAGCGGTATCCTGAATAGGTTATATACGCTTTTGGATTATGATAAAGAGAGGAAATCCATCCCTGGAACCGCTCACCAAATCCCCATTTATGAAGAATGGCTTTAAGATAAGACCATGACAGAGTGTCAAATGCCTTTTGTATATTGATAGAGAGGAAACAGGCAGGGATTTTGCGAGACCTGGCTATATGAGCCAGTAGGGTAGCACGCCGTATGTTATCACCTGCTTGTCTGAAAGGTATGAAACCCGTTTGGTCTTTATGAATTAATGTGCCAATAATTGGATTAAGTCTATTAGATAGAATCTTTGCTAATATTTTTATGTCTATATTAAGGATTGAGATTGGTCTGTAATTGGACCATGACGTGTCATCTGCATGCGGTTTTGGAATCATGGATATTGAAGCTAGTAGGGATTCTGCGTTAAAGGCACAGCCTTCTAATAGAGAATTAAATGCATTTGTCATAAGTGGGGCTAGTAGTGTAGTAAAGTGTTTATAAAATGTGGCTGAGTATCCATCAGGGCCTGGTCGTTTATGCAATTTTAGGGATTTTATTGCTGATATGACTTCCATATTAGTAATCTGCTTATCTAAAGTTTCTTGTTGGGTAACAGAAAGGGTTGGGAGAAGAATAGAAGATAACATTGCGTCTAATTTTGTTGAGTCGAATGTTTGTGTATTTTGGTATAAATCTTTGAGTTTCCTACGGAACTCATTGATAATTTTCTGTGGATTACTAGAAAAATTGTTTTTGGTGATTTGTAGCCGAATTGGTTTCGGAATGTGGTCTGCTCTGCTTAGAGTTAATGCCAAGAATGTGGTTGGCTTATTAGCTTTCATATATATTGTATGTTTAGTTTTGCGAAGAATCTGTATAGCTGAGTCTGTTAAAAAAAGATCAAGCTCCAACTTTGCTTTATCATAGTCTAGCTTTGTAGTTTGAGAGGGCAAATTTTGGAAAATTTCAGAGGCTTTATAATAAGCTTCCTCTAATTTGATTTGCATTTGCTGTTTCAATTTACGTCGGTAAGACAACTGGCTGATACAGACACCTCTAATGGAAGGTTTAAGAGCTTCCCATAGATTCAGTGGATTAGTATCTGTTGGTAAATTATTAGCGATGTAATCTTGTATGGCTGTTTCTATTTTTAGACGGTATGTTGGGTCAACTAATAAATTATCATTTATAGTCCAGGATCTATGGCTAGGCCTCGGGATCAAGGATGAGAAGGACGTCATGACCGCATTGTGGTCTGACCATGCGCATGGGATGATTAAGGAATTATGTATTTGTGGTAACGTGCCAATGTGGACGAATTGGTGGTCTATACGAGAAAATGTTTTGTGGGGATGGGAATAGTAAGTGTATTGTTTTCTTCTAGGGTTTTGTTCACGCCAAGAGTCAATAAGAGAATGTTGTTCAAGGAGTTGTCTGAAATTAAGGCGTTGAGGTTGTAGTGGTGTAGGGGATTTGTCTAAAATTGGGTATAAAACTTGATTTGAGTCTCCACACATCATGAGGGTACCTTTTTTATGAGATTCAACTACTGAGAACAAGTGTGAGAGGAACGAAAGAGGATTTCTGTTGGGAGCATAGTAAGAAACTATAGTTATTTCATTATCTAACAGGAGACCTGTAAGGATTATATAGCGACCCTCAGGATCTTTTATTTCTCTATGTAAAGTGAAGGGGGTTGTGTTATGAAATGCAATCAGCACTCCTCTTTGTTTTGTAGTGGCCGAGGCCATATAGACTTGTGGGTATTGGCGACTTATAAATTTAGGGGAAGACTGTGTAGAGAAGTGTGTTTCCTGCAGACATATTACATGTGCAGAAAGTGAAGAAAAGGAATGAAAGGCTTTTGTTCGTTTTGGTGGGGAGTTGAGACCCTGGACATTAAGTGTTAGTACATTTAAAGACATTTTTGAATAAAGGTATTAGGGATTATAAAAATTCTTAATGTGATAATATCCAAGAAGGTTATACTCTGGAGGGGCGAGAAAAAAAAAAAAAAAAAAAAAAAGGGGGGGGGGGGCAGGAAAGGATGGGTAAAAAGAATAAAAGGGGATGAATAGGAGAAGTAGAATAAGTAAAATTCCTGTTTTAGAGCAGTAGATGAGAAGTTGTTTTTAAATAAAGAGGAAAATAGCTCCTATATGGAGCTAGTATCCAAGGGGTGGTGAAATATCACCAACCGGTGGGTACAAATGGTCCAAAGAGAGTCCGGTCAGTAAGTCCGGCTACTCGAGGATCTATTGAGAGGCGCAGTGGATTGTCTCCGGGACAAAGGCAGCCTCCTCAAAGGCTATACAAACAATAATAAAATAATACAAGTCACTAATAATATAATCGCTATTATTAGGATAATGTAATAGATATATGTTTCTATAACTTTGCATTACATCATGCACTTATAAAAAAGGGCATTGCATTTACTAAACTAAACCTAAAGAATGATATTGGAATAATAAAGTTTGGTAACAAATATTATTTTACAAAAGATTGATTAACTTCTGCTTAAATGAAATTATAAGGCTAAAGGTAAAGACAGAGGAAGGATTATTCGATCCCTACTCTGAATCTACCTGAAATTGGTTACCGTTATAATAGTAACACTAGGTAAAAGGTTTCAATGAAATAAAAGAATCGTAGTGGCTTTCAGTCCATTTGATCTTCGGAATTAGGAGGTGGTGATGCAAAACGACTCCTTTTACTGGTATTGGAGTGAGCTAGTTGAGTTGGGTTGTCTTGCTGAGCCTTGGGTGAGTTTGATGATGCTCTGCGTTTGGAGCCTTCAGTCGAATTATCTGGAATTGACAAACGAAGCTCCTGGATCGCAGTCAGTAGGTCGTCCAATTTCTTGCAGGTATATGCTGTACCTTTATAGGTGAATCGCAGGGCAAATGGAAAACTCCAACGATAAGGGATGTGGTGGTATTGGAGTATTTGTAGGTGAGGTTTCATCTCTTTTCTTCTGTAGAGAGTTTGCTGCGAGAGATCTTGGAATACTTGGTAGCGATGGCCTTGAAAGGTTAATGTATCTTTATTACGTGCCGCTTCCATCAGTTGTTCCTTTGTTCTAAAATAGTGTAATTTTATTACAATGTCCCTGGGGGGACCATCTTCTTTTTTAGGGGCCAAAGTTCTATGAATTCTGTCCATCTCCAATCGTTTAATGGGGATTGATGGGGCTAACTCCTGAAAAAGCGCTGTAATGGTTGATTGAAGATCTATTATAGTTTCAGGTATACCACGCAGTCGCAGGTTGGATCTCCTCGCTCTGTTTTCAAAATCTTCCAGACGTGTGTGTAGAGTAAAATTTTCTTCTTTCAAGGCTTCTAGCTCGTCAGTATGAGTATTAGTGATATCATTTATATCCTCCATTTTGTGTTCTAAGATAGATGTGCGGCGCCCTACCTCACGAATTTCCCTTGTCAGTTTTTCTGTTATTGTGTCTGAGGTATTTTGGAGGGCTTTTTGTAAAACACGTTCAAACTGACTAAGAAAATCCGAGTTGTTAGGAATATTCTGTAGAGATATTGGTGTTAATCCATAATCAAGGTCAGAGTCAGCAAGTTGTGAGGAAAAATATGTAGAGTTCCCCCTTTGTGACTCTCTCTGAGGTAATGCAGAGCGGGAAGATTGTGCTGCTGTCATATTAGGAGCATTTCTTGTCAGCTTTTCTTTGCCTGTGTCAGTACTAGGATCCCTTTAGGACCCAGCACACTCACCTGACACAGCCTTTACCTGGGAAACAACAATGATTGGCCAGCTGACCTTTAAATAACTTGCAACAGCATTCAATCATTGCTCGTGTTAGAGTTACCTTGTGTTTGATCCAGTTTGATATCTGCTCTGTGTATTTCGTGTATGACCCGGCTCGTTTGACCCTGTTTGCTTGCTTCTGATTCGGTACCGTTTGGACTCTGATCTTCCTGTGTATGACCCAGCTTGCCTAGACTACGTTTGCCTGATTCCACCAGTAACTTCATCTGCAGCGGTGAACTACAAGGACCAGACATCTATCCTCACCTGCAGCGGTGAACTACAACACCAGACACCATCTATCCTCATCTGCAGTGGTGAACTACAAGGTCCAGCAAACATCGACCTACAACTACAGCGGTGAACTACAAGTCCCAGCTGACCTGCTCTGCTCATGGTATGTGCTCTTGTTCCTTGAACTCTTTGCATAATCAGAACACCTGAACTGTTACCTGTTATATGCTCTAGCCTGACATTAACACGAGCCATACATAATAAAGGAAACCTATCATGGATCCTGAGCAGGCTCAGTTGTTTGCACAGGAACTTTGCCGCTTATCCCATCAAGTTCAGGAAATGGCCACAGAGCTCACCAAGGCGCAATCTCCTTCTATTACCACTGCTACAAAAACTCCATCTGAACCAAAAATTCCTTTGCCTGACCGGTTTTCTGGTGACCGTAAAGGGTTTTGCAACTTTAAAAACAGTTGCAAATTATATTTCAAGTTAAGACCATCCTCGTCTGGCCCTGAAACTCAGAGGGTGCAAATCATTATTTCTCTACTACAGGGTGACCCCCAGGCTTGGGCCTTTAACCTGGAACCAAACCACCCAGCCTTGCTAACAGTAGATGCCTTCTTTGAAGCCCTAGGATTGCTTTATGATGATCCAGATCGTGCTGCTACTGCAGAATCAACCCTGCGTAACTTAAAGCAAGGAACTACCACAGCTGAAATGTATTGCTCAGAGTTTCGCAGGTGGGCCCCGGAATCTGGCTGGAATGATGCAGCACTCCGCAGCCAGTTTAGAATGGGCCTTTCAGATGCAATTAAGGATGCTCTGGTCAACTTCTCCTACCCAGCCTCACTGGAGGAGGCTATGAGTCTAGCCATTAGAATTGACCGCCGCCAGCGAGAGAGGAGACGAGAACAAACTACAGCTGTGGCAAACTATATACCTCCCTTGCCGACTGACTATTCCACCTCCAGTGCCAAATCTGAGGAAGAGCCTATGCAGTTAGGCTCCACCCGGTTATCTGCCCAGGAACACACACGCCGGCGTAACATGGGACTCTGCTTGTATTGTGGCCTCAAGGGTCATATGCTCCGTTCGTGCCCTACACGTCCGGGAAACTCCAGGACCTAGGTAATTGCGGGGAGGTTACCTTAGGTCTGCTCTCATCTCCCCAGGGGGACAAGCGTATTCTTTTACCCGCTGTCATTCACTGTGGGACAGGGGCTCATGAACTGCTGGCCTTGGTAGATTCTGGAGCCGCTGAGAATTTTATTGATAAGACTCTGATTACCTCTTTGTCCTTGGAAACTCATGCTCTAGATTGCCCAGTCCGCCTGATTTCCGTGGATAATCGGCCTCTCTCACAAGATCTAGTGCTCCAAGCCACCAATCCTTTCCAGTTACAATTGGGGGCTTTGCATTGGGAGAAGATTTCATGTCTTGTCATTGACTCTCCATCCACTCCTTTGATACTAGGCCTTCCTTGGCTTCAGAAGCACAATCCTGTAATTGACTGGCGAACAGGAAATATTCTATCTTGGTCCGATCAGTGTAAGCAGAACTGCATCCAGCATCCTGTTCGACTGGCTACCTGTCAAGTGGGAATGGAACAGATTCCACTTTGTTATAAGGACTTTTGGGATGTGTTTTCTAAAGGGATTGCTGACACTTTACCACCTCATCGCAGTTATGATTGTCCTATTGACCTCTTGCCTGACACTACACCTCCTCGAGGGAGAGTCTTTCCACTATCTGAGCCAGAGAATCTTGCTTTGCAAGAATACATCCAGGAAAACCTAGCTAAGGGTTTCATCCGTCCCTCCACTTCTCCCGCAGGAGCAGGATGCTTCTTTGTCCCAAAGAAGGATGGGGGACTGAGACTTTGTGTTGATTACAGAGGTCTAAATAAGATAACTGTTCCCAATCGGTATCCTCTTCCTCTCATCACAGAATTGTTCTCTCAAATCCAGGGAGCCAAAATCTTCTCCAAACTGGACTTAAGGGGAGCCTATAATCTGGTGCGCATACGTGCAGGTGACGAGTGGAAGACAGCCTTTAACACCAAGGATGGTCATTACGAATGTCTTGTCATGCCTTTCGGTCTCAGAAATGCACCAGCTGTCTTTCAGAACTTTATGAATGACATTTTCCGTGACATGTTGGGTCGCTTCATGCTTGTATATTTAGACGACATTTTGATATATTCTCCCAATCTTGAAACACATCAGAAACATGTCTGCTCAGTATTGGCCCGATTAAAGACTCACTCCCTTTTTGTAAAGCCTGAGAAATGTTCTTTCCATGTTAAACAAGTACCTTTCCTAGGCTACCTAATTTCTGACACAGGCCTCACCATGGATCCAGCCAAGATTCAAGCCATTTTAGACTGGGCACCACCTTCAGACCTAAAGGCAGTTCAGCGCTTCCTGGGCTTTGCAAATTTCTATCGAAAATTCATTAAGAACTTTGCCACCATTGCACATCCCATCACCTCTCTCACCAGGAAGACTCCGACTACCTTTAAATGGACTACTGAAGCCCAGGCAGCCTTCACTCAGTTAAAGAAAGCCTTTACCTCTGCACCAATCCTACGTCATCCTGTTCCTAAGCTACCTTTTATTGTGGAGGTAGATGCATCTGAAGTAGGGGTGGGGGCGCTTTTGTCACAAAAGAATCCTGTAAATGCTGCCATCCACCCCTGTGCCTTCTTGTCCCGGAAATATTCCCCAGCAGAGCGCAATTATGATATAGGCAACAGAGAACTTCTAGCCATAAAGATCGCTTTGGAGGAATGGAGACATTGGCTGGAGGGAGCTCGCTATCCATTCATAGTTCTGACTGACCACAAAAACCTTGAATACATCCGTTCTGCTAAAAGACTGAACTCACGTCAAGCCAGGTGGTCATTGTTCTTCTCCAGATTTGACTTCACAATTTCATATTTACCAGGACCAAGAAACATTAAGGCTGACGCCTTGTCTCGCAGCTTTCTTTCAGAGTCTCCTCCTCCGCTTCCTCCACAACCCATTATCTCTGAGGATAGGATTTTGGCTTTCACCCAGACGGACATCTCTGAGGCCTTGTTACCTGCACAGGCTGAAGCCCCTCCCTCCACTCCCTCTGGTATGCTTTTTGTGCCCCTGGCTCTTCGTTTGCAGGTATTGCAACAGGTACATGCATCAAAACCTGCAGCACATCCGGGGTTTAGACAAACTTTTGAAATTATCTCTCGCAACCTCTGGTGGCCATCGATCAGGCAGGATGTGTTAGCCTTCGTCCAGGCCTGTGAAGTTTGTGCCAGAAGCAAGAGCAGTACCTCTAAGCCGCCCGGTCTCCTACGTCCTCTACCAATACCCACCTGTCCCTGGACCCATTTATCTATGGACTTTATCACTGACTTGCCTCCGTCCCAGGGATGTTCCACGATCTGGGTGGTGGTAGACAGGTTCAGTAAAATGGCCCACTTTGTTCCGCTTCCGAAACTCCCATCTGCTAAAGAACTGGCATCTTTATTCATTAAACATGTTTTCAGGCTCCATGGGGCACCAATCAACATTGTCTCAGACCGTGGCTCTCAGTTTATAGCCCAGTTTTGGAAGGCCCTTTGCTCTCAGATGGGGATTAAGTTATTATATTCTTCAGCATATCATCCTGAGACAAACGGCCAAACAGAAAGGACTAATCAGACTCTAGAGAAGATGGTACGTTGTCTGATGGCCAATGATGAGGTGGAGTGGGTCAACGTCCTGCCATGGGCAGAATTTGCCTTTAATAATTGTGCCAGCACATCTACAGGGACCTCTCCCTTCTTCTGTGTTTACGGGTTGCATCCTCGTGTGTGCTCCTTTGATTTTCCACCCTCTGATGTGCCAGATGCCAACACTACAATTGAAAATTTCTCCAAAATCTGGTCCGATGTCAATCATGCTATTTCTCGCTCTGTGCAGGCTTTTAAGAAAATGGCGGACAAGAGGCGCTCAAAGGCACCAGGATATAAAGTTGGTGACAAAGTGTGGCTATCATCTAGGAATCTGTCCCTGCATGTTCCATCTAAAAAACTTGGCCCAAAATTCATCGGGCCCTATGAAATTTCGGAGATTGTTAATCCTGTATCCTATAGATTAAAACTCCCCCCATCCATGCGCATTCCAAATGTCTTTCATGTTTCATTGTTGAAACCTGTTCATTCCAGCCTCCAAGTAAATGAACCAGAACCTGTGGATGTGTTGGACAGTCAGGAATATGAAGTGGCATTTATTCTTGATTCCAGACGAGTGCGCAATTCCTTACAATATCTCGTTCATTGGAAAGGTTTCGGCCCAGAGGATCGATCTTGGGTCCCAGCTCGTGATCTTCATGCTGACCGACTTAAGAAGAAGTTCCATCTTCGTTATCCAAGTAAGCCTGGGGGTGCAGGAGCAACCCCTCGAGGAAGGGGGGGTACTGTCAGTACTAGGATCCCTTTAGGACCCAGCACACTCACCTGACACAGCCTTTACCTGGGAAACAACAATGATTGGCCAGCTGACCTTTAAATAACTTGCAACAGCATTCAATCATTGCTCGTGTTAGAGTTACCTTGTGTTTGATCCAGTTTGATATCTGCTCTGTGTATTTCGTGTATGACCCGGCTCGTTTGACCCTGTTTGCTTGCTTCTGATTCGGTACCGTTTGGACTCTGATCTTCCTGTGTATGACCCAGCTTGCCTAGACTACGTTTGCCTGATTCCACCAGTAACTTCATCTGCAGCGGTGAACTACAAGGACCAGACATCTATCCTCACCTGCAGCGGTGAACTACAACACCAGACACCATCTATCCTCATCTGCAGTGGTGAACTACAAGGTCCAGCAAACATCGACCTACAACTACAGCGGTGAACTACAAGTCCCAGCTGACCTGCTCTGCTCATGGTATGTGCTCTTGTTCCTTGAACTCTTTGCATAATCAGAACACCTGAACTGTTACCTGTTATATGCTCTAGCCTGACAGCCTGCTGGCTGTTTAAGTTTTGTCTTTTTCCCGCTAAACATTATATGTAGTTGTGCCCCGTAGTCTCAGTAATAAGTGGGTTACCGTATTAATGCGGTATTCGACCGTGACTTGTCGATAGAAGGCTTTTTTCGTCCCGGTGACAGCGGAGCTCTAAGCATTCATGACTGCTCAGCAGCTTCGCACCTGTGCTCTCCAGCCACCAACTTTCTAAACAGCTACTAAGACAGTCTGTTTCTGCCAATGGGTGATAGGCCATAGAATATTGCATTCTTGTTGTGTGAAACACCTCACACCTAAACAATACTCTTTTTTTCCTCTGCTCCTGGAGTTTACTCTAGATTAGACGACTTTTTTGTCTCCACCCCACTTTTAAGGTCTATATTGGCTTCAGAACATTGAGCTGACTACTTGGTCGGATCATTCTAATATTGCCCTGGATATTGAGCTGGCTAAAACCAAACCAAGAACCTGTCATTGGCATTTGAGTGACTCCTTACTCTGCAATAAGGAAATGCATCTAGTTTATGGTAGGCTCATAAGGCCTTTATTAGAGGACAATGTATTGCTGCAGCAATATGTTACAAATGTAATTTAACTAAGTTCAGAACTGACTTAACACATCAGATAAATATTGCTGAAGCTAGTCTCCTAGCAGCTCCTTCTGTTTCTAAACTTCAGGAGGTGGTCCTGCTGAGGAATAGACTCAAAGCAACAGAGGCAAAGCAATTAGAATAGAGTATTCTGTGATCCCTGACAAAAATTTTGTGAATTTGCCAACAAGCCACATAGGATGTTGGTTAATAGGCTCAAAGCGAGGCCTCCCCAATCCTCCTGAGTTCCTCCTGCAACAGGATGGTATGCCCACCTATTGATGCCCACCTATTGCCCAAACACCATGGGCAAGACATTTGGCAGTTTCTATAATAAACTATACAACTGTCTTTCACCAGGGCACCATCCTCCCTTCCACAAAGAGACATTTGATGGTTTCATATCAAATCTAGTCCAAATGGATTTTCCTATGCCTACTATAAGCAGTTCCTTCCTATTTTTACACCTTTACTGCTGGCCATTTAACAATCCCTACTTGCAGGTGGCTCACCACACGCTCGTTTTCAACATTTAAACATAACAGTTATACCAAAACCTGGGAAAGACACTGGTTCACCAGCAAATTACAGACCCATAGCTCTTCTCAATTCGGATTATAACATTTTTACCAAAATAATAGGTAACAGACTTGCCAGTATATTACCTAAATTAAAACATAAAGACCAAGCGGGATTTGTACTGGCCAGACAGGTGGGAGATAATGCCAGATGGACAGTAGACTTAGTAGATGTAAATAGATCATATGTTCCTGCCTTGCTTCTGAGCTTAGATTCTAAGAAAGCATTTGATAGACTGAGCTGGACTTACCTGTTTGCAATTTTGAGGCATAAAGGCATTAAGGGCCTCTTTTTTTAAGGCTGTCACTGCCCTGTATTCATCCCCTGCTGCTCAAGTGAAACTGCCTTTTGCTATGTCTGACTTTTTTAAAATGTACAATGGAACTAGACAGGGGTGTTCCTTATCTCCCCTACTTTTTGTTTTATGCTTGGAACCACTTGCTGCTGTAATTCGCTTGAACACTGATATTAACCGCTTCCGGACCAACCGCCACAGTTATAGTGCGGCAGGATGGCACTGCTGGATGAGCCATCGTAGCTGTACATTGGCTTTTTAAGACTCTTTAGCAGGCACTCACACTCGCAGCCTGTCCCTGGAGCCGATGTGCGTGCCCGCTGGGTGCGATGATCGCCGGGCACCCGCAATCACTCATGACAGAGCCAGAACCAGGATCTGTGTGTGTAAACACACAAATCCAGGTTCTCTCAGGGGAGAGCAGACAGATCAGAAGACAGAGACAGAGAGGAGACAGATCTTGTGCTCCTATTAAGTATCGGTCTCCTCCCCTAGTCGGTCCCACCCCCCCACAGTTAGAACACACCTAGGGAACACGTTTAACCCCTTGATCGCCCCCCTAGTGTTAACCCCTTCCCTGCCAAAGACATTTATACAGTAATCAGTGGCTATTTTTATTTCTGATCACTGTATAAATGTCACTGGTCCCAAAAAAGAGTCAAAAGTGTCCTATCTGTCCGCCGCAATGTCACAGTCACGATAGAAATCACCGCCATTACTAGTAAAAAAATAAATAAATAATAAAAATGCCATAAATCTATCCCCTATTTTGTAAACGCTATAACTTGTTTTTTTTTAAATTTGGGATATTTATATAGCAAAAAGTACAAAATATTGTGTTTTTTTCAAAATTGCCGCTCTTTTTTTGTTTATAGTGCAAAAAATAAAAACCACAGAGGTGATCAAATGCCACCAAAAGAAAGCTCGTGGGGGGGAAAAGGACATCAATTGTGTTTGGGTACAACGTCGCAGTTAGAGTGAAGCAGTGCCGTATCGCAAAAAATGGCCTGGTCAGGAAGGGGGTAAATTCTTCCGGGCTGAAGTGGGTAAAGGGGTCAAGGTTCAGAATAAGGAGTTTAAGCTGTCACTATTTGCAGATGAAATTCTGTTAATTCTAGCAGAACCTCAGATTTCCTTTTTTTAACAGCCCATAAACTCCACTCTATGTTATCCTATGTATCCATGCCCACATGGACGTTTTTTATCTTTTATCAGCAGTGGATTTTATGGGCTGTTCTCTGAATGCCATAAAATCGCATTCAAAGAGCCGTTTTTCTGACCACAAAAAACGCCAAACGCCGATAAACTTGCATAAACGCACGTTACTTAGCATTCAGCGTTTTTTATGTCGGAGCTTAAAAAATAAGATGCAGGAAATCCTGTGCATACAGGAAGCAAAATTTGACCTCCCATCCACCCCTCTTGAACAGACCACCTCCTCTCTTGCTGCACACACGTCTGACGTTTCGCAGTCACAGCTCATTGCTGCAGTGCAAATGCACCCTGCAATTTGGGACTTGTCTCATCTTCGCCATGGGGACCGTGTATCAAAAAGGAACGACTGGAATGAGATCTGCTGCAGCCTAACGGAGGACTGGGATGGAATGACCATAGGATGAAGAAAGATCGAAGTAAGTGCATATGTGTGCATGAACGTAATGTTTTTATGTGCATGTTGTATATAGTTTCAAAAATGCTTAATAAGTCCCTTTTTTTGCCAGTTGTGGCTTTGCAGACTCGATGGAAGTCACTAGTTGACTGAATAAGGAAGTAAAAGAAAAGTTGCTTGCGCAGTGGAGCACCTTCAAATATTAGGCCGCACCCCTTAGCAGAAGAGCCGCTTTTCCCAAGACGCTCCATGGAGTCGAGAGGGTAAGTAATTTTTATTGCAGGGAGGGGCCAGTGGGGTGATGTAGCATTGGTATTGAGTATATCACACTTTTTTATAAGATTTTTTTTTAATAATTGTATTTTTTTTAAATTATTTAAACTAATCAAATATTTTTTTTTAATTTTATAAAATATACATTTTTTACAATTTTTAAATCAGAAAAAATATTACAATTTTTTAAAATTTGTGTTTTTAAATGTTGTTGATTTTTAAAAAAATAAAATAAATTAGAATTTTTAAATATTTTTAACTAATATAATTTTTATTTAAATAAAAAAATGTGTTAGAATGTTATTATGTTATTTAAATATTTTTAAATATTGAATAAATATTGTAAACAATTTTTAAAAAATCAATCTTCAATTTATTCCATTTTTTATAGCTTTATTTTGTAAATTAACCACTTGCCGACTGCCGCACACAGATGTACGTCGACAGGGCGGCACGGGCAGGCAAAAGGGCTTACCTGTACGTCCCTGCCTGCCCGCGGGTGGGGTGTCCGATCGGACCCCCCCCGGTGCCTGCGGCGGTCGGCAAATCTTCCCCGGCGATCGGTGGTGAGGGGGAGGCCATCCATTCATGGCCCCCCCTCACGATCGCTCCCAGCCAATGGGATCATTTCCCTGCCTCTGTATTGTACATAGAGGCAGAGGAAATGATGTCATCTCTCCTTGGCTCGGTATTTTCCGTTCCGGGCCGAGGAGAGAAGACTGGAATGTAAGTGCACAAACACAACACAACACAGTAGAACATGCCAGGCATACAAAACACCCCGATCCCCCCCCCCCCCCGATCACCCCCCGATCCCCCCCCAATCACCCCCCCCCCCCGTCACAAACTGACACCAAGCAGGTTTTTTTTTTTTTTTTTTTCCTGATTACTGCATAGTGTCAGTTTGTGACAGTTACAGTGTTGGGACAGTGAGTATTACCCCCCTTTAGGTCTAGGGTATCCCACTAACCCCCCCTAATAAAGTTTTAACCCCTTGATCACCCCCTGTCACCAGTGTCACTAAGCGATCATTTTTCTGATCGCTGTATTAGTGTCGCTGGTGACGCTAGTTAGGGACGTAAATATTTAGGTTCGCCGTCAGCGTTTTATAGCGACAGGGACCCCATATACTACCTAATAAATGTTTTAACCCCTTGATTGCCCCCTAGTTAACCCTTTCACCACTGATCACTGTATAACCGTTACGGGTGACGCTGGTTAGTTCGTTTATTTTTTATAGTGTCAGGGCACCCGCCGTTTATTACGGAATAAAGGTTTAGCCCCCTGATCGCCCGGCGGTGATATGCGTCGCCCCAGGCAGCGTCAGATTAGCGCCAGTACCGCTAACACCCACGCACGCATCATACGCCTCCCTTAGTGGTATAGTATCTGTACGGATCAATATCTGATCCAATCAGATCTATACTAGCGTCCCCAGCAGTTTAGGGTTCCCAAAAACGCAGTGTTAGCGGGATCAGCCCAGATACCTGCTAGCACCTGCGTTTTTCCCCTCCGCCCAGCCCACCCAAGTGCAGTATCGATCTATCACTGTCACTTACAAAACACTAAACGCATAACTGAAGCGTTCAGAGTCAGGCCTGATCCCTGCGATCGCTAACAGTTTTCTTGGTAGCGTTTTGGTGAACTGGCAAGCACCAGCCCCAGGCAGCGTCAGGTTAGCGCCAGTACCGCTAACACCCACGCACGCACCGTACACCTCCCTTAGTGGTATAGTATCTGATCGGATCAATATCTGATCCGATCAGATCTATACTAGCATCCCCAGCAGTTTAGGGTTCCCAAAAACGCAGTGTTAGCGGGATCAGCCCAGATACCTGCTAGCACCTGTGTTTTGCCCCTCCGCCCGGCCCAGCCCACCCAAGTGCAGTATCGATCCATCACTGTCACTTACAAAACACTAAACTAAAGAGTCAGGCCTGATCCTGCGATCGCTAACAGGTTTTTTTGGTAGCGTTTTGGTGAACTGGCAAGCACCAGCGGCCTAGTACACCCCGGTCGTAGTCAAACCAGCACTGCAGTAACACTTGGTGACGTGGCGAGTCCCATAAGTGCAGTTCAAGCTGGTGAGGTGGCAAGCACAAGTAGTGTCCCGCTGCCACCAAAAAGACAAACACAGGCCCGTCGTGCCCATAGTGCCCTTCCTGCTGCATTCGCCAATCCTAATTGGGAACCCACCGCTTCTGCAGCGCCCGCACTTCCCCCATTCACATCCCCAACCAAATGCAGTCGGCTGCATGAGAGGCATTTTCTTTATGTCCTCCCGAGTACCCCTACCCAATGAACCCCCCCAAAAAAGATGTTGTGTCTGCAGCAAGCGCGGATATAGGCATGACACCCGCTATTATTGTCCCTCCTGTCCTGACAATCCTGGTCTTTGCATTGGTGAATGTTTTGAACGCTACCATTCACTAGTTGAGTATTAGCGTAGGGTACAGCATTCCACAGACTAGGCACACTTTCACAGGGTCTCCCAAGATGCCATCGCATTTTGAGAGACCCGAACCTGGAACCGGTTACAGTTATAAAAGTTACAGTTACAAAAAAAAGTGTAAAAAAAAAAAACACATACAAAAATATAAAATAAAAAAAATAGTTGTCATTTTATTGTTCTCTCTCTCTCTATTCTCTCTATTGTTCTGCTCTTTTTTACTGTATTCTATTCTGCAATGTTTTATTGTTATTATGTTTTATCATGTTTGCTTTTCAGGTATGCAATTTTTTATACTTTACCGTTTACTGTGCTTTATTGTTAACCATTTTTTTGTCTTCAGGTACGCCATTCACGACTTTGAGTGGTTATACCAGAATGATGCCTGCAGGTTTAGGTATCATCTTGGTATCATTCTTTTCAGCCAGCGGTCGGCTTTCATGTAAAAGCAATCCTAGCGGCTAATTAGCCTCTAGACTGCTTTTACAAGCCGTGGGAGGGAATGCCCCCCCCCAACGTCTTCCGTGTTTTTCTCTGGCTCTCCTGTCTCAACAGGGAACCTGAAAATGCAGCCGGTGATTCAGCCAGCTGACCATAGAGCTGATCAGAGACCAGAGTGGCTCCAAACATCTCTATGGCCTAAGAAACCGGAAGCTACGAGCATTTTATGACTTAGATTTCGCCGGATGTAAACAGCGCCATTGGGAAATTGGGAAAGCATTTTATCACACCGATCTTGGTGTGGTCTGATGCTTTGAGGGCAGAGGAGAAATCTAGGGTCTAATAGACCCCAATTTTTTCAAAAAAGAGTACCTGTCACTACCTATTGCTATCATAGGGGATATTTACATTCCCTGAGATAACAATAAAAATGATTAAAAAAAAAAATGAAAGGAACAGTTTAAAAATAAGATAAAAAAAAATAAGAATAATAAAGAAAAAAAAAAAGCACCCCTGTCCCCCCTGCTCTCGCGTTAAGGCGAACGCAAGAGTCGGTCTGGCGTCAAATGTAAACAGCAATTGCACCATGCATGTGAGGTATCACCGCGAACGTCAGATCGAGGGCAGTAATTTTAGCAGTAGACCTCCTCTGTAAATCTAAAGTGGTAACCTGTAAAGGCTTTTAAAGGCTTTTAAAAATGTATATAGTTTGTCGCCACTGCACGTTTGTGCGCAATTTTAAAGCATGTCATGTTTGGTATCCATGTACTCGGCCTAAGATCATCTTTTTTATTTCATCAAACATTTGGGCAATATAGTGTGTTTTAGTGCATTAAAATTTAAAAAAGTGTGTTTTTTCCCCAAAAAATGCGTTTGAAAAATCGCTGCGCAAATACTGTGTGAAAAAAAAAAATGAAACACCCACCATTTTAATCTGTAGGGCATTTGCTTTAAAAAAATATATAATGTTTGGGGGTTCAAAGTAATTTTCTTGCAAAAAAAAAAATATTTTTTTATGTAATCAAAAAGTGTCAGAAAGGGCTTTGTCTTCAAGTGGTTAGAAGAGTGGGTGATGTGTGACATAAGCTTCTAAATGTTGTGCATAAAATGCCAGGACAGTTCAAAACCCCTCCAAATGACCCCATTTTGGAAAGTAGACACCCCAAGCTATTTGCTGAGAGGCATGTCGAGTCCATGGAATATTTTATATTGTGATACAAGTTGCGGGAAAGAGACAATTTTTTATTTTTTTTATTTTTTTTTGCTCAAAGTTGTCACTAAATGATATATTGCTCAAACATGCCATGGGAATATGTGAAATTACACCCCAAAATACATTCTGTTGCTTCTCCTGAGTACGGGGATACCACATGTGTGAGACTTTTTGGGAGCCTAGCCGGGTACGGGACCCCGAAAACCAAGCACCGCCTTCAGGCTTTCTAAGGCCGTAAATTTTTGATTTCACTCTTCACTGCCTATCACAGTTTCGGAGGCCATGGAATGCCCAGGTGGCAACCCCCCCCCCCCCAAATGACCCCATTTTGGAAAGTAAACACCCCAAGCTATTTGCTGAGAGGTACGGTGAGTATTTTGCAGACCTCACTTTTTGTCACAAAGTTTTGAAAATGGAAAAAAGAAAAAAACAAATTTTTTTTCTCGTCTTTCTTTATTTTCAAAAACAAATGAGAGCTGCAAAATACTCACCATGCCTCTCAGCAAATAGCTTGGGGTGTCTACTTTCCAAAATGGGGTCATTTGGGGGAGTTTTATGCCATCTGGGCATTTTATGGCCTTCAAAACTGTGATAGGCAGTGAGGAGTAAAATCAAAAATGTACGCCCTTAGAAATCCTGAAGGCAGTGATTGGTTTTCGTGGCCCCGTACGCGGCTAGGCTCCCAAAAAGTCCCACACATGTGGTATCCCCATACTCAGGAGAAGCAGCTAAATGTATTTTGGGGTGCAATTCCACATATGCCCATGGCCTGTGTGACAACTTTTTGTAATTTTTTTTTTTAGTCATTATTCAATCACTTGGGACAAAAAAAATGAATATTCAATGGGCTCAACATGCCTCTCAGCAATTTCCTTGGGGTGTCTACTTTCCAAAATGGTGTCATTTGTGGGGGTTTTGTACTGCCCTGCCATTTTAGCACCTCAAGAAACGACATAGGCAGTCATAAATTAAAGGCTGTGTAAATTCCAGAAAATGTACCCTAGTTTGTAGACGCTATAACTTTTGCGCAAACCAATAAATATACACTTATTGACATTTTTTTTAACAAAGACATGTGGCCGAATACATTTTGGCCTAAATGTATGACTAAAATTGAGTTTATTGGATTTTTTTTAGAACAAAAAGTAGAAAATATCATTTTTTTTCAAAATTTTCGGTCTTTTTCCGTGTATAGCGCAAAAAATAAAAACGGCAGAGGTGATCAAATACCATCAAAAGAAAGCTCTATTTGTGGGAAGAAAAGGACGCAAATTTCGTTTGGGTACAGCATTGCATGACCGCGCAATTAGCAGTTAAAGCGACGCAGTGCCAAATTGTAAAAAGTGCTCTGGTCAGGAAGGGGGTAAATCCTTCCGGGGCTGACGTGGTTAAAAAAAAAAAAAAATTTTACCAAAAAATGTACATGAATATTTTTAAAAATCACAAAAATGTTTTTAACAATAGTCAAAACATTTCTGTTATCTTTAGAACCACATCAAACTAGAATGCTGAGACAGAGGCAGATGAGAAGGATGATCAAAGGGAAGGAAGTTTTGCACAGGTGACTGTTTTCCCAAATCTTAGCACATTGTCCACGACGTCAGAATTTGTGAATATTGATCCAGAAAATGAGCAGGTATATTTCTTATTATTATCTAATATATCTATCTCTCTATCTTTCTATCTATCTACATATCTATCTGTCCATCTTTCTATCCCTTTTGTAAAAATCAATTTTCTGCTTTTTTCTTCATAGGATAATACAGTTCACAATGCACGCTCTGCCAGTGGTGGTCGTGGACGTGGTAATCACCGGCAGCGTGAACCAGACAACACCAGCAGCAACCAAACGGAACAGCGCATTGTACAGCTGATTGCTGATTTGAACAGAGAACCAAAAACAATGTATTTATGGACCATAGTTATCCTCGTGTGACTTTCTGTTGCAGCCTATTCATGCTGCTTTCAGATCTTGATGCTGAACGGAAGAAGCAGTGCATGGAGAACATGTACATATGTGTTGGCCTGTAGGGTGGCGCAAAGGAGTGGAACACCAACACCACCCATTTTAGTTTCTCCTTTTGGCAACATCTCCAGCACTGCTTCTCCTGTTCATCCAAATAATTCCACCTCATCTGAAATAGTGCCAGGTTCCTCTTCCACTACTCCTCCTGGGCCACTAGTGTACCAGTCCACCTATTTGCCAGGTCCCTCTTCCACTGCTCCTCCCAGGCCACCAGTGTACCAGTCCACCTATTTGCTAGGTCCCTCTTCCACTGTTCCTCCTGGGCCACCAGTGTACCAGTCCACCTATTTGCCAGGTCCCTCTTCCACTGCTCTTCCTGGTCCACCAGTGTACCAGTCCACCCATATGCCATGTCCCTCTTCTACTGCTCCTCCTGGACCACAAGTGTACCAGTCCACCTATGTGCCAGGTCCCTCTTCCACTGCTCCTCCTGGTGCTTATGCCTACTCATACAATGTGTCAGGTCTCTCCTCCTATGTACAAAATATGCCTCTTGCAAGCATGCCATCCTCACCTCAACACCAGGGACATCGATTTGGCACCACTAATCTCTCCAAATCACCACACCAGGAATCACAGAGTGAATATCCTGTTTATGAGCAATTATGATTTTATTTTTTATTAAATTTGTGCTTTTTGAAGTTGTCACCCATTTTATTGACCTCAGATAAAAGGTTATTGGCCAGTTGATGGTCAGTTGTTATACAGATTTGACCACTTTTTTAAAAAAAAGTTAAACTGTATTAAAGAAGTAATTTGGTAAAATCATAATGTTTGGTTGTAATATTTTCCATTACCAAATAAAAAAAAGAAGCAAAAAGATCTGAACTTTATTGTAATGTAATGAACTTTATTTAAGTTTACTTAACTTTATTGAAATGAAAAAAAAAAATATGCAACATTCAAGGTAAGTAACTAAAAGGCTATTATCAAGAAAAGTTTAACTAAATATATTGGTCTTGCCAGGCCAAGCTACCAGTAGGGGAACCAAAAAAAATGGCAAACTGATTTTGGATGTTTATAATTCTAGCAGTGCTGCGTAACTCCATGTATTGCATATCATGTCCTGGGTTTGGGGATGCAGGCTCTGTGGAGACTCTCTCATTCACAATTAAAAAGTTATGCAGAATGCAGCATGCTAGGATGACTTTTATAGCGTTCCCCACATCAAGCTGCATGGCAGAGAGAAGTACACGCCACTTTGCTGTGCATACTCCAAAGGCGCACTCCACAACACGTCTGGCTCGGCTTTGTCTATAGTTGTAAATTGTCTGCTGTTAAGTAAGTCCGCTTCCACTATATGGGCGCATTCGATTTTCTGCTAAGCCAAATGCTTCATCGGCTATCATCACCAGTGGAAGACTGGGCTCCGTAGTGCCCGGAAGTGGTCTACAAGAAGGAATCCCTAGCCGTCCTTCATGCAGCCGATGACCCAGTGCAGACTCCCGGAATATTCGGGCATCACACTGACTCCCGTAGGCCCCCACATCCACAAATATGAAGCGCAGATTTGCATCCGCCAATGCCAGAAGTACAACTGAAAAGTACTTTTTATAATTAAAATAACGTGACCCAGAGTTAGGTGTTTTTTTGACTCGGACATGCTTTACCCAAAATTCCTTAGCCACCTTTTCCCACGTTTCTTCTGTAGGCTCAGGCATCATATAATTATTTAACTCCTCCCACAGAGCAAGGCAGGTCTCCCGGGTCATTTTTGCCCCCGTGCTTACACCCATCAGAAAGTAGTGATTGAGCGAGACAAATGATTGTCCTGTGGCCAGGAACCTATAAAAACATTAAAAAATGTTGTCAATAAAATGTTAAAATTGGGAAAAAGTTACAAACTACCATTTTTTATATCATGTCCAATAATTTTTATTTTAGAAAAAAATATTTTTTTCAAAAAATATATAAAAAAAAACAAGCCAGCACATTTTTTGTGGATAAAACATTGTCCAAGCAAAAAAAAATTCAGCATTAAAAAAAAATTGGTTATGTAAAAAAAGGCAAACAATATTTTAAAACAAAATATATATTTTTTTTAAAGACAATTGCAGAAAACACAACAGTAAAAAAATAAAATAAAAAAAAAATGAACATTTTAACCACTTCCCACCCGGCCACTGCACATAAACGGCCGGGTGGGCTATCTCTCCTTCTGAGTGGACGTTCAGGAACGTCCCTCAGAAGGAGCGGGATCGCGTGCCCGCGCAGCGGCGTGATCCCGATGCGCTCGTGTCACCCGGACACGGCGCATCTCCGATCGGTAGGAGGGCTCTGTGATTGGCCCTCCTGATCACATGACGGCCGTGTCGAATCACAGCCGTCATGTGATGTAAACACAGAGCCGGTTGCTAGGCAATCTGCTCTCCTCTCCTCACACGGAAGTTGTCAGTGAGGAGAGGAGAGCAGATCGCTGCAGCCGGCTGGTGATCAGTGAGTATGAGCTGTTTTTTACAGCTTTTTACTCACTGATCACCAGTCTAGTGTCCTGACAATGTAAAAAAAACACAAAGTAAACACACAATGTCCCCAACACACGTCCCCAAAACACATGTCCCCAAAATACATGTCTCCAAAACACATGTCCCCAAAACACATGTCCCAACATAGTAAAAACACCTGTCCCCCCACATATGTCCTAGTAAAATCACATGTCCCAATGATTATCTGCACACATATGTCCGTGATCACCTGTGCACATCTGTACATTATCATCTGCGCACATGTGTCCGTGATCACACGAACCAATTATTATACACTTAACGGGATTTTTTTTAACAAAAACATGTAGCAGAATACATTTTGGTTTAAATTTATGACAAAATTCAATTTTATTGGATTTTTATTAAAATAGAAAGAAGAAAATATTGTTTTTTTTCCAAATTTCCGCTCTTTTTTTCGCTTATATCGCAAAAAATAAAAAACGGAGTAATGAATAAATACCACCAAAAGAAAGCTCTATTTGTGTGAACAAAATGATAAAAATTTCATTTGGGTACAACATTGTATGACCGCGCAATTGTCATTGAAATTGTGAGAGCGCTGAAAGCTGAAAATTGGTCTGGGAAGGAGGGGGGCGAAAGTGCCCAGTATTGAAGTGGTTAAATACACATGACTAAAAGAATGAAATACCTGAGTGTCACCAGGAGACGTTCCTCAGGAGACACACTCATCCTCATCTGGGTGTCCATTCGAGTAAGATGTGGTCACAGCCTCTCTAGAAGATTGTCAAATGTGCCAGCAGACATCCTTGTAAAGTTAAAAAACTTTTCAGGATAGTTACGCAGCTGAACGTATAGGTTGGTGAAATGTCCTGAAGATATGCGTTGGTCCATCAACGGATGGGTCCAGTACCGACAAACTCTGGTCCTCTCATTCATTTCTCTCCGTCTTCTGATCCGATGCAACAAAATCAGGAGGAATATTTCTTGCATTGTCTTCACGGCTGGATCCATAGTGAACATCTTGGGGCCACAGGTATTTTACATGCCATGTATATACATGATAGTGTACCTATAAATAGAAGGAAATACCTATTTATAGGTACACTATCATGTATATACATGGCATGTACTATACCTGTGGCCCCAAGACCCTCCCAGGCATGCACACAGTTTTGCCTTGACCCCCTCATATCCAACTGTTTCCCCTGCAGATTGGAGCCCACCCCAGGACCACCATACTCAATGGTATTTTTGACGCCCTCTGTTGGGGAACACCCCCCTGGTGACTCCACTGGAACAAGGTACACACGGCCTGCCCGACCTGGACCAGGAGCGAGCACATACCTCGGTGTTCAGTGGCGACATGTCCCTCTCCTCTTGAATGTTTTTAAATAGATGCAGTAATATACACACTCCACCAAGCAATACTACATGGTTAGTGCTTACTGTTATACATATCATATGTTTTCACCACAATGATCACATGTTTTCTAATGTTGATGTTGGTTATGTAATGTTTCACATTTGGCTCATAACTGTCTTTTTAAATTATAGACAAAGACATACCTCTGTTTATGCTGATTCCAATCAGACTCCCCTGAAGAAGAGTATATCTCGAAACGCGTTGAGTACTCCCCTTATGTGTGTTCCATATGTACCGGAGTTCTATGATTGTGTATCTTTGCATAATGTATTGCAATTTTTTCGTCTGTATCATGCATCCTGTATCCCTTTGTATTCCTGTACATTTACCCTGTGTACCGTAGACCCATTTTAGGTCTATACCTTAATAAATACCTAATTTAATTACAAATTTACACTCCTCATACTCCTTATTACTCCCGAGTAGATTCTCCTTTTAAAGTCCCGCAAGAGGAACAAATTTCCATTTACTTTCAAAGTAAAGTAATGAGTGTACAGCTTGTATAACAGTGTCAATTTGCTGTCCCTTCAAAATAACTCAACACACAGCCAATAATGTCTACACTGCTGACAAAAAAAGTGAATACATCCCTAATTTAAAATGTCCAAATTGGGCCATTTTCCCTCCCAGTGTCATGTGACTCATTAGTGTTACAAGGTCTCGGGTGTGAATGGGGAGCAGGTGTGGTAAATTTGGTGTTATCGCTCTCACTCTCTCATACTGGTCACTGGAAGTTCAACATGGCACCTAATGGAAAAGAACTCTCTGAGGATCTGAAAAAAATAAATGCTGCTCTACGTAAAGATGGCCTAGACTATAAGAAGATTGCCAAGACCCTGAAACTGAGCTGCAGCACGCTTGCCAAATCCATTCAGTGGTTTAACAGGACAGCTTACACTCAGAACAGGCTTCGCCATAGTCGACCAAAGAAGTTGAGTGCACGTGCTCAGCGTCATATCCAGAGGTTGTCTTTGGGAATAAGACGTATGAGTGCTGCCAGCATTGCTGCAGTGGTTGAAGGGGTGGGGGGTCAGCCTGTCAGTGCTCAGACCATACGCCGCACACTGCATCCAATTGGTCTGCATGGCTGTCCTCCCAGAAGGAAGCCTCTTTTAAAGACAATGCACAAGAAGGCCCGCAAACAGTTTTCTGAAGACAAGCAGACTAAGGACACGGATTACTGGAACCATGTCCTGTGGTCTGATGAGACCAAGATAAACTTATTTGGTTCAGATGGTGTCAAGAGTGTGTGGTGGCATTCTACTAGTATTGCTTCAAATTAATATTTTATTTCCGGTTATTTTTTTTATTTTTTTTTAACTTACTGTTCTCCTGTTGACTTTCACTACTGTGCCATTTAACATATTGCTCTATTCGCAGTCTTACAGTCCACCTTCCTCACAGCTATACGGTCAACCACAAGCCTACAACCGAGTCTCGCTCCTAAGAAACTTCAGAGCCACGTCACATCACCTTTCTTCTACTAGCCTAAACGACTTCCGCACCTCGGGCTCCAGCACATCTACATTTGGGTTTCGGTTCCAGATCTCTTTAGAACTACAATACAACATCTAACTGTAAGTGCTATCCACACCACTTACCACCCACACTTCCACAAGATGCCGTTCAATATTCTATCGCTAAACACCAATGGGTTAAACCCCCCCGCCAAATGCCACTCACTTTGGAAAACTGCCGCAGCACTCCATAGTGACATTCTGTGTGTCCAGGAAACACACCTGCTATCCACCAACTCTTCCCTCTGTAAAAATCACCAATTTCCCCATATTTTTTATGCATCACACTCCCTAAAAACCAGAGGGGTCATGATCGCAATTAAGGACACCGTAGACTTCCAATTAATAGATGTAGTCACTGATCCCGAAGATCACTTTATTATCTTAGTCTGCACCATCAACAAAGTGACTTACTCTATCATAAATGTCTATGCCCCAAACTCTCGTCAAATGAAGTTTCTACGCAAAGTTCTAAACACAGCCAGACCTATCCAAAAGGGACATATGATTCTATGTGGAGACTTCAATCTAGTCCCAGATGCAACCATGGATTCCATGACAGCAACAAAGAGAAGGGAATCACCCCTGAAAAAATGTATCTCCTCCCAAAATCTATACGATGTTTGGCGGTGCCATCATGGCTCCGAACGGGACTTCACTTTTTTTTCTTCCAGACACAACTCGTATTCGAGAATAGACCTTTTTCTCACTGATAAATGTATTCTACAAAAAATATCCAGCTCTATGATTCACACCACAACATGGTCGGACCATGGCCCTATCTCAATTACAATACAAGATTCCAACTTACAACACAACACATTTTTATGGCGAGCAAACAACTTTATTATTCAACATGACAAATATGCGCCAGAAATATCAGAACAAATTACCGATTTTTTCACACTAAACAAGGGCTCAGTGCCTGACCCTGCCATGATGTGGAGCACGCACAGGGCATATATGAGGGGAATGCTAATTAAATTGAGCTCCCATCATAGACGTAAGAGGACGCATAGATGAATTAACAGCTCAAATAACGGCCCTAGAATCAAGGCACAAAAATAACCCTCAAGACTCTCAGACGAACCAACTCCTATCCGTACGACAAGAACTCAGATCCCTCCTCCTTCACTCTTATGAATTCCTTTTAAGGAAACTTAAAGCGTCTACCTATTCCACCTCAAATAAAGCGTGGAAGAAATTAGCACAACGCATCAAAGGTAGACGCACAAAATCTAAAATTGCCAAACTAACTCACCCACACACGAAAATCTCCCGAAGTAATCCCCAAGATATAGCCGATTCCTTTAGTGCATATTATGGAGATCTATACAACCTAAAAAGAGACCCCCATACCCCCCAACCCACACTAGCTGACATTGACGTATTTCTTAGCAAAATAAATCTACCCAGACTGAATATGGACCAACTATCCGCCCTTAACGCCCCTTTCACTGAACAAGAAATTAAAACTACTATCGCCTCACTACCCAGTGGAAAAGCACCAGGCCCAGACGGTTTGACAGGGGAATACTATAAGCAATTCTCCCCACTGTTAATCCCATAGCTTACTGAGCTTTTCAACAATGCTGCCTCCTCTTCCAATTTCTCTAGTATGAGTATTTAAAAGCTTTGGTCATAACACTCCCGAAACCAGGGAAGCAGTCGAACGTCCCCCAAAATTTTCGCCCAATCTCCTTGCTAAACCTGGATCTCAAAATATACGCTAAAACAATTGCAACAAGATTAATTACAATCATGCCCACTCTTATCCACCAAGACCAAACGGGGTTCACAAAAGGCAGACAGTCCTCCGACGCCACTAGATGGATGATTGACCTAATCCACTATGCAGAGTGCTCCGGATTGCCTTCTCTGCTTCTATCTTTGGATGCAGAGAAGGCGTTCGATAGGGTTCACTGGTCCTACTTAAAAGCGGTCCTACAAAAATTTGGGTTTCAGGGCCACATTCTGAGAGCCATTATGGCACTTTATTCCAACCCTGAGGCCCAGGTATACGCAGAGGGTATGCTCTCATGCCCATTCCCCATTACTAATGGTACCCATCAGGGGTGCTCTCTGTCCCCCCTCATATTCAACATGCTAATGGAACCACTAGCGGAACATGTTCGCTCCCACCCATATATTTCAGGCCTTCAAATTGGCAGCTCCCACCACAAAATCAGTCTATTTGCTGATGATGTGATTCTCATCCTTTCCAATCCGACTGCCTCCCTGGTTGAAGTGCAAAAACTACTTAACTGGTTCAGCTCGGTATCGTACTATAAGGTAAATACGACTAAGTCCTTTATATTAGATATCAATATAGACGCTACCACGAAAAACCTTTTACAGTTACAATACCCATTTGCGTGGGCCGACACTGACATTACTTACCTAGGCATTCAATTACCATGGAAAACCAAACACCTATACCAATGTAATTTCTTGCCCCTACTTCGGAACATTCAATCGACATCACAACAAATAGCAAAACACAAAATTTCCTGGACAGGTAGACTTGCGGCTTTCAAGATGATATGCCCCAAATCTTGTACCATTTCAGGACTCTACCCATCCCTCTACCCCCCTCCTTCTTTAGATCTCTTTGAACGATATTTAACAAATTTCTGTGGAAAGGCAAAAAACCTAGATGTGCCCATTTGAATCTGACTAAACACAAACTAGCGGGCGGTATGGGCTCTATAGATTTTGAGGATTATCACTTAGCAGCTATCCTAGCCCAACTTCCCTCCTGGTTTCAATCCTATCCATCCACACTATGGGGACAAATAGAGAACGCCTCACTCACCCGCTCTAACCTAAAAACCTGGATACTCAGCACAGCGCTTGGCACCCTAGTTCTGACAGCTATATCCCCAACTATGAAAGCCACGGTTCATGCGTGGAGAAAAATGACAACCCTCTTGCCATTTACCCCCAATACGCCGCAAACCCATATTCCCTTAAATGCCTTGCTACACCTAATGCCCGAACTCTCCTTATCAATATGGAACCTCAAAGGCATCCACTTCCTACACGAGTTATTGCAAGATTTCCACATCAAACCATTTCCTCAATTACAATCAGAATACACTCTGCCTTCAACCGAATACTTTACCTACCTATGTATACACCATTGCCTGAAAACTATTCCCCCCCCCCCCCCCCCTTTATATTGTATTCACAATAAAACCTGGGATTACCTCACTAACCCTAATACGAAAACAAAAGGAATCTCTTATTTTTACAACAATCTACACCAAAAATACATCTTCTCAAAACTGAAACCGCATCACAGGTGGGACATTGATCTTGCCTGTACCTACACAAATGATCAATGGCAGCAAGCCCTCAAGCCTATATATAAAGCTACCAAGTGCGCGGCCCTCTGGGAACTCACCCAGAAGATATCCTTGCATTGGTACATGACCCCAGCCAGAATAACACTCTTTAACCCACAAATCCCCAACACTTGTTGGAGATGTAAATCCTCCTCAAGTGACCTATTCCATGTATTCTGGTCATGCTTTGTTCTTAAGAAATACTGGGAAAATATTTTTCATTTAATTTCACAAGTAACCCAAATCACGATCCCCCATCACCAGCACTTGCAATCCTAAACTTAAACATAGAAGATATACACCCTACATTCAGGCTAGTAATTACACATATTCTCCTGGCAGCCAGACTCAATATTGCTAGACAATGGAAATCCGACAATCCCCCGACATTAACCCAAGTTATTGACTTAGTGGCCCTGCACTGCAGCTATGAGATTACAGCTGCAGCGCACACAGGCCAAGCAGCAAAAGCACACACAAACTGGCAACCATGGACTGACTGGACTAAAACTGCACACCTAACACAATAGCACGATACCTTAGATTTCGCTTTCTTGACTGAGCAATACATGTAACCCTACTGGGAGATATTTATTACTTAAATCAACTAGTTCTTAATAGATAATTGCGGTAAACATGTATGGATATGCAAACAGGTCCTCTCCGCTTCTGAGGCACTAAAGATCCCACATGGGGTGCCTCACCAGTGGAATGGACTGATTGTACTCACAAATACCTTCACCGACACATGTTTACTGCTGGTTACATCTGAATTCTGTTTGTGGACTTATGTTTATATCATATATTTTTTACTCTGACGTCGTTGCACGACGTACAATATTAAATTGTACATTGTATTTCTTATGTAAAATCAATAAAAATATAAAACAGAAGAGTGTGTGGGGGCAACCAGGTGAGGAGTACTAAGACAAGTGTATCTTGCCTACAGTAAAGCATGGTGATTATGATCTGGGGCTGCATGAGTGCTGCCGGCACTGGGAAGCTACTGTTCATTGAGGGAAGGGAACCATGAATGCCAACATGTACTGTGACATACTAAAACAGAGCATGATCCCCTCCCTTCGAAGACTGGGCCGCAGGGCAGTATTCCAACATGATAATGACGTCAAACACACCTCCAAGATGACCACTGCCTTGCTAAAGAAGCTGAGGGTAAAGGTGATTGACTAGTCAAGCATGTCTCCAGTCCTAAACCCTATTGAGCATCTGTGAGGCATCCTCAAACGGAAGGTGGAGGAGCGCAAGGTCTCTCACAACCACCAGCTTTGTGATGTTGTCATGGAGGAGTAGAAGAGGACACCAGTGGCAACTAGGGATGAGCTTCGTGTTCGAGTCGAACCCATGTTCGAGTCGAACATCGGCTGTTCGGTCGTTCGCCGAATTGCGAACGATATGGGCCGTTCGCGCCAAATTCGTGTGGCGCGTCACGGCCCATAATTCACTGCGGCATTGCAGTGCATTGCTGGCTGATGATTGGCCAAGCATGCACTATGAGCCGCATGCTTGGCCAATCACAGCGCCGCCTGAACAGAGAGCCGTAATTGGCCAAAGCCAAGGAGGCTTTGGCCAATTATGGCTCAGGGGATTTAGTACACGCCCCACACTATATAAGGCCACCTGCACGGCGGCCCTGTGTAGTGTGTGTTCCGGTGTGCTGAGAGATAGAGAGAGAGACAGTGTCATTTGATTTGAGTTAGATAGATTAGGCAGAACAGTCAGTCAGTTAGCTGCACTTACAGTGTATTGTGTATATATATGCATCCCAGGTGTTGCATATATATATATACACTGTATTCAGTTTAGCTAGATCCGTTCCTGTTATCTTCTAGACTATTTACATTTAGTGCAGTGCGTCCTGCTCACAGTGTTCAGCTAGATCCGTTCCTGTTATCTTCTAGACTATTTACATTTAGTGTAGTGCGTCCTGCTCACAGTGTTCAGCTAGATCCGTTCCTGTTATCTTCTAGACTATTTACATTTAGTGCAGTGCTTCCTGCTCACAGTGTTCAGCTAGATCCGTTCCTGTTATCTTCTAGACTATTTACATTTAGTGCAGTGCGTCCTGCTCACAGTGTTCAGCTAGATCCGTTCCTGTTATCTTCTAGACTATTTACATTTAGTGCAGTGCGTCCTGCTCACAATGTTCAGCTAGATCCGTTCCTGTAATCTTCCTACTGACAGGCAGGCTTGTCTGGTTACAGTATATAAAGCTACCTGAAGAAAATTACAGGTGTTCTATTTGATCCTATTAGTACCACGGTCAGGCAGCTAGACTATTTACATTTAGTACAGTGCGTCCTGCTCACAGTGTTCAGCTAGATCCGTTCCTGTTATCTTCCTACTGACAGGCAGGCTTGTCTGGTTACAGTATATAAAGCTACCTGAAGAAAATTACAGGTGTTCTATTTGATCCTATTAGTACCACGGTCAGGCAGCTAGACTATTTACATTTAGTACAGTGCGTCCTGCTCACAGTGTTCAGCTAGATCCGTTCCTGTTATCTTCCTACTGACAGGCAGGCTTGTCTGGTTACAGTATATAAAGCTACCTGAAGAAAATTACAGGTGTTCTATTTGATCCTATTAGTACCACGGTCAGGCAGCTAGACTATTTACATTTAGTACAGTGCGTCCTGCTCACAGTGTTCAGCTAGATCCGTTCCTGTTATCTTCCTACTGACAGGCAGGCTTGTCTGGTTACAGTATATAAAGCTACCTGAAGAAAATTACTGGTGTTCTATCCCAGCTTAGTGCAGCTACAGGCAATTAGTATGTCTGGAAGGCCAAGAAGGAGAGGCAGACAGTCACAAGCCAATAAGAGAGGGCAAGCAGGCTCTGTGTCTAGTGCTGGTCGTGGAGACGGTGCATCCTCATCAGCACGTGGCCATGGGACACGCTTGGCCTTTTTTTCGGCAGCTGGCCGTGTTGAGCCGCAACATGCGGAAGACTTGGTCGAGTGGATGACCAAGCCGTCCTCATCCTCCTCATCCTCTCTCACCCAGGGTGCTTTGTCTGGCAAAGCAGCGGCCTCTTCCCTCAGCTCAATGTCATCAGTGACTCCTTCCCTAGCTCCACCATGTCCTCCTGAGGATTCCCTCGAACTGTTTGACCACAGTGTTGGGTACATGCTCCAGGAGGATGCCCAGCGTTTGGAAGGCTCTGATGATGATACTGAGCTCGATGAAGGCAGTAACATGAGCACGGACAGAGGGGGTGTCCAAGAAGGACAGCAATCTGGCAGTCATGCTCCCCCTGCTGCAGCATACTGCCAGGTTTGCTCCAGTGATGAGGAGGGAGGGGGTGATGAGGTCACTGACTCAACGTGGGTGCCTGATAGGAGAGAGGAGGAGGAGGAGGAGGAGGAGGAGGAGGCGGCACATCACCAACGAGGCAGGATGCCCTCCAGGGGCCAGCCTAAGGGCAGCACATTGACTGCATCACACCCCAAAGCTCGACATGTGCAGGGCGCTGCAGTCTCTGCGCGTTATTCAAAAAGTTCTTTGGTGTGGGCCTTTTTTGAGACCAGTGCATCAGATCGCACCGCTGCTATTTGCAACATATGTCTCAAGCGTATCTCGCGTGGCCAAAACATCTCCCGCTTGGGTACCACATGCTTGACCAGACATATGTTGACCTGCCATGCAGTTCGTTGGCAAGCGTATCTAAAAGACCCACACCAAAGAACAAAGAGGATCTCTCCTTGCTCCTCATCAGCTGAGATTTCCAACCCCACTAGACCCCCAGTCCTCTCTGAGACCTGCAGTGAGAGGAATGAAGGTGTAGAATTAGGTGTGTCACAGCCAAGTACTTATGGACAATCTGCTTTTGGTACACCGACGTCAGATTGTACCAGGCAAATTTCCCTGCCCCAGCTGCTGCACCGCCGAAAGAAGTTTGCTCCCAGCCATCCAAGCGGTGCTTGAGCTGGTGTGCTTGGGGGACAGGAGCCACACTGGGGCAGAGGTTCTGTCAGCTCTGCAGGGGCAGGTTCAGAGGTGGTTGATGCCACGCCAACTTAAGGCAGGAATGGTGGTTTGCGACAATGGCACCAACCTCCTCTCTGCCCTCCGACAGGGACAAATGACCCATGTGCCCTGTTTGGCTCACGTCCTTAACTTGGTGGTGCTTGGTTCTTGGGCAGGTACCCGGGCTTACAGGATGTCCTGAGGCAGGCCAGGAAAGTCTGTGTGCATTTCCGCCGGTCATATAATGCCAGTGCTCGGCTGACGGACCTCCAAAAGGAGTTTAACCTGCCCAAGAACCGCCTAATCTGTGACATGCCCACCAGGTGGAACTCAACGTTGGCCATGCTGCAGCGGCTGCACACGCAGCAGAGGGCCATCAATGAGTACCTGTGCGACTATGGCACCAGGACAGGGTCAGGGGAGCTTGGTTTTTTTTCCCCATGCCAGTGGGCCATGATCAGGGATGCATGCACTGTCCTGTCACCATTCGAGGAGGCCACAAGGATGGTGAGCAGTGACAGTGCATGCATCAGTGACACTGTCCCCCTTGTCCACCTGTTGGAGCACACGCTGCGTGGAATAATGGACAGGGCACTTGAGGCAGAACAGAGGCAGGAAGAGGAGGACTTCCTTAGCTCTCAAGGCCCCCTTTATCCAGACAGTGTTCCTGCGTACCCGCCGATCACACAGGAAGAGGACGAGGAGGTGGAGGAAGAGGAGGAAGATTGTGTCAGTATGGAGGTGGAGCCTGGCACTCAGCATCAGCAGCAGTCTTTAAGGGATCAGTCCCAAGAAACACATGGACTTGTACGTGGCTGGGAGGAGGTGGCTGCGGACGTTGTCGTCCTTAGTGACCCAGAGGACTCCGGACCGAATGCCTCAGCAAACCTACGCTGCATGGCCTCCCTGATCCTGCAAAGCCTGCGTAAGGATCCTCGTATTCGTGGTATCAAGGAGAAGGACCAATACTGGCTGGCAACCCTCCTTGATCCACGTTACAAGGGTAAGGTTGCGGACCTTATCTTGCCATCGCAGAGGGAGCAGAGGATGAAACATCTTCGGGAGGCCTTGCAGAAAGGTCTGTGCAATGCGTTCCCAGAGACTGGGAGGTTACAAACTCCTGTTTCTGGACAACGTGTTGCTGAGGCTTCGGTCAGTCAAAGAAGGAACGGTGGAGAAGGTGGCCGTCTGACCGATGCGTTCAGACAATTTTTTGGTCCGCAGCCCCAAGGTATGATCGGTTCCAGCAACCATCGCCAGCGTCTGTTTTACATGGTGCAGGAATACCTAGGGGCAAGATCAGACTTGGACACCTTTCCCACCGAAAATCCTCTGGGTTACTGGGTCTTGAGGATGGATCACTGGCCAGAGCTTGCACAGTATGCAATTGAGCTACTGGCCTGTCCTGCATCCAGCGTTCTTTCGGAATGCACATTCAGTGCTGCTGGAGGCATAGTAACCGATCACAGGGTGCGTCTGTCCACCGACTCGGTCGATCGGCTGACCTTCATAAAAATGAATCAGTCTTGATCACCACCAGCTACCAAGCACCTGATGCTGATGTAACCGAATAATTTTTTTTGAAATCTCAGATCCCTTCAAAGACTGCCTATGCTGATGCTGAGTGACTATCCCTGAGTAATTATCCTCTTCCTCCTCAATCATCACGCTGATAGCTTGTAAGAACATTTTTGGTTCTGGGCGCCACCACCAGTGCCTAAGGCACAATTTTTCAGCCCCTGTTTAACAGGGGCGTGTAATTACAATTTTTGATGTAATACTTTGCAGCAGGGCTCGTTCCTGCATTCCAACTAGAGTGTCTGTGAATGGTTGCAGTATTGTGGCACCAGCACCAGTGCCTAAGGCCCAATTTTTCTGCCCCTGTCTAACAGGGGCGTGTAAATACAATTTTTTATGCAATACTTTGCAGCAGGGCTCGTTCCTGCGTTCCAACTAGAGTGTCTGTGAGGGGTTGCAGTGTTGTGGCACCAGCACCAGTGCCTAAGGCCCAATTTTTCTGCCCCTGTCTAACAGGGGCGTGTAATTACAATTTTTGATGCAATACTTTGCAGCAGGGCTCGTTCCTGCGTTCCAACTAGAGTGTCTGTGAGGGGTTGCAGTGTTGTGGCACCAGCACCAGTGCCTAAGGCCCAATTTTTCTGCCCCTGTCTAACAGGGGCGTGTAATTACAATTTTTGATGCAATACTTTGCAGCAGGGCTCGTTCCTGCGTTCCAACTAGAGTGTCTGTGAGGGGTTGCAGTGTTGTGGCACCAGCACCAGTGCCTAAGGCCTAATTTTTCAGCTCCTGTTCAACAGGGGCATGTAATTACAATTCTTGATCTAATATTTCACAGCAGGGCCCTGTGAGGGCTTACAGTGTTGTGGCCACAGCAACACCTAAGGCCCAAATTTCTGCTGAGTATATAGGGCAGGACCCTACTTTCAAACATCTAACTTACAAACGACTCCTACTTGCAAACGGAAGGAGACAACAGGAAGTGAGATGAAATCTACCCCTAGGAAGGGAAATTCTCTCCTGTAAGAGTTAATATGGGAAAACAATTTCTCCTTTCCACTGATGCTTTCCAATCCTTGTTCCACAAAAAAACCCAAATTTTCAAAAAACATTTTTCATTGGGACAAAAAGTGAGGTGAAATCCTCTGAAGAGGAGGAAAGACAGCAAAACAAATGTCACAGGGGTGATAACCCTTCCCTATGTTTTCCAAAAAGCTTAAAAAAGATTTTTTGGCTGGAGCTAAACACGTTAAAAATGTACCCGTTCAAAATTACAAAGAGATTCTACTTAACAACAAACCTACAGTCCCTGTCTTGTTTGCACCGCCTGTATACTGCTGTTCAGAGTATATAGGGCCTTTCCTTATTTTAATTTGGGTGCGGGGTTCCCCTTAATATCCATACAAGACCCAAAGGGCCTGGTAATGGACTGGGGGGGGTACCCATGCCGTTTGTCTCACTGATTTTCATCCATATTGCCATGACCCGACATGACATTAAACCCGCAAGCAGTTTTAAATGAGATTTTTTCCTTTAAAAATGACATTTGGTGCAGGGACTGTTCTAAACACGGGAAACACGCGCCACTTTACAGGCATACTATAGACACCCCCCCCCGGTACGATATTTAAAGGAATATTTCACTTTTTTTTTTTTTACTTTAAGCATCATTAAAATCACTGCTCCCGAAAAAACGGCCGTTTTTAAAAGGTTTTTTTGCATTGATACATGTCCCCTGGGGTAGGACCCGGGTCCCCAAACCCTTTTTAGGACAATACCATGCAAATTAGCCTTTAAAATGAGCACTTTTGATTTCGAACGTTCGAGTCCCATAGACGTCAATGGGGTTCTAACGTTCGTGCGAACTTTCGGTCCGTTCGCAGGTTCTGGTGCGAACCGAACCGGGGGGTGTTCGGCTCATCCCTAGTGGCAACATGTGAAGCTCCGGTGAACTCCATGCCTAAGAATGTTAAGGCAGTGCTGGGAAATAATGGTGGCCACACAACACACGACACTTTGGGCCCAATTTGGACATTTTTCACTTGGGGTATATTCACTTTTGTTGCCAGCGGTTTGGACATTAATGGCTGTGTGTTGAGTTATTTTGAAGGGACAGCAAATTTACACTGTTACACAAGCTGTACACTCACTATTTTACATTGTGGTAAAGTGCCATTTCTTCAGTGTTGTCACATGAAAAGATATAATAAAATATTTACAAAAATGTGAGGGGTGTACTCACTTTTGTGAGATACTGTACCAAAAAGTTTTAAAAAACGAAGTACATTCATACTAACAGCAGATAGGAGATTGATCCATTGTTATTGGAGATCTATGGAGATTCCCTTGCAGACTCTGGAGATATCTTTAATGTTTTTAATAAGACTTGGGCACTTTGGGATACATCTCCATATAGGTTAAACTCCCTTCCCGCCACCCCTTCTTCACAGGTTTAGACTTTTCCTGTAGCAAACATTTCAATGCAGGTCGTCTACCCTTACAGTCCGTTACATTGTTCCTCTTGCTTTTCACCACATTTCAGATTACTGGATAATCTGCTTTTCTCCTTATATATATTTATTACTTTATATTTGTGCTAAAGTGCATTTCGCCCATCCCTTGTCAATTTGATTTTCTTTCTTTTGTTTATTGGTTTGATATTAGTATTGGAAACTACTGCATCTTATATCATAGAGTTCTAACACTCACACCGTACTAATTTTCCCAGGCTGTTTTGATGCAGATATTCTAATATATCAGCCTTTCCTATGTAATGGGTGGCTAATTGAATGTGCTCACCAAGCCTTATTTGGAGATCACCCTTTATCGCTCCCGATGGGTTTCACTTTTATTAATGCTATATGTTATATATTGGTGTTTTGTTGGCACAATTTAATTTATGACCTATATCATTTCCTCAGGTATGTGTAACTATAAGATATATCTGTATTTTGGTTACATCGACTATCTTCCTCAGTTGTATTTGTTTGGCCATGCTTATGTTTTGTAATGTGCAAATCTTTAAATAAAAAAATTACAATAATAAAAAAAGCAGACATGTATCATGTTTACCATGGCTTTTCTGTTTGGGGCTCTCATGTAAAGATTTTGTAATGTGACTATGAGATATTCAAAACATTTATTTTTCCTAGCCGTGATGCAAAATTTTTTGATCATAGTTCAACACACTACACTGCAGAGTTTAATCTTGCTACCCATCAGTGTACTTTGCTTAGCTGCTACTATTTAGTAAACTATTCTTGCATGCACAATCAGAGTCAATAATTGTTAACAGATTTTACCTCTGATTACTCAGAGGCCATCAAAGGCTCTTCTCTAGCTCATGAATTAGAAAGTGATACTTCACCAAAATTAGCACAGAAAAATACTGCTGACAAACTCTAAGGATTTTAATGGACATGCCTATATCCACTTTGTTAGTACCTAGACTTACATGCTTTATATTTAGATACCTTACAACAAAAATTACAGGTAATATGTCCTGGGTTTTACCAAATATGTAACATCCAGACTTACAGCCTGTGCATGTTGGATAGTGAAGAACAAATGTGATGAAATTTAATTTACCTAGAGTTAATCAAATTCATAAATTCAATTTCCTAAATACAAAGTTTGTGGCAAACTGCATTAAAGTCAGTGGTTGTTAATTTAGATGGTAAATTGTGGTTCCTTTGAGGACTCCTAAGTAAGCTTTTGTCACCAAAATGACATAGAAATCTGGGGAAAGCTGTATGGGACATTTGCTAAGGCAAAAAAAAGTACAGCTAGGGAATATGCTTTTTCATTCAGCTTGAAAGGATGACATGGAAAATAGACAAACCCATAAAATTACAGTTTTACCAGATATCCTAAAGCTGTATTTGGTACTGCACAGTTTTCAAGGACAGCTTTAGAGTAATTTGGCACATATTTGACTAAGAAATTACATTTTCTTTGATATGTTGAAAAGTAATATCAGAACCCCTATCTAAATGTATTTGCTTCTTGTCAATTAAAAAAAATATTTTTCCAATAGTTTTAGCAGTGACACACATATTATCATCAATAGGTACAGAATCACAGGCTGTAACATCAAAGGGCCTAAATGCAGCATGGGAAGGCACTAAATAAATAAATAAATAAATATGAGCTTAAAGCTGTAGTAAACCACGGCATTATGAAAAAAAATCCACTGCAAGACAATTACCCGTATTTTCCGCACCATAAGGCGCACCGGATTATAAGGCGCAGTCTCAATTACGGGGATTATTTCTGTACTTGACCATACATAAGGCGCACTGCATTATAAGGCGCATGCTAAAACATATGGTCTACAAAAAAACAAGCAAACAAAAGCCTTGGGGGGTAAATGCCCTACCCTACATTTGCTACAGAACAGTGCAAGTGTTCCCAATGTTCGCTGACAGTTAGTACTGTCAGCGCACATTAATGCCTGATGCCCTCTCTGAAGTCCTGGCTCAGAGAACTCAGTGGGCGGAGTCAGGAGAAATGCAGAGTGCGGGAGTTCTGAAGCCGTGGAAGCCGAGAATGAAGACTGTGGAGGCTGGGAGCCGTGAAGGGAGCTGAGATTGAAGACTGTGGAGGCAGGAGCACAGAATGGGAGCCAAAAAAGAAGACTGAGGAGGCAGGGAGCACAGAGAGGGAGCCGTGAAGAGAGCAGAGAATGGATGCGGGCAGCAGATCAGAAGGTGAGATCCTGTCTGAACGGCAGCAGTGCTGCACACTGTGGAGGGGGAGCAGAGAAAAAGAGCACATGGCTGGATTGGAATGTGAGTTCTTGTGTACAGAAGGGGTAAATCCAAACTGCAAAGGGGAGAGGAGGGGAGGGGGAGCAGAGAACAGGAGGTGACATCCTGTATATAACAGCACTGAATGCAGACTGCAGAGGGTGGAGCAGAGGGTGTGGGCAAACTCAATGCACATATAAGGCGCACCGGATTATAAGGCGCACGGCTGATTTGGAGGAAAATATAAGGCTTTTAGGTGCGCCTTATAGTGCGGAAAATACGGTACATAATGTGCTAGTATGCATGGCATATTAGCACATTATGAAATACTTAGAAAGAAGCCCTCTAGTTGTACGCTGTCACCACTGACAGGGCTTCCATTTTTAGTCAGTCTTCCTTTCGAGTTCGCGGCCACCGACATGCACAGCACTCTGAAGGAACCACAAGGGTAGGCAATTCCATCAGAGCACATGTGCCAGTGACGTCATTGGCTGCTGCTCGCAAGAATATCACCTAAACCAAGCACATTTAGTAGAAATGAATTTTACCTAGAGGTAGGTTTTATTATAAGCTTACCTATAGGTAAAAAACAATAGGAGGGTTTACTGTCACTTTAAAGAACGTAATTTGAATATATTGGAATATTCACATATTTTGTAGTATAGTTTCTTAGTATATGGTAGATTTTGGTTGCACCACATTGGCTTTTATTAATTGATGTCATTATTGAGTGTTGCAAATTCCCTTAAATTTAATTTTAGTGGGGGGCGTGGCCAGCCGGGATAGCAGATGGACGCCTAATTCCACAGCTCTGAGCCAGGGGACAGAATCCAACGCCATCGGCTGCCAAAAACGATCCTAACCTACCCATCCGTGTTCCTCACAGTCAGGGGACAAAAAGGATGTCATCCAGAAAGAGATTTACCGACCACATACCGCAAAAACTCACTGAATTTGCCTACAAGCTGGCGGGATGGAAGATCCAAGATGGCGCCGGCCAGGCCGCGCCGTCCACTAAATACACGGATCTGCCGGACGATGTGACAGAAGATCGTCCAGACACAGGTACCGTGGACAGCCTCCCCCATGCCCCAAAAGGTGACCCCAACCTAGGCAGCCCAGCAAAGGCAAAGATGAGGCTGGACGCGATGCCGCAGCGGTCGCGGTACTCGCAAATTGAGGCCCAGGCTCCTACCCCCTACTCACTAGACCAGGCCCTACATTCCTCTATGTCCTCCTTCCCCACCTCAGGGCAGCCGGTCATGGATACAACGCTCAAGGATATGCTCATATCCCTGCAGACCTCCCTCATGACAGATCTATCATCCCTCTTTCACAAGATCACCACTGACATCCACACACTGGATGAGAGAGTAACAAATGCTGAGAGAGGAATACATGCCTGCACCTCCACAGTGAATGACACCATTGAAGCTTTTGAAGCTGTTAGAGAGGAACAGACATGGATGCATGCCAAGCTGGCCGACTTAGAAGACAGATCTCGCAGGAACGACGTTAAGTTGAGGGGGGTCCCTGAGTCCATACTACCCGCAGATCTGCCACGCTATGCAAAAGAACTGATGCACTTAGTTCTCCCTGAGGCCTCTCTGAGAGACGTCATTGTGGATAGAATCCATAGAATTGCTAAACCATCCCATCTAGCTGCCTCAGTCCCCAGAGATGTCCTGATGAGGGTTCACTTTTACCAAATCAAAGAAAAACTGCTCATGGGACTCAGGGCTAAATCGCCACTACCAGCGCCATACACGGGAATTCAACTCTTCCCTGATCTCTCAAAATACACCCTCCAAATGAGGCACCAATTGAACCCGATCACCAAAAGCCTACAAAATCACAAGCTGCAATACAAATGGCGATACCCCGCCACCATTCTCATTGTCCACAACAGTCAAACCCACGCAATAGGGGAACTAGAAAAAGGCCTGAAGCTACTCCACACCTGGGGAATAAACCCAGAACCGCCTAATCCTGCTCAGCATAACAGAAATGCATCCTATCCCCGCAGACAGCTAGATCAAAACATCAAATGAACACCTACAGAATTCACGAAGCCGATAACAGCAATAATAGCTCCCCTGTGCTATGGCTATCCATTATTCTTGTCTTCTGCTACCCGCGGTAGTGACTCTTTGTACCCCCATACAGAGGTCCTTCAGGTGCTCAGCACCCCCTCTAATTTTTTTCTATTTTTTGTTATCTCTTTCTCAAAGTTTTTCTTCTTGCAACGATATAACCGTCACCTATCATCCAGCAAGCTAACTCAACAGTTAACAACACAGAGCTTTTTCAAAATTTTCATCGTTCCTTAAAGATATACATGATCTCTATTTGGTTATAACTGCCTTGCTACCTAACGTATTGCTCTATTTGCAGTCTACTAGTCCATCCTTGCCTCGGCCCCCTGGCCAGTCAGAAACAACGCTCATCGCTCCTCCACATGGAACTCAGCTGAACTGACTCTCGGACTTCCATAACGCATCCCACCCATCACATCGCCTGAAAAAACAAAAAAACAGCTCCTCACGAGATCGTCTAACTGTAAGTGTTACAAAAAGCATATACCAAACCCACACTCACAAGATGCCGTTTAACATCCTTTCACTCAACGTCAATGGGCTTAATCATCCAGCCAAATGCCACTCACTATGGAAAACCGTCAAGGATCTCCAGAGTGACATCCTTTGTGTCCAAGAAACCCACCTACTAGCCCCCAACACTCCTCTGTGTAAAAACCGCCACTTTCCAAACGTATTCCACGCAACTCACTCTACTAAGACCAGAGGAGTCATGATTGCCATCAAAGATACCATAGACTTCCAACTACTAGAAATAGTCCCAGACCCTGAAGGTCGTTTCATCATCCTAATCTGTACCATTAATAGAGCAACCTACACCATTATCAACCTATATGCTCCGAATTCTCACCAAATGAGATTCCTACGCAGAATTATCCGCACATTAAAACCCATCCAAAAAGGCCACACAATTGTGTGTGGGGACTTCAACCTGGTCCCAGATGTGTCCCTGGACTCCACCTCTTCAGCGAAGAGACACAAATCACCTCTAAAAGCGTTTATACAATCCCATGAACTGTATGATGTCTGGCGCTGTCACCATGGCGCCGAACGTGACTTCACCTTTTTTTCCCCCAGACATCGCTCCTACTCCAGAATTGATTTGTTTTTGTCTGATAAGCATATTATACAAAAAATATCTAAGTCTGTGATCCACACCACGGCATGGTCGGACCACGCCCCCACCTCAATTACAATCCAAGTTCACAACCTTCAACACAATACATTCCTATGGAGACTAAACAACTCCATAATTCAAAATACCAAATACACCCCAGAAATATCAGAACACATTTCAGAATTCTTTTCATTGAATAAGGGGTCGGTACCCGACCCTGCCGTGGTGTGGAGCGCACATAAAGCGTATATGAGGGGAATGCTCATTAAATTGAGCTCTCATCATAAGCGACAGAGGACGCAGCGCATAGATGCATTAACAGCCCAAATAGCGGACCTAGAAAAGAAACACAAATGTGACCCTCAAAACCCACACACAAACCAACTACTGTCCCTCAGACAGGAACTGAAAACCCTTCTCCTTCATTCCTATAAATTCCTTCAAAGGAAATTTAAAGCATCTTCCTGCTCTACCTCCAACAAAGCAGGAAAGACATTAGCCCAACGACTCAAAGGAAGACGAAATAAAACCAGAATAACACTACTTAAACACCCCCACACTAACACCCCACTGACCAACCCCCAAGACATTGCTGATGCTTTCAGCACCTACTATGAAGACCTATACAACTTAAAACAAGATCACCAAACCCCCCAACCCACACAAGACGACAATAACAACTTTCTCACTAAGATCAACCTACCCAAATTATCTACTGACCAACTGACCACCCTGAATGCACCATTCACCGACCAGGAAATCAAAGCTACTATTTATTCATTGCCTAGTGGCAAAGCACCAGGTCCAGACGGGATAACAGGGGAATACTACAAATGATTCTCCAATCAACTAACCCCACACCTTACTGAACTCTTTAATCATGCTGCCTCCTCTGCTAGCTTCTCGAAAGAATACTTAAAAGCGCTAGTAATAACTATACCAAAACCGGGGAAACAGTCGGATGCCCCCCCAAAATTTTCGCCCGATCTCCTTACTCAACTCAGTCCTAAAAATTTACTCCAAAACCATAGCCAACAGACTAAATGAGATTATGCCAACTATCATACACCAAGATCAGACTGGTTTTACCAAAGGCAGACAATCCTCGGATGCCACCAGAAGAATGCTTGACCTCATACACCATGCTGAATCCACTGGAACGCCTTCTCTGCTTCTTTCCCTAGATACAGAGAAGGCGTTCGATAGAGTTCACTGGACCTACCTAGAAGCAGTCCTACACAAATTCGGATTCCAGGGACAGATCCTAACAGCCATCCTGGCATTATATTCCAACCCTGAAGCTCAAGTGTTTACAGAGGGCATGCTCTCACGCCCATTCCCCATCACAAATGGCACACGCCAGGGCTGCCCCCTCTCCCCTCTAATATTTAACATGCTTATGGAACCCCTGGCTGAACACGTACGCTCCCACCCTAGCATCTCAGGTATGCGAATTGGCCTCTCACACCACAAAAACAGTTTGTTCGCGGATGATGTAATTCTAATCCTTACAGATCCGACTGTTTCCCTGGCAGAAGTACAAAAACTGCTTACATGGTTTAGCTCGATCTCTTATTACAAGGTTAATGTGACCAAATCATTCATACTAGACATAAACATAAACACCACCATGAAACACCTACTACAACTACAATACCCATTTAAATGGGAAGAAACCAACATATCATACTTGGGCATTCAACTCCCGAGGGAAACTAAGAAAATATATTCGAGCAACTACATACCACTCTTACAACAAATTCAATCCACTTCACAACAAATAGCAAAGCATGAACTCTCATGGTCGGGCAGACTTGCAGCATTTAACATGATATGCCTCCCCCAAATACTTTATCATTTTAGAACCCTACCTATACCTCTGCCAACTACCTTCTTCAAATCTCTCAAAACTATTTTCAACAAATACCTATGGAATGGGAAAAAACCGAGGAGTGCCCAACACAACTTAGTAAAACACAAACTAGTCAGCGGAACAGGATCTATAGACTTCGAGGACTATTACTTAGCAACAATCCTAGCTCAACTACCTTCCTGGTTCCAAACACACCCCACTACACTTTGGGGGCAAATTGAAAACTCCTCACTAACGCAACCTAATTTGAGAACTTGGATACTTAGTATTCCATTGGGCACCATAATACCAAAAGCATTTCCCCCGACCATGAGAGCATCGGCACTCGCCTGGAAAAAATCATTAACCTTACTGACTTCCACACCCGCCACATCTCCAAGTTACATACCCTTGGAATCCCTAACTCACACATTACCAGAAATCTCTCTATCACCTTGGATCACCAAAGGCATACATTTCATACAAGATCTAATACATAACAACCACATTAAATCATTCGCACAACTTCAATCCGAATTCAATCTAACTACGTCCGACAACTTCACTTACATCCGCCTACACTACTACCTAAATACTCTACCCCTCCCCCTCTACAATATACACCCTAAAACCTGGGAATATCTCACCAACACAGCCACTAAAACCAGAGGTATATCTTACTTCTACAACACTCTCCACAACAAACGTACCTTCCTTAAACTAAAACCCCACCAAAATTGGGAAAATGACCTAGCCCATGCTTATACAGATGACCAATGGCAACTTGCCCTCAAAACTATGTACACGGCCACTAAATGTGCGGCCCTATGGGAACTCACACAGAAAATTACACTACGTTGGTATCTCACCCCAGCCAGAATTACAACCTTTAATCCAAGAATCCCCAACATATGCTGGAGATGCCATTCTTCTCCTAGCGACATACTTCATGTACTCTGGACATGCACTAAAATCCACAAATACTGGGAAAATTTTTTTAGTTTAATCTCGAACATAACCCACATTAAAATTCATCCCTCCCCAGCACTGGCGATACTTAACCTAACTATAGAATCAATCCCATACTCATTCATGCCAGTGGTTACTCATATCCTCTTGGCAGCAAGACTCAACATAACCAGACATTGGAAGTCTGACAATCTCCTGACAATAGCCCAAGTCATTGACTTAGTAGCCCTTCACTATAGCTACGAGATCACAACAGCTACGTATACTGGCCAGGCGACGAAAATACACAAGAACTGGCAACCATGGACTAACTGGACTACTCACTGCGCAACCCACACACCTAAACACTGATACATAGTTCTTCTTCTTGACCGAGCAATACCTTTACATAGGCAAGAGAAACAAGATGTATGCAACGGCTAGTACTAACTAGCACATATTTATCAATGTAAACTCATGATAAACAGGGCCTCTTCACTCCTGTGGCACTAAAGTTCCCATTTGGGGTGTGACACTAGTGAAGAGGACTAAAACTATGCAATTACAAATAATAATTCCGGAAATCTAGAATCTACAATAGATATATGTTTAATAAACGTTACAACCAACCCGGGTTGGTGAATAGCAATACATATTGAACTCACAAGTTGTACCGTATACCTTGTATTGACTAACCAGAATGTCATTGCATGACATACAATGTCCAATTGTACAATGTAACCTGTATGAAAATTTCAATAAAAATATGGAATAAAAAAAAAATTTAATTTTAGTGTTAGGCTGGACTTATCCTTTAATTGGTGCTACCTGGCAAAATTACTTTAAAATATTTGAGCATGTCACATATTTATTACTGTGGTTGCGCTAATTGATTTTGGATCAAATTGGTCCATATTAGATTTATTTTTTAATCCTTTGGAGTCACCTTAACTCCTTTCTCTAAGGTACTTATTTTCCTGATACAATGACACACTCGTATATATTTGTATTCCATAAGCCTTATCATCATCTAGGGCTACTATAGGTTCTCCAAAGCTCTGGTGTATAAAATGTGATCACAGGTGGGCTTGGAGGCATCGGACTTTTCAAAATATTGTCTTGCTACTCATCTACAACATTTAGATACATGGGCTGTTATGCCATTTTATAATAGATGAATGAAATTGAAGAAACTATGGATAGCCCCCAAACACAGTCGTGGGTGTGAACATGCTAGCCATAATGCAATTTACTAAACCTTTATGGTGCAGAATGCAAGATAAGGACCACCTGACCTTGTCACAGTCTCACTTCCCAAATGGTTCAACCCCTGGCATTTAATTTTGCTCTATTTAAATTTGGTAAATCACCACACTAAATTGCTATGTTCCTTCTAAAGCACAGCTTTCTATGATTATATATAGGATATGTAAATCCTCCACCTCACTCAATCTCCCAGTGAAGAATTAACACCCTTCAAATTGGCCTGTGCAGATGGCAAATCTCAAAAGTGTCTCGTTTCTTATTCATGTAGGATCTTAAACTTGCATTTCAAAGATCCATTCCCAAAACACCTATACATGCACAAATAGGAAATGATAAAATTATATTGGAAAAGAAGCTTCCATTGGAGACATTGAATAAACATTAAAGAAGGACCCACAGAAGCTCATCTTTGCACTAAATAAAAAGAAAATGTTTATTAAATGATATCTTACTGCTATAATATACTGGAGAAACTAAGGCCTACGTTCAATTTTTTATAGGACTGAATAGCTATAAATTGTAAGGACACACCTTTGCATTCTCCTTTTTTTCCTCACCTGTCTGGGACTGGATGGAACTCTTAACAGCCCTTACTGCTCTCGCCCCAGGCAGGTTCAAGCCTCTCCTGGGTGGAAGTCCTTGCCTGTACAGCCTCTAAACGATCTAGATGGAAGGAACCCCACTCTGATGGTCTCAGGGCTATGTTGCCTGGTACTTCACAAACATTAAATAGGCTTAAATTATGTGCAGTGGTCTCCACTTTTTCTTTTCCTAACACTTTCAGAAGAGTTTCTGGGATCTGTAGTCCCACACAGCCATCCTGTCAATCCTATCAGGGCTCCCGAGCGTCCGATCACCTATGCGCATGAGCGAGCGGCATTGATACTGCCAGGAGCTTGTTTTGCCCTTTTCCATCATGGTGATAGACTCCTCAGTATGCTATCATGCATGCACGATTGTGACGTTAATCCGCCACGAAAGCGGTATATTTAAAAACCACAAACACTTCCTGGGGAAGTAGAAGACCATTAGGTCGAAACGCGTCGGGCGGTTACCCCCTCTCCATGCTGCCTTTGCTTTTAAGTGATCACAATTTTATTTGTTTGGCTTTTTAGAAATAAAAATCCCCCTTGTTTTACCTGCACCATGCGGTAGTTTAAATTTTCTTTTACATACTATCTGGATGAGAGCGATTGCCTAGTTTGGGCCATTGTGGCACATCGTACCTCCAAAGTCTTGCGTTTGGAATTCCTACTTCGATGACCTGGCTTGATGATCCTTGGAGGTTCGGTTGATGATCCCTTGAGGTTCGATTGAAGTCCACCTTGCCAGCTCCACCATCCTGGATATCCCTTTTCCTGCCCGGTTGGGCTCACTGCCTTATTGACTCCCTGTCGCTGACAGGGGAGTCCACCAAATTTTGTAAGAGTACCCATTATTTCTTTGATGTTGACACTATTGATGTTGGTTCCATCCACGGATCTTTACCAGCCCCACCAGTTCTTTCTGGATAGCTACCATCCATGAATGCCCCTTCTGTGTTCTGACACAATTGGACACTCCATTATTTCACTTTTTTAGTTTGAGACTTTATAATACTTATCACACTATGCACCATCAAGTTTAAAGACCTATGGACTTGATTTCACTTTAACTTGTTGAATATTCACTCAGCACTGCATTTTTTACTCTCCAATGCCTTGTGAGACTTGTAGACTGGAGGGCCGCAAGTTTGAGACCCCTGCTCTAGAGGATGCAGTGGCATTCAGAGATGTTTTAGACCGAAAAATCGACCTTCATTTAAAGAGAGCATATGCGACAGCAGGCGGAGCTTGTAGTCCAGCCATCGCTTTGGCAGCTGTAGGGAGATCCATCTCCAGCTGGTCTTCTAATGTTGAGAAGCTAATTCTGGAAGGAGAAGAAGAGGAGAAAGTAATCACAGCTCTTCAGAAACTTAGTCTTGCAGGGCACTTCGTTGCAGAGGTTTCGGTGGACACAATCAGATCCTCCTCAAGGGCAATGCTGGCCTCCGTGACCGTCAGAAGAGCCCTCTGGCTAATGCCCTGGACAGCGGATGCTGCTTCAAAATCTAACTGGTGTAAGATTCCATACGACAGAGCAAATCTTTTTGGAGAAAAACCTGACACAGCCATATCCAAAGTCACCAGAGGAAAATCGGGTCTCATTCCTTCTGACAGGAGACCCAAACAGCAAAAACCTCCACAATTTAGGCGTAATCTCCCAGAAAGATGTAGAGAGGCCAAATCATACAGAAAGGAATTTAGAAGAAACTGGAGGAACCCCCAGGCCTCCTTCCTAAAGTTCCAAAAAACAAAATCCTCCTCCACAGGAGAGCAGTAAAAGTCTTTTTGATGGTGCGTCCATCCAGCCTGCGGTAGTAGGAGCCAGGCTCAGGAAGTTCACGAAGGCTTGGGCGGAAAACATAAGAGACCCCTTGGACGGTGGCCACCGTCCAGTTCGGTCACAGGTGGAAGTTCAAAAACTGTATTCCCAAGGACCAGTTCCATGCAACCAGGCTTCCAGCATCGCGAGAAAAGAGAATGCTCCTTAGTCAAGTACATTCAGGACTTGCTTCAGAAACAAGCGATAGTAGAAGTTCCACTGCTCCAGAGAGGGAAAGGCTTCTACTCTCCTCTGTTTCCAGTAAAGAAAAAGACAGGAGACCTACGCCCAGTTCTAGACCTAAAGAATCTCAACAGGAATATCATGGTCGAATCCTTCAAGATGGAAACTCTTCAATCCATCCTTCGCGTGATAAATTTGTAAGACTGCTATCCATCGATTTATCAGACGCATATCTTCACATCCCCATACATTCCAAAGATTCCTTTGATTCTCAGTAAAACATCAACACTTTCAATTCCAGAGTCTACCCTTCAGGATTTCCACCACCCCCAGGACTTTCACAAAGGTCCTGTTACTGGTGGTAGCCCTTCTGAGAGAGAGGGGTCTAAGAGTCCACAATTACCTGGATGACATCCTCCTCCTATCAGACAGTCAGGAATCTCTCGTTCTCCATCGAGAAATACTGATTGCCACACTACAAAGTTTTGGATGGTTGATAAATTTGACAAAAAGCAATCTTCAACCCACACAGAAGATGATCTTCTTGGGAGCAGAGCTAGACACTCGATTAAACAGAGTAGAACTTCCCCAAGAAAAGTCAACTCTCCTAATTCAGAAAATGAAAAGATTACTGGCAGCAGTATCAATTCCAGCCAGAGCATGCCGCAGCACTCTAAGCTCAATGCAGCAACCATACCAATGATTGAGTGGGCCCAATGGCACACAAGGATATTTCAGTATTCATTTCTGAGGCAGTGGGATGAAGTGTTGATGTCTCAACCAATCTCTATTTCCAACCAAGTCAAACAATCCATATGGTAGTGGACCCATATACACAACCTCAAGAGGTTCAGGTGCATAGTTCCTCCTCCATAGGAAGTAGTTACTTCCCACGCCAGTACCGAGGGATGGGGAACCCACTTCTGAGACCAGGCAGTCCAGGGTCTTTGGCCATTACAAGCCCAGGAGATGGTTTCCAACATACTGAAATTGAGAGCTGCCTTTCAAGCCCTCATAGCATTCGGTCCTCTCTTGAGAGGCAAGGAGGTGTTACTATGTTTGGACAACAAGGTAGCAGTAGCTTACGTCAACAGACAGGGGGCACCAGGAGTCATTCTCTTATGGAAGAAGTTCGCCCCATCTTCTAATGGGTACAGACAAAACTGAAGGATTTGAGAGAAGTGTACTTTCCCAGAGCACAGAATCATCTAGCCGACAACCTAAGCAGAAACTTCCTATCCAACAAATGAGTGGTCTCTGAGTCATCAGGCCTTCTCACTCATAACCCAGACCTGGGGTATTCTGGACATCAACCTGGCAGCAACCCCAGAGAACACAAAATGCCGGAGATACCTTTTAAGAGCTGCCTTCCCATCGTCAGAAGGAATAGACTGCCTACAGTATACATAGAACTTCCAGTTAGGGTACATTTTTCCTCCAACTCCTCCGATAGCAAGGTTCCTGTTCCAATTCAAAAGATCAACAGTGATAGCAGTGATTTGTTTCTGGCCGAGGAGGCCATGGTTCACAACTCTCATGCAGTTGGAATCCATTTCTTCACCCGTCACCAGAGAAATTACATCTGACGGCATGGAGGCTGAAAGGTCTAGGTTCATAGATCAAGGTTATTCTCAAAGAGTAGTAGAAACTCTACTCCAGGCCAGAAAGGCCACAAACAACAATACCTAAAAGAGTCTGGAAAAAGTTAATTTCATTCTCACAACAGCAATGTTGGGACACATCATGTCTAGAGGTGGCACAAATCCTCAAGTTCCTTCAGTCTGGTCTAGAGAAAGGCCTTAGCTCCAATACCCCAAAAGTTCAGGTTTCAGCACTATCGGCCATGACAGGAGTAAAATAGACCCAAGATCCTCTTGTCATACAGTTTCAAAAAGCCTGCCTAAAAATAAGACCTCCCATAAAACTTACTTTCCCAGCATGGGATCTGTCAATTGTATTGGAATCATTATCTCTCAAACCTTTCTTCCCTACAGGAACCATTTCCTTATGGGATTTAACGCATAAGGTCTTATTCCTAATTGCCATAACCTCAGCAAAGAGGGTTTCAGAGATGCAAGCGCTACTGGCAAAAGAACCCTATTTAGTCTTCTATCAAGACAGAGTGGTCCTAAGACCATCGGACCGATTCATTCCAAAAGTAGCTTCTTTGTTTCATTTTAACCAAGACATAAGTCTCCCAGCATTTCTTATAGTTCAAGGTAATCCGCATCCACTGGATGTAAAAGGTAACATTTCAGCATATCTCGTGGCAACTAGTACCTTTAGGAAAACAGATAACCTTCTAGTCATTGCTCACGGCTTCAGAAGGGGACAAGCAGCCTCCTCTCGGATCATTGCCTTATGGTTGGTGAAGACCATTAAAAAAACCTATTCCTTACAGCAGAATCAAATACCTGAAGGCCTAAAAGCCCACTCCACTAGGGCAGTGGCAACTTCCTGGGCAGCGTGCAGCATAATGCAGAGTGTCTGCGGAGACCATATGCAAGGCCGCAACTTGGTCTTCCAAAAACACCTTATGTCCTACTACAAAGTAGATTCCACGCAGTTGTCGACTGTGGATTTTGGGAGGTCAATCATTCAAGCCAATGCCTCAATTGCTTGTTAAATAGACTTAATTTCTTCTTGAACCCACCAATGATGCAACACGAAAACGGAAAATTGTATACTCACCTTTCCGCAATTTTCCTTTCTTGTCACATCTTCATGGCAGCAGTGGCGGCTAGTGAAGTTTTAGGGTGGGGGGCAGACCCCACCCTTCCTTTTTGACCCCTCCCATTTGGTGAAAATGGGCGTGGTTTCAGCAAAATAGTGGGCTTGGCTCTAAGGCGGTGTGGTTAGCATCTGAGATGAATGAGGGATGGAGGGAGAAGGAGGGAGAGAGGGAGGGACAGCAGGTCCAGATCCTACACAACAAGAGAAATATGTATTTTCTAGAAAGTTTAACAATCAGCAGATAAAGATACTCCAAACACCTGGTGTTAGCACTTTAATCATCCCGGCACCATGGTTGTTATGGTGTCAGGATGATTGAAGTGCTTTATTTCTATTATTACATTGTAATATAAAATTAAATCATTCAACTCACCATAATTCAGAATCAGTGGGAGCCCTGAGCGTGTCACTTGTCACATCTCCTGCCACCAGATGCCATCAGGTGTCCCCAGCGGAGTCTGTCCTTACATCAGGTGCCCCCAGCGGAGTCCGTTCTTACATCAGGTGCCCCCAGCGGAATCCGTCCTTACATCAGGTGCCCCAGTGGAGTCCGTCCTTACATCAGGTGCCCCCAGCGGAGTGGGTCTTTACATCAGGTGCCTCCAGCAGAGTCCCTACTTACATCAGGTGCCCCAGCAGAGTCCCTCCTTATATCAGGTGCCCCCTAGCAGAATCCCTCCTTACATCAGGTTCCTCAGCGGAGTCCCTCCTTACATTTGTGTCCCCATCAGCGGAGTCCCTCCTTACATATGTGTCCCCATAAGCAGTGTCCCTCCTTACATCTGTGTCCCCATCAGCGGAGTCCCTCCTTACATCTGTGTCCCCATCATCAGAGCCCCTCCTTACATCTGTGTCCCCATCGGAGCCCCTCTTTACATCTGTGTCCCCAGTGGAGTCCCTCCTTACATCTGTGTCCCCAGCAGAGCACCTCCATACATATGTGTCCCCAGCGGAGTCCCTCCTTACATCTATGTCCCCAGCGGAGTCCCTCCTTACATCTGAGTCCCCGTCAGTGGAGTCCCTCCTTACATCTGTGTTCTCAGCGGAGCCCCTCCTTACATCTGTGTCCCCAGCAGAGTCCCTCCTTACATCTGTGTCCCCAGTGGAGTCCCTCCTCACATCTGTGTCCCTGACAGCACAGTCCTCCTTCAAGCCATGTCTGTCTCTCCCCAGCTAGTTCCTGGCTTTCTCTGTGTGTTCAGTGGAGAGGGGAGGGACCTCCCCTCTCCACTGAACACAAGGGGATTAGTCATCATGGCAGCCATCTTTTTGTAGCCTGCCAAAAGTGACTTTGTTCTCACACTGATCCGGCACCCAAACACAGTGCACTTAAGGACTTTTTTTTTTCTTTTTTTTAAAGGGCCATGTTTACATTTTTTTTTTGTAACTGCCTGGGGGGGGGGGGGGGGATCGCCACTGCATGGCAGCATACAGATCCTCACCCTTCTAAGGTGATAGATACAGAGAATGCTAAGGTGGGTCCTCACTTACAATTTATAGCTATTCAGTCCTATCAGGTTGTGAGGGGCGGAGTCACAACCTAAATGTATCCTGCCATTAAGATGCAACAGGAAAGGAAAATTACAGAAAGGTGAATTATTTGCACTCCTCTCTGCACTAATTCAGTCCCACAACATGCATTTTGTGAACTGGTGCATTTTGAGATCTTAATGGTTTCTATATTGACAAAATTATGTCTGTATTGCTTTAAAAAAGAATTCCAAGTATGGATAATTTATACATAATTACATTGGTCCAGCTTGGATCAATGTAAATATGCACATACCATGCCTGGTCAGTCCCCCTAGTAGATAGAAATCACTGAAGTAGACACTGCCACCCCAGTGATCTCTACTTGCTTCTGGGTCCCATTCTAAGTGGCTGCCCTGATGCATTGTGCACACAGGAGGTGGGCACAATTCAGAGCCTGCTTTTTATTCATGAAAATGCATAAGTGAAAATGAGTGACTGACCTTCTGTGTTCAGAATGTTGCAGGAAAGTTGCTCGGCATGGGACCCGGAATTAAGACGGGTACACTGTTGATGGTGGCTGTGTGACAGGTACACTGCTGATGTCAGTTGTGTTATGGGTACACTGCTAATGGCAGCTGTGTGATGGGTACACTGCTGATGGCAGCACTGATGACTGCTGTATGACAAGTACACCACTGATGGTGGCACTGATGGGCGATGTGTGATAGGTACACTGCTGACTGCTGCACTGATGGCTGCTGTGTGAGGGTACACTGTTTGGCAGGGCTATCTGGGCAATCAGGTGTTGTGCACAGAACTAACAGGGTTAAATCTGTAACTTACTGTTCCCAACTTCTCCTTCTCGTCACACAAGATCTGTTTGTGAAGAAGGAGAAGCCAGTAACAGCGAGTTACTGGTCTTTGTTTACATTTGTGATCTGCTGTGATTGGACACAGCAATCTTGTGGCAAAGAGCTGCTGTCATTGGCTCTTTATCCTGATTGGTGATGTACTGTGCCCAGGGAAGTATGACATCCACCCAGAATGAGAGCGGTCCCAACAGGCCTATAGTACAATGACAGCCAGGTGGGAATGGGTTAACTACTTCCAGTCTGGGCCTTTTTTGGCACTTTTTGTTCACATGTAACAATCAGTCTTTTTTACTAGAAAATCACTTAGAATTACCAAATATTATATATATATTTTTTTTAAAAACAGAGGCCCTAGAGAATAAATTGGTAGGTTTTGCAATTTTTTTATGTCCCACGGTATTTGCGCAGCGGTTTTCATATGTAGTTTTTTGGGGAAAAAGTACACTTATTTGAATCTTAATCCAAAAAAACACCATATAACCCAATGTTTTTGGAAAATATAAAGATTGAAGTTATGCTGAGTAAATAGATACCAAACAGGTCACGCTTTAAAATTGCACATGCGCGTGCAATGGTGACAAACTAGATACATTTTACTATCCATAGGTGATGCTTTACAGGCTGTAAATTATAAACAAATATATACCGCGCTGTCTCAAAAAAAAAAAACAACTAAAGCAGCCAGCACAGCAGTGGATAAAGTTGCAAAAATGACAAATTGGGTGAAATGTGCAGTGCTTATGTGATCATATAAACAATAACAAATAATATGAGTACAGAAAACGTGAATAATAAATGATGTGCTCAAAAATACTCCAAGCAGTCCTCTATTATGACATGTGATATCTATAAACAGAGGAACTTGGACATGTGATGTCCAAAAAAGAAAAAAGTCAGTGACAAGCTTCAGTCATGTGTGATGATAATCCTCAACCACATGTGGATATAATATAGTGACAGTCTTTAACTTCAAATATGTATTATGTAATAACAGTTAATAGTAGGTCCACCACCAAAGACACCAGAAGCTGCTTACCAGAGGGATTGAACTCAAATAGGTGTACACCTAGTGAGTCAATCAAGCTTTGTGGTATAATATACCAAGGGGATCAGATGCTCTATCCAGATATGACCTCCAGATGGACCTCCGAACAAGTGTAAGGTATGGATGGACTCAGTAGATATAGGCAGTCAGCCCCATCATTAAAAGAAAGAGGAAGGCATATAGTGTAACTCCGTATGGACTTTTTATGTATTAAAATTTCCATACGGAGTTACACTATATGCCTTCCTCTTTCTTTTAATGATGGGGCTGACTGCCTATATCTACTGAGTCCATCCATACCTTACACTTGTTCGGAGGTCCATCTGGAGGTCATATCTGGATAGAGCATCTGATCCCCTTGGTATATTATACCACAAAGCTTGATTGACTCACTAGGTGTACACCTATTTGAGTTCAATCCCTCTGGTAAGCAGCTTCTGGTGTCTTTGGTGGTGGACCTACTATTAACTGTTATTACATCATACATATTTGAAGTTAAAGAATGTCACTATATTATATCCACATGTGGTTGAGGATTATCATCACACATGACTGAAGCTTGTCACTGACTTTTTTCTTTTTTGGACATCACACGTCCAAGTTCCTCTGTTTATAGATATCACATGTCATAATAGAGGACTGCTTGGAGTATTTTTGAGCACATCATTTATTATTCACATTTTCTGTACTCATATTATTTGTGATGCTTTACAGGTTACCACCTTAGATTTACAGAGGGAGTCTGGTGCCAGAATTACTGCCCAGGATCTGATGTTTGCGGCGATACCTCACATGTGTAGGGCGATCACTGTTTGCGTGCATGCAGGACCAAAGTGCGTGTTCGCCTTTGCACGCAAGCACGGGAGGATGTGGGCAATTAAATTTTTTTTCAATTATTCTTTTTTTTTTATTTTTATTTTTTACACAGTTGCTTTAATTTTTTTGTTATCACTTTTATTGCTGTCACAAGGGATGTACACATATTTGTGACAGCAATAGACATATGACAGGTTCTCTTTATTGTCAGATCTGGGCTCTATATGACCCCAAATACCTCCTCTACACTTAAAATCATTCAAAACTCCAAGATCAGTGTTTCTGAATGCTTTTGATTTTCAAAAAATGGCGCCGATAGTTTCCAAGTAAACCGGAAGTGATGTCATGTCAACGCTTCCTTGTTACTATTACGAACAGCTGATCAAAGCCGATTCCACCTTTGCTTGGCTGTCTGGCCAGCAGGCAAATGTGCTGGCTGGTCGCTCGAGTCTCCCAGTGGGATGGGAGAGCCCGAGAGAGACGCAGAAGGCGTCAAGATTGCGACCGCCGGCTCTAAAAAACAATACGGGGTGATGCCTGCAGCTGTAGGCATCACCCCAGTACAGCCACCGGAAGTCGGGAAGTGGTTAAAGCCCAATTCCAGGAAACCTACAGTAAAAACCCTTTCATGCTGTGGGGCTGCACCCACACTTGAAGGGTTAACTGGCTTTTTCTTTCTAAGGGAGGGATAATCATTTTTTTGATCCTCTGCTTCCCCGGCAAACAACACTCCCCCATACTCTTATTTGGCATCCCAATATCCAGTGTAGGGCTATAGTTTCTGCACAAAACTTGAAGATGTTGGAGGCCACAAGAGTTCAGAGGCGAAGAGGCTGTGGGAACTTGTCTAGCAGCACAAAGGAACCTGCTGGAGCCAATGATGAAGAATGTGAAAGTGCTTTACCAAGTCCCCGAGACATAAACAAGCAGTTAACTCTTGTAGTCCAGGCACAGTCCTAGTACAAGAGACGATTTGTAGGCTTCCTCGAGGCTTAATTGGCCGTACCCTCTTCTTTGAGCTGTAGGCTGTATATATCATTGGCAATTGGAATCATGTTCCTAGGGTGGTCACCACAGTGTATATTTTTAAAGGCATTGAATTCGTTTTGATGGGCTAGCTGTGGCAGATTGGAAACTTAGAATTGCAAATATTAGAATTATATTTTTTACCTCCTTCCGCCGAGCTTGCTCAACTTTTATATGGAGAGACAAACCCCCCAGAATCAAACATACCCGCTTGAACTTACCAAAATCTAGGGGAGGAATTGCTCTCCCAGACTTACGGAAATATTACCACTCCTCCCACCTAGCAAGGATTGTTGACTGGAATATACACCAGCAGGTCAGGGACTGGATATCTCTAGAACACGCACAAATATCACAACCTCTTAGAACCCTTCATTGGATACATCCTAAACACTACACACCACAGGCTAAATCCCACCCTTTAATAGGCCCCACTCTAGATGTCTTTTGTGAGGCTTCAAAAACTGACACCCCAACACCCTGGTTGGGACCTTTGACCCCACTGAGAGGTAACCCAGACTTTCAGCCTGGTCTAGAGCAAAACTTCCTCTTGAGGGTTTGGCCAAATAAAGACATTTTGACTAAACACTTCTTTAGAGGGAACACTCTCAAAACTAGAGACAAAATTAACAGTGAAATCAACCCGAAAGTTCTAACATAATGGAACTACATACAATTAAAACACTACCTGACCAAACAAGAGACAACACATACATGGACAAGACCTCTAACTACCCTGGAAAAACTTTTCTCCCAAACCAATCCACAAAGACATACTATTTCTATCTTATATGTTTCACTCTTTGGGGAACTTAATGACTCCACCAGTACATCATGTCAAGCATGGGAACAAGACCTCAATACCCAAATTTCATCAACAAAATGGGAATCTATCTTCATGTACACACACAAAGGTTCACTTAATGTGGCAACTCAAGAATGTGGATATAAAATCATTACACGATGGTACAGAACTTCCACCCTCTTAAACAAATTCTACCCCCAAGTCTCCAATATGTGCTGGAGATGTGGAAATGAGGAAGGCGTCATGATTCATATATGGTGGTCGTGCCCAATGATGCAGCCATTATAGCATATGGTCCATGACACTATTAGCTCTGTCACGTTGGAAGAATTGAACTTTACACCAGCACAGTATCTTTTGCACCATTACAAAATCTCTAAAAAACAATATCTTAAATCTTTACCTATATTTATGACAAACGCTGCAAGACATTGTATACCATACCACTGGCGTTCAACAAATATCCCCTCCAAAAGGCAATGGTTCCATAGAATTAACCACATTAAAAAAATAGAGGAACTTATCAGCATATCACACAAAAACATATCAAAGTACACATCAACATGTTATAACTGGATACAATTCAAGAATACCAAGGCTTATGAAGCAAAAACATAGCTTGATAAGGAAATAAAACAGGTCAGAGATAAGATGATAATTGTAGGAAAGAAGGAAACAAGAGCATACTTACACCCCCCAACCCCCCCTTTTTTTCTTTATTCATTCTCCCCACCCCTTAAACTAATTTCAATTCATCAGAAATAGATAAAAAGAAAATACTATAATATAACCTTTATATTATGAGTGATATATAGTGCTTTCTAGACATGAGTTATCTAAATACTATACGATATTATTCTCACGTTACTGAATTACATTCTTTGTTTGCTTAAAGTTTATCTCATTTTAGCTATGTAACAATATATGGTTTTGTAACCAAAAATGTGATGTTTTTTTTGCATATTCAATGTATGCTATTTTTATTATACAATAAAAAATTTATGAAAAAAAAAAAAAGAATTATATTTTAAGGATGTATAGTCCAAATTTACCAGTGACTCAACACATACTGTATATCTGTACTGAAGAGTTCACATCCAAATACAACTTTAGACATACAAGTCCTTTTCTACATGTGCTTAGCTTGTTTCTGTCTCCATCAGAGACTAATGCCGTGTACACATGGTCGGATTTTCCGACGGGAAATGTTTGATGGGAGATTGTTCTCGGAAATTCCAACTGTGTGTAGGCTCCATCGGACATTTTCGGTTGGAATTTCCGACAAACAAAATTTGAGATCTGGATCTCAAAATTTCCGCTAAAAAAATCTGTTGTCGTAAATTCCAATCGTTGTGTACACAATTCCGAAGCACAAAGTTCCACGCATGCTCGGAATTAAGCAGAAGAGCCACGCTGGCTATTAAACTTCATTTTTTTCGGCTCTTCATATGTGTTGTACGTCACACGTTCTTGGCGATTGGAATTTCCGACAAGATTTGTGCGACCGTCTGTGTGCAAGACAAGTTTGAGCCAACATCCGTCGGAAAAAAACATAGATTTTGTTGTCAGAATGTGCGATCTTCTCTGGTTTTAAATATTTTGATGACATAATTTGGCCAATATTTAATTTTAATTGTTCATAGTGTATATTTTCATGCATTAAAGGATTTAACTTAATATAAGGTTTTTTTTCTCCCATCTTGATCTTTCAAGCATGGCTTTCTAATTTAGCCAAATTATTCAGTTTATTCATTTATTGGTTTGTAGCAAGAGATATACAAATAAACCGCCCCTGAATCTCTCTTATGCCCCGTACACACGGTCGGATTTTCCAATGGAAAATGTCCGATCGGAGTGTGTTGTCGGAAATTCCAACTGTGTGTGGGCTCCATCGGACATTTTCCATCGGATTTTCCGACACACAAAGTTTGAGAGCAGGATATAAAATTTTCCGACAACAAAATCCGTTGTCGGAAATTCCGATCGTGTGTACACAAATCCGACGGACAAAGTGCCACGCATGCTCAGAATAAATAAAGAGATGAAAGCTATTGGCCACTGCCCGGTTTATAGTCCCGACGTACATGTTTTACGTCACTGCGTTTAGAACGAACGGATTTTCCAACAACTTTGTGTGACCGTGTGTATGCAAGACAAGTTTGAGCCAACATCCGTCTGAAAAAATCCTAGGATTTTGTTGTCGGAATGTCCGAACAAAGTCCGACCGTGTGTACGGGGCATTACACCACTGCACCAAAGAAAAGTACAAAGCTATATTAAAGATGTGTAAATGAATACAAAATGTGTGTACATACACAGTGTACAGTGAAAAAAGCTGCCACTTAAATAAATACGTAAACTGATCAGAATCCCAAAACTATACCTCTCACACGTGTACAGATAGAGATAGCGGCGCTAATATAAATTGTGTAAAATAATGGGTCAGAGCAGCATAATGCATATGACCCTCTACTTATGCATAAAAATATTAATAATAATAGTGTCATGAATACAAAATGTGTGTACATACACAGTGTACAGTGAAATAAGCTGCCACTTAAATAAATACGTAAACTGATCAGAATCCCGAAACTATACCTCTCACACGTGTACAGATAGAGATAGCGGCGCTAATATAAATTGTGTAAAATAATGGGTCAGAGCAGCATAATGCATATGACCCTCTACTTATGCATAAAAATATTAATAATAATAGTGTCATGAAAAATATTAATTTTATCATAAAAAGAAATTTCTTTAACACCCAGTGAAAAGTGTCACTATAAATAATAAATTACAAGAAATGAATGATCAAGTTCAACAGTTGTTTTTCAATCTTCTTGTGTGAAAAATCTTCTACTCTTCCACCACACCACCGTGATAGTGACACCACTCCCTCTGAAGAGCGCACTCACCAGATTGTATAGCCTCCCACTCTCGTGTTCGGCAAAACAGCAATTGAACCACACCTGGATACGCATGTGATGAACCGTGACTCCAATCAAGCCAGCTCCATATGTGAAAAAATGAATAAAGTGCTCATAGCGTGATACCATTTTGACAGATTTATTAAAATCACTTCAAACACACTTCAATGGTTACACTCACTTTTAAACTGAAACATAAAAGCCTTTAAACAAATCCACAGCAAGCACAGCAAGCAACCGGATCAGTGATCCAACGGTGCACCATGGTCACAGCAGACCTGAAGTGTAAACTGGTGTATCTCTCACCCAACCTTCTAAGGCCCAGCCATCCGATCGGTGTAGTCCTCCTCAGTCTTTGTACCTGTCCTTCACGGCCAGGGGGATGTCCCCTCGCCGAACACGAGAGTGGGAGGCTATACAATCTGGTGAGTGGAGTGGTGTCACTATCACGGTGGTGTTGTGGAACAGTAGAAGATTTTTCACACAAGAAGATTGAAAAACAACTGTTGAACTTGATCATTCATTTCTTCTAATTTATTATTTATAATGACACTTTTCACTGGGTGTTAAAGAAATTTCTTTTCATGATAAAATTAATATTTTTCATGACACTATTATTATTAATATTTTTATGTATAAGTAGAGGGTCATAGGCATTATGCTGCTCTGACCCATTATTTTACACAATTTATATTAGCGCCGCTATCTCTATCTGTACACGTGTGAGAGGTATAGTTTTGGGATTCTGATCAGTTTATTCATTTATTGCCAAACCTAAGGGGCTTGTTTAAAAATGTGATGTGCTTTACACTGTGCTCTGTGTTCTGCTGGTTTTGGGACTCTGAAGTCAACCGAGGGCATAGAAAATGAATGATTGCAATTGAAAAAGGAGAAGTTTGATTGGGCCCATTGGGGGTATCTCAAAGAAACTCTCTGTGTTTTTGGGTTACATGGTAACATGCTTTTGGCTATTTCAGTACTCTATACATGACTCTCAGTGCAAATATACACGTGCAATGCTTTGTCAGACTCTTTCATGATCTCCAATGGTACCAGACAGGAGTGTCCCTTATCTCCCCTCATTTTCACTTTAATGATGGAGCCTTTCACAGAGTCCATTAGAAAGAACCCCAGTATTCATGGTATTGGATTATTTGCCGATGATGTTTCACGTACTCTTACTATGGTATCCACTTCCTTAAGCGGAAGTTCAAAACAAAAAAGACAAATATGGACAAGTATCCTATTATAAAGTAAATTAATATATTTCTTCCATTCTCCCCATAAATATGAGAGATTCTATGTTGACCTCTCTAAAAGGAGAATTTAAAAAGGGAAGTATGTTTTTTTCCCCCTTTAATACTTACAAAGGTGATTGCAGCATGTGACCTATGCTGCATCTGTCCCCTGGCGTCTTTACACTGAGAACCGAGCCATCGAACACCGTCGATGGCTCGGTTCTCACATATCTCTGAAAGGAGAGCTGCTGACTGTCAATCAGCAGCTCTCCTCTCTGCTCCTCCATGCTCACTGGAGCACTAAGCTGTGGAGGGGCGGGGATCCGCCATCTCAGTCTCTCAGTGGTTAACTGAGAGGCTAAGACAGGCATCTGTCCAGGCACCTGGCAGATCCAGGCTTCATTGTCGTGATGATGCAGTGCCTGGACTAATTCCAGTGACGTCAGCAGAGAGTGGACTGTGAGCGGGTCACAGGAGTGCAAAATGAATTGCACTCCTGTGACCCTTAGGAGAAGCCCAGCCAAACATGCTCAGGCTGGACTTCTCCTGTAATTACTTCTGGGACTAAAAATGTATCTCATATTTGGGTATAAAACTCATTTCCCCTTATCTAAATTATATGAAATAAATTTCCTTCCTTTGCTGGACACTATTAAACAGGATTGTCGGTTATCACGACATTTCAAACATTCTATGAAGATGTATATTCCTCCAAGGTTTCCTCTGCTCCCACTCGAATCCGGGACTTCCTGGGGTGTAATTTACCACGTCTTGAGCGGTCTGACAGGGACATGTTGAATGTCCTCCTCGCGGCTGACAAACTCTTAGAGGCCCTAGCCCTATCACCTCCAGGCAAGTCCCCGGCAGCAGACAGACTGCCGGCAGAGGTATACAAAAAGTATGCTGACACAATGATACCAACTAAAAAAGACCTTAACAGAAGCCCGAGAACTAGGTCAATTGCCCCCATTCATAACAGAGGCCACTATAATCCTGATACTTAAGCCAGGCAAAGATCCCCTCCTTCCAGACTCCTATACGCCCATCTCTTTACTAACAACGGATATGAAACTATTGGCCAGAGTTCTGGTCACTCGTCTAGCGTCTGTCATTCAAAAACTCATTCACCGTGACCAATCAGGGTTTATTCCCTCCAGATCTACGGCACTGAATGTAGAAACACGTATTCCTCAATATGCAGATTTCAGTAGACAATCGGGTAGTCCTATCCCTCGACACTGCCAAAGCTTTTGACAGCGTTGAGTGGCCATACTTATGGGAAGTCCTGGAGAGGTTTGGTCTGGGGAAGAACTTCATTAAATGGGTCCAACTATTACACTATACACGAACCCCACCGCCAGGCTGCGTATCAATGGTGATCTCTCAGACCCTTTCTATCTTTACAGAGGCACGAGGAAGGGGTGCCCTTTGTCGCCCCTGCTGTTTGACCTAGCCCTGGAACCGTTGGCGGAGATGGTGAAAGCTTTGCCGTTGATAGCTGGCTTTGTAAGAGGCACTGCATTTGACAAAATATCATTATATGCAGATGATACTCTCCTATATTTGGGAGATACCGCCGCTTCACTACTAAACGTAATGTCTATAATCACACAATTTGGCACCTTCTCTGGCTTCTCCATAAATTGGAGCAAGTCGGCCCTCCTACCCTTGGATGAGCTTACAGCTCTGCTGCGCTGACATTACTCCCTATGATCTCTAAGATACAAACCAAATGCAGTGCCTGGTGTAAGCTATCCATTACTGTCACCGGTAGGGCCAATCTTATGAAAAATGGTATGGGCGCCTCAGCTACTATACATACTACATAATTCCTCGCAATGGATCCCACGTAGGTGGTTCGCACGTATTGACACTATATTTAGAAGCCTCCTTTGGAAGAAAAAGATTGCTAGAATCAAACTATCCACGTTGCAGTACAGTAAAGACCAGGGGGGTTGGCAGTTCCTAACATGCGACTCTATTTCCTGGCCTCACAATTCCAGCATCTGGGTGGCTGGGTAGAAGATGATGTGACAGACCCTATCCTTAACATGCTATTTCAGGTTGCATCAGGCCTTCCCGCAGCTTCACATCTTGAGGCAGACTTTCCCCAATACCCCAAATCGATGCCTACCATAAACTTACTGACCAAATTATGGAGCCCCATTAAACATAACTTGGGCATGAGGGGCATCACAATGTATACCCTGCTGTGGCGTAATCCTTACCCGGAACTGCGGAAACTGGAGGGATTTCAGTCCTGGGAGGCTAAGGGCATCAGGTACATATCACAACTCTACTCACAGACCATCTTTAAATCCTTCACTGAATTGCAGGAGGAGTTTGGACTACCAAGACACAACTTTTATAGATACCTCCAGCTTGCATGCTGTGCAATCGCAGTCACGGCTGTCCAGTTTGGAACACATAGAACATCCGATCATATCTTACACTCTTAACACGCAGAATAAAAATGGCATGATCTCACATATATATAACACACTCTCATCTAGATTACAGGATGCAGCAAAACTCCCATGTAGACATAGGTGGGAACAGGACCTAGGAGAGATTGGGGTGAGGACTGGGAACTGTGTTTGCAGTCTCTGCCAATTGTCTCTGTGTCTCCATCATGCAGGCTCTCCCAACTCTTCATTTTACATAGTGCTTACTGTACCTCGGTGCTGCTCCACAGATGGGGCAGGAGGGACTCCCCTCTGTGCCCTAGATGTGGGGGGCTAACGGGGACCTTATACATTTGGTGTGGCGCTGCCCAAAATTATTAAGATATTGGAGTAAAGTAACTAATACCATTTCACACATATATCGATCCACTGTTTCACTACACCCAGTCACATGCTTGTTGGGTGCGGTGGACGAGGAACTCTTCATCTCCCCAGCCAATCTAGCAGTCTCAAGATTACTATATTTTGCACTCAAGCAGATAGCTCGCCTATGGTTATCACCACATAGCCCAACAATGAAACAGTGGATTGAACAGGTCAATAATACTCTAATTAAAGAAAAACTGACATCAACACAGAAATGCGATTAATAAGTTCTATAAAATCTGGCAGCCCTGGCTGGCACCCTCTCAACTAGTTCTCGATAGACTACTCCAAATGTGAGCTTCAAGCTCCCTAAAAGCATTAGCCACCTATCTATACCATGTCACAATAATACAAAGTCCTGAGCCAACGCAAGGAATTAGAGTTCATTCTTAATACCTCCTTTCCTAGAGGTTAATCAGCGCTATGTCCAATGTGACCCAACCAGGTCCTGGCTGTGAGCAGAGGCATCAGCTAGTTTCACCTTCCTGTTGGAAGGTAGTTAGTTTAATAACAGTTCCCCTTTTTGTTTAGGACTACCAGTGTGTCTTGTACATTGTTACCAATCTAGAAATGTCATGACTAAGTTCCATGCTTTAGACCATCAACTGCATATAATACTGTTGCTAATGTATACCCTGAAGTTATTATGATGTATCTGTCTACAATGTACATCTGTTTTTGTGACACAATAAAAACTTTTCTGATTAAAAAAAACAGGATTGTCTTAACTACTGGAAATTTGAAATTTCGTGGTTGGGGCATATATCAGCATTTAAAATGTTGTCTTTACCTAAAATATTGTACCATTTACATACCCTCCCTATCTTCCTTCCCCAAACGTTCTTCTTTGAGCTATATAAAACCTTAACACGATTCATCTAGCAGGGTAGGAAACCCAGAATTGTGCAAACAGTACTTAGCAAGCATAAGCTACAGGGTGCAGTTAGACTTCCAGATTTTAAATCATATGATAAAGCGGTCCTACTGGACCAACTGTTCGCATGGTTTGAAGACACTCCTAATAGAAGATGGGTGACCCTAGAAACGTTCCTTCTTAATAACAGAAACTTACCTTCTCTTTTAATAGCTTTAGCAACTGGTCATAGAGTATTAGTTCCAGAGGCATTGACAGTAAGTGCTACGTTAGAGACTTCAACATCCATATTATCCTCCCAAAGGGGCACTTGCAGTCTCTTGATATCCCATTATTAACGTATGAGTACCTGATTCCAGAATTTTCAACTGGCAAATGGGTAAGTCAGGGATATGCCACATTATCAGATATTTATCGCACATCAAACATGGCATTCTCATATCAGATACTCCAGATTAATAGTTTCCTTCTACAATCTATGTGGCCTCTTAAGTGGAAGTCAGCTCAGATATCTGGTCATATTATTCTGCTTTATCTGATGATAAAAAAGGTATCTCATGGTTTTATATACATATGACCTGTAGCAAGCCCTTAGGCTACGTTCACACCTAGGCTTTTTTGGGCGTTTTTCTGCTCTAAGCCTCAGCTCTAAAAATGCCCAACAAGACAAATCCCATTCATTTCAATGGCCCCTGTTCACATCTGTGTGTTCGCCCCTGTAACCAGTTTATTACCCAAGAACAAACCTTGTGGTCCATGCCTGCAGAACTCAGCTTGTAAATTAGGCATTTATGGGGGACTGTATCAAATGCTTTTGCAAAATCCAGGTACACTAAATCCACAGGCCTTCCCTTGTCTAGAAGGCAGCTCAATTCCTTGTAGAATGTTAGCAGATTGGTCTGGCAAGAACGACCTTTCGTAAACCCATGCTGATAACTACTAATGATATTTTTTTCTTCAGTAAATTTTTGGATATAGTCCCTTATCATACCCTCCAATAGTTTACCTACTATTGATGTTAGACTGACTTGCCTGTAATTTCCAGAGATTTGTCTATGTCCTTTTTTGGATGTTGGTACCACTTTGGCTTTTCTCCATCGGCTGGTACAATTAATGTCAGAATGCTATCAGCAAAGATTAGGAACAATGGTCTGGCTATAACCTGACTTTCTCTCTGAGGACTCCCGGGTGTAAGCCATCTGGTCTTGGTGATTTATTTGTATTAAGTTTATCTAGTCTTTCCTTGACTTCGGCCTCTGTTAGCCACGAGGGTATGCCCTGTGATGTGTCACTAACAGTACTGTCGTGGTCGGTATACCCCTCCTTTTCCCACGTAAAAACTGAAGAGAAGAAGGCATTTAGTACAGTTGCCTTCTCTGTGTCATCCATAACCATCCTCATCTTTTATGTGGGCAATTTGCTCTGATCTCGCCTTTTTACTGTTAATATATCTAAATAATTTCTTGGGATGTTTTTACTCTTCTCCGCTATGTGTCTCTCGTAGTCTTTTTTTAGCCACCCTGATTGTGTTTTTACAATTCTTATTGCATTCCTTGTGGTGTTGAAATGCTTACAGTGTCCATCCCACTTATATCTTTTAAAGGCCATTTTTTTCTCTTTAATTAGGCTTTTTTACATTATGGTTTAGCCACTCAGGTTTAGCCTTCACTCTTCTATATTTATTGTCCATTGGAAAGCACTGTGGGATACCTTTGTTTAATATCCTCCTAAAGCATTCCCATTTTTCTTCCATGTTCAGTGTTTCAAGGATTTGGTCCCAATTGATGTCAGGCAGTAATGACCGCAGTTCAAAAAAATTGGCTCGTTTTAAATGTAGTGTTCTTGTGCTACCCGCGTGCCTTCTTTTTTCTATGGTTTACGCTAAATGCAATCATCAAATGATCGCTAGATCCCAAGTTGTCCCTTGGATCACTTGTAATTAATAGCTCTAGCAGGGCATTTTTTCTAGTTGGGGAAACCACCAATTGGGACATGAAGTTGTCCTGTAAGACATTCATGAAATGACGGGCCTTTAATTGATGAGCTATCTCCACTTACCAAGTCAATATCGAGATAATTGAAGTCCCCCATTATGATGACATTTCCCTGTTATGCTGCCATACAAACTCCAACAATTGTTTCCAGGTACTGCCCGCAGAAGACAATGTGGTCAAAAAAGGAGAATTATATTGCATGCTTTGGAATTGTAGGAGCCTGAAATGATTTTGGAAATCCATCTCTGCACTGATTTCACAGGTGACAGGAATTTTGACAGACCCATCTCAGTCTTTAGCTCTCTAGGGGCTAAATGTGGACAGGATCCCTATCCAATACTCGACTATTGTATCACACATATTAATTGCAGAGTGATTGACTATAACTAGCAAATGGAAACAGTTGTTGGCTCCAAACTTTTCTAAAGCCCATGTACAGTTCATCTATTAGAAGTATCCAGATGGTCATAACCAGTCTTTACCAGCATTTTACCTTAAATGGAACCAATGGCTGCTCATATATCAGCTAGATTCCACATGGTAAAGTTTTAGAAGACACAGATTTTGAAGTCTCTTGAAGTTTTTTTTAGGATTCATATAATGATGTAACTTTATCTGTGCTAGGCTATGCTGGTCCCCTTAGGTGAAACACATGCATGAGTGAGAAATTGTTTTCTCGGGTAACAGGTTAATAAGGCTATTTCATATTCTTAGTTATACAGTATGACATTGATACTAATACAAATTTCAAGGTTAAGGTTTGCTGTTATTTTTTCTTTCTCTTTTCTGGTTTTGGTAATATTTTTCTGCTGTTCAACTCAATGTACTCTTAAAGCGTAACTCAACTTTTGTTGAGAAAAAAACATTCCCCTCAGGGGAAGTACATTGCAAGGATTGCAAGGATTATAACAACATTTGTTTCAGATTCCTACCTTTTGTTTTTCTGAAGAAATCCCTGTGTTTGTCTGTGCCTCTGTACTGAGTGGGTCTAATGGGAGTGGTTTCATAATTAACTGTCAGGTGTGCAGCTGCAGGGCACTAATGAGGAAATCTGCTGGGCCTGCATCCCTTTAGACGTGTTCCTATTGAAAGTATCTCTCCAAAAATGACATTTTTGTTGCCTGAAATCTGACTTGTATCTAATGCCGCGTACACACGATCGGACTTTACGGCATACTTGGTCCGGCGATCTTTTCAAAGGACTTTGTAGCGTAGGTGTGCCGGACTTAAAAACGGACGGACTTGGACACACATGATAACTCCAAAAGTCCGATAGTTTTGAATGCGGTGATGTACAGCACACACGACGGGACTAGAAAAAGGAAGTTCAAGCCCCACTACGCCACCCTTTGGACTCCTTCTGCTAATCTCGTGTTTATCTCATGTTAGTAGAAGTTTGGTTAGAGACGATTCACGCTTTTCACACTTCAGCTTATTTTGATCGTTTTCTGCGGTTCAGTTTGTGCTCGTGAGGTTTGTATCTGCTTTTCAGTGCGTGTTGGTCAGTTCGTAACCTGCCTAGCAGGCCGTTCTGGTCCGCTCGTTCCTGATTTTCAAGTCGCTCTTCATAGGCCTTGCTGTTCTTCAGTGCGTTTGTTCTAAGTTTGTTTGTTTGACCAGCCAACCGTTTTGAAGCCATGTTGCATGGACGTACTCGTTCTCGAGTTCGTGCTGCGTGGGGGACTTGGTGTTGGGGTTAATACTTTGACCCGAGTCCAGTCCATGAACAGGGCGAGGAAGAGTTCATGGTTGCGCCAGCATGACCAGTTCTGTCACATGCCTTTGCCATGCCTTTGCTCCGTGAGATCCATGAGAATAATCCTGAGGATTTCAGAAATTATCTCAGGATGACGGACCCCGTTTTTGAACGTCTGCTGGCTATGCTGACCCCCTATATCAGCAAGCAGGATACCTGCATGAGGCAAGCCATCACTGCGGAGCAGAGGCTAGTTGCCACTTTACGTTACTTGGCGACTGGGAGAAGTCTTCAGGACTTGAAGTTCTCGACAGGCATCTCCCCCCAGGCTCTGGGGATCATAATCCCAGAGACCTGTTCTGCTATTATTCAGATCCTGCAGAAGGACTATATGAAGGTAAGTTTTTTCCTTTAACATTACATGATATGTATTTAATGTTTGCTAATGTATGGTCTAAATGTCCTCATTACCTAATTACCATGTTTGGAATATGCTGTGAACGTCCCCTTTATCTTCATGTATGCCTGTTTTTTTACATAAATCATTTTTTGCCCTACATGCATATTTACCTTCAATAACCTCCCCACCATGCAATCCTGGGTCCATTTATACCTCTAGCCTATAGTCCCTTGAACAATGTATATTGTCAGCTCCATTGTACTGTTTTACCCTCCCCCACCCCCTCAAATGTTAGCAACTTCGAACACACAGGAATGGCAGACTGTGGCCTCCCAGTTCGCTGATCATTGGGACTTTCCCAACTGTGTCGGGGTGATTGATGGGAAGCATGTCAGCATTGTGCCACCACCCCATTCGGGGTCTTATTTCTACAACCACTTTAAGGGGTTCCATAGTGTAGTTTTGATGGTGGTGATCTCGGTACAATTGGAATTTCTGTTCGTGGACGTGGGGAAGAACGGCCGGATGTCTGACGGAGGAGTCTTTGCACAGACCGAGCTGTGCCAGTGTCTCCAGACTGGTGGCCTGGGATTGCAACCTGATGACCAGAACGTGGATGGACTCCCCTCAGTTTTCTTCGCTGATGAAGCGTTTGCTCTCGGCGAGCACTTGATGAGGCCGTTCCCCCAAAGGACACTCACCCCTGAGAGGAGGGTATTTAATTACCGGCTGGCCAGAGCAAGAAGAGTTGTGGAGAATGCCTTTGGGATTATGGCCAGCCGGTTCCGTTTGTTCCTCTCGGCAATCAATCTGGCAGAATACAAGATTAATTATGTGATCATGGCTTGCTGCATTCTGCATAATTTCTTGAGACGTCATTCTTTGACATATATAACTTCTGTTGGGCCTGAGGCCGGACTTGGTGTTGAAGAACCACTCACAGGCCTGGAAAGTGGCCGTATTGGCTTGGCCCCCCAAACCGCCCATCAAGTGCGTGACAGATATGTCAATTATTTTAATGGTCGGGGGCCATTGCAATGCAACAAGAGCTTTAAGATTTTCATAAAAAAATAAAAAAATTTGGCAACAATCTCTTGTTTTGATTCTTGTTTGCATTTAGTTTTGTCTGTCTCCTAGTGCACTTGTAGTGGCAAGTGCATTTCCCTTTAGTTAATAAGGTCCTTTGTCACTGTAACCACACAAAAAAATAACAAACTGTTATTGATAAATAATAAGCCACACACATTGTAGTAGTAAAAATATTTTACTGTGTGCACATTGAAAGGTGCATTTTGTTTGAACGTGTTTATGGTTTTTTTTTTTTTGGTAACAATATATTTTTTTTATTTTTAGTTTAGGCATATTTGTATAAAATATACATTGTTTACAAAATTTGGCTCGACAACAGGGTTTTTAAAAACATAATAAGCAAAAATAACAGGAACTTACAAAGTTCAACATGCTAAAAACGATGCTGGTGATGTCACCCATGTAAAACAAAAATTTGGCAGATGCTCACAATTTGGGATTAAAAAAGGTTTAAGTCAACATGTGCTATCTCACATCATGGGGGAGCAATGGACGTGTTTTGTGTGTGCAATCCCTTTGTTCCTCTTACAAAATAACATTATTCTGATGAAGGGGTAGCAAACACAAAACAAGTACATTGATATCCCCTGATGGAAGATAGCACATGATGACACACCGTGTGCATCTGCTAAATTTTTTCATTAGTATTTATCAAGTAAAAACATTTTTTTAAAATAAAACTTGACAATGAAATGAAGAACATGATTGATGTTTTTAGGCAAAAAGTTATTAGATTCTGCCCAAAACATCAATCATGGTCTTCATTTCCTTTTGCATGCTGTCCAGCCGATTTCTCATGCTGTCAATTTGGTCACGCATTCTATCAATTTGGCCATTCCACACCATTATCTGCCCAATGAGTCTTTGTGCACTGTGTGTGCTAAATGGCTCCACCGCTTGGCCTTCCACAACCAGAACATCACCTAAAATTTGTGATTAAAATTTTTTGTAAAATATGCACACCTAAATAGATTAACTTAAGCTGGGGTGTCAGTCACTCACTTGGTGGGGTGGAAATATCACACACTTCCTCCACCTCTCCTTCCTCTAGCTCGTCGGGTGGGTGTGGTCTTAGGCTGGGGCTTGGGGTAATTTCAGCTTCAAAAAATTTCAAAAAATACACATTTTCATGCAAGTTTCACAGATGCAGACACCTCAAGTATCCCCTGGAGCCCCTATGTGTATTACCCCCAAAAATTGTCTCTGGTGTCACATAGTACACTAGTGCTCGTGAGTCCAGATGTGGAAACAGCTGCTGTGTCCTGTCCTTACATTACACTGAATAATTTTTGAAGAAGCATTATCGTTTCAAACATATCTACACAACATCACCACAATTTTGGAATACGACAAATTATCAAGACCTAAATGTATGTCCAACCCTGCACTATTGTATTTGGTGAAAAAAAATAAAATGTTATTTTCTTCGTATCATATAAACGAAAAGCATATGGATCAGCATGCAAGTTAAGTATCTCATTAGGAACACACAACAAGTACTTACTTTTTTTAAGCAGCTTCTTTATTCGCCAATATTGTTCAGGCTCCCTACTTTTGAGGTCAGACCACCACTTTCTCAATTGTTCTTTAGCCCGTTTAGTATAAAATTTTTGGTCAAGAGCGGTGACAACTGAGGACATTATTTTGTCCTTCTACATATTGGGTCAGGTGTATGGTCCTTTTTTGCCATCATAGTCCTCCCTTCTCAATATGAACACCATCTCCACCATCTCTTCAAAGGCCATGTTGGTGGCCTTATATCTCCTGGATCTGGATGGTTGTGGCTCCGGGCATTCATCCGCGCTACTTGCAGATAATCTCTCCGCCATCTTTCTCTATATACTGCCACTGCGCAACGAAGAGTGAAGAGGCGGGGACAAATCATACTAAAGAACGTCAGAGGCGGGCGACGCAGGCGTAGCATGACACATGCGCAGTGTATATAAAGCTATTACGTTGGCCTACGTATGTCGGGCTCCGGACTCCCGTGTCATTGCCCCAATATTACAACTGAACCATACTAAGTCATTTGCGCCTAGAGAACTGTCTATGGTTTTTGCGTACAAGTGTCTTGACTGAAAACAAGCCTCATGGCCTAATGTTAACAGGAAAGACTACTACATTGACAGTTAAAATATGTTATCAAAAAATAAAAACAAAAAAACAAAAAAATTTTGTTTTTAAAGAGAAACAACCACCCGGTGCCGGGCAACTTCTGAGAGAACTTGACCCTAGTTGACTAGTAGATGAGACAAGAGAGTCTTTAGAAAAGAGAGAGGAAGAAGATAGAGAGAGGAGAGGTAGGTAGGGGTGGGAAGTACTCTGCAGAAGATTCTAATTCACAAAGGAGCTTGTAGCATGACCAGGAACAAAGGAACGTTACAATATTTGGCCCATGGTTCCCAAATAGCGAATAATGTTTCATTTTTGTCATTTATTTTAGCTACGATTTGTTCCTGTGCCATTATCCACGACACCTTCCTTTTAAAACCCCGGAGCGAAACGCTAGGTTTTCTCCAGGACTTTGCTAATGAAGCCTTAGCTCCTATGAGGATAAAGAAAATTAGCTTCTGTGAAAATTTAGAAAAAGTCCTGATCTTCCCATTAAGCAGAGCAATGGAAGGATCAGGGGAGACTGTTTGCTGTAAAACAGTACTGATTGTGCGGAAGACCCTACCCCAGAATGATCTGACACGGGGGCAAGTCCACCATATATGTAACATAGTCCCTTCCATCTCACAGCCCCTGAAACACAGAGGGGAAGATCCTGAAAAAATGATAGATAATCGAGCAGGAACATAGTACCATCTTGTTATGACTTTTACACTGGCTTCTATCAATGATATGTTTTGTATTCCTTTGAATGATTTTTCAAACCTGATATACCAGTCCTGTAATGTCAAGGAGTTGTCTAGGTCCTCCTCCCAGCCCCGGCTTCTCTTCTGAGGATTTTAAGGCGGCATAGATTATAGAAATTCCTCCCCTCTGGACTTCTGCATTGGAGCACCACTGTTCAAATGGGGTCAAAGCAGACCTTTCTTGATTTTGCTTCCAAATGGAGCAAAGGTAGTGGTAGATTTGGGAGAATCTGAAAATCTGAGATTCGGGCATGTCTAACTTGTTCTGAAGAAATGGCCAATCCTATATAGGCCTTTGTCCGTCCACCATTTGAAGGCCCTGATCACCATCCCTGGCAGGAAAGCTGGGTTATGGAATAGGTGAGCTAGTGGTCTGATAGCTGAGATTAGGTGACGATGTGAAAAGAGTTTTGTACACAAGGCCATTGAATGAGAAAGGGTAGGTGATAGTATGGCTGGTCTATCTGTAGGGTTACACCAGAGAAGATAGTCGATCGTGTTTCGAGGGGTTGCATGTCTTTCCATTGATAGCCAGCTTGGTTTCGGGCCTCTTACAAATGCCAACGAAATTTGGGAGAGTTGTGCAGCTTGAAAGTAGCGCCATAAGTCAGGGAGGCCGAGTCCTCCCTGACTTTTAAGATGGGAAAGCATACTGGAGGGACATCTATACCCACTTCGGCCCCAGATGAAGCGAATGATTTCCGATTGAAATTTGAGGAGGGTCGATTTCTTAATTGGGATAGGGAGTGAGCGAAAAAGGTATAAGAGACGGGGAAGGAGGGTCATCTTGACGGCGTGAATTCTGCCTAGCCAGGACAGCCCACTTCTGGCCCACTTATCCAGGTCCTCCTTACATTTACGGAACATAGGGGGGAAATTAGCGCCAAACAGCTTTTGGATGTCTGGGGTTAAGTTGATGCCTAAGTAGGGAATTTCTTTGGACGCCCAGGGGAATTTAAAATTATAGGAAATCTGATTAATTAGACTCTGTGGGACTGTAATGTTCAGCGCAATGGATTTAGTCATATTAACCTTTAGGCCAGAGACTATGCTGAATTCCTGGAGGATCTTATAGATCATAGGGGTGGAAATGAGGGGGGAAGTGATATAAAGAAGCAGGTCGTCCGCATAAAGAGCACATTTATGCTCCTGATCACCGCATTGGACCCCTTTGACATCTGGGTTGGCTCTAAGCGCTATAGACAGTGACTCAATTGCTATCGCAAAGAGGAGGGGGGAGAGTGGGCAACCCTGCCTGGTTCCCCGACCTATAGGGAACGAGTCCGAATACCTTCCTAGGAGTCAGACCTGAGCAGATGGTGCCGAGTATAGGGATTTAATGTAGTTCAGAAAGAAGGGACCAAATCCTCATCTCTGTAAAATGTCAGATAAGTATTCCCAGTCAACAGAGTCAAATGCCTTGTGTAGGTCAATGGAAAGGAGGAAGCCCTGCTGTGGCGTGCCCCCGTCCCAACCCGATTTGAGAAGAGATATGATGTCTATCGTCCTACGTATTTGGTCCGGTCCCTGTCTGCCAGGAATGAAGCCCACCTGATCGTTATGATCGCCATTCTATTCGCTAAAATTTTTGTCAGGATTTTGATATCGTTGTTAATAAGCGATATGGGCCTATAGTTACCTATCTCACTGGAATCTTTCCCCGGCTTCGGGATCACCGAGATATATGCCGAGTTAAGATCAGGACCCAGAAGGGCTCCATCCCTGAGGGAGTTAAAAAACGTAGTTAGGTGGGGGGCAAGGTTAGAGGCAAATTTTTTGTAATACCCAGTAGATAGACCATCTGGACCTGGCGCAGAACCCGTTTTAAGAGAACCAATCGTATCCAATACCTCCTCCTCTGAGATCTTGTCTTCAAGCAATTCCCTATGTTCCTTGGAGAAAGCTGGAAGAGGTAAGTCCCTTAGGAAGCGATCCCTTTGCTGCTGTGATGGAGATACAGAGGATTTAAATAGGTCCTTATAAAATTGGGAAAAGGCCTCCATAATTTTAGTTGGGTTCTGCGTCAGGTCTCCTGACAGTGTTTTGATTTTGGGGAACGCTAAAGATCGCTGTTTTGGGTTGAGTTTGGCTGCTAGTCTGGAGCCCATCCGGTCTGATTGGTAATAGAATTTAGCTCCCATCCATCTTAAGTGTTTTTCTGCTGCAGAAGTCAATGCTAAGTTAAGGGCAGTCCTAGTGTGGTCAAGGGTCTCTAATGATTCTGATGTAGGTAGTCTCTTATGTGCTTTAGCCGCTGCCCTGTAGTCCTCTGTGAGTTTGAGGATGTCAGCCTTGTGTGCTGCTCTGAGATGTGAGGATAAGCTAATTATGTGGCCCCTGATTACCGGTTTATGGGCTGCCCAAATGGTGGTGGGGGAAACCTCCCCCATTTGGTTAGTTCGGAAGTAGTCTTTGATGGCCTCTACTATGCCCAGACAATTGACGGGATCGCTGAGGAGAGATTCTTGTAATCTCCAACGTGGCGGTCCCTTAGAGGGTCCTCTTTTCTGGGCCTCTACCAAGACCAACGCGTGATCTGACAAAGGGGAATCAATAATCCTAGAGTTAAGGACGAGTGGGATAGTGTGCGAGCGTGTAAAGATGTGGTCTATCATGGTGAAGGAGTTATGAGGGGCCGAAAAGTGGGTGTAATCTTTTTTGTGTGGATTCACTTCCCTCCAGATATCGACCAGACCCTCCTCAAATAGAAGAGTCGCTATTCTAGTACTGTGTTTGGAAGGGCGTTTAGATTTAGAGGTACCATTCGCTAGTCTATCAAGTGCAGAGTCGAAGGCGATGTTCGAGTCCCCTCCAATAAATATTGTACCCTTAAGGTGGGGTTGTAATTTTTTGAGTAACAGGTCGAAAAACTTTCTTTGACCTTTGTTAGGCGCATAATACGAGATAAATGTATAAAGTTCACCATCAATGTATCCCGTTACTAGCAGGAATTGCCCCTGGGGATCGACTATCGTCTCTGGTTGAGAGACATTCAAATGTTTGGCAAAGCAGATGGCCACCCCTTTGGTTTTGTTTTCAGCTGAGGCCAAGAAGAATTGGGGATAGTTTTGGTGGAGAAATGAGGGTTTGTAATTCACAGGGAAATGTGTTTCTTGTAAAAGCAGGACGTCGGTGTGCATAGAGTGGTAGGACTGGAAGATCTTTCTACGTTTAATTGGGGAGTTTAAGCCTTGGGTGTTGTGTGATATGATTCTAAGAGGAAGTTTACGATCTTTTAAACTAGCCATGGTCCAGAGGGGAATAAACTTTCATTGCCCACCGCTGCTTACCGTTTCCCATGGAACGTGAAAGCTTTCTGTAATCTGTCTGAGATGCATGATGTCTGCTCGGGCCTGGGAAGAGGATACCAGAACGTCCCCTGAGTCCGGCGGGACCTATAAAGGAGTACAGGAGGGTAAAGGAAAGGGGGGGAGAGAGCAGAGAGAAGAATAAAGAGAAGAGCGATTAAATTTGTGCAATAAATAAAAAACATCAATAAAACAAAAATCAAAACTGATAAATGTACTGAGGAGGTAGGAAAACCAACCTCACCCAGCCAAAAGGATAGGAAGGACTGTCGTTCCTACCCTTGCGGCCACTCGGGCCAGGGCCTCCCTAAAGCGGGAAGACCAAAAAAGAGCCCAGGGGAACCAAAGGAACACCTGAGGGTAAATGTAGGTGCACTGGCTCCACCACAGCCCCAGTTCCTCTCAACTATCTAATCAAAGACCACAGTCAGGTCTATTAAATACAAAAGACAGAGCGAACAAAAAAAAAAGAAAAAAAAGGGGGTGAACGTGGAAAAAAAACATTTTCAATATAGACCCCTTATGTAACCTAATCAGTAGAGATATGACTATGGGAAAAGAAAAAAAAAGAACAACCCCCTTCTACAGGGGTGATGAATCCCTTTCTAAGGGGATCGGAAAGCCGATCCTATCGGTGCCCGGGAGAAGGTGGGGAACCCAAATCCAGGGCCCACCCTCCCCGGGAGAACTCAGGTACACTGATTCTTTGGCCGGGGACCTTTATGTAGAGCCCCCCGCCCCCAGAGCCCATCCAGGGAAGCTCTTAAAACTTAGCCTTACTCTGTGTTCAAACTAATCAAACGTCATCTTAAACAGTATAAAGCATAAAAATCAAAAATAAAGAGAGGCCTAAGCCATCAAAAGTAAGTCTCAGAGCCAGTGGACCAGGGGAGAGCAGAAACGTTCTACCGCAGGGCCTAAAGCAGGCGCTCAACACCCTTCAAAAAACCTGGAACCATGAGGTAGTGGTAGAAATTCATGTTGGGAAGTTTTCCTTGGACCTCTTGGAGCTTTGTTTTAGCCAGGAAGGCTGGAGAGGGCTTGCTGGGGGGGGGGTCTTTTGGTGGAAGATGGAGTACCCCTGCTTGATTGTGATGTCAACGGCTCCTGAGGGATGAGACCCAGCTGAAGAAGAATCCGTTCACCCTCCGCAAAAGTGGAGAAGCTGCAGTTTCTACTCTTGTATGAAAAATTGAGTCTCAGCGGGAAAGACCATCTATAGGGGATCTCTTTTTCCTGCAGGAGTTGTAGTAGAGGTTTCAGAGCCCGCCTCTTCTGAACTGTATAGGGGGACAGGTCAGCAAAGATCTGAATTTTGTGGCCTAGAACAGATAGGTCATTCAAATTTCTGGCTTTTCTCATGACTTCCTCCTTCACAACGTAATAATGGGGTTTCACAATTATGTCCCTCGGGAGTCCGTCTTTACAGAGAGGTTGTAGAGCTCTGTGGGCCCTGTCAAGCTCCAGGCGGTGCTCCGGGATCTCAGGGATGAGGTCTTTAATGAGGGATTTGATGACAGAGTTAACCTCCTTTTCTGCTTCCGGGACCCCCCTCACTCTGAAGTTATATCGTCTCGATCGGTTCTCCAATTCATCAATCTTAGCAAAAGCTGTCTCAAGTTGATCCTGCATGTCTTGCAATCTAGCTGTATTCTGATTGATCCTAGCCCCTGCTTGATCTGCTTTTTTCTCCATGTTGTCCAGTCTGAATCCAAATTGCTGCATGTATGGATGCTGTTATCTGGGCTGCGTTTTGTGCCAGGCTTTTAGAGAGCAGTTGAGCAAAGGCCTCCATCATGGAGGGAAAGTCAGTGGGTATGGGGGCGGCTTCTTGTGCTTCACTAACAGAGAGCAGGAGGCCTGTGTGAGGGTCCATCATAGGGGTGGATGGGAGGCCTGCCTGCAAGCTGAACAGGAGGGATTCTGTGGAAGCAGGTGAATGGGCCTGAGGTAGAGGGGAGTTCAGGGTACCTGGTGACTGTGGTGGGGCACAGTCTTGGTCTGCTATGGATTCGTCAGCAGCTGCCGCCGTGCTGTGTCTCGGAGGAGCGGCGGCCATCTTGGCATAGCTGAGCGGTCCGGGGGCGGCCGTCATCTGGCTCGTAAGGCTCCTTCTGGCAGTCCCCACCAGCATCAAGCTACTGCGCATGCGCCTCCTACATTTTTCATCTTGTGTCTTGTCTTTCAGCAAAAATGAATCCCTTTAAGCATGAAGAATTTATGACCCGTTTCATTGATTTGTATCAAGAAAAAAGAAACCTGTGGGAGGTCAAGCACCTATTATATTCGAATAGAGATGCAAGGAAGGCAACACTGGGCACACTTTTGGAATTTCTGAAGACTTGAGTCCCCCAGGCAGACCTAAAGTTTCTGGACAGTAAAATTGGTATCTTACGCAATATGTACAGGCTGGAACACAATAAAATCCAGGAGTCGTGCAGATGCGGAGCAGCAGCAGACCAGGTTTGGTTGTCCCCAAGCTGTGGTACTACCAAAAACTGTGATTTCTGGATGACCAGACAGAAGCAAGGCAATCTCTTTCGACCCTTACCTCCAGCCTTTCCTCCACCCTTCCCTCCAGCCTTCCCTCCACCTCCACCCTTCCCTCCACCCCAGCTGAGGAGTCCCATGAAGAACTGGGCCCTTTCATCCTTGATAAAGTGGATGCGCCCAGCTTCAGCCAGGTATACTTTTTTGGTGAATTTGGGATTGTGTAAATATTAATGATGTAAACAAAAAATTTGGAACTGCTTCACCAAAAATTACTTCATCACAATTATTAATATGTAGACATATCACTAGACAGTAGTGGCCAAAAATATACTTCAAATATTGGTGAGCAGCTAGAATAATGGTGGGGTCAAAAAGATAGCCTTTACTATTTGTTTTGAATTATATTTGCAAGTCATGAGCTGAAAATTGTGTGTGATTGCGTAACCCTAAATTAAAACTACCAGTATGTCCCTTTTTTTTTTACCCAGGATGAGTTCAGCCAGGAGGAGGCCGTGCCCAGAGGTATACAGGAGGAGGCCTTGCTCAGTGGGAGAGAGGAGGAGGCCGTGGCTGGGCCCAGTAGAAGCCTCACGGTATGTCAGGTACCTCCCCTCCACATTAGCACAAAAAGGCCCAGGAAGATGACCCAAACTGAGGAGGAATCACTAGCCCTCATTCGGGAAGCCAGCCAACTCCTCAGCACACCACCCAATGCAGAAGAGGCGTATGGAACATATATGGCCACCAGATTGCTGGAACTCGAAAAGGGGCAACGCCTCCTCTGTGAGGGTCTTATTTTTCAAGCGTATCAGAAAGGCTTAAGAGGGGAGCTTACTGAAAAAACATATATAGCAGATGAAGCCACTCCTCCTGCTATTCCTCCTCCTGCCCCAAGTACACCACCAGAGGCACAGCCTCCAAGGAAGGCTGCAGAGAAGCGTGGAGGGAAGGCTGCAGGGCAGCATGCAGGGAAGGCTCCACGGAAGAGTCGAAGGTGATTGCCTGGCTTCTGTCTGGTCTGACTTCGGACTGTGCTCCTTAGTCGCAAGATACCAATTTTATTGTCCTAAAACTTGATGTGTGTCCTGGGGGACAAAAGGCTTCACACATTCCAGAAGTGTCTCCAGTGTTGCCTTCCTCATTTCTGTTTTGACCAAAATAAATGTATCTTTTCGTTACCTTACATTATTGACTATGTGTTTTGATTCAAAAAGGACATTTGGTTTGTGAGTAGGCAGGTACAGGTTAAAAAGAATATGTGGGTTATTTACAAAAGGCTAAATCATTTGGCTATTCAAGTGCAAAGTACTAGTGCAAAGTGCACTTTATAAATTGCACTGCAAGTGCACTTGTTGGAAATGCAGTCGCTGTAAATCTGAGGGGAAGATCTGAAATGAGGGGAAGCTCTGCTGATTTTATCATACAATCATGTGCAAGAGAAATTTTGTTTTTTTTTTGGGGTTCCTTGCATGTGCCCCTCGGATCCACAGTGAATGCACTTCCAAATGCTCTTTCAGTGCAATTCCAAGTACAATTTGCACTTGTAGTGAAAAATGAATTTGCCTTTTGAAAATAACCCCCCTATGTCTAATTAACAAGGGACACCAACCTCATTAAGGTTCATTAAAACAATACAAATTATTAAGGTTATTGTGGTAACTAGAAACCAAAAAAAAAAAAATTGAATAAAATAATATTTTGGATCATTTAGCACACATTGTAAAATAGATATTGTTTAAATCAACAAAAAAAAAAAAGATGAGTCCAAAAAATAATTTTCTACTTTAATTCTGGAGATCTGGCTTTTAAAAAATATCATATTAGTCATAGCATGAGGATAACTTGTGAAGAAAGTTGTTTGTGAGAACTCTGTGTGAATATAAGCAGCAAAACAACTTCATTCCTCTCACATTATAAAGAAAAAAAAATGCGCTGTATTAAAAGATCACAGAAGAGGAATGTGCTAGCTTCAATACGAATGCTAGTTTTACCAGACCGAGCGCTTCTGTCTTGTAATTGCTTCAGAGCATGCGTCAGTTTGGGTCCGTCGAACTAGCACACAGACGACCGGTTTGTACCCTAGAAAGCAGAGTCCGTCGGACAGATTTGAAACATGTTTCAAAACTAAGTCCGTCAAACTTTTGAGAAAACAAAGTCCGCTGGAGCCCGAACACGATCGAATTGTCTGACGAAATCCAGTACACTGGACCAAGTATGTCGTAAAGTCCGATCGTGTGTACGCGGCATTAGGCAGACTTCTGGGAAAATTGGTGAGCCAATCACACAAACAGGAAATTATGTTTCTGGGGAGTGGTCAGTACACACTCTATGTACAGAACAACTCCAAATGGCCATATTGGAACGCATTCTCAGAAAATTACAGTGGCTGCAGATTGAAAAGGAAAGGTACTTTTTAATAACATTTAATTACAATATTATTAGTGTCACAATTATATGTGCTATATTATTCTATTATTTGATATTTTTCCCCCCACGAAAGTGGAGTTACCCTTTAAGTAATGTACTAATTGTATATTTTTCTAGTCTGTAAAACAGATTGCCATTTCTTTTGGAATTTTAAAATTGTTCAATAAAAATTATTGGAATGAAAAAAAAGGAGAAGAGCCCAATCATATAACCATTCAAAGTCACATTACCAGTTCACTTTCTATAAATCAGCTTTCTCTGCGTCACAGAGCAGACAGATATTTGTAGGGGCTACCCACAACTACACAGTACAGACTGATTTTTATAAATAGGATGGGCCACAAACTGAGAAGTGAAGCAAATCATAACCGAGAGGTGATATCTGTTCTCTGTTATAAATGAGTACTCAAGAGATCAGCCACATAATAAGCTACCTCTTTAAGGCTCGATTCACACTAATGCGTTTTTTGATGCATTTTGCATTTTGCAGAAATGCAGGGAATTTTTCTTATGGAATATGTTCACATCAATGCATGTTTGTGCCTCTGCATTTTGGAAAGGGTTGGGGACTTTTTTCCCACAAAATGCAGCATTTTGCTTGTAATAGAATCCAACGGACCCACATCCAAAACGCAAGTACCGGGTTTTTACCGCAATTTGCATTTTGTGTTTTTTTATTTTTTTTACACTGTATATAGCTGGTTGCTAAGGAGGGGGCCAGGAAGCCGTCTGCTGCGTCTTTAACAACCGATGAGTCATCAGCTGTCAGTTGGCTTCCCACTCAATGTAAAAAAAAAAAATGCCGGCTAAAAAAAAATTGTGAAAAACACCAGCGAGGGGTCCCCCCCAGGTCCATACCAGGCCCTTGGGTCTAGTATGGATTTGGAGGGGACCCCCACACACTGAAATTTAAAAAAAATGGTGTGGGGGTCCCCCCAAAATCCATACCAGACCATTATCAGAGCAGGCAGCCCGGCAGGTCAGGAAAGGGGGGATGAGCGAGCGCCCCCCCTCCTGAACCATACCAGGCCGCATTCCCTCAACATGGGGGGATGGGTGCTTTGGGGCAGGGGGGCTCTGCGCCCCCCACCCCAAAGCACCTTGCCTCCAAGTTGATGGGGAAAAGGGCCTCTTCACAACAACCCTTACCTGGTTGTTGTCGGGGTCTGCGGGCGGGGGGCTTATCAGAATCTGGAAGCCCCCTTTAACAAGGGGGCCCATAGATCCCAGCCCCTGCCTATGTGAATGTGTATGGGGTACATTGTACCCCTACCCATTCACTAAAAAAAAGTAGTGTAGTGTTAAAAAATACAGTAGGCAGTTTTTGACAAGTCTTTTATTAAAAATCTTCTTCTCCACTTCTTCCTCCGGTCTTCCTCCATCTTCTCCCCCTACTTCTTCTTCTGCTCTTCTTCTGTCTTCTTTGTCTGGTGTTCTTCTTCCTCTGCCGCCACTCCCGCCGACGACCCTCCTCCGATGCTACATCCCACTCATCTGTTGGCACTGATGTCCTGCATTTCTTAAATAATGATGTGGTCGTGGCAAACGGATTACGTCATTCGGTATCGGCACCCACTGGTGGCGGTGCCCAGAACCAAAAATGTTCTTACAAGCTATCAGCATGAAAATTGAGGAGGAAGAGCATTGTGACTCAGCATAACAGGATAGTCACTCAGCATCAGCATAGGCAGTCTTGAAGGGATCTCACATAAAAAAAAAATCAATTGGTTACATCAGCATCAGGTGCTTGGTAACTGGTGATCCAAGACTGATTCATTTTTATGAAGGTCAGCCGATCGACCAATTCGGTGGACAGGTGCACCCTGTGATCGTTTACAAAACCTCCAGCAGCACTGAATGTGCATTCCGAAAGAACGCTGGATGCAGGACAGGCCAGTAACTCAATTGCATACTGTGCAAGCTCTGGCCAGTGATCCATCCTCAAGACCCAGTAACCCAGAAGATTTTCGGTGGGAAAGGTCTCCAAGTCTGATCTTGCCCCTAGGTAATCCTGCACCATGTGAATCAGACACTGGCGATGGTTGCTGGAACCGATCAGACCTTGGGGCTTCTCCACCGCTCTTTCTGTGACTGACCGAAGCCTCAGCAACACATTGTCCAGGAGGACCAGGAAATTGTAACCTCCGAGTCTCTGGAAATGCGTTGCACAAACCTTTCTGCAAGGCCTCTCGAAGATGTTTCATCCTCTGCTCCCTCTGCGATGGCAAGATAAGGTCCGCAACCTTACCCTTGTAACGTGGATCAAGGAGGGTTGCCAGCCAGTAATCATCCCTCCCCTTGATACCACGAATACGAGGATCTTTCCGCAGGCTTTGCAGGATCAGGGAGGCCATGCAGCATAGGTTTGCTGAGGCATTCGGTCCAGAGTCCTCTGGGTCACTAAGGACGACATGATCCGCAGCCACCTCCTCCCAGCCACGTAAAAGTCCATGGGTTTCTTTGGACTGTAAATGATCCCTTGAAGACTGCTGCTGATGCTGAGTGCCAGGCTTCACCTCCATGCTGACACAATCCTCCTCCTCCTCCTCTTCCTGTGTGATCGGCGGGCATGCAGGTATACTGTTTGGATAAAGGGGGCCTTTAGAGGTAAGGAAGTCCTCCTCTTCCTGCCTCTGTTCTGTCTCAAGTGCCCTGTCCATTATTCCACGCAGCGTGTGCTCCAACAGGTGGACAAGGGGGACAGTGTCACTGATGCATGCACTGTCACTGCTCACCATCCTCGTGGCCTCCTCAAATGGTGACAGGACAGTGCATGCATCCCTGATCATAGCCCACTGGCGTGGGGAAAAAAAACAAGGTCCCCTGACCCTGTCCTGGTGCCATAGTCGCAAAGGTACTCATTGATGGCCCTTTGCTGCATGTGCAGCCCCTGCAGCATGGGCAACGTTAAGTTCCACCTGGTGGGCATGTCACAGATTATGCGGTTCTTGGGCAGGTCAAATTCCTTTTGGAGGTCAGCCAGCCGAGCACTGGCATTATATGACCTGCAGAAGTGCACACAGACTTTCCTGGCCTGCCTCAGGACATCCTGTAAGCCTGGGTACCTGCCCAAGAATCGCTGCACCACCAAGTTAAGGACGTGAGCCAAACAGGGCACATGGGTCAGTTGTCCCTGTCGGAGGATGGAGAGGAGGTTGGTGCCATTGTCGCAAACCAACATACCTGGCTTAAGCTGGCGTGGCGTCAACCACCTCTGAACCTGCCCCTGCAGAGCTGACATAATCTCGGCCCCAGTGTGACCCCTGTCCCCCAAGCACACCAGCTCAAGCACCGCATGGCATCTTTTTGCCTGCGATCTTGCGTAGCCCCTTGAACGCCTACGGAGCAGGACAAATCAGCACAGGAAGAGGCCATGGAGGAAGAAGAAGAGGAGGGGGTGGAGGAGAGAGGTGTGGCAGAATCACCACTAGTAGAATTTTGGAGGCGTGGTGGCAGAACAACCTCCAACACTACTGCACCCTGTCCTGCATCCTTCCCAGCTACCAGAAGAGTCACCCAGTGTGCGGTGAAAGATAGGTAACGTCCTTGTCCATGCCTGCTGGACCATGAGTCAGCGGTAATATGCACCTTACCGCTGACCGCTCTGTCCAGTGAGGCCAAGACATTGCCTTCCACATGCCGGTAGAGAACCGGAATCGTGAGAAAAAGTGGCGTTTGGGAACCTGCCACTGAGGAACCTCACATTCCACAAACTCACAGAAGGGGCAGAGTCTACCAACTGAAAAGGCAGCAGTTGAAGTGCTAGCAATTTAGCCAAGCTAGCATTCAACCGCTGGGCATGTGAATGGCTGGGAGCGAACTTCTTTCGGCGGTGCAGCAGCTGGGGCAGGGAAATTTGCCTGGTACAATCTGACGTCGGTGTAACGATAGCAGATTGCCCGCAAGTACTTGTCTGTGACATACCTAATTCTACACCTTCATTCCTCTCAGTGCAGGTTTCAGAGAGGACTGAAGGTACAGTGGGGTTGGAGATCCCAGCTGATGAGGAGCAAGTGGAGGTCCACTTTGTTCTTTGGTGTGGGTCTTTTAGGTACGCTTGCCAACGAACTGCATGGCAGGTCGACATATGTCTGGTCACGCATGTGGTGCCCAAGCGGGTGATGTTTTAGCCACGTGAGATACGCTTGAGACATATGCTGCGAATAGCAGCGGTGGGATTTGATGCCCTCGTCTCAAAAAAGGCCCACACCAAAGAACTTTTGGAATAATGCGCAGAGACAGCAGCGCCCTGCACATGCAGAGCTCTGCGGTGTGATGCAGTCGGTGTGCTGCCCTTAAGCTGGCCCCTGGAGGGCATCCTGCCTCGTTGGAGATGTGCCTCCTCCTCCTCCTCTCTCCTATCAGGCACCTACGTGGAGTCAGTGACCTCATCATCCCCTCCCTCCTCATCACTGGAGCAAAACTGGCAGTATGCTACAGCTGGGGGACCATGACTGTCAGATTGCTGTCCTTCTTGGGCACCCCCTCTCTCTGGGCTCATGTTACTGCCTTCCTCTAGCTGGGTACCATCGTCGGAGCCTTCGAAAAGCTGGGCATCCTCCTGGAGCATGTACCCTACACTGTGGTCAAACAGTTCGGGGGACTTCTCAGGAGGACATGATGGGGCTAGGGAAGGAGTCACTAATGCCATTGAGCCGAGGGAAGAGGCCACGTTGGCAGCTGCTTTGCCAGACAAAGTACCCTGAGCCTGGGTGAGAGAGGATGAGGAGGATGAGGATGGCTTGGTCATCCACTCTACCAAGTCTTCCGCATGTTGCGGCTCAACACGGCCAGCTGCTGAAAAAAAGGACAAGCGTGTCCCAGGGCCACGTGCTGATGCACCATCTTCATGACCAGCACTGTTGCCTCTAGACACAGAACCTGCTTGCCCTCTTTTATTGGCTTTTGACTGTCTGCCTCTCCTTGTTGGCCTTCCAGACATACTAATGGCTTGCAGTGAGATGTAGCTGCACAAAGCTGGGATATATATATATACTGATACTGCAGCTAGCAGAATCAACTGCCTGCCTGTAGTATTATTAGTATGAGAACACCAGCAATTGTCTTCAGGTAGCTTTAGGTGCACACTGTGCACAGGACACAGTACACTAACTGTAAATACTGCAGCTGCCTGCCTGTGGTATTAATAGGATCAGAACAACAGCAATTGTCTTCAGGTAGCTTTAGGTGCACACTGTGCAGAGGACACAGTACACTCACTGTAAATACTGTAGCTGCCTGCCTGTGGTATTAATAGGATCAGAACCACAGCAATTGTCTTCAGGTAGCTTTAGGTGCACACTGTGCAGAGGACGCAGTACACTAACTGTAAATACTGCAGCTGCCTGTGGTACTAATAGGATCAGAAGACCACCACCAATTTTCTTCAGGTAGCTTTAGGTGCACAATGTGCAGAGGACACTGTACACTAACTCTAAATACTGCAGCTGCCTGTCTGTGGCATTAATAGGATCAGAACAACAGCAATTGTCTTCAGGTAGCTTTAGGTGCACACTGTGCAGAGGACACAGTACACTAACTGTAAATACCGTAGCTGCCTGCCTGTGGTATTAATAGGATCAGAACAACAGCAATTATCTTCAGGTAGCTTTAGGTGCACACTGTGCAGAGAACGCAGTACACTAACTGTAAATACTGCAGCTGCCTGCCTGTGGTACTAATAGGATCAGAAGAACACCACCAAGTTTCTTCAGGTAGCTTTAAGTGCACACTGTGCAGAGGACACAGTACACTAACTGTAAATACTGTAGCTGCCTGCCTGTGGTACTAATAGGATCAGAAGAACACCACCAATTTTCTTCAGGTAGCTCTAGGTGCACACTGTGCAGAGGACACAGTACACTAACTGTAAATACTGTAGCTGCCTGCCTGTGGTACTAATAGGATCAGAAGAACACCACCAAGTTTCTTCAGGTAGCTCTAGGTGCACACTGTGCAGAGGACACAGTACACTAACTGTAAGTACTGTAGCTGCCTGCCTGTGGTACTAATAGGATCAGAAGAACACCACAAATTTTCTTCAGGTAGCTTTAGGTGCACACTGTGCAGAGGACACAGTACACTAACTGTAAATATTGTAGCTGCCTGCCTGTGGTACTAATAGGATCAGAAGAACACCACCAAGTTTCTTCAGGTAGCTTTAGGTGCACACTGTGCAGAGGACACAGTACACTGACTGTAAATACTGTAGCTGCCTGCCTGTGGTATTAATAGGATCAGAACAACAGCAATTGTCTTCAGGTAGCTTTAGGTGCACACTGTGCAGAGAACGCAGTACACTAACTGTAAATACTGCAGCTGCCTGCCTGTGGTACTAATAGGATCAGAAGAACACCACCAAGTTTCTTCAGGTAGCTTTAAGTGCACACTGTGCAGAGGACACAGTACACTAACTGTAAATACTGTAGCTGCCTGCCTGTGGTATTAATTAATATCAGAACAACAGCAATTGTCTTCAGGTAGCTTTAGGTGCACACTGTGCAGAGAACGCAGTACAGTAACTGTAAATACTGCAGCTGCCTGCCTGTGGTACTAATAGGATCAGAAGAACACCACCAAGTTTCTTCAGGTAGCTCTAGGTGCACACTGTGCAGAGGACACAGTACACTAACTGTAAATACTGTAGCTGCCTGCCTGTGGTACTAATAGGATCAGAAGAACACCACCAAATTTCTTCAGGTAGCTTTAGGTGCACACTGTGCAGAGGACACAGTACACTAACTGCAAATATTGTAGCTGCCTGCCTGTGGTACTAATAGGATCAGAAGAATACCACCAAGTTTCTTCAGGTAGCTTTAGGTGCACACTGTGCAGAGGACACAGTACACTAACTGTAAATACTGTAGCTGCCTGCCTGTGGTATTAATAGGATCAGAACAACAGCAATTGTCTTCAGGTAGCTTTAGGTGCACACTGTGCAGAGAACGCAGTACACTAACTGTAAATACTGCAGCTGCCTGCCTGTGGTACTAATAGGATAAGAAGAACACCACCAAGTTTCTTCAGGTAGCTTTAGGTGCACACTGTGCAGAGGACACAGTACACTAACTGTAAATACTGTAGCTGCCTGCCTGTGGAATTAATTAATATCAGAACAACAGCAATTGTCTTTAGGTAGCTTTAGGTGCACACTGTGCAGAGAACGCAGTACACTAACTGTAAATACTGCAGCTGCCTGCCTGTGGTACTAATAGGATCAGAAGAACACCACCAAGTTTCTTCAGGTAGCTCTAGGTGCACACTGTGCAGAGGACACAGTACACTAACTGTAAATACTGTAGCTGCCTGCCTGTGGTACTAATAGGATCAGAAGAACACCACCAATTTTCTTCATGTAGCTCTAGGTGCACACTGTGCAGAGGACACAGTACACTAACTGTAAATACTGTAGCTGCCTGCCTGTGGTACTAATAGGATCAGAAGAACACCACCAAGTTTCTTCAGGTAGCTCTAGGTGCACACTGTGCAGAGGACACAGTACACTAACTGTAAGTACTGTAGCTGCCTGCCTGTGGTACTAATAGGATCAGAAGAACACCACAAATTTTCTTCAGGTAGCTTTAGGTGCACACTGTGCAGAGGACACAGTACACTAACTGTAAATATTGTAGCTGCCTGCCTGTGGTACTAATAGGATCAGAAGAACACCACCAAGTTTCTTCAGGTAGCTTTAAGTGCACACTGTGCAGAGGACACAGTACACTAACTGTAAATACTGTAGCTGCCTGCCTGTGGTATTAATTAATATCAGAACAACAGCAATTGTCTTCAGGTAGCTTTAGGTGCACACTGTGCAGAGAACGCAGTACAGTAACTGTAAATACTGCAGCTGCCTGCCTGTGGTACTAATAGGATCAGAAGAACACCACCAAGTTTCTTCAGGTAGCTCTAGGTGCACACTGTGCAGAGGACACAGTACACTAACTGTAAATACTGTAGCTGCCTGCCTGTGGTACTAATAGGATCAGAAGAACACCACCAATTTTCTTCAGGTAGCTTTAGGTGCACACTGTGCAGAGGACACAGTACACTAACTGCAAATATTGTAGCTGCCTGCCTGTGGTACTAATAGGATCAGAAGAATACCACCAAGTTTCTTCAGGTAGCTTTAGGTGCACACTGTGCAGAGGACACAGTACACTAACTGTAAATATTGTAGCTGCCTGCCTGTGGTATTAATAGGATCAGAACAACAGCAATTGTCTTCAGGTAGCTTTAGGTGCACACTGTGCAGAGAACGCAGTACACTAACTGTAAATACTGCAGCTGCCTGCCTGTGGTACTAATAGGATAAGAAGAACACCACCAAGTTTCTTCAGGTAGCTTTAGGTGCACACTGTGCAGAGGACACAGTACACTAACTGTAAATACTGTAGCTGCCTGCCTGTGGTACTAATAGGATCAGAAGAACACCACCAAGTTTCTTCAGGTAGCTCTAGGTGCACACTGTGCAGAGGACACAGTACACTAACTGTAAATACTGTAGCTGCCTGCCTGTGGTACTAATAGGATCAGAAGAACACCACCAATTTTCTTCATGTAGCTCTAGGTGCACACTGTGCAGAGGACACAGTACACTAACTGTAAATACTGTAGCTGCCTGCCTGTGGTACTAATAGGATCAGAAGAACACCACCAAGTTTCTTCAGGTAGCTCTAGGTGCACACTGTGCAGAGGACACAGTACACTAACTGTAAGTACTGTAGCTGCCTGCCTGTGGTACTAATAGGATCAGAAGAACACCACAAATTTTCTTCAGGTAGCTTTAGGTGCACACTGTGCAGAGGACACAGTACACTAACTGTAAATATTGTAGCTGCCTGCCTGTGGTACTAATAGGATCAGAAGAACACCACCAAGTTTCTTCAGGTAGCTTTAGGTGCACACTGTGCAGAGGACACAGTACACTAACTGTAAATATTGTAGCTGCCTGCCTGTGGTACTAATAGGATCAGAAGAACACCACAAATTTTCTTCAGGTAGCTTTAGGTGCACACTGTGCAGAGGACACAGTACACTAACTGTAAATATTGTAGCTGCCTGCCTGTGGTACTAATAGGATCAGAAGAACACCACAAATTTTCTTCAGGTAGCTTTAGGTGCACACTGTGCAGAGGACACAGTACACTAACTGTAAATATTGTAGCTGCCTGCCTGTGGTACTAATAGGATCAGAAGAACACCACCAAGTTTCTTCAGGTAGCTTTAAGTGCACACTGTGCAGAGGACACAGTACACTAACTGTAAATACTGTAGCTGCCTGCCTGTGGTATTAATTAATATCAGAACAACAGCAATTGTCTTCAGGTAGCTTTAGGTGCACACTGTGCAGAGAACGCAGTACAGTAACTGTAAATACTGCAGCTGCCTGCCTGTGGTACTAATAGGATCAGAAGAACACCACCAAGTTTCTTCAGGTAGCTCTAGGTGCACACTGTGCAGAGGACACAGTACACTAACTGTAAATACTGTAGCTGCCTGCCTGTGGTACTAATAGGATCAGAAGAACACCACCAATTTTCTTCAGGTAGCTTTAGGTGCACACTGTGCAGAGGACACAGTACACTAACTGCAAATATTGTAGCTGCCTGCCTGTGGTACTAATAGGATCAGAAGAATACCACCAAGTTTCTTCAGGTAGCTTTAGGTGCACACTGTGCAGAGGACACAGTACACTAACTGTAAATATTGTAGCTGCCTGCCTGTGGTATTAATAGGATCAGAACAACAGCAATTGTCTTCAGGTAGCTTTAGGTGCACACTGTGCAGAGAACGCAGTACACTAACTGTAAATACTGCAGCTGCCTGCCTGTGGTACTAATAGGATAAGAAGAACACCACCAAGTTTCTTCAGGTAGCTTTAGGTGCACACTGTGCAGAGGACACAGTACACTAACTGTAAATACTGTAGCTGCCTGCCTGTGGTACTAATAGGATCAGAAGAACACCACCAAGTTTCTTCAGGTAGCTCTAGGTGCACACTGTGCAGAGGACACAGTACACTAACTGTAAATACTGTAGCTGCCTGCCTGTGGTACTAATAGGATCAGAAGAACACCACCAATTTTCTTCATGTAGCTCTAGGTGCACACTGTGCAGAGGACACAGTACACTAACTGTAAATACTGTAGCTGCCTGCCTGTGGTACTAATAGGATCAGAAGAACACCACCAAGTTTCTTCAGGTAGCTCTAGGTGCACACTGTGCAGAGGACACAGTACACTAACTGTAAGTACTGTAGCTGCCTGCCTGTGGTACTAATAGGATCAGAAGAACACCACAAATTTTCTTCAGGTAGCTTTAGGTGCACACTGTGCAGAGGACACAGTACACTAACTGTAAATATTGTAGCTGCCTGCCTGTGGTACTAATAGGATCAGAAGAACACCACCAAGTTTCTTCAGGTAGCTTTAGGTGCACACTGTGCAGAGGACACAGTACACTAACTGTAAATACTGTAGCTGCCTGCCTGTGGTATTAATAGGATCAGAACAACAGCAATTGTCTTCAGGTAGCTTTAGGTGCACACTGTGCAGAGAACGCAGTACACTAACTGTAAATACTGCAGGTGCCTGCCTGTGGTACTAATAGGATCAGAAGAACACCACCAAGTTTCTTCAGGTAGCTTTAGGTGCACACTGTGGAGAGGACACAGTACACTAACTGTAAATACTGTAGCTGCCTGCCTGTGGTATTAATTAATATCAGAACAACAGCAATTGTCTTTAGGTAGCTTTAGGTGCACACTGTGCAGAGAACGCAGTACACTAACTGTAAATACTGCAGCTGCCTGCCTGTGGTACTAATAGGATCAGAAGAACACCACCAAGTTTCTTCAGGTAGCTTTAGGTGCACACTGTGCAGAGGACACAGTACACTAAGTGTAAATACTGTAGCTGCCTGCCTGTGGTATTAATTAATATCAGAACAACAGCAACTGTCTTTAGGTAGCTTTAGGTGCACACTGTGCAGAGAACGCAGTAGACTAACTGTAAATACTGCAGCTGCCTGCCTGTGGTACTAATAGGATCAGAAGAACACCACCAAGTTTCTTCAGGTAGCTCTAGGTGCACACTGTGCAGAGGACACAGTACACTAACTGTAAATACTGTAGCTGCCTGCCTGTGGTACTAATAGGATCAGAAGAACACCACCAATTTTCTTCAGGTAGCTCTAGGTGCACACTGTGCAGAGGACACAGTACACTAACTGTAAATACTGTAGCTGCCTGCCTGTGGTACTAATAGGATCAGAAGAACACCACCAAGTTTCTTCAGGTAGCTTTAGGTGCACACTGTGCAGAGGACACAGTACACTAACTGTAAATACTGTAGCTGACTGCCTGTGGTACTAATAGGATCAGAAGAACACCACCAACTTTCTTCAGGTAGCTTTAGGAGCACACTGTGCAGAGGACACAGTACACTAACTGTAAATACTGTAGCTGCCTGCCTGTGGTACTAATAGGATCAGAAGAACACCACAAATTTTCTTCAGGTAGCTTTAGGTGCACACTGTGCAGAGGACACAGTACACTAACTGTAAATATTGTAGCTGCCTGCCTGTGGTACTAATAGGATCAGAAGAACACCACCAATTTTCTTTAGATAGCTTTAGGTGCACACTGTGCAGAGGACACAGTATACTAACTGTAAATACTGTAGCTGCCTGCCTGCCTGTGGTACTAATAGGATCAGAAGAACACCACCAATTTTCTTCAGGTAGCTTTAGGTGCACACTGTGCAGAGGACACAGTATTGATCTGATCCTATTAATACCACAAGCAGGCAGCTGCAGTATTTACAGTTAGTGTAGTGTGTCCTCTGCACAGTGTGCACCTAAAGCTACCTGGAGAAAATTGGTGGTGTTCTTCTGATCCTATTAGTACCACATTCAGGCAGCTGCAGTATTTACAGTTAGTGTAGTGCATCATCTGCAAAGTATGCACCTAAAGCTACCTGAAGAAAATTGGTGGCGTTCTTCTGATCCTATTAGTACCGCAGGCAGCTGCAGTATTTACAGTTAGTGTAGTGTGTCCTCTGCACAGTGTGCACCTAAAGCTACCTGAAGAAAATTGGTGGTGTTCTTCTGATCCTATTAGTACCGCAGGCAGCTGCAGTATTTACAGTTAGTGTAGTGTGTCCTCTGCACAGTGTGCACCTAAAGCTACCTGAAGAAAATTGGTGGTGTTCTTCTGATCCTATTAGTACCGCAGGCAGCTGCAGTATTTACAGTTAGTGTAGTGCGTCCTATGCACAGTGTGCACCTAAAGCTACCTGAAGAAAATTGGTGGTGTTCTTCTAATTCTATTAGTACCGCAGGCAGCTGCCATATTTACAGTTAGTGTAGTGTGTCCTCTGCACAGTGTGCACCTAAAGCTACCTGAAGAAAATTGGTGGTGTTCTTCTGATCCTATTAGTACCGCAGGCAGCTGCAGTATTTACAGTTAGTGTAGTGCGTCTTCTGCACAGTGTGCACCTAAAGCTACCTGAAGAAAATTGGTGGTGTTCTTCTGATCCTATTAGTACCACAGGCAGCTGCAGTATTTAAAGTTAGTGTAGTGCGTCCTCTGCACAGTATGCACCTACCATACTCTGAATCCATACTAGACCCAAGGCCTGGCATGGACCTGGGGGAGGACCCCATGCTACTTTTTCTCTCGATTTTTTTTTTAGCTGGCAATTCTTTCTTATTTACATTCAGCGGGAAGCCTGCTGACAACTGATGTCTCATCGGTTGTTGATGACGCGGTGGCCCCCTTCTTAGCAACCAGCTATATATAGTGTAAAAAAACCCTGCAAAACGCAAATCACGACAAAATCACAGTAAAAACTTGTATCCAAAGACGCGGCAAGCACTGCAAAAAGCACTGCAGAAACGCTCAAAAGCAGCATGCATAAATGTGCATCGAGCCTAAGACCTGCATATGTTCCATCATTTTTCCTTAAACTGTTACTAAACCATAGTACACAGAAAATGGTAATACAATTATTTTAGTAAATATAAACTGCTAAATAACTTATCTCATCAGCAGTATATAGCAATATTGTGATGTCTACTATTGTCCTGCCGAGCACTGGTTAAAGCTTGTAAGAGGAGTTTTCATTCACCTCTGACTGACCTATAAGGCTGCATGATCCCTGACCCTCTGTCTGGACAGTGCTGGTTGGCTCTATGCTGATCACATGCACCCTCTCTAGAAATATACACCAAACTGAGCATGTGCAGAGTGCCTCCTAGGGCTCTGTGCTATCAGAAAATGGATTGGGGACAGGTAAAGGAGGGAAAGATCAGAGAAAATGGGTTCAACCAACTTTTTTACACAATGCACATGATTAATCCCTTAGGTTACACAGCGAGTATAACAAGTATGCTTTACTGCATATACAGACTGATTTTACTGTTGTGGGTTTAGTAACACTTTAACCGCTTCCCGACCGGCGCACGCCGATGCACGTCGGCAGAGTGGCACGGCTGGGCAAATGGGCGTACCTGTACGTATCTTTGAATTTGCCGTTATGCCATTGCGTGCATGCCGGCGGTGGTGCGCACGCACGCCGGGCAGGAGCTCCATGAGTCAGGTCGAGGGTCCCACGGACTTGATGTCCACGGGGATACCCGCGATCGTCTCACAGAGAGGAAGAATCCCCGTTTTGCCTAGTGACAGTGTCACTGATCATAGCTCCCTGTGATCGGGAGTTATGATCAGTGATGTGTCACAGGTAACCCATCCCCCCTACAGTTAGAACACATCCCTAGGACTCATTTAACCCCTACAGCACCACCTAGTGTTAACCCCTTCACTGCCAGTCACATTTACACAGTTATCAATGCAATTTTAATCGCACTGATCACTGTATAAATGTGAATGGTCCCAAAATCGCACCAAAATTGTCCAACGTGTCCGTCATAATGTCGCAGTCATGAAAAAAATCGCTGATCGCCGCCATTACTAGTAAAAAAAAAATATTAATAAAATGCCATAAAAATGTATCCCCTATTTTGTAGACGCTATAACTTTTGCGCAAACCAATCAATAAACGCTTATTGTGATTTTTTTTTTACCAAAAATATGTAGAAGAATACGTATCAGCCTAAACAGCCTAAACTGTTTTTTCATATATTTTTGGTGGATATTTATTATAGCAAAAAGTAATCCTTTTTTTTCAAAATTGACGCCATTTTTTTGTTTATAGCACAAAAAATAAAAAACGCAGAGGTGATCAAATACCACCAAAAGAAAGCTCTATTTGTGGGAAAAAAAGACGTCAATTTTGTTTGGGAGCCACGTCGCATGACTGCACAATTGTCAGTTAAAGCGACGCAGTGCTGAATTGTAAAAAGTTCTCTGGTCTTTGGCCAGCAAAATGGTCCGGGGCTTAAGTGGTTAAAGCAGAGCTCCATCCAAAAGGGGAAGTTCTGCTTTTTGATATGTGGCATGTCATTTTTTTGGGGGGAGCAGGTACCTAGTTTTGACAGGTACCTGATTCCACTTCCGCTTGAGCCACCTAGGACAGCTCAAGCAGAAGTTCTCCTCTCCCCCTCCCTCCATGCAATCTTCTGGGACACGTAACAGTCAGCTAGGCATGGATGCAAAACTCCATTATGTCACAAGGGAGTCAGGTGCAGTGGCAGAGGCAAAAAAAAAGAAAAACATATCAATTAAGATGAATAGATATTCTAGGGTCTTGCAGCCAAGGTTGCCATGTGACAAAAAAATTGGTATTTTTTTATTCAATATAGAAATGACTACCTGTACGGTGGGTGGGAGTGCAGACTTCTATTTTCTGGCAATATTTAGACATGTCACTATGAATGTGTGGGTAATGACTATGTGCATTTTGGAGGGCCAGAGTTGAGAACCCAGGCCAAGCAATACTACTTGTGGTGTAAGAGAGAAGAGGGAGTTAGTAACAGAGGTGATAAGGGTAGCTATTTCAGTCCAAAATTTGGTTAAGAGGGGACAGTTCCACCATATATGATATAAGGATCCCTTTTGCCCACAGTGTCTCCAACAGTTGGGTGAAGCTGTGGGAAAAATATGTGTGAGTTTCTTCAGGGTTAAGTATCAGTTATGGAGAATGTTTTGCGCTGCTTCCCAAAGAAGTGGGAGTTTTTGTGGGTCGCAGTGGAGGCCTTGTGCCAGCTTTTAAAAGAGTATGTTTGGTTAGTCCATTGCTTCCAAATTTGCATAGAGGAGCTCTTTACCTGAATAAGAGGAGTGTGTAGGCACTTGTAAATGTAGACAAAGCCTTTGATGCTTGGTCTAGGCAAGTTATAATAACAAATTAGTTCCAGGAGTGTGGTACATTGCAAGGATTGAAGTCGAGATGCTGAGCGCTGAGTGCTGAGCGAGATTGATAAAGAAATGTTTGGGATTCACGTGAAATTTTGAGCATAGCTGAGGTGCTCCAGACTCTCCAGACTCTGATAGTGCCCCTGACACTGTCTAAGAAGTAGCGGAAAGGTTGCCTTTGCAGGAAAAGGGCACTGCCGTGTACACACGAGTGGAATGTCCGACAGAAAAAGTCCGATGGGAGCTTTTCATCGTATATTCCGATTGTGTGTATGCCCCATCTGAATTTTTACGTTGAAAATTCTGACGGACCTAGAAAGAGAACATGTTCTAAATTTTTCCAACGGAACCAATTCCTATCGTGAAAACTGCTTGTCTGTATGCTGTTCCGACGTACCAAAAACGACGCATGCTCTGAAGCAAGTACGAGATGGAAGCTATTGGCTACTGGCTATTGAACTTCCGTTTTCTAGACCTGTCCTATGTGTTGTACGTCACCGTGTTCTAGACGGTTGGAATTTGGTGTGACCGTGTGTATGCAAGACAGCTTGAGCGGAATTCCGTCGGAACTCCGTTGGAAAAACCTTCAGAGTTTATTCCAACAGGAAAACCGGTCGTGTGTACAGGGAATTAGTATTGATTTGGGTGAAGTAGCCATGGCTGTGTACTCTATTTGTAGCCAGGTTGTTTGTTGCTTCAGGTTCCACCAATATTTTGCTTGATCTGTTGCTGCTCTGTAGTATGTCGTGACGTTCGGGACTCCTAGGCCAGCATATTTAAATGCTGTCCAAAGAGCAAAACATTTGATGTGTGGACAGCTATTTTTCCAGATGAATGTATTTAACATAGCCTGGATTTTAACTAGTTGAAATGTGAGGATGGGGACTGGGACAGTACTCAATAAGTACAGTATATGAGGTAGGAAAAAAAAAACATTTTAATTAGCACCATTCAGCCCATCCAAGAGGCAGTAGAGTGCTGCAAGTGGTAAATTTACAGTCAGGTCCATAAATATTGGGGCATTGACACAATTCTAATCTTTTTGGCTCTATACACCACCACAATGGATTTAAAATGAAACAAACAAGATGTGCTTTAACTGCAGACTTTCATCTTTAATTTGAGGGTATTTACATCCAAAACATCCAAATCAGGTGAACGGTGTAGGAATCACAACAGTTTGCATATGTGCCTCCCACTTTTTAAGGGACCAAAAGTAATGAGACAGATTCATCATACATTCAATCATTCATCATACATTCACTTTTTCATACTTGGTTGCAAATCCTTTGCAGTCAATTACAGCCCGAAGTATGGAATGCATAGACATCACCAGATGCTGGGTTTCATTACTGGTGATGCACTGGCAGGCCTCTACTGCAACTGTCTTCAGTTCCTGCTTGTTCTTGGGGCATTTTCCCTTCAGTTTTGTCTTCAGCAAGTGAAATGCATGCTCAATTGGATTCAGGTCAGGCGATTAACTTGGCCATTGCATAACATTCCACTTCTTTCCCTTAAAAAACCCTTTGGTTGCTTTTGCAGTATGCTTGGGGACATTGTCCATCTGCACTGTGAAGCGCCGTCCAATGATTTCTGAAGCATTTTGCTGAATATGAGCAGATAATATTGCCTGAAACACTTCAGAATTCATCCTGCTGCTTTTGTCAGCAGTCACATCATCAATAAATACAAGAGAACCAGTTTCATTGGCAGCCATACATGCCCACGCCATGACACTACCACCACCATGCTTCACTGATGAGGTGGTATGCTTTGGATAATGAGCAGTTCCTTTCCTTCTCCATACTCTTCTCTTCCATCACTCTGGTGCAAGTTGATCTTGGTCTCATCTGTCCATAGGATGTTGTTCCAGATCTGTGAAGGCTTTTTTAGATGTTGTTTGGCAAACTCTATTCTGGCCTTCCTATTTTTGAGGCTCACCAATGGTTTACATCTTGTGGTGAACCCTCTGTATTCACTCTGGTGAAGTCTTCTCTTGATTGTTGACTTTGACACACATACACCTACCTCCTGGAGAGTGTTCTTGATCTGGCCAACTGTTGTGAAGGGTGTTTTCTTCACCAGGGAAAGAATTCTTCAGTCATCCACCACAGTTGTTTTCCGTGATCTTCCGGGTCTTTTGGTGTTGCTGAGCAGTTGATTTAGCCACACCTAATGTTTTTTCTATCTCTCTGATGGGTTTGTTTTGTTTTTTCAGCCTAATGATGGCTTGCTTCACTGATAGTGACAGCTCTTTGGATCTCATATTGAGAGTTGACAGCAACAGATTCCAAATGCAAATAGCACACTTGAAATGAACTCTGGACCTTTTTCTGCTCCTTGTAAATGGGATAATGAGGGAATAACACACACCTGGCCATGGAACAGCTGAGCAGCCAATTGTCCTATTACTTTTGGTCTCTTAAAAAGTGTAAGGCACATATACAAACTGTAGTAATTCCTACACCGTTCACCTGATTTGGATGTAAATACCCTCAAATTAAAGCTGAAAGTCTGCAGTTAAAGCACATCTTGTTGGTTTCATTTCAAATCCATTGTGATGGTGTATAGAGCCAAAAAGATTAGAATTGTGTCGATGTCCCAATATTTATGGACTTGGCAGTATATGGAAGAGTTGTGAGTAAAGTGATACTAGATGAATTCCCAAGTACTGAAGGGAGTTGTTAAGAGCCCATGAGAAAGGGGTTGATTCAATAATAGCAAATTTAGTAGATGCGGGTAGACAAATGCCAAGCACTGAGGATTTGGTTTGGCTCAGTTTATATAAGGAAACAAGGCTGAATTGGTCAAGAAGTTTCTGAAGCTTAGGGAGGGAGGTAAGTGGCTTGGTGAGGGAGACAATGACATCATCCGCGTAAAGTCCTATTTTATGAGTAATGCTGCCAACCTGTATCTCTGTGATAAGTGGATTGGTACGAATAGCTTAGGTGAGGGGTTCCATCACTAGTGCAAATATCAAGGGAGATAATGGGCACCCTTGCCTGGTCCCATTAGTAATGGTGAAAGGATCTGATGTCATTCCAGAGGTCCACACTCTTGCACTAGGGTTGGTGTACAGGCTAAGGATTGAATTAGGTATGTTGCCAAAGAAGACGAATTTTTAAAGAACACCAGTGAACACCATCAAATGCCTTCTCTGCGTCCAGGGATAGAAGCAATGTTGCTCAGCCCATTGCAGGAGGTTAGTAAATTGTCTGGTTCCATCCAATGCTTGTCTGCCATCTATGAAGCCAACCTAGTCCGTGTGTACCAGTGAGGGGATTGGCACTGAGAGTCAGGTGGCAAGAAGTTCAGCAAATATTGGTGTTAAGAAGGGAAATGGGCCTGAAGTTGTCTGGGGTAGTAGGTGCTTTCCCCTATTTTGGAATAGTAACTACAAGAGCACATAATGATTCCCTAGGTATAATGCGGGTGGAATATGTGTGGTTAAATGCTGCACATAAGTGTGTTGAGACCAATTGGGCATACTCCTTATAATATTCATTCCCATATCCATATCCCTTATAATATTCATTCACATATCCGTCAGGGCTGGGAGCCTTGTGTAAGGGGAGAGAAGATATGACTTTTTAAATTTCTTCTACTGAATTTCTTCTACTTAGACCTGCCATTCAGGGGGTACTGATGGCAGGTCTAAGAATTGCAGAAATTGTTGAATGTCTGCCGGTTGTGGGGGAACTCAGGTACTGGAAGAGGTTAGGTTGTAGCTTTGAAAAAAAAGAGACAAATTGGTTTTTGATTTCTTTTTGGTTGGTGAGATTCTTGCCTGAATCACTGATCAATAGGGATGAGCTTCGTGTTCGAGTCGAACCCATGTTCGACTCGAACATCGTGTGTTCAGTCGTTCGCCGAATTATGAACTATATGGGCCGTTCGTGACAAATTAGGGTGGTGCGTCATGGCCCATAATTCACTGCGGCGTTGCAGTGCATTGCCGGCTGATGATTGGCCAAGCATGCACTATGACCCGCATGCTTGGCCAATCACTGCGCCAAACTAAACAGAGAGCCGTAATTGGCGAGAGTAGGCAGGTCGAGTCAGTTAGCTGCAGTTACAGTGTATTGTGTGTATATATGCATCCCAGGTGTTGTATATATATATATATATATATATATATATATATATATATATATATATATATATATACTGTATTCAGTTTAGCTAGATCCTGTTCTTCTCTTCCTAATATACTGACAGGCAGGCAGGTGTTTTTACAGTATTTACAGCTACTGTACTGTGTACCCTGCACAGATTCACCTGCAGTATAGCAACCTGCAGCCAGGTGCTTGTGTAGGCTCATTGAAGTATTTCCAGCTACTGTACTGTGTACCCTGCACAGTCTCACCTACAGTATAGCAACCTGCAGCCAGGTGCTTGTGTAGGCTCATTGAAGTATTTTCAGCTACTGTACTGTGTACCCTGCAAAGTCTCACCTACAGGAAAGCTACCTGCTGCCAGGTGCTTGTGTAGGCTCATTGAAGTATTTCCAGCTACTGTACTGTGTACCCTGCACAGTCTCACCTACAGTATAGCTACCTGCAGCGAGGTGCTTGTGTAGGCTCATTGAAGTATTTCTAGCTACTGTACTGTGTGCCCTGCACAGTCTCACCTACAGTATAGCAACCTGCAGCCAGGTGCTTGTGTAGGCTCATTGAAGTATTTCCAGCTACTGTACTGTGTACCCTGCACAGTCTCACCTACAGTATAGCAACCTGCAGCCAGGTGCTTGTGTAGGCTCATTGAAGTATTTCCAGCTACTGTACTGTCTACCCTTCACAGTCTCACCTACCATATAGTAACCTGCAGCCAGGTGCTTGTGTAGGCTCATTGAAGTATTTCCAGCTACTGTACTGCGTACCCTGCACAGTCTCACCTACAGTATAGCAACCTGCAGCCAGGTTCTTGTGTAGGCTCATTGAAGTATTTTCAGCTACTGTACTCTGTACCCTGCAAAGTCTCACCTACAGGAAAGCTACCTGCTGCCAGGTGCTTGTGTAGGTTCATTGAAGTATTTCCAGCTACTGTACTGTGTACCCTGCACAGTCTCACTTACAGTATAGCAACCTGCAGCCAGGTGCTTGTGTAGGCTCATTGAAGTAGGCTCATTGAAGTATTTCCAGCTACTGTATTGTGTACCCTGCACAGTCTCACCTACAGTATAGCAACCTACAGCCAGGTGCTTGTGTAGGCTCATTGAAGTATTTCCAGCTACTGTACTGTGTACCCTGCACAGTCTCACCTACAGTATAGCTACCTGCAGCCAGGTGCTTGTGTAGGTTCATTAAAGTATTTCCAGCTACTGTACTGTGTACTCTGCAGTCTCACCTACTGTATAGCAACCTGCAGCCAGGTGCTTGTGTAGGCTCATTGAAGTATTTCCAGCTACTGTACTGTATACCCTGCACAGTCTCATCTACAGTATAGCAACCTGCAGCCAGGTTCTTGTGTAGGCTCATTGAAGTATGTTCAGCTACTGTACTGTGTACCCTGCAAAGTCTCACCTACAGGAAAGCTACCTACTGCCAGGTGCTTGTGTAGGTTCATTGAAGTATTTCCAGCTACTGTACTGTGTACCCTGCATAGTCTCACCTACAGTATAGCAACCTGCAGCCAGGTGCTTGTGTAGGCTCATTGAAGTAGGCTCATTCAAGTATTTCCAGCTACTGTACTGTGTACCCTGCACAGTCGCACCTACAGTATAGCAACCTGCAGCCAGGTGCTTGTGTAGGTTCATTGAAGTATTTCCAGCTACTGTACTGTGTACCCTGCACAGTCTCACCTACAGTATAGCAACCTGCAGCCAGGTGCTTGTGTAAGCTCATTGAAGTATTTCCAGCTACTGTACTGTGCACCCTACACAGTCTCACCTAGAGTATAGCGACCTGCAGTCAGGTGCTTGTGTAGGCTCATTGAAGTATTTCCAGCTACTGTATTGTGTACCCTGCACAGTCTCATCTACAGTATAGCAACCTGCAGCCAGGTGCTTGTGTAGGCTCATTGAAGTATTTCCAGCTACTGTACTGTGTACCCTGCACAGTCTCATCTACAGTATAGCAACCTGCAGCCAGGTGCTTGTGTAGGCTCATTGAAGTATTTCCAGTTACTGTACTGTGTACCCTGCACAGTCTCACCTACAGTATAGCTACCTGCAGCCAGGTGCTTTTGTATGCTCATTGAAGTATTTCCAGCTAATGTACTGTGTACCCTGCACAGTCTCACCTACAGTATAGCAACAAGCAGCTAGGTGCTTGTGTAGGCTCATTGAAGTATTTCCAGCTACTGTACTGTGTACCCTGCACAGTCTCACCTACAGTATAGCAACCTGCAGCCAGGTGCTTGTGTAGGCTCAATGAAGTATTTCCAGCTACTGTACTGTGTACCCTGCACAGTCTCACCTACAGTAAATCTACCTGCAGCCACGTGCTTGTGTAGGCTCATTGAAGTATTTCCAGATACTGTACTGTGTACCCTGCACAGTCTCACCTACAGTATAGCAACCTGCAGCCAGGTGCTTGTGTAGTCTCATTGAAGTATTTCCAGCTACTGTACTATGTACCCTGCACAGTCTCACCTACAGTAAAGCTACCTGCAGCCAGGTGCTTGTGTAGGCTCATTGAAGTACTTCCAGTTACTGTACTGTGTATCCTGCACAGTCTCACCTACAGTATAGCTACCTGCAGCCAGGTGCTTGCGTAGGCTCATTGAAGTATTTCCATCTACTGTACTGTGGTACCCTGCACAGTCTCACCTACAGTATAGCAACCTGCAGCCAGGTGCTTGTGTAGGCTCATTGAAGTATTTCCAGCTACTGTATTGTGTATCCTGCACAGTCTCACCTACAGTATAGCTACCTGCAGCCAGATGCTTGTGTAGGCTCATTGAAGTATTTCCAGCTACTGTACTGCGTACCTTGCACAGTCTCACCTACAGTATAGCAACCTGCAGCCAGGTGCTTTTGTAGGCTCATTGAAGTATTTCCAGCTACTGTAATGTGTACCCTGCACAGCCTCACCTACAGTATAGCAACCTGAAGCCAGATGCTTGTGTAGGCTCATTGAAATATTTCCAGCTACTGTACTATGTCCCCGCACAGTCTTACCTACAGTATAGCAACCTGTAGCCAGGTGCTTGTGTAGGCTCATTGAAGTATTTCCAGCTACTGTACTGTGTACACTGCACAGTCTCACCTACAGGAAAGCTACCTGCTGCCAGGTGCTTGAGTAGGCTAATTGAAGTATTTCCAGCTACTGTACTGTGTACCCTGCACAGTCTCACCTACATTAAAGCTACCTGCAGCCAGGTGCTTGTGTAGGCTCATTGAAGTATTTCCAGCTACTGTACTGTGTACCCTGCACAGTCTCACCTACAGTATAGCAACCTGCAGCCAGGTGCTTGTGTAGGCTCATTGAAGTATTTCCAGCTACTGTACTGTTTACCCTTCATAGTCTCACCTACAGTATAGCAACCTGCAGCCAGGTGCTTGTGTAGGCTCAGTGAAGTATTTCCAGCTACTGTACTGCGTACCCTGCACAGTCTCGCCTACAGTATAGCAAGCTGCAGCCAGGTGCTTGTGTAGGCTCATTGAAGTATTTTCAGCTACTGTACTGTGTACCCTGCACAGTCTCACCTACAGGAAAGCTACCTGCAGCCAGGTGCTTGTGTAGGTTCATTTAAGTATTTCCAGCTACTGTACTATGTACCCTGCACAGTCTCACCTACAGTATAGCAACCTGCAGACAGGTGCTTGTGTATGCTCATTGAAGTATTTCCAGCTACTGTACTGTGTACCCTGCACAGTCTCATCTACAGTATAGCAACCTGCAGCCAGGTGCTTGTGTAGGCTCATTGAAGTATTTCCAGCTACTGTACTGTGTAGCCTGCACAGTCTCACCTACAGTATAGCAACCTGCAGCCAGGTGCTTGTGTAGGCTCATTGAAGTATTTCCAGCTACTGTACTGTGTACCCTGCACAGTCTTACCTACAGTATAGCAACCTGCAGCCAGGTGCTTATGTAGGCTCATTGAAGTATTTCCAGCTACTGTACTGTGTACCCTGCACAGTCTCGCCTACAGTATAGCTACCTGCAGCCAGGTGCTTGTGTAGGTTAATTGAAGTATTTCCAGCTACTGTACTGTGTACCCTGCACAGTCTCACCTACAGTATAGCAACCTGCAGCAAGGTGCTTGTGTAGCCTCATTGAAGTATTTCCAGCTACTGTACTGTGTACCCTGCACAGTCTCACCTACAGTAAAGCTACCTGCAGACAGGCGCTTGTGTAGGTTAATTGAAGTATTTCCAGCTACTGTACTGTGTACCCTGCACAGTCTCACCTACAGTATAGCAACCTGCAGCAAGGTGCTTGTGTAGCCTCATTGAAGTATTTCCAGCTACTGTACTGTGTACCCTGCACAGTCTCACCTACAGTAAAGCTACCTGCAGGCAGGTAATTGTGTAGGCTCAATGAAGTATTTCCAGCTACTGTACTGTGTACCCTGCACAGTCTCACCTACAGTAAAGCTACCTGCAGCCAGGTGCTTGTGTAGGCTCATTGAAGTATTTCCAGCTACTGTACTGTGTACCCTGCACAGTCTCACCTACAGTATAACAACCTGCAGCCAGGTGCTTGTGTAGGCTCATTAAAGTATTTCCAGCTACTGTACTGTGTACCCTGCACAGTCTCACCTACAGTATAGCAACCTGCAGCAAGGTGCTTGTGTAGCCTCATTGAAGTATTTCCAGCTACTGTACTGTGTACCCTGCACAGTCTCACCTACAGTAAAGCTACCTGCAGACAGGTGCTTGTGTAGCCTCATTGAAGTATTTCCAGCTACTGTACTATGTACCCTGCTGTCAGGGTAGAGCATATAACAGGTAACAGTTCAGGTATTCTGATTATGCAAAGAGTTCAAAGAACAAGAGCACATACCATGAGCAGAGCAGGTCAGCTGGGACTTGTAGTTCACCGCTGTAGCTGTAGGTAGATGTTTGCTGGACCTTGTAGTTCACCGCTGCAGATGAGGATTGATGGTGTCTGGTGTTTGTAGTTCACCGCTGCAGGTGGAGGATAGATGTCTGGTGCTTGTAGTTCACTGCTGCAGATGAAGGTACTAGTGGTATCAGGCAAAAACGTAGTCTAGGCAAGCTGGGTCATACACAGGAAGATCAGAGTCCAAACGGTACCGAATCAGAAGCAAGCAAACAGGGTCAAACGAGCCGGGTAATACACGAAATACACAGAGCAGATATCAACTGGATCAAACACAGGTAAACTCTAACACGAGCAATGATTGAATGCTGATGCATGTTATTTAAAGGTGAGCTGGCCAATCATTGTTGTTTCCCAGGTAAAGGCTGTGTCAGGTGAGTTGTGCTGGGTCCTAAAGGGATCCTAGTACTGACAGTACCCCCCCTTTCTCGAGGGGTTGCTCCTGCACCCCCAGGCTTACTTGGATAACGAAGATGAAACTTCTTCTTAAGTCGGTCAGCATGAAGATCACGAGCTGGGACCCAAGATCGATCCTCTGGGCCGAAACCTTTCCAATGAACGAGATATTGTAAGGAATTGCGCACTCGTCTGGAATCAAGAATAAATGCCACTTCATATTCCTGACTGTCCAACACATCCACAGGTTCTGGTTCATTTACTTGGAGGCTGGAATGAACAGGTTTCAACAATGAAACATGAAAGACATTTGGAATGCGCATGGATGGGGGGAGTTTTAATCTATAGGATACAGGATTAACAATCTCCGAAATTTCATAGGGCCCGATGAATTTTGGGCCAAGTTTTTTAGATGGAACATGCAGGGACAGATTCCTGGATGATAGCCACACTTTGTCACCAACTTTATATCCTGGTGCCTTTGAGCGCCTCTTGTCCGCCATTTTCTTAAAAGCCAGCACAGAGCGAGAAATAGCATGATTAACATCGGACCAGATTTTGGAGAAATTTTCTATTGTGGTGTTGGCATCTGGCACATCAGAGGGTGGAAGATCAAAGGAGCACACACGAGGATGCAACCCGTAAACACAGAAGAAAGGAGAGGTCCCTGTAGATGTGCTGGCACAATTATTAAAGGCAAACTCTGCCCATGGCAGGACGTTGACCCACTCCACCTCATCATTGGCCATCAGACAACGTACCATCTTCTCTAGAGTCTGATTAGTCCTTTCTGTTTGGCCGTTTGTCTCAGGATGATATGCTGAAGAATATGATAACTTAATCCCCAGCTGAGAGCAAAGGGCCTTCCAAAACTGGGCTATAAACTGAGAGCCACGGTCTGAGACAATGTTGATTGGTGCCCCATGGAGCCTGAAAACATGTTTAATGAATAAAGATGCCAGTTCTTTAGCAGATGGAAGTTTCGGAAGCGGAACAAAGTGGGCCATTTTACTGAACCTGTCTACCACCACCCAGATCGTGGAACATCCCTGGGACGGAGGCAAGTCAGTGATAAAGTCCATAGATAAATGGGTCCAGGGACAGGTAGGTATTGGTAGAGGACGTAGGAGACCAGGCGGCTTAGAGGTACTGCTCTTGCTTCTGGCACAAACTTCACAGGCCTGGACGAAGGCTAACACATCCTGCCTAATCGATGGCCACCAGAGGTTGCGAGAGATAATCTCAAAAGTTTGTCTAAACCCCGGATGTGCTGCAGGTTTTGATGCATGTACCTGCTGCAATACCTGCAAACGAAGAGCCAGGGGCACAAAAAGCATACCGGAGGGAGTGGAGGGAGGGGCTTCAGCCTGTGCAGGTAACAAGGCCTCAGAGATGTCAGTCTGGGTGAAAGCCAAAATCCTATCCTCAGAGATAATGGGTTGTGGAGGAAGCGGAGGAGGAGACTCTGAAAGAAAGCTGCGAGACAAGGCGTCAGCCTTAATGTTTCTTGGTCCTGGTAAATATGAAATTGTGAAGTCAAATCTGGAGAAGAACAATGACCACCTGGCTTGACGTGAGTTCAGTCTTTTAGCAGAACGGATGTATTCAAGGTTTTTGTGGTCAGTCAGAACTATGAATGGATAGCGAGCTCCCTCCAGCCAATGTCTCCATTCCTCCAAAGCGAGCTTTATGGCTAGAAGTTCTCTGTTGCCTATATCATAATTGCGCTCTGCTGGGGAATATTTCCGAGACAAGAAGGCACAGGGGTGGATGGCGGCATTTACAGGATCCTTTTGTGACAAAAGTGCCCCTACCCCTACTTCAGATGCATCTACCTCCACAATAAAAGGTAGCTCAGGAACAGGATGGCGTAGGATTGGTGCAGAGGTAAAGGCTTTCTTTAACTGAGTGAAGGCTGCCTGGGCTTCAGTAGTCCATTTAAAGGTAGTCGGAGTCTTCCTGGTGAGAGAGGTGATGGGATGTGCAATGGTGGCAAAGTTCTTAATGAATTTTCGATAGAAATTTGCAAAGCCCAGGAAGCGCTGAACTGCCTTCAGGTCTGAAGGTGGTGCCCAGTCTAAAATGGCTTGAATCTTGGCTGGATCCATGGTGAGGCCTGTGTCAGAAATTAGGTAGCCTAGGAAAGGTACTTGTTTAACATGGAATGAACATTTCTCAGGCTTTACAAAAAGGGAGTGAGTCTTTAATCGGGCCAATACTGAGCAGACATGTTTCTGATGTATTTCAAGATTGGGAGAATATATCAAAATGTCATCTAAATATACAAGCATGAAGCGACCCAACATGTCACGGAAAATGTCATTCATAAAGTTCTGAAAGACAGCTGGTGCATTTCTGAGACCGAAAGGCATGACAAGACATTCATAATGACCATCCTTGGTGTTAAAGGCTGTCTTCCACTCGTCGCCTGCACGTATGCGCACCAGATTATAAGCTCCCCTTAAGTCCAGTTTGGAGAAGATTTTGGCTCCCTGGATTTGAGAGAACAATTCTGTGATGAGAGGAAGAGGATACCGATTGGGAACAGTTATTTTATTTAGACCTCTGTAATCAACACAAAGTCTCAGTCCCCCATCCTTCTTTGGGACAAAGAAGCATCCTGCTCCTGCGGGAGAAGTGGAGGGACGGATGAAACCCTTAGCTAGGTTTTCCTGGATGTATTCTTGCAAGGCAAGATTCTCTGGCTCAGACAGTGGAAAGACTCTCCCTCGTGGAGGTGTAGTGTCAGGCAAGAGGTCAATGGGACAATCATAACTGCGATGAGGTGGTAAAGTGTCAGCAATCCCTTTAGAAAACACATCCCGAAAGTCCTTATAACAAAGTGGAATCTGTTCCATTCCCACTTGACAGGTAGCCAGTCGAACAGGGTGCTGGATGCAGTTCTTTTTACACTGATTGGACCAAGCCAGAATATCTCCTGTTCGCCAGTCAATTACAGGATTGTGCTTCTGAAGCCAAGGGAGGCCTAGGATCAAAGGAGTGGATGGAGAGTCAATAACAAGACATGAAGTCTTCTCCCAATGCAAAGCCCCCAATTGTAACTGGAAAGGCTTCGTGGCTTGGAGCACTAGATCTTGTGAGAGAGGACGATTATCCACGAAAATCAGGCGGACTGGGCAATCTAGAGCATGAGTTTCCAAGGACAAAGAGGTAATCAGAGTCTTATCAATAAAATTCTCAGCGGCTCCAGAATCTACCAAGGCCAGCAGTTCATGAGCTCCTGTCCCAAAGTGAACGACAGCGGGTAAAAGAATACGATTGTCCCCCTGGGGAGATGAGAGCAGACCTAAGGTAACCTCCCCGCAATTACCTAGGTCCTGGAGTTTCCCGGACGTGTAGGGCACGAACGGAGCATATGACCTTTGAGGCCACAATACAAGCAGAGACCCATGTTACGCCGGCGCGTGTGTTCCTGGGCAGATAACCGGGTGGAACCTATCTGCATAGGTTCTTCCTCAGATTTGGCACTGGAGGTGGAATAGTCAGGCGGCAAGGGAGGTATATAGTTTGCCACAGCTGTAGTTTGTTCTCGTCTCCTCTCTCGCTGGCGGCGGTCAATTCTAATGGCTAGACTCATAGCCTCCTCCAGTGAGGCTGGGTAGGAGAAGTTGACCAGAGCATCCTTAATTGCATCTGAAAGGCCCATTCTAAACTGGCTGCGGAGTGCTGCATCATTCCAGCCAGATTCCGGGGCCCACCTGCGAAACTCTGAGCAATACATTTCAGCTGTGGTAGTTCCTTGCTTTAAGTTACGCAGAGTTGATTCTGCAGTAGCAGCACGATCTGGATCATCATAAAGCAACCCTAGGGCTTCAAAGAAGGCATCTACTGTTAGCAAGGCTGGATGGTTTGGTTCCAGGTTAAAGGCCCAAGCCTGGGGGTCACCCTGTAGTAGAGAGATAATGATTTGAACCCTCTGAGTTTCAGGGCCAGACGAGGATGGCCTTAACTTGAAATATAATTTGCAGCTGTTTTTAAAGTTGCAAAACCCTTTACGGTCACCAGAAAACCGGTCAGGCAAAGGAATTTTTGGTTCAGATGGAGTTTTTGTAGCAGTGCTAATAGAAGGAGATTGCACCTTGGTGAGCTCTGTGGCCATTTCCTGAACTTGATGGGATAAGCGGCAAAGTTCCTGTGCAAACAACTGAGCCTGCTCAGGATCCATGATAGGTTTCCTTTATTATGTATGGCTCGTGTTAATGTCAGGGTAGAGCATATAACAGGTAACAGTTCAGGTATTCTGATTATGCAAAGAGTTCAAAGAACAAGAGCACATACCATGAGCAGAGCAGGTCAGCTGGGACTTGTAGTTCACCGCTGTAGCTGTAGGTAGATGTTTGCTGGACCTTGTAGTTCACCGCTGCAGATGAGGATTGATGGTGTCTGGTGTTTGTAGTTCACCGCTGCAGGTGGAGGATAGATGTCTGGTGCTTGTAGTTCACTGCTGCAGATGAAGGTACTAGTGGTATCAGGCAAAAACGTAGTCTAGGCAAGCTGGGTCATACACAGGAAGATCAGAGTCCAAACGGTACCGAATCAGAAGCAAGCAAACAGGGTCAAACGAGCCGGGTCATACACGAAATACACAGAGCAGATATCAACTGGATCAAACACAGGTAAACTCTAACACGAGCAATGATTGAATGCTGATGCATGTTATTTAAAGGTGAGCTGGCCAATCATTGTTGTTTCCCAGGTAAAGGCTGTGTCAGGTGAGTTGTGCTGGGTCCTAAAGGGATCCTAGTACTGACACCTGCACAGTCTCACCTATAGTATAGCAACCTGTAGCCAGGTGCTTGTGTAGGCTCATTGAAGTATTTCCAGCTACTGTACAGTGTACCCTGCACAGTCTCACCTACAGTATAGCAACCTGCAGGCAGGTAATTGGAATGAAGTATTTCCAGCTACTGTACTGTGTACCCTGCACAGTCTCACCTACAGTAAAGCTACCTGCAGCCAGGTGCTTGTGTAGGCTCATTGAAGTATTTCCCGCTACTGTACTGTGTACAGTGTACCCTGCACAGTCTCACCTACAGTATAGCAACCTGCAGGCAGGTAATTGGAATGAAGTATTTCCAGCTACTGTACTGTGTACCCTGCACAGTCTCACCTACAGTAAAGCTACCTGCAGCCAGGTGCTTGTGTAGGCTCAGTGAAGCATACTTCAATGCTTGTGTAGGCTCATTGAAGTATTTCCAGCTACTGTACTGTGTACCCTGCACAGTCTCACCTACAGTATAACAACCTGCAGCCAGGTGCTTGTGTAGGCTCATTGAAGTATTTCCAGCTACTGTACTGTGTACCCTGCACAGTCTCACCTACAGTATAGCAACCTGCAGCCAGGTGCTTGTGTAGGCTCATTGAAGTATTTCCCGCTACTGTACTGTGTATCCTGCACAGTCTCACCTACAGTATAGCAACCTGCAGGCAGGTAATTGGAATGAAGTATTTCCAGCTACTGTACTGTGTACCCTGCACAGTCTCACCTACAGTAAAGCTACCTGCAGCCAGGTGCTTGTGTAGGCTCAGTGAAGCATACTTCAATGCTTGTGTATGCTCATTGAAGTATTTTCAGCTATTGTACTGTGTACCCTGCACAGTCTCACCTACAGTAAAGCTACCTGCAGCCAGTTGCTTGTGTAGGCTCATTGAAGTATTTCCAGTTACTGTACTGTGTACCCCACACAGTCTCACCTACAGTATAGCTACCTGCAGCCAGGTGCTTGTGTAGGCTCTTGACGTATTTCCAGTTACTGTACTGTGTACCCTGCACAGTTGCACCTACAGTATAGCTACCTGAAGACAAGTGCAGGTGTTATCATACTAATAATACTACAGGCAGGCAGTTGATTCTGCTAGCTGCAGTATAATCGGTATATATATATACAGTATATATATATATATATATATATATATATATATATATATATATATCCCAGTTTTGTGCAGCTCACTGCAGGCCAATAGTATGTCTGGAAGGCCAGCAAGGTGAGGCAGACAGTCACAAGCCAATAAAAGAAGGCAAGCAGGCTCTGTGTCTAGAGGCAACAATGCTGGTCGTGGAAACGGTGCATCCTCATCAGCATGTGGCCATAGGACCAGTTTGGCATTTTTTTCGGCAGCTGGCCGTGTTGAGCCGCATCATGCGGAAGACTTGGTGGAGTGGATGACCAAGCCGTCCTCATCCTCCTCATCCTCTCTCACCCAGGCTCAGGGTACTTTGTCTGGCAAAGCTGCTGCCAACGCAGCCTCTTCCCTTGGCTCAATGGTATCAGTGACTCGTTCCCTACCCCCACCATGTCCTCCTGAGGAGTCCCTCGAACTGTTTGACCACAGTGTTGGGCACATGCTCCAGGAGGATGCCCAGCGTTTTGAAGGCTCTGATGATGATACTGAGCTAGATGACATGAGCACAGACAGAGGGGGTGCCCAAGAAGGGCAGCAATCTGGCAGTCATGTTCTCCCTGCTGCAGCATACTGCCAGGTTTGCTCCAGTGATGAGGAGGGAGGGAATGATGAGGTCACTGACTTAACGTGGGTGCCTGTTAGGAGAGGGGAGGCGGAGGAGGAGGAAAATCACCAACGAGGCAGAATGCCATCCAGGGGCCAGCCTAAGGGCAGCACACTGACTGCATCACACCGCAGAGCTCCCCATGTGCAGGGCGCTGCTGTCTCTGCGCGTTATTCCAAAAGTTCTTTGGTGTGGGTCTTTTTTGAGATGAGTGCATCAGATCGCACCGCTGCTATTTGCAACATATGTCTCAAGCGTATCTCGCGTGGCCAAAACATCTCCCGCTTGGGCACCACATGGTTGACCAGACATATGTTGACCTGCCATGCAGTTTGTTGGCAAGCGTACCTAAAAGACGCACATCAAAGATCAAAGACGACCTCTCCTTGCTCCTCATCAGCTGGGATCTCCAACCCCACTATACCTTCAGTCCTCTCTGAGACCTGCACTGAGAGGAATGAAGGTGTAGAATTAGGTGTGTCACAGCCAAGCAGTGCTGGGACAAGGCCATTTGGTGCCCAGGGCGACGATGGAAAACTGCGCCCCCCCCCCCCATTTTTAATAAAGAATCAATGTCGTTTCAAAACAAGAATATATCAAGCAGTGGAACAGCCGCTATGATCGTTCTTATGGTGTAGAGAATAGCCGGCTAAAAAAGTTGATGTCTGAATGATGCCTGTAGCTGCACCCATCATTCAGATATCCCCGCACAAAGTCAAGGACGTCATATGACTTCCCTGCGGGCGGGAAGTGGTTAAAACGCATTTTTTTTTAACACAAAGTTGTCAGTTTATACAATGTTTCTAACACATAACATGTACATACCAAAAATGACACTCCAAAATAGATTCTCCTACTCCTCCTGAGTACGGCGATATCACATGTGTGAGACTTCCACAGACTGGCCACATACAGAGGCCGAGTACAGCCAAGTATGGCTGAGCATAGCTGGGTATGGCTGGGTAATGGCCGAGCATGGCTAGGTATAATTGAGCATGGCTGGGTATGGCAGAGTATGGCTGGGTATCGCCGAGTATCACAGAGTATGGCTGGGTATTGCAGGGTATTGCATGGTATTGCGGGGTATTGCAGAGTATTGCAAAGTATTGCGGGGTATTGCACAGTATTGTGGGGTATTGCACAGTATTGCACAGTGTTTGCGGGGTATTGCAGAGTATTGCAGAGTATTGCACAGTGTTGCGGGGTATTGCAGAGTATTTCAGGGTATTGCAGAGTATTGCACAGTATTGTGGGGTATTGCAGAGTATTGTACAGTAATGTAGGGTATTGCACAGTGTTGCGGGGTATTGCAGAGTATTGCGGGGTATTGCAGAGTATTGCACAGTGTTGCGGGGTATTGCAGAGTATTTCAGGGTATTGCAGAGTATTTCAGGATATTGCAGAGTATTGCACAGTATTGTGGGGTATTGCAGAGTATTGCACAGTGTTGCGGGGTATTGCAGAGTATTGCACAATGTTGCGGGGTATTGCAGAGTATTGCACAGTGTTGCGGGGTATTGCAGAGTATTGCACAGTGTTGCGGGGTATTGCAGAGTACTGCGGGGTATTGCAGAGTATTGTGGGGTATTGCAGAGTATTGCGGGGTATTGCAGAGTATTTCAGGGTATTGCAGAGTATTGCACAGTATTGTGGAGTATTGCAGAGTATTGCACAGTCTTGTAGGGTATTGCACAGTGTTGCGGGGTATTGCAGAGTATTGCGGGGTATTGCAGAGTATTGCACAGCGTTGCGGGGTATTGCAGAGTATTGCGGGGTATTGCAGAGTATTTCAGGGTATTGCAGAGTATTGCACAGTGTTGCGGGTATTGCAGAGTATTTCGGGGTGTTGCAGAGTATTGCAGAGTATTGCGGGGTATTGCAGAGTATTGCGGGGTATTGCAGAGTATTTCAGGGTATTGCAGAGTATTGCACAGTATTGCAGAGTATTGCACAGTGTTGCGGGGTATTGCAGAGTATTGCACAGTGTTGCGGGGTATTGCAGAGTATTGCAGGGTATTGCAGAGTATTGCACAGTATTGTGGGGTATTGCAGAGTATTGCACAGTGGGGTATTCAGCAGTGGTGGTCATTGGTCATTAACCTCGCCTCAGCCTCCTCCCCTCCCCCAATCCAGCCATTTATTAATCTGTTTTTTAGTGTTTACTTACAGAAGTTCAGAACCTCGCCTCAGCCTCCTCCCCTGCCCCAATCCAGCCATTTATTAATCTGAACTTGTGAAGTCTGAACTTGTGTAAGTAAACACTAAAAAACAGATTAATAAATGGCTGGATTGGGGGAGGGGAGGAGGCTGAGGCGAGGTTAATGACCAGTGACCACCACTGCTGAAGATCTGAGTCAGAACACTGGCACACATGACACTGGCACTGCACTCTTCTACCTTCCAGATTGAATCCAGCAGCCTGAGCCAGCCAGCCAGCCAGGCAGGCAGCAGCTCCTCAGCTCAGCTCCGCTTGAGACAACAGACAGCGCGCCGACACAGCGCGCCGACACAGCTCCCTGCGCTCCTCTGCGTCCTCCCACCTCGCCTCCGGCCGTGAGTGACGTCACGGCACTGGAAGAGACTACGGGACTCCTCCGTAGGGGAGTAAACAGTGTAGTTGTGTGCTGAGGGAAGGGAAGGGAGGATCGTGCAGGAGCGCACAAAGGCAATTTGTACAGTGCAGTACAGTTCTTGGCCTTGCTGGACAGGGCGGTCAGCGGTAAGGAGACAGGAGCCACACTGGGGCAGAGGTTCTGTCAGCTCTGCAGGCGCAGGTTCAGAGGTGGTTGATGCCACACCAACTTAAGGCAGTAATGGTGGTTTGCGACAATGGCACCAACCTCCTCTCTGCCCTCCGACAGGGACAAATGACCCATGTGCCCTGTTTGGCTCACGTCCTTAACTTGGTGGTGCAGTGGTTCTTGGGCAGGTACCCAGGCTTACAGGATGTCCTGCATCCAGCGTTCTTTTGGAACGCACATTCAGTGCTGCTGGAGGCGTTGTAACCGATCACAGGGTGCGTCTGTCCACCGACTCGGTTGATCGAATGACCTTCATAAAAATGAATCAGTCTTGGATCACCACCAGCTACCAAGCACCTGATGCTGATGTAACCGAATAATTTTTTTGGAAATGTCAGATCCCTTCAAAGACTGCCTATGCTGATGCTGAGTGACTATCCTGTTATTCTGAGTAATTATCCTCTTCCTCCTCAATGATCACGCTGGAAGCTTGTAAGAACATTTTTGGTTCTGGGCGCCGCCACCAGTGCCTAAGGCCCAATTTTTTAGCTCTGCAGCTCTGATTGGTAGAGCGAGAGCAATAATTATGGTCCTAGACCTCCTCTGTAACTCAAAACATGTAACCAGTAAAACATTTTAAAGGGTCGCCTATAGGGATATGGGGATTTTTAAGTAGCTAAGTTTGGCGCCATTCCACGATTGTGTGCAATTTTGAAGGGTGACATGTTAGGTATCTATTTACTTGGCATAACTTCATCTTTCACATTATGAAAAAACATTGGGCTAACTTTATTGTTTTGTTTTTTTTTAAAGCACAAAATTGTTTTTTTTTTTCAAAAAAAAGCGTTCGAAAAATTGCTGCGCAAATACAGTGTGAGATAAAAAGTTGCCATTGTATTCTCTAGGGTCTTTGCTAAAAAAAACATATATAATGTTTTGGGGTTCTATGTAATTTTCTAGCAAATAAATGATGATTTTTACATGTAGGAGAGAAATGTCAGAATTGGCCTGGGCACTCCAGAACGCCTGAAGGTGCTCCGTGCATGTTGGGCCTCTGTATGTGGCCACGCTGTGTAAAAGTCTCACTAATGTGGTATCGCTGTACTCTGGAGTAATAGCAGAATGTGTTTTGGGGTGTAATTTGTGGTATGCAAATGCTGTGTGTGAGAAATAACCTGCTAATATGACAAATTTGTGAAAAAAAAAAAGAAAAAAATCTTGATTTTGCAAAGAATTGTGGGAAAAAATGAAACCTAAATGAACTTAAAAAAACTCATCATGCATCTTTCTAAATACCTTGGAATGTCTTCTTTTAAAAAAAGGGGTCATTTGGGGGGTATTTGTACTTTTCTGGCATGTTATGCTCCGTACACACGGTCGGACTTTGTTCGGACATTCCGACAACAAAATCCTAGGATTTTTTCCGACGGATGTTGGCTCAAACTTGTTTTGCCTACACACGGTCGCACAAAGTTGTCGGAATTTTCGATCGACAACCACGCGGTCACGTACACCACGTACGACGAGACTAGAAAAGGCCGGTTCAGAACCAAGCGCGGCACCCTTTGGGCTCCTTTTGCTAATCTCGTGTTAGTAAAAGTTTGGTGAGAGACAATTCGCGCTTTTTCAGACTCGTGGCTTTCAGATCGTTTTCTGCTGTTCAGTTTGTGCTTGTGGGTTTGTATCTGCTCTTCAGTGCGTGCAGTCAGTTCGTATCAGAGTTTTCTGTGTGATCTTGCCTGCTCGTTGCTGTTTTTCAGGTCGCTCTTCACAGGCCTTGCTGTTCTTCAGTGCGTTCTGTTACTTCGTTCTGAGCAGCCGACCGTTTTCTAGCCATGTTTCGTATGCGTACTCCTCGTACAGTTCGTGCTGCGCGGGGGCTTGGTGTTGGGGTCCTGACCTTGACACAAGTCCAGTCCATGAACAGGGTGGGGAGGAGTTCATGGACCAAGAATTGGTTGCTTCAGCGTGACCAGTTCTGTCATATGCCTTTGCTCCGTGAGAATAATCCTGATGATTTCAGGAACTTTCTCAGGATGACGGACCCCGTGTTTCACCGTCTGTTGGCTTTGCTGACCCCCTATATTAGCAGGCAGGATACCTGCATGAGGCAAGCCATCACTCCGGAGCAGAGGTTGGTCGCTATCTTGCGGTATTTGGCCACAGGGAGAAGCCTGCAGGACCTCAAGTTCTCGACAGGCATCTCCCCCCAGGCTCTTCTTTGTGGACATTTACTGCTTGTGTTTGTTTGAGCTGACCCTGACAGAAATGTGTTGAGTGCAGAAAATGTTGTGATTGTGTAACCTTACAAAGCACTGTTGGCTGTTATTTACTGAATGCAAAGACACTTTGCACTACTACACTGAAACTGCACTTGTAGTGCAAAGTGGATTTGCCCTTAGGAAATTACCCCCATTTTCTCATAAAACAACAATTACATCACCCCAAAAGTGTTGTAGCGTTGAGACAATAATCCACACATTCTTGATGAACAATCTTTTTAATACCTGCACAATCACATGTGCATTTACCCAAGGTTTTTCTGACAAACCGACATGTTTGTTGTATAACAATTTTTGTGGTGGCATTATCCAAAATCAAAATGTCCATTTTATAGAAAACAGGCCTGTGTAAAACCAACAAGAAAAGACACAAATCTTGATCTTACAAACGTCACATTTGGTACAACTTGAAGGCAATATCAGACATCAATATTTAGGAACTGTGTTTGATATTGCGTTCAGATGGGGGGAAATCACCCCTGGAAAAGCCAAATTTTGAAGATGCACACAAATTTCACAATGTCAACATGTGCTATCTGCCATCACAGGGGATCAAGGGACGTGTTTTGGGGGAGAAAGCCCTTCCTCACCGCTACTTTATTATTGAGGAAGGGGTTGCACCCCCAAAACGCGTCCATTGATCTCCCGTGATGGCAGATAGCACATGTTGACACACTGTGTGCATCCTCCAAATTTGGCTTAGGGAAAAATCACAAAAAGATTTTGCACATTGTAGCACACAAAAGAAGAAAGTGATTTGGAGGGGCTTTAAACTCGCCCCAAAACATCAATGATGTTTTTATATTTTGGAATAACATCATTGATGTTTTGCTTGATGTTTTCCAATTGTAAATTACACCCCATGATCTCCCCGATCAGGATCTGGGCACTTTCGGATGTGAAAGGATCTTCATCCACACCCTCACGATCACCTAAAAAGAGAGGAACCCCAAAATAAATTAGGTTTGCCAAAAAATGCTGCCATCCATCTCTTATCTGAGCCTGTGGTCGCAGACACTCACCTGTTGTGGTGACTAGTTCCACCACGTCTTCTTCCTCCTGCTCAGCTTGTGTTGGGGGGATTTCCCCTTCTTCCAGAGGGGGGGGGGCTCTGGTCTCCTCGGATGAGGGGTGTCCTCCGAGTCTTTTATCCCCTATGTAAAACAAAAATGGTATAATTAGCACACAGATATTTGATGGCAGAACTATAAAGATGAAACATTGCTTGGAAGTGGTGTACAATTGTCTATTTTAGCCGAGTTCCAAGATGTAATTTTATTAGTGTCCTTTGTCAACCTCCAATACTTTACCTGTTTGGTACAAGCTTCACAGATGGAGACCCCCCTATAGTATACACTGGAGCACCTGTGTGGCCCCCCTAATAAAAATGGTGTTCTTGTGTCCCACACTAGTGCTCCAGTGTCCAGATGTGAAAACAGCTGCTCAGTGTCCTCTCCTTACACACAATCTAGTTTGCATTTCATTCTAGTAGCAAAGCCATCTACACAACCCAATTCTTTGAAGACAAGTATAGGGCGTCAAAATGATGGCCAAATGCATATGGCCTAAACAATGGTATTTTATCGTCCGAAAGAAAAATGTGTGATCCGAACGAATAATGTGCCCATGAACATGAAAGTTGCCATTTTAAACTGTACAACAGTTCCTAAAAGCACATGGAGCAGCACGAACGTAATAAACACCAAAAAAATAGGAACACAGCACAACTACTTACTTTTTTGCAGCACTCTCTGGATCTTTCTGTACTGCTCATGTTCTCGTAATTTCAGGTCCGACCACCGGTTCCTGAGCTGATCTTTCGATCGGCGTACCCCGAAATTCCGGTGCAGACTCCTGACCACTTTTGCCATGATCTTGGCCTTTCGGACATTGGGGTTGGGGTAAGGCCCATACTTTCCATCATAGTCGGCCTTCTTCAGGATGTCCACCATCTCCAACATCTCCCCAAAGGACATATTTGAGTCCTTTAATCTCCTTCTGGATCGGGACGTTTCAGGCTCCAGCCTTTCCTCCTCCTCCTCCTCGTTGCTACAATTAGCACGCACCTGCTGTCTATCCGCCATGTGCTCTTCCCCACTGCGCCGAAAGATAAGGGGCGGGGAATAGACTAGAAAGAACGTCAGGGGCGGGCAGAGTTATACGCATGCGCAGTGTGCATAAAGCGTAACACGCGCGTCTTACGTACGATCTGTGAGCGGAGGAAGGAGCATCAGAGACGCTGATCGTGCTAACGAAGGTAGGATCTAAACTTGGGCCTATACTGCTTCGAAATGGAAGCCTATATTGTAACAAGATTAGGGGAGTTTGGCCTGACATTAGGGTTTGTCTTGTGTTGTGTCTTGCAGAGAAAATGGATGGCTTCAATGACCACAACTTCCTTCCCCTGTTCATAGACAAGTACAGGGAGCTGCCCTGTCTGTGGCAGGTCAGACACCCCCATTATAACCACAAACAGAAGAGGCAGGCAGCGCTGGAGAAACTGCTGGAGTTGGTGAAGCCGGTGGTCCCCACAGCAACCATCCCTTATTTGAAAGCTAAAATTGGTGGCCTGAGGAGCACTTATCTTAGGGAGCGCAAGAAGGTCACAGATTCCCAGAGATCCGGAGCTGCAGCAGATGACGTTTATGTCCCCAGGCTGTGGTACTATGAGAGACTGCGATTTCTGTCAGACCACACTGAAGTCAGGGAATCCCTCTCCACTCTTCCTTCCACGCTTCCTTCCATACCAGCTGAGGCTTCCGATGTCCAACCTGGGCCTTCCTGCCAGGAAGAAGTGGAGGAGCCCAGCTGGAGTCAGGTATAGCATTGTTCTACAGATTTCTGGGCAATAAATAAATGATGTTTATTAGATGTTATTATTGATCACTAATTGCTGCTTGAAAGTGTTTTACATAACAATAGACAGTAGTGGGCACCCAAAATTGGGACAAGAATGAAAACTGCTGGGCTCAGAAGGATAGTCTGTTATATTTGTTAACATTGAATTTGCAGCAGTCAGGAGGTGAAAATTGTGTGTGATTGATGAAAAAAATACTAAAACTATGTCCCTTTTTCATACACAGGAAGACCTCAGCCAGGAGGAGGCTGTGGAATGTGGCAGTCAGGAGGAGGCGGGGATTAGTGGCAGCCAGGAGGAGGCGGGGCTAAGTGTCAGCCAAGAGAAGCCTGGGACCAGTTGCAGCCTGACTGAGTCTCAGGTTCCTCCCCTCCGCCTGCCATACAAAAGGGCCAGGAAGGCCACTCCCAGTCCTGTGCAGGATTCAGCATACAGGCTGATCCAGGAGGCTTCTGCGTCCCTCAGAGCCTTCCCCAGTCCTGCAGAGGCCTTTGCCTGCATGGCTGCCACAAAATTGCAGGGCATGCAGGAGGGCCAACGCAGGCTCTCTGAGGACCTGATTTATAAAGTCCTTCGTAAGGGGGAGAGTGGGGAACTGACACCCAAGACGGATGTCATGGAGATGGACGATCCTCCTCCTCCTCCTCCTCCTCCTCCTGCTGCCACAACTCCACCACCACAGCCAAAGCCTGGAAGGAAGCGTGGAAGGAAGACCAAAGAGTGATTGCCCTGTGTTCAGTCTGGTCTGACAGAAGATGCAGTCTCTCGTATGACCACAGCCTGGGGACACAGATGTCATCTGCTGCTTTCCGGATCTCTGGGACTTCTGGACCAGACTGCCCTCCCTAAGATAAGGACTCCTCAGGCCACCAATTTTGCTTTTAAATAATTGATGTCTGCCCTGAGGGTCCCAGGCTATGCCAATTTCTGCAGTTTCTCCAGCGTTGCCTCCCTCTTTGTTTTTTTATAGTTGTGACCCCTTAATAAAAAAAATTTCGGTAAATTCTACTCTCCTGTGTGTGTTTTCATCCAAAAAAGACAGTTTGTTGGTGACGATTCAGGTACATTTCTAAAAACATAAAATGTGAAAATAACAAGGGACAACAACACCAAACAATCTCCTACAGATTAAATAGAACAACATATCAATGGTGTTGTGGGAACTTGTCACAAAAAACACACAAACATTTTCGGGAGTACAAATCAAAATCACCAAAAAAAAAGAGAAACCCCAAAAAATAATCTACATTAAAGTAAAAAAAAAAAAATATGTTGTCAGATGTGAGAAATCAAAATATATTGAGGGAATCCCGATAAATAGTAACGAAAGAAGTTTGTGAGAAGTGTGTGTGAATATGAGCATCAAAACTACTTAATTCTTGTCACATTATAAAGAAGAAGAGAGTACGCTGTATTAAACCATTTTGAACATTGCAGCGTGACGAAAGTGCTGTATCCATTGCGAACGCTAAGTTTACCAGAACGAGCTGTCCCGTGTCGGAATTTCTTCTGAGCATGCGTGGCACTTTGTGCGTCGGAACAGGCCACACACGGTCGGAATTGACGCGATCGGATTTTGTTGTCGGAAAATTTTATCTCCTGCTGTCCAACTTTGTGTGTCGGAAAATCCGATGGAAAATGTCCGATGGAGCCCACACACGGTCAGAATTTCCGACAACACTCTCCGATCGGACATTGTCCATCGGAAAATCCGACCGTGTGTACGGGGCATTAGGGTCTCAAGAAATTGGATAGGCAGTCAGTACTTCAGGTGTGATCAATTTTCAGATATTGGCACCATAGCTTTTGGACTCTATAACTTTCACAAGACCAAATAATATCCACTGATTTGGGTTATTTTTACCAAAGATATGTAGCGGTATAAATTTTGGCCAAAATATATGAAGAAAAATTACTAATTTGCAAAATTTTATAACAGAAACTAAGAAAAATGCATTTTTTTACAGAATTTTCGATCTTTTTTCTTTTATAGCACAAAAAATAAAGAACTCAGCAGTGATTAAATACCACCAAAAGAAAGCTCTATTTGTGTGGAAAAAAAGGACAAAAATAGGTACAGTGTTGCATGACTGAGTAATTGTCATTCAAAATGTGAGAGCACCGAAAACTGAAAATTGGTCTGGTTATTAAGCGGGTTTAAGTGCCCAGTGGTCAAATGGTTAAAATCACTGCTCCCGAAAAAATGTCAGTATTTAAAACTTTTTTTTTGCATTGATATATGTCCCCTGGGGCAGGACCGGGGTCCCCAAACCCTTTTTAGGACAATACCATGCAAATTAGCCTTTAAAATAGCACTTTTGATTTTGAATGTTCGAGTCCCATAGACATCAATGGGGTTCTAACATTCGTGTGAATTTTCGGTCTGTTCACAGGTTCTGGTGTGAACCGAACCGGGGGGTGTTCGGCTCATCCCTACTGATCAAGTAGCGTCTTACTGTCTAGCTAGGAAAGAACCCAGCCTGTTGCCTTGTGAGTACCAGGAAAGGATGGGCAAACGTTTTGGACCGAGCATGAGTTGGGGCTGAATATTGGCTGTTCAGAAGTTCTCCGAACAACCGAATTGTAGGGTTGTTCAACTATTTGTTTGGCCCATTGAACAACCACAATGCACTGTGCTGCTGCACAGTGCATTGAAAACCCTGATTGGCTGAAGCAATGAAAGCTTTGCTAATTGAGGGCACAGAGCACTGTCAGAGCCATGATTGGATGCTGTCATGATGACTGTATTCAATCGTGGCTTATTGTTCTTAATCCCTCCCCACACCATAAAAGTATTCTATCCATAGCGGCCATTAGTAGTGTGATAGTGGTGTAGAGAGAGATAGAACATTGCTCTGTTCAGTGCTTTTAGACAGTTAGTGTGCTATAGTGTGCTATTCTGATTCTATTATCAGTGTAGAATATCAGTTTAGTGTGCATCTAGGGATAGTTCAGTGTGAGTGTAGTGCGACCATTCATCTTTGTATTAGTGTGAATGTAGGGATAGTTCAGTCATTGTGATTATAATGTGACCACCATTCATCTTTACATTAGTGTGAATGTAGGGATAGTTCAGTCATTGTGAGTGTAGTACGACCATTCATCTTTACATTAGTGTCAATGTAGTGATAGTTCAGTCATTGTGAGTGTAGTGACCACCATTCATCTTCACATTAGTGTGAATGTGGGGATAGTTCAGTCAGTGTGAGTGTAGTGACTGTTTAACACAGTATATTTTATTGCGTTACTGCAAGTTTAACCCTATATAGTTCTGTGCGCCACTGCAAGTTTTCCATATAGTTCTATGCGTTACTGCAAGTTTAACTCTGTATATTTCATTGTGTTACTGCAAGTTTAACATCATATACTTCATTGCCTTACTGCAAGTTTAACACCATATAGTTCTGTGTGTTACTGCAAGTTTAACACCGTATATGTCCTTGCGTTACTACAAGTTTAATGCCATATATTTCATTGCGCTGCTGCAAATTTAATGCCATATAGTTTTGTATGTTACTGCAAGTTTAACACCATATAGTTCTGTGCGTTACTGCAAGTTTAATGCCATATAGTTCTGTGCATTACTGCAAGTTTAATGCTATACATTTCATTGCATTACTGCAAGTTTAATGCCATATAGTTCTGTGCGTTACTGCAAGTTTAATGCCATATAGTTCTGTGGGTCACTGCAAGTTTAACGCCATATAGTTCTGAACCTTACTGAACATTTGATGCAGTATATTGCAGTATATTATAGTGTATCTGTGGAGTGTGTCTTTGTTGTGAAAATTAAAGTGCACTAAACACCACTTTTCATTGATTAAATTGCATCCACGTACACATTTACACATCTTTATTACATTTTGTTAATAAGGACCCCCAGTCCCCCCATCATGTCTGGGAGGACAGCAAGGAGAGGCAGACATTCCCATGACACTGTAAGGGGGTCAGCAGTGTATGTGTCCACAGGCAAAGGTGGACATGGTCAGTCCTCAGGCAGGGCATCATTTCCTCAGTTTAGTGATGTTGCCTGTGCTATCCAACCACACCATGCAGAGGAGGTGGTGGACTGGCTTACTAAACCATCCTCATCACGCAGTGGTGCGTAGTCCCCTGCAGCTGCCAGAGTGGAAAAACCTACCTCCTTGTCCACAGCTATTCCTGCCATAGCCCCAGCATCAGACATGGAGGAGTTATTGAACACAGCCTCAGCCACTTGCTCCTTGAAGATACACAGACATTACTCAATTCAGATGTTGGTTCTGACTCTGAGGTTGAGGAAGGCAGGAACATGAGCCTACAGAGAGGGGAGGACACTGGTACACAAATTGGCAGTCATGTTCCCCAAGCCGCAGCATATTGCCAAGTTGTCTCCAGTGGTAATGAGGATGGAGGGGATGATGTTGATGAGGTCACTGACTCGAGGCACAACCCCAACGAGGCAGCCATCATTGAAGAGTAGAGAGAAGCCACCCTATTCCAACACATTGTGGAGCTGTTATCTCACAATCCACTCCCCACAGCTCAGCTGTCTGGGCCTTTTTTAATACATGTGCACTGTTGCTATTTACAAACTTTGTCTCAAGCGCATCAAGCTTTGCAAAAATACCAACCATTTGGGTATCACGTGCTTGACAAGGCATTTAACCTCCCACCACTCACCCATTGGCAAGAGCACCTAAAAGCCACACAAAAAGGACACAAATCTGTCCCTCCTCCTTACTCACCTCAGTCTGTCCCTGCTATACCTCATGACCTCTCAGTAGCCTCCACTGACAGGGATGATGGTATAGCGCAGGGTGTCCCAGGTCCTTGCAGCACATCTGCCAGCACCACACCAACAGCTGTAGACTATAACCAGCAAATTTCTCTGCCCTCTGTTAGTGTACAGCTGCCTGTTTGTATGAGGTATGAGCAGACAGCTTACACAGACAGTCTACAGGAGTCCTACATTGCACCTGCAATCTGCTGATTATGGCTGCAATGCTTTGCAGGCATCTATTAAAAAAAAAAATAAATACATCATTCTCACCTACTGTAGGTGGGAGATTTTTTTTTATATCCAACTTTCTGACTAAGTCAAGATTTGTTAATACAAGAACAGGTTCGGGATAGTTTAGGGAACTTTCTTAATTCTCAGGAGCCATTTGAAATGAATTGCATCCCAAAAACGTACAAAACCGTCTATAATTTCACCTTACCCATTGGCCAATTAGCGATAGTTTGCCAAAATGTTCCAATTTTTGCAGAAGTCTAAGGGAAGTGACAGCTCCTAATGTTTCTCATTCCTAGTTATGGTCTAAAAGAACTTTGAGGAAGAATCATATAGCATAGAATGTGCCATGTTCCATTCTTTGCATGCACCACCCATCTATAAGCTTTAATAACTAATATTATTATCATGTAAAAATATTAAACCACAGAAGAAGATAGTTTTCTCGCCCCCTGGTGTATTGCCTTGCTAAGACAACACAAATGTATGCTTATTTAATGCAGAGTAATCCTAGGCGTATTGAAACATCTGCAGCTTGATATGCAATTTATTTTGGGTAAAAGCACTTGTTACCAGTACAATATGCAACATGAGTATAAGTATTGCTGTGATGGTTCACTTTTGTCAGCATAATTGACATTTCTATGAGATAATAGGGGATATTTAGACAAAATACATTTCCCACCCATTGTGCAAAGAAATGTACATGTGATTCACAGATACGATATAATCATACCATAATGACTCTCCAACATGCTTATTATATTACAAGGATAGGGATAAAACTCTCACAAGTAGGATACATACATACATGCAATTTTGTTATTTGCATAATTCTTTCCAAGGGCATACAAATCAATATTAAAGTAGAGATGTACAATCTTTTCAGAAAACCTTAAGTAAGCTAACACCAATGCATTTTTGAAAAAAACATATATTCTATATAAATTATTTATTTCACACATGTATGTAAATGTAATTTGTGATATTAGAAATTTTGGCTTGACTAACAAAACTGAGCTTGAGTGCAAGTAATATTAAAAAGACTATGATTACAGAATTTGTAACCTTTCATGAATATTTTCTACAAATGCATACATATATTCAACAAGGGACATATTTACTAACTTTTCTGTTTCAAAAATGTCCCAAATGCTGTATGTGTGTGCAACATGGCACACCACACACAAAAAAAAAAAGTTTTTTTGCTGTCTCTGTCCTCGTAAGAAAGATTTCCTACTTTCCTGACAGACTCCATGGCAGCCTACGTGTGGGTTAATCCCACCCTCTCATACCTCATAGGACCCTTCCCCTATAAATCTTTGCTCCGGGCCAGAGGCCGTGTTCCTTTTTTGTCCTCCTCCTAGGATCAAGATGAAGTCTTACCTTTTCATAAAGTTTTCCATAATCCAGGCCTGACGGTGTTCACGGCGATACGTTGGTGGTTTGTTGATGTTTGTTATGTGCTCTCTCATGCCTGTTGTCACTCCTGTTTCTCATAAAGCTTTAATGGATCATTTCAGTTTCAAGCTGCCTTGCCATGGATCTGTCACCTCCTCTCTGTGGCCAACCCTTGCGCTGCAGGTAGGATTGAATTCTTTTCTTCCTGTGATGCTTGGGTTCACTCATTTAAGAGCTCTTAACTCTTTCTTTTCAACTCAGCCCTTCTAGGTCTGAACACCAAAACACGGCACGAGAAGATAAAGACCGTCCTAGGTCTCAACACCTAGGTCTGACGCCTTAGCTCTCTCTCCAGATCAGGGCACCACAGAGAGGAGTCTAAAACCACCTATGGGCGACACTCTCACTGCCACTCCAGCCGCTCTGAGAAGAAAGCCTGCTGGGAATGCAGGGCCCTGGACCCCGAAGGCAAGTCGCTCTGTGAGTGATGCTTTTCTAAAGCTGCAAAAGAAAGAGGATGGAGATCAACAAGTGGAAGCACTGGTCAGAAAGGTGGTCCGTGAGTCCCTGAATAAAGTGGATTCTGATTGTACCCAAAACCCTGCTGGCGACACCATGTCAGTCCCTACTGGGAATGATCTCGAGGCTCCAGGCCCTTCACAGCCGAGTCATTCCTCAATTGAAGCCTCAGACAATGAGGCAGAGGTAGATGACCCTGGTGCAGGTTTTGAATTTGGCTTAGTACCACAGCTGGTCAAAGCTGTCAAAGAAGCTTTGAGATGGGAAGAGCCAGTGGAGGCCCCCCAAACAGAGGACATATTTTAAACACCTCAAAAAAGAACTCCCTAAATTTCCCTTTTTGGGTGAACTCTGCAAATTAATTACCAATGAATGGGGTGGGGTTGAAAGGAAGAATTCCCTGTTAACAAAGGTATCAAAGATGTACCCATTTAAAAGCGAGGATGTGAAACTGTATCTTTTAGGGATGGCCTGGAGAGGAAAATTGATACCGACCTCAAGTGAATCTACATTACAGCGGGTATGACCTGCAAACCAGCTCTAGCTCTCGCAGCTCTTTCTAAAGCAATGGAAGTCTGGATGGATGATGTAGATGCTTCTCTGAGGAGCATCTCGGAAGAAATGGCTAGGAGCTCACCTATTCATAAACTAAGGTTTACGTCGGCGTTTATGTGGGAGGCTTCTCTGGACATAATTCCCCTGGTGGCTCGGATCATGCTGTCATCTGTCACGGCTAAGCGTGCCTTGTGGCTGCGCCCGTGGGTAGCTGACTCTGCCTCCAAACAGGCATGGTGTAGGATTCCCTTTGAGGGCTAGTCCCTCTTTGGGAACAAATTGGACAGTGCCATCACCCGTGCCACAGGGAGCAAGTCGGGATTCCTCCCCCATGATCGCTGTCTGCTAAACCAGAAGAGAACACAGCCCAGGCAAGGTTCAGATCGAGCAAGGGATGCTCGCCACTATAGGCCTGACCGTAAGTTCAGGAAGACCTGGAAGAAAAACCAGCCTTTGGACCAGAAGTTTTCAAAAGGGGCATTTTCCGGTGGATGAGAAGCCCCTAATTTTTTTGATATTGCGTCTACCCAGACAGAGCGAGTCGGAGCTCGCTTATTTAGTTTTCAACATGTCTGGGCAGCCTCGATCAAAGATTATTGGGTTGTAAAAACAGTCTCATCAGGCCATGCCTGAACGTTCAGCAACCCACCCATTCTCCGACTCTCTTGTGGCTCAGGGCGCTGCAATACCAGTTCCAGCTGACAAAAGGTTATAAGGGGTCTACTCGCCCCTATACACGGTGTTGAAGAAAAACATCTCCTGGAGGCCAGTTATAGATCTAACTCACATGAATTCTTTTAACAAGGAGAAGATCAAGATCGAGACACTGCTCACGTTCCATCAAGCAATCCAGGCTGGCAATTGGCTCGTGTCTATAGACCTGAAGGACACTTACTTCCATGTCCTGATAGCGTCAGAGTTCCAGAAATACTTTTGCTTTCCTGTTGATCAAATCCATCTGCAGTTCACCTGTCTCCCCTTTGGGCTTACGACATCGCCTTGTGTGTTTTCAAAACTCTTGTTGGCTGTCGTGGCACTAATCAGGACCAGAGGTATCCGTCTGTACCATTATCTGGACGACCTGTTGTTGTTATCTCGGGACAGGGACAAGGCATATGGAGTTTTCCTTCTCACAGGATAGTCTCCAATGTTCTGGAACTCCAGGCAGTGTTCTGTGCTCTACAGGCCTTTCACCACTTAACAGCAGGAGCCTCAGTTCTCCTAAGACTGGACAACACAACAGCAGTCTCATACATCAAGAGACAAGGGGTACTCGCAGTCTCTCCCTGTTGAAGGAAGTAGAGCCCATCATGACCTGGGCCCAGGGGAACCTGGCCAACCTGACAGCTGTCTATATCCCTGGAGTCCAAAACGTTCAGGCAGATTTTCTGTCGAGAGTGTCTCTAGACAACAAGTGGACTCTCCACTCCGAAGTCTATAAGTGGGTCCTGTCCCTGGGAATCATTCCGGAAGTAGACTTGTTTGCCTTCCCGTGCAACTTGAGACTAGAGAAATACTACACGAGGTCTCGTTGTCCTCAGGCTTTCAGGGTTGATGCTCTGACAGACCATTGGTGATTCCACAGGGCCTATGCCTTTCCCCCGGTTCCTGTCATTCTCTGTTTTCTGGTAAGGCTCAGGATGGAAGAAGCAGAGATAGTGGCAATAGTCCCATACTGGCCAAATAGGCCATGGTTTCCCCTGCTGATGCAAATCATATTCCAGGACCCAGTTCCTCTGCCCTCCAGACCAGATCTCCTATCACAAGGGGAAACTCTACATCCTTGCCCGGCCCATTTACATCTAATGGTCTGGCCCTTGAGAGGGGAGGGCTGGAGGCCCTAGGCTATCCAAGTAGGGCCATCTCCATGTTATTGAATGCCAGAAGAGCAGGCACCAACAGGGTCTAACAGAGGATTTGGAAAAAAATTGCAGACTACACCTCTTCCACTGCAGGGTCTTGCAATACCACAAAGATACATGATATCCTGGGCTCCCTACAATCAGGCTTGGATCTCTCCTTGTCAATCAGCTGTGGGTCCAAGTCTCTGCAAATTTCTGCCTTTATGGGAATTTCCTGGGCTAGACACCCTCTTACTCAACAGTTCTTCAGAGGAAAAATCAGGAAAATGGAAAGTTTCTATCAAATACTTACCATAATTTTCCTTTCCTAAAGGACTCCATGGCAGCAGGAGTTCTTGCTGGGAGCTGGAGTAGGCTAAATTATGGAACGCGGCCTCTGGCTCGGAGCAAAGATTTATGGGAGAAGGGTCCTGTCAGGTATGAGGGGATGGGATTAACCCACACGTAGGCTGCCATGGCGTCCATTAGGAAAGGAAAATTATGGTAAGTATTTGATAGAAATGTTCAGTTTTTGTGCCTCCAACTCTATGTAACCAGGATAGGAAGCCAGGAGAAATCTTCTCAAAGCAGTCTTGTCTATATTCCCCTCACACACGTTCCTAAGAACAAAGATCATCGGTAGTGAGTGCTGCAGTGACTACCAGCTGGTTACTGGAAAATACAGGTAAATGCACATATTTGCCAGCACACCAAGGAGCCTCAAATGTCGTCCAACATTTTTTATTGCAGAATGATCACATTACAAGAGAAAGTTCAGGGGTTCTGCGATGCTCCAAAACATTGTACTTTCTCTTGTGATGTGATCATTCTGCAATAAAAACTTTTGGATGACATTTGAGTATCCTTGGTATGCTGGCGAATATGTGCATTTACCTGTATTTTCCAGTAACCAGCTGGTAGTCGCTGCATTTAGCATCTGAAAGCAGACTTTTCAGTGGTTCTAACTCCTTTTTTACTCTTTCAAAATAAAAGTTTAGGTTTAATTTACTAAAACTGGAGAGTTGAAAATCTAGTGCAGCTGTGCATGGTAGCCAATCAGCTTCCAACTTCAGCTTGTTCAATTAAGCTTTGACAAAAAAAATGGAAGCTGATGGTATCTATTCAGAGCTGCACCAGATTTTCCACCCTCCAGTCTTACCCTATGTTCATGCCTATGCCTTTTTTGTGCATTTTACAGTTTACAGAAATGCACTACAGTCCATTTATCATGGTTTCCTATGGTATAAGTTCACATCTATGTGTTTTGCAGGCAGTGAGTTTTTGAAAAGGGTCTGGGACTTTTTTCCATGCTTTGCGTGTAATAGACTTCAATGGAATCGCACCAGAAATGCAAGTGTTGTGTTTGTGATGCGAGTTGCATTTTTCTGTTTAAAACACTGTATATAGCTGGTTGCTAAGGAGGGGGCCATGTCCTTAACAACTGAGGAGTCATCAGCTGTCAGCGGGGTTCCCCGATGACAGTTGAACTTAAAAAAAAAAATTGCCGGCCAAAAGAATATCACGAAAAAAAAGTGCCCCCCAGGTCCATACCAGGCCCTTTGGGTCTAGTATGGATTTGGAGGGGCACCCCCCATGCCCATATTTTTTTTTAAAATGGCGTGAGGTCCCCCAAAAATCCTTACCATACCCTTATCCATGCATGCAGTCCAGCAGGTCAGGAAAGGGAGGGAACGAGCAAGCCCCCCCCAAATCATACCAGGCCGCATGCCAATGAGAACAAGGCTCTCTTCCCAACAACCCTGGCCGGGGGTTGTCAGGGTCTGTGGGCAGGGGGCTTATCGGAATCTGATAGCCCCCAGATCCCACCCCGCTATGTAAATTAGGTATCTCCCGGTGCCATCTTCTCCCGCTGCTGTCTTCTACCGCTGCTATCTTCTTCCTCACCACCGGTTACCTGCTAAAAAAAGCCACTCTTTTTCTATTGCTATCTTCCTTCATTGTGTTGTCACGCGCTGTCTGGCATCTCTTATATAACCATGGGGCGTGGCCATCCGATAACATCATCCAGAGAGCCCGCCTCTTGTGACGACCCATCAATATGGCCCTAAGAGCCTGGGGGGGACCCCACGCTGTTTCTTTTGCAATTTTTTGCTCCAGGCAATTTTTTTTTTACATTCAGCTGTCAGCGGGGAACCCAGCTGACAGCTGATGACTCATCGGTTGTTAAGGATGCGACGGCCAGCTTCCCGGCCCAGAGATTAAAAAGATGGATAGCAGCTATAGTTTGTGTGTTTTTTAAATCTTGATACAGAATTTAGTATGTATAGACTTTGCATTTATTGTTAATGGACATTCAACACTCAGAGATACTTAAAGAGAAGTAGTTAAAACAAATGTTATCTTCAATGAAAAGGTACTTATGGTCAGTTTGTACATGATATGGGAAGAATTATACAAAAAGGAGCTTACTGAAAAAAATAAAAATAAAATAAAGTATACAGAGCACTATTTTAAACCTTGTTATACAGTCTATTTATATCCACATTTTTCCTCTTCACTTGCTATACACCATATGTCCCTTGTTTCTGTTCTTTTGAGTCCAGGAGATGGCAGGGCTTATGCTACTAGAGGTCAGATTATGTCTACTTTGTTGTTGTCTTGCAGCAATGAAAAAAAAAAATCTTAGTTGTTGTGCCCCTTAAACAATGGAATCTGCCATTAGAACTAGCCTTGTGCTGTGACTAGTATTGTAAGTTAAACCATTTCATAGTTTCTACATTAATATAAAAGGACAGTGTCAAGGTCATTGCCTTTAAAAGGAAAAGTGGGTTTGTGCATATTTCTGTGCAAGTTTGTGTAGTTATTATTTATTTTTTTTACGTTATTATCAACAGTATTAAAAATAATGTGAAATATTATATTTCATATGAAAATGATGTAGTCTCCTATCATGCCAGCAAATGCAATGAGGTTTATGTACTAAAAGAATAGTGGCTGTTCACTTTGCAAAGTGAGTGTTTATTTTGAAAAGTGTATACTCACTTTGCAAAATAAATGATAGTAAATGAGGTGAACCTGTGTCACTTTGAATACTCAATCATATGTGTGAGGGAAAAAGCCATATTTTTTCTTGCACGTGACCCACTGATTTAGGCTCCGTTCACACCATGGCATTTCAAGTCACGGGTGGAATCTCTACAAAACGCATGACGCGCTTGCTATCCCGTATCTTTCAATGGCAACCAAATTGCGGCACAATTTTGCTGCAATTGTTGCCTGACAAATCATGGTAAAATTGCACAAACAAAATTGTGGGAAGCCAAAAAGAAGTTCAGGGATCGGAAGCGTGTCCCGCGTTTTGCGGCAATTGGGAATCGCGGGCAGAATCATGGTGATTTTGCCCGCAATCCAGAACGCCATGGTGTAAATGGAGCCTAATGCCCCGTACACACGGTCGGATTTTCCGATGGAAAATGTGTGATAGGACCTTGTTGTCGGAAATTCCGACCGTGTATGGGCTCCATCACACATTTTCCATTGGATTTTCCGACACACAAAGTTTGAGAGCAGGATATAAAATTTTCCGACAACAAAATCCGTTGTCGGAAATTCCGATCGTGTGTACACAAATCCGACGCACAAAGTGCCACGCATGCTCAGAATAAATAAAGAGATGAAAGCTATTGGCCACTGCCCCGTTTATAGTCCCGACGTACGTGTTTTACGTCACCGCGTTCAGAATGATCGGATTTTCCGACAACTTTGTGTGACCGTGTGTATGCAAGACAAGTTTGAGCCAACATCCGTCGGAAAAAATCCTAGGATTTTGTTGTCGGAATGTCCGAACAAAGTCCGACCGTGTGTACGGGGCATTAGGCTTTCACAACTTAATCCATAAATAAAGACGTTCAAAAAGATTCCTAAAAATCCTTACCAAATTGCTGTTTGAAAAGCAGGTGACAGAAAAAAAAAAATTTCTGTATGTTTTACAACAGGCATGTCAAGATCAAAAGCAGCCAAAGACTATGATGCAGAAGATTCAGACTTAAGTAGGCTGAAGCAATGCTGATTTGTGCATCTGCTAAGGTATACACATACAGTATAAGTACAAATAAATTTAAATTTGTGCAACACATAAATATACCAATAATATTACCCTTTTAAGGTATAAATATAAATATATTAAATATAGTGTGCAAAAGTGTAATCCCTAGCTCAAACCAAAATATTTTTCCAGTCTTAGATGCTTTTACAAAAAATAGGGAACAGTTGTCACTAGGAGAAGAAGAAAACATGGCCTGCAATAAAAACATTGGTGCATTTTTTCATGTGCGTGCAAACATGCCCACAATAAACAGAGATCCTTCAGGGACCTTAATTTATTAGCTGCATATTGCAAAGTTACTGCTTAGCCCCACCATGCTGCCACCACTCTGCAGGGGGTGATCTAGTAAGCTTTAGCACAGGGGTCACCAACCACCAGGCCGTGGCCTCTCTGCAGCCGGTCCGCGAGTGCGAGATGACATCATCTCTCACCGCCTGCCCTGTATCACCGCAGTTCCACCATCACTGTGCAGCCGCGGGCAGTAGAGAGATTACATCATCTCTCACTGCCCTCCCTCACTCTAACTAGCAACCAGTTTGAATGACCAAATCTTCCAGGAGTAGGGGTACATCCTGTACTCTTCTTCTTCCTACAGCACATATTGGGTCCACCATCATGTAGATATGTCTGCTTCTCTGCTCTTATCGTGTACTTTCTCAGGTAAAAAAGACATTAAAGTCAACCTGTACTTTGCCCATGTAAGTTGAAGTAGCAAGTTCACCTAAAATCCAACCTGACCCCTCCAATAAATGACCAAGTATTGTTAAAATGAAAAAAAAAACATCTCTGGCTGCAAAACTCCCATGCTCTCCAAGCGATGTCTCCTACAGCAGAGATCCCCAACCTTGTTGGCACTAGGGCGACGTGGCAAGTGACAATCCGCATCTGGTGGCAGGCGACATGGCAAGTGACAATCCGCATCTGGTGACAGGTGACATAGCAAGTGATGTGGCAAGTGGCAAGCTGCATCTGGTGGTAGGTGACACAACAAGTGACAATCTGCATCTGGTGGCAGGCAATGTGGCAAGTAAGAAGCTGCATCTGGTGGTAGGTGACGTGGCAAGTGACAAGCTGCATCTGATGGCAAGCGACATGGCAAGTGACAAGCTGCGTCTGGTGGCAGGAGATGTGGCAAGTGACAAGCTGCATCTGGTGGCAGGTGACATGGCAAGTGACAAGCTGCATCTGGCAGCAGGCGACATGACAAGTGACAAGCTGTGTCTGGTGGCAGGCGACGGTGTCAAGTGACACACTCAGGGCTTCCACTGATTCTGCATTATGGTGAGTTGAACTATTTAATTCTATATTACAATGTAATAATATAAATAATGCACTTCAATCATCCTGACACCATATCAACCATGGTGCCAACACCAGCCATTGCCCCAACAAATTGCCCACAAAAAATTCCCCCATGTATTGCTTCTATACCTCTTTCCCCTGCCATCAGGAAGTAGGTGCAGGCAGCAAAGCGGCACAGAGCTACTCATTGCCTGTTCCCTTTGGTGAGTGTCTACTGTTTTTGGACACTCATCAGAGGGGATCTGTCAGCAGCCCCCCTTCTTCTCTGCGTTTTCCTGCTCAGTGTCTCGCGCACAGTGGGAATTGTCTCAGAGGGAGTCAGCCCCCTGTGCAGATATGCATCTGGAAAGACCAGGCAGAGATCTGTGACTAATTTCTGTGCCAAATAGCACTGTGGTTACATAACAGAGTACATAATCTGTAATATTCTTGTGACAAATCACAATTTGTGATTTTCTAGTCTCTGGTGCGCATGCAGCAAATCCTCTTCAACATAGGTATACTATGTTGTTAAATAATGAATGAATAAACCAGAATCTGGAGGTGTTGGGCATAGCTACCAATCAGCTTCTATCTTTCATTTTCAAAACTTAACTGAACAAGCTGAAGTTAGAAGCTGATCGGTTGCCATGCACAACTCCTACAGATTCTGTTGATTGAAGTTTTGTAAATTCCTAGGATTCTATCTTTCATTTTCAAAACTTAACTGAACAAGCTGAAGATGGAAGCTGCTTTGTTACTTTGCACAGATGCTCCAGATTTTCTCTGCCCGTTTTAGTAAAATCTCCAAAACATATAAAAAAAGGCATATTTATAGAGAGCTAATTCGAATGTATAAAATCATCACAATATAAAGTGCTATATGATAGAAATAATGCATAAAAAACTAATAAATAAATAAATAAAAACAAATAAAGTGCATAAATCCAACACTATAACTGGTAAAACACAATAAAATAAATGAAACAAACAAAGTGTATGGCCAAAAAACTAATTATATTTCTAATAGAAATGTTACCTATAGAAACAGGTGTGTCGAAAAAAATGTGTTTTACACCCATTGACAAAGAAATATAAATGTTTAAATAAAAACCATAAAGCACAAAAAAGTGCTCAAATAAACCATCCAGATGTACTAGTGCATCAAAGTAATTCACACTGTAATGATCCCTGGAAGCGGTTAATATCCCAGCTATCAAACACAAAGTCATCCACTGGTGCAAATCATCCACCACATTGCACTCACCAGTAGACTAATGGTTATTAGCCTGTAATCATAACCCACCTTCTCAAAGGCTCTGTGATATCCACTTTCTTGTTTGTTTTAATGTTTGATAGGGTGGTCACCTATTTAGTGCTAGCTGCTCTTTGTTTTATCATTTGTTAATTGAGTGCTCACTATTTCCTTTTTTATTACAATAAAATAAATATTCATAAAGATAATTCAATCCTTTGTTTTCCTGTAGTATGTGGAGCAGTTGGACTGTGATTGAAAGTTTACCCATTGTTTGTAAGGAGAAAGTGGATCTGGATTTTTACATTAAACAAGCAGTTAGACCTCATTTTAATTAAGTGGTCTGGTTTACCAGATGAGTCTGTTTCCATCTGCACGTATATCAGATAGAAAGTACTCCTTATTCAGCACAATTTAGTGGAATGAACATGCATTGCTGTATGAAGAGGATTCTTCTGATGTTTTAAAGCACATTTATTTATTTTTTTTGCATAAAGACTGTTGAATATAATCTTTTGATTCAATGATATTTATGAATACTTATTTAATTGTGCATTATTACTTGTATAGATAGATTTGTGCAGTTAATTAGTATTATTTATTTATTAAGTGTTGTTGTTATGCATTATTGATATCACATAGAACTTTATAATGTAAGAATTTTGCATATTGGGATTAGAACTGTATGATATTACAAACAACAATGTTGTTTGTTGAAATATGTATTTTTTTATTTTTCTGGACAATGTTGTTTATTTATTTTTCTCAAGTGAAAAAAAATAAAAATGTTTATCGGGTATATTGGCTGAAGCTCAAATCTTTTCCCTGTTTACAAATATTCGCCACCTTTTCTTAACCTAATAAAAATACTGACAACAACAAAATCCAGACAGAGCTTCTTACACTTTGTCATGCTATGCAAAACAAAATAAAGAATTTTGTTTGAAGTTGGGCTTTAAGCTATACTGTTCTGGTTAGAGGATAAATATACATTTTTATACATTTTAAATATACATTTAAATATACATTTTATATACAAATATTTGTCATCACTTCTTAACCTGATAAAAATACTGACAACAACAAAATCCAGACAGAGGTTCTTACACGTTGTCATGCTATCCAAAACAAAATAAAGAATTTTGGTTGAAGTTGGGCTTTAAGCTATACTGTTCTGGTTAGAGGATAAATATACATTTTTATGTTAAAAGTGGGTGTTACTTTACTAAAGGTAAATAGGCTGTTTACTTTGCAAAGGATGTTGCACTTTGCACTACAATATGCCTCAAAGCTTAGTGAATTCTGTGAAGTTTCACTTTGCAAAGAATACCCATTAAAACAGGTCTGCCCACCGTTGCAAAAATTAAAAGCCAGCAGCTGCACATACTGCAGCTGCTGGCTTTTAATAGTAGGACACTTTCCTGTCCTGGAATCCAGCGATGTTGGCACCGCAGCTGATGTTTCCATCAGCTGTCGGGTGCTGCTGCCTCCATTGCGAGTAAGGGAATCAGGCAGTGTAGCCTTATGGCTTCACGCTGGGAACCTTACTGCACATGTGCGAGGTGTGGCACCAGAGGGGGCAGGAGTATAATGAGCGGAAGTTCCACTTTTGGGTGGAACTCCACTTTAATGTTCAAAGAAAACGTAAAAAACTAAATTTTTGCTTGCATTTGATTTTAAGTCATCAGAGCTTCACCTCATTCACCTTGAAGGTGAACAACCTATTTGCCTTTGGTAAATGAATCCATGTGTCTCTGAAAAGTTCACCCCTAACCCTCCTATACTCACCTTACCAGCACTCCTTTACAGCTCCCATCTTTCCCCTCCAAAGCTGGCATTGAATTGACTGGTGTCATTGACCTAATATAATTGAGCAATCATTCCTCCAGTCAAATGACAGTGCAAGTCCTATTGATTGTTTTCTAGACCTGAGCACTATCAAAGAGGATTAAATTGCACGTTACAGCTGACATGGAAATGTCAGGTATGGTGACATCTGAGGAGGAAGAACCATCAGTGGATTGTCGATAATGTAGGTATAAGATCTGAAAGTCCCCCACCAGAGACATTCTCATTTTGCCCTACATGGACAAGTTGATGGTGGGGTTGATTTAATAAAGGCAAATAGGCTGTTCACTTTGCAAGAGAAATTGCATTTTGCAAGGGATTTCACCAGACCTTAGTGAATGTGGTGAAATGTCACTTTCCAAAGAATACACTACAGTATACAAAAAAAAAACATTTTTGATTGCACATGATTGGTATGTGAAAGTCACCAGAGTGTCACTTTATTTACTGAACTCTGAGGAAAATATTCTTGCAAAGTGAACAGTCTATTTGCTTTTATTAAATCAGCCCCTCTGTCTCTATTAGATATGTTGGTAGCAGTGGTTCTACTGTGTCCTGACTGTCTCCAGATACCAAGCACTGGAGCACTACTGTAAGGTATTACAGCAGACAGACCTTCATCTTCACCTTCAAAAAGAATAACTAAAATAAAAATCCATCATAATGTGTGTATAAAGATAGTACGTACTTGTAAATTTATGATGAAAAAGATTATCGGGTACAAATCTTCAAACACTGACATAAATTAATATTTTAACTAAAGTCTAAATATAGCTGTAAAACTATTCCCCAAAATGACATATTTAGATTTCAATCTGTTCAGAATAAACACAGTAGTAAATAATACATTCTTGAACAAAAATAGGTTAAATTAGTGTACCATCAAATTCACGTAAACAGGAAACTCTCTAATGGCACAGCAAAGATCAATTAATCCTGCAACTTGGCATCTGGAGCCCACAACTGCCAAGCTTGCCTCAGTAGTCAGTTTCATTCCAGAGCCAGACAACAGAGGATGATGAGCAGGAGCATGTTCTGCATCACCAGCAATGGGAACAATCCAAGCCAAATGAATATTACAATTGCACGCATGTGCTAATATGCTATGAACCTCTATCGATATAAAACTGTCAAACAAATTAAAAAGCAGTCTTTTTTTGCAGAATAATGAAACTTTAAGGTTTCAGTGTTTTGATCCTTGCACCTTGGGACTGAACCTATTTATTTACCATATGCTGTTCACATAAAATTAAATCCTTCACATTTCAGTCATTTTTAAACACATTTAAAAGCATGATAGATCTTCAAATCACTCAGCAGTATGGATTGTGCTTCTATTGAAATTGAGAAATTAAAGCACAGGGTGATAAAAGATCACATCTTGAAGACCTTTGGCAGTGAAGACTGATTGGTATTGTCTGAATTTTATAAATATGCTGTACTGCAAATTGCCTGGCTATCACACAGATCCAATGATGTCAATATATTCGGAGACCATGATCTTAAAAATATGCTGTACTGCAAATTGCCTGGTTATCACACAGATCCAATTATGTCAATATATTCTGAGACAATGATCTAAAGTATTGGTCTACAAACTTTCTAAACAAAGGGTCAGCTTGCAGTCCTTCAGACTTTAGGGATGGATTGTTGCCAGTGGATGTAGAAAATGCCCCAATATCAGTGGGAGTAAATAAGGCCTTAGGCTTGGTAGTCAGTGGCAATACAACTTACATAGCTCCTATGGGCAGTAGGGGGAGGAATAGTGTTCACCATTTATGTAAGTGGAAGACATAGTGCCCCATCATTGGTGTCAGTGTGGGGAATAGTGCCCCATCTTTGGTGCCAGTGGGAAGAAAAGTGTTCCATCATTTATAACAGTGGGAGAAATTATGTCCCATTGTTGGTGTAAGTAGAAGGAATGGTGCCCCATTGTTGGTGTAAGTGAAAGACATAGTGTCCCATTGTTGGTGTTAGTGAGAGAAATTATATCCCATTGTTGGTGTCTGTGGAATGAATAGTACCTCGTCATTGGCATCGATGGGAGGCCTATAGCATACTCCCAGTATTATTTTCCTTTTAGCTTCCTCCCTCTGGAGCTCTACGCATAAGGATTCCACCTCCTCCCTAGCTCCCTTAGTGATGTCATCTCTCACATTCACTTGTACATTATTCTTGATATATAGGCATACCCCTCCCTCTATTTTACCCCCTCTATCCCTGCGATAAAGGGTATACCCTTGAATGGTTGCCAGCCAATCATGAGAGCTGTTGAACCAGGTCTCTGAAATTCCCAAAAAATCCAAATCCTCCTCATACAACAACATGTAAGTGTGAGCGCTGAGTTCAACACAATTAGGACCCCCCAACCTTATCGTTGCTAAAAAGGAGCGAATGTACATAGGAATCCAACTACAAACGTGGATAAAAGACTTGGACTAAAACAATGTTATAGGCAATAATGACAAAAAAACTTTTAACTGCTTAATGTCCATATGAGCTGTAATATAGTCCATTGTAAATATGAATATGAAGGCAACTGTAGAAGGCAGCCCCGTTTGAACGGAAGAAGCAGTGCTCTGGGTACTAGAGAAGAAAAACAGAGGCGCCACTCTAAGTGCAATATTAAAAGAAATTTAATGAAATCTTTAAAAACAGTACTCACAAAGGTACATTGTAATCAGGCATGTGGGTAAGGTTGTAGTACTGCCGGATGTCCCGGGAGTTGTGTCCGATCAGGTTGCTGGATGGCGGTGATGGCGGTGATGTCCGTATGACAGGCTGCGCTGCTGTGTGCCGATGCTTCCTGCTGTTGGAACGCACAAGTAACCAGAGGGATGGGATAACTTACGGGTCTGTGTACGAGTAGGCAACGCGTTTGCGGAGCTACGCTCCTTCCTCAGGCCTAACGTGACCTGTGATTGGTCAGGACTTATGTGGTCAGTGAATGGTGTTGAGTGGTACAGAGAAAGATCACTCAGACTGAAGCACAGAGCTATAGGGCACAAGACTAATGCTATTGTGTCTGATTCCGAAATTAATGGATGGTGTGGTTTATGTGTGTCAAATGCAATATGTTTAACAGAAATGAACAATATGTATGTGTAAGAAAAAATACGACCAAATGAGACCTCTGTTGAAGTTGCTTGGGCAATATATATTTTATGCATATCTGTGTTAAAAAATAGAAATGAGAATGGAAATAAGAAGGGAAATAAAAATAAAAATGAGAATAAAAATAAAAATACAAATAAAAAATACAAATAAAAATAATGAAAATAAAAATAAAAATAAAATGAAAATGAAAATGAAAATAAAAAATAATAATAATGGAAATAAAAATAAATAATAATAATAATAGTAAATAAAAATAAAAATAAATATAAGATTAAAATTTAAAAAAAATTCAATTAAAAATAAAAGTAAAAATAAAAATGAAAATAAGAATTTATTGGATCATCACCCCACAATTCAGCCATCATTAATTCCTGCCATTACCCTCCCATTCTTATTTTCATTTTTATTTTTACTTTTATTTTTAATTTAATTACATTTTTTTTTTTTTTTAATTTTATTTTAATTTTATATTTATTTTTATTTTTATTTACTATTGTTATTATTTGATACCAATCCAAACCATTCACTGACCACATAAGTCCTGACCAATCACAGATCACGTTAGGCCTGAGGAAGGAGCGTAGCTCCGCAAACGCATTGCCTACTCGTACACAGACCCAGAAGTTATCCCATCCCTCTGGTTACTTGTGCGTTCCAACGGCAGGAAGCATCGGCACACAGCAGCGCAGCCTGTCGTACGGACATCACCGCCATCCAGGAACCTGATCGGACACAACTCCCGGGACATCCGGCAGTACTACAACCTTACCCACATGCCTGATTACAATGTACCTTTGTGAGTACTATTTTTAAAGATTTCATTAAATTTCTTTTAATATTGCACTTAGAGTGGCACCTCTGTATTTCTTCTCTACTCCTCATATAACAGTATCTCTAGTTCACCCATCTTGTCCGCCAGGCTCCTGGCATTGGTAAACATGCCACATAGTTTAGACCAGTACTACTAGCCCCAGTGTCTTCCAATCCTGCCCACCTCATTCCCAGCGTAAACCCTGCTGTGCTGTATTCTTATATTTACAAAGTTCCACTTAAATCCTAAAGCAATCGATCATCAATGACCTTAAGTTGTTGATAAAAATCTACTCTCATCATTCATTAGCAGTTATAATCATAAAGGCCAAGTAGTGTTTATCCCCAGTAGACAAGGGCTTGATCAAATAAGGCATGCAATAAATCTTATCTCTCTTCTCCACTCTGGTTAGGATGGTGGACCACACCAGGAAGACGTTTATGTCTATAGATCTGCAAAAAGCATTTGACTCAGTCTCATGGACTTATTTGTTCATGCTCCTTGAAAATTAGGGATTTAGGACTCATTTTCTTAATATGCTTAAAGCACTATACTCACAATATCAAGCAAAAGTAAAATTACATGATCACTTCTCTCAACCTATTGCAATTTGCAGTGATAAAAATGAAACATCCATTCTTTGACCTCTTTCAGCAGTAGCAGTAGTACAGTGTTACTTTGGTAACACTGTATTGCTATGGTCACTGTATGTAAAACAAAAATTGTAAAAAAAAGATTAAAAAAAAAATATTCAAATTTTTTTTTTTCATACTGTCACCAGTTAGTGTTCCTGATTACCTCCACAGTAGTTATATCATGATACTGTACTGCTTTGATGACAGTATGTAAAAAAAAATAAAAAAATAAAAATGTAAAAATTTTTTTTTTTAAATTGTGACAAAAAATTAAACCTTCAAAAAACTCACCATGCCTCTTACTATATACAGTGGGGACGGAAAGTATTCAGACCCCCTTACATTTTCCACTCTTTGTTATATTGCAGCCATTTGCTAAAATCATTTAAGTTCATTTTTTCCTCATTAATTTACACACAGCACCCCATATTGACAGAAAAACACAGAATTGTTGACATTTTTGCAGATTTATTAAAAAAGAAAAACTGAAATATCACATGGTCCTAAGTATTCAAACCCTTTGCTGTGACACTCATATATTTAACTCAGGTGCTGTCCATTTCTTCTGATCATCCTTGAGATGGTTCTACACCTTCATTTGAGTCCAGCTGTGTTTGATTATACTGATTGGACCTGATTAGGAAAGCCACACACCCGTCTATATAAGAGCTTACAGCTCACAGTGCATGTCAGAGCAAATGAGAATCATGAAGTCAAAAGAACTGCCTAAGGAGCTCAGAGACAGGATTGTGACAAGGCACAGATCTGGCAAAGGTTGCAAAAAAATTTCTGCTGCACTTAAGGTTCCTAAGAGCACAGTGGCCTCCATAATCCTTAAATGCAAGATGTTTGGGATTACCAGAACCCTTCCTAGAAGGTAGACGTTTGGCCGTCCTGCCAAACTGAGCTATAAGGGGAGAAGAGCCTTGGTGAGAGAGGTAAAGAAGAACCCAAAGATCACTGTGGCTGAGCTCCAGAGATGCAGTCGGGAGAAAGTTGTAGAAAGTCAACCATCACTGCAGACCTCCACCAGTCGGGGCTTTATGGCAGAGTGGCCCGACGGAAGCCTCTCCTCAGTGAAAGATAGAACTTTTTGGCTTTAATTCTAAGCGGTATGTGTGGAGTAAACCAGGCACTGCTCATCACCTGTCCAATACAGTCCCAACAGTGAAGCATGGTGGTGGCAGCATCATGCTGTGGGGGTGTTTTTCAGCTGCAGGGACAGGACGACTGGTTGCAATCGAGGGAAAGATGAATGCGGCCAAGTACAGGGATATCCTGAAGGAAAACCTTCTCCAGAGTGCTCAGGACCTCAGACTGGGCCAAAGGATTACCTTCCAAAAAGACCCTAAGCACACAGCTAAAATAATGAAGGAGTGGCTTCACAACAACTCGTGACTGTTCTTGAATGGCCCAGCCAGAGCCCTGACTTAAACCCAATTGAGCATCTCTGGAGAGACCTAAAAATGGCTGTCCACCAACGTTTACCATGCAACCTGACAGAACTGGAGAGGATCTGCAAGGAGGAATGGCAGAGGATCTCCAAATCTAGGTGTGAAAAACTTGTTGCATCTTTCCCAAAAAGACTCATGGCTGTATTAGATCAAAAGGGTGCTTCTACTAAATGCTGAGCAAAGGGTCTGAATACTTAGGACCATGTGATATTTCAGTTTTTCTTTTTTAATAAATCTGCAAAAATGTCAACAATTTTGTGTTTTTCTGTCAATATGGGGTGCTGTGTGTACATTAATGAGGAAAAAAATGAACTTAAATGATTTTAGCAAATGGCTGCAATATAACAAAGAGTGAAACATTTAAGGGGGTCTGAATACTTTCCGTCCCCACTGTACATTGGGCTGTCTACTTTCCAAAATGGGGGATAATTGTACTGTCCCTGGCCTCAAGAAATGAGATGAGCCATCAGTACATCAGGATTGATCAATTTTCAGAGATACTATATATACCATAGTTTGTGGACTGTACAACTTTCCTACAGACTAAATAATGTACACTGACTTGGGTTATTTTTACCAAAGAAATGTAGCAATATACATTTTGGCCTAAAGAAAGATTACCGTATTTATTGGCGTATAACATGCGTCGGCGTACAACACGCACCGGCGTATAACACGCACCCCAAGTTTAGGAGGGAATTTTAAGGAAAAAAACTTTTAGGAGAGAAGTTTAAGGAAAAAAAACTTACATTAAAATGCCCATCAATGCAGCCTTATCAGTGTCCATCTGCAGCCTTGTCAGTGTCATTGCAGCCTTTTCAGTGTCAGTGCAGCCTTGCCCCAGTGTCCATTGCAGCCTTGTCAGTGCAGCTTTGCCCCAGTGCAATCTTGTCAGTGCAGCTTTGCCCCAGTGCAGACTTGTCCCAGTGGTCAGTGCAGCCTTGTCATTTCAGCTTTGCCCCAGTGCAGCCTTGTCAGTGCAGCTTTGCCCCAGTGCAGCCTTGCCCCAGTGTCCATTGCAGCCTTGCCCCAGCGCAGCCTTGCCCCAAGTGTCCATTACAGGCTTGGACAGATTTAAATATGGCGCCGAGATTGCAGGGACTCGGCGGAGAGGAACGAGCGCCGCCGAGATCACAGGGACTGGGCGGAGCCGAGATACACATAGCCGAGTGTACTCGGCTCCTCTCGGCGGCGCTCACAGTCACGCTCAGTCCCGCCCAATGATGGACATAACACAGGTCCAATGGCAGGACTGGGCGGGACTGTGAGCGGCGCCGAGAAGAGCCGAGTACACTCGGCTATGTGTATCTCGGCTCCCCCCAGTCCCTGTGATCTCGGCGGTGCTCGTTCCGCTCCGCCAAGTCCCTGCAATCTTGGCGCCATTTTTAAAACTACACACAGCTATGTGTATGTCGGAGGCAATCGCTCCGATCAATCACAATTAGCGGGGATCGGCGTATAACACGCACCCGCGATTTTCCCCTGATTTTAAGGGGAAAAAAAGTGCGTGTTATACGCCGATAAATACGGTATTTATTTGCTAAATTTTATAACAGAAACACATTTTTTTCAACATTTTCAGTACTTTTATTCAATTGATTTACCAAAGAAAAGCAGTAAATAAAAAAAAAAACTGAAAGAAAGCTCTATTTGTGTGAAAAAATGAAAAAGATGTCAAATGGTTACACTGTTGCATGACCGCGCAATTGTCATTCAAAGTGTGACAGTACTGAAAGCTGAAAATTGCCCTGGGTAGAAGGTTGTAGAAGTGTCCAGTATTGAAGTGGTTAATCACCTAAACTATGGGCAAGAGCATTTTTTGCTATTCAGCACTGTGCTACTTTAACTGGCAATTGATTGGTCATGCAACACTGTACCCAAATGAAATATTTATATTTTTTTCACACAAATAGATTTCTTTTGGTGGTATAAATAAATTAAATAACTGAAAAATTTAAAAATATATATTTTCTACTTTCTGTTATAAAAAATATCAAATGTCATTATAAATTTAGGCCAAAATGTATTCTGCTACATGTCTTTGGTAAAAAAAAAAAAAAAAAAAAATCCCAATAAGTATATACTAATTGGTTTGTGTGAAAGATATGGCATCTACAAACTATGGTATATATACTGGAATTTACACAGCTTTTACTTTCTTTAGGCTTTCAAAGAGTATAATTCCTCATTTTCCTGACTACCTATCAAAGTTTTGGATGCCCTGAAATGCCAAGATAGTACAAACACTCCCCAAATTACCCTTTTTGGAAAGTAAATAGCCCAAGGTATTTGCTGAGAGGCATGTTGAATGCATGGAAGATTTTATTTGTTGCCGCAAGTTTTTGTAAAAAGACAAAAAATTTTTTTAGGTTTTTTTACACAAATTTGTCAGTTTAATGAGATATTTCTCACACATGCCATGGGTATATGTGGAATTACACCCCAAAACACACTCTGCTATGTCTCCCAAGCATGGGGATACAACGTATGAGAAACGTTTTTGCAGACGTTTTTGCAACCTAGCCATGTACAGGGCCCTAAACTCTAATAACCACCTTCAGGCTTTCATTCTTTCATGTTGATTCTCACTAATTATCACATGGATGCCCTGAAATGCCAGGATAGTACAAAACAACCCCAAAATTACCCCTTTTTTGGAAAGTAGATATCCAAAGGAATTTGATAAGAGGCATGGGGAGCATTTTGCCTCTTGGCAAATACCTTGGATAGTCTACTTTCCAAAAAAAAAAAAGATTCATTTGAGGGTGTTTTGTACTATACTGGCATTTGTAAGGTTTCTGAAACTGTGATAGGTAGTCAGGAAGTGAAATTATAAAATTATGCACTTTGAAAGTCTGAAGGTGGCCATTGGATTTTTGGCTAGGCTGCAGAAAAGTCTCTCACATGTGGTATCCTCATACTTGGGGGAAGTAACAGAATGTGCTTTGGGGTGTAATTCTACATATACCCATGGCATGTGCGAGAAATATCTCATTAAAGTGACAACTTTGTGTAAAAAATTTTTTTTTGGAATTTTCTAAAAACTTGTGGTGAAAGATAAAATCTCCCATTCACTTAACATGCATCTCAGCAAATACCCTGGGATATCTACTTTCCAAAAATGGGGTGATTTGAGGGTGTTTGTACTGCCCTGGCATTTTATGTCCAGCAATAAAAGGTTCCACCATGCATCCACCCACTTTTCTAATGTCGAGCATACATGTAATGTTCTTTTTTTCATGCAGCCTGTGCATGCATTCCTCCATTCACATTGATCAATGTGGATGAAAAAATCTCTGCTAGAAAAAAATAGAAAAAATGAAACACTGAAGCATAGGAGTGATCTTTCCACTGACCACCCCTGGCCCCTCATGCTTCAGCATACACCTTTTTTTAACTGTGGATGAGAGATCTCCGCCTGCAGCACTGCAGGCAGTGAATTATGATGTATGTGTAAAATACAGTACAATACAATATAACATTAACTCAATAAAACAACAACTTTAGTCTTACTTTTTTACATTTTTTTTTACTTTTTTGTAATTTAACATTTTAGAACAATAACCTTGCAGCCTTTGATTTTAGGGACAGTTTCCTGACTGTCTAACATCGTTCAAGACCCTTGTATGTGAATTGCATATCCTAGACTGTGCTGTGCTGTACTCTAAACTAATATTCCACCAGTATGTGATAACGACATAAGTAGTCTTTGATGCAGAGACCAGGTTGGCCAGGACAGGAGGGCCACAAAAAATGGATATCACATCTAATTCTGTGTCTGCTACATACATGACATCTTTTTTAGGGGATCTTTTGGGTGGGGTTACCTGGAAAGACATCACGAAAATGCATTTCATGCAGCTCGCTCACTGCATCTGCATTTGCAGTTTGGGCCACAGCACCATCTGGACACAAAAAGGCAGTGATGAAAGTTTCCTGAAATTTTAGGAAGGATCCACTTCTTCCTGTTGCTTTGTAAATCATAAAAACATCATATACAGCCAAATTAATTAAATATACAGACACTTTTTTTGTACCAGCGTCTGGCTCTGCGGGACACTAATTACAGCTTTGTCATTTGGTCGTTGAAGTTTAAGCCTCCCATATTAAGATTATATTAGTGGACAGAGAGGCTTTTCTACGACAGCAGATGTTGTGTGAATTTGGACTGGTGCGTCTGCATGAATGGAAGACAGGACAAAAACATCCCATTTGTCCTTCCACATCACTACGAGTGATTCATCATTCCACAAGCAGACTTTCTCCCCCTTTTTAAGACGGGTGTTAACAAGATATTGGGGGAAGCCCCGGCAAGTAGGTTACACTGTACCACAGCAGCCAATTCCACAATTGAATAAGTGTCTAAAAAATGGTACGCTTGCATAGAAGTTGCCCACATACAAATGGTACACCATAAGGAAAAAGGGTGACACCAAGTCCCATACTATCTTGTCACTGTTCCCCATGTAGTCTACATTATGGCCATCTGGGGGGGCTCCACATGACTGTCTTTTCCCTCATAAATTCTAAAACAATAAGTATAGCTTGTTGCCCTTTTACAGAGCTTATACAGTTTGACCCCATATCTAGCACACTTGCTGGGGAGATATTTCTTCAAATGCAAGGCTACCAGAAAAATCATTGAGGGTCCGAATTTTGTGGAGCCGATCATATTCAGGGTCACCTAAAAATGACAGAGTGCATTGTCATTGAAATGCATGAAACACATTGTATGTTTATATCAATGCCTGGCCATTGCAGCAGAGAACATGGGCATATGATGAATCGGGTCTGTGGACCAATATGACTGCAATTCATTCTTTTGTTTAATGTCCATATTAAGAGTTAGACCCAAAAAAAATTAAACTTGAAAACAGTGATGTTTCCACTCAACTACCTGAATTCTGGGATGGACTGTGATCGGGGGCATAACAAGTGCTGCTGTATCTGGGGGCTGCCAATCAGGCTCCCTGTGGCATAACCCGTGACGCACCAGGGAAGTCCTGTCAAGTCAATGTGCGTCAGAGGGGGCGGGGTCACTGGGTGGCCCCACCCCCCGTTATTTAAGAACCGTCAGAAGAGGAGAAGCGTTACACAGCGGGAGCCTCCCTCCATGCCATCATGGATGCGGAGTGGCTCAAGGAGAAGAAGGGAAGAAGACGCCGATGCCACGGAGGAAGATGCTGGACGAGAACACCGGAGGAAGAACCAGAAGAACCAGAAGAAGAAGAAGATGGAGGAAGAAACTGAAGGAAGATAGAAGAAAGAAGAAGCATTTAAATAAAGGAATTGTCAAAAACTGTCTCTTGTCATTTTTAACATTTTTGACACTTTTTTAGTGAAATGGTAGGCTTACCATTTCACACAGGGGGGAGGTCCGGGATCTGGGGTCCCCTTGTTAAAGGGGGCTTCCAGATTCTGATAAGCCCCTCGCCCGCAGACCCCCACAACCACCGGCCAGGGTTGTGGGGATGAGGCCCTTGTCCTCATCAACATGGGGACAAGATGTTTTGGGGGCTACCCCAAAGCTCCCTCCCAATGTTGAGGGCATGTGGCCTGGTACGGTTCAGGAGGGGGGCGCTCTCTCGTCCCCCCCTCTTTTCCTGCGGCCTGCCAGGTTGCGTGCTCGGATAAGGATCTGGTATGGATTTTTAAGGGGACCCACGGCATTTAAAAAAAAAAAAATTGGCGCGGGGTTCCCCCTAAAATCCATACCAGACCTGAAGAGTCTGGTATAGATTTTGAGGGGGACCCCACGCCATTTTTTTAAAAAAATTTGGCCGGGGTTCCCCTTAATATCCATACCAGACCTGAAGGACCTGGTATGGAATTTAGGGGGACCCCCCACGTCATTTTTTTAAAAATTTTGGTTCGGGGTTCCCCTGTGGGGAATTCCCATGCTGTTTTTATCAATGGTAATGTCGGACCGGCAATTCATTAATAGCCGCGAGTAGTTTTAAATGACTTTTTTTCCTTTGAAATGTCATTTTGCTGTCAGACTGTTCTAAACACGGGAAACATGTGCCCCTTTACAGGCATACTATAGACACCCCCCAGGTATGAAATTTAAAGGGATATTACACTTTTATTGTTTCACTTTAAGCATTATTAAAATCACTGCTGCCGAAAAAACTGACGTTTTTAAAACTTTTTTTTGCATTGATACATGTCCCCTGGGGCAGGACCCAGGTCCCCAAACACTTTTTATGACAATAACTTTCATATAAGCCTTTAAAATTAGCACTTTTTATTATTCATGTTCGTGTCCCATAGACTTTAACGGTGTTCGCGTGTTCGAACAAATTTTTTGCCTGTTCGCAAGTTCTGGTGCGAACCGAATAGGGGGGTGTTCGGCTCATCCCTACACCTGACCTTAGCAGGGAACTTTTCTCTATCGTCTGAGCTACCTGTGAGGGTTCTGCTGCTTTTTACAGGGTGGTAGTCTGAGCCTGATTCTGACAGTGAGGACTCCCCTTCACTCTCATCTGTCATACTCAGAATCCTTTAGGTTTCTTCACTAGTGTACCTTTCTTTAGACATTTTGGGCACTAAATTTACAGGTACTTTGTGTGACTAATGGGTAAAAGAGCTCCTGGCTATCAGGGACTACTCGAACCAGTAAAAATAAAATTTACCTGCTAGTGCTAGCAGAGATCAGTCCTGATCTAACATTGCAGTTTTACAATGTACAATGTATCAGATGTAACAGTGATCAGAAATTATATTGACACTGCACTCAAAGATACTGATCAGTTCAAATACTATACTAGTAAGGGCGTTTACAGTGTGACTGTGATAGTGTTTCTGGCAATCAAGGGGTTAAATGTGGATGGTGATAATGTGGAGGGCAATCTGAAACTATCAGGGAGAGACACGGACTGATGCTAAAGCTATCTAATGTCGCTAGTGACACTAATGCCACGTACACACGGCCGGACTTTCCGACAGAAAAAGTCCGATGGGAGCTTTTGGTCGGACATTCCGACCGTGTGTATGCCCCATCGGACTTTTTCTGTCGGCATTTCTGACAGACTCAGATATAGAAAATGTTCTAATGCCGCTTGCACACGACCAGTTTTGCCATCGGAATAAACTCCGAAGGTTTCTCAGACGGAACTCAGACGGAATTCCATTCACGCGGTCTTGCCTACACATGGTCACACCAAAGTCCGACCAAAGTCCAACCGTCCGGAATGCGGTGACGTACAGCACCTACGATGGGATTAGAAAAAGGAAGTTCAATGGCCAGTAGCCAATAGCTTCCGTCTCGTACTTGCTTCAGAGCATGCATAGTTTTTGGTCCATCGGAACAGCATACAAACAAATGGTTTTCCCGATAGGAATTGGTTCCATCGGAAATATTTCGAACATGTCCTATTTCTAGGTCCGTCAGAATTTTCGAAAAGAAAGGTCTGATGAGCCACACACACGATCAGAATATACGATGAAAAGCTTCTGTCGTACTTTTTCTGTCGGACATTCCGCTCGTGTGTACATGGCTTTTACCTTTCCATCGGAAATGCCGATGGAGTTTAGCCCGTTCGCAAGTTCGCTTGTGTGTACGTGGCATAGTACAGTACCTGACTGCGAGATTGTGTTTCCAGCGCGATACCATCACGCTGGTTCTTGACTTTGTTTTCCTTTCCCGATGAGTGACAGGCGGTGGTGACAGCTGTCTGGTATGAATCCTGAGGGTAAACGCCGCGCCAAATTTTAAATGAAAAAACCGGCGTGGGTTCCCCCCCAGGGGCATACCAGGCCCTTAGGTCTGGTATGGATTGTAAGGGGGACCCCCTACGTCGAAAAATCGGCGTGGGGGTCCCCCCAAGATCCATACCAGACCCATACCAGCATGCAGCCCGGCCGGCCAGGAAAGGGGGTGGGGATGAGCGAGCGCCCCCCCTCCTGAGCCGTACCAGGCCGCATGCCCTCAACATGGGGGGGTGGGTGCCTTGGGGGAGGGGGGCGCCCTGCGGGGCCCCCCCACCCCAAAGCACCTTGTCCCCATGTTGATGAGAACAAGGGCCTCTTCCCGACAACCCTGGCCGTTGGTTGTCGGGGTCTGCGGGCGGGGGGCTTATCGGAATCTGGGAGCCCCCTTTAATAAGAGGACCCTCAGATCCCGGCCCCCCACCCTGTGTGAATGAGTATGGGGTACATGGTACCCTTACCCATTCACCTAGGGAAAAAAGTGTCAATAAAAAAAAAAACCACAGGTTTTAAGAGTAATTTATTAGGCAGCTCCGAGGTCTTCTTCCGACTGCGGGGGGTCTCCCGGTGTTTCGCCTCTTCTCCCAGTGTTCGGCCTCTTCTCCCGGGCCCCGCCGCTATCTTCTTCCAGCTCTATTGCCAGCGAGGGGCCTGGTCTGCTTCCGCTGTCTTGTCGCCGCTGTCTCACCACCGCTGTCTTGCCACCGCTGTCTCGTCGCTTCTTCTCTTCTTCCGATGTTGACACAACGCTCTCTCCAGCTGGAATGCTTTGTGCGAGCTGCGGAGCCATTTATATAGGCGGTGACCCCGTCCCCTTGTGACGTCATGGTCCCAGCAGGGACTCTGGGGTCACGCCCCCTTATGATGTCAGAGTCCCTGCGCATGCTGGGACCATGATGTCACAAGGGGGCGGGGTCACCGCCTATATAAATGGCTCCGCAGCTCGCACAAAGCATTCCAGCCGGAGAGAGCGTCGTGTCAACATCGGAAGAAGAGAAGAAGTGACGAGACAGCGGCGGCGAGACAGCGGCGACAAGACAGCGGCAGCAGACCGGGCCCCTCGCTAGCAATAGAGCTGGAAGAAGATAGCGGCGGGGCCCGGGAGAAGAGGCCGAACGCCGGGAGAAGAGGCAAAACACCGGGAGAAGTCGGAAGGAGACCCCCCACAGTCGGAAGAAGACCCGGGAGCTGCCTAATAAATTACTCTTAGAACCTGTGTACTGTGTTTTTTTTTTATTGACACTTTTTTCCCTAGGTGAATGGGTAGGGGTACCATGTACCCCATACTCATTCACACAGGGTGGGGGGCCGGGATCTGGGGGCCCTCTTATTAAAGGGGGCTCCCGGATTCCGATAAGCCCCCCGCCCGCAGACCCCGACAACCAACGGCCAGGGTTGTCGGGAAGAGGCCCTTGTCTTCATCAACATGGGGACAAGGTGCTTTGGGGTGGGGGTGCCCCGCAGGGCGCCCCCCTTCCCCAAGGCACCCCCCCATGTTGAGGGCATGCGGCCTGGTACGGCTCAGGAGGGGGGGCGCTCGCTCGTCCCCACCCCTTTTCCTGGCCGGGCTGCATGCTCGGATAAGGGTCTGGCATGGATCTTGGGAAGACCCCCACGTCGATTTTTCGGCATAGGGGGTTCCCCTTACAATCCATACCAGACCTAAGGGCCTGGTACGCCCCTGGGGGGAGAACCCATGCCGGTTTTTTCATTTAAAATTTGGCGCTGCGTTCCCCCTCAGGAGTCATACCAGACAGCTGTCAGCACTGCCTTTCACTCATCGGGAAAGGAAAACAAAGTTTTCCTTTCCCGATGAGTGAGCCATCTCGGCGCTGGCTCCTGCGACAGGGCTCGCAGGTGTCAAATCTCGCCGAGAAATGCGGCGAGATTGACACAATATCGCGGTCACCTACTGTACAGTGGTCAGTAAAAAAGTCTGTATACTGTACTAATGACACTGTGACAGGGCAGAGAAAGGGTTAACTGGATGGAGATTAAGGGGTTAAATATGCCTAACTAAGTGTGTGCAAGTGAAAATGTAGTGTTTTTACTCACACATGTCTGCTCTATTCTCTCTCTGGAAGCAAAAAGATTTAAAAAAAAGAATGCTGCAGTTCCAGTGTCTGTGTTTAAACATTGACGCAGGCTGTGCTGTGATTTTGTACAGCTGATCAACAGGTCCAGACCAAAAATCATTGGCCCGGACCTACAGGCTGACTTGTGCTGTACTAAATTACAGCACAGATGGGCCGGCATGCGTGCCCTGCCTCGGAATATATACGTGGAGCGGTCTGCAAGGGGTTAACCGCTTGCCGACCAGCCGCCGTCATTATACTGTGGCAGGTCAGCATGATCCCTCAAGCCGTCATAGCTATACGTCGGCTTCTTTAAGCGGGATAGCAGGCATGCGACGCTGGCTGCACTGTGGGGGTGCCAATGCTCCTGGCAAACAGTCGCGATGACCGCTGGCCATGAGCGATCACAGGCATGAGAGGCAGAACAGGGATGTGTGTGTGTAAACACACACACACATCCCTGTTCTGTTCTGTGAGGAGAGACAGATTGTAAGTTCCTAATAACTAGGAATCACGATCTGTCATTTTCTCTAGGTCAGTCCCTTCCCCTACAGTTAGAAACACACACAGGGAACACAGTTAACACTTTGATCGCTCCTAGTGTTAACCCCTTCCCTGCCAGTGACATTTTTACAATAAAAAGTGTCCAATGTGTCCGCCATAATGTCGCAGTCCCGATAAAAATCACAGATCGCTGCCATTACTAGTAAAAAATAAATAAATAATAAAAATGCTATAAATCTATCCCCTATTTTGTAGACGCTATAACTTTTGTGCAAAACAATCAATATACGCTTATTGCGATTTTTTTAACAAAAATATGTAAAAGAATACATAGCGGCCTAAACTGAGAAAAAAATTGCTTTTTTTGTAAAAAAAAACGGGGATATTTATTATAGCAAAAAGTACAAATTATTGTGTTATTTTCAAAATTGTCGCTCTTTTTTTGTTTATAGCACAAAAAATAAAAAACCCATAGGTGATCAAATACCACCAAAAGAAAGCTCTATTTGTGGGGAAAAAAGGACGTCAATTATAATGTTGTCGCAGGACCCTGCAATTGTCAGTTAAATCGACGCAGTGCCAAATCGCAAAAAATGGCCTGGTCATTCAGCAGCCAAATCTTCCGGGGCTGAAGTGGTTAAGCATATCCTTGACCATACATCTTTAATTTTAAAAAAGAAAAAGGAAACACCCATTAGTAGGGACATGCAGTTGTAAATTTGACCTGTCTACAATGAAATTCTTTGGGGATATCTTAGTTACATAGTTACATAGTAGGTGAGGTTGAAAAAAGACACAAGTCCATCAAGTCCAACCTATGTGTGTGATTATATGTCAGTATTACATTGTATATCCATGTATGTTGCGGTCATCCAGATGCTTATCTAATAGTTTCTTGAAACTATAAATTCCCCCAGCTGTGACCACCGCCTGTTGAAGGGAATTCCACATCCTTGCCGCTCTTATGCCCTGTACACACGGTCGGACATTGATCGGACATTCCGAAAACAAAATCCATGGATTTTTTCCGACAGATGTTGGTTCAAACTTGTCTTGCATACACGCGGTCACACAAAGTTGTCGGAAAATCCGATCGTTCTAAACGCGGTGACGTAAAACACGTATGTCAAGACTATAAACGGGGCAGTAGCCAATAGCTTTCATCTCTTAATTTATTCTGAGCATGCGTGGCACTTTGTCCGTCGGATTTGTGTACACACGATCGGAATTTCCGACAACGGATTTTGTTGTCGGAAAATTTTATAGCAAGCTCTCAAACTTTGTGTGTCGGAAATTCCGATGAAAAATGTGTGATGGAGCCCACACACGGTCGGAATTTCCAACAACAAGGTCCTATCACACATTTTCCGTCGGAAAATCCGACCGTGTGTACGGGGCATTACAGTACAGAACCCTCTACGTAGTTTAAGGTTGAACCTCTTTTCTTCTAATTTTAATGAGTGGCCACGAGTCTTGTTAAACTCCCTTCTGCAAAAAAGTTTTATCCCTATTTTGGGGTCACCAGTATGGTATTTGTATATTGAAACCATGTCCCCTCTCAAGCGTCTCTTCTCCAGAGAGAATAAGTTCAGTGCTCACAACCTTTCCTCATAACTAATATACTCCAGACCCTTTATTAGCTTTGTTGCCCTTCTTTGTACTCGCTCCATTTCCAGTACATCCTTCCTGAGGACTGGTGCCCAGAACTGAACAGCATACTCTAGGTGCAGCCGGACCAGAGTCTTGTAGAGCGGGAGAATTATTGTTTTATCTCTGGAGTTGATCCCCTTTTTAATGCATGCCAATATTCTGTTTGCTTTGTTAGCAGCAGCTTGGCATTGCATGCCATTGCTGAGCCTATCATCTACTAGGATCCCCAGGTCCTTTTCCATCCTAGATTCCTAATTATCCTAGTTATCTCTCAAAATTGCCTACTTAAAGAAGAATTCCAGGCAAATTGTTTATTTCCTGTGCAGTGGGGCTGTGCCCACACTGCACGAGTTAACTGCTCATTTTTGTCTAGGGGATTGTAGAGAGAAGATATATTTACCTAATCCACTGAGCCTCTGTGTCCAAGACCGATCCCCACCACTCCTGCTTCCCCCGCATGTTTGCGGTCTTGCGAATGGACTGTTCCTAACATCATCACACCCTGACTATAGATGTGAGGACGGCAGGAATAGTCCACCACTGGACATAGGGGAGTGCAATTTTCTAGAGGATCAAAGGATCAGGTAAGTGTAACACACACATTTTTCCTGGAGTTCTTCTTTAATGAGCCAGTTTTATACTAATAGTGCCAAAAATAACCATAACCAGGTCGTGGAAAAAATCTTCAGTTTCCCTATCTAAGGCTAGGCAAAAATATCTTGGATAATGACCCATGAAAGGATAGCCAGTATCATGCATGATACCAAAACACAATTTGAAAAAGTATGGGAACTTTAACCTCTTCAATACAGTGCCAAAGCCAAACAATGGCTACAGCGTGGCTCTGTTGTTCTGGCAGGGTGCCCATGGACATCCACCCAGAAAACACCTCCCGCTTGCTCCCTGGGGCATGCATCAGGTACACTCTGTTAGAGCTTTGTCCTTCATAGTTAGTTACATAGTTAGTAAGGTTGAATAAAAACACCAGTCCAGCCAGTTCAACCCGAGTGAGTGTGGGTGTGTGTCTACACTTGTCCCGATCCCTGTACATTGTGTCTTATTAAGATGCTCATTTATTATATTATTATTTATTTTAAGCTACCCATATGGTGCCATCAATTTACGCAGTGCTCCACACATACATTACACACTCACATCTGTCCCTACCCTCAAGGAGCCCACAATCCAAAGTCCCCAACTCACATTCATATACTAGGGACAATTTTTGGACAGAAGCCAATTAACCTACCAGCATGTCTTCGCTGTGACGCAAGTGATCACAGATCTAGCTAAATGGCCAATAACAGCAGCCCTTTACCATGTGATCAGCTGTGTCCAATCACAGCTGACCACATGTAAACAAACTTACCAGTTATCAGCATTCCTTTCCTCACATACCATCACACCGTGTGAGAAAAGGAGGGCCAGTAACCAGCAAGTGTGGCAGGAGACATTTACACTAATAGTCAGAAGTGAGGACAGTGTGAGGAAAGGAGAGCAGGTAAGCAGTAAGTGTGGCGGGGGACATTTACACTAATAATCAGATCACTGATCATCAGTGCTCTGATTATTAGTGTAGTCTCAACAGTGCCAATCAGTGTCCATCAGTGCAGCCCAACAGTGCCCATCAATGAAGCTTATCAGTGTCCATCAGTGCCGCCTCAACAATGTAGCCTTGTCCGTGCGTCCTCATCAGTGCCCATCAGTGAAGCTTATCAGTGCCCATCAGTGCCCGCTCATCAGTGCCCATCAGTGCCCATCAGTGCAGCCTCATCAGTGCCCATCAGGGCAGCCTTACCAGTGCCCATAAGTGCAGATTCATCAGTGCACATTAGTGACCATCAGTGCAGTCTCATCAGTGCACATCAGTGAAGAAAAAAATTACTTATATGCAAAATTTTATAACAGAAACTTATGCCGCGTACACACGAGCGGACACTCTGGCGGACTAGGTCCGGCGGTCTTTCCGACGGACTTTCTGACTAGGTCCGACGGACTTTCTGAACCAACGGACTTGGCCACACACCATAGGACTAAATCCGTTCATAAGTCCGTTTGGTTTGAACGTGATGATGTAAATGGGACGAAAAAAGGAAGTTCAATAGCCAGTAGCCAATAGCTTCACTTGCGTCGTATTTGGTCCGTCGGACCCGCACACAGACGAACAGTTTTCCCAATTTTAGTCCTTTAGACTTTGAATTCGTTGGACAGATTTGAAACATGTTCTTTTTCTAGGTCTGTCGGATTTTTATCCCAAAAAGCTATCGGACTAGCCCACACACTATTGGATTGTTTGCCAGACTAATCCCGTCGGACCTAGTCCACCAGAAAGTCCGCTCGTGTGTACGCGGCATAAGAAAACGTTTTTTTCTTTCAAAATGTTTGGTCTTTTTTTCCTTTGTTTAGAAAAAAATAAAAGAACAATGGTGATTAAATACCACCAAAAGTAAGCTCTATTTGTATAAAAAAATGCAACATTTCACATGAGTATAGTGTTGCATGACTACGCAATAGTCATTCAAAGTGACACAGCACTGAAAGCTAAAAGTTGGCCTGGGCAGGAATGGAATGAAAGTGCCTGGTATTGATGTGGTTAAGCCCAATATCTGCATATACTGTATTTCTACCCACTTATTAGACAGTACTGTCGAGAATTTTTAGAGGATTACATACAGTAACTTAATTTCTAATCATTTCCTTGTAAACACTACTTTCATTTTCTCCTTTCCTACCTCCATTCTCACTTACTTATTGCTGAGATGGACTATGTTTGACATTGGAAAACACTGGCAAAATCTTGTTTGCTGAAAATTTGATTATTTCCTTATTTCATCTGGATAACTGTACAACTTAAACTTATATGTTGTTGCATATATGTTTCCTGCAATACTGAAATTACCTTTATTTGGCTTGTATTCATATTCTTTTTTAATAAAAATAAAAAATTGAATGTAAAATGAAGAACAACACCAATTAGCATTTTTTTTTATCTGTCTGGAGTACATCTTTAATAAAACCTAATGGGTGTCTAATCTCAAGATATGGTTAAAAATGGTGAGTCGATCCAAAAACCTCAATTTTTTTGTGTACATTATTTGTATTAACGTGCATTGTGTTAGAGCAGCCCATTTATTTGAATCAATCAATCAATACCTCTTTTTTGTGTGCTGCAACAATGTGTGCAATATTATGTGCATTACCACTCCAATGTGAATAGGGAATTACTTTATAATTAATATTTAGAAAATATATTTTTATTATTATGATTATTATTAACAGCATTATTATTATTATTATCATTATTATTATTATTATTATTATTATTATTATTATTATTATTATATTATTTTTTAATACTAGATTGGGGTTGTCTTTAGTGAAATATCATCAGTATGAACAGACCCCTGATATTTTACTTTTGAAATTTAGGAAGAGAATTTAAGCCAATCCTCAGTCTTCTTCTACTCTGCAGCCGCAGCAGCATTCAGACTCTAAAGAGAGAGTGCTCTGAACAGAGAGCTTCCTGTTCATTCACAAAAGAAGATATAGTAAACATGAATGTTCACTCATATTTTCCTTCTTGTTATTTATAAATGAACACTGGGTGACTAATACTAATCACCCAGATGTTTTTTCAGTACAAAGGATCAGTAAATATGACAGTCATATTTACCGATCCTCCACTCAGCCATACTGAACATCTGATCTTCCCTGTTGGGCACCAGCACTCTTCTCACTTATACAGTCTGTTGTCTTTGCCACAAATAGGAGTTGAGCAACAAGAGGACTAGGGGACACAGCAAAGACAGCAGGCTGTGCAGGGGACACAGAACTGGGCTGTGTGCTGGCACCCTCCTTTCACTAAATTCTTCCCACTGGCTGCTGGCCATTCCCTTGTCCAGCTGAAAGGGTTAGAGACAAACTCCAGGAACAGAAAAACGTTACTCGTGCAGGGGGTTTCCCTTCCCATTACCAGGTTTAATTGATCACTTTGTCTAGGGGATGGTGAAAAAGATTTTATATTTACTATTATCCTCATTTCCCAAGGCTACCTCCTCTTCATGGCGACCAGCAGTCCTGTATTCTATGTGAGAACACAGAAGGACCTCTCACTACTTGGGAGTACAGGAAAGTGGACAATCACTGGCTGGTGAGGGAGTGAGAAATAAGGTAAATATATTACGTTATTCATCATCATCTAAGCAAAATGAGAAGCTCATTGCATAACAGATATTTTAGTTGATGTATGCAGCATCATATTATCAGTCCAGTAATTTTTTTCATTAGCTATGACAAGAATATAGTTACAGTATTTGGGTGTAATAGCGAGGTGTGCAGCTTTTATTTTGGCCTTAATTATGTCCACTACTATGTATGTCTATAGTCTAGAACCATTTCGGTTTATGCTGTTACTAGCCCATTTTCTATATGTTTTAGCCTTAATAATGGCTACTACTTTGATTGTGGCATGTTTGTTTCATGGTAGACATTTTCATGTAACAGTCTTCTAGAACATGGAGGACAAAACATTTTATTTTAGAATCTTGGTGTCAGTCTCTTAAGAGCTCTGGTGTGCTGGAAAGTTTCAGATTATAGTCTTATTCATATCAACTGAGATGTCTTCTGATCTTCTGATTTTTTTTTTTAAATTTGACTGGATGTCAGGTAAATGGAGAATTGCCCAAGAATTTGACTGTTCATTTCACTACAGTCTGATATCTATCATGGGTGATTTTGCCTTATGTCTTATTTCTTTCACAGTTAAACAAATTCAGTTACAGTAAAATCCATACCTGATGTATAGAAGGTTTTGTGTTACTGGAATAAATCTTTAATAGAACTGAAGACAAACATGAGGAGTAATCCAGATTAATTCAACATTTAACATTAATCTGGAATAATACACTACTAAATAAATAAATATTATTCCATGAACAATATGAAAGCTGCCCTTGATATTTAGTGAAAATTCTAGTTGCAAGGTCAGTACTAGTGAGCTCCAAGTCTCCCCTTACATCCAATTGCAAATTTAGTATTATATTAGGTAAAGCTGGTTGACATCCCAAAATCTGTCTTGATATAAGGCCCCTTGAGCCCTCTACACCAAAGCACCCGGACTGGGGGAGACAGCACTGTAATCCAGTCGGGCTGTGCTGCATTTCACAATGGTGTCTTGCTAACACTAGCTTTCTTAAAGGAGAAGAGACCACAGAGATTACCTTAGAACAGTGTTTTTCAACTGGGGTTCCGAGGGAAGTCCCCAGGGGTTCCACAGGAAATATACATTATGGAGGATTTTTTGTATTTTTAAATGTTGTCCAACTTGTCCTTAATGCGACCCTCAATTTGCATGAATACTCGATGGTACCACTGTAGTTCCTGCTCCTATAAGGTCAGGGAGCAGAGCAGGGGATGAGTGCAGAGAGCGGGAACGGGAGCCAAAGAAGGAGGAGATCTTCTGTATATGGCAGTGCTGACTGGGCAGGAACATGTGGCACAATCCAAAGATGACCTTTTACAATGGCTCTCTGCCTCCCCCTGCACTGTGCAATTTGCTCCGATGGCTCTCTGTTTCCCCTGCACTCTGCATTACCACAACTATAAGAGTCTTATAGCTGCGGCAATGCACAGTGCAGGAGGAACAGAGAGCCATCAGAGCACATGGCTGGAGGTTAGAGATGGGAGGGTAAATGGACAGAGCTGGCAGGGGCACATGACTGCTTTTGGACATGAAAACTGAAGGAGGCACAGAGCCGGCAGGGACACATAGCACATGGCTGGATCGGGAGATAAGAGCTGCCGGCCATAACAGTACGTGTCTCAGAGAGAGAGAGAGTAAATGGCTGGATTAGGAGGGGAATGCCATATCTGCAGTGAGATCCTGTGTATGGCACCATCCAATAATACAGGCGGGGGGGGGGGTTAAGCAGAGGGATGGAGCATGCTTGACATAGCATGCATTACTATGGAAGTGGTGATGCAGAGAGTGGGAGCACACAGCTGGACCAGACTGAATTTAGCAGGAGGTGAGTTCATAATAGTTTTATTATGGAGTAAAAACATGTCATAAAGCTATGCTATGATCTTAACTCCTGCTACAATCAATCTCTTCCAGCCCAGTGCCCCTGCTCTTTGATCCCCCTTTCTGCATTCTGCACTGCCAAGATCCAGCACAGACAGGATGTCACCTCTTGATCCAGCCATGTGCTCCCTCTCTCTTCGCTCCTCTGTGGTGCTGCTCTCTGATTTTCACAGGAGCACTTGTGCAGAAAAAAGCAAGCCAAAGTTTCACATTAAGGAGGTAGGTGTTTATTATTTGATACTGTTTCTTTATTTCTGTTATATCTACAGCTCACTGATCAGATCCAATGTTCAGTGCGCTGTAGATCTGAGTTTTTTTTTCAGGGGTTCCCCGAGATCTCAAACTTTTTGCCAAGGTTTCCCCTAAGGCAAAAATGTTGAGAAACACTGCCTAAGAAAATGTGTTATTGTTCATTTATTTTCTGATAACAGGCGGAGGGGTTGGTCCTATGCAGGTTGTATCGCTCAATGGCAGAGTAAAATTCATGGAGGTCTCAAAGACAGCTGAGTATGGCAGGTATTTCTGCACATCCAGAATAGTGGAGGAAAATTACAAATCAGTTGGCAGGAAAGACAGTCCATCTGTGTATTTACCTATTTCCCTAGAGTTAAACTTTAAAAGAATTCTGTCAAATGGAGAAATACCTCTGATCTGTTCTAAACTTCACTGTTTAAGATGAACCTTCCAGGGCTGTCAAGCTGATTATTTGGCTTCAGTGAGTTCTGACACCACAAGTTGTTTAGCTGAAAGCGGATCAGTTATGTAAGATGTATTTTGGAGGGTAGATCTTAGAGGAGATCAGAGGTATTTTTCTTGCTACAAATTCCCTTTAAGTGTACACATTGGCTATCCTGAAGGGGTGATGACAATTCTTTTTTAGGAAAATAAAAAAATTCAATCTATAAAAAAATAAATAAAACAGCTGGTATACTGTAAATCAATGGGTACATGTCACAAGTGTAAGCAAATATAAGTGTAAGCAACCTAGCCGAGAATTTTTTTTTTTCCACTTTCATTTTTGTTTTGATATTTCTATTCTTCCCACTACAGTTAAAAGAAAAGATAATTTATTATAAAAATCGAATTTGTATACCAGACCTACATTGCTATAGAAATTCTTAATATGGATAAAATGAATTAATTCAGATGTAAGAATTTTCTTTCTCCATGAAAATGATCAATGGACTTGGTGCCCAAACCATGGCCTGCGGTCTTGTTCAGTCCTACAATATGTACCGTAGAGCTCAAAGGCCAGTAAAATTTGTGAACAGAAGCTTACCTCCCTTTTTAAGACCTCCTCAGCCCTAATATAATCCCTATTGCTTATTTATTCCCCATGGATAAAAAGCGTGTGATTGTACATCTGTGTGCTAGTGTAGGTTGCCTTAGTCTTCCGAGTTAAAGGGTTTGTAATGTTCCTAGATAAAGTAAATCAGGTATCACTTACATGAATGATTGAAGAAAACAGCAGTGAAGAAACACATAAAGGGCTTTAAGGATATTTAAACTATATCTGAACCTCAAACTTAGATTTGAACATGAGGAGAAAGGAAATCCTCCTAAGAAGTGAAGAAAAATCTCCCATATAGAACATTATTGGCAAAAAACAGGAGTTTCAACTATGTTGCACTCTGTTACAATTAAAAAATAAAAATTATGTTTGGACCTTAGATGTACTTTACATGCCAAGATAATCATTTTTGAGAGGGCAATCTTAATAGGGATGCCTTTCTAAACATGGTTTTATGGTGTTTGAACTTCCCTTGAAGCATAGTTACAGTGTCTTATCATTTCATGTGTCAGATCTGCATTCTCCAAAAATCTCATGTGGCAGGTTCACAGCCTCTTATGGTTTTTTTGTACCACATCTACAGTCTCTATTTTATATAGCATGTCTGCAGTTTGTATCATTTCCTGTAACATTTGTTTGATCTCCTACAGTCTCTAGAAACAGATGCTAAATACATCTGTGCCTGGTCCACTGGTGTGTAATTTACAATCCAAATGAGCAGACAATGATATGTAAAAAATATATTTTTTTTTATAGGCAGTCTTGCATCAAACAACTGAACCACTGCTTCCAGAACAATATTGAAAATAAACAGATGTTACTGGTACCTTCTACTTTACAAGTCCTACTTCACAGCACCCCCAAGAGCCAAATCTCTATTCTGTTCCTTCACACTAAAATGTCAGTGAGTTTATCAAGTTCAAATAGTTTCCTGGGATTAAACTAAATGGTAGAAGGAAGGAGTCCTAATGGGAGATCTTTGAATTCTAATGCCGCGTACACACGATCGGACTTTACGGCATACTTGGTCCGGCAATCTTTTCGACGGACTTTGTAGCGTAGGTGCGCCGGACTTAAAAACGGACGGACTTGGACACACACGATAACTCCAAAAGTCTGATGGTTTTGAACGCAGTGACGTACAGCACGTACGAGGTGACTAGAAAAAGGAAGTTTAAGCCCCACTATGCCACCCTTTGGGCTCCTTCTGCTAATCTCGTGTTTATCTCGTGTTAGTAGAAGTTTGGTTAGAGACGATTCGCGCTTTTCACACTTCAGCTTATTTCGATCATTTTCTGCGGTTCAGTTTGTGCTTGTGAGGTTTGTATCTGCTTTTCAGTGCGTGTTGGTCAGTTTGTAACCTGCCTAGCAGGCCGTTCTGGTCCATTCGTTCCTGATTTTCAGGTCGCTCTTCATAGGCCTTGCTGTTCTTCAGTGCGTTTGTTCTAAGTTTGCTTGTTTGACCAGCCGACCATTTTGAAGCCATGTTGCATGGATGTACTCGTTCTCGAGTTCGTGCTGCGTGGGACGGACCCCGTTTTTGAATGTCTGCTGGCTATGCTGACCCCCTATATCAGCAGGCAGGATACCTGCATGAGGAAAGCCATCACTGCGGAGCAGAGGTTAGTTGCCACTTTACGTTACTTGGCGACTGGGAGAAGTCTTCAGGACGAAGTTCTCGACAGGCATCTCCCCCCAGGCTCTGGGGATTATAATCCCAGAGACCTATTCTGCTATCAGGTCCTGCAGAAGGACTATATGAAGGTAAGTTTTTTCCTTTAACATTACATGATATGTATTTAATGTTTGCTAATGTATTGTCTAAATGTCCTTGTTACCTAATTACCATGTTTGGAATATGCTGTGAATGTCCCCTTTATCTTCATGCATGCCTGTTTTTTTACATTAATCATTTTTTTGCCCTACATGCATATTTACCTTCAATAACCTCCCCACCATGCAATCCTGGGTCCATTTATACCTGTAGCCTATAGTCCCTTGAACAATGTATATTGTCAGCTCCATTGTACTGTTTTACCCTCCCCCACCCCCTCAAATGTTAGCAACTATCAGGTGTGTTCTTGGCCCCAATTAGAACCCCTCCCCCACCCCCTCAAATGTTAGCAACTGTCAGGTGTGTTCTTGGCCCCAATTAGAACGCCTCCCCCACCCCCTTAAACGTTAGCAACTGTCAGGTGTGTTCTTGGCCCCAATTAGAACCCCTCCCCCACCCCCTCAAATGTTAGCAACTGTCAGGTGTGTTCTTGGCCCCAATTAGAACCCCTCCCCCACCCCCTCAAATGTTAGCAACTGTCAGGTGTGTTCTTGGCCCCAATTAGAACCCCTACCCCCACATACAAATCGATCAATGGTCCATCAGAGGGGATGAGTAATCTTATAAGTGGGCCTTATGTTTATATTTTTTGGGATAAAATAACACATATTAATAATGTTCGACTGCTGTTGTTTAATAATGTTTTTGTGTAATCTGATATCCAAGTTATGTTTAAAAGTACTTATATATTTTTTTTTATTGTTTGACTCCACAGTTTCCTTCAAACACACAGGAATGTCAGACTGTGGCCTCCCAGTTAGCTGACCGTTGGGACTTTCCCAACTGTGTCGGGGCAATTGATGGGAAGCATGTCCGCATTGTGCCACCACCCCATTCGGGGTCTTATTTCTACAACTATAAGGGGTTCCATAGTGTAGTTTTGATGGCGGTGGTCTCAGCACAATTGGATTTTCTGTTTGTGGATGTGGGGAAGAACGGCCGGATGTCTGACGGAGGAGTCTTTGCACAGACCGAGATGTGCCAGCATCTCCAGACTGGTGGCCTGGGATTGCCACCTGATGACCAGAATGTGGATGGAGAAAAACAAGAATAATAAGAAATACAAATTCATGTTGAAGAGGAACTCTAGATACATAGGAAGATACGGTTCATATTTTTCATATCTTCACAGCCCCTCCTGTGTTTAGAATTCTTTCGGTATCCCTTTTAAGCTTCTTCTGTGTCTTTAGGTTGATCTCCAGGTATACGGACCACCATCTCACTAGCCTGAGGTCTGTAAGGAGTATGCACTTGCTGTTTCATACCCAAAATATTCACTACTTCTGCCATAAGTTTATTCTCAAAATGTGTCCCTCTATCTGAGGAAATTATTGACCCTATCCCAAACCTTGGGATCAATTCCCTCAACATTTTACCACAGTTCTGGCATCATTTTTGGACGTGGGCCAAGCCTCTGGCCAGGTCAAATATTGACCAATGCAAACCAAAAAGATACTTAAATCAACCACAAGGGGGCATATCCGAGAAGTCAATTTGCACAATTTGAAATGGCTCCTCAGTATGTGGAATATGCTTCATGGGAGTGGGCACTGACTTTCCAATGTTATGCATTTGACATTTAGAACATTCAGTAACCTGTTTAGCAGCATATGCAGAAAAACCTGGAGCCCAACAATCTCTGGCTACCACCCGACACATCCCTCCTGTTGAGACATGGCAAGGCCCATGGCTCAAAGCAAACAAAGAAGGAAACAAACTCGGAGGAGCAACCAGTCTGTTTTTTAATCTCCATAGACATCTGTCCTACAAACAGCTCCCTTTGTGATCCAAGAGGATGTATGAGGCGAGCTTGCCTGCAGGGCTGATAGAATGCCCAGGTCCACTTGAAGATCTGTGAGCAGGAATGTTGGAAGCGCTGTAGTTGGCTCATAAGAATGTATAGCATCTTTAGCATAGGTATCAGCCAAAGCATTCACATATCATCATATTCACAGCACAAGCAATCAAGATCCACATATCCATATATGTAGCTTGTTGCGTTTTCTCTATCCACATCAACTTTTTATACCATTTCTTTGGACATTTCTCTAAGTTGGGCAGATCTGCAATAATTGCCCTAATTTCATTGGGTTCCCAGGGGACATAAACTTTTCCTATTCTTGCGGTATAATTACCCTGGCCATCTTCTTCCCCCGGTAAAGCTACCTCTCTCAAGGGCATTTGTTCAAATGGTTCTAATTTGGATTTAAAATACTCTTTTGTCCTTTGTCTATCTTCTAGGGTACGCTGAGATAGTAATCCCATCCGCTGTGCCTGTTGCCTAGTTAACACAGGTGAGGCATGATCCCTAGAACCCCCTGCTGCAGAAGTATTAGTATCCAATTTACTTAATTTATTAAATCTTGCTAAGGCATCTGCTCTTGCTGGAGTGTACTGCCACAGTTCCCCATCTTTTTCAAATGTCATTGTACCATCTACATCATAGAATGGTTCCTCTCTATGGTAATGTGGGGAATGTTGTTTATTAACAAGTTTACCTATGTGTCTACGCTGTGGAGTTTTTATCATAATACTTGGAGTGGCCTGCTGATAACCAGATGCCTCTCCTATATCATCACTAGCTGACTCCCCTCCTGTAGTCTGCACTTGCTGTACAATTGGTGCAGACGGTCCTAATAATTCCCTTCTTATTGAGTCATAAGGGGAAGCCCATGCATTGGGCATCTCATCCTCATCTTCTACATGTAAAGCAGCTTTCTCTGAGCACATTTTATAGGGGGGTGGTTTTATATCTTTCCTGGATACTTCTTCCCAGGCTGCTAAACATTCAATCCCCCCACAATCAGACATTTTAAAAAGCAGAATAAACAATGCATCAATTGTAGGTGTATTAAGGGACCTTCTGGCGGCCACCATTTAGATGGGTCCTTCTTATACTCCTTTTTTGTTAGTTTACACCATTTCACATGATGTTTCAGGGCATCTGGGTCTCCACTCACCATCATTCTGATGATAAGAGCACTTGGTTGTAATTTAGCAATACTGAGCCCTGTTGCTTTTGCTATTTTCAATGACTTTTTTTTCCCTATCTTTTGTTAACCCAAATGTATTCATGACAGGCAACATTTTTTTTTCTTTTACAAGCAAATTTCACATATTTATCACAATTTCTCATTAATCTCTTCAGAAATGACAATAATTTGGAACTCCGGGACTGAGAGCTCCACCCTTTATCTTTATGGCTGTGTACCAGCAGCCCAGTACATAAGTTGAGATATCTCGCTTGTTCTAATCTCAGAAGGACGTCTCCTTCTGAGTGGCAATAGGCTAGTTCCTATCTAGACTCCCTATTCCAGATAACATACAGCAGGTTATTCATCCATTTGTGGATATCCGCTGAAGGCAATACCTATCCGCTTTAGGACCACAAACGTTTATACAAAAAAAATTCAACACCACCACCAACTTCTATTCACTCTTCAGAAATTGTGGTACCTGCACTTATACATCCCTTCACAAAATATATATATACATTGTCATTTCTGGAGACAAGAAGAAAAGGCAAGCGCTTAAAATGATCATTCTTTAGCATGCTTTAAATTATAATAGGTACCTTTAACATTCTCAGTAATCATGCAGAGACAAAATGCGGGCAAAATCAAATAGGAAACGTGTTACCTTCTGTGGCTGCACTCCCCCAACCGACCCCTCAACACCGCACAGAAAAGATAGTATTTATCATGAGAAAATAAAAGTTTTCTCACCTGAGGCCTCTTTGCTACTGTCTGTCCTGGAGAGGGTGGAGAGCCGGTGGTGGAGATGCAGACAAGAAGACATGAATCGGGGGTTACCAAATGTTAAGTTGAACCTTGAAATAAAGGACATCAACACCAATAGAGCTGCATTCGTCTCATGTATGTTTACTTCAGAATATGCTCCGTACATACAGAGGACCCCTCTCCTTTAAATCAGGAGAGTGATCCAGTTTACAAGGCAGTACAGCTTTTATAGAGAATGGTTATACAGTAATCTTATGGCGGGCACAAGCCCAAAGTTACACATCACAAATACGCATTTTACTAAGTTTTTCAACATAACTTTTGGTCATCTTGACCTTGCTGATTTATAGGTGACAGCTATTTTGACAGAAAGGAAGAATAATTATTTGGAAGAAGTTAATTTGGCTTTTAGACAGGGACTTTCTATGTCAACATCTTTCCATATCACATCTTTTCTGAGAATTGTGTCAGGTCAGAACATTTTAATGTCAACTGGTCAGCCATATGTGTTGCAATACCAAAAGAATTCAGAAACATTTTAGAGAAAAACAAGAATAATAAGAAATACAAATTCATGTTCAAGAGGAACTCTAGATACATAGAAAGATATGGTTCATATATCTTCACAACTCCCCTCAGTTTTCATCGCTGATGAAGCGTTTGCTCTCGGCGAGCACTTGATGAGGCCTTTCCCCCAAAGGACACTCACCCCTGAGAGGAGGGTATTTAATTACCAGCTGGCCAGAGCAGGAAGAGTTGTGGAGAATGCCTTTGGGATTCTGGTCAGCCGGTTCCGTTTGTTCCTCTCCGCAATCAATCTGTCAGAATACAAGATTAATTATGTGATCCTGGCTTGCTGCATTCTGCATAATTTCTTGAGACGTCATTGTTTGACATATATAACTTCTGTTGGGCCTGAGGCCGGACTTGGTGTTGAAGAACCACTCACAGGCCTGGAAAGTGGCCATATTGGCTTGGCCCCCCAAACCGCCCGTCAAGTGCGTGACAGATATGTCAATTATTTTAATGGGGGGGCCATTGCAATGCCACAAGAGCTTTAATATTTTAATTAAAAAAAAAGAATTTTTTTGGCAACAATCTCTTGTTTTGATTCTTGTTTGCATTTAGTTTTGTCTGTCTCCTAGTGCACTTGTAGTGGCAAGTGCATTTCCCTTTAGTTAATAAGGCCATTTGTCACTGTAACCACACAAAAAATAACAAACTATTATTGATAAATAATAAGCCACACACATTGTAGTAGTAAAAACATTTTACTCTGTGCACATTGAAAGGTGCATTTTGTTTGAAAGTGTTTTTATTTTTTATTTTTTTGGTAACAATATATATTATTTTTTTGGTTTAGGCATATTTGTATAAAATATACATTTTTTACAAAATTTGGCTTGACAACAGGGTTTTTAAAAACATAATAAGCAAAAATAACAGGAACTTACAAAGTTCAACATGCTAATAACGGTGCTGGTGATGTCACCCATGTAAACAAAAAATTTGGCAGATGCTCACAATTTGGGATTAAAAAAGGTTCAAGTCAACATGTGCTATCTCCCATCATGGGGGAGCAATGGACGTGTTTTGTGTGTGCAATCCCTTTGTTCCTCTCACAAAATAACATTATTCTGATGAAGGGGTTGCAAACACAAAACAAGTACTCTGATATCCCCTGATGGAAGATAGCACATGGTGACACACCGTGTGCATCTGCTAAATTTTTGCATTATAGTATTTATCAAGTAAAAACATTTTTTTTAAATAAAACAATGAAATGAAGAACCTGATTGATGTTTTTAGGCCAAAAGTTATTATATTCTGCCCAAAACATCAATCATGTTCTTCATTTCCTGTTGCATGCTGTCCAGCCGATTTCTCATGCTGTCAATTTGGTCACGCATTCTATCAATTTGGCCATTCCACACCATTATCTGCCCAATGAGTCTTTGTGCACTGTCTGTGCTAAATGGTTCTGCCACTTGGCCTTCCACATCCAGAACATCACCTAAAATTTTTGATTTAAAAAATTTGGTAAAATATGCACGCCTAAATAGATTAACTTAAGCTGGGGTGTCAGTCACTCACTTGGTGGGGTGGAAATATCCCACACTTCCTCCAACTCTCCTTCCTCTAGCTCGTCGGGTGGGCTGGGGCTTGGGGTAATTTCAGCTGCAGGTTGGTGACTTGGGGGGGTCCTGGGATCCTTGGACTGTTGTCTGAGTCTTTTCTCCCCTATGAGAATAAAACAAAAGCTATATTTAAAGCACAGTGATATTTCAGTCTTGAAAAATGAATAAGAAACGTTGGTTTGAAGTTGTTAACAATTGTCATTTTGTTGCCCCAAAAATTTGGGAGACAGGATTAAAATTCACTCTGCCCAAAAATGCTAAAAAATACACATTTTCATGCAAGTTTCACAGATGCAGACACCTCAAGTATCCCCTGGAGCCCCTATGTGTATTACCCCAAAAAATTTACTCTAGTGTCACATAGTACACTAGTGCTCATGAGTCCAGATGTGGAAACAGCTGCTGTGTCCTGTCCTTACATTACACTGAATAATTTTTGAAGAAGCATTATAGTTTCAAACACATCTACACAACATGACCACATTTTTGGAATATGACAAACTAGCAAGACCTAAATGTATGTCCAACCCTGTACCATCGTATTTGGCGCAAAAAAAATTAAATTTTCTTCGTATCATATGTATTTTCAAAAGAACGGTCTTTACGAACGATGCCATATAAACAAAAAGCATATGGATCAACATGCAAGTTAAGTATCTGATTAGGAACACACAAGTACTTACTTTTTTAAGCAGCTTCTTTATTCGCCAATATTATTCAGGCTCCCTACTTTTGAGGTCAGACCACCGCTTCCTCAATTGTTCTTTAGCCCGTTTAGTGCCAAATTTTTGTTCAAGAGCGTGACAACTGAGGACATTATTTTGTCCTTCCGCATATTGTGTCGGGTGTATGGTCCTTTTTTGCCATCATAGTCCTCACTTCTCAATATGGACACCATCTCCTCCATCTCTTCAATGGCCATGTTGGTGGCCTTATATCTCCTCCTGGATCTGGATGGTTGTGGCTCCGGGCTTTCCTCCGCACTACTTGCAGATAATCCCTCCGCCATCTTTCTCTATATACTGCCACTGCGCAACGAAGAGTGAAGGGGCGGGGACAAATCGTAATAAAGAACATCAGGGGTGGGCGACACAGGCATAGCATGACACATGCGCAGTGTATATAAAGCTATTACGCTTGCCTATGTATGTCCGAGCGGAAGTATCGAGCGTCAGAAACAAAGGTAAGATTAAACGTGGGTGTGTGTTTGGTGAATGTGTTTGGTGTGTGGGTGTGTGTGTGTGTATATGTGTACCCTAGATTCAGCCAAAAATAATACCGTGAGTTTGGACTGACATTACATTTTTTATCTTGTGTCTTGTCTTTCAGCAAAAATGAATCCCTTTAAGGATGAAGAATTTATGACCCGTTTCATTGATTTGTATCATGAAAAAAGAAACCTGTGGGAGGTCAAGCACCCATTATATTCGAATAGAGATGCAAGGAAGGCAACACTAGGCACACTTTTGGAATTTGTGAAGACTCGAGTCCCCCAGGCAGACCTTAAGTTTCTGGACAGTAAAATTGGTATCTTGCGCAACATGTACAGGCGGGAACACAATAAGATCCAGGAGTCGCACAGATCTGGAGCAGCAGCAGACCAGGTTTATGTCCCCAAGCTGTGGTACTACCAAAAACTGTCATTTCTGGATGACCAGACAGAAGCAAGGCAATCACTTTTGACCCTTCCCTCCAGCCTTCCCTCCACCCTTCCCTCCAGCCTTCCCTCCACCTCCACCCTTCCCTCCACCCCAGCTGAGGAGTCCCATGAATAACTGGGCCCTTTCATCCTTGATGAAGTGGATGCGCCCAGCTTCAGCCAGGTATACTTTTTTGGTGAATTTGGGACTGTGTAAATATTAATGATGTAAACATAAAAAAATTCGAACTGCTTCACCAAAAATTACTTCATCACAATTATTAATATGTAGACATATCACTAGACAGTAGTGGCCAAAAATATACTTCAAATATTGGTGAGCAGCTAGAATAATGGTGGGGTCAAAAAGATAGCCTTTACTATTTATTTAGAATTATATTTGCAAGTCATGAGCTGAAAATTGTGTGTGATTGCTTAACCCTAAATTAAAACTGCCGGTATGTCCCTTTTTTTTACCAAGGATGAGCTCAGCCAGGAGGAGGCCATGCCCAGAGGTATACAGGAGGAGGCCTTGCCCAGTGGGAGAGAGGAGGAAGCCGTGGCTTGGTCCAGTAGAAGCCTCACGGAATGTCAGGTGCCTCCCCTCCGCATTAGCACAAAAAGGCCCAGGAAGATGACCCAAACTGAGGAGGAATCACTAGCCCTCATTCGGGAAGCCAGCCAAATCCTCAGCACACCACCTAATGCAGAAGAGGCGTATGGAACATATATGGCCACCAGATTGCTGGAACTCAAAAAGGGGCAACGCCTCCTCTGTGAGGGTCTTATTTTTCAAGCATATCAGAAGGGCTTGAGTGGGGAGATTACTGAAAAAACATATATAGCAGATGAAGCCACTCCTTCTGCTACTCCTCCTCCTGCCCCAAGTACACCACCAGAGGCACAGCCTCAAAGGAAGGCTGCAGGGCAGCATGTAGGGAAGGCTCCACGGAAGAGTCGAAGGTGATTGCCTGGCTTCTGTCTGGTCTGACTTCGGACTGTGCTCCCTAGTCGTAAGATACCAATTTTATTGTCCTAAAACTTGATGTGTGTCCTGGGGGACAAAAGGCTTCACACATTCCAAAAGTGTCTCCAATGTTGCCTTCCTCATTTCTGTTTTGACCAAAATAAATATATTTTTTCGTTAGCTTACATTATTGACTATGTGTTTTGATTCAAAAAGGACATTTGGTTTGTGAGTAGGCAGGTACAGGTCAAAAAGACTATGCAGGTTATTTACAAAAGGCTAAATCATTTGGCTATTCAAGTGCAAAGTACTAGTGCAAAGTGCACTTTATAAATTGCACTGCAAATGCACTTGTTGGAAGTGCAGTCGCTGTAAATCTGAAGGGAAGATCTGAAATGAGGGGAAGCTCTGCTGATTTTAACATACAATCATGTGCAAGAGAAATGTTTTTTTCTTTTGGTGTTCCTTGCATGTGCCCCTCGGATCCACAGCGAATGCACTTCCAAATGCTCTTTCAGTGCAATTCCAAGTACAATTTGCACTTGTAGTGAAAAATGAATTTGCCTTTTGAAAATAACCCCCCTGCGGGTGCATGGGCGGAGTCTAGCGGAGCAGACATGCATTGTTAGAGCTCCGCACCGCTGAGGAGAGAAGAGAAGGACAAAGCGGAGCCTGCAGGCTCAAAAGGTATCCATTTGAACCTTTTTGCCCCAGAGAACAAACTGTGAAAGTTTGGGCAGGAAATATGGTACTGGGAGGAAGCCGTGGCAGAAATAAAAATCACCTCACAAAGAGCTCACAGGCACTCACTGCAACTAAAGCAGCTCCAGTCACCTCACAATATAGAGCATCAGGGCGCTCTCACAGACAGAAAATGTCACAGCAAGACTCTCCATTTGAGTCAGATACAGAACAAATCCTCTCACAAACTTCTCCACAAGCCTCCTCAGCATCCCCAGTAATATTATTACAATTTGAAAAGATGCTTCATAAGGCTTTAAAACAAACCTCAGACCAAATAACAAAAAGCCTAACCAAAGAAATAAGAGAGCTGGGAAACCGCACCGCAGCCTTAGAAATAAAAATGGATGAAATTGAAATTACAACCCAAGAAAATATAACAGAATTGGAACAATTAAAAGAAGAGAATTTAATACTTCAAACTAAGCTCGAAGATTACGAAAATAGAGCCAGACGTTCAAACTTGCGCATAAGGGGAATACCTGAAACTGTGACAGACCTGCAATCTACTATTACTGCTCTATTACAAGAACTAAAGCCAGATATTCCTATTGAACGTTTAGAACTGGACAGAGTACACAGAGCCCTCACAGCCAAAAAGAAAGATGGACCCCCACGTGATATAATCACAAAATTTCATTATTACAGAACGAAAGAACAAATACTAATTGCTGTAAGAGAAAAAAAGGAACTTAATTTTCAAGGACACAATTATCAAATTTTTGCTGACCTATCCCAACTTACTATTACTAAAAGACGATCCATGAAACCCCAACTAATGGAACTGCAACGCCACAACATTATGTATCAATGGGGCTTCCCCTTTTCAGTCAGATTTAACTACCAAGGTACAATTTACAGAAGCAGATCAGCAGATGAACTACAACAAACCCTTTTAAAATTAAATCTGACAGAACCCACAAGCAGAAACTCTCCCACACGCAGAAGAATGGCATCATCTTCACCTTCAGGCAGCACCCAGAAAATTTCAGAACAAAATGGGAATCATCATTCTCACAAAAGAGGCCGTTATGCCACATCATCCATGGACCAAGAAGATTCAATGGACTGACATCCTAATTCCTGATATCTCTTCATTTATTATACTAAGAGATGGTTCTCTATAAAAAACCTGAATTTATAACTGAATGTGACTGCATTCTGATAGTCACACACTGTGTGGGATCATGTTACATTCCAGTTATATTTCTTATTACTTCTGATTCATATAGCCTTAGAATATATAAGTGAAATAAGGAAATTCTTGTTCAGTTATATATTTTCAGGTAATAACAATAGATTTATTACTTTTTAGGACAAATATGTTCAATAATCCAGAAGTAATGGAAGCTTTTTCTTTCTTTTCTTAAAACAAATATATTATTATCTAACTAGTTCCTAGAACTATGTTTTTGTTTATTCTAATCTGAAGCAATACAACCTCAATTTTATGAGTTAACATATCTAAACAGTTACATATGAATAAAATATGTAATTGTTTACTCTAAAAGGGTTAAAATCCCAAAATAATTCAAACTATCTTCATCAATACCAAAGTTATTAACAGTACCTTTCTAACTGAATTATTTAGCCTAGGGCAAGACTAACCATATACAACCACCCTGGAATAAATAATTTCAACAAAAACTATATTCTGCACTCCAATTAATGAATCATCATTTTGATGTCTTTTGACATAGCACTTCTCTCCTGTAAGCGGAAGATCCGTGTACCCCCATTAGCCCTCCTCATTCTCCCAACCATATTATGTGGGAGTGTGACGAAGGCACTTATTCCCCTGAGAGAGATAGTTATTCTCTTTCACGGGCAAATTGTGATTACTTGCAAAAAATAATTTATACAATGTATCATCTAATCTCATATGTTTTTTGTTTACTCTTTACTCCAGAATTCACTGGTTTCTTTTCTATCTTTTCATCTCTTCAGTCCACACAGGTTGATCTGCGCAGTCAGCTCTGCATAACAAAAAGTACGTCAAAACTATTTGATCTGTTGCCATGGCACCACTGAATATACTTTCCCTGAATGTTCAGGGAATAAATGTCCCTCAAAAAAGGACCAAAGCCTTCCGTACTTTCCATAACAAGAAGGCCCACATAGTATGCCTCCAAGAAACACACTTCACCAAAGATTCTACTCCAAAATACATTTCTCCTTTTTATCAACAAATTTACACGGCTTCTGCCTGTACCAAACAAAGGGGAACTCTAATTGCATTTCACCGATCCACACCATTCACCTTATCATCAGAAATTAAAGACCCAGAAGGTAGATACCTGATACTCATGGGTTATATAATGGATACAGCAATCACGGTGATTTCCTACTACGCTCCTAACAAACAACCTACACCATTCCTCTCACATATATTACAAGTGATTAATACACACAAAATAGGAACAGTGATAATGTGCGGGGATTCGAACCAGGTCCTCCTCCCATTTCTAGATAAATCACCTTTTACACCATCCAAAATAACCTCTAGATTACCTTTTTCTCAACTTCTTTCCAAATACAATCTGGTAGATTCGTGGAGAGAAAGTAACCCAATGAAAAATAAATTCACTTATTTCTCGCACCCTCATCAAACCTTCACCAGAATAGATCATATTTTTCTAACAATAGGAATGATACCAGAAATTATTGCATCAGATATAATTCCGATTCCGTGGTCTGACCATAATGCAGTATACACTACTATAGCCTCAGCCATACCAAAAGCGCATGACCCAACGTGGTACTTACCGGACATAATGCTCAAACACCCACTACATCAGATGGCCATTGAACAAGCTTTAAAGGAATACATATCAATTAATAATACAACAGACATTTCCCCAATAACACTGTGGGAAGCTCATAAGCCTGTCTTGCGTGGTACAATACAAAGACAAATGGCACTATTTAAACGGGAACGCAAAAATCTAGCAAAAAAACTAGAACTCAATTTTAATGCAGCCTACATATCATTCCAAGATAATCCATCTCTCAGAGTACAAAATCTCATCTGGAAAAATCTAGATTGGAATACGATCTATTTCTCACTGAGTCAGTTGATAAATCCCTCAAACGCTCCAAACACAATTTCTACATGAATACAAACAAACCAGGTACATATTTGGCTCGGGCATTAAATTCAACTAACAAATCTTTCAAACCAATACGTTTGAAATTATCAAAAAATGTTTATACTTGTAATCCAGTTAAAATAGTCCATAAATTTCACTCGCAACTTTATACAAGACAAACAATGAATTTAATCCTACAGAGGCTGAATCCTTCTTCTCAAAAATAACCTTACCTGAGTTGTCTCAGAATCAAAAAAGCAGTTTGGATGAGCCTATAACTATAGATGAAGTTTCTAACGCCATAAAAGACCTAAAACTTAACAAAAGACCAGGCCCAGACGGCTACTCGGCTTTATACTATAAAACATTCTCAGAAATACTCTCTCCCATTCTCACTGAAACTTTTAACAAACTTCTAGAAGGACATTCTTTTCGGCAAGAAACACTAATGGCAATTGTTTGTATGATCCCAAAACCCCTTTCTGATGATACTTCCTGTGTGAATTATCGGCCTATCTCTCTGTTAAACCTTGATATTAAATTATTAGCAAAAATAGTAGCAAAACGCCTCAATAGCATTATAGGAAAATTAATACATAGAGATCAAGTAGGCTTCATGCCAAATAGACAGGCAGGCGATAATATACGCAGGGCAGTGTTATTGGCACATATTGCTAAAAAACGGAAAATCCCTTTATGTTTTCTATCTCTCGATATTAAGAGGGCATTTGACACAGTATCCTGGCAATATATGCAATATTCATCACAAAAATGGGGTTTTGGACCCCACTTTTTAACATGGATCAAAGCATTATATAATAAACCCAAAGCCTATATAAAATATGCTGGATACAAATCTGATGCCTTTAATATCGAAAGAGGTACCCGACAGGGTTGCCCATTATCTCCCTTATTATTTGCCCTTATACTTGAACCCATGGCCCAATACATCAGAACAAACCAAACTATAACTGGCATTGAAGTAGGAGGTATTACACACAAATTATGTATATTTGCAGACGATATATTACTTTTTCTATCATCACCACAGGTCTCTGGTCCTAACTTAATACCATCTCTTGATGGATTTGCAGCCCTATCCGGCCTTATGATTAATCCTAAGAAATGCCTAGTGCTTAATATTTCGCTCACAAACATGGAATTGATCCCGGCTAGGGCTGCACTCCCATTCACATGGGCAGAAAAATCAATCCCATATCTTGGAATTCATTTAACAGCATCTCATTCTGACTTATTCTCAACCAATTATCCTCCTGTATTAAGACAGATCACAAATCTAATAAAACAATGGTCGCAACTTCCTTTATTTCTGGATAGGGAAGATTAATGCAATCAAAATGACTATTCTACCCAAATTGCTTTATCTATTCAGAGTCCTCCCTATTCCAATTCCTTCCTATTTTTTGAGAATAGTACAAAAAAGAGCAACTTCGTTTATATGTGGCTCTTCTAAACCACGTATACCTATACACACACTACATCTTCCCAAAAATAAAGGAGGCCTGGGATACCCTAATTTTACTAACTACTACAGAGCAGCACATTTGGCCAGTCTGTCCAAATACCATGCAAAACAGGAAATCCCATTATGGGTATTTATAGAGGCTTCAGAAAATGACCCTCTATTAATATCAAACTTGTTATGGCTTGATCCTAAAGACCGCTTTAAAATTCATAATCCCATAACTAAACACTTCTTATCTCTCTGGGATAAACTAAAAACCAAATATCAGTTACAATCTCCACACAATCCTCTCCTTTCTTTTATCAGAAATCCGGCCTTTTATCCGGCATGGATCTATCCAAATTCTTTTAAAGCTTGGACAACATCAGGCATTCAGACACTAAATGACTTCATAGCATCTAAATCATTCCTTTCATTCCCATTGCTTAGAGAAAAATATGATCTACCAAACTCTGAGATATTTAGATATCTCCAAATCAAAAATTTCTATACACCATTCCTAAAGGGGGATACACCATTATCCCAATTATCCATTTTTGAATCAATCTGTACAAAAGATCCATTTGCTAAAGGTACAATTTCATCACTTTATAATCAATTATATGGAGTAGTAAATCTTAATAGACCCTCTTACGTTCAGAAGTGGGAGGAGGACCTGGGACGAACTTTAGAAGACACAGACTGTTCTAACATATGGCTCACATCTAAGTCATCTTCACCCAACATCTTAGCACTGGAGACAAATTATAAAGTCCTAACTCGCTGGTACCTTGTACCCGCTAGAGTGGCAAAATATTCACCTAATACCTCAGCTCTTTGTTTTCGAGGATGCCCAGAAATAGGCACACATTTACACATATGGTGGACGTGCCTAGTAATCCAAACCTTCTGGAAGGAAGTCTTCGTGATTGCATCTAAAATATTTAAAAAAATAATACAACCAGATCCATATATAACTTTACTTAATCTAAAACCGGAATGGTTAACACTCTCTCAATTCAAACTTATGATCCAACTAATAACGGCTGCAAAACAAACAGTGGCCAAGGCATGGAAATCTCCTACATTGGTACTAGCAGAAACAATTCACAGAATGAATAATACAATGTCCCATGCTAAGATGGTAGCCATCGATCAAAATCAAATTCCAAAATTTGAAAAACTTTGGCATCCTTGGATAAAACAACAGTTCCTGTCAAATTTCAATGACTCTGTCCTGTTGCCATGGTAACAGATTAAATGACTTACAGAGACACCCATTCTAAAGCTTCAAAGAGAACTAAAAAGAATAATAAACTGACGAGCGGGACAACCTTGTGGACCATACCTCTGCCTTTCTACCCTTTTTCTTCTTTCTCTTTCCTTTTCTCCACCTTACGATTAAAGCTCATTATCAGAATTTATTTGACCTATATACACTCTACCTGTAAACAATATGTATAGTAGGTATAAATCATTTAAATACCTACAAAAGTAACTAAGGAAATGATATATATCTTTAATTTAGGTTTACGTGAACCCAATGTTTAATATTTGAAATTTCATGATATTTACCTATATAAACCCTACTGTAAAACAATGAGCTTACTTTATAGATCCTTGTAAACTTACTTTATGTATCTTTATAATATTGTATACTCAATCAACTTCTTTTGACAAGGAAAATAACCCCCCTATGTCTAATTAACAAGGGACACCAACCTCATTAAGGTTCATTAAAACAATACAAATTATTAAGGTTATTGTGGTAACTAGAAACCCCCCAAAAAAAATTTGAATACAATAATCTTTTGGATCATTTAGCACACATTGTAAAATAGATATTGTTTAAATCTCGAAAAAAAAAAGTTAAAAAAAAAATTATTTTCTACTTTAGTTCTGGAGATCTGGCTTTTAAAAAATATCATATTAGTCATGGCATGAGGATAAATCATGAAGAAAGTTGTTTGTGAGAACTCTGTGTGAATATGAGCAGCAAAACAACTTCATTCCTCTTGCATTATAAAGAAAAAAAGAATGCGCTGTATTAAAAGATCACAGAAGAGGAATGTGCTAGCTTCAATACGAAGGCTAGTTTTACCAGACCGAGCGCTTCCGTCTTGTACTTGCTTCAGAGCATGCGTCAGCTTGGGTCTGTCGGACTAGCACACAGACGACCGGTTTGTACGCTAGAAAGCAGAGTCCGTCGGACAGATTTGAAACATGTTTCAAATCTAAGTCCGTCAAACTTTTGAGAAAACAAAGTCCGCTGGAGCCCACACATGATCGGATTGTCCGACGAAATCCTAATACTAAAGACAAATCCACTTTGCACTACAAGTGCAAACTACAAGTGCAAATTGCACTTGAAATTGCACTGAAAGTGCACTTGGAAGTGCAGTTGCTGTAGATCCAAGGGGGACATGCAGGGAAAATAAAAAACAGCATTTTAGCTTGCACATGATTGGATAATTAAATCAGCAGAGCTTCCCTTCATTTCAGATCTACCTCTCAGATTTACAGTGACTGCACTTCCAAGTGCACTTTCAGTGCCATTTCAAGTGCACTTTGCACTTGTAGTTTGCACTTGTAGTGCAAAGTCAATTTGCCTTTCGTAAATAACTCCCATAATGTCATAGTGTCTGGTACCACATCCTTAAAAAATTATATACACAGGAAAAAACATAACCAAAGTTTAGGACTTTAAAGGTACAACATATTTAAGTAAAAAGTCAATGTTTTATTCTACAAATGTTAAAAAAATTTATAACATTAAAAATACAACAAAATTGCATGTATACATTACAAGCATTACAAGCTTGGGCAGTGAAATGCTTGCTGTAACTTCAACGCATTTCATGGGTCCATGTCCGCTTCATGGCAGACCACCGTTGAGGATTCCTGGCCTATCCCTGACCCATCTTCAAACTGTGACACATAGAGGGACTGAAAAATAGCAAGACAGCAACAAAGCACTCCTAAATACGATACACTAGTCCTGAGAGAGAGCCTGGTCCCCCCCCCAAACTTTCTTGGACTCTTAGTGTATTAACTTTTGAGGAGCTGACCTATCTTTCTCAGAAGTTTGCAATTGGTGGTTGTGTTTATCACTATGTTCATGAATGTTAAGTACAGAGCTTGACTGTAGTTACCTTCCTGATGACATGGGACCATTAAAACACATCAATGTTACAGCAAGCATTCCACTGCCCAAGCTTGGCGGGGATGATGAGTGATGATATACAATATAACATAATCCCATGTACTTATAATGTTTACATGCAATATTATTGTATTTTTAATGTTATATATGTTTTTTTAACATTTGTAGAATAAAATATAGACTATTTACTTAAATGTGTGGTACCTTTAAAGTCCTCTGCTCTTTAGTTAGGTTTTTTCTGTGTATATGGTTTCTTAGTATCTCTCTAATACAATAACTTTCCAGGACATTTCTCAAGGAATATGCATTACTTTTAGATCATAATAACCATAGTATGTTCTAAGTGCAATTGCTGTCCCTAGTGATCATTTCTCAGTCCTGCACTCTGATCAGCATATAGTCTACCCTTAGCCACAATACCTTCTGGATTCCAGGCCTCATTCTTAGAACTGCATATCCCTGGATGTCCTGGACACAGCATTATCTCTTAATCTTCAGCTGATATTACTGTATTACTGGGAATAAAAGGGAATCCATCTTCAGATTATAAAACCTCAACCTTTATTGACAACTTTAAAACTTTTAAAACAGACATTAACATTCACAGTTGGCCCGCTAAGCTTGTCTAAATATAATATCTTTCTTTGGCTGTCTTGCCATTGCTTCCACCACCTACAACTGAAAGTTTTAAAGTTATGAATACCAGACCAGGGCTAAAAGAAAATATTATCCTTCTTAACTGGGCCACACTTAATGTACTCCATTCCCTACTACCCCAGGCTGCTACTAATAAAAATGATCTATTTTCTTCTGATAACTATTTTCCTTCCTTTTTTATCTTTCTATAATAATTATGTCATCCTATCTGGCCTTCAGCTCACATTGTCAAGCTAAATAGATCTTCTTTAATCCCCAACTAATGTAGGTGACCACTTTTTATTTTATACAGGGACTTCTTCATACCCTTAAATCTGGATGCTAACCCCCTTCAGAATTTGTCTTATGCCGCATACACACGGTCAGACTTTTTGACAACAAAGGTCCGACGGTCTTTCCGACAGACTTTCGACGGAGTTACGATGGACTTTCGATGGTCTTTCTAACGACCGGACTTGCCTACACACGATCACACCAAAGTCCGACGGATTCGTACGTGATGGCGTACGACCGGACTAAAATAAGGAAGTTGATAGCCAGTAGCCAATAGCTGCCCTAGCGTCGGTTTTTGTCCGTCGGACTATCATACAGATGAGCGGATTTTTCGACCGGACTCGAGTCTGTTGGAAAGATTTGAAGTATGTTCCAAATCTAAACTCTGTCAGATTTTCGACCGAAAATGTCAGCTGCAGGTCCGATAAAGCCCACACATGGTCGAATTGTCCGCCGGACTCGGTCCGTCGGACCAGTCCGGTCGAAAAGTCTGCTTGTGTGTACGCGGCTTAAGTGTACCCACATCAGGCTAAACCACAAAAAATTAGATTTTGGGTTTAGGTCTGACAGGGGTTTATGGTGAACCCAGCTCATTCATAGCTTGAAGACCTGGCAAACTAGTGCAGAATTTCATCAATATACTATACTACTATTATAATCAACTATAATAAATACTGAAAAGGGGATTTTGGATAAGCCAGTCCCCTCAATATAAAATGTTGGGTTTCCAGAAACCATATTGACAGTGTGCTTATCTGTGGTAGAGAAAACAGATTAAGTGTATAGAAGAGATTAGTGTAAAGCATGTACACATTGGCTAGTCTCTTAAAATAGGTTTAAACCCTTAATGAATATCATGTAGATAGAAAAATGCTGTGTATCTTGGGGAATTTAAGGGTGGAGGAATGAAGGGTTAATGTTGCTGATGTCTGGCACATTTTTACAGCCTGTCCACATGCACTACAGTGATAACAGGCTGCTTGTGGTTTTTTCACATGACAATTTTCTCGTTAGCTTCAACTTTTTTAGTGCATGCATGCTTTTAAAAAAAAATGTTTAAAATAATATACCCCTAAGCACTGCACACCCCCACCTCAGGTTTACAGCAACCCTCTGTCATATCCCCATATCCCCAAAAATATGTTTGGTTGAATGTATATAAATTAATGTATTGATCTATCAGTGACATTTGCAGTGTGTGTTCAGCAGGCCCCTGAAATCCAGGCCTGATTTATTTTATTAAAAAGTCATCATACCCCCCTCATCCCCCCCTGCTGTAAACCCTCTCTCACATGAAATAACAGATATTATGCTAGTACCTGGAGCATATATCCTCTAACCTACAGATAGAGATGAGCTGTCGGTTCAGTCAAAAATTCCAGATTGGACCAAACTTCAGTTGTTTGGGGGTTTGGCCAAGCTACTCTCCCCCATCAGAGGTAACGGGGGAGAGTAGAGTAAAGTTAAACATTTAGCAGCGGTATTACTACTGCTGATAAATGTGACAGCTTCCTAGTTGGGGCTGATAATCAATAAAGAGCTGAGGGCTGCCAGTGTCCTAACAACCAGTGACATATCTCTACCCATTCATTCAGCTGCCAGCCCCAGTGCAAATTCAATGTCAATCGCATCCTTCCATAAAAGAAATCCCCATCAATCAGGATGATCCACCACTGACAATACTGATTCACCAATGCAATGAGCCATTATGCTGTTCACCCACTGCTACCCCCATTGCAAATACCAGATCCCTGTCTGCTGTATGTTAAGAAACTTTCCGAGAATCCTGGGTGACATTATTGACCAACTATGGTCATGAGCTTATTTGGTCAATGACATCATGCAGGATCACATTGCCAGCTGTTTTGTTTTTAAACAGAAATAAACCAACCAGGGAACTATCATTTAGTGATGGTAACGCTACTGCCATGCTAGCAATGGTTAGCAGAAGTAATGCTAGAGAGGCCCCATGTCATTTTTTTTTTGAATTGGCAGTGCATATTATTTACACAAAAAAGTGCACTGCTACAAACTAAGAGGGTTCCCACATAAAATTCATAAAAACCTTTATACAATTATGCAGCCAGAATAGGGGAGATGCAAACATGCAGCAGCCCTTCTGAACCATTACAGGACACATGCTCTTAACATTAGGAGGGGACTTTTCAAGAGGGAGCAGCAAATACATCCCCTTCTTTAAAAGAAACTATGTCCCCAAGGGCTTAATCCCTAAATCTGATGTACTAAGAGGATGTTGGGGTCTGCGGGGAGACTTATCAGAATTTGGAAACCCCTGTGAAATAAGGGGGTCCCCAGATATCCAGCCCCACAAGGTGAATAAGTATGGGGTACCTTCTTGTTACTCATTCACAAAAAAGGAAATTAAAATACCTGTGCAACAAAAAAAGTTCTTTTAGTTACATAGTTACATAGTTAGTAAGGTTGAATAAAGAAACCAGTCCATCCAGTTCAACCTGAGTGAGTACACCCTCACATCAGTCCCTACCCTCAAGAAACCCACAATCCAAGGTCCCCAACTCACATTCATATACTAGGGCCAATTTTGGACAGAAGCCAATTAACCTACCAGCATGTCTTTGGAGTGTGGGAGGAAACCGGAGTACCCGGAGGAAACCCACGCAGGCACAGGGAGAACATGCAAAATCCAGGCAGGTAGTGTTTCGAACCAGCGACCCTTTTTACTGCTAGGTGAGAGTGCTACCCACTACACCACTGTGCCGCCACAGTCATCAGTTATCAGATACAAATAATAAAAATGTTCCCTGATGTAAACCAATTATCAATCACAGCAGCATACATCCACATCAATCATGAGGACCCACCACATCAGACAATGTTCATCCACTGCTGCCCCCATTGCAAATGACAGTTGCATGGCCATCTATTGTATGTAAACAAAGAAGTGAAGGCTGCTGGTGATATCAATGACCAAATATTGTAATGAATATACCTGTATTTGGTCAATGATGACATCCAGGATACCCAGCTCATTTATTTATATTCAAAAGACAGCAGGAATCTGTAATTTAGTGGCAGTAATGCTACTGCTGCTAAACAACAGATTCCTTGGTTTGTTTACAAACAGAAGCTGGCCAGGGATCTGTCATTTAGTGTGGGTAGTGATACCCCTGCTAAAAGACAGCTCCTCAGTTGCTGTAAAAAACAATGCCAGGTTTAAAGGAGTAGTTGTACTTCTGTGCAACTGCTCTGCAACTTCACTTGTAGGTTTAAGGCAGCCAACAAGCCCATTATTTAAAGGATTTGTGTATGTTTAATGTTGCCCCTTAAGCTTCATTAAAAGGCACTCTCCCCAATGAACAGTATTTTTAAAAAAAATATCCCCCATGGCAGTAGCCACACCACACCGCACACACACACACACACACACACACACACACATTGGTCTTAAAAAAAGCCAGGAAAAATTTTCTTGATGGGTTTTCTGGTCTTCCTATTAAACTGAACTTTGTCTGGTTAACTGATCCCTAATGATGATATGAATAGTCTATTGTCATGCTAGCAATTGCTTTTACTGCAGGACACCAGACTGATAAAAAGAAATAGAATTTTGGCTTTCAATATACACTGTATTTCATATCATTTATATGTTTCTGTTCCCTGAGTATTATTCTGTAGTCTACTTTTTTATCTCAGGGGAAAAAAATATCATTACAGACACCACAGACAGCATAAACCACTCACTTTTGACTTGCCTTTTGCTGTTACTGACAAAGTACTTTCGGTGCAGAGAGGCAAAACCTGCTTCCTGCACAGTTGCCCCCCAGAAATAGGGAACAAGGGGGAAGGGGAGGACATGGCATCAGGTAAGAGCCAAAATGACAATTCAAGGTTGTCTCAGGCTGGAAAGAAAGTTTGTAAATAACACTGTGGTCACTCACACTTTTTTGTCCTTTTTTGCTTTCCGCCTAAAACAGCCTTGCATTTTATTGCTGGTTCTTTCATAAGAGGCATCTGTGTTTTCTGGATGTTTGCTCTTTAAGCTGTACAACTTTCCATATGATTTGAATAAGTCTTACCAGCTTCAAATAAAAGAAAGAAATATCAAAACCAATTGCCATGCAGCAAGCATGCTATGTCTAATCTGCAAAGATATGAATACACAGCATTACCTTCTGTTTCTCAAAGGGGGAAGAGCAAATGATATTTCACAAGAGACTACATTGAGAGCCTTCTGTTTCTAAATTAAATATGCATGTTCCTACTGAAGCCATATTGTGGCTGTATAATATTACAGATGTGCAAAAAACTAAATGTCAGACTATTGTTTTTTTCCCTAATACTTAGTTCCATGGATCAAGTGATACCTAATGCAATAAGTCTGCATCTAAGTGCTACTATTAATTATAAAATGTCACATACAGAATGCAAACTATAAACATGCTGACTTGTTAGAGAAAAGTTTAAGACAATGTTAAGTTTTTAACTCAATTCCATCTTTCTCATAATCTTAAATGGATCAGATTAAAGTGAACTCTACTTTTTTCCTAAAGTTTATTAATTTTTTTTTTTTAGAGGCAGAATTTCTGTCACATTTCTCTTTCTATTTGTGTCCCCACTGGAGAGGTTTCAGTTCACTTTTTATTCTGAAGACATATAAGGAAGTAAATAGATAATGCTCAAAAATGAAGGGGAATCCTAAATTTGACATGCCTCATTGAAACAGGTGGGGTATAATGTTGGGTGAATATCTTTTCACTCCTTATTATGTTGAGGGAAAACAGGATTCATTGAAGAGCAAAACCTGCCCTCCTTTGTGTCAGGCACCTCATCTTTTCAAGGATAAAATCCAATTTATGAACCTTCTGGTCAGAGATTTTCTCAATCCAATGGTGGCTCTCCTGAACAACAGATCTGGGTCCCTGACCCACCGCCAGTTTAAGCTACTGCTCCAAATCACTACTGCTGCCAAGCAGACCATTGCAAAAGCCTGGAAATCCTCTACCTTATGTATTCTCACAGCAAAGCATAGAATCACCCAAGCCATAATCCAAGCTAAGATAGAGCCAATACTATTGGACAAAATTCCAAAATTCAAGAAACTCTGGAACCCCTGGGTGTCCCACTCCCTACCCCCTGGCATTGACGAGACCCTATTGTGCCCATAACCTTTTATACGTGCTTTTTCCACCCTTCCCTTGGAGTCTGCCATCACACCCCTGCCCCACCAGGGGGCTCCTCCTCCTTCCTCCTTCTGTCTTTCCCATCCCCTCCTCCCTCACCACACGTCCCACTCCCCCTCTAATCTCTTCCCCACCTTGGCTTTCCCATCTACCCTTACCCCCTTTCCCCCTGCTCAATCTTTTTCCTTTCAATCATACTATCTCCTATATCCCCCCCCCCCCGTGGCTCTCCTACCCCTGGTTTGGATTCCTAACCAGACTTACCCTCATACATGCCCATATCTTCTTCCCTTTTCTTCAGTCTCCCAGATTTCTTGAGCCCCTTGACATGCTCCTACTCAGATGTCAAGTTGCCCCCTCCACTAAATGTCTGGGTAGAACATGAAAAATGTAAGCTTTTAAGCTTGTAAACCTCCTCCTCACCCCATCTTCCCCCAAATCCTAACCCTTGCTGTTAATGTATTGTAAACCCAGAAATTTTCAACCTGCCCTTATGCAACTTAGGGTCAATTATCCTCCCCGTTATCTATTGATAGGCCATCTGGCCTTATTTGTTCTTTCCTGAATTCCTCTTGATGTTATATTTTACTTGCTTAGTACCTATGGTCCTTATTCTATTATTTGTTTCCTTATACTGGAGGCTATAGGTTCTTTTTTTCAATAAATGTGTTTGTATGCGAAAATGGGGACCGATGGTGTTGCCTTCCCCTCACGGTACAGTTTTCACCCAGATGGGGTGTCTGGAGGTGCTAGACAATACCCCGTTCCTTGGATTTAGCATCCAGAATTGCTTATATTGTTTATACATGACTATTACTATTGTTCAGTCTTTCGTATACTTTACATGCAATACTACCTACTGGTTGATAACATACAACAGTTACTGATCATCTCTTTTTTTCCTCTCTTTTTAAACTCAAAAAAAATATTGAACAATAAAAAAATAAAAAAAAAATAAATGCAATTTATGATTCATGTCTTTACTGCTGCTAAAGCAGATGATGGGCAGAACTTGGAAACTTTATATTCTTTCTGTAGCCAAAACCAGGTCCAGAATCATGCAGATTATGCTTTATGAGAAAAGTGGAAGCAAGACTGTCTGACAAACTAAATAAATACTTAGCTTATACCTGGAAGAAAAACTTGCTCAAAGTGGCTGTTCCAAAATATCAGCTCCCCTGCCAATTAGGGTGCAGGCTCAGTATGCAAGATACATATGAGCAAAAATAATTCGGGTGGTCGCACTACAAGAAAATATCTTTATTGAAGAAAAAGTCCATACAATCACAATAAAAATGCACAGCAGCTAAAGCGTTTCACACCACTCTTACTGGTGCTTATTCATAGCTACATAACAAATGAACAACAGTGATATATATTACAGATAAAAAATACTTGATTTATTTAAAATGTTGATGCCCACACAATCATGTGATGGTTCAGGTCCACGCAATGGTAATGGGAACAGCTGAAACCCAGATGGTAACCCTTTGTTGGTATTAGAACCAGGTGGAAACAAAGCCTGCACGATGGGCTCTAGATTCTTGTGAATAAGTTTCCATTAGTGAAAATACACCTCATGTATAGAATCCTAAAAGCAAAAAATGAACATAAAAATGTGTAATGAACAGAGTATATTCATAAACAATCATAGATGTTACCAATTTGATTTATATTATATCCGAAAATGAAAGCATATGTAAAAAAAATGCAATAATCAAAAATGTATATTTAATATCCTATATAACCAAAGTGGATAGTTATAGTTTCTCCAAATACAAAAGTGAAAAAAACAAAGAAACTATAACTAGTAGAACTAGTAGAGCAGAACCCTTATGACATTGCTGAAGAAACCGTGCCTTGTCTGGATACACAAAAATGATGATGTAAATATGAAAGATGAAAAATTCAAAAACATATAAAAAGACAAAATCAAAATCCCATATCCAGAATAAAAGTCAACCAGCACGGTCACCAGCAAGTCACTTTGAAAATAATACACTGTAAAGGGAAACCCCACATGAATACTAAAGTATCCCAATACAAGCGTATATACAGTATCTCACAAAAGTGAGTACACCCCTCATATTTTTGTAAATATTGTATTATATCTTTTCATGTGAAAACACTGAAGAAATAACACTTTGTTACAATGTAAAGTAGTGAGTGTTTTGCTTGTATAACAGAGTAAAATTGCTGTTCCCTCAAAATAACTCAACACACAGCCAATAATGTATAAACCGCTGGCAACAAAAGTGAGTACACCCCTAAGTGAAAATGTCCAAATTGGGATCAAAGTGTCATTATTTTGTGTGGTCACCATTATTTTCTAGCACTGTCTTAACCCTCTTGGGCATGGAGTTCACCAGAGCTTGACAGGTTGCCACTGGAGTCCTCTTCCACTCCTCCATGAAGACATCACAGAGCTGGTGGATGTTAGAGACCTTGCGCTCCTCCAACTTCCATTTGAGGATGCCCCACAGGTGCTCAATAGGGTAGGTCTGGGGATATGCTTGGCCAGGCCTTCACCTTTACCCTCAGCTTCTTTAGCAAGGCAGTGGTAGTCTTGGAGGTGTATTTGGGGTTATTAGCATGTTGGAATACTGCCCTGCAGCCCAGTCTACGAAGGGAGGACATCATGCTCTGCTTCAGTATGTCACAGTACATGTTGGCATTCATGGTTCCCTCAATGAACTGTAGCTCCCGAGTGCCAGCAACACTCATGCAGCCTCAGACCATGACATTCCCACCACCATGCTTGACTGTAGGCAGGACACACTTGTCTTTGTACTCCTCACCTGGTTGCCCCCACACACGCTTGACACCATATGAACCAAATAAGTTTATCTTGGTCTGATCAGACCACAGGACATGGTTCCACTAATCCATGTCTTTTGTCTGCTTGTCTTCAGCAAACTGTTTGCAGGCTTTCTTGTGCATCGTCTTAAGAGGCTTTCTTCTGGGATGACAGCCATGCAGACCAATTTGATGCAGTGTGCGGCATATGGTCTGAGCACTGACAGGCTGACCCCCCCCACCCCTCCAACCTCTGCAGCAATGCTGGCAGGACTCATACATCTATTTCCCAAAGACAACCTCTGGATATGACGCTGAGCATGTGCACTTAACTTCTTTGGGTGACCATGGCGAGGCCTGTTCTGAGTGGAACCTGTCTTGTTAAACCACTGTATGGTCTTGGACACCATGCTGCAGCTCAGTTTCAGGGTCTTGGCAATCTTCTTATAGCCTAGGCCATCTTTATGTAGAGCAACAATTCATTTTTTCAGATCCTCAGAGAGTTCTTTGCCATGAGGTGCGATGTTGAACTTCCAGTGACCAGTATGAGAGAGTGAGTGCGATAACACCAAATTTAACACACCTGCTCCCCATCCATACCTGAGACCTTGTAACACTAACAAGTTACATGAATCCGGGGAGGGAAAATGGCTAATTGGGCCCAATTTGGACATTTTCACTTAGGAGTGTACTCACTTTTGTTGCCAGCGGTTTAGACATTAATGGCTGTGTGTTGATTTATTTTAAGGGGACAGCAAATTTACACTGTTATACAAGCTGTACACTCACTACTTTACATTGTAGCAACGTATCATTTCTTCAGTGTTGTCACATGAAAAAGATATAATAAAATATTTACAAAAATGTGAGGGGTGTACTCACTTTTGTGAGATACTGTATGTATAACAGCAATTCTCGATTATAGCCCTAAAACAGATACTAATGATGGTAATGGTAAAACTGACAATACAGCCAAAATGGAAACACATTAAGCTTGACCTCGTGTCACATTCAGTACGTTGGTCGGACGATCCGCAGGTTGTGGGACTGTCTACACCAGGGGTCTCCAACCCCCGGGCCGCGGCCCACTACCGGGCCACAGCCTGTTTACAGCCAGGCCACGAAGTCTGCAACCCACTACTCCACTGCACTGCCTCTGTGCTTAGTGACAATTTGCATTTAGGAAAGTGCATCTGGTGGCATGTGCAATCTGCATCTGGTGGCATGTAACTGTGGCAATCTGCATCTGGTGGCATGTGACTGTGGTATGTGGCAATCTGCATCTGGTGACATGTGGCAAGTGACTGTGGCAATCTGCAACTGGTGGCATGTGGCAAGTGACTGTCGCAATCTGCATCTGGTGGCATGTGGCAAGTGACTGTGGCAATCTGCATCTGGTGGAATGTGGTAAGTGATTGTGGCAATCTGCGCCTGGTGGCATATGGCAATCTGCATCTGATGGCATGTGTCAATCTGCATCTGTTGGCATGTGACTGTGGGAATCTGCATCTGGTGGCATGTGACTGTGGCAATCTGCATCTGATGGCATGTGGCAGTCTGCATCTGGTGGCATGTGACTGTGGCAATCTGCATCTGGTGGCATGTGGCAATCTGCATCTGGTGGCATGTGGCAATCTACATCTGGTGGCATATGACTGTGGCATGTGGCAATCTGCATCTGGTGGCATGTGGCAATCTGCATCTGGTGGCAGGTGATGTGGCAAGTGGCAATCTGGAGATAGGCACCGTGGAAAGCTGCATCTGGTGGCAGATTCTGCATTATGGTGAGTTGAACTATTTAATTTTATATTACCTAATAATAATAAAAATAATGCACTTCAATCATCGTGACACCATATTAACCATGGTGTTGTGATGATTGAGGTGCTAACACCAGCCATTTCCGCGAAAAACCGCATCGTTACCCAGACCCCCCCCCCTTGGGCCTTGGCACAATTTTCATCCACAATGCTGGTCCCCAGTGCCAAAAAGGTTGGGGACCACTGGTCTACATGACCACCTATACGATATAGTGAAAAATCACAATACCAATGTCGCAAGACACTGGAATGATATAATCAGAAGGACGTGTCTAACTCGGTCATTCATCTGTACAAAAGATAGTATTGCCAGCTAGAGGAGGTGACAAATTTAGGATTCTGTGTAAAAGATAGGTATATTGGATATCTCTCTTTAATACGAGAAAGCCAGCAGGTTTAAACTTCGAATGGGATGTTTCCCGTTTCTGCAAGTAAATATCTATATATGATTATGTGGAATTCTACAAGGTCAAGCTTAATGTGTTTCCATTTTGGCTGTATTGTCGGTTTTACCATCACCATCACAGTGTATTCTGTTCAAAGTGACTTGCATGTGACCGTGCAGATTGACTTTTAATCTGGATATGGGATTTTGATTTTGTCTTTTTATATGTTTTTGAATTTTTGAATTTTTCATCTTTCATATTTACATCGTCGTTTTTGTGCATCCAGACAAGGCACAGTTTCTTCAGCAATGTCACAAGGGTTTTCTGCTCTACTAGTTCTACTAGTTATAGTTTCTTCATTTTTTCATTTTTGTATTTGGAGAAACTATAACTATCCATTTTGGTTATATAGGATATTAAATATACATTTTTGATTGCATGTTTTTTTTTTTACATATGCTTTTATTTACGGATATAATATAAACCAAATCGGTAACATCTATGATTGTTTATGAATATACTCTGTTCATTACATATTTTTATCTTCATTTTTTGCTTTTAGGATTTTATTTATGAAGTGTATTTTCACTAATGGATACTTATTCATGAGAATCTAGAGCCCATCGTGCAGGTTTGGTTCCACCAGGTTCTAATACCAACAAAGGGTTATTATCTGGGTTATATCTGTTCCCATTACCATTGAGTGGACCCGAACCATCACATTGTGTGGGCGTCAACATTTTGAATAAATCAAGTATTTTTTATCTGTATATATATATATATATATATATATATATATATATATATATATATATATATATATATATATATACACTACCGTTCAAAAGTTTGGGGTCACCCAAACAATTTTGTGTTTTCCATGAAAAGTCACACTTATTCACCACCATACGTTGTGAAATGAATAGAAAATAGAGTCAAGACATTGACAAGGTTAGAAATAATGATTTGTATTTGAAATAACATTGTTTTTACATCAAACTTTGCTTTCATCAAAGAATCCTCCTTTTGCAGCAATTACAGCATTGCACACCTTTGGCATTCTAGCTGTTAATTTATTGAGGTAAGCTGGAGAAATTGCACCCCACGCTTCTAGAAGCAGCTCCCACAAGTTGGATTGGTTGGATGGGCACTTCTGGCGTACCATACGGTCAAGCTGCTCCCACAACAGCTCAATGGGGTTCAGATCTGGTGACTGTGCTGGCCACTCCATTACCGATAGAATACCAGCTGCCTGCTTCTGCTGTAAATAGTTCTTGCACAATTTGGAGGTGTGTTTAGGGTCATTGTCCTGTTGTAGGATGAAATTGGCTCCAATCAAGCGCTGTCCACTGGGTATGGCATGGCGTTGCAAAATGGAGTGATAGCCTTCCTTATTCAGAATCCCTTTTACCCTGTACAAAGCTCCCACCTTACCAGCACCAAAGCAACCCCAGACCATCACATTACCTCCACCATGCTTAACAGATGGCGTCAGGCATTCTTCCAGCATCTTTTCATTTGTTCTGCGTCTCACAAACGTTCTTCTTTGTGATCCAAACACCTCAAACTTGGATTCATCCGTCCACAACACTTTTTTCCAGTCTTCCTCTGTCCAATGTCTGTGTTCTTTTGCCCATCTTAATCTTTTTCTTTTATTGGCCAGTCTCAGATATGGCTTTTTCTTTGCCACTCTGCCCTGAAGCCCAAAATCCCGCAGCCGCCTCTTCACTGTAGATGTTGACACTGGTGTTTTGCGGGTACTATTTAATGAAGATGCCAGTTGGGGACCTGTGAGGCGTCTGTTTCTCAAACTAGAGACTCTAATGTGCTTATCTTCTTGCTTAGTTGTGCAACGCGGCCTCCCACTTCTTTTTCTACTCTGGTTAGAGCCTGTTTGTGCTGTCCTCTGAAGGGAGTAGTACACATCATTGTAGGAAATCTTCAATTTCTTTGCAATTTCTCGCATGGAATAGCCTTCATTTCTAAGAACAAGAATAGACTGTCGAGTTTCAGATGAAAGTTCTCTTTTTCTGGCCATTTTGAGCGTTTAATTGACCCCACAAATGTGATGCTCCAGAAACTCAATCTGCTCACAGGAAGGTCAGTTTTGTAGCTTCTGGAAGGAGCTAGACTGTTTTTAGATGTGTGAACATGATTGCACAAGGGTTTGCTAATCATCAATTAGCCTTCTGAGCCAATGAGCAAACACATTGTACCATTAGAACACTGGAGTGATAGTTGCTGGAAATGGGCCTCTATACACCTATGTAGATATTGCACCAAAAACTAGACATTTGCAGTTAGAATAGTCATTTACCACATTAGCAATATATAGAGTATATTTGTTTAAAGTTAGGACTAGTTTAAAGTTAGCTTCATTTAAAAGTACAGTGCTTTTCCTTCAAAAATAAGGACATTTCAATGTGACCCCAAACTTTTGAACGGTAGTGTATATATATATATCACCGTTGTTCATTTGTTATGTAGCTATGATTAAGCACCAGCAATGCCCCGTACACACGGTTGGATTTTCCGACGGAAAATGTGCGAACGGAGCGTGTTGTCGGAAATTCCGACCGTGTGTGGGCTCCATCGGACATTTTCCATCGGATTTTCTGACACACAAAGTTTGAGAGCAGGCTATAAAATTTTCCGACAACAAAATCCGATCGCGTCAATTCCGACCGCGTGTTGACAATTCCAACGCACAAAGTGCCACGCATGCTCAGAAGAAATTCCGAGACGGAACAGCTCGGTCTGGTAAAATTAGCATTCTGAATGGATAGAGCACTTTCGTCACACTGCAATGTAAAAAATTGTTTAATACAGCGCACTCTCTTCTTCTTTATAATGCAGGAAGAACAAAGTAGTTTTGCTGCTGATATTCACACAGAGTTCTTACAAACTTCTTTCTTTATTATTTATTGTGATTCCCTCAATATATTATGATTTGTCACATCTGACCAAAAATCTATATAATTTTTTATGTTTCTTTTTTTTTTTTTTTTAAGGCCTGATGTGATTTTTTTTTTAATTTGGTTTGTCTTTTTTTCAGGGCTGATCTTGTTTTTTTTATTTGAGTTATTTAACATCCAGAATATTTTTGTGTGTGTTTTGTGTGTCCAGTTACCACAACACCATTATTATCTTGTATTATTTAATCTCAAGGAGGTTGCTTGGTGTTGGTGTCTCTTGGTAATTTCACATTGTATTTTGAAATGTACCTGAATCCTCACAAACTGTCCTTTTTGAATGAAAACACACATAGGCGAGTCTAATGCCGCGTACACACGAGCGGACTTTACGGCGGACTTTGCCCGGCGGATTTTTCGTCGTACTTTCCGACGGACTTTCTGAATGAACGGACTTGCCTACACACAATCCACCAAAGTCCGTCGAATTCATACATGATGACGTACGACCGGACTAAAACAAGGAAGTTCATAGCCAGTAGCCAATAGCTGCCCTAGCGTGGCTTTTTAGTCCGTCGAACTAGCATACAGACGGCGGACTTTTCGACCGGACTCGATTTCAACGGATAAATTTTAAACAAGTTTCAAATCTAATTCCGTCCAACTTTTGAGAAAACAAAGTCCGCTGGAGCCCACACACATCGAATTGTCCGACGAAATCCAGTCCGCCGGGCAAAGTCCGCCGTAAAGTCCGCTCGTGTGTACGCGGCATAATTGAAACCAAGAAACCTTTATTAAGGGCTCAGAACCAAACAAAGAGGGAGGCAACGCTGGAGAAACAGTAGAAATTGGTGAAGCCTTTGACCCCCAGGGCACACATCAATTATTTTACTGCAAAATTGGTGGCCTGAGGAGTCCATATCTAAGGGAGTGCAGTCTGGTCCAGAAGTCCCAGAGATCCTGAAAGCAGCAGATGACATCTGTGTCCCCAGGCTGTGGTCATACAAGAGACTGCATCTTTTGTCAGACCAGACTAAACCCAGGCCATCACTCTCTGGTCTTCCTTCCACGCTTCCTTCCACGCTGTGGCTGTGGTGGTGTCGTTGTGGCAGGAGGAGGAGGAGGAAGATGTTCCAACTCAATCACGTGGGTATTGGGTGTGATTTCGCCCCTCACCCCCTTAGTTAAGACTTTATAAAGAAGGTCCTCACACAGCTGGCATTGGCCCTCCTGCATGCCCTGCAGTTTGGTGGTAGCCATGCAGGCAAAGGCCTCTTCAGGAGTGGGGGTGGCTCTGAGGGACGCAGAAGCCTCCTGAATTAAACCTGAGAGCTGAATCCTGCACGTGACTCCCCTTCCTGGGTCTTTTGTTTGGAAGGCAGAGGGGAGGAACCTGCGATTCGGTCAGGCTCCTACTGGTCCCAGGCTTCTCCTGGCTGCCACTTAGCCCCGCCTCCTCCTGGCTGCCACTAACCCCCGCCTCCTCCTGGCTGCCACATTCCACAGCCTCCTCCTGTGTGCCACATTCCAGAGCCTCGTCCTGGCTGAGGTCTTCCTGTGTATAAAAAAGGGACATAGTTTTAATTTTTAACTTCATCAATCACACACAATTTTCATATCATGACTGTTGCAGATTGAATGTTGACAAATATAAAAGACTATCCTTCTGAGCCCAGCATTTTTCATTCTTGTCCCAATTATTTTTGCCCACTACTGTCTATTGTCAAACACTTTTAAATCACCAATTAGTGATCAATAATAACATCTAGCAAACATCATTTATTTTTTGACCAGAAATCTGTAGACGAATGCTATACCTGGCTCAAGCTGGGCTCCTCCACTTCTTCCTGGCTGGAAGTCCCAGGTTGGACATCGGAAGACTCAGCTGGGGTGGAAGGAAGAGTGGAAGGATGGGTTGAGAGGGATTTCCTGACTCCAGTCTGGTCTGACAGAAATCGCAGTCTCTCATAGTACCACAGCCTGGGGACATAAACGTCATCTGCTGCAGCTCTGGATCTCTGGGAATCCGTGACCTTCTTGCGCTCCCTAAGATAAGTGCTCCTCAGGCCACCAATTTTGTCTTTTAAATAAGGGATGGTTGCTGTGGGGACCACCGGCTTCACCAACTCCAGCAGTTTCTCCAGCGCTGTCTGCCTCTTTTGTTTATGATTATAATGTGGATGTTTCACCTGCCACAGACAGGGCAGCTCCCTGTACTTGTCTATGAACAGGGGGAGGAAGTTGTGGTCATTGAAGCCATCCATTTTCTCTGCAAGACACAACACAAGACAAACCCTAATGTCAGGCAAAACTCTCCTAATCTTGTTACAATATAGGCCTCAATATAGAAGCAGTATAGGCTCAAGTTTAGATCTTATCTTCGTTATCACGATCGGCGCCTCCGATACTCCTTCCTTCGCTCACAGATCGTACGTACTACGCACGCGTGTTACGCTTTATACACACTGCGCATGCGTGAAACTCCGCCCGCACCTGACATTCTTTCTATTCTATTCCCCGCCCCTTCTCGTCCGGCGCAATGGGGGAAGAGCACATGGCGGAGACACAGCAGGTGTCAGATAATTACAGCAACGCGGAGGAGGGGGAGGAAAGCCCGGAGCCTGAAACGTCCCGATCCAGAAGGAGATGATTTAAGGCCTCAAATATGTCCTTTGGGGAGATGTTGGAGATGGTGAAACGGTGGTCGGACCTAAAATTAAGAGAGCACGAGCAGTACAGAAAGATCCGGAGAGTGCTGCAAAAAAGTAAGTAGTTGTGCTGTGTTCCTACTTGTATGTTTATTACGTTCATGCTGCTCCATGTGCTTTTCTTAACTGTTATCCAGTTTAAAATGGCAACTTTCATGTTCATGGGCACATTATTCGTTTGTATAAAACATTGTTCATTCGGCCTAGAAAACACCATCGTTTTGGCCATATGCATTTGCCCACATTTTTTATGACCTACTTGTCTGCAAATAATTTGGTTGTGTAGATGGGTTTGCAACTAGAATGAAATGCAAACTAGATTCTGTGTAAGGAGAGGACACTCAGCAGCAGTTTTCACATCTGGACGCTGGAGCACTAGTGTGGGACACATGAACACCCTTTTTATTAGGGGGCCCACACAGGTGTTCCAGTGTATACTATAGGGGTGTCTCCATCTGTGAAGCTTGTACAAAACAGGTAAAGTATTGAAGCTTGACAAAGGACAATAAAAATTCTACATCTTGGAACTCTGCCAAAATAGACAATTGTACCCCACTTCCAAGCAATGTTTCATATTCCTATTTTTGCCATCAAATATCTGTGTGTTAAGTATACCTATTTTTTTTTTACATAGGGGATAAAAGACTCAGAGGACACCCCTCATCCGAGGAGACCACAGACCCCCCACCTCTGGAAGAAGGGGAAATCCACCCAAGCCAAGCAGAGCAGGAGGAGGAAGACGTGGTGGAAATTGGCACCACATCAGGTGAGTGTCTGCGACCACAGGCTCAGGTAAGAGATGGATGCCGGCATATTTATAATACATGGTGTTTTTTTGTTTCTATCTTTTTAGGTGATCGTGATGTTGTGGATCCAGGGCATTTCACCTCAGAAAGTGCACAGATCCTGATTGGGGAGATCATGGGGTGTAATAGGGACTTGGAAAACATCCTGAAAAACATCAATGATGTTCAACAAAAAATGAAGAACATCATTGATGTTTTAGGGAGAGTTTAAAACCCCTCAAAATCCCTCTTTTTTTAGCGCTTTTTGTGAGCTAAATTTTTTTTACAATTTTTGGACATATTTGTGAAAAGCCAAATCTTGAAAAGGCACACAGTGTGTCAACATGTGCTATCTGCCATCATGGGAGATAAATGGATGCGTTTTGGGGGTGTAACCCCTTCCTCAATAATAAAGTAGCTGTGAGGAAGGGGTTGCACCCACAAAACACATCCCTTGATCCCCCGTGATGGCAGCTAGCACATGTTGACATTCGGCAATTGATGTGCATCTTCAAAATTTGGCTTTTCTAGGGGTGACTTCACCCCATCTGAACGCAATATCAAACACAGTTTGTAAATACTCATGTCTGATATTGCCTTCAAGTTCTACCAAATGTGAACTTTGTAAGTTCAAGATTTGTGTCTTTCTTGTTGGTTTTAAACATGCCTGTTTTATCTTAAATGGACATTTCTACTTTTTCTAATGTGACCCCAAGAATTGTTATACAACAAACATGTTGGTTTGTTTTAAAAACCTTTTCTAAATGCACATGTGATTGTGCTGGTATTAAAAAGATTGTTAATCAAGAATGTGTGGATTATTGTTTCAACGCTCCAAAACTTTTGTTGTGCTCTAATTGTTTTTTCTGTGACAATGGGGGTTATTTCCTAAGGGAAAATCCACTTTGCACTACAAGTGCAGTTTCAAGTGCACTTGTAGTGCAAAGTGTCTTTGCCTTTAGTAGATAACACCCAACACTGCGTTGTAATGTTACACAATCACGCCATTTTCAGGACTCACCACATTTCTGTCAGGGTCAGCTAAAAGAAACACAAGCAGTAAATGTCACCAAATATTTTAGTATTTAATTTTTTTTTTATTTTAAAAAGGTTTCAGACATTGTCTGGCATATTGATAGCCCCCCTACCCGCAAAGTATTCAAGGTATCTTAGACGGACATCACAGGCACTCAGGGGGGGGCAAGCCAGGATGGCCACTTTCAAGCGCCGTCAGGGTTGGTTCATTTTGAATTCCAGCCTTAGGCCCAACTGAGCCAGCATAGTTGGCAGAATGTTGCCATAAAAAGTTGTGTAGAACACAGCACGCCAGGATGATATGATTCAGTTTGTACTCAGCCATGTGTATGGGTGTAAGAAATAGGCGTAACCGGCTGGGCATGATTCCAAACGTGTTCTCCACCACTCTTCTGGCTCTGGCCAGCCAGTAATTAAAAACCCTCTGGTCCGGGGTGAGGGTCCTCATCGGAAATGGCCGCATAAGATGGTCCCCCAGCGCAAACACTTCATCCGCAATGAAGACGAATGGGAGTCCTTCCACATTGTCTTCTGGAGGTGGTAAGTCCAAGCTGCCATTCTGGAGACGCCTGTAGAACTCCGTCTGGGCGATGACTCCACCATCAGACATCCGGCCATTCTTCCCCACGTCCACATACAGGAACTCGTAAGTAGCCGACACCACCGCCAACATCACAATACTATTGAACCCCTTATAGTTGAAATAGTATGACCCCGAGTTGGGTGGTGGGTCAATGTGGACGTGTTTCCCATCAATTGCCCCTCTCCAGTTAGGAAAGTCCCACCGCTGGGCAAAGTGGGAGGCCACAGTTTGCCATTCCTGTGGCGTGGAAGGAAACTGTAGAGTCAAACAAGAAAAACAAATTAGTCATTTTGCACATAAACAGGGAAAGCAGATTAGACACAAACATTCTTGGCCAACATCAAGATAACATTTATTTGAGGGAGTTTTTAAAGACCAAAGTATAAGGTACACCTATCAGACCCCCCCCTCTCATGGGCCATTTCTAACATTTTAGGGGAGGGGGAGCTCTTGGACAGGTAACCCTCTCCACTTCATTGAGAGATGAATGCCTAAATAATGTTTATTACTTTTGCCAGCCCCTCCTTAGTTACACTATTGGCAGCCCACTGGACAGGTAAGAAGTGTCATAATACAAAGATATAAATACACATTGTACACATTTTAGCACATTTGGACATTCTGCTATTACCTATCAAGATAATAATAGGATACAAAAACTTTAAACAGTACCATTTGAAAGTATACAGGCAGGCCCTTGCACTACATGATTGGGGAATTCATCCATAAATCTGACCACAAAAGAGATGGGTATAGTGTGTATGGGTTTGGCAAAGTCAGCAGATAGATGACTGAGGATAGATAGAGAATTGTTATCAGCTGACTTAGCAGTTGGGGGGATGGAGGGTTCCAACTGATTTGGGGACCCCCCCAAAAAAAGCCTCTGGCACTCTGCCTGAATTTAAAGCAAAATCACATTTAAAACTACACTACTATGTGTAGCACTACTATGGAACTGATAAAATACATTGTTAAGTGACTACATGAGGTGAATATAGGGCCAGGAGACCATGCTGGGGAGGTTAGTGAAGGCAAATATGTATGAAGGACAAAAAAAATTACATAACAATCCAGCATGCATGAGGACAAAGGGGACATTCACAGCAGATTACAATCATGGTAATTAGGGAATAATACAATATATTAGCAAACATTAAATACTATAAAATGTGATATTAAAGGATAAATCTTACCTTAATATACTCCTTCTGCAGGACCTGGATGACGGCTGAACAGGTCTCTGGGATAATGATCCCCAGAGCCTGGGGGGAGATGCCTGTCGAGAACTTTAAGTCCTACAGGCTTCTCCCCGTCGCCAAGTACCGCAGGGTGATGACTAACCTCTGCTCCGGAGTGATGGCTTGCCTCATGCAGGTATCCTGCCTGCTAATATAAGGGGTCAGCAAAGCCAACAAACGGTGAAATATGGGGTCCGTCATCCGGAGAAAGTTCCTGAAATCATCAGGATTATTCTCACGGATCTCACGGAGCAAAGGCATATGACAGAACTGGTAACGCTGGAGCAACCAATTCTTGGTCCATGAACTCCTCCCCACCCTGTTCATGGACTGGACTTGTGTCAAGGTCAGGGCCCCAACACCAAGCCCCCGCACAGCACGAACTCTACGAGGAGTACGTATACGCAACATGGCTAGAAAACAGTCGGCTGCTCAGAACGAAGTAACAGAACGCACTGAAGAACAGCAAGGCCTGTGAAGAGCGACCTGAAAAACAGTAACAAATGAATAAGAACACAATGACAAGAGTCAATGGTACTCACTGCACGCACTGAAGAGCAGATACAAACCCACAAGCACAAACTGAACAGCAGAAAACGATCTGAAAACCACAAGTCTGAAAAAGCACGAATCGTCTCTCACCAAACCTTTACTAACACGAGATTAGCAAAAGGAGCCCAAAGGGTGCCGCGCTTGGTTCTGAACTGGCCTTTTCTAGTCTCGTCGTACGTGGTGTACGTCACCGCGTTCTTGACGATTGGAAATTCCGACAACTTTGTGTGACCGTGTGTACGCAAAACAAGTTTGAGCCAACATCCGTCGGAAAAAATCCATGGATTTTGTTGTCGGAATGTCCGATCAATGTCCGATCGTGTGTACGGGGCATAAATGTGTTTGCTGATGTACATTTTTATTCTGATTGTATGGACTATTTCTTCAATAAAGATATTTTCTTGGAGTGCGGCCATCTGGATTATTTTTGCTCACATGTACATTTTTATCCCTGGTTTATACATTTCTTTCCTTCAGGGAGTGACACTGGCCTTCTGAGTATTCAACTGTGATCTTAACATAGACCTCTCTACCAGTGCTTGTTTACCTCCCTTTTACCCTTTTCCTAGCATTATGTTTTCTATCCCTGTAAATTTTTCAGAGTGAACCATAAAAACACATGCCAACACATGCATATTTTATTTTGTTCTGTACCTCTCAATACTAATAATATTTATATTTGTTCTTCCCTGGCCCACCTCCTAGTGGGTCACATTGTTTTTATATACTAAGATGCTTTTAAACTACTAATGTAACCTTAAATGTCACACTATTTGCAGCGGAAAGTAAACTGAAACATACCGTATTTAAAACTATCAAACCATGAAAATGTAAAAAAGGGATTGTCTTCATCCCAAAACACAGTTTGTCACTATTATGCCCTGTACACACGGTCGGATTTTCCGATGGAAAATGTGCGATCAGAGCTTGTTGTCGGAAATTCCGACCATGTGTGGGCTCCATTAGACTTTTTCCATCAGAATTTCCGACACACAAAGTTTGAGAGCAGGCTATAAAATTTTCCGACAACAAAATCTGTTTGCGTCAATTCTGACCGTGTTTGGACAATTCCGATGCACAAAGTGCCACGCATGCTCAGAATAAATCCCAAGACGGAACTGCTCCGTCTGGTAAAATTAGCGTTCGTAATGGATATAGGACTTTCGTCACACTGCAATGTTTTAAATTGTTTAATGCAGCGCATCCTCTTCTTCTTTATAATGCTAGAAGAATGAAGTTGTTTTGCTGCTCATATTCACACAAACTTCTCACAAACTTCTTTCTTTATTATTTATCGTGATTTCCCGAAAAAAAATGAAATTTTTGGATGTTTTTAGATTTTTTTGTTTTTGTTTTTATTTTTTGAAATCCTGATCTCCTGTTATTTTTTGTATATATTATTTTTTTACTCCAGAATAGTTTTGGGTGTAGGGATGAGCTTCGTGTTCGAGTCGAACCCATGTTCGACTCGAACATCGTGTGTTCGGTCGTTCGCCGAATTACGAACGATATGGTCCGTTCGTGTCAAATTTGAGTGTCGCGTCACAGCCCATAATTCACTGCGGCATCGCAGTGCATTGCTGGCTGATGATTGGCCAAGCATGCACTATGACCCGCATGCTTGGCCAATCACAGCGCTGTGTGTACAGACAGCCGTAATTGGCCAAAGCCAAGGAGGATTTGGCCAATTATGGCTCAGGGGGTTTAGTACACGCCCCACACTATATAAAGCCTCCTGCATGTTGGCCCTGTGTAGTGTGTTCCGGCGTTGAGACAGAGATAGAGAGAGAGAGAGAGACAGTGTCATTTTATTTAAGTTAGATTAGGCAAGCTAGGAATTTATAATTAGGAAGTTAGAGTAGGCAGGTCGAGTCAGTTAGCTGCAGTTACAGTGTATTGTGTATATAAATGCATCCCAGGTGTTGTATATATATATATATATATATATATATATATATATATAGCTAGATCCTGTTCTTCTCTTCCTAATATACTGACAGGCAGGCAGGTGTTTTTACAGTATTTCCAGTTACTGTACTGTGTACCCTGCACAGTCTCACCTACAGTATAGCTAACTGCAGCCAGATGCTTGAGTAGGGTCTTTGAAGTATTTACAGTTACTGTACTGTGTACCCCGCACAGTCTCATCTACAGTATAGCTACTTGCAGCCAGGTGCTTGTGTAGGCTCTTTGAAGTATTTCCAGTTACTGTACTGTGTACCCCACACAGTCTCACCTACAGTATAACTACCTGCAGCCAGGTGCTTGTGTAGGCTCTTTGAAGTATTTCCAGTTACTGTACTATGTACCCCGCACAGTCTCACCTACAGTAGAGCTACCTGCAGCCAGGTGCTTGTGTAGGCTCTTGGCGTATTTCCAGTTACTGTACTCTGTACCCCGCACAGTCTCACCTACAGTATAGCTACCTGCAGCCAGGTGCTTGTGTAGGCTCTTTGAAGTATTTCCAGTTACTGTACTGTGTACCCCGCACAGTCTCACCTACAGTATAGCTACCTGCAGCCAGGTGCTTGTGTAGGCTCTTTGAAGTATTTCCAGTTACTGTACTGTGTACCCTGCACAGTCTCACCTACTGTATAGCTACCTGCAGCCAGGTGCTTGTGTAGGCTCTTGACGTATTTCCAGTTACTGTACTGTGTACCCTGCACAGTTGCACCTACAGTATAGCTACCTGAAGACAGGTGCAGGTGTTATCATACTAATAATACTACAGGCAGGCAGTTGATTCTGCTAGCTGCAGTATAATCGGTATTTATATATGTGACAGACCTAGCCGGGAGAGAGACTTTTGGAGGGGACTGAATGCTAGCCTCTTGCCGATCGATCGTGGGCCCTGGCATTTGGGGGAACGGTGCTCTTTGTGAGTTGTATGCCTGGGGACCCTTGAGGTGGTATTACTGTGGATTCGGGTCCTGGTCCCCCAGGACACACAGACTCTGGGGACCCTGGATTTGCCATATTAGGAATAGTGGCTGATTCATAATGCTGGGACAAATACTGTTAGGAGATGCTGATGTCAATGCCAGCCACCTGTCTGTCTGTTACCAGCTAGAATGTGTATTGTAAATAAGTTTAGTATGGGATCTAAGAGTCATTAGATCCCCATTGTTGTTTGTGTTAATTAACTCTGCTATTGTGTGAAGAAGAGTCTGTGTTGATTTGTGATAATGTTGATTGGGTTTTCTGAGCTACAAGACAGCCAGTCTGGCCTAAAGGTTATGTCTGAGTCTTCTAGGCTGTCTAAAGGGATTAGTTAATTAGCCCATGTTAATTAGGTTTCTGGTCACAGGTGTATGTTCAGAGTAATATGAGCAGGCGGTATACACCTCCTCTTTTACTGTATAAAAGAGCCTGTATTCCTTTCAATAAAAGAGATCCCTGTTTGAACTTACATACAGCCTGCCTGGTGTTTGTTCTGAGCTATCACAACTGGATTTGAATGGCACATAGCTGTAGTTCTAATCGTGGAGCATCGGATGACTGAATCATCAGACGTTGCGATCTGCAATCTGATTCTATAGCAGCAGAGGAGTGTCAGGAGAGTGGAACTGAGCGAGCAGGGGCTCGTTACAATATATATATATATATACATCCCAGGTTTGTGCAGCTCACTGCAGGCCAATAGTATGTCTGGAAGGCCAACAAGGAGAGGCAGACAGTCACAAGCCAATAAAAGAGGGCAAGCAGGCTCTGTGTCTAGAGGCAACAGTGCTGGTCGTGGACACGGTCCATCCTCATCAGCACGTGGCCATGGGACACGCTTGGCCTTTTTTTCGGCAGCTGCCCGTGTTGAGACACAACATGCAGAAGACTTGGTCGAGTGAATGACCAAGCCGTCCTCATGCTCCTCATCCTCTCTCACACAGGCTGAGGGTACTTTGTCTGGCAAAGCATCTGCCAATGCGGCCTCTTCCCTCGGCTCAATGGCATCAGTGACTCCTTCCCTAGCCCCACCATGTCCTCCTGAGGAGTCCCTCGACCTGTTTGACCACAGTGTTGGGTACATGCTCCAGGAGGATGCCCAGCGTTTTGAAGGCTCTGATGATGATACTGAGCTAGATGAAGGCAGTAAAGTGAGCCCAGATAGAGGGGGTGCCCAAGAAGGACAGCAATTTGGCAGTCATGTTCCCCCTGCTGCAGCACACTGCCAGGTTTGCTCCAGTGATGAGGAGGGAGGGGATAATGATGTCACTGACTCAACGTGGGTGCCTGATAGGAGGGTGGAGGAGGAGGCACATCGCCAATGAGGCAGGATGCCCTCCAGGGGCCAGCCTAAGGACAGCACACTGACTGCATCACACCGCAGAGCTCCACATGTGCTGGACGCTGCTGTCTCTGCACGTTATTCCAAAAATTCTTTGGTGTGGGCCTTTTTTTAGACGAGTGCATCAGATCGCACCGCTGCTATTTGCAACATATGTCTCAAGCGTATCTTGCGTGGCCAAAACATCTCCCGCTTGGGCACCACATGCTTGACCAGATATATGCTGACCTGCCATGCAGTTCATTGACAAGCGTACCTAAAAGACCCACACCAAAGAACAAAGAGGACCTCTTCTTGCTCCTCATCAGCTGGGATCTCCAATCCCACTATACTTTCAGTCCTCTCTGAGACCTGAAATGAGAGGAATGAAGGTGTAGAATTAGGTGTGTCACAGCCAAGTACTTGCGGGCAATCTGCTATCGTTACACCGACGTCAGATTGTACCAGCCAATTTCCCTGCCCCAGCTGCTGCACCGCAGAAAGAAGTTCGCTCCCAGCCATCCACATGCCCAGTGATTGAATGCTAGCTTGGCAAAATTGCTAGCACTTCAACTGCTACCTTTTCAGTTGGTAGACTCTGCCCCCTTCCGTGAATTTGTGGAATGTGCTGTTCCTCAGTGGCAGGTTCCCAAATGCCACTTTTTCCCACTGAAGGCGATTCCAGCTCTCTACTGGCATGTGGAAGGCAATGTCTTGGCCTCGCTGGAGAGGGCGGTCAGCGGTAAGGGGCATATTACCGCTGACTCATGGTCCAGCAGGCATGGACAGGGATGTTACCTAAGTTTCACTGCGCATTGGGTGACTCTTGGCAGCTGGGAAGGATGCAGGACAAGGTGCAGTAGTGTTGGAGGTTGTTCCGCCACCACGTCTCCAAAATGCCACTACTGGTGATTCTGACACACCTCTCTCCTCCACCCCCTTCTTTTCTTCTTCCTCCATGGGCTCTTCTTATGCTTTGTCCTTGTAACCAGCGGTGCTCCGTAGGCGTTCAAGGGGCTAAGCAAGTACGCAGGCCAAAAGATGCCATGCTGTGCTTGAGCTGGTGTGCTTGGGGGACAGGAGCCACACTGGGGCAGATATTCTGTCAGCTCTGCAGGGGCAGGTTCAGAGGTGGTTGACGCCATGCCAATGCCCTCCAACAGGGACAACTGACCCATGTGCCCTGTTTGGCTCACGTCCTTAACTTGGTGGTGCAGCGGTTCTTGGGCAGGTACCTGGGCTTACAGGATGCCCTGAGGCAGGCCAGGAAAGTCTGTGTGCATTTCCACCGGTCAAATAATGTCAGTGCTTGGCTGGCAGACCTCCAAAAGGAATTTAATCTGCCCTAGAACTGCCTAATCTGTGACATGCCCACCAGGTGGAACTCAACATTGGTCATGCTGCAGCGGCTGCACACGCAGCAGAGGGCCATCTATGAGTACCTGTGCGACTATGGCACCAGGATAGGGTCAGGGGAGCTTGTTTTTTTCCCCATGCCAGTGGGTCATAATCAGGGATGCATGTACTGTCCTGTCACCATTTGAGGAGGCCATGAGGATAGTAAGCAGTGACAGTGCATGCATCAGTGACACTGTCCCCCTTGTCCACCTGTTGGATCACATGCTGCATGGAATAATGGACAGGGCACTTGAGGCAGAACAGAGGCAGGAAGAGATGGACTTCCTTAGCTCTCAAGGCCCCCTTTATCCAGACAGTGTTCCTGCGTGCCCGCCGATCACACAGGAAGAGGAGGAGGAGGAGGATTGTGTCAGCATGGAGGTGGAGCCTGGCAATCAGCATCAGCAGCAGTCTTTAAGGGATCATTTACAGTCCCAAGAAACTCATGGACTTGTACGTGGCTGGGAGGAGGTGGCTGCGGATCATGTCATCCTTAGTGACCCAGAGGACTCCGGACCGAATGCCTCAGCAAACCTACGCTGCATGGCCTCCCTGATCCTGCAAAGCCTGCGGAAGGATCCTCGTATTCGTGGTATCAAGGAGAGGGATCAATACTGGCTGGCAACCCTCCTTGATCCATGTTACAAGGGTAAGGTTGCGGACCTTATCTTGCCATTGCAGAGGGACCAGAGGATGAAACATCTTCGGGAGGCCTTGCAGAAAGGTCTGTGCAATGCGTTCCCAGAGACTGGGAGGTTACAAAATCCTGTTCCTGGACAACGTGTTGCTGAGGCTTCGGTCAGTCAAAGAAGGAGCGGTGGAGAAGGTGGCTGTCTGACCGATGCATTCAGACAATTTTTTAGTCCGCAGCCCCAAGGTATGATCGGTTCCAGCAACCATCGCCAGTGTCTGTTTTACATGGTGCAGGAATACCTAGGGGCAAGATCTGACTTGGACACCTTTCCCACCAAAAATCCTCTGCATTACTGGGTCTTGAGGATGGATCGCTGGCCAGAGCTTGCACAGTATGCAATTGAGCTACTGGCCTGTCCTGCATCCAGCGTTCTTTCGGAACGCACATTCAGTGCTGCTGGAGGGTTTGTAACCGATCACAGGGTGCATCTGTCCACCAACTCGGTCGATCGACTGACCTTCATAAAAATGAATCAGTCTTGGATCACCACCAGCTACCAAGCACCTGATGCTGATGTAACCGAATAATTTTTTTTGAAATGTCAGATCCCTTCAAGACTGCCTATGCTGATGCTGAGTGACTATCCTGCTATGCTGAGTGATTATTCTCTTCCTCGTCAATGATAATGCTGATAGCTTGTAAGAACATTTTTGGTTCTGGGCGCCACCACCAGTGGCTAAGGCCCAATTTTTCAGCCCCTGTTTAACAGGGGCATGTAATTACAATTTTTGATGCAATACTTTGCAGCAAGGCTCGTTCCTGCGCTCCAACTAGAGTATCTGTGAGGGGTTGCAGTGTTGTGGCACCAGCACCAGTGCCTAAGGCCCAATTTTTCAGCCCCTGTTTAACAGGGGCATGTAATTAAAATTTTTGATGCAATACTTTGCAGCAGGGCTTGTTCCTGCGCTCCAACTAGGGTATCTGTGAGGGGTTGCAGTGTTGTGGCACCAGCACCAGTGCCTAAGGCCCAATTTTTCTGCCCCTGTTTAACAGGGGGGTGTAATTACAATTTTGATGAAATATTTTGCAGGAGGGTTTGTTGCTGTGCTCAACTAGAGTATCTTTGAGGGGTTGCAGTGTTGTGGCACCAGCACCAGTGCCTAAGGCCCAATTTTTCAGCTGTGTTCAACAGGCACATTTAATTACAATTCTTGATCTAATATTTCACAGCAGGGTCCGTTCCAGTGCCCACCAAGAATAACTGTGAGGACTTACAGTGTTGTGGCACCAGCACCACCACCACCAAAGGCCCAATTTTTCTGCCCCTGTTCAACAGGTGCATGTAATTACAATTCTTTATCTAATATTTCACAACATGGCCCGTTTCTGTGCCCACCAAGAGTAACTGTGAGGACTTACAGTGTTGTGGCACCAGCACCACCACCATCACCAAAGGCCCAATTTTTCTGCCCCTGTTCAATAGGGGCATGTAATTACAATTCTTGATCTAATATTTCACAGCAGGGCCCTGTGAGGGCTTACAGTGTTGTGGCAACACCAACACCTAAGGCCACAATTTCTGCAGAATATTCAAAACATCCAACTTACAAATGACTCCTACTTGCAAACTGAAGGAGACAACAGAAAGTGAGATGAAATCTACCCCTAGGAAGGGAAACTCTCTCCTGTAAGAGTTAATATGGGAAAAACGTTTCTCCTTTCCACTGATGATTTATCACCAATCCTTGTTTCACTAAAACCCCCAAATTTTCTAAAAACATTTGTCATTGGGACAGAAAGTGAGGTGAAATCTTCTGAAGAGGAGCACAGACAGCAAAACAAATGTCACAGGGGTGATAACCCTTCCCTATGTTTTCCAAAAAGCTTAAAATAGATTTTTTGACTGGAGCTAAACATTTTAAAAATGTACCAGTTCAAAATTACAAACAGATTATACTTAACAACAAACCTACAGTCCCTGTCTTGTTTGCACCACATGTATACTGCTGTTCAGAGTATATAGGGCCTGGTGGCCCCACGCCTTTCCTTTTTATAATTTGGGTGCGGGGTTCCCCTTAATATCCATACAAGACCCAAAGGGCCTGGTAATGGACTGGGGGGTACCCATGCCATTTGTCTCACTGATTTTCATCCATATTGCCAGGACCCAACTTTACATTAAAGCCGCAAGCAGTTTTAAATGACTTTTATTCCTTTAAAAATGTCATTTTGTGCAGGGACTGTTCTAAGCATGGGAAACACGCGCCACTTTACAGGCATACTATAAACACCTCCCAGGTACGATATTTAAAGCAATATTTCACTTTTTTTTGTACTTTAAGCACCATTAAACACACTGTTCCCGAAAAAATGGCAGTTTTTAGCCTTTAAAATTAGCACTTTTGATTGTGAACGTTCAAGTCCCATAGATGTCAATGGGGTTCTAACGTTCGTGCAAATTTTTGGTCCGTTCGCAGGTTCTGGTGCGAACCGAACCGGGGGTGTTCGGCTCATCCCTATTTGGGTGTGTTTTGTGTGTCAAGTTACCACAACACCATTATTATCTTGTATTACATATATACTCGAGTATAAGTCGAATTTTTCAGCACATTTTTTTGTGCTGAAAGTGCCCCCCTCGACTTATACTCGAGTCAAGCACTTTTCTGCAGCAAAAAATTTCATTTTCCGAACCGATTTTGGGGCCCCATATCTCAGGGCCACTTGGTGCTAGGAACCCCAAATTTGGTGTGCAAACCCAGTGGAACTGGTACCACAACATATCCAAGCTGGGGTTCCTAGCTCCAAGTGGCCCTGAGATACGGGGCCCCAAATCCGGTTCGGAAAATGTCATTCTCTGCTGCAGAAAAGTGCTTGACATTTTCTGAACTGATTTTTGTGGCCCTGTATCTCAGGGCCACTTGGTGCTAAAAACCCCAGCTTTGAAAATTCTATGGTGCTAGTTCCACTGGGTTTGCACACCAAATTTGGGGTTCTTAGCACTACGTGGCCCCGAGATACAGGGCCCCAAATTCGGTCATCTGTGTCTATCTGCAGCAACGTCATTTCGGGACCCTTTGGGTTCAGAGACCCCAAATTTTGGCTGCAGCTAGGGGGCATCTAGGAACCCTTAACTACCAAGTTTGAAGTTCAGGGGACCTATGGCTGCAAATGGGCACAGTGAGGCATGCAAATGGGCACAGTGATGCTGCAAATGGGCATTGTTGACCCTCTTTTCCACTTACAGTAGCTGTGCATTTCTCACCCTCGTCTTATATTCGGGTCAATAAGTTTTTCCCATTTTTTTGTGGTAAATTAGGGCCTCCACTTATACTCGGAACGACTTATACTCGGGTATATACAGTATTTAATCTCAAGGAGGTTGCTCGGTGTTGGTGTCTCTTGTTAATTTCACATTGTATTTTTGAAATGTACCTTTTTCCTCACAAACAAACTGTCCTCTTTGAAGGAAAAAACACATAGGCGAGTATAATAAAACAAACCAAAAATTTATTAAGGGGTCCTGACCAAAGAAAGAGGGAGGCAACGCTGGAGAAACAGCAGAAATTGGCGAAGCCTTTGGCCCCCAGGGAACACATCAATTATTTCCAGGCAAAATTGGTGGCCTGAGGAGTCCTTATCTAAGAGAGTACAATCTGGTCCAGAAGTCCAAGAGATCATGAACAGCAGCAGATGACATACATGTCCCCAGGCTGTGGTCATACAAGAGCCTGCATCTTTTGTCAGAATAGACTGAACCCAGGTCATCACTCTCTTGTCTTCCTTCCACTCTTCCTTCCACGCTGTGTCTGTGGTGGTGGAGTTGTGGCAGTTGAGGAGCAGGATGATGCAACTCACACAGGTGGGTATTGGGTGTGATTTCGACGCTCACCCCCTTAGTTAATGTTTTATAAAGGATGTCCTCACACATGAGGCATTTGCCCTCCTGCATGTCCTGCAGTTTGGTGGCAGCCATGCAGGCAATGGCCTCTTCACGAGTGGGGGTGGCTCTGAGGGATGCAGAAGCCTCCTTAATCAGCCTGAGTGCTGAATCCTCCATGTTACTCCCCTTCCTGGGTCTTTTGTTTGGAAGGCGAAGGGGAGGAACCTGGGATTCTGTGAGGCTCCTACTGGGCCCAGCCTCCTCCTGGCTGCCACTTACCCCGGCCACCTCCTGGCTGCTACTAACCCCTGCCACCTCCTGGCTGCCACTAACCCCTGCCTCCTCCTGGCTGCCACATTCCACAGCCTCCTCCGGTGTGCCACATTTCACAGCCTTCTCCTGGCTCAGGTCTTCCTGTGTATGAAAAAGGAACATAGTTTTAGTTTTTTCTTCATCAATCACACACAATTTTCATCTCAGGACTGTTGCAAATTGAATGTTAACAAATATAACAGACTATCATTAGACTATCATACCTGGCTCAGGCTGGGCTCCTCCACTTCTTCCTGGCTGGAAGTCCCAGGTTGGACATCGGAAGCCTCAGCTGGGGTGGAAGATAGGGTGGAAGGAAGAGTGGAAGGAAGGGTTGAGAGGGATTCCCTGACTTCAGTCTGGTCTGTCAGAAATCACAGTCTCTCATAGTACCACAGCCTGGGGACATAAACGTCATCTGCTGCAGCTCCGGATCTCTGGGAATCCTGCATCTTCTTGCGCTCCCTAAGATAAGTTCTCCTCAGGCCACCAATTTTGGCTTTTAAATAGGGTATGTTTGCCATGGGGACCACCGGCTTCACCAACTCTAGCAGTTTCTCTAGCGCTGCCTGCCTCTTTTGTTTATGATTATAATGTGGATGTTTGACCTGCCACAGACAGGGCAGCTCCCTGTATTTGTCTATGAACAGGGGGAGGAAGTTGTGGTCATTGAAGCCATCCATTTTATCTGAAATATACAAGACAAACCCTAATGTCAGGCTAAGGTCTCCTAATCTTGTCCCAATATAGGCCTCAATCTATAAGCAGTATAGGCCCAAGTTTAAATGTTACCTTCGTTATCACGATCGGTGCTTCCTATACTCCTTCCTCCGCTCACAGATCGTATGTACGACGCACGTGTGTTACGCTTTATATACACTGTGCATGCGTGAAACTCCGCCCGCCCCTGACGTTCTTTCTAGTCTATTCCCCATCCCTTCTCGTTCGGCGCAGTGGCAAAAAGCACATGGCGGAGACAGAGCAGGTACGTGCTAATAGCAGCAACGAGGAGCAGGAGGAAAGGCCGGAGCCAGAAACGTCACGATCCAGGAAGGAGAAGATTTAAGGCATCAAATATGTCCTTTATAGAGATGGTGGACATATTGAAAAGGGCCGACTATGACGGGAAGTATGGCAACGTTCACGTTCATGGACACATTATTCGTTCGTAGGAAACATTGTTCGTTCGGCCAATAAAACACCATGTTTTGTCCAGATGCAGTTCAATACATTTTTTATGGCCTACTTCTCTTAAAATAATTTTGTTGTCTACATGGGTTAGTAACTAGAATGAAATGCAAACTAGATTCTGTATAAGGAGAGGACACTCAGAAGCTGTTTACACATCTGGACACAGGAGCACTAGTGTGGGATAGGGATGAGCCGAACACCCCCCGGTTCGGTTCGCACCAGAACCCGCGAACGGACCGAAAGTTCGCACGAACGTTAGAACCCCATTGACGTCTATGGGACTCGAACGTTCGAAATCAAAAGTGCTCATTTTAAAGGCTAATTTGCATGGTATTGTCCGAAAAAGGGTTTGGGGACCCGGGTCCTACCCCAGGGGACATGTATCAATGCAAAAAAAACTTTTAAAAACGACTGTTTTTTCGGGAGCAGTGATTTTAATGATGCTTAAAGTAAAAAAAAAAAAGTGAAATATTCCTTTAAATATCGTACCTGGGGGGTGTCTATAGTATGCCTGTAAAGTGACGCGTGTTTCCCATGTTTAGAACAGTCCCTGCACCAAATGTCATTTTTAAAGGAAAAAATCTCATTTAAAACTGCTTGCGGGTTTAATGTCATGTCGGGTCATGGCAATATGGATGAAAATCAGTGAGACAAACGGCATGGGTACCCCCCCAGTCCATTACCAGGCCCTTTGGGTCCTGTATGGATATTAAGGGGAACCCCGCACCCAAATTAAAATAAGGAAAGGCCCTATATACTCTGAACAGCAGTATACAGGGGGTGCAAACAAGACAGGGACTGTAGGTTTGTTGTCAAGTAGAATCTCTTTGTAATTTTGAACGGGTACATTTTTAACGTGTTTAGCTCCAGCCAAAAAATCTTTTTTAAGCTTTTTGGAAAACATAGGGAAGGGTTATCACCCCTGTGACATTTGTTTTGCTGTCTTTCCTCCTCTTCAGAAGATTTCACCTCACTTTTTTGTCCCAATGAAAAATGTTTTTTGAAAATTTGGGTTTTTTTGTGGAACAAGGATTGGAAAGCATCAGTGGAAAGGAGAAATTGTTTTCCCATATTAACTCTTACAGGAGAGAATTTCCCTTCCTAGGGGTAGATTTCATCTCACTTCCTGTTGTCTCCTTCCGTTTGCAAGTAGGAGTCGTTTGTAAGTTAGATGTTTGAAAGTAGGGTCCTGCCCTATATACTCAGCAGAAATTTGGGCCTTAGGTGTTGCTGTGGCCACAACACTGTAAGCCCTCACAGGGCCCTGCTGTGAAATATTAGATCAAGAATTGTAATTACATGCCCCTGTTGAACAGGAGCTGAAAAATTAGGCCTTAGGCACTGGTGCTGGTGCCACAACACTGCAACCCCTCACAGACACTCTAGTTGGAACGCAGGAACGAGCCCTGCTGCAAAGTATTGCATCAAAAATTGTAATTACACGCCCCTGTTAGACAGGGGCAGAAAAATTGGTCCTTAGGCACTGGTGCTGGTGCCACAACACTGCAACCCCTCACAGACACTCTAGTTGGAACGCAGGAACGAGCCCTGCTGCAAAGTATTGCATCAAAAATTGTAATTACACGCCCCTGTTAGACAGGGGCAGAAAAATTGGGCCTTAGGCACTGGTGCTGGTGCCACAACACTGCAACCCCTCACAGACACTCTAGTTGGAATGCAGGAACGAGCCCTGCTGCAAAGTATTGCATCAAAAATTGTAATTACACGCCCCTGTTAGACAGGGGCAGAAAAATTGGGCCTTAGGCACTGGTGCTGGTGCCACAACACTGCAACCCCTCACAGACACTCTAGTTGGAATGCAGGAACGAGCCCTGCTGCAAAGTATTACATCAAAAATTGTAATTACACGCCCCTGTTAAACAGGGGCTGAAAAATTGTGCCTTAGGCACTGGTGGTGGCGCCCAGAACCAAAAATGTTCTTACAAGCTATCAGCGTGATGATTGAGGAGGAAGAGGATAATTACTCAGGGATAGTCACTCAGCATCAGCATAGGCAGTCTTTGAAGGGATCTGAAAAAAATTATTCAGTTACATCAGCATCAGGTGCTTGGTAGCTGGTGGTGATCCAAGACTGATTCATTTTTATGAAGGTCAGCCGATCGACCGAGTCAGTGGACAGACGCACCCTGTGATCGGTTACCACGCCTCCAGCAGCACTGAATGTGCGTTCCGAAAGAACGCTGGATGCAGGACAGGCCAGTAGCTCAATTGCATACTGTGCAAGCTCTGGCCAGTGATCCATCCTCAAGACCCAGTAACCCAGAGGATTTTCGGTGGGAAAGGTGTCCAAGTCTGATCTTGCCCCTAGGTATTCCTGCACCATGTAAAACAGACGCTGGTGATGGTTGCTGGAACCGATCATACCTTGGGGCTGCGGACTAAAAAATTGTCTGAACGCATCGGTCAGACGGCCACCTTCTCCACCGCTCCTTCTTTGACTGACCGAAGCCTCAGCAACACGTTGTCCAGAAACAGGAGTTTGTAACCTCCCAGTCTCTGGGAACGCGTTGCACAGACCTTTCTGCAAGGCCTCCCGAAGATGTTTCATCCTCTGCTCCCTCTGCGATGGCAAGATAAGGTCCGCAACCTTACCCTTGTAACGTGGATCAAGGAGGGTTGCCAGCCAGTATTGGTCCTTCTCCTTGATACCACGAATACGAGGATCCTTACGCAGGCTTTGCAGGATCAGGGAGGCCATGCAGCGTAGGTTTGCTGAGGCATTCGGTCCGGAGTCCTCTGGGTCACTAAGGACAACAACGTCCGCAGCCACCTCCTCCCAGCCACGTACAAGTCCATGTGTTCCTTGGGACTGATCCCTTAAAGACTGCTGATGCTGAGTGCCAGGCTCCACCTCCATACTGACACAATCTTCCTCCTCCTCCTCCTCCTCCTCGTCCTCTTCCTGTGTGATCGGCGGGCACGCAGGAACACTGTCTGGATAAAGGGGGCCTTGAGAGCTAAGGAAGTCCTCCTCTTCCTGCCTCTGTTCTGCCTCAAGTGCCCTGTCCATTATTCCACGCAGCGTGTGCTCCAACAGGTGGACAAGGGGGACAGTGTCACTGATGCATGCACTGTCAGTGCTCACCATCCTCGTGGCCTCCTCGAATGGTGACAGGACAGTGCATGCATCCCTGATCATGGCCCACTGGCGTGGGGAAAAAAAACCAAGGTCCCCTGACCCTGTCCTGGTGCCATAGTCGCACAGGTACTCATTGATGGCCCTCTGCTGCGTGTGCAGCCGCTGCAGCATGGCCAACGTTGAGTTCCACCTGGTGGGCATGTCACAGATTAGGCGGTTCTTGGGCAGGTTAAACTCCTTTTGGAGGTCCGTCAGCCGAGCACTGGCATTATATGACCGGCGGAAATGCACACAGACTTTCCTGGCCTGCCTCAGGACATCCTGTAAGCCCGGGTACCTGCCCAAGAACCGCTGCACCACCAAGTTAAGGACGTGAGCCAAACAGGGCACATGGGTCAGTTGTCCCTGTCGGAGGGCAGAGAGGAGGTTGGTGCCATTGTCGCAAACCACCATTCCTGCCTTAAGTTGGCGTGGCGTCAACCACCTCTGAACCTGCCCCTGCAGAGCTGACAGAACCTCTGCCCCAGTGTGGCTCCTGTCCCCCAAGCACACCAGCTCAAGCACCGCATGGCATCTTTTGGCCTGCGTACTTGCGTAGCCCCTTGAACGCCTACGGAGCACCGCTGGTTCCGAGGAAGAGGCCATGGAGGAAGAAGAAGAGGAGGGGGTGGAGGAGAGAGGTGTGTCACAATCAGCATTTTGGAGGCGTGGTGGCGGAACAACCTCCAACACTACTGCACCTTGTCCTGCATCCTTCCCAGCTGCCAGCAGAGTCACCCAATGCGCCGTGAAACTTAAGTAACGTCCCTGTCCATGCCTGCTGGACCATGAGTCAGCGGTAATATGCACCTTACCGCTGACCGCCCTGTCCAACGAGGCATGGACATTGCCTTCCACATGCCGGTAGAGAGCCGGAATCGCCTTCCGTGAGAAAAAGTGGCGTTTGGGTACCTGCCACTGAGGAACCGCACATTCCACAAACTCACGGAAGGGGGCAGAGTCTACCAACTGAAAAGGCAGCAGTTGAAGTGCTAGCAATTTTGCCAAGCTAGCATTCAACCGCTGGGCATGTGGATGGCTGGGAGCAAACTTCTTTCGGCGGTGCAGCAGCTGGGGCAGGGAAATTTGCCTGGTACAATCTGACGTCGGTGTACCAAAAGCAGATTGCCCACAAGTACTTGGCTGTGACACACCTAATTCTACACCTTCATTCCTCTCACTGCAGGTCTCAGAGAGGACTGAAGGTCTAGTGGGGTTGGAAATCTCAGCTGATGAGGAGCAAGGAGAGATCCTCTTTGTTCTTTGGTGTGGGTCTTTTAGATATGCTTGCCAACGAACTGCATGGCAGGTCAACATATGTCTGGTCAAGCATGTGGTACCCAAGCGGGAGATGTTTTGGCCACGCGAGATATGCTTGAGACATATGTTGCAAATAGCAGCGGTGCGATCTGATGCACTCGTCTCAAAAAAGGCCCACACCAAAGAACTTTTTGAATAACGCGCAGAGACTGCAGCGCCCTGCACATGTGGAGCTTTGGGGTGTGATGCAGTCAATGTGCTGCCCTTAGGCTGGCCCCTGGAGGGCATCCTGCCTCGTTGGTGATGTGCTGCCTCCTCCTCCTCCTCCTCTCTCCTATCAGGCACCCACGTTGAGTCAGTGACCTCATCATCCCCTCCCTCCTCATCACTGGAGCAAACCTGGCAGTATGCTGCAGCAGGGGGAGCATGACTGCCAGATTGCTGTCCTTCTTGGGCACCCCCTCTGTCCGTGCTCATGTTACTGCCTTCATCGAGCTCAGTATCATCATCAGAGCCTTCCAAACGCTGGGCATCCTCCTGGAGCATGTACCCAACACTGTGGTCAAACAGTTCGAGGGAATCCTCAGGAGGACATGGTGGAGCTAGGGAAGGAGTCACTGATGACATTGAGCTGAGGGAAGAGGCCGCTGCTTTGCCAGACAAAGCACCCTGGGCATGGGTGAGAGAGGATGAGGAGGATGAGGACGGCTTGGTCATCCACTCGACCAAGTCTTCCGCATGTTGCGGCTCAACACGGCCAGCTGCCGAAAAAAAGGCCAAGCGTGTCCCATGGCCACGTGCTGATGAGGATGCACCGTCTCCACGACCAGCACTAGACACAGAGCCTGCTTGCCCTCTCTTATTGGCTTGTGACTGTCTGCCTCTCCTTCTTGGCCTTCCAGACATACTAATGGCCTGTAGCTGCACTAAGCTGGGATAGAACACCTGTAATTTTCTTCAGGTAGCTTTATATACTGTAACCAGACAAGCCTGCCTGTCAGTAGAAAGATAACAGGAACGGATCTAGCTGAACACTGTGAGCAGGACGCACTGCACTAAATGTAAATAGCAGGAACGGATCTAGCTGAACACTGTGAGCAGGACGCACTGACTGCACTAAATGTAAATAGCAGGAACGGATCTAGCTGAACACTGTGAGCAGGACGCACTGACTGCACTAAATGTAAATAGCAGGAACGGATCTAGCTGAACACTGTGAGCAGGACGCACTGCACTAAATGTAAATAGCAGGAACGGATCTAGCTGAACACTGTGAGCAGGACGCACTGCACTAAATGTAAATAGCAGGAACGGATCTAGCTGAACACTGTGAGCAGGACGCACTGCACTAAATGTAAATAGCAGGAACAGATCTAGCTGAACACTGTGAGCAGGACGCACTGCACTAAATGTAAATAGCAGGAACAGATCTAGCTGAACACTGTGAGCAGGACGCACTGCACTAAATGTAAATAGCAGGAACGGATCTAGCTGAACACTGTGAGCAGGACGCACTGACTGCACTAAATGTAAATAGCAGGAACGGATCTAGCTGAACACTGTGAGCAGGACGCACTGACTGCACTAAATGTAAATAGCAGGAACGGATCTAGCTGAACACTGTGAGCAGGATGCACTGACTGCACTAAATGTAAATAGCAGGAACGGATCTAGCTGAACACTGTGAGCAGGACGCACTGCACTAAATGTAAATAGCAGGAACAGATCTAGCTGAACACTGTGAGCAGGACGCACTGCACTAAATGTAAATAGCAGGAACGGATCTAGCTGAACACTGTGAGCAGGACGCACTGCACTAAATGTAAATAGCAGGAACGGATCTAGCTGAACACTGTGAGCAGGACGCACTGCACTAAATGTAAATAGCAGGAACAGATCTAGCTGAACACTGTGAGCAGGACGCACTGCACTAAATGTAAATAGCAGGAACGGATCTAGCTGAACACTGTGAGCAGGACGCACTGACTGCACTAAATGTAAATAGCAGGAACGGATCTAGCTGAACACTGTGAGCAGGACGCACTGCACTAAATGTAAATAGCAGGAACAGATCTAGCTGAACACTGTGAGCAGGACGCACTGCACTAAATGTAAATAGCAGGAACGGATCTAGCTGAACACTGTGAGCAGGACGCACTGCACTAAATGTAAATAGCAGGAACAGATCTAGCTGAACACTGTGAGCAGGACGCACTGCACTAAATGTAAATAGCAGGAACAGATCTAGCTGAACACTGTGAGCAGGACGCACTGCACTAAATGTAAATAGCAGGAATGGATCTAGCTGAACACTGTGAGCAGGACGCACTGACTGCACTAAATGTAAATAGCAGGAACGGATCTAGCTGAACACTGTGAGCAAGACGCACTGCACTAAATGTAAATAGCAGGAACAGATCTAGCTGAACACTGTGAGCAGGACGCACTGCACTAAATGTAAATAGCAGGAACAGATCTAGCTGAACACTGTGAGCAGGACGCACTGCACTAAATGTAAATAGCAGGAACGGATCTAGCTGAACACTGTGAGCAGGACGCACTGCACTAAATGTAAATAGCAGGAACGGATCTAGCTGAACACTGTGAGCAGGACGCACTGCACTAAATGTAAATAGCAGGAACGGATCTAGCTGAACACTGTGAGCAGGACGCACTGACTGCACTAAATGTAAATAGCAGGAACGGATCTAGCTGAACACTGTGAGCAGGACGCACTGCACTAAATGTAAATAGCAGGAACAGATCTAGCCTAATCTATCTAACTCAAATCAAATGACACTGTCTGTCTCTCTCTCTATCAGCACACCGGAACACACTACACAGGGCCGCCATGCAGGCGGCCTTATATAGTGTGGGGCGTTTACTAAATCCCCTGAGCCATAATTGGCCAAAGCCACCCTGGCTTTGGCCAATTACAGCTCTCTCTACTGACGGCGCTGTGATTGGCCAAGCATGCGGGTCATAGTGCATGCTTGGCCAATCATCAGCCAGCAATGCACTGCGATGCCGCAGTGAATTATGGGCCGTGACGCGCCACACGAATTTGGCGCGAACGGCCCATAACGTTCGCAATTCGACGGACGGTCGAACAGCCGATGTTCGAGTCGGAAGATAGAGGAAAGAAGATAGAAGAAAGAAGATGGAAAGAAGAAGACTTTAAATAAAGGAATTGTCAAAAACTGTCTCTTGTCATTTTTAACATTCTTGACATTTTGTGAAATGGTAGGGGTACTTTTGTACCCCCTTACCATTTCACACAGGGTGGGGCGGGATCTGGGGGTCCCCTTGTTAAAGGGGGCTTCCAGATTCCGATAAGCCCCCGCCCGCAGACCCCCACAACCACCAGGCAAGGGTTGTGGGGATGAGGCCTTTGTCCCCATCAACATCGGGACAAGGTGCTTTGGGGGGACCCCAAAGCACCCTCCCAATGTTGCGGGCATGTGGCCTGGTATGGTTCAGGAGGGGGGGCACTCTCTCATCCCCCTCTTTTCCTGCAGCCTGCCAGGTTGCGTGCACAGATAAGGGTCTGGTATGGATTTTTGGGGGACCCCACACCTTTTTTTTAAAAAATTTTGGTTCGGGGTTCCCCTGTGGGGAAATCCCATGCCTTTTTTATCAATGAACTTTTATGTGTATTGTCGGACCGACAATTCATTAATAGCCGTGAGTAGTTTTAAATTACTTTTTTGCTTTTGAAATTCCTTTTTTTCCTTTGAAAAATGAAATTTTGCTGTCAGACTGTTCTAAACATGGTAAACATGCGCCCCTTTACAGGCATACTATAGACACCCCCCAGGTATGAAATTTAAAGGAATATTACACTTTTTTTTCACTTTAAGCATTATTAAAATCACTGCTCCTGAAAAAACTGACATTTTTAAAACTTTTTTTTGCATTGATCCATGTCCCCTGGGGCAGGACCCAGGTCCCCAAACACTTTTTATGACAATAACTTGCATATAAGCCTTTAAAATTAGCACTTTTGACTATTAATGCTCGAGCCCCATAGACTTATGAATTCATCCATAAATCTGACGACAAAAAAGGTGGGTATAGCGTGTATGGGTTTGGCAAAGTCAGCAGATAGAGGATTGGTATCAGCTGAGTTAGCAGTTGGGGGGAGGGAGGGTTTTTGTGACCCAAAAAAACAAACCTCTGGCACTCTTAATTTAAAGCACACAACCCAATTTTACACATTTTAGGGGGTATTTAGGGTAAAGCACTACTATGGAGCTGACAAAATACATTGTTAATTGAGTATACGAGGTGGGTATAGGCCCAGGAGAGCATGCTGGGGAGGTAAGTGAAGGCAAATATGTATGAAGGACAATAAATCCAGCATGCATGAGGACAAAGGGGAGATTCACAGCATATTACAATCATGGTAATTAGGGAATGTGGAAAGAAATACAATATATTAACAAACATTAAATACAATAAAATGTGATGTTAAAGGATAAATCTTACCTTAATATACTCCTTCTGCAGGACCTGGATGATGGCAGAACAGGTCTCCGGGATAATGATCCGCAGAGCCTGGGGGGAGATGCCTGTCGAGAACTTGAGGTCCTGCAGGCTTCTCCCCATCGCCAAGTACCGCAGGGTGGCAATGAGCCTCTGCTCCGGAGTGATGGCTTGCCTCATGCAGGTATCCTGCCTGCTGATATAAGGGGTCAGCAAAGCCAACAAATGGTGAAAAATGGGGTCCGTCATCCGGAGAAAGTTCCTGAAATCGTCAGGATTATTCTCACGGATCTCACGGAGCAAAGGCATGTGACAGAATTGGTCACTCTGGAGCAACCAATTATTAGTCAATGAACTCCTCCTCGCCCTGTTCATGGACTGGGCTTGTGTCAAAGTAAGGACCCCAACACCAAGCCCTGGCACAGCACGAACTCTACGATGAGTACGTACACGCAACATGGCTAGAAAACGGTCGGCTGGTCAGAACGCAGTAACAGAATGCACTGAAGAATAGCAAGGCCTGTGAAGAGCGACCTGAAAATCAGTAACGAACGGACAAGAACACAATGACAAGTCAATGGGAACTCGCTGCACGCACTGAAGACCAGATACAAACCCACAAGCACAAACTGAATACGATCTGAAAACCACGAGTCTGAAAAAGCGTGAATCGTCTCTCACCAAACTTCTATTAACACGAGATTAGTAAAAGGAGCCCAAAGGGTGCCACGCTTGGTATTGAACTGCCCTTTTATAGTCTTGTCGTACGTGGTGTACGTCACTGTGTTCTTGGCGTTCGGAAATTCCGACAACTTTGTGTGACCGTGTGTATGCAAGACAAGTTTGAGCCAACATCCGTCGGAAAAAATCCATGGTCTGATCAATGTCCGACTGTGTGTACAGGGCATTACAGTGAAAATGTTTTAAATTTTTTTTTGTGCAGATTTACTTGCATGTTTAGAGTCAGCACCATTTGGATAACTGGCATGGAGCTAATGCCCCATACACACGGTTGGAATTTCTGACAGAAAAAGTCAGATGGGAGCTTTTCATTGTATATTCTGACCGTGTGTATGCCCCATCGGACTTTTTACGTTGAAAATTCAGACGGACTTAGATAGAGAACATGTTCTATATTTTGAACATATTCTGACGGAACAAATTCCTATGGGGAAAACCGCTCGTCTGTATGCTGTTCTGACATACCAAAAATGACACATGCTCTGAAGCAAGTACGAGACGTCGCACGTGTTTTCCTGTCGTACGTGTTGTATGTCACCACGATCTTCACGGTCAGAATTTGGTGTGACCGTGTGTATGCAAGACAGCTTGAGCGGAATTCCGTCGGCATTCCGTTGGAAAAACCTTCAGAGTTTATTCCAATGGCAAAACCGGTTGTGTGTACAGGGCATAAGAGGAACAAATATTCAGGTCTCCTTTGCTTATTCCTGCCACCAATTGAAGCTTGGGTCATTTGCAGGAACACCAAGCACATTTTTATCAGTTTCTCGGAAGTAAGTTGATCGGAGTTCCAAGGGAAAGCGTTTTACTTACTAAATTTAGGAAATGATAATAAAAAGATTAAGCTTAGTTTGAGATAGAGTAGACATATGATTGAAAACCTTGTTGAGTTTTTTTTGTTCATGTTTGTGTCCCTTTGTGGAGATTTTCCTTCACTTTTTGCCTTGCAGACACAACAGGAGGTGTTTGGCCATCTGCTTCCAGCCAGTTGCAGAGGATGTGCTGTTTTAAAGGGCTGGCATGAGGATTGTTTAATGTTAGAGCAATGAATCCACATGATAGCAGTTAGACTTCCTGTGTTTCTTTGCATATTTTCTAGTGTTTACCAATGTTGCCTTTTGGATCAATTGTGTTCCCAGTGCCTGTTCAGTACCCATCTCTTGTGCCTCAATGTTGCCAACATTCCCCAGTGTCATTCATTTCTTGACTGCATTCAGCAGTGCTCCAACCTGTATCCCTGTTCCTTCTTCTGTGATTCTCATGTTCTCCCACCTGTATTCCTGTGACCTCATACACTCCTGCCAACTTCTAGTCTACCCTCACAACTGTGTCTCCATCTGCACTCAGTTACCTTCTTTTCTGCACCAGTGTGTTTTCCTGTGATTCCAGCAAGCCTCTCATTGTCAGCACCCATGCACTCACAGCCTGTGTTTCTAGTCTGTGCTTCTGTGTTTTACATGTCCTCTTGCTATTACATCTGTGTTACTGGCTGCCAAGTGGTTCCAATGTCCCTGTGCTGCAAGAGACTCTCTTGCTCACAAATGCAGCTCACTTGGGTGAGACAGTGGAATGCAATCAGAGCATTGCCTGCAGCATAACATCACCATCTCTAGGAGCTTTGGTGAAGACCACCTTAGATTCTGTATCCCTGCCCTTTTCAGGGCTCTCATTTTTCCCAAGTGAGCTTGCACAGGAAATGCTCTGTGTGGAATTTTCCACATTTTGTCATGTTAAAACCAAAAACATAAATGTATTTTATTGGGATTTTATGTGATAGACCAACACAAAGTGGCACATAATTGTAAAGTGGAAGGAAAATGATAAATGGTTTTCAATTTTTTTACAAATAAATATCTAAAAAGTGTGGTGTGCATTTGTATTCAGCCCCCTTTACTCTGATAACCCTAACTAAAGTCTAATGGAACCAATGACCTTCAAAAGTCACCTAATTAGTAAATAAAGTCCACCTGTGTGTAATTTAATCTCAGTGTAAAAACAACTGTTCTGTGAAGCCCTCGGAGGTTTGTTAGAGAACCTTAGAGAACAAACAGCATCATGAAGGCCAAAGAACACACCAGACAGGTCAGGGATAAAGTTGTGGAGAAGTTTAAAGCAGGGTTAGATTATAAAAAAATATTGCAAGCTTTGACCATCTCACGGAGCATTGTTCAGTACATCATCTGAAAATATGACACAACTGTATGGCACAACTGCAAACCTACCAAGACATGGCCATCCACCTAAACTGACAGGCCAGGCAAGGAGAGCATTCATCAGAGAGAGGAGCAGCCAAGAGGTCCATGGTAACTTTGTAGGAGCTGCAGAAATCCACAGCTCAGGTGGGAGAATCTGTCCACAGGACAACTATTAGTCGTGCATTTCACAAATCTGGTCTTTATGGAAGACTGGCAAGAAGAAAGCCATTGTTGAAAGAAAGCCATAAGTAGTCCCATTTGTGTCTTACGAGAAGCCATGTGGGAGACACAGCAAACATGTGGAAGAAGGTGCTCTGGTCAGATGAGACCAAAATTAAACTTTTTTGCCTGTGTGTGGCGGAAAACTAACACTGCACATCACCCTGAACACAACACCATCCCCATCGTGAAACATGGTGGCGGCAGCATTATGTTGTAGGGATTCTTTTCTTCAGCAGGGATAGGAAAGCTGGTCAGAGTGGATAGGAAGATGGATGGAGCCAAATACAGGGCAATCTTAGAAGAAAACCTGTTATGTCCCGTACACACGGTCGGATTTTCCGATGGACAATGTGCGATCGGAGCGTGCTGTCGGAAATTCCGACCGTGTGTGGGCTCCATCGGACATTTTCCATCGGATTTTCCGACACACAAAGTTGGAGAGCAGGAGATAAAATTTTCCGACAACAAAATCCGTTGTCGGAAATTCCGATCGTGTGTACACAAATCCGACGGACAAAGTGCCACGCATGCTCAGAATAAATAAAGAGATGAAAGCTATTGGCCACTGCCCTGTTTATAGTCCCGACGTACGTGTTTTACGTCACCGCGTTTAGAACGATCGTATTTTCCGACAACTTTGTGCGGCCGTGTGTAGACAAAACAAGTTTGAGCCAACATCCGTCGGAAAAAATCCTAGGATTTTGTTGTCGGAATGTCCGAACAAAGTCCGACCGTGTGTACGCCCTATTAGAGTCTGCAAAAAACTTGAAACTGGGGCAGAGGTTCACCTTCCAACAGGTCAACAACCCTAAACATACAGTCAGAGCTAAAATGGAATGGTTTAGATCAAAGCATATTTGTGTGGTAGAATGACCCAGTCAGAGTCCAGACCTAAATTCAATTGAGAATTTGTGGCAAGACTTGAAAATTGCTGTTCACAGATACTCTCCATACAATCCAACAAAGCCAACAAAGCTTGAGCTATTTTGCAAAGAAGAATGGGCAAAAATTTCACTCTCTACAAACTCATGTACAAAGGTGGTAAAGACTAGGGATAAGCCCGATGTTTGAGTCAAACGTAAGTTCAACTCGAACATCGGGTGTTCGCTGAACAGCGAACAATATGTGGTGTTTGCGGCAAATTCAAAAGCTGCCGGAACACCAGTAAAGTCTATGGGACATTAACATGAAAAATCAAAAGTGCTAATTTTAAAGGCTTATATGCAAGGTATTGTCATAAAAAGTGTTTTGGGACCTGGGTCCTGTCCCAGGGCACATGTATCAATGCAAAAAAAATTTTTTAAAACGCCCATTTTTGTGAAACAGTAAAAATGAAATATTCCTTTATATATCGTGCCTGGGGGTGTCTATAGTGTGCCTGTAAAGTGTTGCATTTTCCCACAGTACCACAGCAAAATGACATTTCTAAAGGAAAAATTGTTGTTTAAAACTGATCGCAGCTGTAATGTATTGTCGGGTCTCAGCAATATAGATACAGATAATTGAAAAAAAGAGCATGGGATCCCCTCCTTGTCCATTACCAGGCCCTTTGGGTCTGGTATAAATAATAAGGGGAACCCCGAATCAAAATTAAAAAAATTGCATGGGGGTCCCCAAGTCCATAACCAGGCCCTTCGGGTCTGATATGCAAATTAAGGGGAACCATGCGCCAAATTTTGAAAAAAATGGCGTAGAGGTCTCCCCCAAAATCCATACCAGACGATTTTAAGGGGAACCCTGCGCCAAAATTTTTAAAAAATGGCGTAGGGGCCCCCACAGAAATCCATACCAGACCCTTATCTGAGCATGCAACCTGGCAGGCTGCAGGAAAAGAGGAGGGACAAGAGAGTGCCCCCCCTCCTGAACCATACCAGGCCACATGCCCTCAACATGGGAAGAGTGCTTTGGGGTAGCCCCCAAAAGCACCTTGTCCCCATGTTGATGGGGACAGGGGCCTTATCCCCACAACCCTTGCCGGGTGGTTGTGGGGGTCTGCAGGCGGAGGGCTTATCGGAATCTGGAAGCCCCCTTTAACAAGGGGACCCCCAGATCCCGGCCTCCCCCCTGTGTGAATTGGTAATGGGGTACAAGTGTACCCCTAATATTTAACAAAAAAAGTGTCAGAATGGTAAAAAAGACAAGAGACAGCTTGGGACAAGTCCTTTATTAAAAAAATAAAAAAATAAAAATGTCCCATGAAGTAAGTTCACGCTGCCCAATGGACCGAAAAAGAAAAAAAAAGCCACAATTGACCCACCTCCATGGGAGGCTCCCGCCATCTGATGCGTCTTCGCTGTAACAGCTCTTATATAACTGAGGTTGGGGCCATCTGGTGAAGTAATTGGGTGACCCCACCCCCTCTGACGCACGGGGGCATCCCCGTGGCTTCCCCGTGGTGCCTACATCATATTTTTTTTTAATTTGGCACAGGGTTCCCCTTAATTTCCATATTAGACCCGAAAGGAAATTTTTTTTTAATTTTGATTCGGGGTTCCCCTTATTATTCATACCAGACCCAAAGGGTCTGGTAATGGACAGGGGGGATACTATGCTCTTTTTTTCAATTATCTGTATCTATATTGCCAAGACCCGACAATTCTTTACAGCCGCAATCAGTTTTAAATGACAATTTTTCCTTTAGAAATGTCATTTTGCTGTGGTACTGTTCTAAACACGGGAAAAATGCGCCACTTTACAGGCATACTGTATACACCCCTAGGCATGATATTTAAAGGAATATTTCATTTTTATTGTTTCACTTTAAGCATTAAAAAAATCACTGCTCCTGAAAAAACGACCATTTTTAAAACTTTTTTTGCATAGATACATGTCCCCTGGGGCAGGACCCAGGTCCCCAAACACTCTTTATGACAATAACTTGCATATAAGCCTTTAAAATTTGCAATTTTGATTATTCGTGTTCGTGTCCCATAGACTTTAATGGTGTTCATGTGTTCTGCCAAATTTTTTGCCTGTTCGCATGTTCTGCTGCGAACCAAACAGGAGTGTGTTCGGCTCTTCCCTAGTAAAGACTTACAGCTGTAATTGCTGCGAAAGGTGGTTCTACAAAGTATTGACTCAGGTGGGCTCAATACAAATGCACGCCACACAATTCACATATTTATTTGTAAAACATTTTGAAAACCATTTATCATTTTCTTTCCACTTCACAATTCTGTGCCACTTTGTGTTGGTCGATCAAATAAAATCTCAACAAAATTTATTTACGTTTTTGGTTGTAACATTACAAAATGTGGAAAATTTCAAAGGTTATGAATACTTGTTCAAGGCACTGTAGTCCTGGTTAACCACTGTAACAAGTGTCCCCATTGGAAGATTTTCCTTCTATTCATGTTTAGGTGACAACTTAAAATTTTGGAGTTTGTCTTACTTTTTAATCCCAGTAACAATGGTCACTAGGACAAATAAAAAATGAAAACTCCTAGCAGGAACACAGAAATCAATTAAAACGTGACAGGAGTTTCAGCCATTTTGGCTTTAGGTAAAATGTAGGTCCTGCTTTAAAGGTTTAACTACATATCCAATATCCTAAGACCCCTTTCACGCTGAGATGTTTTTCAGGTGCTTTTGGGCTAAAAATAGCGCCTGTAAAGCGCCTGAAAAATGGCTCCCCTGCAGTCTCAGTGTGAAAGCTGAAGGGCGATGCACTGGCAGGACGTTAACAAAAATTCTTGCAAGCAGCATCTTTGGAGTTGTGAAGGAGCGGTGTATACACCGCTCCTAAACCGCTCCTGCCCATTGAACTGAATGGGCACCGCTGCCGAACCGCTGGAAAAGCACCGCTGCCGAACTACTGGAAAAGCACCACTGCAGCGGTACTTTGCTGGTCATTTTAACCCTTTTTGGCCACTAGCGGGGCTTAAAAACGCCCCGCTAGTGGCCAAAAACCCCCGCAAAAATGATGGTAAAGCGCCACTAAAAATAGCGGTGCTTTACCGCCAATGGCGCCGATGCTCCAGTTTGAAAGGGACCTAAGGTATAGTTTAGACTCCTTTAATAAGCAAATTACATCTACAGTGATTAATAGTATTGACATTGCACTAAAACATGAACCCGTGCCTATGCAAGGCAAACCAATATGCTCACATTCATTTAATCCATGCCAGTAGCATAAAGGTACTATCCTTTCACTCCTCTGATGTGATGTTAAGCTATCAGGAGGTAAAGCGTGCCATGTTATAAAACTGCATTGTCAGGAGACTGTGAAGGTAAAGGCCATTATTATAATATTTACATTTTACAGACTGACTCTCAGGTTAGACATACTGCTTTAGCAAGTGTCATTGTATAAGCCAGAGGGGCATGCATAGATGTTTAGTTTGCTGATGATATAAATACTGTCCTCCCCATGCTTTCTGCATAACTGAACTGAAAAAAAAGGTGTCCAACCCCAGATGGACTACAGTGGTTTGAATATGCAGCCAAACCATTTAACCACCTCAATACCGGGCCAATTTTGACATTTCTCTCTTCCTGTAAAAATCATAATTTTTTTGCTAGAAAATTACATAGAACCCCCAAACATTATATATGTTTTTTTAGCAAAAACCCTAGAGAATACAATGGCGGTTGTTACAACTTTTTATCTCACACGGTATTTGCGCAGGAATTTTTCGAACGCTTTTTTTGGGGAAAAAAACAGTTTTGTGTTTTAAAAAAAACAAAACAGTAAAGTTAGCCCAATGTTTTTGCATATTGTGAAAGATGAAGTTACGCCGAGTAAATAGATACCTAACAGGTCCCGCTTCAAAATTGCACACACTCGTAGAATGGCGCCAATGTTCGGTACTTAAAAATCCCCATAGGCGACGCTTGAAATTTTTTTACTGGTCACATGTTTTGAGTTACAGAGGAGGTCTAGTGACAAAATTATTGCTCTCGCTCCAACGTTCGCGGCGATACCTCACATGCATGGTTTGAACACCGTTTTCATATGTGGGTGGGACTTACGTATGCATTCGCTTCTGCGTGCGAGCACACGGGGACAGCGGCGCTTTAAAAAATTTTTTTTTTTTTTATTGATAATTATATATATATATTTTTTTTTTTACACTTTTTTGAAAAAAAAATTTTTTTGATCACTTTTATTCCTATTACAAGGAATGTAAACATCCCTTGTAATAGGAATATAACATGACAGGTCCTCTTAATAGTGAGATATGGGGGCAATAAGACCCCACATCTCACCACTAGGCTGGGAAGCCTGAAATAAAAAAAATAAATAAAACGATCGCCGCTTCCCAGCCGAAGCGGCACCGTTTTTTTGAATGGAGAGTCCGGGCGTGACGTCATAACATCGCGCCCGGCCTCCGATGATCATAGAGACTCCGGCGACCATCTGGTCCGCCGGAAATCTCTATGATCTACATCCGGCGCCGGCGGATCCGCTCTCCGCCTCACCGATCATAACGGTGAGTCGGAACAAGCACCGGAGGGCGGCGGGAGGGGGGGGGACGTCCCCTCTCGCCTCCCATAGGAACGATCAAGCGGCGGAACGGCCGCTATGATCATTCCTATGGTGTAGAGATTCGCCGGCTGAAACCGGCAATATCAGAATGATGTCTGTAACTACAGGCATCATTCAGATATACCCGCTCAAAGCCCAGGACGTCATATGACGCCCGTGGGCGGCAAGTGGTTAAACAGACTCTGTTGGTTGCTCAAACTTTCTAAACAAAAATGTACCCAATCCTTTGTAAAGAAATCCACCATTAAAGTGTCTTCAAAAATTGATAATTCCAAAGGTGTTATCTTTTGTGTCCGCTGTTGGATCCAGTGGTTTCCTCCCCATGTAACCTGAAACACTATAGGACACTTCAGCAGAAGATTTCTTTACAGTGAATCAATATTTTGTATATTAACATTAAACCATTGCATTTTTGTAAATTTCAACTGATTTATTTGGATGCAAATTAGGTTTAATTGCAGTTCTTTATAATACATAAACATCTCCAGATAATCGTTAAATGAATATACCTTTAAGACTTATTTAAATTCCCAACTCACTTTGCAAATATTAAATTATTGCAATAGAAGGAGTGTAAAATACATCAACTTAACATTAACAGTATTAATAAACATGCTAATTTAATAATTATCTTTGAAAGGACATAATTATCATTTACTACTTTTAACAAGAGCTAAAAGTACAGATTAGTTTTTTTTTTAAGTCATTACCATCTTAAATGGCAGTTCCAGAATTACAATAGTATGTGCATTAGGCCGATTTGTACAAGTTAGAAGTTGTATATAAATGATGTGCATGCATAATTTACAATGCTTCAAGGCAAAATTTTATTTGGCTCTCAAGAAAATGTGCATTGGTTTTCTTGTATTTCAATGTGAAAGATTACTGGCTTGCCTATTTATAGCTATGCCTACAATTCTAAAAATAACTTATTTGACATGTTAGCAGAAGCCTGTTTCATACAACAGTTGCTGCATTTGCAGATGTCCTTAAAGCAAGGCACGGTACTTGTTAAATCAAAAGATGAGGAAATATGTCAATCCCTAAAGAAGTGTGCAATAGAAGAATTTTTAGCTTCCTTTTTACCTTTGTGCATATACCAGAAATCATCTATGCTCTGTACTTTTACAATAGTCTTTAAAGGAATCAAACATTATAAAAACTAATTGTGATCTCTGTGTAAGCAAATTATGCTGTTACTGGCTTATGTATGCCTGTATGTTAAATGGTGAAGTGGGAGTTTGCTAGTGTTCACTTATTACAGTGGGTTTGAGAGGGATGAGATCATCTATGCTATGTACTTTTACAATAGTCTTTAAAGGAATCAAACATTATAAAACTAATTGTGATCTCTGTGTAAACCAATTATGCTGTTACTGGCTTATGTATGCCTGTAAGTTAAATGGTAAAGTGGGAGTTTGCTAGTGTTCACTTATCCCAGTGAGTTTGAGGGGGATGAGACCTTGATTGAAGGAAGTCACTGGTGGTCATTACAGATGAAGCTTGAGGAGGACTGTGATTTAAAGAGTAGTGTGCAGGTGGTGACTATTAAAGAGGAGGTCCAGCCTGGGTGAAAACTTAAAAGTCAACAGCTACAAATACTGTAGCTGCTGACTTTTAATATTAGGACACTTACCTGTCCAGGGAGCCTGCAATGTCAGTACCCCAGCTGATCTTCTGATCGACTCCTGTGTGCTGCCACCGCCATTCCTGGTAAGGGAACCAGGCAGTGAAGCCTTTCGGCTTCACTGCTGGTTCCCTACTGCGCATGCGAGAAGTGCGCTGCACTTTCCAATTGGCCCGGTGGTGGGGGAAGGAAGAGGGGGGCCAAACTTCTGGGAGATACAGCCACAGCCTGTCTCCTTGAAGTGGTCAAGGGGACCTGTCAAAAACATGTACCGTTCCCCCCTCCCCCCTGAAAGGTGCCAAATGTTACACTGGAGGGGGGGGGGGGGTAATATAAAGGGAAGTTCCACTTTTGGGTGGAACTACGCTTTAAGTCCTTTAATTTAAAAAAAATTGTACATTTACCCTCAATCATATCATCAAGCAATACAGATCCATATCAATCTTAATTCCTGATGCCAGTCAACCCACAAAAAGAAAAAGAAAATTCTGCCCACAGGCAAAACATCTCATCCCATCACTTCCTTCCTGCTCAATGACAGGTGGTACCAGTGATGCCATTAACCACATATGGTCATGTCCATATACTGTATGGTCAAAGATGTTACCTGAGAGACCCTGTCAATTTGTATATTAGCTATCATCCACCAGATCTGTCATTCAGCAGGAGAGAAGTGACAGGAGTGTATGTGTGGCAACAGGTGGCTTTTTTTCCCAGGGGCGGTGACCTAAAATTTTGGCACACACTTGTTGTCCTCATTAACAGCCATTAATAGCAGGAAGCTGCCATATACAATAGTAGCAATACTATTTCCCATGACAAAGTGACCATGACATGATTTCATTTAATGTTAGCTGTAAGCAACAAACACATATGGGAAATATAAAAAACACTTAACTTTAAGAGCAAATTTTCCAAGGACAAGGGCTGCTCTCCAAGACTTAGACTGGGAAGGGAATTGGAATTAATGAACACAGAACAGAAATGGCAATTCTTCAAAAAGACTGTATGCAATCTCACTGTAAAGTATATTCCCATGGGCCATACTTTTTTTTTTTTTTGAAAATTTATGTTTATTGACATTTTAACACATATACAGTACAAACATGTACCAAAAAATCCCCCTCTCCACCACCCTCTTCCCCCCTCCCCTCCCTATCCCTTGTGCAGCATTTCAACAAATCAGGAACACATTCTATACCAATAACTTCCAAATAAAAGCTTTTGTACTCAAAGAGTCAGTGGTGCACCCATTCATCGCACAGTCAGATAATTTATCTAAGCCAGTTTACCTGTCCTTTTTACCCAATCATAGAGAGTGTTCTGTCACAGCGCTCCCCTATCATAACAGGTCAAACAAGGTGTCCTTGGCGTCAATCCAACATTGCCATACTCTCTCAAATTTTTGGGGGCAACCCCTACTTAGGTATGTTGCTTTGTATAAAGGTAGCGCTTTATTGATTAATCTTTCCAGTATGAGACTGTGGGTGGTTCAGATTTTTCCAACATAATAAAATAGCCTTACGTGCATAAAAAAGGGAAAGAGAAATCATGGTTCTTTGTGCCCTGCGGGGCACCAACTCCTCCACCAGGCCCAGCAAACAAACTGAGACCGTTACAGGAATCGGTACCAAAAGCAATTTCTGTATGGTGCATGTAACCCCCGTCCAGAACTCCCATATCAGTAGACACTGCCAAAATATGTGATCAAAATCAGTATGGTCATTTGTGCAGCGCAAGCACTTTGCTGCTCCAGTACCATAGATGGGCCATACATTTGAAAAGCTAAAAATAAACCTATATGGCTCACGGCCAAAGTAAAAAAGCTATAAATAATAAGAAAAGAGCTTTTTAAAAATATATTAAAAATATAAAAATTAGGGAACACTATCATTGTTTAAATGTTACAAAAAATATAACAGAATATGTAAAAAAGGAAACCAAGGACACGAAAATTCCAAATGAATAACAGATTGCAAAAGATAGTAGGACAAACCCCAAAAAATGATTCAAATATGTTAATAGTAAAGACATCAGGTCTGAGCATGTAGGCCCTTTACAAAATAATCTTTAGTGGGTGGCTGGGGACAAAGAAAAGGCACATTTATTAAATACCTTCTTCAGCTCTGTGTATACAAAGGAGCATGGGGGAGCTCAAGTCCATAATAGGGATGGTATTGGCACGGCTCGGAATGACCCACAACGGCTCAAAATTGATATTGTCCAGAAATATGTAAGGTGGATAAAGCACCTGGACCAGATGGCATCCACCCGCAGATTCTAAAATAATTGAGCTCTGTAATTTCAAAGCCATTGTTTCTCATTTTTAAGGAAAAAAAATAGTACCACTGGGGCCAATGTGGTGCCTATATTTAAAAAGGGATCAAAGTCTTTAATAAAATGTATATAGACCTGTTAGTTTAACTTCTGTAGTCAGGAAGATACTGGAGAGTTTAATAAAAGACCACATAGATGAGTTCTTGCTGGAAAAAATATTTTAAGCAACAGACAGCATGTGTTCATGAAAGACAGAAGTTGTCAAACAAACCTGATTTATTTTTGTGAGGAGGTAAGTAAAACCTTAGACAAAGGGGTGGTTGTGGACGTGGTAAACTTGGATTTTGCTAAAGCATTTGACACAGTTTCCCACCCGCTAATGTGTAAGGTAAAGTCTACAGGCTTGGAAGGATCCGTTTGTAAATGGATGGAAAACTTGCTAGAAGATATTATTGCTATTAGTGGTGTACCCCAAGGTTCAGTGTTGGGACCCTTACTTGTTAATATATTTATTAATGGTATAGGGTCTGGGATTAAGAGTACCATTTCAGTCTTTGCAGATGACACCAAGCTATGCAGTGGAATAACGTCCTTACAAGATGTCTCCAACTTACAAAACAACCTCAATGCACTGTTTAATTAGGCAACTATGTGGCAAATGAGGTTTATGTTCGATAAATGTAAAGTTATGCACTTGGGGGCTAAGAATATGCATGCATCATACATACTAGATAGGGTACAACTGGGGGAATCCATAGTAGAGAAGGATCGGGGGTTTGGTAGATCATAAGCTTAATAATAGCATGCAATACCAAGCTGCAGTTTCCAAAGCGAGCAAAGTCCTTTCTTGTATTAAGAGAGGTATCGACTACAGAGAGAGAGACATATCATTGTGCCCCTGCACAAATCATTAGTACAGGGATCCTCAAACTACGGCCCTCCAGCTGTTGCAGAACTACACTTCCCATGAGTCATTGTGAAACTCTGACATTCACAGACATGACTAGGCATGATGGGAATTGAAGTTCCTGAACAACTGGAGGGCCGTAGTTTGAAGACCCCTGCATTAGTAAGACCTCATTTGGAATATGCAGTTCAGTTTTGGGCATCAGTTCTCAAAAAGTATATCGGGGAACTGGAGAAAGTGCAGAGAAGGGCAACCAAACTGATAAGAGGCATGGAGGAGATCAGATATGAGGAAACATTAGAGGAACTGAATTTATTCGCTTTTGAGAAGAGGAGATTAAGGGGAAATATGATCAACATGTACAAATGTACAAGGAGTCCATATAGTGAACTTGGTGTTGAGTTATTCACTTTAAGGTCATCACAGAGGACAATGGGGGCACTCTTTACGTCTAGAGGAAAAAAGATTTTATCTCCAAATACGGAAAGATTTCTTTACAGTGAGAGCTGTGAAAATGTGAAATAGACTCCCTCCAGAGATGATTCTGGCTAGCTCAGTAGATTGCTTTAAAAAAAGGCATGGATTCTTTCCTAAATATACATAGTATAACTAGGTACTAAAATTTATAGGTAAAGTTGATCCAGGCCATATGTAATTGCCTCTCTGGGGCATCAGGAAGGACTTTTTTCCCCTGCGGTAAGCAAATTGGAGCATGCTTTGCTTGGGTTTTTCGCCTTCCTCTGGATCAACTGTTGGTATAGGATTGTGTATAGGGGATTGTATGTTTTTTTTTTTTTATTGGTTGAAGTAGATGAACTTGTCTTTTTTGAACTTGACTAACTATGACATATGGCTCATCCAAAAGCCAGGACAGCCAAGATTTGGTCCAAACTTGTGTTCATGCTGCACCTTAAGCTCATTCCCACTGAAGAGCCCTTTACTGATCCACCATTATAATGATCATTGACAAATTATTGGACTTAATCCTGTTGTAATATGTTGAACATATGTTGAACCAGTTCTCAAAAAGTATATCAGGGAACTGGAGAAAGTGCAGAGAAGGGCAACCAAACTGATAAGAGGCATGGAGGAGATCAGATATGAGGAAAGATTAGAGGAACTGAATTTATTTGCTTTTGAGAAGAGGAGATTAAGGGGAAATATGATCAACATGTACAAATGTATAAGGGGTCCATATACAGGGGGTCCCCTAGTTACAAACATCCGACTTACAAACGACTCCTACTTATAAACGGAGGGAGACAACAGGAAGTGAGAGGAAATCTACCCCTAGGAAGGGAAATTCACTCCTTAAGAGCTGTTATGGGGAAAAGGTACCTCCATTGATGCTTTATCACCAAGGCTTGTTTCCATAACAACCCAAAATTTTCAAAATCCAATTGTCATTGGGACAGAAAGTGAGGTGAAATCTTCTGAACAGGGGCAGGGGCCTTCCCTATGCTATCCAAAAAGCTTAAAAATATTTTTTTTGGCTGGAGCTACACTTAAAAAATTTACCTGTTCCGACTTACAAACAGATTCAACTTAAGAACAAACCTACAGTCCCTAACTTGTTTGTAACCCGGGGACCCCCTGTAGTGAACTTGGTGTTGAGTTATTCACTTTAAGGTCATCACAGAGGACAAGAACATATTACAACAAATCCTGGGTTACCAAAAGATGGTTTCCTATTAAATTTTAGTTTGTTCCACAATCCCTGAAAATTTGATAAGGAGGGGCAGTGGATTGGGGGCCTAGACTTCGTCTAATTCACACTAGGTTCTTTACCATATGTTTGGAAGGAAAATAAATGCATTTAAATCCAGTAAGGAGCCCTGTTTTGCACATAACAAAGTGCCAAATTGGACCAACTATGTACCTTAGTAATATTTTATCAATTGTGGTAAGCCTGGGCCTCCAGTACCTTTTGGCACATATAGCCTTCACTCTGTGGCCCTTGAATTCCCAGTACTGTTTTTGAGTATTCACTTGCTACTCAAACTCCTTAGACTTTGTTTTTATCAAAGCATCACTGGTCTTTTTTAGTCTTGACATCAATTATGATTTAGCCTTCCACCATTGCTTTGTGAGCTAATCGGTTAATAAGAGGGGATGCATCCTCTGATTTATTTATATGAAAAAAGTATTTTTAATGATATTGAAATGGTATTGCTAAAAACATAATTTCTCCAGGAGGTATTCATTCATTCTCCAATAAAAATGGTCTTGCTACTAGAACATTCCTAGCAGTTGGATAGAAATAGCAATAGGATTGAGGTTGGACCAAGAAGAAGCCAAACTCTGAGCAAAAGATACCATGTTGATCAACTGGGAAGGCATAAGTAAATTGTCTATCTATATATTTTTTTGTACTTCTGAGTAATAGGTATAGTTCCTGGTCGAGGGATTCTTGCCCATAATTTTATTGAATGCTAGGTTGGAGTCTCCAGGTATAATTAGAGTCCCTGAGCGGTACGGGATCAATGTGGAGAAAGCCCACCTTGTTGGTGTTTGGTGCATAGAAACTAAGAATGGATATATAATCTTCTCCCAATTCCTCATTACCAAGATATATCTCCTATTCCAATCTCAAATGACATTTTCCTCTATAAAAATACATTTTTGGAGATTAAAATCACCTTCCCTGTTTTCTTCTCTGTGGAGTTGACTAAATATTCAGTACCATCTCTCTGTGGAGATATACAGTATATTTCTTGTAATAAAAATAGCGTTTAAGTTGTTAGATGTAAGCTCTAACGAGCAGGGCCCTCTGACTCCCAGGGCCAGATTAAGAGCATCATGGGCCTGGTGCTGAGGATTTTGGTGGACCTTTTTTAGGAATAAATAAAATGAAAACACAAACAATTTTTTTTTAAATAAATAAATTATTATAACAAATGAAACACTGCCATTACTTATAATTTTATGTACACTGAAAATAGAGAGCTAACACTCCAAACTCTGGTTACCTCTGAACATCCCCCTTCCCCCATCTGCTCACCTTTGCAGTACAGGCTGATGGCAGGCTCAGTGACAGTGACAGGCAGGGCATGTTTACATCCCCAATGTTGACAGCATTCAGCAGTGGTGATGATATATCAATGAATATGCCCCATGATTTACCTATCAATCCTGCTTGCCACCAGTGCTGGGACAAGGCCATCCAGTGCCCGAGGCAAAGATAGCAAACTGCACCCCCCCCCCCACACACACACACCATAGGGAAAGGGGAAGGGTTGGAAAGTGGGTGTTGGGGTGGGGGGTAAGGTGAGGTGTATGTGGAGGAAAGTAGGTACTTTGACCTGGAGGGTGAAAGATGCATGGCACAAAGGCAGTGTAATGAAACCGGGTGGGGGGAGATGGATAGGAGGGAAGTTCTGTAAGAGGTAAAAGATGGGTAGACTGGAGGTAGCATAATAGGGGAGGAAAAGTTTGCATTCAGGTTGCATTCAGGTGTGCTGTTATCTGTAAAGTAAAGTAGTTGGTAGAGAGGCACAGTGACCAGCGAGAGGTAGGTGGGAGATGCTGTAACTGTTTAGAGAAGATTAATTGGTATGGGGGGGTTTATGGTGTCAGGGAGTCACTGTGACTAGGAGAGGGGGTGGACTGTAATGAAAATGTGGTTGGAGGGAGGTGTTGTGATTATGGGACCTTGTCAATGTTACCACTAGCTTCATCCAGAGGTATATGTTGCTCATCAGACTCCTGACTCAAGGAGCTCCTCCTCCAGATCCAGGGCTGCTGATCCTGTTTTTCACAGAGAATGCCAGCAAATCCACTACCCTCTCCTGCAGTAATTAGTGCTTCTGGTCAGCCTGGACCAGTGATAGTTTGCTGTTGTCCCACCTGCTGTGATATCACTACCTGCACTGTGGCTAAAGTGCCGGAAAGACTTCCATGTGTGTGTAGTGGTTTCATTTCTGGAGAGCCAGTGACACTGTGCTGCCAGCTGCCTAAACTGATATCACAACTGCTGTCAGCACACCTTCGTGAGGGAATTGCAATCAGTAGACACCATCAACAAAATGTCTTTGGGCGTATAGTTCTCCTCCTTCTACAATTTAGCAGCACAATGCATGGACTTATATTGCAGCAGGCAGCCTGCAGTAGTCATGGGACCCCATACAGAATGACAGGCCCCCCTCATCTCATTGACCTGTGGCTCCCCTCTGCTTTGGTTAGCTATGGTGTGTATATATAGCTATGGTTGGGGGGGAGTGTGGGACTCGATTTACATAACAATACCGCCTGCCATCCACGATTTACATATCAATATCGCCTGTGTCTGAGATTTACATAACAATACCGCCTTGCACCCGCAATTTACATAACAATACAGCCCGCAATTTACATATAAATCATGTACACACTCAGAGCAAACAGCATTAACACAGCTCCAGTAGCCCCATGTTAATCCGACCCTTGTATTGTATTGTAATTGTACTGTCTGCACTCATGTTGTAAAGCGCTGGGTAAACTGTTGGTGCTACATAGATCCTGTATAATAAAAAAAAAATAATAATAATAATAATGAGTTGTAATGCCTAGATGATTGATTTACTAAAACTGAAGTGTGCAAAATCTGTGGTGCATGATAGCCAATCAGCTTCTAACTTCAGTTTGTTCAATTAAGTTTTGACAAAAAAAACTAACTGAAAGCTGATGGGTTTCTATGCACAGCTGTACCAGATCTTGCGCTCTCCAGTTTTAGTAAATTAACCCACAAATGCCTTGGTGTGCTACACCTAGGAATTCAGCCCACTGAAAACTGTGGGACAAATGCTACAGAAGATAGGGTTCAGACAACTATACTAAGACATAATTGATCCTAGTTAGAAAAAGCTAAACTCATCCGACCCAAATGACCCTTGCAAAGATTCCTTCATATTGTAGTATAAAGAGGGAGAGGGATGGGAAAGAAAAGGAATAAGTGAAGTTGAAGAAAATGGTAAAACATTAGAACAAACCAAGTATGTTTGGTTTGGACTGCTAGTAAATCAGATTAACTTGCAGCACCTATTCACTGGATGGTAAATGTGTGATAATCCAGGATATGTTTTTGCCTAGGTTCACATTGGTCTGATTTGGCATGCGATTTGAAATGTCAAATCGCATGCCAAATTGGCGGCTATTGCTGGCAATGGGACCATCCGAATCGGTGTGGCACTGACTTTGTGGCTCCGCACCGATTCACAAAAGTAGTTTCTGTTATTCTTACACATAACTGAAGGAACTGTTGGTGCCTCAGTCTCCAAAGTGGAGACAGTGGGTCCAGAGACCTCACTCAAGGAGGAGAATAAGATCTCTAAACGCCTGAAATTCGTCCATCGTAAAATGTTTAATACTTTCGGAAAGTTCCCTATCCTGTCTCAAACGTACTCGATCCCAATCAAACAAGTATTTGTAGGTTAGTTTTCTAGAAAAGAGATAAAGGTCTTTAATAGTATCATATATATCCAACTGAAACGTAGGGCAAATCTCAATCCATATTTCAAAAGGTCAAGATCATCTTGTACAAAAGAGTATGGAGTGAGATTAATAATATTTAATTCTACGTTTGTGGGGTCTGGAACACTCCCAGGGGAAAATTTGAAGCCTGTGATCCTGTGAGTATTAAGTGTGTATCCAATGTACTTTGTTTAGTCAGAATCAACAATGATGACATGGAGTTGGGCATCGATAGTGATGTGCTTGATAAAGAATGTGCAGAAGAATTGTCAGTGTTAGAGGATCCAATAGGAATAGAATTGGAAGTTGGCACCGATAAATTGGTGGAATTATGCTGAAGCAAATTCAGAGCTTGGGCTGCTAAAGGGCCCAAATGTGGAGCAGGTTGGGCACTCAAAACGCTCTCAACACTAGGACCTGTCTGAAGTTGTTCGTGCAAGTGTTTGAAAGGATGTGTAGGATGTTTCGTAGAATCATCCAGGCGTTTTTTAGGGTGAGGAGTAAAAGGATGGTTTTCATTGAAACCTCTTTTTCGTGCCCCAAAATTGGGGTTAAAACGTGCTGGAGTAGATGGTGTAGGTGTGGGTCGAGTGGATGAAGAAGATAGAGAGGAGTCAGATTCCATGTCTACCACCCTAGAGTGAGCCCGACTGTTCCCCGAAAACTTGGGTCCCTGACTAGAACTTTTGTTGTGTGGCATCAAGTGCCACTGATAAGCATAGCCCTCCAGGAAGGCCATCTTATCTCTGTACATTTTGGTCTGTTTCTTAGAAATAATATCTTTATTGAGTTTGCTTAGATATTCTGTTAATACCTGTCACTTTTTCTCAAATTGTACATGGCTTTTGACCGATTCGTGCTTGGTTTGTAGAGCAATAAGTTCTTGATCTAAAGAAATTAAGTCCAGCCTATATTGTGCCACCAGCAGCTTAATCAGTTCAGTACTACATTTAGTAAGTTCAAGTTCCCATTTACGTTTCAGTTCAGGGGTAATATTTTTAAATAAAGGAAAAAGTTGTGTCCTCAAACCAATTGGGCAGATATTGTCATATATGTACTGCTGAAATAACTCGGTATGCCAATATAGTCTAGATTTCTTTTTTAGTAATCTCCTGGCTTTCATCTCCAATGTTCATATTACAGTTTGCATGAATTTCATTCATATAACCTGACCAGGATTCGCCTACAAAGTTCATTTTTTCATGAATAGTTATTGGGGGTATGGCGCTCCCTTATGAGCTGTACAAACTTCAATGACTATAACAGTGACTATATTAAATAAATAAATAGTGATCCAAACACAAACGGTGAGAGCTGTGAGATTCTTAATGGGTGAAACTCATGTTAAACCATAAAAACTATGTGGAAGTATAGGTATACGTGTTAGCAAACCTTAGCTTATTGCACATACCTCCATATTAGGATAAAGAGAAAAAATAGAAAAAAGAAAAACTACTAAAGTGCTGCTGCTAGGCAGCTAATATGGATACCAACTACTATATATACAAAATAACGTGACATGTGTGTGTATACCAGTGCAAAGACAAGCATATGACAGTGCAATGTATGTAATATGACAGTGCAATCCCGCACCTACATATATATCTGACCGTGCACTCCAACCATTAAATCTGCAATACAGTGCAGTGTAGTGCAATTGAGTCCAGCAAGACTCTAAATGACCGGTGCACAGGCAAGTGTGTACCAATGCAGTATATGTATGTAATATGACAGTGCAATCCCACACATACGTGTATATACAACCAACAGTCCAACTTATAATAGTTCAATAAAGTGCAGTATAGCGCAGTCAAGTCCAACAAGACTATAGATGACGTCAGAACTTCAAATTAGGCAAAAACAGAGAGAGAAAGAGTCTGTCTCAAATAATGCATCCCAATCTTGAATGGCAGCAAAAAAAGTTCCAACAGCTTAGTGGCTTTTGGTGCCCACAGTGGTAAATCCGTGACTTCTGTGCTCCCCTTTGGCTCCCCACTCACCAGCTCCCACTACCCCTGCAGGGGTGATAGGCAATCTAGGATCCTAGAACCGTCCTCCTATTCGGTGTCTCGTGGTTGCTGCAGTGGAATGGCCTCTCCCCCAGGAGTTCCGGATCACCACTTCATACGATATCCAGGATGGGGGTCAGCAACTAAGCCCTCAAGGAAAGAGATGCCACCTCATAGTGTAGTATGATAAAAATCTTTAATCCCATAAAAACCATAAAAACTCCCCTCTCGGGGAAAAAACACAGCGTGCTACACTATGGTTGAAGCCGAGAGCCAGGAAGTGTACCCCGCAGCGTGCGGCGTGCGGTTCAGCTGTGTTCCAGGCTCTCTCGCTCCATACCCGGAAATGACGTAAGTGCGTAGCCCCGCCTTACGTGTTTCGTCATCGACGTTTTCAAAGGCGGCGCCATCTTACTACACCTCACAGGTTATAAGGCAGGCGGACATGCTGGATCCTCCCCTCTCCCGTCCCTGCAGGGATTTTGATTGGATTTTCAATCCCGTGGCTCCCCCTCCCATACGTCCCCATTGGGCGGTGCCCAAATCAGATCCCTGTGGGCTTATGTCGAGGTGTTTACTAATTAATGCTGACCCATACATCTCCGCTGACCTTTTACATAAATTGGCAGACTCATTCCACATAAAGCAATGTAAACATCAAGCATCTTATATGATATAGGTTAGGATTAGATAAAAATCTTCTTTACTTCAACACCAGGTAGTATATCGTATAGACACAGCTCGCAGTGGTGGATAACGGTAATGCATGTCCTCCACCTTGCAACCTCAGTGTCTATCTTGTAGAAGTGGATGAAATAGAGTGTCTCCCCAAGTCCCATTCAGAATTCACCCTATTGTGGGTGCAGAACCAGGATGTTGGGTATATTTTACTATCTGTATGTATTTCATCCTCCGATCTCCACATTGCAAAAAACAGGAAACTTAAAAAATGACAGAAAAATATATATAGATAAAAAATACAATAAACGTATAAATGAATAAAAAAATGAATAAAAAACTGAGTGGGCTTATATCATCTGAGACTTGGGACCAATACCTAGTATGTTTAGGACCACCCGGGTCCCTCATGGAAATTATAATTGAAATTATATACCCAAAGAGCATTTACAACTATAAGGTGCTCCTTCACGTGATTATTACCCACGTGCATTAGCCCCCCTGTGCTGTCTTAGGTGGTGTATTCTCTCACTCCCACCCAGATACTGCTTAGTGTACTATTCCACTGTGGTGTCCAAATCCCAGGCCCCTCATCTCATTCCGGGGAACTGAAAAACCGGTAGGATTGGGGTGCATGATAACGACCCAAGATGTGAGATATATTTAAAACAAGAAGCATATACATGGAATATACATGGAATCCCCATATACGATATTTACTGAAAAAGGAAGGATAACATGAAGGGAATGACTCAGGGCTCATACAAGTGCATGCACCTATACCCCATATTCGTGGGGTGTGTGGTTATGTACAGCCTGTGTGACAGCCCCATGAACCTTATATCTACGATAATTCTATCACTATCCCCTACTTAGCCATTGTTCCATAGCACATGTATATAAAGGCAACAGAATAGTTAGTAACATAGTTTCTTGTTGCTATAGCCCTCTCTTAGTTGTTGAACAACTAACAGGTACAGGCAGAGAGCCTGTGTCAGAAAGGACACAAGAGAACTATCTCCTATTATGAGTGGATTTACGGATTGGCTATAAAACAGTTGAGGTCTATGTCCAGATTTAACCCTTTGGGGGCAATAGACCCCAACCGATATATCCACTCTGTCTCATTCCTGGAGACTAATGTTTCTTTGTTGCCCCCTCTCCAGTGGGTTTTCACCTGATCAATACCATAAAAAATAAGGCCACTGGGATCTTTTTGATGGAACTCGGCAAAGTGCCGTGATAGATGATGCTTCGGAAACCCTTTTTTGATATTTTTGATATGTTCCCGTATCCTGACATAGAGTGGGCGGGTGGTTCTCCCCACGTACTGTAGATGGCAGGGGCACTCAATTATATAGGTGACATGAGTGCTGTGACAGGTTATCAACTCCTTGATCTGATATTCTTTATGGTCTACAGTTGACTTGAACTTTTCCTTTTTCCTAGGTTGGGGTTTGCTAACTCTACATGGTAGGCATCTGCGGCATCTGAAGAACCCTTTCATGTTGGGTATAATTTGAGTATGCTTGGGAGGGTCAATAACATTATGTACGAGATGGTTACGAAGAGTAGGTGCTTTCCTGTACACAAACTTCGGTTTGGTGGGGAGGATTTTTGCTAGTACTCGGTCCTCTTTCAGGATGGGCCAGTATTTCTTAATGATCCGTTCAACATCCTTGTATTGGTTGTTGAACCCTGTAATGAAGGTCATCTCCATCTGGTCATTCCTGGCCCTGATGTTCTTCTGAAGTAGTTGGTTCCTGTCCATGTTCTTGATCTCCTGTTTCAGTTTATTCAGATTTTCTTGTGGATATCCTTTCTCCTGGAACCGCTCAATCAGGACATCTGCCTGGACCTCAAAGTCCTCCACTGTGTTGCAGTTTCTCCTTATCCTTAGTAGTTGGCCTTTTGGAATGTTGGATTTCCACTTCGGATGGTGACAGCTTGAAGTGGGTATATACCCGTTACGATCTGTGCTTTTAAAGAAAGTACGGGTGTTAAGGGAATCACCTGCTTTGAAGATTTCCAAATCCAAGTAGTCAATCGCATGCAGGTTCCATTTACCCGTAAACGTGATGCCGTACCTATTTCCGTTTAGCCCTTCAAGGAATTTTTCAAAACTGTCCGTAGTGCCATCCCATAAGATGATTAAATCATCAATATACCTACGGTACATTTTAATTTGAGGGATATTTTTGTTGTAAATATATTCCTCCTCCCACATGTTCATGAACAGGTTTGCAACGCTTGGTGCATATCGTGCCCCCATTGCGACACCTTTGGTTTGTACAAAATACTCCTTGTTGTACCAAAAGTAGTTGCACTCCATTGCCATTTTCAGGCCTTCCATAATGTAATTGATCTGTCCCTGTCTCATTCCTGTGTTCTCAAATAGAGCCTTTTCTACTGCGAGCAATCCATCTGGTTGCTCAATGCTTGTGTACAGTGAATTGACATCTATTGTTGCCAATACCCAATTTTCTGTACCTTTTATACTTTGGAGTTCTTCGATGAGTTGTAGGCTATCCCGCAGATATGATTTCCCTTGCTGTACCAGAGGTTTCAAATATTTATCCAGATATTCCCCTAATCTGGAGAAGATCGAATTTATACCGCTGATAATAGGTCTTCCAGGTGGTTTGTTCAGTCTTTTGTGAATCTTTGGTGTGTAATATATCACAGGGGTCTTTGTAGAGTTAGAATATAAATATTCAGCTTCTCTCGCATTCAGAATCCCCATAGCCTTTCCTTTAGTGATGTACTTCTTTAGTTGTTTCTCGTATTTTCTCTTTGGATTTGTTCTGAGTTTTTTATATGTGTTTTCCACATTTAATAGGTTGCCCATCTCTTCTTGGTAGTCTTTTTTGTCCAAGATGACCAGTCCGCCTCCTTTGTCGGCCGGTCTTATAACTACCTCATGCCGTTTCCCTAAATCTTTGATGGTCCTCCAGATATTTTTCCTCTTTCTTTCCTTCCTTTTCAGATTTCTTAAGTCCTCTTCTACCATTTTCTTAAATGCAGTCAGACATTGACTTCCTGGGGTTTTAGGGTTGTAGGTAGAGTTATTCTTCAAGTTAGTTTGGGTATATTCTGAAGTATCCTTGATGCTGGTTTCTGTGTTTATGGCAAAGTGTTTTTTCAAATTAAGTTTCCTCATGAATTTTTGGAGATCAATATAGGCCTCGAATTTATCCAGGGCCTTGTCCGGTGCAAATTTTAGGCCCAGATCGAGCACCTGTAGTTCTTCCGCTGTAAATGTTACACTGCTTAAGTTATAGATCCCTTTTCCTAGTACACTCTTCTTCTTTTTCTTCCTGCCTCCTCTGCATCCTCTTGTCTGCCTCTTCTTGCCGGGTTTGTTCGCATCTCTTCTATATTTCTTCTCTGACCATGTTCTTGTTCGTGGTTGGGGTTCCTCCTCTCCCCATACCCTCGATTTATGGTTGGGGTTCGTTCTTCTCCAGTTCCCCATTGGTCCTCTCTCTGTATGTAGCCTCTGTTGGTATTCCTTCCCCTCCATCCATATGTCCTGTAGGGAGGGCAGGTCTTCCATCTTCCTGGAGGTCTGTTTCTCTGTCCTCCGTGAAAATCCCTCTCCTCCCTAAAGTCGCTTCTATAGGGGGGGTGGGATTCATGTTGGTATCTTAGGGGTGAGAACCTGTTGTGTGTAGGTACACCATATCTCACATTACTTGGTGTCCTATATTCATGGGGTCTTTGATGGCTGACCCTTCTGTGGTTAGGTCTATCTGGATCCCTATTAAAAGGTCTAGATCTGCTACGGTTCCCACCGTTAGGACGCTCTGGGGATGGGAATTGTGAGTAGTCACCCATCCAGTCCATCGTCCGGTCTCCAGGGAGGTCCTCTGGACTCTCATCAGTACTGATGTCATCCACATCATCATTTTGATCCCTCATGTTGGATTGTCACTTGTATACTTTCCCATTCCTATAATCAAGGACATCTCTCTTATATTTCTTTTGTTTTTTTGCTTGGATCTCCCCATCATATTTTTTGATGATTTCCTGGAGTTCCTTTTCTTTATCCTTGTATTCCCTTTGGTTAGAGAAGGGTACTAGCATATTTTTAATCTCTATAATATTAGCTTCTATGCCCCTTAGTTTAAATTGTCTTCTCTTAACAATGTTCCGAAGCAACTCCCCCTCACATTTATTGAAGAGAGAGTACCAGTCACCCATAAGGTCTCCATCATCAATGTTATCATTTGGATGTAAGTCCCACCTAAGTCTTCTAGGGGTCATTTTCTCCCTGATGTACATGTCTAAGGTGGCAATGTCCCACCATACTCTCAGTTGCTTTTCCATAGCATGTCTAAGCTGCCTCATAAGACTATGCATATCCTGCGTGTTGGTAACCTGTTCCTGACTAAACACGCCCCCTAGATCTATATTTCTACTGGTCATATATCCAAAAATGTCCATAGCTGCAAAGTATAAACCCACCCTAGGGTGGTATAGAAATCAAACCACAAAGACTATGCGCTTAGGACATAAAGCAGGAATAGGGGAGAGGGGGGGGGGGAGAAGATAGAGGGGGGAAGGGGGGAGAGATAGGAGGAAAGAAGAAGAATAGAAGGTATGCTGCCTCCCCAGGTTAAGCCCTCAAAGAGAACTAACATGTAATGAATAGTTATTGGGGGTATGGCGCTCCCTTATGAGCTGTACAAACTTCAATGACTAAAACAGTGACTATATTAAATAAATAAATAGTGATCCAAACACAAACGGTGAGAGCTGTGAGATTCTTAATGGGTGAAACTCATGTTAAACCATAAAAACTATGTGGAAGTATAGGTATACGTGTTGGCAAACCTTAGCTTATTGCACATACCTCCATATTAGGATAAAGAGAAAAAATTGAAAAAAGAAAAACTACTAAAGTGCTGCTGCTAGGCAGCTAATATGGATACCAACTACTATATATACAAAATAACGTGACATGTGTGTGTATACCAGTGCAAAGACAAGCATATGACAGTGCAATGTATGTAATATGACAGTGCAATCCCGCACCTACATATATATCTGACCGTGCACTCCAACCATTAAATCTGCAATACAGTGCAGTGTAGTGCAATTGAGTCCAGCAAGACTCTAAATGACCGGTGCACAGGCAAGTGTGTACCAATGCAGTATATGTATGTAATATGACAGTGCAATCCCACACATACGTGTATATACAACCAACAGTCCAACTTATAATAGTTCAATAAAGTGCAGTATAGCGCAGTCAAGTCCAACAGGACTATAGATGACGTCAGAACTTCAAATTAGGCAAAAACAGAGAGAGAAAGAGTCTGTCTCAAATAATGCATCCCAATCTTGAATGGCAGCAAAAAAAGTTCCAACAGCTTAGTGACTTTTGGTGCCCACAGTGGTAAATCCGTGACTTCTTTGCTCCCCTTTGGCTCCCCACTCACCAGCTCCCACTACCCCTGCAGGGGTGATAGGCAATCTAGGATCCTAGAACCGTCCTCCTATTCGGTGTCTCGTGGTTGCTGCAGTGGAATGGCCTCTCCCCCAGGAGTTCCGGATCACCACTTCATACGATATCCAGAATGGGGGTCAGCAACTAAGCCCTCAAGGAAAGAGATGCCACCTCATAGTGTAGTATGATAAAAATCTTTAATCCCATAAAAACCATAAAAACTCCCCTCTCGGGGAAAAAAAACACAGCGTGCTACACTATGGGTGAAGCCGAGAGCCAGGAAGTGTATCCCGCAGCGTGCGGCGTGCGGTTCAGCTGCGTTCCAGGCTCTCTCGCTCCGTACCCGGAAATGACGTAAGTGCGTAGCCCCGCCTTACGTGTTTCGTCATCGACGTTTTCAAAGGCGGCGCCATCTTACTACACCTCACAGGTTATAAGGCAGGCGGACATGCTGGATCCTCCCCTCTCCCGTCCCTGCAGGGATTTTGATTGGATTTTCAATCCCGTGGCTCCCCCTCCCATACGTCCCCATTGGGCGGTGCCCAAATCAGATCCCTGTGGGCTTATGTCGAGGTGTTTACTAATTAATGCTGACCCATACATCTCCGCTGACCTTTTACATAAATTGGCAGACTCATTCCACATAAAGCAATGTAAACATCAAGCATCTTATATGATATAGGTTAGGATTAGATAAAAATCTTCTTTACTTCAACACCAGGTAGTATATCGTATAGACACAGCTCGCAGTGGTGGATAACGGTAATGCATGTCCTCCACCTTGCAACCTCAGTGTCTATCTTGTAGAAGTGGATGAAATAGAGTGTCTCCCCAAGTCCCATTCAGAATTCACCCTATTGTGGGTGCAGAACCAGGATGTTGGGTATATTTTACTATCTGTATGTATTTCATCCTCCGATCTCCACATTGCAAAAAACAGGAAACTTAAAAAATGACAGAAAAATATATATAGATAAAAAATACAATAAACGTATAAATGAATAAAAAAATGAATAAAAAACTGAGTGGGCTTATATCATCTGAGACTTGGGACCAATACCTAGTATGTTTAGGACCACCCGGGTCCCTCATGGAAATTATAATTGAAATTATATACCCAAAGAGCATTTACAACTATAAGGTGCTCCTTCACGTGATTATTACCCACGTGCATTAGCCCCCCTGTGCTGTCTTAGGTGGTGTATTCTCTCACTCCCACCCAGATACTGCTTAGTGTACTATTCCACTGTGGTGTCCAAATCCCAGGCCCCTCATCTCATTCCGGGGAACTGAAAAACCGGTAGGATTGGGGTGCATGATAACGACCCAAGATGTGAGATATATTTAAAACAAGAAGCATATACATGGAATATACATGGAATCCCCATATACGATATTTACTGAAAAAGGAAGGATAACATGAAGGGAATGACTCAGGGCTCATACAAGTGCATGCACCTATACCCCATATTCGTGGGGTGTGTGGTTATGTACAGCCTGTGTGACAGCCCCATGAACCTTATATCTACGATAATTCTATCACTATCCCCTACTTAGCCATTGTTCCATAGCACATGTATATAAAGGCAACAGAATAGTTAGTAACATAGTTTCTTGTTGCTATAGCCCTCTCTTAGTTGTTGAACAACTAACAGGTACAGGCAGAGAGCCTGTGTCAGAAAGGACACAAGAGAACTATCTCCTATTATGAGTGGATTTACGGATTGGCTATAAAACAGTTGAGGTCTATGTCCAGATTTAACCCTTTGGGGGCAATAGACCCCAACCGATATATCCACTCTGTCTCATTCCTGGAGACTAATGTTTCTTTGTTGCCCCCTCTCCAGTGGGTTTTCACCTGATCAATACCATAAAAAATAAGGCCACTGGGATCTTTTTGATGGAACTCGGCAAAGTGCCGTGATAGATGATGCTTCGGAAACCCTTTTTTGATATTTTTGATATGTTCCCGTATCCTGACATAGAGTGGGCGGGTGGTTCTCCCCACGTACTGTAGATGGCAGGGGCACTCAATTATATAGGTGACATGAGTGCTGTGACAGGTTATCAACTCCTTGATCTGATATTCTTTATGGTCTACAGTTGACTTGAACTTTTCCTTTTTCCTAGGTTGGGGTTTGCTAACTCTACATGGTAGGCATCTGCGGCATCTGAAGAACCCTTTCATGTTGGGTATAATTTGAGTATGCTTGGGAGGGTCAATAACATTATGTACGAGATGGTTACGAAGAGTAGGTGCTTTCCTGTACACAAACTTCGGTTTGGTGGGGAGGATTTTTGCTAGTACTCGGTCCTCTTTCAGGATGGGCCAGTATTTCTTAATGATCCGTTCAACATCCTTGTATTGGTTGTTGAACCCTGTAATGAAGGTCATCTCCATCTGGTCATTCCTGGCCCTGATGTTCTTCTGAAGTAGTTGGTTCCTGTCCATGTTCTTGATCTCCTGTTTCAGTTTATTCAGATTTTCTTGTGGATATCCTTTCTCCTGGAACCGCTCAATCAGGACATCTGCCTGGACCTCAAAGTCCTCCACTGTGTTGCAGTTTCTCCTTATCCTTAGTAGTTGGCCTTTTGGAATGTTGGATTTCCACTTCGGATGGTGACAGCTTGAAGTGGGTATATACCCGTTACGATCTGTGCTTTTAAAGAAAGCAACCAACCTAGTTTAATGAACCAAAATTAGCTGAAAAAAAGGGGGGGGGGGGGAGGGGAAAGCAATGGCAATTGCAAACACATATATATCAAATCTAAATCATCAAAAAGGTTTAATAGTAGTAAAGGTAGTAAGGCAATATAGTAATAAATTTCATCAGAAAAACAAACTGGGTGCTTCCACCCTAATTGTTTTATCCACAGTTCAGCTGAACTCACACAATTTCAACCCGGCATTGCAGTCTGAATTCGGGGGCGATTTGACAGACATCTGTGCGGGTTCCTGCACAGATGTCCATACAAATCGCCCCCCAAAGTCACCAAAAGTAGTAAAGAAACTGGGACCCGGAAGTAACGTGACTGGTCATGTTACTTCTGGGTCCCAGCTTCCGGTTTGTCTCCCAGCATTTGTGGAACGCACGCTGATGATACAGCATGAGCTAAGCGGCGGGGCTTCCACTAACATTCACTGTGGATATTCCTAATGCCAGGGAGGCACCACCTAATGTAAGCAGGCTACTGTTACTTATCTTTGGGCATGTTTTAATAAAACAGTATCACACTATTGGTCCTCCTCTTGTCTTTTATCCCCCATGGGCAACCGTGTTGGGGAGGAAAGCTAAACATAGAAACTAACGGACCTGTCTGCAGCTTACTGTCAGAAATCATACTTCAAGACAAGCCAGGAAATTAGGAAACTGGAGAATCAGCATAGTGAAACAGCAAGCAAGATCAGGAACCAGAAGGGACATCAGCCAAGCAAGTCTTTCACAGGTACACAGGAGATAGTCTCTGATATATTGACCAGGCAAAGCCAGAGAGGATCTGGACTGTAGCCAGCAGGACTGACGAGCAGGATATCATCACCAGGTGAGTCACTGTGGAAAGATTAGAGCTGGCAATTAACCGACAGATGAGCGACCTGCTCTGGGAAGGAAGGGCTGAGCCCAGCCCTGACAGTACCCCCTCCTCAAAGACCCCTCCCCCTCAGGGGTCCACCAGGTTTGAGGAGAAAATATCTATGGAAAGCACAGAGGAGGACAGGGGCATGTACGTCCGAGGATGAGACCCAAGAGCGTTCCTCCGGACCATACCCTTTACAATGAACCAGGTACTGTATGCACCCACGAAACCTACGGGAGTCAACAATGGACTGTACTTCACACTCCTCATTGTTCTCAACCTGCACTGGGTGAGGAATTGGCACCGGGGTGCTGAAGCGGTTGCAGACCAAAGGTTTTAATAAGGAGGTATGAAATACATTTGAAATACGCATATTCGAAGGAAGGTCTAAAGCGTAAGCCACTGTTTTTATCCTGCGGAGAATACGGAAAGGTCCAATAAACCAAGGTGCCAACTTCAGTGAGGGAACACAGAGTTTGAGGTTGCAAGATGATATCCAGACCCTGTCCCCAACCTGGTAGGAAGGCGCAGGCAGGTGTCTGTGGTCAGCATGGAGTCTGTACCTATCATTGCCATGTCGCATGGACTCCTGGACTTATACCCAAGTGGAACGAAGACCACGGAGATGCTCCTCTAATGCAGGAATGCTCTGAGGAGCAAATGAGTCAGGCAACATGGATGGTTGGAAACTATAGTTTGCCATGAATGGGGACAATCGGGAAGCAGAATTCATGGCACTATTGTGAGCAAACTCCACCCAAGGTAAGAGGTCTGACCAGTTGTTATGATGGTCAGAAATATAGCAACGTAGAAACTGCTCCAAGGACTGGTTGGCTCATTCTCTGGCCCCATTAGACTGCATGTGATATGCAGAGGAGAAAGCAAGCTGAATTCCCAACTGTGCACAAAAGGCTCACCAGAATCGGGACACAAAATGACTACCCCTGTCCGAGACGATCACCTTGGATAGCCCATGTAAGCGAAAGATCTCCCAAGCAAAAATGGAAGCCAGTTCCTTAGATGTGAACAACTTCTTAAGTGAAATGCAATGAGACATTTTTGAGAACCAATCAACCACCATAAGGATAACGCTGTTGCCCTGAGAGTTGGGTAACTCCACAATTAAATCCATAGACAGGTGGGTCCAAGGCCTCTCTCCATTGGGTATAGGTTGTAGGAGGCACACTGGAAGAGTTGATTCTTCCCTAGATGACCAGCAGTCTTGGGAGAATGGTAAGTCTGGAGCACGGCAGTACAGAGACTCTTAGGGACAAAGCAGCAGGCACAAGGTTTCTCAGGAGGAGCATGGATCTGGGCGGCAAGAATCTTGTCACCAAAAGGAGAAGTGAGACTGGTGCTAACCGTAGCCAAAATATGATCTGGAGGAATCACTGGTACAGGAACCGATTCCAACTTGAAAGTGGAGGAAAATTGTCACAACAAAGCATCAGCCCATACATTCTTAGTACCGGGTAAGAATGAGACTATGTAATTGAAGCTTGACAAGAAAAGAGTCCATTGCGCCCTTCTGGGAAAGAGGCGTTTAGCCTCAGACAGGAATGTGAGATTCTTATGGTCAGTATAAATGAGAACCAGCACAGGGGTACCTTCGAGGAGATACCTCCATTTCTTAAGGGCTAAAATGATTGCCAACAACTCTCTGTCCCCAATCTCGTAATTGCATTCTACAGATGACAATTTCTTGGAAAAGTAGCCACACGGATGCATAGCGCTCTCAGAGGTAGTACGGTGGGACAAAAGGTCGCCAACTTCAGTCTCAAAAGCATCAACTTCAAGGATAAAAGGCAACGTAGTATCAGGATGTGCCAACACAGGAGCAGAAACAAAGGCAGCCTTGAGACTCTCAAAAGCCTTAATGGAGTCCAGAGACCAACTCTGTGGGTTACTGAATTAAAGGATATCTCAGGGAAAATCACCAGTGTAGATATCCCTGAGAAAAAGATAGCTACTTTTGGCCAGAAGGGGCAATAAAGAGAAAAAGATATATAAAAAATCAATATCAAACTTCATTTAAACAAAGCCATACAGCTATTAAAAATATTTGTATGTTACCTTCCAATGGAAGTTAAACAACATAGGTCCTCTGAGACCGATCATAAAATGGTACACCAGGTGTATAACATACAAATGTCTGTGGGTTACTGTCCTTTCTGGTCATATCAGTCAGGGGTTTGACCAGGGACGAGAAGTTACAAATAAACTTCCGATAATAATTGGCAAAGCGGAGAAAAGGTTGCAGAACCTCGAGTCCACTGTAGGACTGCAGAAAGTTTCTCTGGGTCCATCGAAAAACCAGCAGTGGAAATGACATAACCAGGAATTTAACCTGTTCGCGATGGAACTCGCACTTCTCCAATTTACAAAAGAGATTGTTTTCTCTTATCTTCAGAAACACACGACAGACATCTCTGTAGTGGCTCTCTAGGGACTTGGAAAATATGAAGATATCGTCGAGATAAACCACCACACATAGCTGCAACAATTCTCAAGGGACATCATTGATAAATTCTTGGGAAACAGCCAGGGCAATGCAAAGGCCAAAGGGCATTACAAGGTACTCATAATGGCCTGTTCTGGTATTAAACGCAGTTTTCCATTCATCGCCCTCCTTGATCCTTACAAGATTGTATGCCCCTCTCAAATCAAGCTTCGGGAAAACCGTTGCTCCCTTGAGGCAGTCAAAAAACTCCGTAATCAATGGCATTGGATAAGCATTCTTAATTGTGAAAAAATTGAGACCCCTCTAATCAATACAAGGTCTCACCACTTCTCTTCTTCACAAAGAAGAAAACAGCACCAGCAGGAGATGAGGATTTTCGGTTGAATCCTCTGCAACATACTCCTCCATGGCTTTATCCTCCGAGACTGACAAGGGGTAAACCCGGCCCCGAGGGGGTATGGCACCAGGTTGAAGGTAAATTGCGCAATCAAACGTGCAATCAATCTTGCCTCCCTCATCTCCCTCAATGGGCCATGGCCCCGAGGGGGTATGGCACCAGGTTGAAGGTAAATTGTGCAATCAAACGTGCAATCAATCTTGCCTCCCTCATCTCCCTCAATGGGAGATGAGGGAGGCAAGGGTGGGACTGCAAGGCTCCGAGACAAATGTACAGGAGGCTTCCGCAAGCGCTCCTTAAAAGAGAGTCTTTTTCTGAGTCTGTAGTCTATAAGGATGGCAAACGTGATCAACTTCTCCAGCTCAGTGGGTATATCTCGGGCTGTTATCTCATCTTTAATGGTATTTGAGAGACCATGAGAAAAAGCAGCCATGAGAGCCTCATTGTTCCAAGCAACCTCTGCTGCTAGAGTATGGAATTCAATGGAGTCATCGGCAACAGTTCTCATACTCTGTTTGATGGACAAGAGGCACTTTGCAGCAGAAGCGGATCATACGGGGATGTCAAATACCCTTTTAAAGGAAGCCGCAAACTCTGGATAACTCAGGACAACAGGATTTTGGGTCTTCAATAGAGGGTTTGCTCAGGCCAAGGCCCTCTCAGAAAGCAGAGATATCATGAAACCTACTTTGCTTCTGTCCATGGGAAATGCCTGGGGCAGCATCTCAAAGTATATCTCAACCGGGTTGAGAAACCTTCGGCATTGGACTGGATCGCCCCCAAATCACTGGGAAAGCAGAGCGGAACCAGACATACCACTTATAGAGGTAATACTTGATGCGGGTGCCTAAACAGAGACTGGAGCAGCTGCAGGGACAGCCTGCAACACAGGTTGTACCGGAGTAGCTACAGTGGGAAATTTCAGGTGAGCCATGCAATTCGGGTGCGTCTGTAACGCCATGGCAAACTGATCCATGCAGTGATCCTGCTCATCCAATCTGGAAAAAATATTGCCAACAGGTGGATTGACAGCAACTTCTGAACTCATGACCTTCGCCTACTGTAAGAAACCATGAATCAGACCGAGACAGAAGTGCAGTAAAAATCACACTAGTTTAAAATTAATAGTAAAAGGTAAACCGAGCAAAACATAGCCAGAGTTTGGTAACCAGAATGGATAGTCAGACAAGCCAGGACGTCAGGGAGCCAGGGATCAGCGTACTTCAGGACAAGCCAGGAAATCAGGAAACTGGAGAATCAGTGTAGCGAAACAGCAAACAGGTAAAAGGTAAACAGAGCAAACATTGTCAAAACATAGCCAGAGTTCGGTAACCGGAATAGATAGTCAGAAAAGCCAGGACATCAGGGAGCCAGGGATCAGTGTACTTCAGGACAGGCCAGGAAATCAGGAAACTGGATAATCAGCGTAGTGAAACAGCAAACAGGATCAGGAACCAGAAGGGATGTCAGCCAAGCAAGTCTTTCACAGGTACACAGGAGAGAGTCTCTGATATGTTGACCAGGCGAAGGCAGAGAGGATCTGTACTGAACAGCTTAAGTAGCCAGCAGGACTGATGAGCAGGATATCATCACCAGGTGAGTCACTGTGGAAAGATTAGAGCTGGCAATTAACTGACAGCTGAGCGGCCTGCCCTGAGAATGAAGGGCTGAGCCCAACCTTGACTCCTACTTGTTCCAGTTTACTTATCTAGCGATCCCAGACTTTTTTAGTTTAAGAGGTCATGAAAATCTGGTGAGCAGGTTTTCCATTAGATCACATTGGGCGATCTCGATTGTTGTCAAGTGATGAAGGATTGTCTGCACATCTCTGAACTATTTTGAATCACCAAACTGTTGATCAGCATATGAACTTTCTTGTCCTTGGTCATTCTCACATAATTAATACAGTGGTTTGCTCAGTTTACTTACTCGCTGTTATTTGATTTCTTTCTTGTATATAATCTTCAATCATGTTTACTACTATTTGAATCACTATTTATGGTTTATGAATTGCTATTGATTGTTAGCACCCACAAGCAGCATTTACTTAGCGCCCCCTATTCACTTATTTTACTTTGCCTAGTTATTTACTAGATTTGGGGAGCAGCGTCTGTAGTTTTTTAAGTTTCCCTTATTTGGCACGAGGTTCACACACTTGTAAATTGACAATAGAATGCTCACCATCTACACTGTGAAAGCCCTATTGAATTAGAGTGTAATTAATTATAGACATTTCACAGTACTTTTTTATCCAGAAAGCATACTTTGATTTTGACAACTACACATACTGTATATTGAGGGCAGGCCTAGACTTGCCATCGGGCACACCAGGACGGATGTCAAAGGCCGCTGGGCTGCTCCTTTAGCTTGTGCCGCTCACCTGGACTCTCCATGGCCGACGGGCCTCCCCTTCAATTCACGGCATAGCTGCCAGGCTTATTGGGCAGATACTATAAGTCAGCTGTCTTGAAGAGAAGGACCTGGAGAGAAGATGCATCACCGCATGCCGGGACAGTTGTCACTGCAGCCGCAGAAACCAAAGACCACAGGTAAAGTGAGTGATGCTGCTTTAAAATGTTTTCAAGAGCAAAGGGGGGGGATTTAGGTTGTATTGAGCCCAGATCCCTTCATAAAGAGTACCTGTCACGTGCCTATTGCTGTCACAAGGATGTTTACATTCTTAGTGACAGCAATAATGGTGATCAAAATTAGAGTCCCCCCCTGCTAGCGCGCAAAGCCGCAATTGACCCACATGTGAGGTATCCCCGTGAACGGATCACGGGCAGTAATTCTAGCACTAGACCTCCTCTAAAGTGGTAACCTGTAAAGGCTTTTAAAGCATCCCCTATGGATAGTAAAATGTATGTTGTTTGACGCCGTTGCGTGCACAATTTTAAGCATGACATGTTTGGTATTTATTTATTTGGCATAGAAAATGTGGTGTTGTCCCTTGCGCTATGTTGAGTATGAGGAATGCGTCAATACCAGAATAGAATAACTCAGTGCTGCAAAATAGTGAAAAAATGTGTAGGTAGTGATGATGTCTCTGTAGACTGCAGCAAAATCAAAAGTGTTCACATACACTCAACATAATAATAATAATAATAATAAAGAGATTTTGCGCTTCAAATCTATCACATAAAAACATAGATGAACATAGATGTGTTCTTATACGTGCAGCTATAGTGGCTGTAAAACTATATATAGGTGTGCTCAGTGGATATGTACAAACAGTGAAAACAAAAATGATCCAAATGTGCTGATGTGCATAAATAATCTCTTCATAAATCAAAAAAAGTTCATAATGATGTGTCCCATCCACTGGGATCAGATGTGAGGGGGAATGGTGGTGATATTCTTAATATGGAGGGATCCGGTGAAGCCGGGCTCTCTAAACTCTCACCTTAAGACAAGTAAACATGGGCATCAAACAGGTTCTTTAGTGGATGCTGTATGGTGTGGTTTGTCAGTTGTTCAGGTGGGACTTCTCTGATGGCTAGATGGTCCTCCCGGTATACAGATACCTATTAAAATAAAGGAGGGGTTGCCCACCTGGGCTCCACCGATCCAGTGGAATATACAGGGAAGGGAGAGAAAGAGTCCTCCAATGGTGTAGTATTGTTAAATATAATGGAGTTTATTAAAGTAATAAGGTGGTCTCTTACATTTAAATAAATAAAAACAGCATAAATATCAAAAGGATTGACAAGAGCGGCGTCTGAGGCGCCTCCTTACTGACTTCCGGTTATGTCTGCTCTCTGCCACGCCCTACGCGTTACGTCACCGCTCGTGACTTCATCTGGTGAAGTTGCTGACAACTTCACACCTCCACAAGGAAGCAACCCCAAACTGGATACCTATATTGACAGCTTCAGGCTGCGAGTTACATCCCTGATATCCACCCAGCAAAAGAAAATATTATACAACCTTTCACCACTGGAGCGAAGAGCTGTACATGATCTGCGCAATAATCAGGCCATAACCATCAAACCAGCAGCTAAAGGGGGAGCAGTCATTGTGATGGATACAGACAAATATATACAAGAAGGCCAGAGGCAGCTGGCAAATACTACTTACTACAAAAAACTGGATTATAATCCGACCCAGGATTTTACTAAGCAATTAAAAGGTCTCATTGCGACAATACCAAGCCACCTACATTCAGAACTCATCAATACGATTCCGGATAATCCAGAAATTGGAGACTTCTACATGCTGCCCAAGATTCACAAGCCAGGAAATCCAGGCAGACCCATTATAACAGGTATGAATACACTTACCGAACATATCTCAGGCCTTGTAGAAAACATATTAAAACCTTTAGTCATGAACACTGCGAGTTTCCTTCAAGACACCACTGATTTTCTGAACAAGCTTAACAATATACAACAATTACCACCAAATACACTTCTAGTCACTATGGATGTAGAATCTCTGTACAGTAACATCCCTCACAAGGATGGGTTGGCGGCATGTCACAGATTCTTATCATCCTCACCAGACCACAAATACACTGCCGAGGATGTGACACGGCTCATTGAATTCATTCTTACACACAACTACTTCACTTTCAATAATGACATCTATCTCCAGTGTATGGGTACTGCTATAGGAAGCAAAATGGCACCCCAAAATGCAAATTTATTTATGGCTGACCTGGAGGACAAATTCCTGAACAGCATACAACAAAATCCATACAGATATTATCGCTATATTGATGATATATTCATGATATGGACTGAAGGTGAAGAAAATCTAAACCAATTCTTCTCATTGATCAACACTTTTCACCCATCTATCAAACTAAAAATGGACTATTTGAACACACATGTCAACTTCCTGGACACTACAGTATACATCAGGGATGACAAGCTACACACGTCGACATACAGAAAACCGGCTGACCGATGCAGCTATCTTCATAGTTCCAGTTTTCACCCCCAACACACTAAACGGGCCATCATACACAGCCAGGCCATCAGATACCACCAAATTTGTTCAGACCCAGAAAACAGAGATAAAAATCTCAGAACACTGGCAGACTCCTTCCATAAGAAAGGTTACAAAGACAAATCCATCAACAACAGTACAAACACAGCCTTGAAAACCCGAAGAGAAAATCTCCTCCAATACACAGAGAAAAAAACAAATAACCGAGTACCTCTAGTCACCGCATACAACCCAGCACTTGAAGGGATCAAAAAGATAATCAAAGATTTACAACCCATTATAACAGAGGATGAAACTCTGAAAGGAATATTCCAACAACCCCCATTATTGGCTTTCAGACAACCACCCAACCTCAGACACAAACTAATCAGCAGGAAACTTCACTCTGATTATGAAGTCACAAATAATGGAAGCAAACCCTGCAATAAAAAACGCTGCAAACTATGCAACCAGATCAATCTATCCAAAAGTGTTACACACACAAATGGGACCTTCAATATCATGGGATCTTACAGCTGTACCTCCAGTAATGTTGTGTACCTCATCCAATGCAAAAGGTGCAGCAAAGGATCTTATGTTGGTGAAACAGGACAGAAGTTGCAAGCGAGGATGAATTTGCACAGACATACCATCAAAGAACATAAAGAAGACAGTTTATGCACACCTGTGGGACATCATTTCTCACAACCGGACCACACTATAGAAGACGTCAATGTTTTAGTTCTTAAAGGGAATTTCAGAACTATCCAGGAAAGGAAAAAGTTTGAACTAAGAATGATAATTCTTTTTGACACGAAGAATAATGGCCTGAATTTAGATATTGGTTTCCTTACACATTATGCTGAAGTTTTACGACCCCTCTGTGACTAGTATCCCCCCCTGCATTCCCCCCTAGCTCTCCCTCTGTCTTATCTCACTAACTCTGCTGCTATCTTTATTACCATTGATTTGTATGTGTTTGTTTTTTTTTTTTTTTTTTTTTCTTCTTCTTTAACATTCTGCTTAAAAATTTGTGAATCAGTACTGCTTGGACCTTGAAGAAGGGGACATACCCCGAAAGCTTGTCCTGAAAAATTGTATGTTAGTGCAAATAAAAAAAGTATCACGGACAGTACTCAATTTTCTCTAGCTTCATGCATAGAATTCACTTTACTTTTATATACAAATATATATACAGGCAAAGTTCTGCATCTTATGGAGTATAAAAAATTATCACATTTATAATATTAAACTGAACATGTTATTAATATTGCATGTTACAAGTTTACAAAGTAAATAGTGAAAGCCAATTTAGTAAAACCACCTAAATGTGCTAAAGTCAATAAAATAAAAACAACACTAACAACTAAATCCATAGGTTATTGCATTAGTGCAGCCAAGACAATATCCCATTTTATATTGGTTATTGCATATTTCGGTAGGGTTAGAAACACAATTATTTAAATCTGCCTTAAAATGTTTTAATGACTTGCAATTAAAATCTCTGTTCTAACTTACCCTTTTAAATAATTTAAAGTATCTCAGTTATTCTTTACATGTTATGCATTTTTCATTTCTCATTATGTTATTGTCATGCTACTTTCAGAACAAAGGGCCAAACCAGAGTGTAAAATGCACATTTTTCCTTTTATGGAGCAAATTTACTACTGTTAACACCTGACAATGTTTTAATACAGCTGCTTCTAAATAAAATTGTGATTCCCTGTATAACTTAAAGACTGGCCTTACTGAAAGACTTTACCCCCTTTTTTTTCATTAGGAATACGCTAGCCAATATGAAAATAAATATTCATTTTTGAGGCTTAGGCTCAAATACAGTGGGGACGGAAAGTATTCAGACCCCCTTAAATTTTTCACTCTTTGTTATATTGCAGCCATTTGCTAATATTTTTTAAGTTCATTTTTTCCTCATTAATGTACACACAGCACCCCGTATTGACAGAAAAACACAGAATTGTTGACATTTTTGCAGATTTATTAAAAATGAAAAACTGAAATATCACATGGTCCTAAGTATTCAGACCCTTTGCTCAGTATTTAGTAGAAGCACCCTTTTGATCTAATACAGCCATGAGTCTTTTTGGGAAAGATGCACCAAGTTTTCACACCTGGATTTGGAGATCCTGTGCCATTCCTCCTTGCAGATCCTCTCCAGTTATGTCAGGTTGGATGGTAAACGTTGGTGGACAGCCATTTTTAGGTCTCTCCAGAGATGCTCAATTGGGTTTAAGTCAGGGCTCTGGCTGGGCCATTCAAGAAAAGTCACAGAGTTGTAAAGCTACTCCTTCGTTATTTTAGCTGTTTGCTTAGGGTCATTGTCTTGTTGGAAGGTAAACCTTCAGCCCAGTCTGAGGTCCTGAGCTCTATGGAGAAGGTTTTCATACAGGATATCCCTGTACTTGGCCGCATTCATCTTTCCCTTGATTGCAATCAGTCGTCTTGTCCCTGCAGCTGAAAAACACCCCCACAGCATGATGCTGCCACCACCATGCTTCACTGGTGGGACTGTATTGGACAGGTGATGAGCAGTGCCTGGTTTTCTCCACACATACCACTTAGAATTAAGGCCAAAAAGTTCTATCTTGGTCTCATCAGACCAAAGAATCTTATTTCTCACCATCTTGGAGTCCTTCAGGTGTTTTTTAGCAAACACCATGCGGGCTTTCATGTGTCTTCCACTGAGGAGAGGCTTCTGTCGGGCCACTTTGCCATAAAGCCCCGACTGGTGGAGGGCTGCAGTGATGGTTGACTTTCTACAACTTTCTCCCATCTCCGGACTCCATCTCTGGAGCTCAGCCACAGTGATCTTTGGGTCCTTCTTTACCTCTCTCACCAAGGCTCTTCTCCCCGATAGCTCAGTTTGGCCAGACGGCCAGCTCTAGGAAGGGTTCTGGTCGTCCCAAACATCTTCCATTTAAGATTTGTGGAGGTCACTGTGCTCTTAGGAACCTTAAGTGCAGCAGAAATTTTTTTGTAACCTTGGCCAGGTCTGTGCCTTGCCACAATTCTGTCTCTTCAGGCAGTTCCTTTGACCTCATGATTCTCATTTGCTCTGACATGCACTGTGAGCTGTAAGGTCTTATATAGACAGGTGTGTGGCTTTCCTAATCAAGTCCAATCAGTATAATCAAACACAGCTGGACTCAAATGAAGGTGTAGAACCATCTCAAGGATGATCAGAAGAAATGGACAGCACCTGAGTTATATAAACATATGAGTGTCACAGCAAAGGATCTGAATGCTTAGGACCATGTGATATTTCAGTTTTTCTTTTTAAATAAATCTGCAAAAATGTCAACAATTCTGTGTTTTTCTGTCAATATGGGGTGCTGTGTGTACATTAATATGGAAAAAATGAACTTAAATGATTTTAGCAAATGGCTGCAATATAACAAAGAGTGAAAAATTTAAGGGGGTCTGAATACTTCCGCCCCCACTGTACATGAAATTTTTTAATTGCCTAAATACCTGTATGTACAAGTTTACAGTCAGGTGTCTATACAATCTGCAGGGCCATTTAAAAATTCTTAAACAAACCAACATGTTCACGTCAGTCAAATTTGTATGTTTATGGGTAGGGATGAGCTTCGAGTTCGAGTCGAACTCATGTTCGACTCGAACATTGGCTGTTCGCAAGTTCGCCGAACAGCGAACAATTTGGGGTGTTCACGGCAAATTCGAATGCCGCGGAACACCCTTTAAAAGTCTATGGGAGAAATCAAAAGTGCTAATTTTAAAGGCTTATATGCAAGTTATTGTCGTAAAAAGTGTTTGGGGACCTGGGTCCTGCCCCAGGGGACATGGATCAATGCAAAAAAAGTTTTAAAAACGGCTGTTTTTTCAGGAGCAGTGATTTTAATAATGCTTAAAGTCAAACAATAAAAGTGTAATATCCCTTTAAATTTTGTACCTGGGGGGTGTCTATAGTATGCCTGTAAAGGGGCGCATGTTTCCCGTGTTTAGAACAGTCTGACAGCAAAATTACATTTCGAAGGAAAAAAAGCAATTTAAAACTACCCGCACCTATTGCATTGCCGACAATACACATAGAAGTTCATTGATAAAAACGGCATGGGAATTCCCCAAAGGGGAACCCCGAACCAAAATTGAAAAAAAAAATGATGTGGGAGACCCCCTAAATTCCATACCAGGCCCTTCAGGTCTGGTATGGATATTAAGGGGAACCCCGGCCAAAATTTAAAAAAAAAATGACGTGGGGTTCCCCCTAAATTCCATACCAGACCCTTCAGGTCTGGTATGGATTTTAAGGGGAACCCCGCGCCAAAAAAAAAAAAAAACGGCGTGGGGTCCCCCCAAAAATCCATACCAGACCCTTATCCGAGCACGCAACCTGGCAGGCCGCAGGAAAAGAGGGGGGGACGAGAGTGCGCCCCCCCTCCTGAACCGTACCAGGCCACATGCCCTCAACATTGGGAGGGTGCTTTGGGGTAGCCCCCCAAAACACCTTGTCCCCATGTTGATGAGGACAAGGGCCTCATCCCCACAACCCTGGCCAGTGGTTGTGGGGGTCTGCGGGCGGGGGGCTTATCGGAATCTGGAAGCCCCCTTTAACAAGGGGACCCCCAGATCCCGGCCCCCCCCTGTGTGAAATGGTAAGGGGGTACTTACCCCTACCATTTCACTAAAAAACTGTCAAAAATGTTTAAAATGACAAGAGACAGTTTTTGACAATTTTTTTTTTTGTGAAATGGTAGGGGTAAGTACCCCCTTACCATTTCACACAGGGGGGGCCGGGATCTGGGGGTCCCCTTGTTAAAGGGGGCTTCCAGATTCCGATAAGCCCCCTGCCCGCAGACCCCCACAACCACCGGCCAGGGTTGTGGGGATGAGGCCCTTGTCCTCATCAACATGGGGACAAGGTGTTTTGGGGGGCTACCCCAAAGTACCCTCCCAATGTTGAGGGCATGTGGCCTGGTACGGTTCAGGAGGGGGGGGGCCGCACTGAAGACCTGAAGGGTCTGGTATGAAATTTAGGGGGAACCCCACGTCATTTTTTTTTTAAATTTTGGCCGGGGTTCCCCTTAATATCCATACCAGACCTAAAGGGCCTTGTATGGAATTTAGGGGGACTCCCACGTCATTTTTTTTTAAATTTTGGTTTGGGGTTTCCCTGTGGGGAATTCCCATGCCGTTTTTATCAATGAACTTCTATGTGTATTGTCGGCAATGCAATAGCCGCGGGTAGTTTTAAATGTTTTTTCCTTCGAAATGTCATTTTGCTGTCAGACTGTTCTAAACACAGGAAACATGCGTCCCTTTACAGGCATACTATAGACACCCCCCAGGTACGAAATTTAAAGGGATATTACACTTTTATTGTTTGACTTTAAGCATTATTAAAATCACTGCTCCTGAAAAAACTTTTTTTTGCATTGATCCATGTCCCCTGGGGCAGGACCCAGGTCCCCAAACACTTTTTATGACAATCACTTGCATATAAGCCTTTAAAATTAGCACTTTTGATTATTCATGTTCGTGTCCCATAGACTTTAACGGTGTTTGCGTGTTCGAGCTAACTTTTTTCCTGTTCGCATGTTCTGGTGCGAACCGAACAGGGGGGTGTTCGGCTCATCCCTATTTATGGGGTTATGCATGTTATATGGGGTGGAGAACACTCAAAAGACAACCCTAATGTACACACGATCGCACATTCCTACAACAAAATCCATGTTATTTTTCCGACGGATGTTGGCTCAAACTTGTCTTGCATACACACGGTCACTAAAGTTGGTCGGAATTTGCAAAAGTCAAGAACGCGGCGATGTACAACATGTACGACGGCACTAGAAGGAGGAAGTTCAATACCAAGTGCGCCACCTTTTGGGCTCCTTCCACTAATCTCGTGTTAGTAGAAGTTTGGTGACAGACTCGCGCTTTTCAGCCTCCTGCTTTTCCAATTGTTACTGCTCTTCAGTTTGTGCGTGTGGGTTCGTATTTCTATTATGTATTTGATTTTCAGTGCGTTCTTTTCCGCTCGTATCTGATTTTCAGTTCCGGCCTTTCTGTTTTACAGTGCTTTCTGTTAGTTCGTTCTGACCAGCCGACCATTTTGAAGCCATGAGGACCCTCACCCTGGACCAGAGGGTTTATAACTACCGTCTGGCCAGAGCCAGAAGAGCGGTGGAGAACGCTTTTGGGATAATGGCCAGCCAGTTCCGCCTATTCCTTACGCCAATCAACATGGGGAAATATAAACGTAACCATATAATCCTTGCATGCTGCATTCTCCACAACTATTTAAATTCAATGAACTATGTGGCCTCAGTTGGGCCTGAGGCCGGACTTCAACAAGAAACCCTGACGGCGCTTAAAGCTGGCCATCTTAGCTTGCCCCCCCAAAGCGCCCGCGAAGTAAGACAGAAGTATGTTGAGTACTTTGCAGGTAGGGGGGTCATTGATATGCCAGAAACTGTTTAGGAAACATTTTATCTACAATTTTTGAACTTGAAAGAAGATTGCCTTTGATTTACTGCATGGGTTTCTTTTAGCTGTCTCCTAGGTTCTCGAATGGGCTTTTCTTTTTGGACATTCTCTTCAATAATGAAAATGTAATTTATTTGATACATGAGGTGACAATCTTTTCTTCAGCGAACTTTTATTATGTTGTTGGTCTGCTACACACACCTTGTTTTTGTTGTTAATGTATGTAATGTATTACTGACAAAAATATTCATCATTTTCAGCACCATGAATGAATATGGTGAAGTCATGAAAATGGTGTGATTGTGGCAAATTAGAAAGCACTGTGGGTGTTATTTACTAAAGTAAATTCCACTTTGCACTCCAAGTGCACTGCAAAAGTGAACTTGAAACTGCACTTAGTGCAGCCAAGTGGATTTGCCTTTAGTAAATAACCCCCATTGTCACTGTAAACACCAACATACTACACAAATTGCTATTGAGCATTGAAAAAGGAAGCCACACATTGTTGAGTAGAAAACATTTTACTCAAAGCACATTCACTTGTGCGTTAGAAAAGGGTTTTTGAACAAATCAACATCTTTGGTGTATAACTTTTTTTCATATTGTAAATATCCTTTTTTTGGTTAAACAGGCATGTTTCAAAGTATAACATACACAACTCGGGAACTTACAAAGTTCAACTTTGATAAAGTGAAGGCAATATCAGACATGAGTATGTCCAAACTGTGTTGATATTGCCTTCATCAGATGGGGTGATATAACCCCTGTAAAAGCCAAATTTTGAAGATGCACACAAATTGGGATTCAAACTGGGGATTTCCCTCCTGAGCCTAATGTCAACGTGTGCTAGCTCCCATCATGGTGAATCAATGGACATGTTTTGGGGGTGCAACCCCTTCCATTCACCTAATTGTGTTGCAAGGAAGGGATTGCACCCACAAAACGTGTACATTGATATCCCATGATGGCAGATAGCACATGTTGGCACACCCATGAGCATCTTCAAAGTTTGGCTTTTAAAATACTTAAAAAAAAAAATTTACAGCAAAAAAAATTAGAAAACGGTACAATTGTTGTGTGTTTTATATTCTGCCTAAAACATCAATGATGTTCATCATTTTTTGTTGAACATCATTGATGTTTTCCTTTATATTTTCTAAATCATGATTGCACCCCATTCTCTCCCCGATGAGGATCTGGGCATTTTCACTGGTGAAAAGAGATTCTTCTTCCACAACATCCACATCACCGAAAAGAAAAAAAGACACCATGTATTATAAATATGCAGGCATCCATCTATTACCTGAAACTGTGGTCTCAGACACCTGTTGTGGTGACAATTTTGCCCACTTCATAAACATATGCCTCCTCATCCTCTGCTTGTGGTTTTGGCATTCCCCCTTCTTTAGGAGGTGGGGGTCCCTGGTGTCCTCAGATGTCCTGAGTCTTTTCTCCCCTATGTGAATAATAAATAGGTATACTTAGCACACAGATATTGGAGGGCAGAAATAGGAAGATGAAACATTGCTTGGGAGTGTCGTCCAATTGTCCGTTTTGGCAGAGTTCCAAGCTGAAGAACATTTTCAATTTAAAGTATTTTATTGAGTTTTTGCACAGACAATAATGCAAATGTTTACAATACATAGTAATTAAAAGAGAAAAAAAAAAAAAAAAATCCTATAGTCATACAACTTATCAGCGAATTTGTTCCCAGCAAGAATATTTAAGTACCTCTGCATTAAATGGCTACAGGTGCCTTCATGAGGCTCACATGCAAGGAAATCTCCCCCTCCCAATCTCCGTCAGGGATCTTGCTGTGCCCACCTGGGATGAACAGAGCCTCCTACCCACCGAGTCCCTTCTCCCTGTACTTTCAGTACGGTCACCTTCATGAGCCTGACGCTAAGTTTGTCATATAACGTGCTATGCTGATAAGATTTGAACAACATGAAAAAGAAAACACAATCTGATCATAATGCAAAATAAACATTTTAGGGAACAAAGGCAAGGTATTTCAGCGTATTCCCCCCCGGAGTAACCTCCGTTGGGTTATTCATACTTAGTATGTATGTAAAATTTTTCGACTGGGGGAACTGATTGACTCATCCCTCAAAGGGGATTTAAAGGGACCTGTCAGAGTTCCATTAGGCAGGTCCTCCAGAGTACCCCATTGGGGAGGTATCTTGACCCAGGAAAGAGAAAGGAAAAAGGAAAAAGACCTGTGAAAGCAGAAGAGACCAAGAAGCCTCTTCCATGGAAGGAAGAGAACGTGTTAGAAAGAAGAAGAGGAAGAGTGGAGAAGAACAGTGCTACTGTAAATTGAGTGTGCCTCCTGCTCCAGGCTCCGTTCCCGGTAAGAGTGGAATATTACAGTATCGTGCCCATGGTTCCCAAGTGGTATTGAATCTCTCAACTTTATCCAACAGTTTTGCAACTATCTTCTCCTGGGACATTATCCATGAAACTTTTCTCTTACAACACTGGAAGGACACTGTAGGCCTTTCCCAGGCCTTGGCTATGGTAAGTTTTGCTCCTAGTATTATGAAGAAGGAGAGATTTTGGGAGCTTTTAGGTATATCCAGAATGGTGTGGTTAAGTAAAGCTATAAGCGGATCAGGTGTAATTGATATGTTCAGGATATTGCCTATTGTTCGGAATATTTTCTTCCAGAATGTTCTGATGCGTGGGCAGGACCACCATATGTGCAACATAGTGCCTTCCAGTTTGCACCCTCTAAAGCAGATTGGAGAAGTCCCAGGATAAAACAATGCTAATCTGGCAGGTACATAGTACCATCTTGATATAACCTTTATGCTAGCCTCTATTAGGGAGATATTGCAAATACCTTTATATGAGCGATTCCACCCTCTGAACCAATCCGTTAATGTCCAAGATCCACTCAAGTCATCCTCCCAGGTCCTGGCGTATGTTGGTTTGTCCGGTTTAGACATAAGTGCTGTGTATATTACAGAAATCCCTCCTTTTTGGTTATCGAGGTTAGAGCACCAATGTTCATATTGTGTAATGGAGGGGGATTCGTGTTTGTTGGTCCAAATTTATTGTAGGAAATGAGAAATTTGGTTGAATCGAAATCTCTCAGATTCAGGCATTTCCAGTATGCGTTTACAATAAGACAGATTAATGGGACCCGTTGCTGTTAGAAAGTGTCCTATCCTGTAGAAACCTTTGTCTGTCCACCATTTGAACGCCTGAATGTTTAAACCTGGCTGAAATTTAGGGTTATTAAAAATGTGAGATAGAGGTTTATGGGGGGAGATCAGGATCATTTGAGTGAATAATTTGTTACAAAGTGCAATCGAGTGAGATAAGGTGGGTGCCATGATAGCTGGTCTTATTTTGGGGTCGCACCACATAAGAAAGTCAATAGTGTTGAGGGGAGTAGCCTGCCTTTCCATAGACAACCAGTCAGGTTTTGGGCCCCTTCCGAAGATGAGAGATATCTGTGACAATTGGGCAGCCCTATAATAACCCCATAGATCAGGCAGCCCAGGCCACCCTGCGAACGCATGCAGAGTAGAACATTAGACGGGCATCTGTAACCCTTATTTCCCCATACAAAGCGAATTATCTCAGATAGTAGCTTATGGAGGAAACCTTTTGTCAGAGGGATTGGGAGTGAACAAAATAAATATAAAAGGCGGGGAAGTAGCGTCATCTTAATGGCATGCACTCTTCCCAGCCAGGATAGACCATATTTAGCCCATTTTTCTATCTCTTGTCTACATTTAAGTACCATGGGATGATAATTAGCTTTGTATAGGCCACCTATCTCAGGGGTCAAGTGGACTCCCAAGTAGGGGATGGCTGTGTCGGACCAGGAAAACTCAAAGCTTCGTTTAAGTTGTGAAAGAGACTCTGACGGCACCGTGATATTTAAAGCAATAGATTTAGTCATATTCACCGTCAATCCTGAAATTTTGCTGAAGGATCTCAGGACCCCGCAGACCACTGGAGTGGAAATCAGGGGAGATGTGATGTATAGTAGAAGATCGTCTGCGTATAGAGCGCATTTGTGTTCCTGGTCCCTACAGTACACCCCCTTAATATCCGGGTTTGTTCTTATAGCTATGGCTAGGGTTTTTTATCGCAATAGCGAATAAGAGGGGAGAGAGTGTGCATCCCTGTCTGGTACCCATTTTAATTGGGAACGAGGCAGAGTATCTACCCATCAACCGAACTTGCGCTGAAGGGTTTGAATATAGGGATTTGATTATATTTAGAAAAATTTGACTGAATCCCCAGCATTGCAGAATATCAGACAGGTAGGCCCAGTCGATTGAGTCAAACACTTTGTGTAGGTCAATCCACATAATAAATCACTTTTGGGGTGGTCCTCCATCCCATTGAGATTGCAGAAGAGAGATAATGTCAATGGTCCTTCTAATTTGATCCGGCCCCTGTCGGCCAGGAATGAAACCCACCTGATCTTTGTGAATATATAAGGAGATGAGGCTTGACATTCTATTTGCGTGGATCTTGGTTAAAATTTTTATGTCATTATTAATTAGGGAGATAGGTCGGTAGTTCCCAATCTCACTTGGATCCTTCCCTGGCTTGGGAATTACTGTGACGTATGCGGCATTTAATTCCATCCCCAATGGGCCCCCTTCTCTAAAGGAGTTCAGAAATTTTGTTAAGTGTGGTGCTAGCGTGAATCCAAATTTTTTATAATAACCGTTTGAGAACCCATTTGGGCCAGGGGAGGATCCAAGTTTCAGTGAGTTCATAGTTTCTAGCACCTCTTCCTGAGTGAAGGGGTCCTCCATTAAATCCCTGTGAACCTTTGTCAGGGCTGGTAGTGCCAGGGAGTCAAGAAACTCCTGCCTTAGCTTACCTCCCGATGGTGATTTAGATTTATAAAGATCTCCGTAAAATTGAAGGAATTCTTCCATGATCTTACTTGGGTTTTGAGTTAGATCCCCGGATTTAAGCTTAATTTTGGGAAAAGCTAATGCCCGATGTTTGGGACTTATCTTGACTGCTAATTTAGAGCCTATCCTATCCTTTTGGCTGTAAAATTCTGCTCCCGTCCACCTGAGGTGTTTTTCAGCGGTGGTATTCAGAGTAAGATTGAGGAGAGCCCGAGCCCTATCCAGGTTGGCTAGGGATTCTGCAGTGGGTGCCCTTTTATGTTCCCTAGCTAGGGCTTTAAAATCCTTAGATTGTTTAATTGTGTCTGCTCTGAGTTCCGCCTTAAGTTTGGCTGCCATTTGCATTATCTTCCCCCTGATCACGGGTTTGTGTGCCGCTCATATTAATTCTGGTGAAATGTCTGAGGTTGTGTTGAATCGAAAATATTCCTTAATTGATTCCTCTAAGATTGTGCACTGAATGGGATCACTGAGTATGGATTCCTGCAATCTCCATCGTGGGGTGTTATTGCACCCTGAGGGCTTCTGCATTACCAAAGTAACCATCGAGTGGTCCGAAAGGGGTGAATCTACAATCTTGGATCTCAGTATCAAGGGGATCGTATATGAACGCGTAAATATGTGGTCAGTCCTGGCGTAAGAGCCATGGGGAGCAGAATAATGTGTGTAGTCTTTGACGTGAGGGTTAGTTTCCCTCCAGATGTCTATCAGACCTTCATCATGCATTATTTCTGCTATTTGGACACTTTTCCTAGAGGGACGTTTGGGTTTTGGTTTACCAGAGCCAGTTGAGCCCAAGGAAAAGTCAAAAGCCATATTAGTATCTCCGCCGAAGAAAATCGTACCTTTTAAATGAGGTCGCAGCTTGTTCATCAGTGATTCGAAAAATACTTTCTGTTCCTTGTTAAGGGCATAGTACAACACAAATGTATATAATTCCCCATCAATTTTTCCTGAAACCAGAATAAAACGTCCCTGTGGGTCTGTGACCACTTCTGGCTGGGAGATATTGATATGTTTTGCAAAGCAAATAGCGACGCCCCTCACTTTGGTAGAAGCGGAGGACATAAAAAATTGGGGAAAATGATGATGCAGAAATTTAGTTTGGTATGATATGGGGAAATGGGTCTCTTGTAGAAAGAAAATGTCGGCATGCATGGACTTATAAAGTTGAAAAATCTTCCTACGTTTGATGTGGGAGTTCAAACCCTGGGTATTATGTGAAATAATATGAAGAGAGGGAGTTGTATTAGGCCGCTCAGTCATGATGTGTACCGTGTAGCGCTATTGTTGAAAGGAGTATCTTACCTAGTTGAGAAGGGGAATCTGCGTCACATGGTGGAAATAATATGCCACTTAACAACGCGGGACCTGGGAGTAGATACCAGAGGCGGATCCAGAACCTGGGCGCACTCATTAGCATAGAGTATAGGAGGGAGAAAAGAGTGGTGAAAAAGAAAAGAAAAGAAAGTGTATTCGTTATCATGCACAGAAACATTCCACTTTTTTCAACAACAGTATGATATGTATCTATATCGTAAACTCGGGGGTCCCCAGACCCCCCCCATTCCCGAGGCAGAATGTGCTAGCCATTCTAAGCCTCTTAACCCGAGAGAATCGGCTCCCTACTAGTAGGGCAGCCAGCCAGGGTGCCAGGGGCAGAAATGCTCTCCTGGGACCTACTAGGGGCGCATTGAAACCACCACGGCCCCGTCACCTGTGTTACATAACCATGGTAAATTAACTAGCGAACTAAGTCATTAGGGATCAAAAAGAAATCAGAACGACCCATTTGAAAGTTGAATCTTATCCTACCTAAACAACCGGAACTTTGAGGAGGCGATCCTTCCCCCCTGGGCCCCAACCACCAACAGAGGGGCCCAGGGGGGAGAGACCAAGTCCCCATCGGGGATCCCAACACAGGCTATTACCAAATTTAAGCGAGGCCTCAAAGCCTAACTGCATAACTTTGCTGACTATAATATTGTGAACTGTTAGCATCTACAGATAAAGACATTGGCATGTCATCAGGCATCTTGTACACCTATGATAGCTCCGACGAGGAGAGAAGTGTGTCCAAGAGATATATACTGGGATAGGGTTGTACTGTTATATATGCTATAACACTAGAAGGAAGTGGTCCTCTTGATTCCCTCCCCCCCCCCCCTTACCCCCCAAGGGACTAACATGAGCTTCCCCCAATTTAAGGTAAGCATTAAGCCCGTTAATGTTCAGGAGTCTGGTCTGATAAAAGTCAAAATGATCTTGGTAGCCTCAACACAATAATGAACTGTAGAGCCTGAGAAAAATGTCCGTAATGGCCTACTCGCCAAAGGGAGAAGAGAAAACCCGGAACCACAAAAGGGTCCCTGTGTTTCCTCAGATTTCAGGGGGGATGTTTTCTTTAGAGCGTTTGGAGCTCTGCTTGAACCATGTAGGTTGTAGAGGACTTGCCGGAGGTGGACGCTTTGTTGATGATGGAGTGCTTCTTCCTGCCTGGGTATGACTCGGGCCTTGCGGTATTATACCCAAATGAAGAAGTAAACGTTCCCCTTCTGCGAATGACGAAAAGCCAAAACTTTTATTTCTATAAGAAAAGTTCAGTCTCAGGGGGAATGACCATCTGTATGTTATGGCTCTCTCTGTAAGAAGTTGTAGCAAAGGTTTCTTCTGCACCGTCTGAACGTCTCTTCTGCACCGTGTATGGCGATAAGTCGGCAAAGATTTGAATTTTGTGGCCCAATAACTTTAGGTTATCTAGTCCTCTTGCTCTCCTCATTATTTCTTCTTTAACAGCAAAATAGTGGGGTTTCACAATGATGTCTCTTGGGAGACCATCAGGGCGGGGGGGTTGCAGTGCTCTGTGTGCCCTGTCAAATTCTGTGCAATGTTCTGCTATATCTGGAATGAGATCCTTCATCAGGGTTTTCACTGCAGAATGTACATCTTTCTCAGTTTCAGGCAAGCCACGAATTTGAAAATTGTAGCGTCTTGAACGATTTTCGAGGTCATCGACTTTGGCAAGAGCAGTTTCAAGTTGTTCTTGCATGTCTTGTAGTCTGTCTGAATTTTGGTTTATATGTGCAACCGCTTGGTCTGCTCGCTGTTCAATAAAATCCATTTGTTGCCCCAATTGCTGCAGATCTGCATGAATGGAGGAGGTTATTTGAGCAGCATTCATGGCCAGACTCTTGGAGAGCAGTTGGGAAAAAGCTTCCATCATGGAAGGAAAGTCAGTGGGGACAGGAGGGGTATTAGGCGCCTCTGTATCTGAGAGTAAAAGGCCTGTGTGTGGGTCTAACATAGGGGTGGAGGGAAGACCGTTTTGTAACCTGCCCAGCAGGGATTCCGTAGAAGCAGGGGAAGCTCCCAGAGGCAGAGGAGGGAAATCGGTACCTGGGGAGAGTGGAGACCGAACATCCTGATCTGCAATCGAATCCTCATCTTCTCCTGCATTGTATGTGCCTCGTGTAACCGCCGCCATCTTAGCGTAGCTGACCAGGCCGGGAGCCGCGGTCATCTGGCTGATTAAACTCTTCCTGGCCTGTGCCATTGTGCCCCGCGGGTTCCGGGAGTTTTCCCCCACATAGCTAGCCCGGTATGATGTGTGTGTGTTCGCTCCGTTAGGTCCAGTGACTAAATCAGGGCTGTGGTAGAGCGTAGCTTCAGTGACTCGCGGCCATCTTGGAAACTGCCGCGCATGCGCCATATCGCTGAAGAACATTTTATTTCCTTTCTAAAGCTGGAATACTTCCCTTTTTTGGTAAAGTATCACAAATGGAGACACCCCTAGTATCCACTGGAGCACCTGTGTGGGACATCCTAAAAAGTTTGTTCTGGTGTCCCACACTAGTACTCCTGCATCCAGATGTGTAAACAGCTGCTGAGTGTCCTCTCCTTACACTGAATCAAGTTTCCATTTCATTCTAGTTACAAACCCATCTAGACAACAAACTTATTTTAATATAAATAGGCCTGAACAAATGTAGTTAACCTGTATCTGCCAAAAACATCTTATAAGTGGGCGAACAAACAATGTTTCCTATGACCGATTACTGTGCCCATGACCATGAAAGTTGCCCTTTTAAACTGTACAACAGTAAAGAAAAGCAGCATGCAAGTAATAATAATAATAGAAACACAGGACAAATACTTACTTTTTAGAAGCAGTTTCCTGATTCTTCGGTACTGATCCTGCTCCCTTAATTTGAGGTCTGACCATCTTTTCCTCAGTTGATCCTTGGATCGCCATACCCCAAAATTCCTGTGCAGACTCTTCACAACTTTAGCCATGACCATGGCCTTTTCTCACATTTGGGTTTGGGTAAGGTCCATACTTTCCACCATAGTCGGCACTCTTGAAGATGTCCACTGTCTCCACGATCTCTATAAAGCCCATTATTGAGGCCTTCAATATCCTCTGGGATCGTGACGTTCATGGATCCGGCCTTTCGTTGTTGCTGCTCTCCACTGCATGCACCTGTTGCCTCTCCGCCATGTGCTCTCCCACTGCACGGAAAGAGAAGGGGCGGGGAATATACTAGAAAGAACGTCAGGGGTGGGCGGAGTTTCACGCATGTGTAATGTGTATAAAGCGAAACACGCATGCGCAACCTGTGAACGGAGGACGAAGTAACGGAAGCAACGATTGTTATAACGAAGGTACAATTTTAACTTGGTGCATCAGTGGCCTATACTGCTTATAGATTAAGACCTATATTGGGTCAAGATTAGGAGAGTTTTGCCTGACATTAGGGTTTGTCTTGTGTTGTGTCCTGCAGAGAAAATGGATCCCTTCAATGATAGAGAATTTCTAGGAATATTCATTGATATGTTCAGGGATCTGCCCTGTCTGTGGCATGTGAAGCACCCATTTTATAATAATCAAACAAAGAGGCAGGCAGCGCTGGAGAAACTGCTTGAATTCAAGCCGGTGATCCCCACAGCAGACATCAAGTATATACCGTCCAAAATTGGTGGCATAAGGAGCACTTATAATAGGGAGCGCAAGAAGGTCCAGGATTCCCTGAGATCAGGAGCAGCAGCAGATGACATTTATGTCCCCAGGCTGTGGTACTAAGACAGACTGCATTTTCTGGCAGGCCAGACTGAACCCAGGCCAGCACTCTCCAGTCTTCCTTCAACGCTTCCTTCCCCCCAGCTGAGGCTTTAGATGACCAACCTGGGCCTTCCAGGCAGCAACATGTGGAGGAGCCCAGCTTGAGTCAGGTATAGCATTCTTCAAAATATTTCTGGTTGTCAAATTAATGATGTGAAATATATATTAGTTTTGATAATTAATTTCTGATTTCACAGTGTTTTACATATCAATAGACAGTAGTGGCCACAAATGATTGGGACATAAATGAAAAATGCTGGGGTCTGAATGATAGTCTTTTCTATTTATTAACATTCAATTTGCAACAGTCATGAGCTGAAAATTGTGTGTGATTGATGAACCAAAAACTAAAACTATGTCGCTTTTTCATACACAGGAAAGTCTCAGCCAGGAGGAGGCCGTGGAAAGTGGCAGCCAGGAGTTGGCGGGGGTAAGTGGCAGCCAGGAGGTGGCCAGGCCCAGTAGCCTGCCTGAATCCCAGGTCCCTCCCCTCGGCCTTCCACAAAAAAGTGCCAGGAAGAGGAGTAACCTGGAGGAGGCAGCACTTGGCCTATTTATGAAGGCTACTGCGGCCCTCAGAAACCCCCCCAGTCTTTAAGAGGACTATGCCTGCATGGCAGCCTGCAAAATGCTGGAAATGGAGGAGGGCCAACTCCTCTTATGTGAGGAAGTGATCTTACAAGCCCTAAATAAGGGGTTGAGGGGGCAAACCCACAAGCCAAAGCCACGTTTGTGAGTTGAACCATGTTCCTCTTCCTCCTCCTCCACCTCCTGCCACAACTCCAACACCAGAGCCACAGCCTGGAAGGAAGCATGTAAGGAAGACAAGAGAGTGATGGCCTGGGTTCAGTCTGGTCTGACATAAGATGCAGGCTGTTGTATGACCACAGCCTGGGGACATATATGTCATCTGCTGCTGTTCCTGATCTCTTGTAGTCCTGGACCGGATTGTGCTCACTATTATATGGACTCCTCAGGCCATCAATTTTGACTGTAAAATAATTGATGTGTGCCCTGGGGTACAAAGGCTTCGCAAATTTCACTAGTTTCTCCAGCGTTGCCTTCTTCTTTATTTCGTTATGACCCAGAATAAATGGCTATTTATTTTTCACAAATATTTGGCTATGTTTTACTTCAAAAAGGACCGTTTGTTTGTGAGTAGGCAGGTACATTTCAAAAAGACAATGTCAAATTAACAAGGGACACCAACCAACCTCCTTGTGGTTAAAAAATACAAGATAATAATGGTGTTGTGGTAACTTGAGACACAAAACGAGAAATATTATTATGGAGAGCATCAGAAAATAAAATAAAAAATGCAGATCTTGATAAAAAAATAGAAAAAAAATTAAAAACATTATTATGGAGACTAGAGCTGAGGAAAAACAAAATTAATATTATTCATGAGATCACGAGAAATAATAAAGAAATCAGTTTGTGAGAACTCTGTGTGAATATCAGCAGCAAAACAAATTCATTCTTCTAGCATTATAACCCCTTCCCACCGAGCGTACGCAGATATGTGGCCTCGGCTTTAGGGGGTTAAGCTGAGTTGCAGGCATCATCCCGGTACTGTTTTTTAGAGCGGGCGGTCGGCTTTCCAGGGATATAACAACCGATGTGGCTAAAAGTCACTCGGTTGTTATCCTGGAGAGCGGGAGGGGGCATCCCCCCTCCCGCCACCTTCCGCCACTCTTACCGGGCCACCCGTCCCACCGGGAGACCCAATCCTCGATCCACCACTTTCGGCGGCTAGAGACAGACTGGCACGAAGCTGGAAATGGCTTTGTTACATAGTTACATAGTAGGTGAGGTTGAAAAAAGACACAAGTCCAACCTATGTGTGTGATTATGTGTCAGTATTACATTATATATCCCTGTATGTTGCGGTCATTCAGGTGCTCATCTAATAGTTTCTTGAAGCTATCAATGCTCCCCACTGAGACCACCGCCTGTGGAAGGGAATTCCACATCCTTAAAAGGATAATGGATAGTCCAGTCATAAATTGGAAATAAAATAGTTCATTGGTAATGGGGAATAACTCTCTTCTGGGGACACTCGTATAAGGCACTTATCCAGGCGATGTAATAAGAAGTAAGATTATGCTTACCAGATCCAGTTGACCCCTTAGTTATAGGGGGTCTAAAGCGGCATGAATGGATCCGTGGAAAACTGCTGGGCTAGCTGTCATCTGCGGAGATCCCCTCAGGTCTATGGTATACTGCTGATATACTGCAGAGATGGCTGTCATGTGCTGTATGTTCTCTCTCAGAGCGTAGTGATATCCATGGGAGAGAGGGATCCGTATTGGAAAGGCAGAGCAGAGAAATAATTTTCCCCAGAGAGAATAAATGAAATAAGAAACATCTAAGAGCGATCCATAAATAGCCAAGTTTCCAAATTTATTGATAAAGAAGGAAAGGACGCTCCACCCTCGCTGATGAAGTCTTCTTGACGTAACGCCGCGTACGGGGGCGGAACTGCTTGACCGCCGTCACCCGCAGCCTTCTCTTGCTGACAGCTGTTCAGACGCGAACAGTCTGTCTCATTACCCAACACTGCCGCATAGGCTTTCATATGTAGTGGCGCTCTATTAGCATCCTTTCCTTCTTTATAAATAAATTTGGAAACTTGGCTATTTATGGATCGCTCTTAGATGTTTCTTATTTCATTTATTCTCTCTGGGGAAAATTGCTTCTCTGCTCTGCTTTTCCAATACAGATCCCTCTCTCCCATGGATATCGCTACGCTCTGAGAGAGAACATACAGCACATGACAGCCATCTCTGCAGTATATCAGCCGTATACCATAGACCTGAGGGGATCTCCGCAGATGACAGCTAGCCCAGCAGTTTGCCACGGATCCATTCATGCCGCTTTAGACCCCCTATAACTAAGGGGTCAACTGGATCTGGTAAGCATAATCTTACTTCTTATTACATCGCCTGGATAAGTGCCTTATACGAGTGTCCCCAGAAGAGAGTTATTCCCCATTACCAATAAACTATTTTATTTCCAATTTATGACTGGACTATCCATTATCCTTTTATATTTTTTTGCGCTGCACTTATTTTGTTTATTGTATGTCACTGAGGTTGGTGTTATCCTCTTAGTGTTCAGCTTGCATTATTTTTAAAATTTGGTTTGCGCTGATTGTCCCTTTATTTTATAATTCCACATCCTTGCCGCTCTTATGCCCCGTACACACGGTCGGACATTGCTCGGACATTCCGACAACAAAATCCTAGGATTTTTTCCGACGGATGTTGGCTCAAACTTGTCTTGCATACACACGGTCACACAAAGTTGTCGGAAAATCTGATCATTCTGAACGCGGTGACGTAAAACACGTACGTCGGGACTATAAATGGGGCAGTAGCCAATAGCTTTCATCTCTTTATTTATTCTGAGCATGCGTGGCACTTTGTGCGTCGGATTTGTGTACACACGATCGGAAATTCCAACAACGGATTTTATTGTCGGAAAATTTTATAGCAAGCTCTCAAACTTTGTGTGTTGGAAAATCTGATGGAAAAAGTCAGATGGAGCCCACACACGATCGGAATTTCCGACAACACGCTCCGATCGCACATTTTCCGTCGGAAAATCCGACCGTGTGTACGGGGCATAACAGTAAAGAACCCTCTACGTAGTTTAAGGTTAAACCTCTTTTCTTCTAATTTTAATGAGTGGCCACGAGTCTTGTTAAACTCTCTTCTGCGAAAAAGTATTATCCCTATTGTGGGGTCACCGGTACGGTATTTGTAAATTGAAATCATATCCCCTCTCAAGCGTCTCTTCTCCAGAGAGAATAAGTTCAGTGCTTGCAACCTTTCCTCATAACTAAGATCCTCCAGACCCTTTATTAGCTTTGTTGCCCTTCTTTGTACTCGCTCCATTTCCAGTACATCCTTCTGAGGACTGGTGCCCAGAACTGGACAGCATACTCCTGGTGCGTCCGGACCAGAGCCTTGTAGAGTAGGAGAATTATCGTTTTATCTCTGGAGTTGATCCCCCTTTTAATGCATGCCAATATTCTGTTTGCTTTGTTAGCAGCAGCTTGGCATTGCATGCCATTGCTGAGCCTATCATCTACTAGGACCCCCAGGTCCTTTTCCATCCTAGATTCCCCCAGAGGTTCTCCCCCCAGTGTATAGATTGCATTCAAATTTTTGCCACCCAAATACATTATTTTACATTTTTCTACATTGAACCTTATTTGCCATGTAGTCGCCCACCCCATTAATTTGTTCAGGTCTTTTTGCAAGGTTTCCACATCCTGCGGAGAAGTTATTGCCCTGCTTAGCTTAGTATTGTCTGCAAATACAGAGATTGAACTGTTTATCCCATCCTCCAGATCGTTTATGAACAAATTAAATAGGATTGGTCCTAGCACAGAACCCTGGGGAACACCACCGCCCACCCCTGACCATTCTGATTACTCCCCATTTATCACCACCCTCTGAACTCGCCCTTGTAGCCAATTTTCAATCCATGTACTCACCCTATGGTCCATGCCAACGGACCTTATTGTGTACAGTAAACGTTTATGGAGAACTGTGTCAAAAGCTTTTGCAAAATCCAGATATACCATGTCTACGGGCCTTCCTTTATCTAGATGGCAACTCACCTCCTCATAGAAGGTTAATAGATTGGTTTGGCAAGAACGATTCTTCATGAATCCATGCTGATTACTGCTAATGATACCGTTCTTATTACTAAAATCTTGTATATAGTCTCTTATTATCCCCTCCAAGAGTTTACATACTATTGATGTTAGGCTAACTGGTCTGTAATTCCCAGGGATGTATTTTGGGCCCTTTTTTTAATATTGGTGCTACATTGGCTTTTCTCCAATCAGCTGGTACCATTCCAGTCAGTAGACTATCTGTAAAAATTAGGAACAAGGGTCTGGCAATCACTTGACTGAGTTCCCTAAGTACCCTCGGATGCAAGCCATCTGATCCCGGTGATTTATTAATGTTAAGTTTCTCAAGTCTAATTTTAATTCTGTCCTCTGTTAACCATGGAGGTGCTTCCTGTGTTGTGTCATGAGGATAAACACTGCAGTTTTGGTTACTGAAGCCTCCCGATTCACTCTTGAAGACTGAGGAGAAGAATAAATTCAATACCTTCGCCATCTCCCCATCCTTTGTAACCAGATGTCCTTCCTCATTTTTTATGGGGCCAATATGGTCTGTCCTCCCTTTTTTACTGTTTACATACTTAAATAATTTTTTGGGATTTTTTTTGCTCTCCTCCGCTATGTGTCTTTCATGTTCTATCTTAGTTGTCCTAATTGCACCCCTACATTTCTTGTTGCATTCTTTATAAAGTCTGAATGCTGAGGATGATCCCTCAACCTTGTATCTTTTGAAGGCCTTCTCCTTTGCTTTTATATGCATTTTTACATTGGAGTTAAGCCATCCAGGACTTTTGTTCGCTCTTTTAAATTTATTACCCAATGGGATACATTGGCTAATGCCCTTATTTAATATGCTCTTAACCACTTCAGCCCCGGAAGGTTTTACCCCCTTCCTGACCAGAGCACTTTTTACAATTCGGCACTGCGTCGCTTTAACTGCTAATTGCGCGGTCATGCAATGCTGTACCCAAACAAAATTTGCGTCCTTTTCTTCCCACAAACAGAGCTTTCTTTTGATGGTATTTGATCACCTCTGCCGTTTTTATTTTTTGCGCTATACACGGAAAAAGACCGAAAATTTTGAATAAAAATGATATTTTCTACTTTTTGTTCTAAAAAAAATCCAATAAACTCAATTTTAGTCATACATTTAGGCCAAAATGTATTCGGCCACATGTCTTTGGTAAAAAAAATGTCAATAAGTGTATATTTATTGGTTTGCGCAAAAGTTATAGCGTCTACAAACTAGGGTACATTTTCTGGAATTTACACAGCCTTTAATTTATGACTGCCTATGTCGTTTCTTGAGGTGCTAAAATGGCAGGGCAGTACAAAACCCCCACAAATGACCCCATTTTGGAAAGTAGACACCCCAAGGAATTTGCTGAGAGGCATGTTGAGCCCATTGAATATTCATTTTTTTTGTCCCAAGTGATTGAATAATGACAAAAAAAAAAAAAAAATTACAAAAAGTTGTCACTAAATGATATATTGCTCACACAGGCCATGGGCATATGTGGAATTGCACCCCAAAATACATTTAGCTGCTTCTCCTGAGTACGGGGATACCACATGTGTGGGACTTTTTGGGAGCCTAGCCGCGTACGGGGCCCCGAAAACCAATCACTGCCTTTAGGATTTCTAAGGGCGTACATTTTTGATTTTACTCCTCACTACCTATCACAGTTTTGAAGGCCATAAAATGCCCAGATGACATAAAACCCCCCCAAATGACCCCATTTTGGAAAGTAGACACCCCAAGCTATTTGCTTTGAGGCATGTTGAGTCCATGGAATGTTTTATATTTTGACACAAGTTGCGGGAAAGTGACAAATTTTTTTTTTTTTGTTGCACAAAGTTGTCACTAAATGATATATTGCTCACACAGGCCATGGGCATATGTGGAATTGCACCCCAAAATACATTTAGCTGCTTCTCCTGAGTATGGGGATACCACATGTGTGGGACTTTTTGGGAGCCTAGCCGTGTACAGGACCCCGAAAACCAATCACTGCCTTCAGGATTTCTAAGGGCGTACATTTTTGATTTTACTCCTCACTGCCTATCACAGTTTCGGAGGCCATGGAATGCCCAGGTGGCACAAACCCCCCCCCCCAAATGACCCCATTTTGGAAAGTAGACACCCCAAGCTATTTTCTGAGAGGCATGGTGAGTATTTTGCAGCTCTCATTTGTTTTTGAAAATAAAGAAAGACGAGAAAAAAAAATTTTTTTTTCTTTTTTCAATTTTCAAAACTTTGTGACAAAAAGTGAGGTCTGCAAAATACTCACTATACCTCTCATCAAATAGCTTGGGGTGTCTACTTTCCAAAATGGGGTCATTTGGGGTTTTTTTTTGCCACCTGGGCATTCCATGGCCTCCGAAACTGTGATAGGCGGTGAAGAGTGAAATCAAAAATTTACGGCCTTAGAAAGCCTGAAGGCGGTGCTTGGTTTTCGGGGTCCCGTACGCGGCTAGGCTCCCAAAAAGTCTCACACATGTGGTATCCCCGTACTCAGGAGAAGCAACAGAATGTATTTTGGGGTGTAATTTCACATATTCCCATGGCATGTTTGAGCAATATATCATTTAGTGACAACTTTGCGCAAAAAAAAATAAAAAAAATAAAAAATTGTCTCTTTCCCGCAACTTGTGTCACAATATAAATTATTCCATGGACTCAACATGACTCTCAGCAAATAGCTTGGGGTGTCTACTTTCCAAAATGGGGTCATTTGGGGGGGTTTTGAACTGTCCTGGCATTTTATGCACAACATCTAGAAGCTTATGTCACACATCACCCACTCTTCTAACCACTTGAAGACAAAGCCCTTTCTGACACTTATTGTTTACATAAAAAAATAATTTTTTTTTGCAAGAAAATTACTTTGAACCCCCAAACATTATATATTTTTTTAAAGCAAATGCCCTACAGATTAAAATGGTGGGTGTTTCATTTTTTTTTTCACACAGTATTTGCGCAGCGATTTTTCAAACGCATTTTTTGGGGAAAAAACACACTTTTTTACATTTTAATGCACTAAAACACACTATATTGCCCAAATGTTTGATGAAATAAAAAAGATGATCTTAGGCCGAGTACATGGATACCAAACATGACATGCTTTAAAATTGCGTACAAACGTGCAGTGGCAACAAACTAAATACATTTTTAAAAGCCTTTAAAAGCCTTTACAGGTTACCACTTTAGATTTACAGAGGAGGTCTACTGCTAAACTTACTGCCCTCGATCTGACCTTCGCGGCGATACCTCACATGCATGGTGCAATTGCTGTTTACATTTGACGCCAGACCGACGCTTGCGTTCGCCTTAGCGCGAGAGCAGGGGGGACAGGGGTGCTTTTTTTTTTTTTTTTTCTTTATTATTATTATTTTTTTATCTTATTTTTAAACTGTTCCTTTCATTTTTTTTTTTTTTAAATCATTTTTATTGTTATCTCAGGGAATGTAAATATCCCCTATCATAGCAATAGGTAGTGACAGGTACTCTTTTTTGCAAAAATTGGGGTCTATTAGACCCTAGATTTCTCCTCTGCCCTCAAAGCATCTGACCACACCAAGATCGGTGTGATAAAATGCTTTCCCAATTTCCCAATGGCGCTGTTTACATCCGGCGAAATCTAATGCCGCGTACACACGAGCGGACTTTACGGCGGACTTTGCCCGGCGGACTGGATTTCGTCGGACAATTCGATGTGTGTGGGCTCCAGCGGACTTTGTTTTCTCAAAAGTTGGACGGACTTAGATTTGAAACTTGTTTAAAATTTATCCGTTGAAATCGAGTCCGGTCGAAAAGTCCGCCGTCTGTATGCTAGTTCGACGGACAAAAAGCCACGTTAGGGCAGCTATTGGCTACTGGCTATGAACTTCCTTGTTTTAGTCCGGTCGTACGTCATCACGTACGAATTCGACGGACTTTGGTGGATTGTGTGTAGGCAAGTCCGTTCATTCAGAAAGTCTGTCGGAAAGTACGTCGAAAAGTCCGCCGGGCAAAGTCCGCCGTAAAGTCCGCTCGTGTGTACGCGGCATAAGTCATAAAATGCTCGTAGCTTCTGGTTTCTTAGGCCATAGAGATGTTTGGAGCCACTCTGGTCTCTGATCAGCTCTATGGTCAGCTGGCTGAATCACCGGCTGCATTCTCAGGTTCCCTGTTGAGACAGGAGAGCCAGAGAAAAACACGGAAGACGTTGGGGGGGGGCATTCCCTCCCACTGCTTGTAAAAGCAGTCTAGAGGCTAATTAGCCGCTAGGATTGCTTTTACATGAAAGCTGACCGCTGGCTGAAAAGAATGATACCTAAACCTGCAGGCATCATTCTGGTATAACCACTCAAAGTCGTGAATGGCGTACCTGAAGACAAAAAAATGGTTAACAATAAAGCACAGTAAACGGTAAGGTATAAAAAATTGCATACCTGAAAAGCAAACATGATAAAACATAATAACAATAAAACATTGCAGAATAGAATACAGTAAAAAAGAGCAGAACAATAGAGAGAGAGAATAGAGAGAGAGAAACGACAACAATTTTTTTTTTTTTTTATATTTTTGAATGTTTTTTTTTTTTTTTTTTACACTTTTTTTTGTAACTAACTTTTATAACTGTAACCGGTTCCAGGTTCGGGTCTCTCAAAATGCGATGGCATCTTGGGAGACCCTGTGAAAGTGTGCCTAGTATGTGCAATGCTGTACCCTACGCTAATAGTCAACTAGTGCATGGTAGCGTTCAAAACATTCACCAATGCAAAGACCAGGATTGTCAGGACAGGAGGGACAATAATAGCGGGTGTCACGTCTATATCCGCACTTGCTGCAGACATGACATCTTTTTTGGGGGTGTTCGTTGGGTAGGGGTACTCGGGAGGACATAAAAATGCCTCTCATGCAGCCGACTGCATTTGGTTGGGGATGTGAATGGGGGAAGTATGGGCGCTGCAGAAGCAGTGGGTTCCCAATTAGGATTGGCGAATGCAGCAGGAAGGGCACTATGGGCACGACGGGCCTGTGTTTGTCTTCTTGGTGGCAGCGGGACACTACTTGTGCTTGCCACCTCACCAGCTTGAACTGCACTTATGGGACTCGCCACGTCACCAAGTGTTACTGCAGTGCTGGTTTGACTACGACCGGGGTGTACTACGCCGCTGGTGCTTGCCAGTTCACCAAAACGCTACCAAAAAAACTGTTAGCGATCACAGGGATCAGGCCTGACTCCGCGAATGCTGCAGTTATGCGTTTAGTGTTTTGTAAGTGACAGTGATCGATCGATACTGCACTTGGGTGGGCTGGGCTGGGTCGGGCGGAGGGGCAAAACGCAGGTGCTAGCAGGTATCTGGGCTGATCACGCTAACACTGCATTTGTGGGAACCCTAAACTGCTGGGGACGCTAGTATAGATCTGATCAGATCAGATATTGATCCGATCAGATACTATACCACTAAGGGAGGCGTATGCTGCGTGCGTGGGTGTTAGCGGTACTGGCGCTAATCTGACGCTGCCTGGGGCTGGTGCTTGCCAGTTCACCAAAACGCTACCAAAAAAACTGTTAGCGATCGCAGGGATCAGGCCTGACTCTGCGAACGCTGCAGTTATGCGTTTAGTGTTTTGTAAGTGACAGTGATCGATTGATACTGCACTTGGGTGGGCTGGGCTGGGCCGGGCGGACGGGAAAAACGCAGATGCTAGCAGGTATCTGGGCTGATCCCGCTAACACTGCGTGTTTGGGAACCCTAAACTGCTGGGGACGCTAGTATAGATCTGATCGGATCAGATATTGATCCGTTCAGATACTATACCACTAAGGGAGGTGTACGGTGCGTGCGTGGGTGTTAGCGGTACTGGCGCTAATCTGACGCTGCCTGGGGCTGGTGCTTGCCAGTTCACCAAAACGCTACCAAAAAAACTGTTAGCGATCGCAGGGATCAGGCCTGACTATGCGAACGCTGCAGTTATGCGTTTAGTGTTTTGTAAGTGACAGTGATCGATCGATACTGCACTTGGGTGGGCTGGGCCGGGCGGAGGGGCAAAACGCAGGTGCTAGCGGGTATCTGGGCTGATCCCGCTAACACTGCGTTTTCGGGAACCCTAAACTGCTGGGGACGCTAGTATAGATCTGATTGGATCAGATATTGATCCATATAGATACTATACCATTAAGGGAGGCGTATGCTGCGTGCGTGGGTGTTAGCGGTACTGGCGCTAATCTGACGCTGCCTGGGGCGATGCATATCACCGCCGGGCGATCAGGGGGCTAAACCTTTATTCGGTAATAAACGGCGGGTGCCCTGACACTATAAAAAATAAACAAACTAACCAGCGTCACCCGTAACGGTTATACGGTGATCAGTGGTGAAAGGGTTAACTAGGGGGCAATCAAGGGGTTAAAACATTTATTAGATAGTATATGGGGGTCCCCAACGCTATAAAACGCTGACGGCGAACCTAAATATTTACGTCCCTAACTAGCGTCACCAGCGACACTAATACAGCGATCAGAAAAATGATCGCTTAGCAACACTGGTGACGGGGGGTGATCAAGGGGTTAAAACTTTATTAGGGGGTACCCTAGACCTAAAGGGGGCCTAACACTCACTACCCTAACACACTAACTGTCACAAACTGACTCTATGCAGTAATCAGAAAAAAAAAAAAAAAAAAAAAAAACCTGCTTGGTGTCAGTTTGTGACGGGGGGGGGGGGTGATCGGGGGGGGATCGGGGGGCGATTGGGGGGGGGGATCGGGGGGTGTAATGTGTGCCTGGCATGTTCTACTGTGTGTGTTTGTGTTGTGCACTCACAGTTCAGTCTTCTCTCCTCGGCCCGGAACGGAAAATACCGAGCCGAGGAGAGATGACATCATTTCCTCTGCCTCTGTGTACAATACAGAGGCAGGGAAATTATCCCATTGGCTGGGAGCGATCGCGAGGGGGGGGCCACGAATGGATGGCCTCCCCCTCACCACCGATCGCCGGGGGACATTTGCCGACCGCCGCAGGCACCGGGGGGGGTCCGATCGGACCCCCCACCCGCGGGCAGGCAGGGACGTACAGGTAAGCCCTTTTGCCTGCCCGTGCCGCTCTGTCGACGTACATCGTCGTGCGGCGGTCGGCAAGTGGTTAAAGCAAACCCATCTCTCCTCCGTATTCTTTGTTCCTAATATTTTATCCCAATTTATGCCTTTTAGCAAGGTTTGTAGTTTAGGGAAGTTGGCTCTTTTGAAATTCAGTGTCTTTGTATTCCCTTTATATTTCCTATTTGTGTGATTTATACTGAAACTAATTGACCTGTGATCGCTGTTACCTAAATTGCCCCTTATTTCCACATCCGTGATCAGGTCTGTATTGTTGGTAATCAGTAGATCCAGTAATGTTTTATTTCTAGTTGGTGCGTCTACCATCTGACCCATAAAATTGTCCTGCAAGACATTAAGGAACTGGCGAGCCTTAAATGAATGCGCGGTTCCCTCCGCCCAGTCTATGTCTGGATAATTAAAATCCCCCATTATGATAACACTTCCCATCCTTGCTGCTAATCCAAATTGTAATAGGAGATCTGTCTCCACTTCCTCCCTCAGGTTAGGGGGCCTATAGCATACTCCCAGTATTATTTTCCCCTTAGCTTCATCCCTTTGGAGCTCTACCCATAAGGATTCCACCTCCTCTCTAGCTCCCTCAGTGATGTCATCTCTTACATTCACTTGTACATTCACTCACTCACATTCACTTGTTACAGTCTTCTCTCTGTAAACAAAGAACTGTGTTTACTCGGCTGCCAATGGTGCCGGTTTTTAAAAATTATACAGTATTCAGAATACTTTGAAGTGCAAAGGAGGGATCGGGGGTCTTTTAGACCCCCGATCCCTCCATAAAGAGTACCTGTCACCACCTATTACTGTGACAAAGAATGTTTACATTCCTTGTGACAGCAATAAAAGTTATAAAAAAAAAAAAAACACATGTAAAAAAATAAAAATCAATGGAATAAAAAATAAGAATTTAAAGCGCCCCCGTCCCTGAGAGTTTGTGAAGCAAAGAAAATGCATACGGAAGTCGCGCCCGCATATGTAAACGGTGTTCAAATCACACATGTGAGAAATCGCCGCAATTATCAGAATTCTAGCACTAGACCTCCTCTGTAACTCTAACTTGGTAACCGTTTTTTTTTTTAAATGTCGCCTATGGAGATTTTTAGGTACCGTAGTTTGTCGCCATTCCACGAGTGTGCACAATTTTAAAGCGTGACATGTTAGGTATCTATTTACTCGGCGTAACATCATCTTTCACATTATATAAAAAAATTGGGCTAACTTTACTGTTTCGTTTTTTTAAAATTCATGAAAGTGTCTTTTTCCCCAAAAAGTTGTGTTTAAAAGACCGCTGCACAAATACTGTGTGACATAAAATATTGTAACAATCGCCATTTTATTCTCTAGATTCTCTGCTGAAAAAAAAAACCATAATGTTTGGGGGTTCTATGTAATTTTCTAGCAAAAAATACAAATTTTAACTTGTAAACACCAAATGTCAGAAATAGGCTTAGTCATGAAAGGGATAAAGAAGAAGAGATTGTGCTGCATTAAACTATTTAAAAAATTGCAGCGTGACGAATGTGCTATCTCCATTACGAACGGTAGTTTTACCAGACAGAGCGCTTCCGTCTCGTAATTTATTCTGAGCATGCGTGGCACTTTGTGCATCGGAATTGTGTGCACACAATCGGAATTTACGCGAACAAATTTTGTTGTCGGAGAATTTGAGAACCAGATCTCAAATTTTGTGCAACGGAAATTCCGATGGAAAATGTCTGATGGAGCCTACACATGGTTGGAATTTCCGACAAAAGGCTCCCATCGAACTTTTTCCGTCTGAAAATCTGACCGTGTGTACGGGGCATAACACTCACTTTACTTGGGGAAAAACATCAACTTAGTGCAAAGATTCAAACTGATAATTCCCTTTTTCCTTGGCAACATCAGAGGATGCATACAGTACATGCATACAATCATGACCAGCTGGATTGAGTAAAACAAATTTTTAGGCACCTTTTAGTTATATGGTATTAACAAGTTTTTACAACTGTTAAAAGCTCAACTCCAGGCTCGCAATTCCTCCCCTGACATCTTTGAAGCCAGATCTGCACTGTTAAAAAAAAAAAAACATACATGCTTACCATTTTTCCGGCATTGGATCCAGTCCAAAGACATAATTTGTGCTCTTTGCCTTCTTCTATCTCCAGCTGTGGGTGGATCCTAAATTCTGTAGAGAGTGGTACCACATAATAAGGCTTTCTACAGCGTTTTACTGCAAGTTCAGGGAATAGGAAAGAATCTTGATGTAAAAATCCAGCCATCTACTATAACCTTATTTACACCTTGTCTTACAACTCAAAACTAAGTTAGGATGAGTAAAACGATACACATTCTGTGTAAAAGAGGCAATCATAGATGAGGGGTTTTGTTTTGGGAGCCAAAGGATTTCTGTAATAGAAATCTGGACCAAAGTCTCATTCTAATAAGGCAGTTGCCTGCAAGCATAATGTTCATGCCTCTAATAAAAACATAGGCTTGGATATTTCTTCATTGCAAAGCCTTTATTGTATGCGCTAAACAAAAGGAAATTCACACTAACTACTCAATACTCTCTACCTATATCACATATTTTCAAAATGCATACTATATACAGTGCATATCAATTAAAAAAGGGCTGAGACTTACCAGCTTGATAAAATAGATCATCCTACATCATTTTGAATTATTTTATTTTCAACCTTTATTCTTTCTATTAAGAGATCATTTTCTTACCAGATTCAGAAAGCCTTGCGAGCTGACATCCAGTACATTAAGGGATGAGTAGGAATAGTATGGCTTATAAATGACTAATAAGATAGTAAATGCAAAGCAAACCACAGGTGAAGGAACTTTGTAAGTCTGTTCTTTAACAGTCAATCTGTTTGAATGTCTTTATTTCTTTTTAATTACAACATATTTTATTGTATGACAAAAGAGAACGTATCAAACTTTCTTTGAAAATAATATATCTTAATGTAATTCAAAGAAGTGCCAATATGTTTATAAAATAACACTTTGGGGGTTGCTTACTAAAGGCAAATCCACTTTGCACTACAAGTGCAAAACTACAAGTGCAAAATGCACTTGAAATTGCACTGAAAGTGCCTTGGAAGTGCAGTCACTGTAGATCCGAGGGGGACATGCAAGGAAAATAAAAAACAGCATTTTAGCTTGCACATGATTGGATAACCACTTCAGCCCGGAAGATTTTACCCCCTTCCTGACCAGAGCGTTTTTTGCGATTCGGCACTGCGTCGCTTTAACTGACAATTGCGCGGTCGTGCGACGTGGCTCCCAAACAAAATTGACGTCCTTTTTTTCCCACAAATAGAGCTTTCTTTTGGTGGTATTTGATCACCTCTGCGATTTTTATTTTTTGCGCTATAAACAAAATAATAGCGACAATTTTGAAAAAAACGCATTATTTTTTACATTTTGCTATAAAAAATATCCCCCAAAAATATATAAAAAAACATTTTTTTTCCTCAGTTTAGGCCGATCATATTCTTCTACATATTTTTGGTAAAAAAAATCGCAATAAGCGTTTAATAATTGGTTTACGCAAACGTTATAGCGTTTACTAAATAGGGGATAGTTTTATGGCATTTTTATTATTAATTTTTTTTTTTACTAGTAATGGCGGCGATCAGCGATTTTTATTGTGACTGCGACGTTATGGCGGACATGTCGGACAGTTTTGACACATTTTTGGGACCATTGTCATTTATACAGCGATCAGTGCAATTAAAAATGCACTGATTACCTTGTAAATGGTACTGGCAGTGAAGGGGTTAACCACTAGGGGGCGGGGAGGGGTTAAGTGTGTCCTAGGGAGTGATTACTAACTGTAGGGGGATGGGCTGTATGTGTGACGTCACTGATCTCTGATCCGATGACAGGGAGCAGAGATCGAGTGACACTTGTCACTAGGCAGAACGGGAAGATGCTGTTTACAACGGCATCTCCCCGTTCATCCGCTCCGTGAGGTGATCGCGGGTATCCCCGCAGCGATCGAGTCCGCGGGACCCGTGACCTGACTCACGGAGCTCCCGGCCGGCGTGCGCGCAATGGCATGGCGGGGAATTTAAATGGACGTACGGGTACGCCCATTTGCCCAGCCGTGCCATTCTGCCGACATACATTGGCGCGCGCCGGTCGGGAACCCGATAATAAAATCAGCAGAGCTTCCCCTCATTTCAGATCTACGCCTCAGATATACAATGATTGCACTTCCAAGTGCACTTTCAGTGCAATTTCAATTGCACTTTGCACTTTTAGTTTGTACTTGAAGTGCAAAATGGATTTGTCTTTCGTATATAACCCCCTTTGGCCTTACAAACACTTCTTTGAACAAGAATACTATAATTCCTTTCATAATATACTGTATCTTAGTATTTTTTTTTCAAGATTAATTTCAGATCTTTTGCTAGTTTCTGGGCCCAAATTCTTTACTTGCCCAGTAAACCAATTGAAGTATATATTAATTCAATTTCATACATCTGCATAGGGCACTTCGAATATTAACCAATGCAGCAGGTATTGTCACTTAAGATACTGTATCTTAGGTTGTGGCTTTAAACTCTAGATTCCTCTGTGCTTTTATCTCTCCTGGAGAAAATGTCTCCTAATTGAAAAAAAATGTATTATGAAAGACTTCCCAAACTTCAGCGCCATTTTCAGGTCTTTACTTATGCAATCTTTATCTAAGGGTAGGCTTGCACACGTTATAGGGTCTACCTGGTTTTCTATGGCCACCTGGTATGTCCAAATGGATTAGGTCAGGAATTAGAATATAGATGGTATGGGATACACATTCTAGTCACAGCTATTCTAGGTGGATCCTTGGCCGGGTACAAGACTACAGTGCTGAAGATGTGTGTGGCAAATTCTACAGTAAAGTCTACACTGTGACTTATATTAATAGATTATTATCTTTAAATTAATGTTCTATCTTTTTAACTTCTGTTATTAGTCAGTATGGAAGATGTTGCTAAAATGTATCTCTAGTGAGTCAGTATAGTCTAGTTTTTTTTATTTTAACTGCTTCCCATCTGCCCACAGCATATAGATGGCAGCATGGGAGAGGCACCAATGAGGGTTAATGTACTTGTATGTCATCCCATAATGGAGGCTCTTGTGTGGCTCCCAGAGCATGCACCCAGAAGCCTGATAATCAATGTGTTCACCATACAGAGTGGATCGCATTACCACTGTGTCCAGGTGATCACATGTTCTTGTACTATGTGATTGCTGTGTCCAATCACAGCAATCACATAGTACTCAATGAAAACTGAAAGTAAACCTTGGTTCTCTCTGCTCTCACACAGATAAGCCTATCAGACTGCATGTACACTCACAGACTGCAGTGCCAGCCTGCCCCTGTGCCCCTGATCACTGCCCCAGTGTAACAACAATAAAGTATGCAGCCAGCCCCTGTCACCTGCCCTAGTGTCACCTGTGCTCATGCCATACACGATTCTGCTGCTGCCTGTGGTGGGATCTCCTGAATGATCAGGGTGCCCAGTAAGGATTTAGTTACTTCTGGTTTAGGTTCTTTGTTTATCTAGCCATTACAGGCCAGGGAAGCAGCCAACCAGACTGATCTGTGTCTCATTGGCTGCATTGTTGGCCAGAGAAGAGGCCTAATAGACCCAGATCTCTCCATAAAGAGGACCTGTCATGGCCCATGCTATCACAAAGGATGTTTTTCATCCTTTGTGATAGCAATAACATTGATCAGAAAAAAAATTAAAGACAGTGTTAAAATGTTTTGTTAAACTAAATAAATAATACAATGAAAACATTTTTTTTAAAGCTCCCCTGTCTACCTGTGCTCACACACAAATGCGAACGTGTGCGCCAGTCCTGCACATACTGTATATGTAAACGGTGATCACACCACACATGTGAGGTATTGCCGTGAACTTCAGAATGAGAGCAATAATTCTAGCACTTAACCTCCTCTGTAACCCTAAACTGGTAACCTGTAAAGGCTTTCTGTTGCCTTTGGAAATTTTTAGATACCATAGTATGGAGCCATTCCACGAGCGGATGCAATTTTAAAGTTTGACATGTTTGGTATCTATTTACATAACATCATCTTTTATATTTTACCAAAAATGTTGTATTATATTGTGTTTCTGTGCATTAACCACTTGCCTACTGGGCACTTTCACCCCCTTCCTGCCAGGCAATTTTTAAGCTTTCAGCACTGTCGCACTTTGAATGACAATTGCAGGGTCATGCAACACTGTACCCAAACTACATTTTTATAATTTTTTGAGACAGATAGAGCTTTCTTTTGGTGGTATTTAACCAATTCCCGACCAGCCGCCGCAGTTATACTGCGGCACATTGGCTCCCCTGGGCGAGCCATCGTAGCTGTACATTGGCTCTTTAAGACGCTGTAGCAGGCGCACGCCCGCAGCATGTCCTGGGAGCCGATGCACATGCCTGCCGGATGCGATGACCGTCGGGCACCCACGATCGCTCGTGACAAAGCAAGAACCGGGAGCTGTGTGTGTAAACACACAAATCCCTGTTCTGTCAGGGGAGAGAAGACAGATTGTGTGTTCCTACTAAGTAGGAACAATCATCTCTCTCCTCCTCTAGTCAGCCACATTACCCCCACAGTTAGAAACACACATAGGGAACACAGTTAACCCATTGATCGCCCCCTAGTGTTAACCCCTTCAATGCCAGTGACATTTCTACAGTAATCAGTGGCTATTTTTAGCTCTGATCGCTGTGTAAATGTCACTGGTCCCAAAAAAGTGTCAAAAGTGTGCGATGTGTCCATTGCAATGTTGTAGTCCTGATAAAAATCGCAGATCACCGCCATTACTAGTAAAAAAATAAAATAAAAATGCCATAAATCTATCCCCTATTTTGTAGACGCTATAACTTTTGCGCAAACCAATCAATATACGCTTATTGCGATTTTGTTTACCAAAAATATGTAGAAAGATACATATCGGCCTAAACTGATGAAGAAATGTGTTTTTTTATTTATTTTTTGGATATTTATTATAGCAAAAAGTACAAAATATTATGTTTTTTTTCAAAATTGTCACCCTTTTTTTGTTTATAGCGCAAAAAATAAAAACTGTAGAGGTGATCAAATACCACCAAAAGAAAGCTCCATTTGTGGGGAAAAAGCACATAAATTTTATTTGGGTATAACATTGTATGACCTCGCAATTGTCACTTAAAGTGGCGCAGTGCCATATCGCAAAAAATGGCCTGGTCAGGAAGGGGGCAAATCCTTCCGGGGCTGAAGTAATTAATCACCACTGGGTTTTTTTTCATTTTTTTGCTAAACAAACAAAAAAAGACTGAACATTTAGAAAAAAAAAATCTCTTAGTTTCTGTTTTAAAATTTTGTAAATAATAGGCTGATAGGCTGCACTGATAGGCGGCATGGATGGGCACTGATTGGCAGCACTGGTGGGCACTGTTTGGTAGTACTGGTGGGCACAGATTGGCAACACTGGTGGGGTTGCACTGGTAATCAGGACACTGATGATCAGCATCCTTATTGTCAGTGCAGATGTCCCCTGTGTGGATTTGCTAGTTTTGGTTCTCCTCTCCTCACGAGCTGTCAGCATGAGGGGAAAATTACAGAGAACCGGCAAATTCCGTTTACATCTGTGATCAGCTGTGATTGGAAACAGCCGATTATGTGGTAAAGAGCTGCCATGATTGGCTCTTTACCCTGCTCTGTGATCAACTGCATCCAAAGGAGGCATCAATCACAGATTACTGCTGATGCACACTGCAGGGGGCATGCAGGCAGCATGAGTGCACAAGCATGTTATATGACAGCCTCCCAGCAAAGTGCAGCCACGCTGTAACCAACATTCGGCTATAGCACGGTCACAAAGGGGTTCAATTCATTTTTTTTCAAAAATATTTGCATTTGAAAAACCACTGCACAAATACCGTCTGAAATACAAATATTAAACACCCACCATTTTATTATTTAGGGCTACTGCTTAAAAAATATTAATATTTTCTCCACAAAAATTATGCTTTACACATGTAGGAGAGGAATGTCAGAGCTGGCTCAGACTAGAAGTGGTTAAGGTGCTTCTTGGATGCCGGACCCCTCTGTGTGGCTAAGCTGTGAAAAAAGCTCACACATGTGGTATCTCCTTACTTGGTAGGAGTAGTAGAATCGGTTTTGGGGCGTAATTCTAAGTATTCCCAGGCTTTGTGTAAGAAATACCTTCTTAACCGCTTTATAACTGGCACGATGGCTCTCCTGCGTGAATCGCTGTAGAAGTACGGTGGCTCGCGCAGGCTCAGTTGCGGGCTCGTGCATGCCCATGGGTCAGAAGGACTTGATGTCCTCCGGCGGTCCGCGATTGCCTTATACACAGGCAGATTGGGGAAATGCCTATGTAAACAAGGCATTTCCTCCTTATGATAGGTGACATGACAGGGATCTACTGTTCCCAGTGGTCGGGAACCATGCACTCTCTGTCATGTTCCAGAAAGCCCACCCTACCAACAGTTATAAACACTCATAGGGAACACAGTTAACCCCTTGATCGCTCCCTAGTGTTAACCCCTTCTCTGCCAGTGACATTTACACAGTAATCAGCGGCTATTTTTAGCTCTGATCACTGTATGAATGTCAATGGTCCCAAAAAAGTGTCAAAAGTGTCCGATCTGTCCACCACAATGTCGCAGTTCCAATAAAAATCGCAGATCACCGCCATTATAAGTAAAAAATAAATGATAATAAAAATGCCATAAATCTATTCCCTATTTTGTAGACGCCCTAATTTTTGCTCAAACCAATCAATATTGGTTTGCGTAAAATATTGTGATTTTTTTTTTACCAAAAATAGGTAGAAGAATATATATCGGCCTAAACTGATGAAGAAATTTGTTTTAAAAAAAATGTGGGATATTTTTTATAGCAAAAAGTAAAAAATATTTATTTTTTCAAAAGTGTCGCTCATTTTTTGTTTATAGCTCAAAAAAATAAAAACTGCAGAGGTGATCAAATACCACCAAAGGAAGGCTCTATTTGTGGGGAAAAAAGGACGTCAATTTTCTTTTGGTACAGCGTCGCACGAACGCGCAAATGTCAGTTAAAGCAATGCGGTGCTGAATCGCAAAAAATGCTTTAGTTATTAAGGGGGTAAAACCTTCTGGGGCTGAAGTGGTTAAATTGACAACTGTGTGTAAAAAATATATATTGTCATTTTCTTTGCGCATTTTCCAAAATCTTGTGGCAAAAAAGTCTTCAAAAGATGCCCCATTCCTCTTAAAAATACCTTGAGTCATTTGTGGGTATTTTTTCTGTCTTGGTGCTCAAGGGCCTCTAAAAATATGATAGGTAAACAAGATATTATATGCCTAATTTATGCCCCTAGAAAGCCTGAAGGTGTTCCCTGGATTTTGGGCTCCCCTGTGTGCCTAGGCTATGAAAAAGTCTTCAACATGTGGTATTGTCACACTCAAGAGAAGTAGCAGAATGTGTTTTGGAGTGTATTTCCAAGTATGTTCATGCTGTTTGTTAAAAAATTATTAATAATTGGCAACTTTGAGTAAAAAAAATATTTTTTTCCATATAAAGACGCATTATGTCTTTCAGAAACTACCTTGGAGTATTTGCTTCCCAAAATGGGGTAATTTTGTGGGTGTTTCCACGGTCCTGATGCTTCAGGGCCTCCAAAAATGTGATACGCAGTCAGGAAATTTATGAGTAATTTATACCCCTGGAATGTCTGAAGGTGCTCCTTGAATTTCAAACCCTTCTTTGCATCCAGGCTATGTGTGAGAAATTGTTTGTTAAAATGACAACTTTGTGAAAAAAATATTTCATCTCTTTATTTTCCAAACAAGTGTGTCAAAAAATTACAAGTTTAAAAAACTCACCATGCCTCTTACTAAATACCTTGGACTGTCAAATTTACAAAAAGGGGTAATTTGGGGGGTCGTACTGTCCTGGCATTTTAGGGTCTCAAGAATTGAGATAAATAAAGCAATACATCAGGACTGATCACATTTCAAATACAATGCCTTGAAAAAAGTATTCATACACCTTGACATGTTCCACATTATGTCATGTTACAACCAAAAAATTTATTTTATTGGGATTTTATGTGATAGACCAACACAGAGTGGCGCATAATTGTGAAGTGGAAGGAAAATGATAAATGGTTTTCGACATTTTTTACAAATAAATATGTGAAAAGTGTGGCGTGCATTTGCATTCAGCCCCCTTTACTCTGATACCCCTAACTAAAATCTAGTGTAACCAACTGCTTTCAGAAGTCACCTAATTAGTGAATAGATTCCACCTGTGTGTAATTTAATCTCAGTATACTGTAAATACAGCTGTTCTGTGAAGCCCTCAGAGGTGTGTTAGAGAACCTTAGCGAACAAACAGCATCATGAAGGCCAAGGAACACACCAGACAGGTCAAGGATAAAGTTGTGGAGAAGTTTAAAGCAGGTTTAGGTTATAATAAAAAAAATCCCAAGCTTTGAACATCTTACAGAGCACTATTCAATCCATCATCCGAAAATGGAAAGAGTATGTCACAAGTGCAAACCTACCAAAACATAGCTGTGCACCTAAACTGACAGGCCAGGCAAGGTGAACATTCATCAGAGAAGCAGCCAAGAGGTCCATGGTAACTTTGGAGGAGCTGCAGAGATCCACAGCTCAGGTGGGAGAATCTGTCCACAGCACAATTTAGTCATGCACTCCACAAATCTGGCCTTTATGGAAGAATGCAAAGAAAATGCCATTGTTGAAAGAAAGCTATAAGAAGTCCTGTTTGCAGTTGAAGAGAAGCCATGGGGGGGACACAGCAAACATGTGGAAGAAGGTTCTCTGGTCAGATGAAACCAAAATTTAACTTTTTTGGCCTAAAAGCAAAACACTATGTGTGGCGAAAAACTAACGATGCACATCACCCTGAACACACCACCCCCACATGGTGGTGGCAGCATCATGTTGTGGGGATGCTTTTCTTCAGCAGGGACAGGGAAGCTGATCAAAGTTGATGGGAAGATGGATGGAGCCATCAGTGCAGACAGGGCAATCTTTAGAAGAAAACCTGTTATGCCGCGTACACACGGTCGGACTTTTCGTCTACAAAAGTCAGACAGCCTGTCCGACAGACTTCCGGCAGACTTTCGGCGGACTTGCGGCGGACTTGCGGCATACTTTCTAACGAACGGACTTGCCTACACACGACCACACAAAAGTCCGACGGATTCGTACGTGATGACGTACACTGGACTAAAATAAGGAAGTTCATAGCCAGTAGCCAATAGGTGCCCTAGCGTGGCTTTTTGTCCGTCGGACTAGCACACAGACGAGCGGATTTCGGGGTCCGTCGTAGTTACGACGTAAAGATTTGAAGCATGTTTCAAATCTAAAGTACGTCGGATTTGAGGCTAAAAAAGTACGTTGAAAGTCCGGAGAAGCCCACACACGATCGGATTACCAGCCAGCTTTAGTCCGTCAGCGTCCGTTGGACTTTTGTAGACGAAAAGTCCGACCGTGTGTACGCGGCATCAGAGTCTGCAAAAGACTTGAGACTGGGGCTGAGGTTCACCTTGCAGCAGGACAACAACCCTAAGCATATAGCCAGAGCTACAAAGGAATGGTTTATATCAAAGCATATTCATGTGTTATGCCGCGTACACACGGTCGGACTTTTCGTCTACAAAAGTCAGACAGCCTGTCCGACAGACTTCCGGCAGACTTTCGGCGGACTTTCGACGGACTTGCGGCGGACTTTCTAACGAACAGACTTGCCTACACACGATCACACAAAAGTCCATCGAATTCTTACGTGATGACGTACACCAGACTAAAATAAGGAAGTTCATAGCCAGTAGCCAATAGGTGCCCTAGCGTGGCTTTTTGTCCGTCGGACTAGCACACAGACGAGCGGATTTCGGGGTCCGTCGTAGTTACGAAGTAAAGATTTGAAGCATGTTTCAAATCTAAAGTACGTCGGATTTGAGGCTAAAAAAGTATGTTGAAAGTCCGGAGAAGCCCACACACGATCGGATTACCAGCCAGCTTTAGTCCGTCAGCGTCCGTTGGACTTTTGTAGACGAAAAGTCCGACCGTGTGTACGCGGCATTAGAATGGCCCAGTCAAAGTCCAGACTTGAATCCAATTGAGAATCTGTGGCAAGACTTGAACATTGCTGTTCACAGATGCTCTCCATCAAATCTGACAGAGCTTGAGCTTTTTTGAAAAGAAGAATGGGAAAAAATGTTTCCTTTCTAGATGTGCAAAGCTGGTAGAGACATACCCAAAAAGATATGCAGCTGTAATTACAGTGAAAGGTGGTTCTACAAAGTATTGACTCAGGGGGGCTAAATACAAATGCACGCTACACTTTTCACATATTTATTTGTAAAAAATGTTGAAAACCATTTATCATTTTCCTTCCACTTCACAATTATGTGACACTTTGTGTTGGTCTATCACATTAAATTCCAATAAAAAACTTTTGCGTTTTTAGTTAGGTAACATGACAAAATGTGGAAAATTTCAAAGGGTATACATACTTTTTCAAGGCACAGTATTTATAATAGTTTGTAGCCTCTATAACTTTTACACCGATTAAATAATATACACTGTTTTGGTTTATTTTTAATAACAAAATGGCCTAATTTTATAAAGAGAGATTATTTATTTGCATAATTTCATAACAAAAACTAAGACAAGGTGCTTTCCACCAAAGGAAAGCTTTATCTGTCTAAAAAATTATCAAAAATTCATTTGGATACAGTGTTTCATGAGCAAAGTGTGTAAAGTGTGACAGAGCTAAATGCTGAAAATTGGCCTGGACTGGAAGGTGGTGAAAGTGTCTGGACTTGAAGTGGTTCAGATAGAGTAGGGTTCAGTAAGAACGTCAGATTTGTATTGTTGCTCAAGGTACCACTGGATAGTTTCTCCCTTGCTGTTTGTCATTATCACTAAGATAGGAAATACAAAATTTCCACTCTTGTTATGTTTGTCACCAGAACTAAAGGCAAGGGGAAACATACAATTGGAAACAGCCTTTTGGGCGGCAACTCTGTAAGAGAGGTATCCCCAGCATTCACTCTAGCCATTGAACACAGAAAATGTAAATGTAGATTGTTTCCAACATGTAGATTCAAAACATAGTTACTTTATTGCATATATTTGTAAATGTACAGGAAGCCAAATCAACAAAGATCTTCTGTTAAGTGTGGGCTAATTCAATCTCGAGTGTAGTTTACCCAGAGTTCCTTCATTAAAGCAAATACAATATGTTGCTATGTTATCTCAGTTAAATTCATCTTGTAAAATAAGACAACATATGCAGCATTTATTTCCCCCAGGGCCGGTGCTACCACTAGGTGGATTAAGCAGTCACCTAGGGCGCACTGCCACCTAGGGTGCAGCCATGGCCCCTGGGAGGGAGGAGGTGGGGAAGCATCTAGCAAAATTGACAAGCCGGGAGAAGTAAGTGAGGGGTGCAGAAATGTGTTCCCGTGCCCAAAAAGTTCATACACCTGCTCCTCTCCTCCCCCTCCCTCTTCCGATGGCCGCTTTGTCCTCTGCTCTCTGTCTGTCCCTGTGTGTGGACAGTGCAGGTAACAGCTCGGGAAATGTAGCTGTCCTAGGCGGAGAGGATCCATTCCTCACACTGCTCTGTCCAACTCCATCTCCAGTATGCCTGCAGCCTATCCCGAGCAGCTTCACACAGACAACCCTTCTCTCGCCCCGCCCTCCCTGCTTGTGTGTTCCGTCTGTGAAGGAGAGGTGGGCGGGAAGATTAAAAAGAAGCAGCCGACAGCCACACTGATATACTGCTGAATGAGCCAGAGAGCCCCTAGGAGAATTCCAAGTGAGTGTGTGCACTTCCACTAATCCCCTCCTCTCTCTCTTCCTAACCCCAGCTCAGCATACAGAACATCTTCTAGAAAATCACCCTTTGCAGGGAGAATGAAGTTGGCTTTCATTTCCAGGAGCACATATTCAGGGACAATCTCTTCTTCCTTCTCTTTGCACATTTCCAAACTTTTCCTCCACTCTTCATCACTGAGGAGGAGTACCACAGCTTTACGTTGAAATCCTTTGAAACAATGCATTTTCCTGTGCTGTGCAGAGCTGTACAGAATACACTGATCAATGAATAATATGTAATTTCTCGTCCTACAGGCAGCCAGTAACTATCTTTGCAGCAAAGTGGACTGTGTTTTTAATGTTATTTTAATTTATCGCTTTTCAGTATTTGTATTGCTTTTCATTTAAAAAAAATCCCTTTTGGGTTAATTTTGTGTGTTGTCACAGCATCATATAGGTGCAATTTTATGTATTTTGATCAAATGTTATTGATCTAAAAATATTTTTGAATAATCTTTATGTACAGTAATGCCCCGTACACACGGTCCGATGGAAAATGTCTGATCGGAGCGTGTTGTCGGAAATTCCGACCGTGTGGGGGCTCCATCGGACATTTTCCATCTGATTTTCCGACACACAAAGTTTGAGAGCAGGCTATAAAATTTTCCAACAACAAAATCCGATCGCGACAATTCCAACCATGTGTGGCCTGTTCCGACGCACCACCAAGTGCCACGTATGCTCAGAAGAAATTCCGAGACGGAACAGCTCGGTCGGGTAAAATTAGCGTTCGGAATGGATACAGCACTTTCGTCGCGCTTCAATGTCAAAAATAGTTTAATACAGCGCACTCTCTTCTTCTTTATAATGTGAGAAGAATTAAGTAGTTTTGCTGCAAAAATTTATTTTGGGTTGTTTTTTTTCTTTAAGGCTGTTTTTTTTTTTTTTTTATTTTTTTTTTTAGGTTTGTATTTTTTTCAAGGCTGATCTTTGTTCTATTTTATTTTTAGTTTTACTCCATAATATTTTTGTGTGTGTTTTGTGTGTCAAGTTACCACAACATCATTGTTATCTTATATTATTTTATCTCAAGGAGATTGTTTGGTGTTGGTGTCCCTTGTTAATTTCACATTGTACTTTAGAAATGTACCTGAATCCTCGCAAACAAACTGTCCTTTTTGAAGGAAAAAACACATAGGAGAGTATAATTGAAACAAAAAATCCTTTATTAAGGGCTCAGAACCAAACAAAGAGGGAGGCAACACTGGAGAAACAGCTGAAATTAGCGAAGCCTTGGACCCCCAGGGCAGACATCAATTCTTTAACATCAAAATTGGTGGCCTGAGGAGTCCTTATCTAAGGGAGTGCAGTCTGGTCCAGAAGTCCCAGAGATCATGAAAGCAGCAGATGACATCTGTGTCCCCAGGCTGTGGTACCACAAGAGGCTGCATCTTTTGCCAGACCAGACTGGATCCAGGGTCATCACTTTCTGGTCTTCTTTCCACGCTTCCTTCCTGGCTGTGGCTCAGGTGTTGGAGATGTGGCAGGAGGAGGAGTAGGACCTGAAGGAGGAGGAGGACTAGTAGGACCTGGAGGAGGAGGAGTAGTAGGACCTGGAGGAGGAGGAGCACCATGTGTGAGGTCACAAATGTGGGTAGCAGATATTTGGCCCCTCAAGGCCTTATTGAGAGCTTCCAACATTAAGGAATCACACAGGAGTTGTTGACCCTCCTCCATCTGTCTCATTTTGCAGGCAGTTATGCAAGCAAAGTCCTCCTCCACAGTGTGTGGGCTTCTCAGGGCCTCTGCAGCCTTCCAAAAGAGGCCAATGGCAGCCTCCTCCAGGGTACTCCGAAAATGTCTGGATCAAGAAGGAGAAGATTTAAGGCCTCAAATATGTCCTTTGGGGAGATGTTGGAGATGGTCGACATCCTTAAGAGATCCGACTATGATGGAAAGTATGGACCCTACCCCAACCCCAATGTCAGAAAGTCCAAGATCATGGTATTTTTGTAATATTGTAATATTTTATAATATTTTTGTGTGTGTTTTGTGTGTCAAGTTACCACAACACCATTGATATCTTATATTATTTTATCTCAAGAAGATTGTTTGGTGTTGGTGTCCCTTGTTAATTTCACATTGTACTTTAGAAATGTACCTGAATCCTCACAAACAAACTGTCCTTTTTGAAGGAAAAAACACATAGGAGAGTATAATTGAAACAAAAAATCCTTTATTAAGGGCTCAGAACCAAACAAAGAGGGAGGCAACACTGGAGAAACAGCTGAAATTAGCGAAGCCTTGGACCCCCAGGGCAGACCCTACCCCAACCCCAATGTCAGAAAGGCCAAGATCATGGTGAAAGTGGTCAAAAGTCTGCACCGGAATTTCGGGGTACGTCGATCGAAAGATCAGCTCAGGAAGTGGTGGTCGGACCTAAAATTAAGAGAACACGAGCAGTACAGAAATATCCAGAGAGTGCTGCAAAAAAGTAAGTAGTTGTGCTGTGTTCCTATTCTTTTTGTGTTTAATACGTTCGTGTTGCTCCATGTGCTTTTAGGAACTGTTGTACAGTTTAAAATGGCAACTTTAATGTTCATGGGCACATTATTCGTTCGTATCAAACATTTTTCTTTCGGCCTATAAAACACAAATTTTTTTGCCATATGCATTGGACCACATTTTTTAGGGCCTACTTGTATGAAACTAATTTGGTTGTGTAGATGTGTTTGTTGCTAGAATGAATAGCAAACTAGATTCTGTGTAAGGAGAGGACATTCAGCAGCTGTTTTCACAGCTAGACTCTGGAGCACTAGTGTGGGACACAAGAACACCCTTTTTATTAGGGGGGCCACACAGGTGCTCCAGTGTATACTATAGGGGTGTCTCCATCTGTGAAGCTTGTAGAAAACAGGTAAAGTATTCAAGCTTGACAAAGGACACTAAAAATTCTACATCTTGGAACTCAGCCAAAATAAACAATTGTACCCCACTTCCAAGCAATGTTTTATATTTATAGTTCTGCCATCAAATATCTGTGTGCTAAGTATACCTTTTTTTTTCACATAGGGGAGAAAAGACTAGGAGGACACCCCTCATCCGAGGAGACCAGAGACCCCCCACTTCTGAAAGAAGGGGAAATCCCCCAAGCACCAGAAGAGCAGGAGGAGGAAGACGTGGTGGAACTAGTCACCACAACAGGTTAGTGTCTGCGACCACAGGCTCAGGTAAGAGATGGATGCCGGCAAATTTATAATACATGGTGTTTTTTTGGTTTCTCTCTTTTTAGGTGATCGTGATGTTGTGGATCCTGATCCTTTCACCTCGGAAAGTGCACAGATCCTGATCGGGGAGATCATGGGGTGTAATGTTGCATTGGAAAACATCGCGAAAAACATCAATGATGTTATTCAAAAAAATAAGAACATCATTGATGTTTTGGGGAGAATTTAAAACCCCTACAAAGCCCTTTCTTTTATGGTGTACTACACTTTTAAAATTGTTTTGCAAATTGTAGAAAAGTAAAATTTTGAAGATGCACACAGTGTGCCAACATGTGCTATCTGCCATCACGGGAGATCAATGGACGCGTTTTGGGGGTGCAACCCCTTCCTCAATAATAAAGTAGCTGTGAGGAAGGGGTTGCTCCCCCAAAACATGTCCCTTGATCCCCCGTGATGGCAGCTAGCACATGTTGACATTCGTAAATTGGTGTGCATCTTCAAAATTTGGCTTTTCCAGGGGTGACTTCACCCCATCTGAATGCAATATCAAACACAGTTCCTAAATACTCATGTCTGATATTGCCTTCAAGTTCTACCAAATGTGAACTTTGTAAGTTCAAGATTTGTGTCTTTCTTGTTGGTTTTAAACATGCCAGTTTTATGTTAAACGGACATTTCAAATAGTAATCAAAAGAGCGGAGCTAAAAACATCAATGGAACAAGAAGCCAGAGAAACATATAGTAAGGCAATAGGGGATAGATACCGCTGGGCCAAACAATCAAGCAAACACCTAGCAAAAGTAGTCCAAAAACAAAAAGCCAGGAATTTTATAGAGAAAATCCAGACGAAGGAAGGTAAAATAGAGTACTCGTCGAGAAAAATAGCTGAGGTTTTCAAGAACTATTACCAGGACTTATACTCAGTTTCCAAACAGGCTACCCAGACAAATAATAAGAGAGAGAGAAACAACAAGTATCTAGAGAAGGCAGCATTGCCTAACATCACAGATACGGATAGAGAAGGTATGGAAATACCAATCTCTGAGGAAGAAGTCAGGAAAAGCAATAGCAGGAATGGCTTCTGGGAAAAGTCCAGGCCCGGACGGATTTACCCTGAATTACTATAAAACATTCAAGGAAATACTGATCCCGAGGTTGTGTCGGTATTTTAACGGGATGGGAGAGGGATATGAGATGAGCAGGGAGGCTTTAAAGGCTTCTATCACGATTATATTGAAAGATGGAAAAGAGAAAACAGCATGCTCAAGTTATCGCCCCATCTCCCTCCTTAATACCGACACAAAACTCTATGCAAAGATACTGGCAGAGAGGTTAAAGGGGTCAATGAATGCCCTGGTCAACCCAGACCAGGTGGATTTTGTCCCTAAAAGAGAGGGGAAGGACAACGGGTCAGGACATTGCTCCTGTTGCAAAAAATGAGGGAGAGTGGACCCCCAGGACTGCTACTGTCGGTTGATGCCGAAAAGGCCTTCGACAGGGTTGACTGGGGGTTCATGTTCCAGACCTTGGAGATCATGGGCCTCGGACCCAGAATGATTCAGAGGATTAAAACCCTGTACCATCATCCTATGGCAGCGGTGGGAGTGAACGGAGTAATGTCTCTGCCATTTGAAATGGAGAATGGTACGAGACAGGGCTGTCCTCTGTCCCCGTTGCTCTTCGTCCTCACTATAGAACCACTCTTGGCAACAATACGCGCAGATCAGATATTAGAGGCATTAAGATTGGAGAAGATGAGCATAAAATCGCAGCCTATGCAGACGACGTGTTATTTTACATATCGGACCCAGAGGTCACTATGCCCAAATTAGTAAAAGCCCTCAGGGAATACGGGGAGGTATCCAACTTCCAAATAAATATGGTAAAATCAGAAATATTAAACATAAACTTAAATAAAACAGAAAGGGAGACTTTGAAAAGAGAGTATAGTTTTAAATGGACCAGGGAGCTAAAGTACCTAGGGATTAAGCTTGCTAACTCAAATGAGAAGATGTTTTCAATAAATTACCTATCCCTACTAGATACAGTCAGATCTGACTGTAAAAACTATACCTGTAAGGCCCTCTCATGGATAGGTCGTATAAACGTTACTAAAATGGTCTTACTCCCTAAGATCACATACCTGTTCCAGATGATACCGCTTCCACTGCCTTTATATTATTTGAGAAAGCTAAATAAAATAATAATGAGCTTCATATGGAAAAACAAAAAACCGAGAGTCTCCTTTAGGATCTTAAAACAAAATAAAATAAACGGTGGGCTAGCTGTACCAGATATTCAGATTTATTATAAGGCCGTAGTTTTGTCTAGAATGGTTGAATGGGCAAAAAGAGAGAATGAAAAACGTTGGGTAAGAATAGAGGGAAACCTCAGTAAAGCACCATTAGGAAGAATGATATGGAACCCCCCATACACTAGAAATTTAGACAACAGCACACATGTAATAACACGTAATTTATTTAAAATCTGGGATGGGGTATATAAGAAAGTAAATGGGGAATATAATTCACCTTTATTGGCATTAATTGATAGTAATTATTTTTCACCTGGATTAGAAACTATGGGGGGGAAAGATGCACTATGGGGTAAGAAACAATTAAAGCACATTTTTAAGGAGGGCAAAATTATGACACTACAAGAACTTAGATTTGGGAGGGAGACACGGGGATTAGATGAGTGGCGGCACCTCCAGCTGTGTCACTTTGTGAGTAAACTACCAAACCCGATCAGAACAGGAGACAAATTGACGGACTTCGAGAAGCTATGTGATATAGAAGATCCAAGACATATAGTCTCTAAGATCTACAAGATTCTCATGAAGATAGGGCAGTTGGAGATACCCCCATTCATAAGCAAATGGGAGAATGAATTGGGCACTAAGAAAGATGAAAACACAATTAGGAGAGTCTTGAGAATGATTGGTAATTCAGCAATAGACACACGAACAGCAGAAATGAGTTATAAATGTATAAGTAGAAGCTATTTAACCCCAGAGATAACAAGTAAATTCCAAAATGGGTCGGCATATTACTGGCGGGGCTGCCAGGAGGTCGGAACAATGGCACACCTATGGTGGTTATGCCCTAAAATAAAAAACTTCTGGAGAAAGATACTTTCCCTAGTTAAGAAAATAACAGGAAAAGAAGTCCCAGAAGACCCCTGGGAGGTTCTGTTTCATGGGGGAGTAGAAGATATAAATAAATACAAGCGGTCACTAGTTCCCCACCTCCTGAATGCTGCGAAGCGAATAATACCAAAGAGTTGGCAGAGGAGCGAGAGCCCTGAAATATGGAAATGGATAGATGCGGTAGAGGAAACATATAAAATGGAGATTAAGGCAAGCTTGGTAGAGGATACGGGAGATGTGAACATAGTGGAGTGGGAACGTTGGAAAAAATTTTAAAAAACGTGGTGCTATGTTAAAGTATTGAAAGCCTTAGAATAGAGAAGGAGAGGTGGGAAAACTAGACCTTGGAGAGATGGGGATAGGGTGGAACAGGGGAGGTAGGACGGATGAGGGGGGGGGGTAGGGATAGATAGAGACGAATATAACACTGTTAATTGGTTACGCACGAACCATTGCGAGGGTAAGCAACCCCCTTAGACTGGATACGTGCTTGGTTTTAATTATTCTTTTTGATATGGCAAACAGTCACGATGATGAGACAAAAGAGAGAGGGATGGGCGCTTAAATGAACTGCAAAGTTGATTTATACCTCTCAAAATGGTCGACTGATGTGACAGAAAAAAAAGAAAAAATAAAAATACAGGACATTTCTACTTTTTCTAATGCCACCCCAAAAATTGTTATACAACAAACATGTTGGTTTGCTTTAAAAACCTTGTCAAAATGCACATGTGATTGTGCAGGTATTAAAAAGATTGTTATTAATCAAGAATGTGTGGATAATTGTCTCAACGCTACAACACTTTTGGGGTGCTCTAATTGCTGTTTTCTGTGACAATGGGTGTTATTTCATAAGGGCAAATCCACTTTGCACTACAAGTGCAGTTTCAACTGCACTTGTAGTGCAAAGTGTCTTTGCCTTTAGTAAATAACACCCAACAGTGCTTTGTAAGGTTACACAATCACGCCATTTTCACGACTCACCACATTTCTGACAGGGTCAGCTAAACAAAACACAAGCAGTAAATGTCACCAAAGATTTGCTGATTTTTTTTTATTTGATAAAGGTTTCACACATTGTCTGGCATATTGATGGTCCCCCTACCCGCAAAGATCTCAAGGTATCTTAGCCGGACATCACGGGCACTCAGGGAGGGCAAGCCAGGATGGCCACTTTCAAGCGCCGTCAGGGTTGTTTCATTTATCATTTCGGCCTCAGGCCCAACTGAGCCAGCATAGTTGGCAGAATGTTGACGTAAAAAGTTATGTAGAACACAGCACGCCAGGATAATATGATTCAGTTTATACTCCGCCATATGTATGGGTGTCAGAAATAGGCGGAACCGGCTGGCCATGATTCCAAATGTGTTCTCCACCACTCTTCTGGCTCTGGCCAGCTAGTAATTAAAAACCCTCTGGTCCGGGGTGAGGGTCCTCATTGGGAATGGCTGCATAAGATGGTCCCCCAGCGCAAATGCTTCATCCGCAACGAAGACGAATTAGTGTATAAGGTACACCTATCATATTCCCCCTCCCCCCCTGTCATGGGCCATTTCTAACATTATAGGGGGGGAGCTCTTGGACAGGTAACCCTCTCCACTTCATTGAGAGATGAATGCCTAAATAATGGGTATTACTTGGAACAGCCCCTCCTTAGTTACACTATTGGCAGCCCACTGGACAGGTAAGAAGTGTCATAATACAAAGATATAAATACACACTGTACACATTTGAGCACATTTGGACATTCTGCTATTACCTATCAAGATAATAATAGGATACAAAAACTTTAAACAGTACCATTTGAAATTATACAGGCAGGCCCTTGCACTACATGCTTTGGGGAATTCATCCATAAATCTGACCACTAAAGAGATGGGTATAGTGTGTATGGGTTTGGCAAAGTCAGCAGATAGATGATTGAGGATAGATAGAAAATTGGTATCAGCTGACTTAGCAGTTGGGGGGAGGGAGGGTTCCAAATGATTTGGGGACCCCCCAAAAAAGCCTCTGGCACTCTGCCTGAATTTAAATTACAAATCACATTTAAAAACATTTTAGGGGGTGTTTGGGGTAAAGCACTACTATGGAGCTGATAAAATACATTGTTAAGTGACTACATGAGGTAAATGTAGGGCCAGGAGAGCATGCTGGGGAGGTAAGTGAAGGCAAATATGTATGAAGGACAACAAAAGTAATTACATAAAAATCCAGCATGCATGAGGACAAAGGGGACATTCACAGCATATTACAATCATGGTCATTAGGGAATGAGGAAAGAAATACAATACATTATCAAACATTAAATACAATAAAATGTGATGTTAAAGGATAAAAATCTTACCTTCATATACTCCTTCTGCAGGACCTGGATGATGGCAGAACAGGTCTCTGGGATAATGATACCCAGAGCCTGGGGGGAGATGCCTTTCGAGAACTTCAAGTCCTGCAGACTTCTCCCTGTCGCCAAGTACCGCAGGGTGGCGACTAGCCTCTGCTCCGGAGTGATGGCTTGCCTCATGCAGGTATCCTGCCTGCTGATATGGGGGGTCAGCAAAGCCAACAAACGGTGAAAAACGGGGTCCGTCATCCTGAGAAAGTTCCTGAAATCATCAAGATTATTCTCACGGATCTCACGGAGCAAAGGCATATGACAGAACTGGTCACGCTGGAGCAACCAATTCTTGGTCCATGAACTTCTCCCCACCCTGTTCATGGACTGGACTTGTGTCAAGGTCAGGACCCCAACACCAAGCCCCCTCGCACAGCACGAACTCTACAAGGAGTATGTATACGCAACATGGCTAGAAAATGGTCGGCTGCTCAGAACGAAGTAACAGAACGCATTGAAGAACAGCAAGGCCTGTGAAGAGCGACCTGAAAAACAGCAACGAACGAACAAGAACACAATGACTAATCAAAGTCACGCGTAGCTTGCTGCACGCACTGAAGAGCAGATACAAACCCACAAGCACAAACTGAACAGCAGAAAATGATCTGAAAACCACGAGTCTGAAAAAGCACGAATCGTCTCTCACCAAACTTTTACTAACACTAGATTAGCAAAAGGAGCCCAAAGGGTGCCACGCTTGGTTCTGAACTGGTCTTTTCTAGTCTTGTCGTACGCGGTTGACGTCACCGCGTTCTTGGCGATCGGAAATTCCGACAACTTTGTGCGACCGTATGTACGCAAAACAAGTTTGAGCCAACATCCGTCGGAAAAAATCCTAGGACTTTGTTGTCGGAATGTCCGATCAATTTCCGACCGTGTGTACGGGCATAAGTGTGTTGTATACACATATCTTTTGAGCACTTCACATTGCACCAAATTTTTTACAAGTAGAAGTGGGTTACAGAAATCACATTTTAATAAGCTTTTTTGGGTGGATTCACAATTGTCAGGTAGATAAATATGGCAGCTGTGCATCGGTACAAAGATGCTGGAATTGTCTGGGTTTTCCTTAGAGCCCTTTCACACTGGCAGCGGAGCCGCGTTAGCGGTAAAGCGCCGCTAGTTTTAGAGGCACTTTTCCGAGGTTTTAGAGGAACTTTTTGGCCACTAGCAGGGCGATTTTAACCCCCACTAGTGGCTGAATAAAGGGTTAAAAGTGCTCGCAAAGCCAAGGCACTTTGCAGGCACTACCCTTTGATCTCAATAGGCAGGGGTGCTTTAGAAACAGTGTATACACTGCTCCTAAAGCGCCCCAAAAATGCTGCTTGCAGGACTTTTTTAATGTCCTGCCAGCATAGCTTCCCAGTGTGAAAGCCCTCTGGCTTTTACACAGGAGAGCACTGAAGGACATTTTTAGGCGCTTTACAGACGCTATTTTTACCCCTTTAGTGCCTCAGAAACGCCCCACTGTGAAAGGTGTCTTAATGTTTTTTTAGCCCATGTTTTTTTCCAATTCCTGGGAGGCCAACCATAAGCAACACCTCACACTCCTCATTGGTTTTTAGTGGTGATGTTGCCCTTGTAAGATCCTCATCTGCAGACTCTTTCAGGAATTTAAAGTTATCAGGTGGAACATGCCAGAGCTCCTCACTCTGTCCAAAGTTCACCTGGAAAGCGCAGCCTTTGCACAAAATATATATGCCTGCTCTCCCAGTGTACTCTTCTCTGTAACAAATGCCTGCCCAAATTCAGTGCCATTTTTAGAGAAATATATTTCCATAGAGTCACCACCGAGGTTAGCAAGACAGCCAACCACATCATTTTCACCAAAGGATTCCCTGTAGGTTTGAAAATGTGCACTGGTGACCTTCAAACCTTGGCTGTAATAGGCAAAGTATCTTCAACCAGCTGAGGAGCTGACAGGTAAACAGACCAACACACAGGGAGCAAAGAAACCTCTATACAGCCTTTTTTCAATTTAACAAAGAGGATGGAGTCAGGGGCGGAGCCAAGGGGGTGACAAAATGACATTTTGCCTAGGGTGTCACAAATCCTTGCACCGCCCTGACTTCACCTGCCTTCCGTGATGCATAACATTGTTCAGTTGTGTAATAATGGTGTAGTAATGGTGCTTCAAAGTCCATAGGAAAACTGAAAATTGGAGGAATTAAAATCTCATGGGTTCTTTAAGGCTTTAAGCAATGATGTGGAGGTCAGCAGGGGAAACCAGTGAGAGCTGTCAGGTAGCCAGAAGATTGACTCTCCCAAAAGTGTTAGTTTTCCTGGGGACATTGATGCATCATTACCACTGAAAAGAGGGGTGCTAGGTGGCATGGACAGTAAGAAAGGCAAATCTTTTTTTTTTACGTGGGGGGCTTGCTAGAGTAAAAGTAGTATAGCAACAGGGTCACTTTAAAGGTACTGCACAAAGCAAAAAGATTAGACCCAATCAAGATGGCCGAACACCTTTGTGTATGCAAAAAAGTACATACTGGGGGTCATTTATTATACCGCTGCACGCTAATTAGCACTAATTACCACTGATTATCGCTCAAATGACCGCAATTCTGGTAATTAGCGCCCAAACGGAATTTACAATAGCGCTGCGGAAAAAATGCTCCCAAAATCAAATTTACTATAGCTCCCAGACAACAGATAGCACCCAAACCCTTACTCCTGTTGAGACCTGGAGAATTGCACATGGAAATAATGTTTATAGCATGATATGATTGACTAAATGGTACTGAAATATGTGGTATATTGTTTAAAGATAATCTGCTTTTAAGGTGTGTAGAAATCACTTTTTCCAACCACACCATTTTCACCAAAGGATTCCCTGTAGGTTTGAAAATGTGCACTGGTGACCTTCAAACCTTGGCTGTAATAAGCAAAGTATTTTCAACCAGCTGAGGAGCTGACAGGTAAACATACCAACACACAGGGAGCAAAGAAACCTCTATACAGCCTTTTTTCAATTTAACAAAGAGATGGAGTCAGGGGCGGAGCCAAGGGGGTGGCAAAATGACATTTATCCTAGGGTGTCACAAATCCTTGCACCGCCCTGACTTCACCTGCCTTCAGTGATGCATAACATTGTTCAGTTGTGTAATAATGGTGTAGTAATGGTGCTCCAAAGTCCATAGGAAAACTGAAAATTGGAGGAATTAAAATCTCCTGGGTTCTTTAAGGCTTTAAGCAATGATGTGGAGGTCAGCAGGGAAAACCAGTGAGAGCTGTCAGGTACTTTGAACAACATTTTAACTTTTTAATCATTTTAACAGGCCACGTTACATTTTAACATAGGACCCCTTATTTGATAGCAGCTTCACAAGTCTTGCATCCATTGAACTTGTGAGTTTTTGGACAGTTTCTGCTTGAATTTGTTTGCAAGATGTCAGAATAGCCTCCCAGAGCTGCTGTTTGGATGTAAACTGCCTCCCACCCTCATAGATCTTTTGCTTAAGGATGCTCCAAAGGTTCTCAATAGGAATGAGGTCAGGGGAGGATGGAGGCCACACCATGACTTTCTTTTATCCCCATAGCAGCCATTGATGCAGAGGTATTCTTTGCAGCATGAGATGGTGCATTGTCATGCATGACGATGATTTTATTACGGAAAGCATAATTCTTCCTTCTGTACCAGGAAAGGAAGTGGTCAGTCAGGAACTCCACATACTTTGCAGAGGTCATCTTTACACCTTCTGGGACCCTAAAGGGGCCGACCAGCTCTCTTCCCATGACTCCGGCCTAAACCATGACTCAACCAACGCCTTGTTGAAGTTGCAGCCTTGTTGCACTACTCCATCCATCTAGACCATCCAGGGTTGCACGGCACTAATCAGTGAACAGGACTGTTTGAAAATTAGTCTTCATGTATTTTTCTGCCCAATGCAGCCATTTCTGCTTGTGAGCATTGGTTAGTGGTGGCCAAATGGAAGGTTTAGGCTCAGTTGCAAGACTCTGGAGGACTCTACACCTTGATGTCCGTGGGACACCAGAGGCACCAGCAGCTTCAAATATCTGTTTGCTGCTATGTAATGGTGTTTTAGCAGCTGCTCTCTTGATCCGATGCATGGATCTGGCAGAAATCTTCCTCAATGTGCCTTTATCTGCACAAAACCCATCTGTGCTCTGAATCAGCCACAAATCTCTTAATAGTGTGATGATCATGCTTAAGTTTTCATGAAATAGCCAATGTTTTCATACCTCGTCCAAGGCATTGAATTATTTCACTCTTTTCAGCAGCAGAGAGATCCTTTTTCTTCCCAATATTGCTTGAAAATGGTGCTCTGCTTAATAATGTGGAACACCTTCCTTTAGTAGTTTTTCCTTTAATTGGGCTCACCTGGCAATCTAAGTATCACAGGTGTCCGAGATTGTTTTCAGTGATCAAAAGAGCCCTGAGACACAATGCCATCCATGAGTTAAACTGAAAAACAAGATATTTAATCTTTGTGACACTGAAATAGAATTTGCATAATAATTTGGAACAGGGTGTAGGTCCCAGCACAACTGAGCATGCTCAGACATGCAAACTACTCTCATTTTAACTGCCATGGCTTTTTTACAGGGAGCTATAGTAAATACCAAAATTAACGCTGGGTTAAAAAGTGTTTTTGGGAGTGAAAATGAGCGTTATGTAGCCCAATGCAAGTTTCAGCCATTGATTCTAATGGTACAATTGTAACTTCCACAAATAAATATTTTTCATGTTGAGATGAATGTATCTTTCTCTCAAAGAAATTGCCCTTGCAACAATGTTGCCTTTTCATCATCTATTTTGTTTTTAGGAATGCTAGAAGGTGTAGTGTTTTGATGTTTTGGTAAAATATATTTTTCTCTGTCACTTTCACTTGTTGCTGTCCATCTCACAAAAATCTTTACCCAAACTCACACAGGTGTCTTTACAAACCACAAACAATACCATTGCTGATGCAAATTTAAAATGTGTCACAATTTAATGTGTTTTTTATTATTTCCAAATGATCCTAATTTGAGCCCAAAAATGTGATATGTGTACCAACATCAGAAATAAAAATGTCATTCCCAAAAATCAGAGGGTAACATCACTATTCTACACTCACACACCGAGAACCACCAAATATCACAGAATAAATCAGGAAGAATAACTCCTGACTAATGTAATTCCACCACCTATATGTCCAAAGAAATGCAATATATGTGTATTTATGTGTATGAGGGCTCCACATGTGGCAGCACAGTGGCTCACAGGTTAGCACTTCTGCTTAGCACTGCTGGGGTACTGGGTTTGAACCACAAACATGCCACATGTAAAGACGTTGTCTGTTCCCCCTATGTTGTTAAACATTACTCCTGACTCAGGGACTTCCCTAAATTATGTCTAAACATAGTATTTATGTGTAGGAGGGCTCCATCACCATTGCCAATAGTGTCATATGTTTTCCATAAGGAAGGACTCTAATCAACCTTAACATTTCCCCACCACCACTAATTGCAACCTCTTACCAATCCAAACCCCACATAATGACAGCTGTTTAGCTCTCAGAATGCTGACAGTAATCAGTCATAACCATGATGCCACCACGCAAGTCTGGTGATCCTGCCTGAACCCACCCTCCCACCCCGCCCAACTATTGGGGAAGCAGGCTGGCTTTGTAGGACTTCAATCTCTCTGGGCTATTGGACTATGAAATAGGAGCTGCCACGCATGGACTTCACACAGCACGAGGATTTGCAACACCCCCTTCTGTGAGAAATGAGGTGGTGAGCATACTGATGTACAGCTGCTATATGCTGCCCAGTGAATGCTATATGGAACTTGTGTCTTGAATCCACACCGGTCTATATATATATCCAGCAACATCTGGCTGTGAATCTCCTGTTGTGGGGTTGACTTATACCAACTTATGTGACTGGTTCTGCTGTTTATCCATAGACTCTATCCAAGATACAGCCAGCTACTCCCATTTCCATCCTGCCTTATCTCCCCATCCAACCTGTATTACCCTCATTGCGGTTTAACCACTTCTGGACTGCCATACACCAATATACATCCTAACTTTGAAGACGGATATCTTTGTTATGGCAGCAGCTAGCTGCCATAACCCTGGTATCCTCTTCTTCAGTGGGCAGTCCAGCTTCTGATAATAGTGGTCTCTGTGGCAGATTCGCCGCAAGATCACTTTTATTGGTGGCTGGAGAGGGCCCCAATTGGCAGCTGGAGAAGGCCCAGCGGCGGAGGCGATCGGATGCTTCTTCCTGCTAGGCATGGAGACGAGTGATGGGAAGATGGCCCCCACCCGTCTCCATACCATTGCAGGGCGGAAGCGACGTCAAAATGTCACGTCCGCTCATAGCTCTTAACTACACGAAAGTCACCAGATCTTCTATCAACGCATGTTCACCTGTATTGATCACTATTGTCAATATTTTCTCAGCACTTTAGTTATGGTTTTTATGGACTAATATATTTATACACTAATGCACTTTTTTCACTTATGATTTTGAAGAGTGGAACTACAACACCTGTTTTAACTTCATTTATTTGTGCATTTTATTATTATTATTTTTATGCTGTATATACACCAATGCACTTTGTTCACTTACTAATTTGAAGAGTGGAACCACAACATTTGTTTTAATTGTATTTGTGCATCCATATTTATATTGCTTATCACAACAGCATATATAGGGGTAGTGCGCGAGGTCACTTACACAACAGGTTTCATTGTGTATCATTTGAAGTCACTTTGTAGTGAGTAGTGTTCACTATCTTGATTTTGCAGCATTACCCACATCAATTATTTTATTACACATTTTAAGGTAGTAGCGCAGTCCCTCTAAGGAACCCTTTTAAGACCACTACCTTGCTAAAGAAACTGAGGATAAAGGTAATGGACTGGCCAAGCATGTCTCCAGACCTAAACCCTATTGAGCATCTGCGGGGCATCCTCAAATGCAAGGTGGAGGAGCGCAAGGTCTCTAACATCCACCAGCTCAGTGATTTCCTCATGGAGGAGTGGAAAAGGACTCCAGTGGCAACCTGTGAAGCTCTGATGAACTCCATGCCCAAGAGGGTTAAGGCAGTGCTGGAAAATAATAGCGGCCACACAAAGTATTGACACTTTGGGCCCAATTTGGACATTTTCACTTAGGGGTGTACTCACTTTTGTTGCCAGTGGTTTAGACATTAGGGGTGTGTTGAGTTATTTTGAGGGGACAGCAATTTTACACTGTTATACCAGCTGTACCCTCACTACTTTACATTGTAGCAAAGTGTCATTTCTTCAGTGTTGTCACATGTAAAGATATAATAAAATATTTACAAAAATGTGAGGGGTCTACTCACTTTTGTGAGATACTGTACATTGTCTCACACATTATTATGTTCACTCACATGGTTCATTCAAGCACACACCATTACACATTCATATATTTATTTCTCTGATTCTCCAAGTCCATCTAGCTTTGAACAACACTGGTTCACATGTGTGTATATACACTACCGTTCAAAAGTTTGGGGTCACCCAAACAATTTTGTGTTTTCCATGAAAAGTCACACTTATTCACCACCATACGTTGTGAAATGAATAGAGAATAGAGTCAAGACATTGACAAGGTTAGAAATAATGATTTGTATTTGAAATAACATTGTTTTTACATCAAACTTTGCTTTCATCAAAGAATCCTCCTTTTGCAGCAATTACAGCATTGCACACCTTTGGCATTCTAGCTGTTAATTTATTGAGGTAAGCTGGAGAAATTGCACCCCACGCTTCTAGAAGCAGCTCCCACAAGTTGGATTGGTTGGATGGGCACTTCTGGCGTACCATACGGTCAAGCTGCTCCCACAACAGCTCAATGGGGTTCAGATCTGGTGACTGTGCTGGCCACTCCATTACCGATAGAATACCAGCTGCCTGCTTCTGCTGTAAATAGTTCTTGCACAATTTGGAGGTGTGTTTAGGGTCATTGTCCTGTTGTAGGATGAAATTGGCTCCAATCAAGCGCTGTCCACTGGGTATGGCATGGCGTTGCAAAATGGAGTGATAGCCTTCCTTATTCAGAATCCCTTTTACCCTGTACAAAGCTCCCACCTTACCAGCACCAAAGCAACCCCAGACCATCACATTACCTCCACCATGCTTAACAGATGGCGTCAGGCATTCTTCCAGCATCTTTTCATTTGTTCTGCGTCTCACAAACATTCTTCTTTGTGATCCAAACACCTCAAACTTGGATTCATCCGTCCACAACACTTTTTTCCAGTCTTCCTCTGTCCAATGTCTGTGTTCTTTTGCCCATCTTAATCTTTTTCTTTTATTGGCCAGTCTCAGATATGGCTTTTTCTTTGCCACTCTGCCCTGAAGCCCAAAATCCCGCAGCCGCCTCTTCACTGTAGATGTTGACACTGGTGTTTTGCGGGTACTATTTAATGAAGATGCCAGTTGGGGACCTGTGAGGCGTCTGTTTCTCAAACTAGAGACTCTAATGTGCTTATCTTCTTGCTTAGTTGTGCAACGCAGCCTCCCACTTCTTTTTCTACTCTGGTTAGAGCCTGTTTGTGCTGTCCTCTGAAGGGAGTAGTACACACCGTTGTAGGAAATCTTCAATTTATTTGCAATTTCTCGCATGGAATAGCCTTCATTTCTAAGAACAAGAATAGACTGTCGAGTTTCAGATGAAAGTTCTCTTTTTCTGGCCATTTTGAGCGTTTAATTGACCCCACAAATGTGATGCTCCAGAAACTCAATCTGCTCACAGGAAGGTCAGTTTTGTAGCTTCTGGAAGGAGCTAGACTGTTTTTAGATGTGTGAACATGATTGCACAAGGGTTTGCTAATCATCAATTAGCCTTCTGAGCCAATGAGCAAACACATTGTACCATTAGAACACTGGAGTGATAGTTGCTGGAAATGGGCCTCTATACACCTATGTAGATATTGCACCAAAAACTAGACATTTGCAGTTAGAATAGTCATTTACCACATTAGCAATGTATAGAGTATATTTGTTTAAAGTTAGGACTAGTTTAAAGTTAGCTTCATTTAAAAGTACAGTGCTTTTCCTTCAAAAATAAGGACATTTCAATGTGACCCCAAACTTTTGAACGGTAGTGTATATATATATATATATATATATATATATATATATATACACCATTTTTCATTACATTGTATACTTCATGGTTACTCTGTTGGTATAGTACCAACTGATATACATATATTCTTATTTTAGATGACATATACAATGGACTTGGATACATGCTATGTGGGACACACTCTATCACACTGTTGTTGTCATATTTTTTATCAACGCATTTTATTTTTATTTATTCATTTATTTATTTATTATTTCTATTGTCCCCTAGTTTATAAGCCCATACCTTTATTGAACTAGATTCGTTCATGCATATACATACTTATATCATATACTACTTTACTACTGACAGCAGCTATTGATACATATGCATTTATGTTTCCGTTGACATTATTAATGGATACTGAGAGATCTTTGATGACACACACCCCCATCCCAGCCATGTCTGCCCCCCTTTTGTGCTCTGTTGCGTTGGTTCTTCCTCTGCCTCCTCAGCTCCCGAGCCAGACGCCCATTACTGCTGCCTCTGGGTATTCAGGATTTGGTAGTCTGATCCAGCCTCTGGTGAGTATAGGGCCATGCGTTTTGGACCCTCTTGACTAATTGTCATGATACCATCTCTGTGTTGATAATTATTTGGTTCATTATACCCCCTACAGATGTACTACACACGCATCTACCCCCCGATGAAGTGAGCATGGTCTTGCAAAATGCGTTTGAATACTTTTCATGCCTCTGTACTTTGCAATTTACATTTTATACCATGATACGTGTAATTATATTTTTTACTGTATGTATCAGTGGCTTGGCTATGACAATTTTAATAAATTTTGAGACTGCATTTATTCTGCATTTATTCTTGGCTAACCGCATTCACCTCATTCAAGTCCCTGTATTTTGTTGCACACAGTATAGTAAAACAATGACTAGGCACACAGTTAACCCTTTGATGGCCCCTTATTTTAACCCCTTTCCAGCCAGTGTCATTAGTATGGTGACAATGCATATTTTTATCACTGATCACAGTATTAGTGTCACTGGTCCCCAAAAAGTGTCAAAAGTGTCAGTTAGCATGAGAATGTCAGCGGCAATATCACAGCCCCACTATAAGTCACTGATTGCCGCCATTACTAGTAAAAAAATGTTATAAAAATTTCCCATAGTTTATGGATGCTAAAACTTTTGCACAAACTAATCAATATACGCTTATTGGGATTTTTTTTTACCAAAAACATGTAACAGAATACATATTGGCCTAAATCTATAAAGACATTTGATTTTTTCAATTTTTTTATTGGATAGGTTTTATAGCAGAAAGTAAACAATATTGGGTTTTCTTCAAAATTCTTAGTTTTTATTTTTGTATAGTGCAGTATAGTGCAATCAATAAACGCTTATTGTGATTTTTTTTTACCAAAAATATGTAGAAGAATACATATCAGCCTCAACTGGTGAAGAAATTTGTTTTTAAAAAAAATAAATATGGGATATTTATTGTACCAAAAAGTAAAAAAATATTGTTTTTTTTTTCAAAATTGTTGCTCTTTTTTTGCTTATAGCACCAAAAATAAAAAACACAGAGGTAATCAAATACCACCAAAAGAAAGCTCTATTTATGGAAAAAAGGACATACATTTTATTTAGGTACAGCGTTGCATGACCGCGCAATTGTCAGTTAAAGTAACGCAGTGCCATATTAAAAAACATGGCCCAGCCATGAAGAGGGGCAGGGCTTTTTTTCTCAGACAATAGGTGCAGGAACTCTACCTTTCCGAGTCACCCCTTTTCTCCGCCCCTACCCACCTCCCAATACCATCTCTTTTAGACAATATAGAACCAAGTATCATTTGAGGTGCTAAGTAATTTGTATGGAATTTGGTAATGATATCAAGAAAAGCAGTAAAATAGATCCCCTGCAGCCAGCAACAATAGATCCCCCTAACAATAATGGATCAATTACAACAAAATTTCCCCGCCAGCGGGGGGCGTGGCCAACTGCCGGGCAAGATGGACGTGTAATCACACAGCTCCTGCACCGACCAGAATATAAACCAACATCCCCGCTATTCTGGTAACCCCCAGCGACTACTGAGACCACCGGAACACTGGCTTACCCCCACACATCATCTGAGATGAACCGCAAAAGAAAAGAATACCGTCAGCCTAAGAAACTGACAGATTACTACACACAGCCGAAAATCCAAGATGGCGCCCGCGGCCCTGAATGCGGAATTTCGGCGGCCTATACAGATCTCCCTGATGCAGATGACCTGCTAATAGCCCCAAAACTTCACTCTCTTGATGCCTCACCATCATCCCCTGCTTCCTCGACCAGCAACAGCCCAGCAAAAACGCGGATGCGCCTGGATGCAGATTCAGCACTGTCTGAGGTGAGCCCTGTGCCTGATGCAGCCCCAGCTCATCCATCCCCCATAGCAGCCTTCCCTACCACAAATCAGCCTGTATTAGACACTACAATGAAGGAGATGCTCATCTCTCTTCAGAGCTCCCTTCACAATGACATATCTAATATGTTCCTCAGATTCTCCTCACAAATGAACCAGATGGGACATAAAATGAACATTGTTGAGAAACAGATGGGAGAAATGACCGAAACGGTCAATGATCTGGTAGATGCCCATGATCATACATGTGATGAACAGCAATGGATGAGGGCCAAAATGGCGGACCTCGAGGACAGGTCCCGCCGTAATAATGTCAAAATCAGAGGGGTCCCTGAGTCTGTCCTACCGCATGATCTAAACACATATGCCAGGAAATTGATTTCCACGCTCCTGCCTGATCTCACCCCCATGGAAACCATAATCGACCGCATTCATCGCCTCCCTAAACCCCCGCATCTCCCGGCCGAAGTCCCACGTGATATTCTGATGAGAATTCATTTTTTTCATACTAAAGATCAACTTCTATTCAAATCGAGACATCTGGACCAGCTGCCTGCCCCGTATACTCACCTCCAATTGTACGCTGACCTCTCGCAGCATACTCATCAATTAAGGAGACAACTGAACACCATTACCAAACCACTTAATAACCACAAGATCCCCTACCAATGGGGCTTTCCCACCAAGATCATAGTCACAAAGAATGGGACCAAGCATAATATCTCCACAGTGGAGGAAGGCCTCAAATTACTCCACCTATGGGGAATTATTCCCGATCCACCCAAAACAGCACAAATAAACCGCGGAGAAAACTCTCCTCACTCCGCTGACAACCGTCACTCCGGTAAGCACTAATCTATACCTGAATAGTGGGCCCACAAATGACCCACTTTACCACAACTCCAGTCGGATGCCTTGCTCGTTGCAACTTGCTCCACGAACTTATACCCCACAACAACACAGCAGTACCAGTTTTACTTAACTGCTGTCAGTTCTTGTATTTTTGTCTACCTTTTTTTCCCTACTAAATTTTTCTCCTTACCCTAAGTTTTCCTTACCCACCATCTCTTCTTCCTGAGAGCACGCGAACGAAAAAGGACACGAGTACCTCGAACACCGGTCTTTTCTACGTAACAGCACCTATCTACTAACTGTGAGTAAGAACTTGTCACATACTCTATCTTACATCATCCGCCAATATGACCAAATTCCTCTCACTGAATGCCAAAGGGCTAAATCACCCAGTAAAAAGAGCCTCACTATGGCGCACAGCCCAGAAATCCTCGTGCGACATCATCTGTGTGCAAGAAACGCACTTTAAAAGATCTGCAATGCCACACTGCAGTAACAAATCTTTTCCCCATATTTACCACGCTCCAGGCCCCACTAAGAAAAATGGAGTTCTAATAGCAATCAAACATACAATCAACTTTACGCTCCATAACAGTATGATCGATGAAGACGGTAGATATCTGGCCCTAGATTGTACCCTAGACAATGCTAGATATACTATTGTCACGGTGTATGCGCCCAACACTAAACAAATCAAATTCCTTTCTAAGCTGATGCCCAAAATAGCCAAATTCCATCAAGGAAAACTCGTTATCTGCGGAGATTTAAACATCGTTCCAGATAATTCCTTAGATGCCTCCTCACGCACGACTAGACTTGCCTCACCTATGGGACAGTTCCTAAGAAACCATGACTTATATGATGTATGGAGATGCCACCATCCCACTGAGAGGGACTACTCCTTCCTTTCCCATCGACACAACTCATACACCAGAATCGATTACTTCCTAGTCGACAAGTGGACTCTACCGAAAATTTCTGAGTCATCTTTAGACACGATAACATGGTCCGACCATGCCCCAGTGACTATAACCATCAAGTCTTTGCCTACCTCTTCACCTACGAAGCTATGGAGAGCCAATGCCTCAATTATTCAATCACCTGAACATTTAGTCACAATCCGTAAACATTTGGAAGAATTTTTTGATCTGAACCAGGGTTCGACATCAAGCAACACTATTTTATGGAACGCTCACAAAGCGGTCATCAGAGGGATTCTTATCCAAATAGGAGCTAGAGAGAAAAGGAGGAGATCACAGCGTCTTGACACCATCATCTCCCAAATTAAAACAACAGAAGCCCAAAACCAATTAACTCCCGATCCTGCCCTTAGAGAAAAACTTGTACTTCTCAGACAAGAATTAAGGAACTTATTACTAGAAACATATGATAGAGCCCAAAAAAGATTTAAAGCGAATCACTACTCCACTGGGAATAAGGCAGGGAAAGCCATGGCACTCAGAATCAAAGGTCATCATATTAAAAACAAGATATCTCACCTTTATCATCCCTCCACACAACAAAAACTGATAGATCCTCAAGCTATAGCAGAAGCGTTTAGTCATTACTACGAAACACTTTATAATCTAAACAATGACTCCACTATTAGCCAACCATGCCCAGAAGACATAGAAAACTTTTTGACAGAAATTAATCTCCCACAAGTCTCCCCCGACCAACTAACAATGCTAAATGCTCCATTCTCTCCAATGGAAGTTTTAGATACCATCACATCCCTGCCATCCAACAAATCCCCTGGACCAGACGGTCTCACCGGGGAGTACTATAAACAATTCAGTACCATTCTAGCTCCTTTTTTAGCTCAAATGTGCAATGACGCTGCCTCCTCCTCTTCTCTCCCACAGGAAATGTTAAATGCCTTAATCATTACGTTACCGAAGCCAGGCAAGGATCATACCTCTCCGCAAAACTTTAGACCCATATCGCTTCTGAATGTTGACACAAAAATCTATGCCAAACTCATAGCAAACAGGTTAGTAAATATTATGCCTTCACTAATCCACCCTGATCAATCTGGGTTCACAAAAGGTAGGCAAACGTTTGATGCAACCCGCAGACTCATTAATATAATACACATTGCAGAGTCTGAACGAACGCCTTCTCTGCTTCTATCCCTGGATGCAGAGAAGGCGTTCGACAGAGTCAATTGGGCCTATCTCCAAGCTACACTCCTTAAATTCGGTCTCCAAGGCCACATTCTTTCCGCAATAATGGCTTTATACTCAAAACCTTCAGCCCAGGTCTATACCTCTGAGATGCTATCTAAACCATTCCCAATTTCTAATGGCACTCGTCAGGGCTGCCCCTTATCACCCATCATCTTCAATTTAGTAATGGAACCCCTGGCCGAACATATTAGATTAAACAAGTCCATTACAGGATTCCAAATTGGAAAATTGGAACACAAGATCAATCTGTTTGCTGACGACGTCATCATGATGGTAACCAATCCCATATCCTCCCTGGCTTCGATACAATCTGTATTACAAAGATTTAGTACCATTTCTTATTACAAGGTCAACGAAAACAAGTCATATATTCTAGACCTAGGTTTAGATGCCATAACTAGCAACCTTCTACGTAACTTCTATACATATCCATGGGCAGACACAGGTATATCATATCTAGGAATTACACTCACCAAATGCACCAGCAATCTTTTTACTAGCAACTACTTGGAAATGAAACAGATGCTTATTAAGGAAACCTCCAAACTGTCAAAATTTGAATTTTCTTGGGCTGGCAGACTAGCTGCCTTTAAAATGCTCATATTCCCTAGATTGCTCTACACATTCCGCACACTACCTATTCCACTTACTAACTCATACCTCCAATCGCTACAATCCATTATACACCACTACATGTGGCAAGGCAAGAAACCTAGATGTAGTCATACCAAAACTACCAAACACAAACTAGCGGGTGGCCTGGGATATGTAGATATTAAAGATTACTATCTAGCCACCATTCTATCTCAAATGACGGAATGGATACACACGCACCCATCCACACTATGGGGAAACATTGAAAACACCATGACTCCAGGGCCCAACCTTAAATACTGGCTATTCAGCACTACAACTAAACACACAAATCTTTGCTTACACTCACTGACCATACAAGCTTCAGTTAAAGCCTGGTTGATATTACACTCTGCAAAATGGTCCCAATTACCCACCAAAAACATCCCAATACCTATCCAAACCCTACAATTACTGACACCTGATTTGAACATTCCCAAATGGATAGCAGACCAAAATACCTGCACCACAGTGTTGGAGAGAATGTAACCACATAGGCACCCTATCTCAAATTCTATGGTCATGTCCAGCCTTAAAGGACCTCTGGACAGAGGTGGAACACCTTATACAAGATATCTGTCACCTTCCCATCACACTTACCCCACAATTGGCCATACTGAACTTGACTACTGAATTACTGCCACCACCTTTCAGACTAGTGATTACACACATACTCCTAGCTACCAGATTACTCATAACTAGACAATGGAAAACAACCTTAACCCCAACGCTGTCCGAAGTCATTACACTAGTTCACTCCCATTACGCGTATGAATCAATTATGTCAAAAGGAAAACCCTCATACTCCAAAATCCACAAGCTATGGCACCCCTGGTCGAATTGGTACACACAAAAACTTACCTGAAAATTTTTCTGATACTACTAACACATACTCGAGCCTCGTTGCTCTGCTCACTGAATATATAGCACAGCTCTCTACCTCCCTCCCCTACTCATCTTGTCTTCTACTCCCCTCTCCACTCCCCTCCTTTTTATTTCTATTTTTGTTCCAACTACCTTCTTTACTAATCTATCTTACACGTTACATACAGTTTATTACGAGTACAAATGCTACCATGAGTACTCTCAAGTTCTCCAAGGATTCTGGACATGTACCGGTCCATTCACATCCTCACACTTGAAAGTTCTACATTCTACACTGCTATGTTACTACCATCCTTTGGTAAGAACTGTTCAAGTTATCATACGTTGTTAAATAATTTACTTTTTTGAACTATCTTTACACCAAGGAGAATGAAGGATCCCCTAATCACCCATGTCACAGCATGAGCCCATATGGGGTGCATGGGATTAATAACCCACACACATTATCTTACCTTCATCACCTATCACAGTTCTTATGTTTAAACCTCGACTAACGAATAAATACTGCTATGTAATTATCTTGATTATATTGCAATTTGAATACGACTTATGACAATGACTGTCAATATTGTACTTAATTCTTCAATAAAAATATTGAAACAAAAAAAAAAAAAAAATTTCCCCGCCAGCAACAATAGACTCCTGGCAGCATCAACAGATCTCTGCACAGCCAGCATTAATAGTCTGTCTGGCTGCCATCAACAATAGACCCCTCCCCCAACAGTAGATGTCTTTCAGCAACAACCGACCCCCCAGCAACATAAGACCCCCCCAGCAACAATAGGTCCACCACCAGCAACAATAGACCTCCCCAGCAACAATAGACCCCCCTTGCAAGAATAGATCCCCAGCAGTGAGCATTAATACTCTGCAGCACACCCCAGCACCCCTTGCCATTATATACAGTCAGTCCAAGAGGTGCCGGTACTGCGTTTCCCCGCATCCCCACTGAAAAAAAGCCCTGAAGAGGGGTAAATCTTCAGGAGCTCAAGTGGCTAATGTATAATTAGTGGAGAAAATGTGAACAAGTGTGGGACAATTCACAGTAAATGAAAAATACAAAAAGTTCTCAACACTCAGTACAGACCGCATAGATTATTACATTTTGACCAGACTCAGATCTGTCCTGTTTTGCAGTGCATTACCACAAATGCATTATTATAAGCATTATTATGCATTTTGCATGTTAACGTGTATCGCAGTAAAGCATCCCATCCATTGTGAATAAAACAGGTTTTAACACCCATGCAGCATTGTTTTAACTGAAGAAAACCAAAATGCACAGACTGCTCAGATCCTGTATATACAATGGTCATGTGCACTGGAGTGCCTTTTAAAATTGATGGTACTGCAGGCCAACACAACACACTGCACCATGTTTCATCCTTTACTGTGCATTGCGTAATGCTTGCACACTTTACTGTCTGCTACCACAAAACATGGCTCTGAGTCCTGCCTCTAACCACTAGCTGCCAAAGTAAATTCTGACATTCTCACATATATGAAAAATCTATTTTTTTTGCTAGAAAATTACTTCAAACCCCTGAACATTATATATTTTTAAGCAGATGCCCTGGAGAAGAAAATTATGTTTTTTTTACATCACATAATATTTGTGCAACTATTTTTTAAAAGCAAATTTTTAGTAAAAAATATACTTTATTTTTTTTTTTTTTAAATCTTTATTTAAATTTTTCATAAGACCATACAAAACGTGAGAGAGTAACCAAAAAAAAAATAGACAAAAACATTCAATAATCCCAACATCCTCTCTCAGAAACCTCCCCACTACCCACCCTCCCCTCCACGTACCCCTCCCCCCTTCCCCCCCCGCAGACATCTGTTGCTGTTTCCTTTACTAGGGTGAAACTACTGGATTACCCCTTTGGGTCGGATTACTTCATCATCAGTTCGGCATAAGAGAGAGAATTCCTAAAGGTCGTCCAAATTGCCCATCTTCCTCCCCTCGACGCATCATCTTTAAATGACCCGTCTTTCTCCTCTTTCTCTAGAATATGTATTTCCTGTATTTTGAGCAACCAGTCCCTGACCTTGGGGCCTTCAGTATTCTGCCAATTCTTGGGAATTTCACTTTTTGCTATATTTAATAATACTGGGATTATAGACGTATTGTACTCCCGATTGCCTCCTTCCGAGCTGTGGAACAGACATATCCATGGGTCACATGGTATTGATTTACCCGTTATCATCTTAATTATTTGAATTACTTTCTCCCAAAACTTTTTAACCACTGGGCAGCTCCACCAAATATGAACCATGGATCCCTGCATCCCACATCCCCTCCAACAATTAGGCGACCTATCTGGTTGGTATTTATTGATCTTTACGGGCGTGGCGTACCATCTGGATAGGCATTTATAATTTGACTCTATCGTTTTTATGTCAGTTGCCGTGCTGTGTGTCGCTGTTAATATGTTGCCCTTTGCATTTTCTTCTAATGGTACCCCTAAGTCCTTCTCCCATTTCTTAATGAATGGCGGCGTTTCCAACTCCTCCCCAATCGATAATATTTTATATATGGCCGACATATATCCTTTCAGCTTATTGCTGTTAAATATCTTCTCTATTGGTAATAGATTGTTTTCTTCCCTTATCGGAGCCGGGAGACTTTTAACAAAGTGCGAGAGTTGGGCGTATCGCCATCCATTGAGTCTCATTAGCTCTCTACGTGTATCTAAGTGCTCGTAAGTGCCTATTTTCCCTTTCTTCATAATGTCTTTAACTTGTGTTTTGTTGTTTAAAATCCAGTTACCCCCCACTTCCTCCATCCCCGGGGGGAACAGCTCGTTGTTTTTTAAAAAAATCAATGGTGAATTGTACTCCCACCCATTTAATGTGTGCATCCAATCCCAAATTTTAAAAGTGTGTTGTGTAATAGTGTGTGTGTTTGGACCTAGTGTTCTACAACGAGGGGGATTCCAAAGTATATTGTTCAAACGTGCTCCACTTAAACCTATCTCCAGGTTGACCCACCTTTTGGTGGTCTCTCCCTTGACCCAATCAACTGCCCGTGCGATTACTATTGCGTTGGGATATTTTTTGAAGTCCCCCCTGTGCTTTCCCTCTACATAATTCTTTGTGTGCAACTCTAGGTTTCTTATTCTTCCAGATAAATCCCTTTAATATTTGTGTTAACTTTTTAAAGTAAATTTGAGGCAATGGGATAGGCAACATTTGCATCTTATAAAATACTTTTGGGGCCAGCACCATTTTCACTGAATTGAATCGCCCTATCCATGAGATCGGGCAGTGACCCATCCTCTTAGCTTCTGTTCGGACTTCATCCAGCAGAGGCACAAAGTTCCGGGTGTATGTCCTCTGCACAGAGTTCGACAACTTAACTCCCAAATATTGGATATTGTCCCTTACTGGAAAGTGGAAAGTGTCCCTAATCCCGACCTCGTCCTTCTCTTCCATGTTGACATTCAAAGCTTCAGATTTTCCCAGGTTGATCTTATAATTTGATAACTCGCTATATTTCTTAACAACCGATAATACATTAGGGATCGAAATCCTCGGATTTGTAATGTATAAGAGGACATCGTCGGCATATGCAGCCAATTTATGTTCCTCTTTCCCTACTGTACACCCCTTAATGTCCGGATTTTTTCGGAAGGTAGCTAGCAAAGGCTCTAATGTCAACACGAATAAGAGGGGGGACAACGGACAGCCCTGTCTAGTGCCATTTTTCATTTCAAACTGAGCTGAGGGGGTGTTGTTAACTTTAACAAAAGCGGAGGGGTGGTCGTATAGAGCTTTAATCCATTTTATCATTCTTTCTCCCACCCCCATGGCTTCCAACGTTTTGAACATGAAACCCCAGTCTACCCTGTCAAAGGCCTTTTCGGCATCAATTGACAGGAATAGACCTGGGGTTCTGTTGCTCTTAAAGGCCTCTACCAGGAGCAAGGACCGCACCCCATTGTCTCTGCTCTCTCTCCCGGGGACAAAGCCCACCTGGTCCGGGTGGACCAGATGCGCCATTCTCCCCTTAAATCTGGATGCGAGCACTTTTGCATACAGTTTAATGTCTGCATTTATAAGCGCTATAGGTCTATAACTGGAGCAGAGGGTGCGGTCCTTGCCCTCCTTAGGGATCAGGGTCACTGCCGCCAGCAGGGCACCTTCACTCATCTCACCCTGGGATCCGAGCTCATTCCAGAGCCTACACATCCTCGGGATCAGCGTTTTTCCAAATGTTTTGAAGAAGGCAGCAGTAAAGCCATCTGGGCCTGGGCTTCTCCCAGAGGGAGTAGATCTCAGGGCGAGATGAATTTCTTCCTCTGTTATGGGTCTGTCAAGGTCTTTTGAGTCCATTTCGGACAGTTTATTAAGCCCTGCCTCTGTAAGGAAGGCCTCTGCTCTTTTATTACTCCCTCTACTGCAACCTGTTTTACTCACTGAGTATAGGGATGTGAAGTAATGCCTGAATTCTTCTCCAATTTCCCCTGAGGCGTATTTCAATGCTCCATTTTTATTTTGAATCTTATCTATAAAATTTATGTCCCGTTTTTTCCTCAAAATTTTGGCCAGGTGTTTTCCTACTTTATTACCCCACTTGAATTTTTTCTTGTATATCTGTTCGTTATGTGTTGCGTCTCCTGTTCCATTAAGTCCCTTAATTCGTCTCTCTTGGTGGTTAGTTGCATCAGTAGTGTCTTATCTGGCCCTCTATAGGCTTTGTGTAACTGCTCTATTCTAAAAATTTCTGCAATGAGAGCTTTTTTTCTTTTTATTCTTTCTTTTTTCTGCCCTGCGCCTATCGAGATCAATATCCCTCTTATGTACGCCTTAAAGGTTTCCCAGACCATTGTCCCCCGTGTTTCGCCCGTATCATTGGTTAGGAAAAAATCATCTATATCCTGCTGGATTCTTTCTACGTTTTTGGGGTCTTTAATTAGGTTCTCATTTAGGCGCCAAGTAAACGGAGGTTTATGCACTTCTTTTAGTTTTAATTTCATCGTAACGGGGGCGTGGTCTGACAGTGATCGGATCCCAATCTTGGTCTCTACTACTGAGTCCACCAATCGATGATCCACCAGGAGATAGTCCAATCTGGAATGTGTATTATGCACGGGGGAGAAAAAGGAATAATCCCTGACCCTCGCATGCTGAATCCTCCACATGTCTAACAACTGACATTCATGCAGTTTTTTCCCAACTCTTCGCAGGGTGTCTTTACTCATCCCCCGTGCATTTGATGAGCTATCTAGTGGTGGGTCAAAACGGAAATTGAAGTCCCCTGCTATGATCACCTCCCCTTCTCTAAATTCCAGTAACTCATTTAGGACCCTCATCAAAAATTTTGATGGGTCTCTGTTCGGGCAGTAGATATTGGCAAGGGTGAGGGTTCTCACTCCTATCCTAATTTTCAAAAACAGGAATCGCCCCTCAGAGTCACTCTTCCTATCTATCAAGCGGAAATTAACATTTTTCCCGAAACCAATTGCCACCCCCTTTGCTCGCTTTGTTGGAGAATCACTGTAGAACCAAGATGGGAGGTATTTAGAATAGAGTTTTATATTTGCATCCCATGAAAAATGGGTTTCCTGTAAAAAAAACTACCTCTGCTCTGTGGTGGTACAGCTCTCTTAGTAGTTTATGTCTCTTGCTAGGGGAGTTTAGGCCCCTAACATTGTATGTTAAACATAAAAAGTCCATTTGACCAAGACCTTGTGCCTTATTTGCAACTTTGTGGAAAAAAAGCGAGCTCTATGAGTAATCTGTCTGTGCTGGGCGACACCCCCCCTGACCCCCCCTCCTCCCCCCAACCCCCCCTCCTGTCCCCACCTCCCCAACCCCCCTCCACATCTCCCTCCCTCCTCCCCCCACCCCCCTTTCCACCCCCCGCCATAACTAGGCAAATGGATCGCAGGGCGGCCATCTCTGAACGCCCACTCTGCGACCGATGTGCCCTGGGGTGGGTCCCGGTGAAAGGCGGCTGCGGTGACTACTCAAACCATTATAACTTGCGCCTGTTTCCTCCCTCTTTTTCCACTCACCACCTCCCCCTCCCCCCCCAAGTGCACTACGGGAAGACACTTTCAGGGATGATAGGGACCCCAATTTCAAGTTTCTCACAAAAATCCTGTAAGTCCTCCATTTGTCTCAAATTACAAGTCCTGCCCTCTTTTGTTACGTTCAAGGACAACGGGAACCCCCATCTATACTTTAGGTTTGCATCTCTTAGTGAGTCCAGCAGTGGCTTCAGCTGTCTCCTTCTTGCCAATGTACCGGCGGATAAATCAGAAAAAATCTGTATCTCTTGATTGTTGAATTTGACCGGCCGGGCCCCTCTTAGTTTACTCCAGATATTGGCTTTGTCCTCAAATTGATGAAATTTCACTATAATATCTCTGGGTGCATCTCCTCTTAAGTTATGAGGTTTCCTGATCCTGTGGACACGGTCGATTTTCAGTTCACTATCCGGGTTTCTTCCCAAGAGGGGATTGAAAAGCTCTTTACAGACTAAAAACAGGTCCTCATCTCTGTGCTCTGGCAGTGATCTAATTCTTAAATTTTGTCGTCTGTTTTGGTTTTCTTGTTCTTCCATCTTGTAAAGCAGCTCTCTGTATCCCCTCTGTAGTGTTTTTACTTGATTTTTTAACATGGCTATTTCTCCATCTTGCTGTTTGAAAATCTAGAAAAAATAATTAAAGCAGAAATCTTGAATGTAAGAACTGACATGGGACACCTCCTAGCAAGAGTGGAGGAGATGGAGAGAGGGGTGGAACAGCAAGATGGAAAAAATATACTTTAATCCATTTTGGGCACACAAATATTATACTGAATGTGTTGGTAAAATATAAAAGATTATGTTATACTGAGTAAATACTGTAGATACCAAACATATCACATGATAAATTTGCACATACCTGTGGAATGGTGATAAACTACTGTACAGTACTTGAAAATCCCCATAAGCAATGCTTTAGAAGCCTTTACAGGTTACCAAATTAAATTTACAGAGGAAGTCTGGTGCTAAAAATATTGCTCTAACTCTGATTTTTGTAGCGATACCTCACATGTGTGGTGCAATGATATCCATTTACATATGCATGCAGACCTACTTATGCGTTCACATTTGCATGTGAGCACAGGGGGAAGGGACACTTTCTTTAAAAAAAAAATTATCATTTATTTTATTTCATTTTTTACACTATCCTTCCCCATGGCATCAGAGGGGGGCGGGGTCACCCGTTTACGTCACCGGGTATCCCCTCCCTCAGCTATATAACAGCTGTCACCAAGAAGAAGTGTCACTCGGTGGGAGACTCCCATGGTGGCAGAACTGTTGTGGCTTTTTTTTTCGGGCGGCGTGGATATACATTGTGGGCCTTTTTTCTTTTTTTCTTTTAATAAAGGACTTGTCCCAAACTGTCTCTTGTCTTCTTTTTTACCATTTTGACACTTTTTGGTAGGGGTACAATGTACCCCTTTACCAAATCACATGTCGGGATGGATCTGGGGGTCCCCTTGTTAAAGGGGGCTTCCAGATTCTGATAAGCTCCCTACCCACATACCCCCACAACCACCAGGCAAGGGTTGTAGAGATGAGGCCCTTGTCCCCATCAACATGGGGAGCAAGGTGCTTTAGGGTCAGACTCCAAAGCAGCCTCTCCATGTTGAGGGTATGTGGCCTGGTACAGTTCAGGAGCTGGGGCTCTCTCTCATCCCCCCTCTTTTCCTGAGGCCTGCCAGGTTGAGTGCTCGGATAAGGGTAGGTATGGATTTTGAGGGGGGAACCCTGTGCCATTTTTTTCAAATTTGGTGCAGGGTTCCCCTTTATTTCCATACCAGACCTGAAGGGCCTGGTATGAATTTTGGGGGGACCCCACACAATTTGTTTTTTAATTTTTGGTTCGGGGTTCCCCTTAATATTCATACCAGACCCAAAGGGCCTGGTAATGGACTGGAGGGGGACCCATGCCATTTTTTTCAATGAGTTTTATCTATATTGCCAAGACCCGACAATTCGGTTTTAAATGACAATTTTCCTTTAGAAAAGTCATTTTGCCTTGGTACTGTTCTAAACACTTGAAAAATGTGCCACTTTACAGGCATACTATAGACAGCCCCCAGGCATGATATTTAACCACTTCAATACCAGGCACTTAGACACCTTCCCGCCCAGCCCAATTTTCACCTTTCAGCGCTGTTGCAATTTGAATGACAATTGCGCGGTCATGCTACACTGTACCAAAACAATTTTTTTATCGTTTTGTTCCCACAAATAGAGCTTTCTTTTGGTGGTATTTGATCACCTCTGCGGTTTTTATTTTTTGCGCAACAAATAAAAAAAGACCGAAAATTTCGAAAAAAAACAAGTTTTTCTTTGTTTCTGTTAAATTTTTTTGTAAATAAGTACGCTTTCTCCTTCAATAATGGGCACTGATATAGCTGCACTGATGGGCACTGATACGGCGGCACTGATGGGCACCGATGAGGTGGCACCAATGAGGTGGCACTGATGAGGTGGCACTAACGGGCACTGATGATGGGCACTGCTAGGCGGCACTGATGGGCACTGATAGGTGGCCCTGATGGGCACTGATAGGTGGCACTGGTATGCGGCACTGATGGGCACTCATAGGTGGCACCGATGGGCACACATAGGCGGCACTGATGGGCACTCGTAGGTGGCATTGATTGGCATATATGGGTGGCACTGATGGGTACTTATGTGTGGCACTGATGTGTGGCACTGATGGGCACTGATAGGTGGGCACTGATGGGCACAGATGGGCACTGACAGGTGGCACCGATGGGCAATGACAGGTGGCACAGATGGGCAATGACAGGTGGCACTGATATAGCATTGCTGGGCAGATCTGGGCATTGCTGGGCAGATCTTTGGAATAATAGTGCCAATCAGTGCCCATTTGTGGGCACTGATTGGCACAGATTGGGCACATGTGGATGGCCATGGGGTACATACCTGGCCATCCACGTTGCCCCTTCCCTGGTGGTCCTAGTGGCATCCCTGGTAGTCCAGTGGGGTGATCTGCGGGGGGGCTGCGCTGATAAACAATCAGCGCAGACCCCTCCTGCCAGGAGAGCCGCCGATCGGCTCTCCTCTACTTGCGTCTGTCAGACGCGAGTGAGGAAGAGCCAATCAACGGCTCTTCCTATTGACATCGTGATCAGCCATGATTGGACACGGCTGATCACGTGGTAAAGAGCCTCCGCCGGAGGCTTTTTACCAAGATCAGTGTAGCGGTGTGTTAGACTGACACACCGCTCCACCGATCGCTGCAATGCGCGCCCCCGGGGGCGCGCTGCGGCATGTTATCCTGAAGGACGTCATATGACGCCCAGTCAGGATAACACAACCACTTCCCGGACGTCAATCCGCTATAGGGCGGGCGGGAAGTGGTTAAAGGAATAGATCATTTTAATTGTTTCACTTTAACCACTTCAGCCCCGGAAGATTTTACCCCCTTCCTGACCAGAGCATTTTTTGCGATTCAGTACTGCGTCACTTTAGCTAACAATTGCGCGGTCATGTGACATTGTAGCCAAACAAAAATTAATGTCCTTTTTTTCCCACAAATGTTCTTTTGGTGGTATATGATCACCTCTGTGGTTTTAATTGTTTGCGCAATAAACGAAAAAAGAGTGACAATTTTGAAAAAAAAGCAATATTTTTTACTTTTTGCTATAATAAATATCCAAAAAATAAATGAAAAAATACATTTCTTCATCAGTTTAGGCCGAAATGTATTCTTCTACATATTTTTGGTAAAAAAAATATTGATTGGTTTGCACAAAAGTTATAGCGTCTACAAAATAGGGGATAGATTTATAGCATTTTTATTATTAATTTTTTTTATTAGTAATGGTGGCGATCTGCAATTTTAGCATGACTGCAACATTATGGCGGACACATCGAACACTTTTGACACTATTTTGAGAACATTGTCATTTACACAGCGATCAGTGCTATAAAAATGGACAGATTACTGTGTAAATAACACTGGCAGGGAAGGGGTTAAACACTAGGGGACGATCAAGGGCTTAAGTGTGTCCTAGGAAGGTGTTCTAACTGTAGGGGGGTGGGCTACCACTGACATGACAGCGATCACTGCTCCGGGTGACAGGGAGCAGTGGATCTCTGTCATGTCACAAGGCAGAACAGGTTAATACCTTGTTTATAAAGGCATCTCCCCATTCTGCCTCTCCACACCACAATCGCGGTCTACTGGTAAACATCGAGTTCCCGGGACCCACGGGCACGCTCCCGAGGCGGGCGTGCGCACCCCTGATAGGCGTCAAATTCAAAGGGACGCACAGGTACGCCAATTTTCCTGCCTGTGACATTCTGCTGATGTACATCTGTGTGCGGTGGTCGGCAAGCGGTTAAGGATTAAAAAAATCACTGCTCCCGAAAAAACAACCGTTTTTAAAAAAAACTTTGAATTGATACATGTCCCCTGGGGCAGGACCCAGGTCATCAAACACTTTTTATGGCAGTAACTTACATATAAGCCTTAAAAATTAGCACTTTTGATTTTTTATGTTCGTGTCCCATAGACTTTAATGGTGTTTGTGTGTTCAACCGATTTTTTTTCCTGTTCGCATGTTCTGATGCGAACCGAACCGGGGGGTGTTAGGCTCATCTTTAATCACCACCATTTCTGAAGGATGCACATGTGCGTACATTGTCTGGGAAGAAGTTAAACAGATGTTTCAAAGGCTTGCAAGGGAAAGACTGAATGGTTGTTAGAGTTGTGCAGATGCCTAAAAGAACACATTATTGCAAGTATGCAAATGAAAATATTAAGAAAAAAATATTTCTAAACAACATAGTTTGATGCATTTTGAAGGAAAAGCTATCCATAGTGTTAAAACATATTTGATTCTATGGTGCTGAAGACATGAAACATAAGCTAACTAATATTGCAAACAAAACTGTATAATTTTTTTTATTAAGATTCATTTACTTTACATGCTTTTTTTTTATTTTCTACTGTTTTCACAAGCTCCCACATATGAACAGATAAACATATGTGAAAAACATGTTTCCATGTTTTACCATTAGTGTATCACAAACTACTAATTAGAAAATTATATTATTTGAACCAAATAATTAGCTCTTAGGTCACCTATTTTAACACTTTAAAGGTTACATCTACAGGAAGAGAAGAAGCTTTAATTAAAGAATGAATTATTGACTACCTTGTTTAATTGATGTAGCTCCATGCTATTATTTTCCATGCTGATAGATTCTGTGTTAATTTCTAATCACAATCACACACAAAATAAGCTCTTAGTGTCTGCACAGAAGTAGGAGAGGTGTTTTCATGATCACATTCAGCCACTGAAGTTCAAGATTCACATGAAGTGCCGTTTCCATGTCAACACGCCAGTAATAGCCAGGATAAAACAAAGCAAAATTAGTCATGATTGAACTAAATATAATCATGTGGCAGGATAAAACATAACAAAAAATGTCTGACAAGGAAACCTCATCTGAGGGCAGTTTGCATGGTGATTGGCTCATACTGCTTCAGATTTAGCAATTCATTATAGCTAAAGTCTTTAACAAAATATCATCATCACCCTGTAGTTGCAAAATGTATTCATTGAGTTCCTTTTTTATATGTATTTTAAACGATACCTATAGATTTCCCTGAAAAGTTTTTTTTCATAGAATTTAATCTGCTCTATTTACATATAGTTGTGCGTACTCTAAACCGCATTTAAGATATTATGTGCTTACTAGGAGAAAACAAGAAGGAGGACTGGGTTTACTGAGCATTACATTATAGATCAGTCCTCCTAACAGGACTTTTAGATTCTATATTTTTATTCTGCACATAAATAATGGGTGCACATTGAAGCTTTGCCATAGATCTCTCTCAGCGTAGCCATTAAATACTTTTCTACCTTTTTTTTGTATCATCTTTTTTGAAATCATGGGACTATTTTATTAAAACAATAGCAATTTGATTGTATATAGGCCCAAGGACCCCAATTTTAGGTAATCCTGATTTCCACCTGGGCTGTGCAGACATGGCATACTTAGAAGGACTACCTTATATATTTTACCAATCACTGAACTTCTCTCCGCAGATAATATAAAATCATTCTGGGCATTGATTGAGGATAGGGATTATACATAGGGCTATTGTGTTTTCAGCTTAGACATTTATATATATTGTAATGTCCCGTACGCACGAGCGGAAATTCCGCCAGCAAAAGATTGAGAGCAGGTTCTCTATTTCTCGGTCAGAAAAAGTTCTGATCGGAAATTCTAATCGTCTGTACCAATTCCGACACACAAAATTCATACGCATGCTCGGAAACAATTCGACACATGCTCGGAAGCATTGAACTTCATTTTCTCGGCTCGTCGTAGTGTTATACGTCACCGCATTCTTGACGGTCGAAAGTTCAGAGAACTTTTGTGTGACCTTGTGTATTCAAGCCAAGCTTGAGCGGAATTCTATCGGAAAAACCATCCAAGATTTTTCCGACGGAAATTCCACTCGTGTGTATGGGGCCTAACTCTCTCAAAAATGGGTTCTCTGCATAGACCTCTTTCTCCATTTGAAAACTGTTTTATAGGACTGCAAGCTTTGAAACATCCTATCTCAGCAATTTTTGCAATACTGATAACCCATTAAACCATAAATGTGCCATATTATATTACTGAATTAAAAAAGTTATTACTGTGTCCAATATCTCAAAAAGAGGCCATTAAGACCTTTACATTAACTCATAAGATGTCTATTAATAGTGGTATACAAGAGAGGTTGCTATCTAGATAGTATCAATATCCCATAAAGATACATAAAATATTTCCCCAGTGGTCTGATGTATGTTGGAAGTGCTGATATTATTCAGGCATGCTAATTAATCTATGGTGATCATGTCCAATTGTTATACCCAGGGCTTTTTTTCTGCCAGAACTTGCGAATGGCATTCCGGCACCTCTGCCAGGGAGCATAATTTTTTTTTTTTACACTTGGTTTATGCTGATGCCAGCCCGCGGAGTGAGCTGGCAGAAGCATAAGCTGACACAGCTCCTATAGTGCCGGCTGCAGTCTTAAGAGAGTGGAGGGCGGAGTGATATCAGCTGCACTCCGCCTCTCCCTGTAGCAGAGCGGATGTTACTTTTGTGAGGAAGTGTTGCCATGTGGTGTCCTGTCCTGCCCTGCCCTGAGACTCCTGACTGCCAAACCAAGACTACATTGCTCTTGCTAATTATTTTATTGTCAGTGTTGCTGCTTTTTGGGTACATGGCTATTAATGCTGCTGCCAGGATATTGGGACTGAGGAGTGGAAGCTTATGATCACCAAGACTAAAAAAAGCAAAGGTTGCAGATATATGCATGTCTCTAATGAAAAGACAGTTACAAATCAGATAGAGCAAATGGAATGTCTAAGGGGGAAGGTTAGAGTGAGAGGTATCCTTGGTTCTAAGTTTGCCTAATGTGTTGGCAAGGTCAGCACGTAGATACCAGTCCGAGAAGCGAAAGGCTTTCATGTGTAGATAAATTTCTTCTGGTGAGAAGTAGTGTTCCATGTAGCATCGCCATCTAGCAATAAAGCGCTTTAAAGATTTAAAATTTTAAGTAAGGGTGTCCAATTTTTCCATGAGAAATAGGGCTTGAAGCATGTGTTTCACTAATGGAATCTGAGGAGGGGTGGGGTGTATCCAGGTATGCATGATGGCTCTGCGAGCTGCTAAGAGGCAGATGTGGGCCCACTGAGGGAAATAGTCACAGCTGGATATGGACAGTGAGCCAGGAAGAGTGTCACAACTGATGAGGTATAGCAAGGGGTCCTTGGGTAGAGTTATTTCCTGGATCCGGTCAATAAACTGTAATACCTGGTCCCAGAAATTAGAGATCTTTTGGCAGGTCCATAGTCTGTGGAAGAGAGATGGTCTGGGGGTGGTGCACCAGGGGCTGGATGAGAGAGAGGGATCTACTATGCTGTGGTGATACGGAAGATATGCTCAATGAGCAATTTTGAATTGACTTTCTCTCCAAGCTTCACAGACTATTAGAGAGCACATTCTTTGGTAACCTGCAGGGGCGTAACTAGAAATCACAGGGCCCCATAGCAAAATGTTATATGCCCCCCCCCTGCAACCAGCCCCCCCCAAAAAAAAATGAACTAATGCCATTGAACAACAGATTACTACACCCATGTAGCACAGTACCCAGGCAACAGCTTATAGTAATTTCGAACAACAACATATGCAGTATACTGTACAGACACCCCCTACCTCAGTGCAGACCCCCCAGCAGTACAGACACCCCTCAGTACAGACACTCTCCAGCAGTGCAGACACCCCCCTTAGTACAGACACCCCCCCCTAGTGCAGACCCCCCAGCATTACAGACCCCCCTCAGTGCAGACACCCCCCTTAGCAGTACAGACAGCCCCCCAGTGCAGACCACCCCCCTCAGTACAGACACCCCCCAGTGCAGACCCCCCCAGCATTACAGACCCCCCTCAGTGCAGACACCCCCCTCACTGCAGAACCCCCTCACTGCAGACCCCCCCTCAGTACAAACACCCCCCTAAGTACAGACACCCCAGCATTACAGACCCCCCTCAGTGCAGACACCCCCCTCAGTGCAGACACCCCCCTCAGTGCAGGACCCCCCAGGCAGTACAGACACCCCCAGTACAGACACCCCCCAGCATTACAGACCCCCTCTCAGTGCAGACACCCCCCTCACTGCAGACCCCCCCTCAGTGCAGACCCCCCTCAGTAGTACAGACCCCCTCAGTACAGACACACCCCAGCAGTGCAGACACCCCCCTTAGTACAGACACTCCCTAGTGCAGACCCCCCAGCATTACAGACCCCCCTCAGTGCAGACACTCCCCTCAGCAGTATAGACACCCCCCCAGTGCAGACACCCCCCTCAGTACAGACACCCCCCAGTGCAGACCCCCCTCAGTGCAGACACCCCCCTCACTGCAGACCCCCCAGCATTACAGACCCCCCTCAGTGCAGAAACCCCCCAGTACAGACACCCCCCAGCATTACAGACCCCCCTCAGTGCAGACACCCCCCTCACTGCAGACCCCCCTCAGTGTAGACCCACCTCAGTAGTACAAACCCCCCTCAGTACAGACCCCCCTCAGTACAGACACCCCCCAGCAGTGCAGACACCCCCCTTGGTACAGACACCCCCCTATTGCAGACCCTCCTCAGTGCAGGACCCCCCCAGCAGTACAGACACCCCCCTCAGTGCAGACACCCCCCTCAGTGCAGGACCCCCACAGCAGTACAGACACCCCCCAGTGCAGACCCCCCAGCATTACAGACCCCCTCAGTGCAGACACCCCCTCACTGCAGACCCCCCTCAGTACAGACACCCCACAGCAGTGCAGACACCCCCTTAGTAAAGACACCTTCCTAGTGCAGACCCCCCCAGCATTACAGACCCCCCTCAGTGCAGACACCCCCTTCAGTGCAGGACCCCCCAGCAGTAAAGACCCCCCCAGTGCAGACCACCCCCCTCAGTACAGACACCCCCCAGCATTACAGACTCCCCCTCAGTGCAAACACCCCTCAGTACAGACACCCCCCAGCATTGCAGACACCCCTCTTTGTACAGGAACCCCCCTAGTGCAGACCCCCCAGCGTTGCAGACCCCCTCAGTATAGACACCCCCCAGCAGTGCAGACACCCCCCTTAGTACGGATGCCCCCTAGTGCACCCAGTGCGGCCCGCACCGCCTTGCAACGTCACTCACCGGGCCCCACTCGGCTGCGGGCCCCATAGAGCCCGCATGTGTCGCCAGTAGTTCCGCCACTGGTAACCTGCCAGAATCTATGGTGGTGCTTCCTGTTTGTCAAGGATGGATGACCAGGGGTTGAAAGGGATTATGTGATACTTGGAAGCCTGGTGTGTAATGAGGTTGGAGTATATCTCCAAAATAGAGTATTGGCCTCTGGTTAACAGAACATCAATAAAGAATTGTTTACATGGGTTTTAACGTGGGCAGAAGCACGACTTGAGATAGCTTGTTAGCTGGTAGTAGTAGAACACCTGAGGGGATGGTATGGAGTATTGCTTGGTTAGCTCTGAAAAGGTTCTGATAGTTCCCTGGGCAAGGTAAAAACATTGGAGACAGTCTTTAAGCCAGAAGAGGAGCATTGGGTGAAGACTTTACTTTCTGTAGAAGAGGAGAACATCTGGTTGCCTAGTATAGGTAGATGACGAAAGATGGAGGAGGGCAGACCCAGGAGTCTCCGCACCTCTCTCCAGACAATAAGAGCATCTTTAATTCATAAACTAGATCTTAGGAGAGGCTGTAGGGTGCCTAGCTTAGAATGAAGAATGGCCTGGAGGTTAAACGGGGACACCAGGGCTCCCTCCAGCATGTAGTTGGAGTAACGGGAGCTTTCAGAAAACCAATCAAGTCCTTGCCTTAATACTCATGAAGGATTATAGAATCTAATATTGGGTAGACCTGCCCCACCCTCACCCTTCGGGAGACAAAGTTTTTCAAGCGCAATTCTAGGTTTTCTGCCACGCGAGTGAAAAGTGAGCAGGACTGAGTGTATTTTTTGGACATTTAGCCCCTGGTGTACTAGATCCACCCATTAAAAGGACAGGAACACTCACATGTACATCTTTTGAACAAAGTTTGGAATGGGGCCTGTCATGACAAAGGCTCTCATGACCATAAACAGCCAGGAAAAGCTGATATTGTCAAAAGCCTTCTCAGCATCAAGTGATACAATAGCTGTGTCAAGGTCAGGATGTGTTTTGGCAAACTCAAGGGCCAGGAGGACTTTGCGAACATTAACCACTTCAGCCCCAGAGGATTTGGCAGCTCAATGACCGGAGGACTTTTTACAATTTGGCACTACGCTGCTTTAACTGGTAATTGCGCAGCCATGCAATGTTGTACCCAAATGAAATTTGCATCCTTTTTTTCCCACAAATAGAGCTTTCTTATGATGGTACAGTATTTGATTGCCTCTGAGATTTTTATTTTTTACGATATAAATGGAAAAAGAAAAAAAAATGATATTTTCTACTTTTTGTTATAAAAAAAATTAATAAACTCAATTTTAGTCATACATTTAGGCCAAAATGTATTCAGCCACATGTCTTTGGTAAAAAAAATGTCAATAAGCGTATATTTATTGGTTTGCGCAAAAGTTATAGCGTTTACAAACTAGGGTACATTTTCTGGAATTTACACAGCTTTTAGTTTATGACTGCCTATCTCTTTTCTTGAGGTGCTAAAATGGCAGGGCAGTACAACCACCCCAAATGACCCCATTTTGGAAAGTAGACACCCCAAGGAAATTGCTGAGAGGCATGTTGAGCCCATTGAATATTTTATTTTTTGTCACAAGAGATTGAAATATGACAAAAAAAAATTACACAAAGTTGTCACTAAATGATATATTGCCCAAACTTGCCATGGGCATATGTGGAATGAAACCCCAAAATACATTCTGCTGCTTCTCCTGAGTATGAAGATACCACATGTGTGAGATTTTTGGGAGCCTAGCCGCGTACATGACCCCGAAAACCAATCACCACCTTCAGGTTTTCTAAGGGTGTAAAATGGTGATTTCACCTATCACAGTTTTAGAGGCCATGAAATGACAAGATAGCACAAAAACCCTCCAAATGACCCCATTTTGGAAAGTAGACACCCCAAGCTATTTTTGCTTTTTTTACACAACATTGTCACTAAATGATATATTGTTCAAACATGCCATGGTTATATGTGGAATTACACCCCAAAATATATTCCGCTGCATCTCCTGACTACGGGGATACCACATGTGTGGAACTTTTTGACAGTCTAACTGCATACAGGACCCCAAAAAACAATCGCCGCCTTCAGGCTTTCTAAGGGCGTAAATTTTTGATTTCACTCCTCACTGCCTATCACAGTTTTGGAGGCCATGAAATGCCCTGATAGCACGAAACCCCCCCCTCCAAATGACCCAATTTTGGAAAGTAGACACCCCAAGCTATCTGCTGAGAGGCATGTTGCAGATCTCGCTTTTTGTCACAAAGTTTTGAAAATTGAAAAAAGAAAAAATAAATACATTTTTCTTTCTTCATTTTCAAAAATAAATGAGATCTGCAAAATACTCACCATGCCTCTTAGCAAATAAATTGGGGTGTCTACTTTTAAAAATTGGGTCATTTGGGGGGGGGGTTTGTGCTATCTGGACATTTTAAGGCCTCCATAACTGTGTGAGGTAGTGAGGAGTAAAATCACAGTTTTACGCCTTTAGAAATCCTGTGAGGCGGTGATTTGTTTTTGGGGTCCTGTACGCAGCTAGGCTCCCAAAAAGTCCCACACATGTGGTATCCCCATACACAGGAGAAGCAGTAGAATGTATTTTGGGGTGTAATTCCACATATAACCATGCCATGTTTGAACAATATATCATTTAGTGGCAACTTTGCGTAAAAAAAAAAAAGCAAAAAAAAAATTGTAATTTTCCCACAACTTGTGTCAAAATATAAAATATTCCATGGACACAACATGCCTCTCATCAAATAGCTTGGGGTGTTTAATTTCCAAAATGGGGTCATTTGGGAGGGGGGATTGTGCTATCTTGGCATTTTATGGCCTTCAAAACTGTGATAGGTAGTGAGGAGTGAAATCAAAAATTTACACCCTTAGAAATCCTGAAGGCGGTGATTGGTTTTCGGGGTCCTGCATGTGGATAGGCTCCCAAAAAGTCTCACACATGAGGTATCCCCATACTCGTGAGAAGCAGCAGAATGCATTTTGGGTGTAATTCCACATATAACCATGCCATGTTTGAACAATTTACCATTTAGTGACAACTTTGTGCAAAAACAAAAAAAAGGTGTAATTTTCCCGAAACTTGTGACAAAATATAAAATATTCCATGGACTCAACATGCCTATCATCAAATAGCTTGGGGTGTCTACTTTCCAAAAAGGGGTCATTTGGGGGGTTTTGAACTGTCTTGGCATTTTATGCACAACACACATCACCCACTCTTCTAACCCTTGAAGACAAAGCCCTTTCTGAGACTTTTTGTTTACATGAAAAAATATTTTTTTTTGCCAGAAAATTACTTTGAACCCCCAAACATTATATATTTTTTTAAAGCAACGGCCCTATAGATTAAAATGGTGGGTGTTGCATTTTTTTTTCACACAGTATTTGCGCAGCGATTTTTCAATTGCAATTTTTTTGGAAAAAACACACTTTTTTAATTTTAATGCACTAAAACACACTATGCATTAAAATTGCGCACAAACATGCAGCAGTGACAAACTACATACATTTTTAAAAGCATTTAAAAGCCTTTACAGGTTACCATTTTAGATTTACAGAGGAGGTCTACTGCTAAAATTACTGCCCTTGATCTGACCTTCACGGTGATACCTCACATGCACGATGCAATTGCTGTTTACATATGACACCAGACCGACGCTTGCGTTCGCCTTTGCGCGTGAGCATGGGGGGACTGGGGTGCTTTTTTTTAATTATTATTTATTATGCTTTTTTATTATATTTTTAAACTGTTCCTTTCATTTTTTTTATCATTTATTGTTATCTCAGGGAATGTAAATATCCCCTATGATAGCAATAGGTTGTGACAGGTAGAGGTCGACAGATATGGGTTTTTCTCTGGCCGATGCCGATATTTAGAAATCACAGTATATGATGCCGATTTTTTTGGGCCGATATGTTAGGCCGATTTTTTTTTTCCCCCTTCATCTCATAAAATCTAACAGTTAGACCCCTTTCACACTGGGGCGTTTTTCAGGCGCTTTTGGGTTAAAAATAGCACCTGTAAAGTGCCTGCAAACGGCTCCCCTGCAATCTCAGTGTGAAAGCCCGAGTGCTTTCACACTGAGGCGATGCGCTGGCAGGATGTTAAAAAAAAGTCCTGCAAGCAGCATCTTTGGAGCGGTGTATACCGCTGCTCCACCACTCCTGCCCATTGAAATGAATGCGCACCACTGCCGAAGCGCTTGCAAAGCGTTTCGGCAGCGGCGCTTCAAGGGTGCATTTAACCCTTTCCTCGGCCACTAGCTGGGTTATAAGCGCCCGGCTAGCAGTCGAATAGCGCCGCTAAAATTACGGTAAAGCGCCGCTAAAACTAGCAGTGTTTTACCATCAATGCATGCCCGCTCCAGTGTGGAAGCAGCCTTAAGTAATAAGTGATACAGAAATTTTTTTACATTTAAACATTTATTAAACAAAACAAACCTCCAATCAGTTCACTTGTATGTATAATTTAGATAAAAAAAACAATATCTTAAATATTAAATACACAAAAACAGGTAATCAAAACTTTTGGGCTAACTTTACTGCTTAGTTTTTTTTTTTAAATTCATTAGTGTATTTTTTCCCAAAAAATTGCGTTTGAAAGACCACTGCGCAAATACCGTGTGACATAAAATATTGCAACAACCGCTATTTTATTCCCTAGGGTCTCTGCTAAAATATATATATATATATATATATATATATATATATATATATATATATAATGTTTGGGGTTCTAAGTGAATTTCTAGCAGAAAATACAGGATTTTTACTTGTAAGCAACAAGTGTCAGAAAAGATTTAGTCTTTAAATGGTTAAACTGAGAACTCCTACACACGGAGTTCAGTTCATTGATAAGTAGAAACATTGTATCTCTTTAGCTTCTTTTATCAGACTTGACAGGCTGCCCAGAGAGGAGAGAAGTCACTCTACAGAAGACTTCAGGCAACTTTCATTGACTTCTATTACAGAAGTAATTTGCAAGTCGCGCTGAAGTTATAATCAGCCTTTTTAATCAGCACAATCAATGCCGATTAATTAAAAAACGCCAAATATCGGCCGATATATCGGTCGACCTCTAGTGACAGGTACTCTTTTTTGAAAAAATTGGGGTCTATTAGACCCTAGATCTCTCCTCTACCCTCAAAGCATCTGACCACACCAAGATCAGTGTGATGAAATGCTTTGCCAATTTCCCAAAGGCGCTGTTTATATCTGGCGAAACCGAAGTCACAAAATGCTCGTAGCTTCCGGTTTCTTAGGCCATAGAGATGATTGGAGCTGTTCTGGTCTTTGATCAGCTCAGTGGTCAGCTGGTGGAACTACTGGCTGCATTCTCAAGTTCCGTGTTGGGACAGGAGAGCCAGAGAAAACCATGGAAGATGGAGGGAGGGGGTCATTCCCTCCCACTGCTCATAAAAATAGTCTAGAGGCTAATTAGCCGCTAGGATTGCTTTTACATGAAAGCCGACCGCTGGCTAAAAAGAATGATACCAAGATGATGCCTAAACCTGCAGGCATCATTCTGGTATAACCAATCAAATTCCAGCAACATACCAGTACGTTGCTGGTCCTTGTTGGGCATACATTGTAATGTTCTTTTTTTCAGCCTGTGGGCTGAACAAAAAAAAGAGCCCACCATTAGAATACCGCCCTTCATCCACCCACTTCTAATGATGGGCATACATGCACTATTTTCTTTTAACTGTGGTGGTGAAATCACCTCCTACAGCGATGAAATCGCTGATTTATGTATCGTGGGAGCAAACGCTGTTGCTGTCAAGATAAATAAATTATTGCTGTAGCTGAATGGCGTACCTGCTAAGCAAATGATGGTTAACAATAAAACAAAGTAACATTACAGTATAACAGTAGGACTTACCATACCTGCAAAGCAAATACAATAAAACATAGTAAAAATAAAACATTTTTTAACGCAATCTGTGCATAAAAAATATATGCCGAAGCATGGGGGCATCCACCCCTAATGTTAGGAGCAAATCGCTCTTCTACCCCTGCCCCCATGCTTCGGCATATATGCTCTTTTTTCTAACTGTGGTGGTGAAATCACCTCTGACAGTGCTGGAGTCACGGCTTCATGTATCATGGGAGCAAACGCTGTCGCTGTCAAGATAAATAAACCTGTGCTGCAGCTGAATGGCGTACCTGCTAAGCAAATGATGGTTAACAATAAAACAAACATTACAGAGAACGATCGATATAGAACAATAGTGAGCGAACAGTAGAGCAGAGAGCGGACAGTAGAGAGCGGACAGTAGAGAGCGAACATAAGAGAGAGAACAATAGAGAGAGAGAAGAAAAATACAACCACAACTATTTTTGGCTTTTTTATTTTTTATTTTTTTGTGTGTGTGTTTTTTTTTTCACTTTTATAAAAACTGTAAAAAAAACTATAAACTAAATGTTGCAGATTAGGGTCTCTCAAAATGTGATGGCTAGCACATCTTTCGAGACCCTGAGACCCTTTGTACGTGTGCCTATGACTGCGTAGTACCCTACGTTAATGCTCAACTAGTGTGTGATAGCGTTCGAAACAGTCACCAATGCAAAGACCAGGTTGGTCAAGACAGGAGGGACAATAAAAGCGGGTGTCATGCCTAAATCCACGCTTTCTACAGACACAACAACTTCTTTGGGGTGTTCTTTGGGTAGGGGTACCAGAGAGGACATGCAGGAAAATGCCTTTCATGCAGCAGGCTTACTGCATTTGCGTTGGGAAGTTGGGCCAGAGCACCGTCTGGAAACAGAAGGGCTCTGATGATCTCTTCCTGGAATTTAAGGAAGAATCCAGATCATCCTGAAGCTTTGTATAGCACAAAAGCATTCAGTAAAGCCAACTGAAATAAATAAACAGACACTTTTTTTTACCAGCGTCTGGCCTTACGGGCAATTAGGTACGGCGCCAACAACTGGTCATTGAGGTCCACCCCTCCCATATTTTGTTTATATTCGTGGACACAGAGGGGTTTCTCCACAACACCAGTAGGAATTTGGACTGTCGTGTCTGCATGAAGGGAGGAAAGAATGAAAACATTCTTATTATCCCTCCACTTCACTCCGAGCAAGTTATTACACTTCAAGCAGGCTCTCTCCCCCAGCCTAAGACGGGAATCTACAAGTCGCTGGGTAAAGCCCCGGCGATTAGATTGCACGGTGCAACATGCTCCAATTACACTCTCGTGTAATAATTGTCCACATACAAGTGGTACCCCTTTCCGAATAAGGGTGACACCAAACAATTTTACCAGCGCTCCCTATGTAATCTGGGTAGTTTGATGGCTACGTGACTATCTCTTCCCTCGTAAACCATAAAAGTATATGTATAGCCTGTGGCCCTGTCACAGAGCTTATACATCTTGACCCCGTATCTAGCACACTTGCTGGGAAGATACTGTTTGAATGACAAGCGGCCAGAAAACTTATTCAGGGACTCATCAATGCAGACAACTTGTTGGGGAGTAAACAAGGCTGCAAAACGTTGGTTGAAGTAGTTTACGAGGGGCCGAATTTTGCAGAGCCAATAAAATTCCGGGTCACCCCAAGGACGACAGAGTTCATTATTGTTGAAATACATGAACCACAAGATCTGCTTGTATCATGTCCTGGTCATGGAGACAGAGAACACGGGCGTATGGTGAATTGGGTCAGTGGACCAATATGACTGCAACTCACTTTATTTAGTTATGCCCATGAGGAGGGATAGGCCCAGGAAGGTCTTAAATTCAGAGACCGTAATTGGTCTCCAATCTCTGGCAAGGGTCAGCTGGGGATTAGCGGCGGCAATGAATTGATGAGCATATAAATTGCTTTGGTCCACAATAGATCTATAGAGATCTTCTGTGAAAAACAGCAAATTAAAATAAAGTGTCGTAAAATCAACTGTTTCCACCTGAATTCCAGGTTGGCCAGTGAATGGGGGAAGTACGGGTGCTGCGGAAGTGGTGGGTTCCTAATTAGGATTGGCGAATGCAGCAGGAAGGGCACTATGGGCTCGATGGGCCTATATTTGTCTTCTTTTTGGTGGCAGCCGGACACTACTCATGCTTGCCAACCTGCTAGCTTGAACTGCACTTATGGGACTCGCCACATCACCACGTGATACTGCAGTGCTGCTTGAACAGGATGTACTGGGCAGCTGGTGCTTGCCAGTTCACTAGAAGGAATAGCGGCGCTAGTACTGGCTCTCTGCTCCATATGAGGGACCTGCGGTTCTTGCACCTCAATGACAGCAGAAGAAGATGCGCATGCGCGCCTGATGTAGCATGATGGCGATTCACCTGCCTGTGCCATTCTGCCGCTGTATAACTGCGGCGGATGGTCGGCAAGAGTTTAAGGGTGGCTGAATGGCCTGGAACAAAGCCCGATTGAGCCTGGTGAAGGATTTTCACATCAACGTTGATGAGGGATATGGGCTTATAAGAACCTGGAAGAAGGGCATCTTTTCCCTTTTTGGCAATGAGTTTGATGTGTACTTGGAAGCCAGAAGGCTTATATGGGCCTTCTGCCCATATCGCCTTGTAGACATGGCACAGGGTGTCAGGAATGAAGTCCAGTGTTAGTTTGTAGAATTCAGCGGATAACCCATTGGGGGCCGAGAGCTTTCCCTGTAGAGATAGATTTAATAGTAGAACATATGTCTTCAGAGGTGATGTAAGCATTTAAGGTCTCAATCTGATCGGGGACAAAGTGGGCAGATTTGTTCCCACGAGTAGTTTGGACGCCGCTTCTGTATCTATAGGGTCTTTCGAATAGAGGGAGGGTGCCTCCGACAGCTGGGATACAGGATAGAGTCAAGGCACGGTGGGATAGGCGAAGAGATTCACTGGCTCTCAAATATTGTAGACGAGTTTGCTTTTTGAATTGAGAAGTGTAATAGATGATGCACCCTCTGAGAAAGGCTTTCCCTGCCTCCGGAACCAAATTGGGGGAAAAGAGATTGGCTCCGTTGGTTTAGGCGAATTCAGTCCAGGCAGCATGCAGGGGAGACTTAAAGTCAACGTTATCCACCAAGAAAGAGGGGAAGCGCCAGGTACCTGCACCATAATGGGATGAGAGTCCTGAAACCTGGATGCTGATGGGGAATGGCCGGAAATTACCATATCCTCAATGGACGAGGAGGACACCAAGGGGAGTACACCCGACGAGGAAAAAAATAATCAATGCGACAGAATGAGTTGTGAGGGGGAGGTGAATTCCCTATCGGTGGGGTGTGTGGTGCACCAAAAATCCGTGAGGTGAAGAGCGATGGTCGAATGTAGGGGTGTCTGCTGATGGGGATCGAGTTACAGGTCCGGGGTACAGTCTTCAGTCCAATGCGTAACTGAATTGAAATCCCCCATTAAGATGGAGAGATTCAGGGATTTGTAGGACCCATGAAGTTAGATCCTGGAATAAAGACTGTCCCGGGGAGTTACGTTAGAATTTTGGGTGATATGAACATCCATGTTGACTCCCCCTCCTGCCATTTTGCAGCTGAATTTCTTCAATTACTGGATTGTTTTAATCTAAAACAACTTATTGATGTCCCCACACACACTAGGGGGCATACCTTGGATCTGGTCATTACAAACTCTGCTCCTCTCGCCAACCTGCAGGTGTATGATCTAGGGGTGTCTGATCATAAGGTCATTTCCATGGATTTGCCATCTCTACCCAGCCTCTACAAGATTAAGCAGAATATCTGTTTCAGAAACTTAGAACTCTTGGCAGTAGACTTTCAGCATCTTTCCACATATTTTTCATCAACTGACGAAGCAGTGGATTATTATAACAGTCAACTTAGCAGCCTTTTGGACCTCCATGCCCCTGTTAAGCAAGAACAGTTACCTTCACCCGCTCAGCTCCCTGGTTCACAGATGAGCTTCATAAGATGAAGGCAGCAGGGTGGGTCCTTGAGCGGCGCTTCAAAGCATCTGGCCTCACTATCCACATACAAATTTATCGGGAGCATCAACAAAAATATGCACAGTCCCTCAAAGAGGCAAGGTCACAGTTTTACTCCAATGCCATCAGAAATAGCCCAGGAAACTCTAAGCAGATTTTCTCCACTCGAAACCACCTTCTTAAACCAAAATCCCCTCCACTTTTTGCCCTTACAGAAGAGCAGTGCAATAAATTCATGGATTTTTTCACATCAAAAATTGCACATATTCGCTCTGCTCTTTCTGGTCCTCCCACCCAAATTGTTCCCCCGACATATATAGTCACCCAATCCTGAGGTGTCATCAGAAGAGGTGCTGAACATTGTCAGGAAGATGAAACCCTCCACCTGTCCCCTGGACCCTTTCCCAACCTCCCTGGTAAAAACTCATATCACTGTCCTAAGTCCCCTGATCACCGCTGCTACAGTGCCTTGCAAAAGTATTCACCCTCCTTGGCTTTTTACCTATTTTGTTACATTACAGCCTTTAGTTCAATGTGTTTTTTAATCTGAATTCTATGTGATGGATCAGAACACAATAGTCTAAGTTGGTGAGGTTAAATTAGAAAAATATATACATAAAACTGTTTTTCTGAAATAAAAAACTGATAATTGGCATGTGCGTATGTATTCACCCCCTTCGTTATGAAGCCCATAAAAAGCTCTGGTGCAACGAATTACCTTCAGAAGTCACATAATTAGTGAAATGATGTCCACCTGTGTGCAATCTAAGTGTCACATGATCTATCATTACATATACACACCTTTTTGAAAGGCCCCAGAGGCTGCAACATCTAAACAAGAGGCACCACGAACCAAACACTGCCATGAAGACCAAGGAACTCTCCAAACACGTAAGGGACAATGTTGTTGAGAAGTACAAGTCAGGGTTAGGTTATAAAAAAATATCCAAATCTCTGATGATCCCTAGGAGCACCACCAAATCTATCATAACCAAATGGAAAGAACAGCAAACCTGCCAAGAGACGGCCGCACACCAAAACTCACAGACCGGGCAAGGAGGGCATTAATCAGAGAGGTAGCACAGAGACCTAAGGTAACACTGGAGGAGCTGCAGAGTTCCACAGCAGAGACTGGAGTATCTGTACATAGGACGACAATAAGCCGTACGCTCCATAGAGTTGGGCTTTATGGCAGAGTGGCCAGAAGAAAGTCATTACTTTCAGCGAAAAACAAATTGGCACGTTTTGAGTTTGTGAAAAGGCATGTGGGAGACTCCCAAAATGTATGGAGGAAGGTGCTCTGGTCTGATGAGATTAAAATTGAACTTTTTGGCCATTAAAGAAAACGCTATGTCTGGCGCAAACCCAACACATCACATCACCCAAAGAACACCATCCCCACTGTGAAACATGGTGGTGGCAGCATCATGCTGTGGAGATGTTTTTTCAGCAGTCGGGACTGGGAAACTGGTCAGAGTTGAGGGAAAGATGGATGGTGCTAAATACAGGGATATTCTTGAGCAAAACCTGTACCACTCTGTGTGTGATTTGAGGCTAGGACGGAGGTTCACCTTCCAGCAGGACAATGACCCCAAACACACTGCTAAAGCAAGACTTGAGTGGTTTAAGGGGAAACATCTAAATGTGTTGGAATGGCCTAGTCAAAGCCCAGACCTCAATCCAATAGAAAATCTGTGGTCAGACTTAAAGATTGTTGTTCACAAGCGCAAACCATCCAACTTGAAGGAGCTGGAACAGTTTTGCAAGGAGGAATGGGCAAAAATCCCAGTGGTAAGATGTGGCAAGCTCATCGTATTGACTTTAGGGGGGTGAATAGCTATGCACATTGACTTTTTCTGTTATTTTGTCCTATTTGTTGTTTGCAACATCTTCAAAGTTGTTGGCATTTTATGTAAATTAAATGATGCAAATCATCAAACAATTCATGTTAATTCCAGGCTGTGAGGCAACAAAACATGAAAAATGCCAAGGGGGTGAATACTTTTGCAAGGCACTGTATAAATCATTCCGTCCAAACTGATCACATTTTAAAAAATGCCATTATCAGACCATTGCTCAAAAAACCCACTCTTGATCCAGAAGTCCTATCAAACTATAGGCCAATCTCTAATCTCCCTTTCATATCAAAAGTACTTGGGAAAGCAGTTGCCACTTACCTTCAGGACCACCTCAAACATAATAACCTCTTTGAAAAATTTCAGTCAGGATTCCGCTTTGCTCACAAAACAGAGACTGCCCTCATCAGAGTTACAAATGACCTCCTCATATCATCCGATGCTGGCTATCCCTCCCTTCTCATTCTTCTGGACCTTTCGGTTGCATTTGATACTGTTGACCATGGCATTCTTTTAAACAGGCTCCACCTCACTGTACTAAATGACACAGCTCTTAGTTAGTTCAAATCATATCTCACAAACTGGACAAAATACATCTCCCTTGGCCACTTTAAATCAAATCCACATACAGTTACTTGTGGTGTCCCCCAGGGGTCAGTCCTTGGCCCCATCCTTTTCATCCTCTACCTTACCCCCCTTGGCCAAGTCATCAGCCGCCATAAAATTTCAATCCACTGCTATGCCAATGACACACAGCTATATGTAAATGCAACAGCTGAAACTCCACCTTCACAGTCATTCCTATCGGTACTTACTACCTGTCTGAAGGAGATAAAGGTATGGATGGAGCACAACTTTCTTCAACTAAACAGTTCCAAAACTGAAGTCATCCTGATTGGCATTCCTCATCAGACCAAATCATCATCCATAACCAGCATCACCTTTTCTGTTTCTAACATAACTTTCTCATCAATAGTTACATATCTTGGTGTAAAAATGGACTCCCAACTCACTTTTGAAACCCATGTATATCAGCTATGTAAGACCTCTTTCTACCACCTTCATAACATCTCTAAACTCTGTCCCATTCTCTCCCTCTCAAATGCCGAAAAGCTGGTTCATGCTTTTGTCTCCTCCAGACTGGACTACTGTAACACACTTCTCATTGGGATTCCTAGAAAGAGTCTGCAGAGGCTTCAGTACATCTAAAACTCTGCAGCAAGGATCCTGATGAGAGTGCGGAAACATGAGCACATTACCCCATTCAAAGAAAATAAGAGGAAAAAGACGCAGTCGCAGTTGCTGCTACTGCCGACTCCCGTCTTGACCCCCCCAGGAAGGGAAAAGAGAGTGGGACTATTGCGGTACTCGATTATTGGTAAATAGTGATTGGTATAAGGATAAATTAAAAAACTTTGTAAAATTTCAATTTTTAATCAAAAGAAATGATAAAATTACAGTTACAAATACAATTGTAATTACAAACAACATCATCATAAAAGGGAAATACCACACAATCAAACAGTGGATTCCGCAATGTTTGGATGAGAAGTGCGTGTAGAGCTTTAAATCTCGACCGGTTTCGCGGTTCAACACCGCTTCCTCAGGAGAAGCATATCTAGAACATGATGACATCAGAACAACAGGTTGTATGTTGGGTGTAATAATGAGAATTACAAATGTCACACAGGACTACTAAGTGGCACAAAAGCATCAGGGGTGGTCACCAGTCAATAATATACTACATTGGAACATTTCAAATTGGACATTGGAGGAAGGGAGGGGAAGGGGAAAAGGGGGGGGGAAGGGGGGGGAAGGGGGGGGGGAGGGAAGGAAGGGGGAAAAAAGGGGGAGGGAGGAAGGAGAATAATGGGGGAAAAAAGGAGGGGAGGGAAAAGGGAAAAAAGGGGGGGGGAGGAAAAAGGGGGGAAGGGACAGGTGGGGGGGGGACTTTTACTGGGTCCTGTATACCCATGGAGACCGCCTAACTGGGTGAGCTTGTCCTTATTTTTACTTCATTTTTATGATGTATTTGATAGCTGTTGTAAACAATGCAGCTGCAATGATTTAACGTATATAAACGTATATGCTGAAACCATGTTACATCATGTTCTAGATATGCTTCTCCTGAGGAAGCGGAGTTGAACCGCGAAACCGGTCGAGATTTAAAGCTCTACACACACTTCTCATCCAAACATTGCGGAATCCACTGTTTGATTGTGTGGTATTTCCCTTTTATGATGATGATGTTGTTTGTAATTACAATTGTATTTGTAACTGTAATTTTATCATTTCTTTTGATTAAAAATTGAAATTTTACAAAGTTTTTTAATTTATCCTTATACCAATCACTATTTACCAATAATCGAGTACTGCAATAGTCCCACTCTCTTTTCCCTTCCTGGGGGGGTCAAGACGGGAGTCGGCAGTAGCAGCAACTGCGACTGCGTCTTTTCCCTCTTATTTTCTTTGATTATGATCCTTGGGATGATGGTACTTATATCCACTATCAATTACTGTATATTGTAACTTAGGCCGCGATAGTTTTTTCACATTACCCCATTCTTCAGTCTCTCCATTGGCTTCCTGTCTCCATCAGGATTGAGTACATGGTTTCTCTCCTCACACATCAATGTATCCATGGACATGCCCCCCCCCACCTCAAAGAACTTCTCAAACCATTAAACACAATACGTACCCTCTGCTCCTTTCACTAAAACCTTCTTCATATACCCAGAACTAGACTCAGGACAATGGGAGACAGGGCCTTTTGTGCAGCTGCCCCGCTCCTGTGAAATGCCCTACCTGACACCTTGAGGGCTCCTCAATCTACTGACTGTTTTAAAAAAGGTCATAAGACATTTCTTTTTAGCAAAGCTTTTTGTCCCTTTTAGATGTTTGTTTCATCGTATAAATTGCTAATTTTTCTTTTTTGTCTTTAACTTGTAGCACTTTGAGATCTTTTGATGAAAAGCGCACTATAAATAAAATGTATTATTATTATTATTATTCGTTGAATAAACGTTAGAGAGGCAAAGTCACGATTGCCAATCGTTAAATGGAGAGTAAGTCTGCGACCGACCAAACCCGACTCAGTTGAGCAGATTGTGTAGTGAAGCTTTTTATGGGGTAGAATGGCCACGCCGCACCTTTCCCACCCACAGCTTACAGAGGCAAGAGAGATCATCCGCACCCAGGTGCATCTCCTATAGTAGGGCAACATTCGCCCACAACCGCTTTAGGGGCCTCACAATTTGCATACCCTCATGTGGGGAGCGTAGCCCCTTAACATTCCAAGAGATTACCCTTAAGTGATCCCCAGCATCCGAGGGTGCCATGTCTGTAGCGAGTGATGGAGGAGAGGTCGCCCGAGCAGGGGTAAAGCCACCACCGGGATTGCCCCCTCAGATCCAGTATCACCGTGATTTTGGTAGGTTCCTAAAAAAGACATATTGAGACAAAAGAGAATATCCAACCAGAAACATAAAACAACAAATATCAGGAGGGTAAACCCCCCAAAAACACTTCAGGGACTTCACTTTTTTGCCCATGGAGTACACTCCCACGTTACCCCCGCCTAAGAGTGCTTTCTCAATTTTCATGGATGTGAAATTTCTCTGAGGAGGGGGAGGAGTGAGAGAGAGGAAGAGGAGACAGGGAGAGGTATTGAAAGAAGGGGGAAGGTAAGGGAAGAGGAAGAGGGGGGAAGAGGAGGGGAAGAGGGGGGAAGGGGGGGAAGAGAGGGGAGGTAGGAGATTTGAGCGGGGTCCAATAACATATCAGGGACAGCAGGTCCATAAGGCTAATCCATTAAGGCTAGCTACAAGTATCAGTCTGCCTAACAAAGTTGGATGGCTAGAGCCCATCACAGAGGAGTTGTCACTACAGCAAAAGCTCACAGTACATAGAGCTTAGAAGGTACGTGCTGGAACTGGAGAGTAAAAAGACAAAACGTAAAAGTAGGCTGAAGCTTGGAATCAACGGTGGACAGAACGTTCATCTGGCAGACCCGCTTGGTGGGAGGTTTCTGAGGGCTATGCCATTTTTCAGAGAACAAAGCAGTCTTCCTGGAGAGGCTCGGCTCATGGGATAGGGATTCTTTTGTACCATGTCGGAAGGTTGCGTCGCATTAAGGTAGTTCTCTGCTTCCAGTGGAGAGGTAAAAGCTCTCCCGTGGCAGGTTGAATGTGGAGAATTTCTGGGTATGCCAGGACAAATTTAACATGATTTTTATGAAGCATGGAGCAGACCGCTGAGAAGGCCTTGCGCTGGCACATAACGTTGATGGAGTAGTCAGCAAAGAGTAGCAGTTGATGTTCGTCAACAGACAAGTTGCACACTCTGTGGAATTTTTGAAGTACAGAGTGTTTGTCCGCATAGTTAACATATCTGACAATCACCGGTCTGGGTCTGGCGAGTGATTCTGACGGCTGACCAATGCTGTGGGCATGTTCCACCAAGCAGGGGATATGTAGTCTTAGCTGTTCTGGGATGGTGGTAGAGCAGATAGTAACCATTGAGGAAGAGGAGTATGATTCTGGGAGGCCAATGATGCGCAAATTATTGTGCCTGGATCTATTTTCCAGGTCGTCCACTTTTTCCTGGAGTCCTTTTTGTACTGTGGAGAGCCTGGCTACAGTGGCAGAGAGAACAGTAGTGTCATCTTCAACAGAGGAGATCCGTTCCTCTATTTGATAGATTCTGAGGGATTGGATCTGGAGTTCTCTGTGCAGTTGCTCTAGCCCTTTAAGATCTGAATTATCTACAGCCTCAGTGACCATAGGGATGAGAAGGGCCACTGCCGCCTGGGCTATGCCAGCTGGAGATGCAGGATCCACCTAAAAGTGCGCCATGAGGGCTGGAGGGGCCCCATGTGTTTCTGCAGAATGGCTGTCAGCAGAGAGAGAAGGTACCATATTGTCTGTTGCTTGTGCTGTTTCCGCTGTGTTTACTGTGTTCAGGCACGGAGCAGGGGCCAGCAGAACCGTGGATCGTTTCACAAACCAATCCATGAGGTTCCCCAGGTAGAAGGGAGGCAGAGGAGGGGGTTACCTTAGAGGCTATGCGGTTTGGAAGTTGGCTTTGGAGGAGCGCGGTGGGAGCTGATATCTCCTGGCTCCTCTCCATGCAGCACCAGAACCGGAAGTTCCCTTTATTCCTTTTTAAATCATAATGACAACAGAAATTACCCAAATGACCCTGATCAAAAGTTTACATATCCTGGAATGTCTAGCCTTGGTACAGACACAGACAGTGGCACACACAGGTTAAAATGGTATTTAAACGTTAATTTCCCACATGTCTGTTGTCATTATGATTTAAAAAGAGTAAACACAGTTGATTGATAATAAATGGCTTCAGCCAAACACTAAGCATGGTGAAAAATGTTTTTGTGTTATCATTCATATTCTCTGAAAAATGGCCAAGAAATCATAAATTCTGCCAGGATATGAAAACTAATGAGCACAACTGTATATTTAACACAACTCCCTAAGTTTTGATGTACACAACGATCTCCACTGTGACCACCGCTCCATAAATTTTGCATATTTATATAGAACAGCAAATAATTTCATTCTTTGTAGCTATTTATTTCACCCACTCTATAAAGTTATGTAGAAAAGGTGATTTCCAATATTTTGGTATAATTGCTCTAGCGGCCATCAAAAAGAAGCATAAGAGACCCATCTAACTGTAGGTCTTGTCATAGGAACATTGTGGACTAGAAGATGGTGGGGTGTGGGTTGGGCTCAAAATTTCAAGTCCTGAGCTACTAGTCAGGCCCTAAGATTTACTTGCCACCAGTTGCCCCACCCAACCCATTCTCTGCCTCGTCCGAACCCAGCCCTAAAAACAACCTCGTAAATTAATTAATGAAATTACACTGTTAAATGTTTTATGCAGAATTAATTTACAAAAATAAATATCAACATCAACTTTAACAATATTAGCATAAAGCGCATCTGTACCCATCAGTGTAGCCTCATTAGTTCCCATCAGTGCAGCCTATCAGTGCCCATCAGTGCAGCCCCATCAGTGTCCATCAGTGCAGCCCCATCAGTGCCCATCAGTGTAGCCTCATCAGTGCAGCCTCATCAGTGCCCATCAGTGCAGCCTTAGCAGTGCCCATCAGTGCAACCTATCAGTGCCCACCAGCGCAGCTTATCAGTGCCCATCATTGCCACCTCATCAGTGGCCATCGGTGCCACCTCATTAGTGGCCATCAGTTCCACCTCATTAGTAGCCATCAGTGCCACTTCATCAGTAACCATCAGTGCCACCTCATCAGTGGCCATCAGTGAAGTTTTTCAGTGGCAATCAGTGCAGCCTATTAGTGCCCATCAGTGCAGCATATCAGTGCTGCCTTATCAGTGCAGCCCCATCAGTGCAACTTATCAGTGCCATCTCATCAGTGGCCATCAGTGCAGCTTATCAGTTTAGCCCCATCAGTGCAGCTTATCAGTGCCACCTCATCAGTGGCCATCAGTGAAGCCTCATCAGTGCCCATCAGTGCAGCCTTATTAGTGCCGATCAATGCAGCCTATCAGTGTAGCTTTATCAGTGTCCATCAATGCAGCCTATCAGTACCCATCAGTGCAGCCTCATAAGTTTCCATCAGTGCAGCATATCAGTGCTGGCTTATTAGTGCAGCCTCATCAGTATCCAACAGTGCAGATTTTCAGCGGTCATCATTGCTTATCCATGCCTATTAATGCAGTCTATCCATGCCCATCAGTGCAGCCTCATCAGTGCCCATCAGTACAGCCTCAACCATGCCCATTAATGCAGTCTATCACTGCATGGGGATCACAGAAGGAGAGCTGGCTTCCTTTCTGGGACTACCTTTTTATATTTTCTTGTGTTTAATGTTTTTTTCCTTTTAATTCACATTTTTACTTTTTTAGTTTCTGATAGCTTAAAAATATAGGTATGGGTTTACTGCTTTAGGTTTAAGTTTTTGTGGGGTTATATTTTATTCTAATTTAATTTTGCTTGAGCCTTTCAATTTTTGTGGTGATCAAGCCACACCATATACAGTAGAGGCAAGGCATGCCTGTCTTTGCTTTAAGAGAGTGGTGGTGCTTTATAACTAAAGTGCATATAGGAGGCATTTTCATGGCTTGAAAATATTTTTCTTTTTCCTCCTTTTAGGCATAGGACAGTCACTTTTCTTCAACTGTTGCAAATGTGCCCTCTCTCCCCCACCTACCACTTCAGATAATTATGTAATAGCCCTCCAAACTGATTATGAAGGAGGAAACTGAATTACTTCAGCAAACCATCAGTCACTGTAGACATATTAGAGAGAGGACGTTAGGAAGGAGCATCAATTGCCAGCATTGTTCTTGAAGCTGCAATTTACTATTAAGTGGGCTCCAGTGATGAGGAGAAAAAGTATTAAGATGTAGCCTGTACATGGGTGTCACAGTTTGTAGAGGAGTAAATTGGGGCAGAGTCAACACAGCAATAAAGAAGGATTTTGTCCAAAAGAAGGGCAGTTCTGTTCAACCAGATGGTGCTGCTCCATAGATACTGGCCAGCTATCCCCAGGACCAGTCCACAGAGTGCTACAGTATGGACCTTTTTTCACACATCTGTTGCCAACAGCATCTTTGTGGTCTGCAGCCTCTGCCTGTAGTGTATTAGCCATCATAAAGCTACCACATGCTTAAGGAGACACTTGGATCTGCATATAAAAACAGTTGTAACATGCCCCCCAAACCTGTAATCTGAAGGCTTTATGCAATTTCAATGTAGGTGTCAAAACCACACGAAAAGATTATCTCCCTGCTGTATGTGATTTTTTTAATTTTATTTTTTGTTATTGGTGCCCCCAATAAAGCTGGGAGTGTATTTAAAAAACCCATGTAAGCCTTAAATTGATGGCAGTAAATGGGTTAAAAGCAGTTGCTAAATTCTCAGGGATCAAAACCAGCCAAATGAAAACTGTAAAAAAGAGTAAGACAGAAACATATTTAGGAGTATAGACAGTAGTAGTTTTCCGAGTCAAAAGTCAAAACCAAAACAAATAGCAAACCCATTCAAACATATTCTTACCAGCTGTAAATGAGCTTTAAAACTAGCCATCACTGACCTCTCTAACTTCATGTTCTGTTAAGTAGTTAATTCTCAAAGAGCCCCAAAGATTATAACAAAGACTCTAACACCAATATTTTTCTTTTCACAAAAATGAGGTGTGATTTTTAGTGCCACTGTTGTGACATAAGAAAATACATTTCTCCACAAGTCATGCAGATACAGAGGTGAATAAGGGCTTGTTTTAAAAGTATTTTTCCTGTTTGTTCAGAACATGTAAATACATTAAGTAAAACTACAAAGCACACTGTGAGATAACAAACTTATCATACTTGCAGGTGTAGAAATAAAGTGTTATAAACTGTATATAAATTATAGAACAGCAATAAAAAGACCTTAACATGTACAAATAGTGCTAATATATAAATATACAAGTACAACTTCAGTGCAAAAGTGCAAACATGTAATAAATAAGTTCAATAAAGTGCAAAAAGTTAATTCACAGCAGCGCTCCACCCAAACAGCATAGGGGACAGGATAACACTCACTACAGATTTCTACATTGCATGTGCCCCCCCCCCCCCGCCCCCCCCCAAAAAAAACAGGGTGATATCACCATGCATAGCTCTGTCCTATTAATTTAATCACTAACTGACATAATTAGGAGCTCAGCTCTTATAATGGTTTATGTTTATCTGTATAAAAAGTTTACCAGAATTTACAAATAGTTTTTTTTTTTTTATACCTGCTCATATGTACTTGATATGTGCTTGTACTTTATGCTGCTGAAATCATTGTCAACTTGAATATAGCCAAAATCCTTTGTGAGATAACTATTATATACCATACAGTGAAAAGATTCATTTTATATATATATAAAAATAATTATTTACATCTGTACAATAAAACCTCTAACCATAAATGGTTTCTTTTCTTTCTTATTGTAGTCGCTTGACATGTAAAATATATGCTATTGAACATACTATACCTGTTTGTATGGTACAAAGGCAAAATCTAAAGTTGAATGACTTACAACTGGAACATATTATTTGTTAAAATTGCCTTGGTCTGCTTTTCTTTTCACCACTGATTGTGCTCACTGGGTCACCAAGAGAAAACCGAACAGGTTTGATACATGTTGCCATGACAATGAATTAAGCAGTAGCATAGAATGAGGTTTATAAGTGTCTGTCCCAAGGAAGGCTCTTTTACTTTTTTGTGGTGGCAAGAAGTAGCTTTTGTCTACAAAACTGCAAATTCTGAGCCTGTTTTGCCATTGAAGAAATAAATCAGATCTGAATATATGTAATATTTTCTGTTTATGTCCAATCACCTTATCTTCACTCATGCAGTAAGAGATAATCCATAAATGTTGGATCATATGTCAGGTAAGAGAAATTAAGAAACAATAAAAGTTTCAGCCATTTATTTTAATTAAATATATCACATACATTTTATTTTATTGTTACTGACCTGCTTACATAAACTAAATGTGACACTGGTGGGCTATCTATATTGTTTGAGAGATTCCATTACTGTATGACATTTAAAGTCAGCTAATGAAAGTGAAATAAACTCTACCACCAGTTATAAATATTGAAAGTGGTCTTGCTCTATTCCTTGATCTATGCTTGAATAATAAACATAATAACCATAACATTCATGTTGTGAATGGTGAATAAACAATAAAAAAAAAAAAATAATTGACAAATGTGATGTCCAATATCTTTTTTTTCACAAAAGTTTATTGAAACATAAGGAAAAAATACATAAACAACTGTAGTACAGGTATACATGGGTAACAGCAACATAAGTAATGTACAGAAAATAATATGCATTGTTAATCCAATATATGTTGTATATATTTTCTTCCGGATCTGATAAAAAGAAACCAGGTGAAGGATAATCTGAAAGCTATGTATGTCATATGAATTACCCAGCAGAATCATCACCCTTAGGGCTGGTGGTGCGCATTTATAAGAATAGCTTGCTATTGTTGGGTTATTTTTATCTTGTACATGTGTCTTAAGGATATGTCAGGGTAAGTAATTCTATAATTATATTGGGTAGTAGCTGGATAAAGACATGTCTCGAGGGCATATAAGCTGGTTTATTGTGTGGTTCTATGAGGGCAATGGAGCACTTTATTTCTATATAAGCAAAATCTGTAGGATTGTGGCCATCGGACTTCTAACAGTCCTACTACACCTGTGAAGTGAATCCACTAGCAGTTCCTGAAAATTGGGAACAATGAGGGAGTTCCCTCAAAGGTAAATTAAGTGTGCTAGAACAGGGATAAGGGAAAGGGAAAGAATGGGTGAGTTTGTGTATTTCTGTCTTTCTCCATCATCCCTTTGTTGTGATCTCAATAGGGATATCATTGTAAAATTGTAAAAGTGCGGCATATTCTGTTGCGGTTTAAAAATGTTGCCAGCAAGCCCATGGAATGAGGTGGAAGAGTCATGGGCTTGATGGACAAGCTCCTCCATCACAGCTATTTTGTTCACCCGTTTAATCCGGTCCACTATTGTAGTGGGGTGGGGAGATTTCCAGTGTACCAGAATACTCATTTTGGCAGCAATGATATGGTGTAGGGCAAGTGAGCGGTGATAAGATTTTCTAGATATGGAGGAATGATGCAAAAGTAGTTGGGCTGGCGTGAAGTCAAGTTTGAGAGAGGTGATGTGAGTGATGAGTCGGCAAACTTCGGTCCAAAACTTTTGGATCATGGGGCACTCCCACTAGATAAGTAATAGGGAGCCCTCTTGTGCTTGGCACCTCCAACACATGGATGGAATCAGGGGGTTCATTTTGTGTAGTTTGAGTGGAGTTTGGTACCATCTTGCTAAAATTTTGAATCCATTTTCCTGTGCAGAAACATTAACCGAACCTTTGTGGACATGTGAGTATATTTTTTCCCATTCTTCTTCAGAAAGGTTTAAGGAAAGGTCTTTTTCCCACTGCATGGTTGCTAGGTTGAATTTAGTTGTGCATTCAGTGAATAAAAGGTCATATATGATGGATATCAAGTGTCTCTGTGGCTCTGAGTTTGTGCAAAGCTTTTCAAAGGGTGTTTTTTGTCTCAAAAGGACTGTTCGTGTCTTAGGGTCATTAAGGAATTGTTGAAGTTGAGTGTACGCCCAGGATGGGAACTGAGGAGTGTCCGTCAATGTCACGAGTACGGACTTGGGTAGAAATACCCGTTATTTGAAAAGAACTGACCTGTTCTGAAGTCTGATTGTTGTCCTATATTGAGAGGGAATATGTTAAACATTCCTGGGGGAAATTTTGGGTTCTGGCAAACCGGTGTTAGCGGTCCTGGTGAAGAAGAAATTTTAAATTGTTTGCACATTTTTAGAAAGGTCCACAGAGTGTTTGCTATTAGCGGGTGTTGTTTGCATTGTTGTGGAATATGGGTCACAGCTGTCCAGGGAAGTTGCCTAAGCGGTAAATGGGAAAATGCATGTTCTATGTAAATCCATGCCTTAGTGCTTGAATGCAGGTTCCAGTCTACAACTCTCGACAGCTGACAAGCCCAATAATATTTGCGAAGGTCTGGTAGTCCCACACCGCCCGTCATTTTGGGAAGTGTTAGTCGATCATAGTTTAACCTTGGTCGTAGTTTACCCCAGATATATTCTGATGGTTGGGGGAGAGAAAAAGGAACTGTCTGTAGGACAATTTTTGGTAGAACGTTCATTTTAAAAATTGCCATTCTACCGAACCAGGAAAAGATTTCCGATGCCCACGATGTAAGGTCCTTCTGTATATTGTGAAGGATCTGGGTATAATTTACGTTATATAGGTCCGATAGGTGGGTAGGGATTTGGATTCCTAAATATGTGATTGATTTTTTATTCCATGCAAACAGGAAATTAGCTTGGCATTGTGTTAGTATCTCATTTGTCAAAGAAACGTTAAGTGCCTCCGACTTCGCAAAGTTTATCCGCAAATTAGCCAAAGTGTCGAATAAGGCTAGGTCTTTAAGAAGATTGGGGATTGTGATGTGTGGATCTTTTAAGAACAAAAGAATATCATCTGCAAGTTTGTAAGTGGTTTGTACAATTATTATGCCTTTGATATCTGGATTCTCCTTTAGGCATAGAAGCAAAGGTTCAAGGATAATTCCAAAAATAAGTGGGGATAGAGGGCAACTCTGACACGTTCCATTGGAGATGGAGAAGGCATCCGACAGGTGACCATTAACTCGTACTCTGGCCGTCGGGCCTGAATATAAAGCCATGATAAATTGTAACATACGCTCTCGTATACCAATTTTTAAAAGTATTTCTGTTATATAGTCCCATGCCACCCTGTCGAATGCCTTCTCCACATCCAAGGAAAGGAAAAAACTTTGTTGATGTGTCGAAGTCAGCCAATGATGAATATTAAAAGCTTTAAGGGTGTTATTCCTCGCCTCCCTCCCTTGAATGAATCCTACTTGATCTAGCGTAATTAGGATGGGTAGTAGGGGTATGAGCCTGTTTGCTAAAATTTTTGCGTAAATCTTAAGATCTACATTTAATAATGAGATCAGTCTATAATTGGAAACTGCAGTTGGGTCCTTGTTAGGTTTTGGGATAACAGTGATATGCGCCTTGAGGTGGTCTCGGGGTGGTGGGGTATCTGATGATAGAGTATTAAATGCCTTAATAAAATGTGCTTTAAGAGTAGCAATGAAGGTTTTGAAGTATCCTACTGTCAGTCCGTCTGGTCCCGGGCTTTTGCCTGGTTTTAGTTGTTTAAGTACAGCTTCTAGTTCAGCCATTGATAAAGGTTGTTCCAGGTCAGCTGCTTCTGTTTCCAAAAGGGGGGTTGGACAGTGTTCGGAAAGAAAATCTTTCAATACTTGATGTCTAGCTTTCATCTCCGTTTGGGAAAAGTCTGCATTAAGATTATAGAGTTGTGTGTAGTACTGGACAAACTGGTCCGCTATTTGGTTATTGTTTGTCAGTTTTTTCCTTGTTGGATCATGTATACAGTGAATTGTTGTTATGGCTTTTTTTGCGCATACCGCTCTGGCCAAGAGTCTGCCAGTTTTGTTTCCATATTCATAGAACATTTTTTGTGATAAAATAAAGTTACGTTTTGTTTTTTCTAGATCGTGAATGCTTTTAGTAAGTTGTGAGATGTGTGCCTGTTTTTCCCGTCTTTTTTTGGCTGCTATTGCCATGAATTCCCCTTGTATGGAACATTTGTGTGCTTCCCATTGAATCAATGGGGGAATTTCTGGGTAGTCGTTCTCTTTAAAGTATTGAATCAATCTGTCTTATATTGTGTGAACAGTGGGTGTATCAGTGAGCAGAGATGGGTCTAGGCGCCATATCGGGGACCGTGACTGAGTGGTTGGGAATTCTATGGACATAGTAACAGGGTGATGATCTGATATAAACATTGGCTTGATGGTCGTCTTGAGAGGAAAGGTAGATCTCTTTGAGATACAAACAGATAATCTAGTCTGAAATAGCTGTCGTGAGGTGTTGAATATAACGTGTAGTCCTTAACATTGGGATTTAGGGTGCGCCAGGAGTCATGTAGTGACAGTTCTTGGAGGAGTTTTTTAATGACACGAAGTGCTTTGAAAGGTAATTTAGAGGTGCCAGAGGATGTATCAATTAGGGGATTCAATGGGATATTAAAATCTCCGCCCAATAGCATCCTTCCTGATAGCTTGCAAGTTTTTGTAGAGCGTTTCTTATGTTGGGGGCGTAAATGCTGGCTATAGTAATACTTTTGCCATGCAGTGATCCCTTGATGAACAGATATCTGCCATCCACATCTGAGAGAGAGTCTGAAAGGGACAGTGTTTTGCAATAAGAATAGAAACCCCTTTGGTTTTGGTCTCTCTAGATGTTGTGTGTGTTGCCGAAGGGCAATAGGAATTTTACAATTTTGGGATGGAGTCTGCTTTAAAGTGAGTTTCTTGAAGGAGTACTATATCTGCCCTGAGATTGTGCATGGAACGTAGTACTTGTGAGCATTTTTCCGGTATGTTGAGACCTCGTACATGAAGGGAAACAAGTTTTGCACTATTGTAATTGTGTGAGGCCTTTGAATTTGTTGTTTTGTGTGTGGCCATGTTGCGGTGGGGTTTACACCGTTCTGTTGGTTCTCTGATAGCTACCTGTACACACTACTGTGTGGGGGTTAGAATACTGGAAAATTAAGTTAAATCCCTTCTAGGGTTAATATCTCTGGGTTAGGAGCTTTTGTGTGTGAACAGGGTTAGGGAAGGGTAAGCAGGGGGGATGAGTGTAACAAAAATTTAAGCCCTGTGAAGGATCAGGGACTGTGATCCGCTAAAGCGAAGTAGTAAGTAATTAAGAGATCTATACTATATCCGGGGCTTTGCGAGTCCTGCTCGCTTATCCGAGGTGGTATCACACCTGTATGCAGGCGAATCCAGAGGGGGTCAGTGGTATGCAAAGCAATTGTAATCAAAAAGAAATTTAGAGTACGGTCTGAGATTTGTACCACTGTGAGGAAGGAGAGGTCGAAGATGGTGTAGAATGAAACCTTTCAGAATGTGTCATGTCCCGCTGACAGGGAGTGTAACATGCAATCTATTGGGGAGGTAAGATAAATGCAATTGTAGTGCATCTTTTAAAATTAGGAAATTTGTGTGTTGTATAGATTCTCTCTCAGAAACCTAAAAGCGTGTTCCCGAGAGTGTTCCTGTGATATGGTAACAACTGCTAGGTTATAACTTGATGCATCAAGATGTTGGGAGCTAGAACACAGTCTCACAACACTTGGATGTGTTTATAAGAGTGACGTGTTCATAGTTTCAGTTTGAAAGACAGCCTCTAAAATCAATAACATTGAAACTTATAAACCTTAAAACATAAAAGGATTGTAATTGACTGGTTAGAAAAGGCATTCACTTTATAACAGACAACATAACAAAAACTATTTCTACTGAGATCTATTGACTTCCAGTGGCCTGTTTGTTTCACGCATCTAGCGTCTGGTTATTATGCAGGAGCTCTATCCATGTCTTCGGGTTAATGTGTATTACCTTATCTAACTGTTATAACTTGTTATGTTGCAACCAGGGTTACAAATAGTGTGCGGATTACACCAGTTGCATTGATATTTTGAAAGGTTACAGTCTGGAGTTTCTATTCGTCATGTGTCAATTAGATATGGGTGTAGGCATGCATGTCGTTTGTGGAATAAATCACTGGTTTCATCAGATGTTATGTGGTACATTGTTGATTGATGACAATAGTGGTAGCTAGCCATAATATGGGTGGCAGCAGTCATTATTCCTGAATTACTGGCTAGTCGTATGAAGGAGTCTTTGGGGTGGGGTGGGAATTGTCTGTATTCAAAAACTAAGTTATGTCACTTAGCCTGGTCATCTAGTTCCCCTAAACTAAAGTGTTCGGAATCATTACTGCTGAGGCCTGACAAAATTCCTCCTGATTTCAGCGTGGGTGTTCTAGGTCATAGATTATTAAAAGAAATCCTGTACTGACAAATTGCAACACATTATTTGTAAAGTACGATGAGATGGGCTTGGATAGTCTACCTCTCACTCCACTTGGAGATCCATGTGGGACATCCATACAGTATGCCTGGGGTGTTGTAGTGTTTGGCAGGGTAAACCATCGTCTGTATATAGGTAACTCTAATGCTGCATACACACAGTCAGATTTTCCGACGGGAATTGTTCGATGGGAGCCTATTGTCGGAAATTCAGACTGTGTGTAGGCTCCATCGGACACTTTCTGTCTGAATTTCGGACAACCAAAATTTGAGATCTGAATCTCAAATTTTCCGACAACAATATCCGTTATTGGGAATTTCGATCGTGTGTACACAATTCCGACCACAAAATTCCATGCATGCTCGGAATCAAGCAGAAGAGCCGCACTGGCTATTGAACTTCATTTTTCTCGGCTTGTCGTACGTGTTGTACGTCACCACGTTATTGACATTCAGAATTTCCAACAAGATTTGTGTGACCATGTGTATGCAAGACAAGTTTGAGCCAACATCCTTGGAAAAAAAAACAAACATGGATTTTGTTGTTGGAATGTGCGATAGTGTGTACGTGGCATTATGGTTAAAACTGCCTAAATTATAGTGTGAACCTGCTGCAGGATTGCATCTCCAGTTAGGATCGTGCTGGTCTCCCCTTTTTGGCTCTTTTAGGCATTGTTTAGGAAGAGGAGAGGAGGTGGTAGAGAAAATGGAGTGGAGTGTGTTGTGTGCTATACTCAGTGGATCTACAGCATGTCATCCAAGCCCATTTATCTGGGACATCTCTCTATTGATATTTAGTGCATGTGGTAGGATTAAAGTTTGGCCGTTGACTTGCAGTCATTACCTCAATGTGTCTAGAGCGCTTACCAGATCCCGAAGGGGGTAAATTCCCTATTCAGTACTTAGTTGTGGGGGTGATCAGATTCTTTAGAAGAATGGATAGGAATGAGTGATCAAGAAAGAGCGTATTCCTCTCATCTATATGATAGTAAAGCCGAGGAGTCTGTAAGGGGAACAGCGAACAGTCTGTACCTAGGGAAGCAAAGTTAAAACGGGGGGTAAAAGTTCAACTTAACTTGTAAGTGAATGCCTTTCATTGTAATCTTGAAGTGTGTGGTCCTTAGCGATCCCGCCTGGATCTGCGGATTTGTGGAGGTTTCGTCGGCTGTCAGCAGGGAGTGAATGCATTCCTGGATGATGGTTACTGGCTTCCGAGGGTGAACGATGTCTGCGATAGTGGATGTCCTGTGTCTCCATCGGTTTCAGGTCTGGTGGATGCCGAGGGAGCAGATGTTGTGCAGAACTCCGCATACCACTCGGGTACCTCCGTGATCGGTATCCCCAGAGTGTCGCAGAAATGCTGGAGATCTTCTGGTACTCTGAGAAGTGCGGTGCGGCCTTGTGTGGTTGCGGATAGGCCAAAGGGAAACTTCCATTAGTAAGTGATGCCCTTGGTGTGGAGTACCATTAAGAGAGGTTGAAGTTCCCTTCTGCGTTGTAATGTGATACTCGACAGATCCTGGAAGAGGCGGATCTCCACGCCATTATGGCGGACCGGTACAGTGACTCATGCTCGCCTCAGAACCTCTTCTTTCAGACGGTAATCTACTATGCAGCAGATCTGGGTGGGTCTTCAGCTTTTCCTTTTGGTCTTAGGGCACAGTGAATCCGTTTCATAACTATCGGTACATCCCTAGGTCTTTCCAGTAGGGCATTAAAGATGCCATTTACCTCAGCCTGAGGTTGTTCTGATTTAATGGATTCAGGCAGGCCTCTTAGACATATATTGTGGTGTCTGCTATGATTATCCAGGTCTTCTAAATGGCGGTTTACTTCACGGAGTTGTCTAGAATGTGTGTCCAGAATCAAGTGGTTTTTGCGAATTGCTGCTGAATGTTGGGATGCTGTTTTCTCCACCACCTGAACCCTGCCAGTAAGCGCTTGGATATCAATCAGATCCATAATGGCCGCCGTCAATGTGTCTTTAATATTGGCCGCAACTGAGCGGAGGTCACTGAGGCTGGGTTGTTGGTGCGGTGTGAGGATAAGTTCTCCATTAGCCGTTCCGTTTAATGGAGTGGGGTCGGCCTGTACGGTTCCTCTAGGAACAGCAGTCGCTCTGAGGGCCTTGTGAGGCAGGCGCCATATTGCCTACCTGGGTCTGGATCATCTCCGGTATATGTTGACCCTGGCTTCCCATTAAATCTCGCGTTGCACGAGATTGTGATGCCGATGAGCTTCTGAAAGAAGTTCCCATAGTTTCCGAATATGAATGGGTGAGTCCAAATAACCTCCGGTATATTCAGTTAAAAATTCCTGTCAGCGGAAGCTCTCGAGTTAGGCAGCCATCTTCCACGAGGCCAAGCCACGCCCCCCGTGATGTCCAATATCTGTTGAAAATCAAATGTTTAAAATAAAACTGGTGATCAGTCCTTAGAATATTCCCAAAGAATTTTATGCTTCCACCAACACCTCACTGCTCACAGAACTCTCACCTCATATCCACATAACATGAGTCTTTGATCAAAATCCAATATGGGTTTAATGATCCTTCCTCCCGGAGTCTTCCCCGCAAATCCTCCACCAAAGATCCAGACTCACAGGTGGGGGTGAAGTACAGTAAAATGCACACAAAATGATAAAAAAAATTGGCGTTTTCCGCCTCTCACATCACTTCGGTCCGCTGTGTACTTCGGCCATGCCCTACCACCAGTTATATATTCTAAAATATCTTTTATTTATTGGTCATAACTTTTTCACTAGACATGTGCAATGTGTTTTGTAACGAATCAAAATTTGGCCGAATTTTGCATCTTTCAGACATTTGGATGCATCCAAATATCCGAATAAAAAAATAACGAATTTCAACTAATACGAAAGAAATTATAGAAAATATAACAAATGAATTTGACCTTATTCAGTAATTCGTTAAAGATCTAATGAAACAAAAGATCAAATCAAAGTAACTCTTACAGTCCAATCAGCTGATTAATTTTGTGCTGGAGGTTGGATTACTGGCACAGTGCATTCCTGAGAACTGAGTGAGAAGGGTGTTGTATTGTATTTGAGCAGAGGAGAAGAGATATTGTCATTTTGTGTGTTAATAGATTCAATAAACAAATGACTCTCCAAACTATGAATCATTATCACGAATATATATATATATACATACATAAATATCAAATTTCAACTAATACGAAAGAAATTATAGTGGATGTAATGAATGAATTTGATATGATTCGAGATTCATTTTAATGAATATCGACACTCTACAGAAATAACAAATTATCCGAAAATGAATATATGTAACATAATGAATATAACAGAATTATGTATTTTACGAATGACAACGAACCAAAACTAAACAAAATTTTCCATTGTGCACAAGTCTATTTTTCACTAACAGTTTGTGCAGCTCACATAATGTAAATCCATTTAAGTACAGAAAGTATATTGCACACACATTGTATTTAGGAAAACATGATGGGGAAATATGTCATGTGTTGCTTGTTGCTTGTGCAGCAGGGTAACTCATACAGGAAAAGGAAAAGCCAGAACTCTGAGCCAATATGGGATTTATTATTTCTGCAAAATACTTATCAGTCTAACATTGAAAGAGGGGGAAACACAAGGGTGACCTCACTGATGTGTTGCTTCGTCATTGTTCAATCTGCTGATGGGAAAGGAAAGCTAAATAAAGAAGCAGAAATTCAGCGGACATTTCTACTTATAATCATCAGTTAGAAGGATGAGTACCATTACAATGATCTTGTGGAAGGGATGTTGAACATAGAGTTGGCTTGAAATATTATTAGTAAGGAAGGTAGAATATATACTGTACAGTATATTAGACATAGAGATGTTTGGCAAGTAAATGTAATCTGTGCAGCACACCTAAAAGCTCAAGAGAAGTCTAAACATTGTACTGAATGGCTGTTAAAACAAATCGAATGTGATAGCAATATAACAAATATCAAAGCAATCCTTTATTTACATTTTATTATAGATCTACTTTAATAGTACAGTATTTCTTATTTCTTTAAAAGAAGTTAGATCCAAATTTAGGATCAGAATTTTCATAATATGTGTGTTTATTTTCATGAATGCTTACAGCTGCAGCATAGCTATTTTAAGCATGAACATTTGTCAGTTTAGGATGTTTTTTGTGAGGTTTGAGAATGATAGAAGCTACATGTATCATATATTTTTAACAGAATACATTTATGAAAAAATAGTTACAGTATTTTATCTGCTTTAGTCATGTGACAGTTAGGTTGGAGCTGAACTGCAAATAAATAAATGTTTTGCTATCTGATTGTTTTCCCTGAATATTCTCAATAAAGTAAACAGAAATTTGCATGTTATTACAAACAGAAAACTCTATTTGTCACAAAATATCAAGCTCAGATGAATGCCATACATTAATTAATGATTGTTAGTGGTCAAATTGATGGAACTCTAAAAAGCAAATATTTGTTTTTTGTTGTCTGCAACACTACAAATCCAAAGAAATTAAACAAATAAAATAAAAGAGCTTGCATAAGAGCAGTAACAAAATATAATCAATGAAAATGAAGTAAAATTAATCGGAGGTAATACAACTAATTGAGGTTTAGTGAAGCTTATTAGGTGAATAAATAGGGGACCCTTTATTTGTAAAAACAAAAACAACTGTGGGTTAGGTGAATAAAAATACATTTTTCATCTGTTCATTAGAGCTGCAACAAATATATCCAATATTGTTGCAATACATCAATGCATTTATATAAACTGACAGCTGGCATTGAGCAATTGCATCCATTAAAGTAAGTATGCTAAGAGGGATGGAAGAAAGCTTTTTTGTTGTTGCTGTTTAGGATGAGAAGATGGAGTATATTTTTAAGAGTGAGGCCCTGATACTGTTGCAACTAACTATGTTGTTCACAAATGTGAGCTACAGAACGTTACACAGTACAAGTGAAGCGCTGGCCTTTCTGCAGCACTTACAAAGACTTACCAAGTTTCTTCAGTTTGGGGCAAACTCTAGCTATGTTTTATTAGGAATCGAAGATTTTGGGAACAACACAGTTGACTACTGTCTGTGAAAGTTTTTTATTTGCACTAATGCCCCGTACACACGGTCGGATTTTCCGATGGAAAATGTCAGATCGGAGCGTGTTGTCGGAAATTCCGACCGTGTGTGGGCTTCATCGGACATTTTCCATCGGATTTTCCGACACACAAAGTTGGAGAGCAGGAGATAAAATTTTCCGACAACAAAATCCGATCGTGTCAATTCCGACCGTGTGTGGCCTGTTCCGACGCACAAAGTGCCACGCATGCTCAGAAGAAATTCCAAGACGGAACAGCTCGTTCTGGTAAACTTAGCGTTCGCAATGGATACAGCACTTTCGTCACGCTGCAATGTTAAAAATGGTTTAATACAGCGCACTCTCTTCTTCTTTATAATGTGACAAGAATATATTAGTTTTGCTGCTCATATTCACACACACACTTCTCACAAACTTATTTTGTTACTATTTATCTGGATTCTCTCAATATATTTTGATTTCTCACATCTGACAACATATTTTTGTTTATTTTTTATATTTTTTTTGGCTTTAATGTAGATTCTTTTTTTGTGTTTGTATTTTTTTGAAGGGTTTTTTTTTTTTTTTGTATTTTGATTTGTACTCCCGAAAATGTTTGTGTGTGTTTTTTGTGACAAGTTCCCACAACACCATTGATATGTTGTTCTATTTAATCTGTAGGAGATTGTTTGGTGTTGTTGTCCCTTGTTAATTTCACAGTTTATGTTAGAAATGTACCTGAATCGTCACCAACAAACTGTCATTTTTGGATGAAAACACACACAGGAGAGTATAATTTTTCAAAAAATTTTTTATTAAGGGGTCACAACAAAACAAAGAGGGAGGCAATGCTGGAGAAACTGCAGAAGTGGGTGAAGCCTTGGACCCCCAGGGCAGACATCAACAATTTTTAAGCAAAATTGGTGGCCTGAGGAGTCCATATCTAAGGGAGTGCAGTCTGGTCCAGAAGTCCCAGAGATCCGGAAAGCAGCAGATGACATCTGTGTCCCCAGGCTGTGGTCATACGAGAGACTGCATCTTCTGTCAGACCAGACTGAACCCAGGGCAATCACTCTCAGGTCTTCCTTCCACGCTTCCTTACACGCTGTGGCTGTGGTGGTGGAGTTGTGGCAGCAGGAGGAGGAGGAGGAGGATGGTCCAACTCAACCACGTCGGTCTTGGGTGTTAGTTCCCCACTCACCCCCTTACGTAGGACTTTGTACATCAGGTCCTCACAGAGCCTGCATTGACCCTCCTGCATGCCCTGCAATTTGGTGGCAGCCATGCAGGCAAAGGCCTCTTCAGGAGTGGGTAAGGCTCGTAGGGACGCAGAAGCCTCCTGGATCAGCCTGAATGCTGAATCCTGCACGGGACTCGGAGTCGTCTTCCTGGCTCTTTTATATGGAAGGCGGAGGGGAGGAACCTGAGACTCAGTCAGGCGGCGACTGGTCCCTGGCTTCTCCTGGCTGCAACTTAGCCCCGCCTCCTCCTGGCTGCCACTAATCACCGCCTCCTCCTGACTGCCACATTCCACAGCCTCCTCCTGGCTGAGGTCTTCCTGTGTATGAAAAAGGGACATAGTTTTAGTATTTTTTCCATCAATCACACACAATTTTCACCTCCTCACTGTTGCAAATTGAATGTTAACAAATATAACAGACTATCCTTCTGAGCCCAGCATTTTTCATTCTTGTCCCAATTTTGGGTGCCCACTACTGTCTATTGATATGTAAAACACTTTCAAGCAGCAATTAGTGATCAATAATAACATCTAGTAAACATCATTTATTTATTGTCCAGAAATCTGTAGAACAATGCTATACCCGACTCCAGCTGGGCTCCTCCACTTCTTCCTGGCTGGAAGGCCCAGGTTGGACATCGGAAGCCTCAGCTGGTATGGAAGGAAGTGTGGAAGGAAGAGTAGAGAGTGATTCCCTGACTTCAGTGTGGTCTGACAGAAATCGCAGTCTCTCATAGTACCACAGCCTGGGGACATAAACGTCATCTGCTGCAGCTCCGGACCCCTGGGAATCTGTGACCTTCTTGCGCTCCCTCAGATATGTGCTCCTCAGGCCACCAATTTTGGCTTTTAAATAGGGGATGGTTGCTGTGGGGACCACCGGCTTCACCAACTCCAGCAGTTTCTCCAGCGCTGCCTGCCTCTTCTGTTTGTGATTATAGTGGGGGTGTCTGACCTGCCACAGACAGGGCAGCTCCCTGTATTTGTCAATGAACAGGGGGGGGGAAATTGTGGTCGTTGGACCCATCCATTTTCTCTGCAAGACACAAGACAAACCCTAATGTCAGGCCAAACTCCCCTAATCTTGTTACAATATAGGCTTCCATTTCGAAGCAGTATAGGCCCAAGTTTAGATCCTACCTTCGTTATCACGATCGGCGCCTCCGATGCTCCTTCCTCCGCTCACAGATCATACGTAAGACGCACGCGTGTTACGCTTTATACACACTGCGCATGCATGTAACTCCGCCCGCCCCTGACCTTCTTTCTAGTCTATTCCCCGCCCCTTTTCGTTCGGCGCAGTGGGGGAAGAGCACGGAGACACAGCAGGTGCATGCTAATTGTAGCAACGAGGAGGAGGAGGAGGAGGAGGAGGGAAGGCCGGATCCGGACACGTCCCGATCCAGAAGGAGATTTAAGGACTCAAATATGTCCTTTGGGGAGATGTTGGAGATGGTATACATCCTGAAGAAGGCCGACTATGATGGAAAGTATGGACCTTACCCCAACCCCAATGTCAGAAAGGCCAAGATCATGGCGAAAGTGGTCAGGAGTCTGCACCGGAATTTCGGGGTACGACGATCGAAAGATCAGCTCAGGAACCGGTGGTCGGACCTCAAATTACGAGAACATGAGCAGTACAGAAAGATCCGGAGAGTGCTGCAAAAAAGTAAGTAGTTGTCCTGTGTTCCTATTCTTTATGTTTATTACGTTCGTGCTGCTCCATGTGCTTTTAGGAACGGTTGTACAGTTTAAAATGGCAACTTTCATGTTCATGGGCACATTATTCGTTCGGATCAAACATTTTGCTTTCGGACTCTAAAATACCATTGTTTAGGCCATATGCATTTGGCCACCATTTTGACGCCCTATACTTGTCTTAAAAGAATTGGGTTGTGTAGATGGCTTTGTTACTAGAATGAAATGCAAACTAGATTCTGTGTAAGGAGAGGACACTCAGCAGCTGTTTTCACATCTGGACACTGGAGCACTAGTGTGGGACACAAGAACACCCTTTTTATTAGGGGGGCCACACAGGTGCTCCAGTGTATACTATAGGGGGGTCTCCATCTGTGAAGCTTGTACTAAACAGGTAAAGTATTGCAGTTTGACAAAGGACACTGAAAATGCTACATCTTGGAACTCTGCTAAAAATTACAATTGTACCCCACTTCCAAGCAATGTTTCCTATTTCTAGTTCTGCCATCAAATATCTGTGTGCTAATTATACCATTTTTGTTTTACATAGGGGATAAAAGACTCGAAGGACACCCCTCATCCGAGGAGATCAGCGCCCCCCCCCTCTGGAAGAAGGGGAAATCCCACCAACACAATCTGAGCAGGAGGAAGAAGACGTGGTGGAACTAGTCACCACAACAGGTGAGTGTCTGCAACCACAGGCTCAGATAAGAGATGGATGGCGGCATTTTTTTAGACCTAATTTATTTTGGGGTTCCTCTCTTTTTAGGTGATCGTGAGGTTGTGGATCCAGATTAGGGATGAGCCGAATACCCCCCTGTTCGGTTCGCACCAGAACATGCAAACAGGAAAAAAGTTTGTTCGAACACGCGAACACCGTTAAAGGCTATGGGACACGAACATGAATAATCAAAAGTGCTAATTTTAAAGGCTAATATGCAAGTTATTGTCATAAAAAGTGTTTGGGGACCTGGGTCCTGCCCCAGGGGACATGGATCAATGCAAAAAAAAGTTTTTAAAATGGCCGTTTTTTCAGGAGCAGTGATTTTAATAATGCTTAAAGTCAAACAATAAAAGTGTAATATCCCTTTAAATTTCGTAGCTGGGGGGTGTCTATAGTATGCCTGTAAAGGGGCGCATGTTTCCTGTGTTTAGAACAGTCTGACAGCAAAATTACATTTTGAAGGAAAAAACCCATTTAAAACTACCCGCGGCTATTGCATTGCCGACAATACACATAGAAGTTCATTGATAAAAACGGCATGGGAATTCCCCAAAGGGGAACCCCGAACCAAAATTTAAAAAAAAAATGACGTGGGAGTCCCCCTTAATTCCATACCAGGCCCTTCAGGTCTGGTATGGATATTAAGGGGAACCCCGGCCAAAATTTTTTTAAAAAATGACGTGGGGTTCCCCCTAAATTCCATACCAGACCCTTCAGGTCTGGTATGGATTTTAAGGGGAACCCCGGTCAAAAAAAAAAAAAACGGCGTGTTGTCCCCCCAAAAATCCATACCAGGCCCTTATCCAAGCACGCAACCTGGCAGGCCGCAGAAAAAGAGGGGGGGACGAGAGTGCGGCCCCCCCCTCCTGAACCGTACCAGGCCACATGCCCTCAACATTGGGAGGGTGCTTTGGGGTAGCCCCCCAAAACACCTTGTCCCCATGTTGATGAGGACAAGGGCCTCATCCTCACAACCCTGGCCGGTGGTTGTGGGGGTCTGCGGGCAGGGGGCTTATCGGAATCTGGAAGCCCCCTTTAACAAGGGGACCCCCAGATCCCGCCCCCCCCCCTGTGTGAAATGGTAAGGGGGTACTTACCCCTACCATTTCACTAAAAAACTGTCAAAAATGTTAAAAATGACAAGAGACAGTTTTTGACAATTCCTTTATTTAAATGCTTCTTCTTTCTTCTATCTTCCTTCATCTTCTGGTTCTTCTGGTTCTTCTGGCTCTTCTGGTTCTTCCTCCGGCGCTCTCGTCCAGCATCTCCTCCGCGGTGTCTTCTATCTTCTTTTCCTCGGGCCACTCCGCACCCATGGCATGGGGGGAGGCTCCCGCTCTTCTCTTCATCTTCTTCTTCATCCTCTTCTCTTCTTCCTTCTTCTCTTCTTCATTTTCTTCTCCGGGCCGCTCCGCATCCATGCTGGCATGGAGGGAGGCTCCCACTGTGTGACGGCATCTCCTCGCCTGACAGTTCTTAAATAACGGGGGGCGGGGCCACCCGGTGACCCCGCCCCCTCTGACGCATGGTGACTTGACGGGACTTCCCTGTGACGTCACTGGGAATGCCACAGGGAAGTCCCGTCATGTCCCGTGCATCAGAGGGGGGCGGGGTCACCGGGTGGCCCCGCCCCCGTTATTTAAGAACTGTCAGGCGAGGAGACGCCGTCACATGGCGGGAGCCTCCCTCCATGCCAGCATGGGTGTGGAGCGGCCCGGAGAAGAAAATGAAGAAGAGAAGAAGAGAAGAAGGAAGAAAAGAAGAGGATGAAGAAGAAGATGAAGAGAAGAACGGGAGCCTCCCCCCATGCCATGGGTGCGGAGTGGCCCGAGGAAAAGAAGATAGAAGACGCCGCGGAGGAGATGCTGGACGAGAGCGCCGGAGGAAGAACCAGAAGAGCCAGAAGAACCAGAAGAACCAGAAGATGAAGGAAGATAGAAGAAAGAAGAAGCATTTAAATAAAGGAATTGTCAAAAACTGTCTCTTGTCATTTTTAACATTTTTGACAGTTTTTTAGTGAAATGGTAGGGGTAAGTACCCCCTTACCATTTCACACAGGGGGGGGCGGGATCTGGGGGTCCCCTTGTTAAAGGGGGCTTCCAGATTCCGATAAGCCCCCTGCCCGCAGACCCCCACAACCACCGGCCAGGGTTGTGGGGATGAGGCCCTTGTTCTCATCAACATGGGAACAAGGTGTTTTGGGGGGCTACCCCAAAGCACCCTCCCAATGTTGAGGGCATGTGGCCTGGTACGGTTCAGGAGGCGGGGGCCACACTCTCGTCCCCCCTCTTTTTCTGTGGCCTGCCAGGTTGCGTGCTCGGATAAGGGTCTGGTATGGATTTTTGGGGGGACCCCACGCCGTTTTTTTTTTTTTGGTGCGGGGTTCCCCTTAAAATCCATACCAGACCTGAAGGGTCTGGAATGGAATTTAGGGGGAACCCCACGTCATTTTTTTTTTAAATTTTGGCCGGGGTTCCCCTTAATATCCATACCAGACCTGAAGAGCCTGGTATTGAATTCAGGGGGACTCCCACGTCATTTTTTTTTTTTAATTTTGGTTCAGGGTTCCCCTTTGGGGAATTCCCATGCCGTTTTTATCAATGAACTTCTATGTGTATTGTCGGCAATGCAATAGCCGCGGGTAGTTTTAAATGGGTTTTTTCCTTCAAAATGTCATTTTGCTGTCAGACTGTTCTAAGCACGGGAAACATGCTCCCCTTTACAGGCATACTATAGACACCCCCCAGCTACGAAATTTAAAGGGATATTACACTTTTATTGTTTGACTTTAAGCATTATTAAAATCACTGCTCCTGAAAAAACGGCCGTTTTTTTTTTGCATTGATCCATGTCCCCTGGGGCAGGACCCAGGTCCCCAAACACTTTTTATGACAATAACTTGCCTATAAGCCTTTAAAATTAGCACTTTTGATTTCTCCCATAGACTTTTAAAGGGTGCTCCGCGGCATTCGAATTTGCCGCGAACACCCCAAATTGTTCGCTGTTCAGCGAACTTGCGAACAGCCAATGTTCGAGTCGAACATGAGTTCGACTCGAACTCGAAGCTCATCCCTAATCCAGATCCTTTCACATCCGAAAGTGCCCAGATCCTGATCGGGGAGATCATGGGGTGTAATTTACAATTGGAAATCATCAAGAAAAACATCAATGATGTTATTCCAAAAAATAAAAACATCATTGATGTTTTGGGGCGAGTTTAAAGCCCCTCCAAATCACTTTCTTCTTTTGTGTGCTACAATGTGCTAAATGTTTTTGTGATTTTTCCCAAAGCCAAATTTGGAGGATGCACACAGTGTGTCAACATGTGCTATCTGCCATCACGGGAGATCAACGGACGCGTTTTGGGAGTGCAACCCCTTCCTCAATAATAAAGTAGTGGTGAGGAAGAGCTTGCTCCCCCAAAACACGTCCCTTGATCTTCCATGATGGCAGATAGCACATGTTGGCATTGTTAAATTTGTGCGCATCTTCCAAATTTGGCTTTTCCTGGGGTGACTTCACCCCATCTGAGCGCTATATCAAACACAGTTCCTAAATACTCATGTGTGATATTGCCTTCAAATTCTACAAAATGTGACGTTTGTAAGTTCAAGATTTGTGTCTTTCTTGTTGGTTTTACATAGGCCTGTTTTATCTAAAATGGAAATTTTGAGTTTTGATAATGCCACCCTAAAAATTGTTATACAACAAACAGGTTGGTTTGTTTGAAAAACCTTTGGTAGAGGCGCATGCGCGGCAGCCTCATGAACGGTCGCGCGTTCTGAGAGCTCCACTCCACTCCAGCCTACGATCCCCGCCACAGCTATAAACAGCGGCGGAACCGGACCATCGCACCTTCTCCGTAACGTCAGGAGTCCTGGGGGACCCCCTCGCATGACCGGGAGATCGGCAAGACGGGACCTTTCCCGGTTTCTTTACTCCGGCCCGCGGACCGCGGCCTTCACAAACATGGCGGCGGCCGGCGCCACACGAGGCTCCTCAGGGAATCCGGAGGTATCCCTGGAAGACTTTCCACCCCTGCCCTCCCCCAGTGCCACGATGAAACAACAAACTGTGAGTAACTCCCAGGATGGGATATTATCAGGATCCCCCACGAACTCATTAGGCTGTAGCCCCATGGAAGTGCCCTCCCTATCCCAGATGGAGGAAAGCGGCCCCATATCCACACCCTGCCCTCAGAATGATCCCTCTGCTCCCATCCCAGCCGACTTTGCAGCCCTGATGAACACTTTCTCTAACATGCTTACAAGAGGTTTGGCACACAATGCCTCACAAATCACCACTACCATACAGGCCGACCTGCAGCAACTGGGTGCACGCATTGAAGCAATCGAATCAAAGACTGATCAAATTGCTGCAGTTGCCAACCAGAACACTGAAAGGATCCAAGAATTACACGACCAACTGGACATGGCATACTCAAAAATCGATGACCTCGAGAACAGGTCTCGCAGATACAATTTTAGGCTAAGAGGCCTTCCAGAATCGTTTAAGGACACAGACAAAATCGTTCGCTCTTTTATCAAACATTTAATTCCGGACATACCAGACTACAGGCTGGAACTAGACCGGGCGCATAGGGCTTTGCAACCTCCACGCCAAGACGGCCTACCCAGAGACATTGTGGTTAAACCCCACTTCTTCAGAGTTAAAGAAGAAGTCATGCACAGAGCTAGAGAATCTGAAAATCTCTCCTTCCAGGGACATTCGATTCAAATTTTTGCGGACCTTTCCCCCTTCACGATTCAGAGACGGGGATCATTAAAGCCTCTTTTGAATATCCTATCGCAAAAATCGATCGCCTACAGATGGTCGTTCCCCTTTCGCCTCAACTTTGCCCACCTAAACAAGTCCTACAGCTTCACAAATTTTGGAGAGGGGGAACGTTTGCTGCTGCAACTGGGCCTTATATCTCACTCGCCAACATCTTCTTCTGCTATGGACTCCAGAACACCTCAGTCCGCGAAGAGACCCCCACCCTCGAGCCCTATCCAACCCTTGTGGCACAAACTACAAGCCAAGAGATCCAAAGATGGACGCCCTCCTTAACGGAATGTCTGCTATCAACAGTGCCTTCTCCTCCCCAGGATTCCCTGGTCAACCTTCTGGCAATGGGACGCTGACCTCCCAAGCCCCCGTTCTCCTTTGGCTGGCTTTTAGCCAGATTTTGTCTTGATGCCGAGACGTTTGCCTTTTGTTTTCTGTTCCTCCGGCTCTCTCAGGACTCCTACAAGTTTGCATTACTTTTTTTGTGGTTCTATTTTTTGTTTTTCTCTAAGGCGGTTTGGCCGGAGTGGCTGCACTTTGCCTCCACGAGTTTCTGAGTGGCATTTTCCCCCACTCAGAAACACCTTCATAACCCCCTTACGGGGTTCCCGTTTTTGGGAAAAACCTTCTTTTTTTTTTTTTTTTTTTTCTCTAGGGGGTGGCAGTCTGCCAACCCCCCTGTTAGGGTTCTTGGATTGTTATCTACTTACACTAAGAATGTCTGATCGCTTACATTATCTGTTTTACATTGTTATTAATATGTCTTGTCTCTCTTTCTCAGGGTCAATCCCTCCCAACTTTCTACCCTCCCCATCTCACCTACTCCCGGTGTCACTCAGGGGCCTAACTTTCTTGCTATTTCCCGGTTACCAAGACCTTCAGGCAGCGGAGGCTTGGATACGAGCACAAATCTGGAGGCTTCAGGTAGGCTCCTTCTATGTGAGGCGCACATCCCCCCCTCTGATCCATGCAGCCTGACACACATGTCTCTCCTTCCCAAATCTGTATAGCCACGCATAATGTACAGGGCATGAACTCCCCTGTCAAACGACGCAAATTATTCAATCATTATAAATCACAAAAAATTGCAGTTCTCCTATTGCAAGAAACTCACTTCCCGGCCTCATATAACCCCTCCTTTTTGCACGGTAACTACACGCAGTTTTTTCTTTCCAATGCTGACAATAAGTCTAAGGGGGTAGCCATCTGTTTTGCAAAACACCTTAAATTTTCCCCCTCCGAAGTAATTAAAGATCAAGCGGGCAGGTTTCTATTGGTAAAAGGGACGATTGAGGGCTTATTATATTCCTTTATCTCTTACTATACCCCAAACAAAGGCCAGGCTTCCTTTTTTTCCACCATGTTGTCCACTTTAGGCCCAAAACTCGAGGGGAAAATAATAATGGGAGGAGACACAAACCTCCCTTTTGACATTTCCCTAGATAAATCAGGGACGGGGCCCTCTCGCTCCAAAAAACCCCCAAAGCAAAGTACTAAAATAGCTTCCGCTCTGTATTCTCTGGGCCTGGTGGACATATGGAGAGAAATGAACCCTAGGTCCAAAGACTTTACCCATTATTCCGCCCCCCATCACCTCTACACCAGAATCGACCATATATTTATACAATCACAAAATATCCCCAGTGCTAAAAGAGCAGTTATTAGAGACTCCCCCATTTCAGACCACTCTTTGGTTCTCCTATACCTACAGCAAACTCCTAACCAAGGAAGCAAATTAATTTGGCGCCTCAATGAAGGGCTCCTTAGTGACCCAATACAATGCTCAATTATAGCTAAAGAGATTCAGGACTATTTTAGCTTAAATGACACGGGAGAAGTTTCTCCGGAAACGCTGTGGGCGGCCCATAAGGCGGTTCTCAGAGGGAAGATTATTCAAATCTCTTCTAACCTTAAAAAGGAACGCAAGGCTGACACTGATAATCTTCGTTTAAGATTTCACTCCTTGTCTAGAGCACATAAGAAGAACCCCACTAGGGATTCACTTGAGGCGCTCGAAAATGCCCGGACTTCTCTGAACCTGGCACTCACCTCCGAAGCTGAGAAACAGCTCCGGTGGTCAGGTGCACGCTTTTACCACCAGACTGACCAAATAGGTACTAAACTAGCCACCAAATTATCCCCTAGACCTCGTTCAGCTGCCTTCCCCAAAATCCGCACTCTATCCGGCGTACTCTCTCAAAACCCTAAAAGTATAATGGAAACATTCCATAATTTTTACACTTCCCTATACAAACAAGAACGATCAACACCTGACCATTCTATATCGGACTTCCTAAATAGCTTATCACTCCCCAAACTAGCGTCGGAACATTCAGACCTTCTGGAAGAGCCTATCATAGAAGTTGAGGTACTCGGGGTGATTAAACACCTGAAACAAAACTCAGCCCCGGGACCTGACGGCTTTTCCGCGGGTTATTACAAAAAATTCGGACCTATCTTAACGCCGTACTTGACCAAATTTTTTAACTCTCTCAGGTCCGGCTCTCCCCTGGATAAAGCCCTCAATCTTGCCTTCATTTCGGTCATTGCAAAATCTGGCAAAGATACGACTATGGTCTCCAATTACCGTCCTATCTCCTTAATCAACAATGATCTAAAAATATTAACTAAAGTTCTTTCCAATCGGTTAGCTTCCTGCATAGCCACCTATATCAACAAGGACCAAGTGGGCTTTATCCCGGGGAGACAAGGACCTGATCAGATCAGGAGAGCAATTAACATTGTCTCTCTCCTCAAATCTCAATGGGATGGAGGCCCCCCGCAACACGGCTATTTGTTATCCATAGATTTGCAAAAGGCTTTTGACACAGTCACCTGGCCCTACCTATTCCATGTACTAGAACGTTGGGGATTTGGTCAACGTTTCACGAACATCCTTAGAGCCCTGTACTCCGGCCCCACAGCACAGGTCAGACTACAGGGATACTACTCTGAGCCTATTACTATAGAAAGGGGTACTAGACAGGGGTGCCCGCTCTCCCCCCTTCTGTTTGCCATAGCCATGGAGTCCTTGGCTATCGCAATTAGAACTCACCCTGACATCAAAGGGGTGGTATGTGGTAAAAGCGAGCACAAATGCGTCCTCTTTGCCGACGATTTGTTGCTTTTCGTGACCTCCCCCCTAATCTCTACTCCTAATATCTTCGCTTTGCTAGATAAGTTCGGGGAGATATCGGGACTGCGAGTCAATGTAGCCAAATCTTCTGCCCTGAACATCTCGGTCCCTCCTAATGTTCTAAGTAGCCTCCAAGACCACTTTCCATTTTCATGGAACGAGGTCTCCCTTCCATACCTAGGGGTCAATCTTACAGCAAACGTAGCCTCTCACTACTCAGCCAACTACCCTGCCACCTTTCCTAAATTGATTTCGGACCTATCCACTTGGGACAATCATAACTTATCTTGGCTAGGCCGTATTAACGCAGTCAAAATGACCCTACTGCCCCGTATCCTTTACTTATTCAGATCTCTCCCCATCCCTATCCATAAATCGCAAGTTTATCTACTCCAATCCAAAATCATAAAATTCATCTGGGGAATGAGGGGAAGTCACTGCGCATAACACGTTCTATTCCGCCCCAAATCACAAGGGGGTCTAGCTCTACCCAACATTTGGTGGTATTATCAGGCAGCCCAATTGGCCCAGATCTCCATTGTATACTCAAAGGGCCAGAAACCTGATTGGGTATCAATGGAACGACTTGCAGTCCCTCGTCACACGATTGACTTTTTACTCTGGTCCCCCTCTAAATTGAGACCACCCATTCTAGCCCCCACACTATCACACTCTCTTGCACTGTGTGACCGACTTTATAAAAATCCCTCCCTGATCTCCCCCCTAAACCCCTGACACATATCTTTCATAACCCGGACTTCCCACCTGGAATGAACATTTTAGCGTTCAGTTGGTGGTTGAATAAAGGCTTACTCAGGATAGGGAACTATTTCTCCTCCTCAGGCCCACTCTCTTTGGCGTTCTGCACAAGTAAGCTTGAAATGCCCTCGGCCGAACGTTTTCGCTTTATGCAGATCCACAATTTCCTTCACTCCATTTGGCCAAATAAACCAGAACCCCCCTCAATAACTAACTATGAGTCATGGTGTGCGGGTGCAGTGGATCAGAGAGGGGGGATCTCCACCATATATGCATCACTTGCCTCTGCAGTGTCCAAGCCTCCATACGCCTTATCCTGGGAAAAAGACCTTGATTTCTCCTGGGATAGTGACCAATGGTTCAACTGCTTTCTTCGCTCATTTAAGGGTATCCTTAATGTTTCCCTCATGGAGGGCAGCATTAAGGTGCTCATGAGATGGTACAGGGTACCCTATCTTCTGGCTAAGATATATCCTGATGCTTCCCCGCTATGCTTCCGGGGCTGCAATCACACAGGGACTCTGATCCACGTTTGGTGGACATGTCCACGGATAAGGGGATTATGGAACAAAGTATTTTCAGTCATCCGCAAAATATCACCCGCTCAGATTCCTCAAACTCCAGAAATAGCCCTATTGAACCTGAAAGTAGATAAGGTTGCTAAATATACCCAACAACTGATCTTCTACATTCTACTGGGCACCAAAATAACGATAGCCTCTTGCTGGAAAAAACACAGAGTCCCATTCACAGCGGTGAAGCATAACATTTCCTGGATTATGGCACAAGAAAAGATAGTTAGTATTATCCAAGATAAAGTTAATAAATTTGAGTTAACCTGGGAACCTTGGGCCAATTTCTGTCATATTTCATTACGCCCTGGCATTACCCATCCAGGACAACAGGCTCTCTGAGTGACCCCGCTGCCATTCCTCATCAAGTGCGATAGTACTCCCTCCCCCTTGCTTCTCATCCCATCCATCTTCCCTCCTACTTTCTCCCTTTAGTTCCCCTGACCCTCTGACTGTTCTCCTTTGTGAAATGTTATCCTCTGGCATTTCGTTAAATTATTTGGGCATCCCCCTCTTGCCCATTTTTTGGATGGACAAGTTAATGCCCTAAATACCCCAGGGTCCCTGACCCCAGGGGCTGCACGTCTGTTCATATTTCTCCCACTAATAGGAAATCTTTGGTCCTATGTTGGTTTTACCACCCGTATATAATCACTAACGGGACAGGACATTACTCTTTACTACATTTAGCTTTTGAGTCTGGGCTACCCTCTATGGGTAGGAATCGCCAGTTGGTGGGGGATTGGGGGGGGGAGTGGCCTCAAACCCGCAGTAAGTTCCCATATGGTGCGGGTGGCGGGCGTCTCTCCTGATCCCTGATCCCTTGCAGACAATGGATTTAAGTCTCCCTTACTCATTACAACCACGCATTACTTAACCCGGTTAATGAGTTTTACATGACCCCTGTTGGTTTCTGGTCTGACAGACTACTCATTTGTCAATGTCCGAGCGCCAGAGACATATCTATCTTTTTTGTATAATTTTATTTTATAATATTATATAATATAATTTGATCCTTATGTATTTCCGTAACCTCATACCATGTAATGCCTTATACAACAGTGCTGTTTAAATTTTTTTTTTGTGTGTTACCACCAATAAAAATCTATTGAAAGAAAAACCTTTGGTAAATGCACATGTGATTGTGCAGGTATTAAAAAGATTGTTAATCAAGAATGTGTGGATCATTGTCTCAACACTACAACACTTTTGGGGTGATGTCATTGTTGTTTTGTGAGAAAATGGGGGTTATTTTCGAAGGGCAAATCCTCTTGGCACTACAAGTGCAGTTTCAGTGCAGTTGCAACTGCACTTGTAGTGAAATGTGTTTTTGCATTTTAGTAAATAACAGCCAACAGTGCTTTGTATAATAAGGTTACACAATCACGACATTTTCTGGACTCAACACATTTCTGTCAGGGTCAGCTAAAACAAACACAAGCAGTAAATGTCCACAAAGAATTTCTTTTTTTGTTTTATTATAAAAAGGCTTCACAGATTTGCTGGCATATTGATAGCCCCCCTACCCGCAAAGAACTCCAGGTAGCGTAACCGGACATCACGGGCACTCAGGGAGGGCAAGCCAGGACGGCCGCTTTCAAGCGCCGTCAGTGTGGTTTGATGTATCATTCCGGCCCCAGGCCCAACTGAGCCAGCATAGTTGGCCGAATGTTTTCTTAAAAAGTTATGGAGAACACAGCACGCAAGTATAATATGGTTCAGTTTATACTCCGCCATATGGATGGGTGTCATAAATAGGCGGAACTGGCTGGCCAGGATTCCAAATGTGTTCTCCACCACTCTTCGGGCTCTGGCCAGCCGGTAATTAAAAACCCTCTGTTCCGGGGTGAGGGTCCTCATTGGGAATGGCCGCATCAGTTGGTCCCCCAGCGCAAACGCTTCATCAGCAACCAACACAAATGGGAGTCCTTCAACATTGTCCTCTGGAGCTGGCAAGTCCAAGCTGCCATTCTGGAGGCGCCTGTAGAACTCCGTCTGGGCAATGACTCCACCATCGGACATTCGGACATTCTTCCCCACGTCCACATACAGGAACTCATAAGTAGCCGACACCACTGCCAACATCACAATACTATTGAACCCCTTGTAATTATAATAGTATGACCCCGAGTTGGGTGGTGGGATGATGTGGACGTGTTTCCCATCAATTGCCCCTCTGCAGTTAGGAAAGTCCCACCGCTGGGCAAAGTGGGAGGCCACAGTCTGCCATTCCTGTGGCGTAAAAGAAAACTGTTGAGGCAAAAACAATAAACATTACTATTTTTTCTCAGAAACATGGCAAGCAGATTAGACACAAACATTATGGGGCAACCTCCAGATAGCATTTATTAAGGGGAATTTAACAACGCCAAAGTATAAGGTACACCTATCATATCCCCCCCCCCCCTCTCATGGGCCATTTCTAACATTATAGGGGGTGTGTGGAAATCTTGGACAGGTAACCCTCTTCACTTCATTGAGAGATGAATGCCTAAATAATGGGTATTACTTGGAACAGCCCCTCCTTAGTTACACTATTGGCAGCCCACTGGACAGGTAAGAAGTGTCATAATACAAAGATAGAAAAACACACTGTACACATTTGAGGACATTTGGACATTCTGCTATTACCTATCAAGATAATAATAGGATCCAAAAACTTTAAACAGTACCATTTGAAAGTATACAGGCAGGCCCTTGCACTACATGCTTTGGGGAATTCATCCATACATCTGACCACTAAAGAGATGGGTAGAGTGTGTATGGGTTTGGCAAAGTCAGCAGATAGATGATTGAGGATAGAGATTTGGGATCATCTGACTTAGCAGTTGGGGGAGGGAGGGTTACTAAAAATTATTTGGGGACACCACCAAAAAAAAGCCTCTGGCACTCTGCCTGAATTAAAAGCAAAAATAACATTTCTAAACATTTTAGGGGGTGTTTGGGGTAAAGCACTACTATGGAGCAGAAAAAATACATTGTTAAGTGACTACATGAGGTGAATATAGGACCAGGAGACACCATGCTGGGGAGGTTATTGAAGGGCAAATATTTATGAAGGACCTAAAATAATAATTACATAAAAATCCAGCATGCATGAGGACAAAGGGGACATTCACAGCATATTCTAATCATGGTAATTAGGGAATGAGGAAAGAAATACAATATATTATCAAACATTCAATACAATAAAATGTGATATTAAAGGATACAAATCTTACCTTCATATACTCCTTCTGCAGGACCTGGATGATGGCAGAACAGGTCTCTGGGATAATGATCCCCAGAGCCTGGGGGGAGATGCCTGTCGAGAACTTGAGGTCCTGCAGGCTTCTCCCTGTCGCCAAGTACCGCAGGGTAGTGACGAGCCTCTGCTCTGGAGTGATGGCTTGCCTCATGCAGGTATCCTGCCTGCTGATATAGGGGGTCAGCGAAGCCAGCAGACGGTGAAATACTGGGTCCGTCATCCTGAGAAATGTCCTGAAATCATCAGGATTATTCTCACGGATCTCACGGAGCAAAGGCATATGAGAGAACTGGTCACGCTGAAGCAACCAATTCTTGGTCCATGAACTCCTCCCCACCCTGTTCATGGACTGGACTTGTGTCAAGGTCAGGACCCCAACACCAAGCCCCCGCACAGCACGAACTCTACGAGGAGTACGCATACGAAACATGGCTAGAAAACGGTCGGCTGCTCAGAACGAAGTAACAGAACGCACTTAAGAACAGCAAGGCCTGTGAAGAGCGACCTGAAAAACAGCAACGTGCGGACAGGATCGCACAGAAAACTCCAATACGAACTGACTGCACGCACTGAAGAGCAGATACAAACCCACAAGCACAAACTGAACAGCAGAAAACGATCTGAAAGCCATGAGTCTGAAAAAGCGCAAATCGTCTCTCACCAAACTTTTACTAACACGAGATTAGCAAAAGGAGCCCAAAGGGTGCCACGCTTGGTTCTGAACTGGCCTTTTCTAGGCTCGTCGTACGTGGTGTACGTGACCACGTGGTTGGCGATCGGAAATTCCGACAACTTTGTGCGACCGTGTGTAGACAAAACAAGTTTGAGCCAACATCCGTCGGAAAAAATCCTAGGATTTTGTTGTCGGAATGTCCGAACAAAATCCGACCGTGTGTACGCCCTATTACAGTTACATTTTCAGGACAAGCTTTCACGAGACTACCTCCTTCTTCCAAATAGTACTGATAAACAAAGCTTTAGTAAAATGTTATGAAGAAATCTCCAAGACAACAATCTGAAAAAGACACACACACAGACACAGGTTAATAAAAATACGAAAGTTAGTCGGATAAGGAGTAAATAAGAAAGCGAGGCAGGAGAGTCACATAGGTGAATAATCATAGAACTACTTGAAAATTATTTAGAAAACAGGTCCACATTCAGTCTGTTATCTCTTGTGTCAAACAGAATTATCATTCATAGCTCAAAGGTTTTCCTTTCTTCTGTATTTTTAAAATCCCCCTTAGGAATCAAAGCATTAATGTTTTCCATAGAATTACCAGGTTGTGACAAACGATTCAGATAACTTTATTAAAGAGGTTGTGTGGGTTTTTTTTTTTTTTTTTAATAACAGACATGTTATACATACCTCCACTGTGCAGGTCGTTTTGCACAGAGTGACCCTGTTCCTCCTGTTCTGGGGTCCCTCGGCGGCTGTCTCGGCTCCTCCCCGCAATAGCTAACCTTCCTCTGGGAAGCTCTATCCCGAGGGGGTTAGCTTGCAGGTGCGCTCCCTGTCATACATGCTGCGTTCATAGACACAGAGTGTATGACTCGGTCCCACCCCCGGCGGGCCGCATCATTGGATGTGATTGACAGCAGCGTGAGCCAATGACTGCACTACTTTCAATCTATCCTATCTATTCAGTTAACGGGCAGACTCTGTGGCGAAGAGGACGCCAGGGGACGCGCACAGCAGGTGAACGGGCTCAGGTAAGTGAACGGGGGGCTGGGGGGGCCGGGGGGGGCGTCACTGCCAGGTGTTTTTTCACCTTAATGCATAGGATGAAAAAACACGAACCTTTACAACCCCTTTAATTCCAAAGGGAAATGAATAAGATACAGTTAGATACAACAAAAACAACACAAAATCACAAATAATAACGAAACAAGACACAATAACAACAATACAATTACCAATAACATCAAAATAATACCAAATACATCTAAATTAATACTATGCTGTAATAAACCATACCATCCTATTAAAATACTATACTGAAAAATAATACCAATTGAAAAAATAGCAGAAAAATAAGATGTCCCACAGGTGTGCAGTGATCATCTTCCTTATGATCCTCTTCCTTATGATCCTTTATGGTCTGTCTAGATGAATTTGTTTGTAATAAGAGTTGGACGAACAATTTGAGCCGAGCAACAGTTCCGCATGAACATCGCCTGTTAGCCCATTCAGTGACCACCCACGTTTGCAGTGCGCAGAGCATTTTAGGGCCCTAATTGGATGAAGCAATGCACCTGAATGCTGGTCAGGTGCAAGGCTTTGCCCAATCAGGGTACAGAGCACAGTCAGAGCCATGATGAGACAAAGTCGATCATGGCTCAGTGCTCATAGTTCCACCCCACATTATAAAAGGCTCCTTCCCACAGTTGCTGGAGTCGAGATAGATAGAGCAGGGCTCAGTATGCTATTAGCGAGTTAGTGCTGCATTTTTTTTCCCAGTGCCTGCCCCCTTTTCATTGAATAAAGTTCATCCAATTACACATTTCCCAGTATCTATTAAATTTTGGTAATAAGCACCCCATCCTGTCTGGGAGGCCAACAAGGAGAGGCAGATGTTCCCATGCCACTATGAGGGAGCCAGCAGCATCTGTGTCCACAAGCTAAGGGGGACGTGGTCTGTCCTCGGGCAGGGCACATTTTTCTCTGTTTAGTTATGTTGCCCAGCCACAGCATGCAGAGGAGGTGGTGGACAGGCTAATAAAGCATCCTCATCCTCTTTCACCTCACCCAAGCTGAGACTAGTGTGCAGTGCACTGCAGCTGCCAGAGCAGCTTATTCTGCCTCCTTGTCCACAGCTACTCCTGCCATAGCCCCAGCATCATGCATGGAGGAGACAGCTGCCCAGGAACCTTTCATTAATCCCAGAAACGTTGCCTTTATTTTGGAGGCTACTAATTTCTATGTAACCCAAAATTATTTTACTTTTGATGATGAATTTTTCCTACAGATCCAAGGGACTGCTATGGGAGCCAATTTCGCTCCATCCTAAGCAAATCTAGCCATGGGGTATTGGGAAAAAAAACTTTATTTGGCACAACAACCCCTACTCGTCTAATCACATTTTTTTTGGGCGTTATACCGATGCTATAATAGTCATCTGGGATGGTCCCCCCAACCTCATTGCCCCTTTTGGGGATCATTGCAACCACAACCCATATGGACTAACATTCACCCATGTCTCTGACCCAACCAACTTGGCCTTCCTCGATTTGGAATTAGGCCACATAGACCTTAATATAATAGCAAAGAATTACACCAAACCTACGGCAGGTAACCTTTTTACATTATACCAGCTGCCATTACTCAAAATGGACTAAATATATACCCAAAGGACAATTTGCCGCTTAAGAAACAACTGCACTTTGGATAGCGACTATGCCTCATCTAGTATTTCACTTAAACAAATGTTTGCTGACAAAGAATACCCCAAAGAGTTGGTAGATGAAGCATATGCTCTGTATGCGAAAGGAAAACCCACTAAAAAAGAAAAAGACAAAATAGATCACTCTACTAGATTCATCACCACTTTCCACTTCCATTATAAAAAAATGGAGAACATTCTGAATAAACATTGGGACATCTTGTTACAAGATCCCCTCCTCAAAACTACCCTTCCCCCAGTACCAAGAGTTACATACCGAAAAGCCCCCAACCTTAAAAGTAAGATTGCCCCCAGCAACATTAAAGCAACTAATACATGTACTAATCCCACAGTTCTCATACCTTTAGTTGGTATGTACCAGTGTAAAAAAATCTGTTGCAAAACCTGTTCTTTCATTGAACATGGTCAAAAATCATTTCTCTCCAAAGGAAAAACCTACATGTTAGATCAATTTTACAATTGCTCTTCTGACTTTGTGGTATATGGCCTCACAAGCCTTTGTGGTCTAATTTATGTTGGTCGAACGATCTGACCCCTTAGACGATGTTTTGGTCAACACCATAGGCTTATTGAGGGTGGCAAGGACATGCACAGCATTCCCCGACATTTCGCTGAGCACCATAAAAAATCCACCATTGGCCTAAAAGTTTGGGTGATTGAGCAAATTTCCAAATCACTTACTGCAGCAGAACGTTTTAAAAAACTGTGCACGAGAGAGACATTCTGGATCTATACTCTTGATGTCCTCTCGCCCGGTGGTTTAAACAAGGCTATTGAAATTGCCACGGTTTTATAACTTTTTACTGTACTATAGTTAATTACTATTAGCTTGGATGTCTATATTGAGATTTTATTCACCCATTTTCTGTCATTTTTTCACTACAGGTATCTTTTTTCACACATTGTGTCTTTCTCTTTAATATATGGGGGTGGTTGATTCTGTCCCTTTCAGTAAGTATCAGCCTGCCCCTATAACCCCCCTCCCCCATTCTCCCCTTCCCCTTCTCACTCCTCTCCCCTCCCTTCCCCCCTCCTTTCCCTCCACCCTTTTCTCCTCCCTCTCCCTTCTTTCCCACTCCCCCATCTCCCCCTCTTAACCCCTCCTTTCCCCCTCCTCCCTTTCCATTCTTCCCCCCCCTTCCCCCCTTTTTTTTCCCTCTCCTTCCATCATATAGTGACTATATATATATATATATATATATATATATATATATATATATATATATACTTCCTTACATTCCCCACAGTGTTCCATGTATAATATATAATATATTATAGTATAGTATATAATATATTCATTCATTACCTTGCCTTTATCTGACCCCCCTCCCAATTTTAATCTTTAATATACGGGTTCTCCTTTCCATGAACCCCATCCTTCATTTTTTACCTCCCCCTTTTTTTACCCCCCTTTCTACCTCCCTCTTATTTAATAAACGTACCCTGTACCGTCTATATTTATACCCCACTCCCTATACTCATTTATCTGGTGGTTTATTTATTCATTATATAATATAATTTATTTCCCTATTTTATGTGTATGTGTATATGTTTTCATTTCCATATATATATACATACATATATTTTTATTTTTTATTTTCCATGCATTTTTTTTTTTTACTGAGTATTTCTCTGCCATGTTCATTTCATTGTCTTTAATATGCTGTTTGTCCTCCAGCCTCTTTGTGCCTTACAATGTGTTAAACCAAGTGTGTATTTATCTGGCCCCTCCCCCTATTGAGACTATAAGATTGTGCCTAGATCCTCACAGCCCATGCTTGATAAAGGAGTGCTGCTATGTTTACCATCCATAGCCTGTATACTCGGAAATGCGTCGCACATTTGTGACGTCACGGTTCCGCGCCACACTCTGCTGTGTCCCAAGCCTCGTTCTGGTTCCCTTCCCACGGCCATGCTATCCTTACATCTCGGATACCAGACGGGACTACCATACATCACGGCACTGCCTGTGACAGGACCTGGCATCTTCCTTCCCCCTCCCCTGGAACCCACATGTGCCCGGATGAGCTTACCAACTATCTCATCTCTGCTCTGTGTGCCAAGGAGAAAACCGCTGTGCCCCACCACCTCACATCATCCCCTGTGGATTTGACGTATCGCCAGCCATTTATGGGCATGCTGAGGCTTGCAGTCCCTCTCCTCTCCTCCCATCCAGAGACATGCTTGAACGCAGATATGCTATCTTCCATGTGAGTGGATATTGTTTCTTATAATAAATGTTTTATTGATACATACTCAGACGCGCCTCTTTTCCTTGTTTCTTCTCAGCCTTTTTTGGACCATGCTTCTGGTCCCATCGGTGGCAGCCCTGACAGACCAGTCTATATATATATATATATATATATATATATATATATAATTCTTATATATATTTCTCTACCCCCACTGGACTATCAAGGTACACTCTGTAGATGTACTGTTGCACTGCGCCTGTTTTACTTGTGAATTATTTGCACAGGCATTACTTGATTCTGATGCTGGTTCTGAGGTTGAGGAAGGGAGTAACATGAGCCTACAGAGAGGGGAAAACACTGAAAAAGCAAAAAAATGGCAGTCATGTTCCCCCAGCCGCAGCGTATATTGCCAAGTTGACTTCAGTGATGATGAGGATGGAGGGGATGATGATGACGAGGTCGCTGACCCAACTTGGGTGCCAGATAGAGCAGAGGAAGAAAGTGAGGGAGAGGCACAACCCAAAGAATGCAGGATGTCCTCCAGAGGCAGCCATCATGGAACAGTAGAGAGCAGCCACCCTATTCCATCAGATTGTGGAGCTGTTGTCTCCTGGCCCACTTCCCATAGGTCAGCTGTGTGGGCTTTTTTAGCACATGTGCAGCTGATCGTCCTGTTGCAATTTGCAATCTCTGCCGCAAACAGATCAAGCGTGGCAAAAACACCAGCCATGTGGGTACCACATGCTTGCAAAGGAATTTAACCCGTAATTGGAAAGAGAACCTGAAAACCACACAAAAGGGACACAATTCTTCTCCTCATCATTCCTCAACTTTCATATCTACCCCTGCTATATCTCATGACCCCTCAGCAGCCTCCACTGACAGGGATGATGGTATAGCAAATGGTGTTACAGGTCCTTGCAACACGTCTGTCAGCAGCACACCACCAGCTATAGAGTATAGCAGGCAAATGTCTCTGCCCCAGCTGCTGCTTAAAAACAAAATACGCTCCCTGCCACCCACATGCCCAGCATCTAAATTCCAGCTTGTCCAAATTGCTGGCTTTACAACTCCTGCTTTTCTGTCTGATTGATTCTGCCCCCTTCTGTGAATTTGCAGAATGGGCTTTACCACAATGGCAGGTTTCCAGTCACTATTTCTTTGCACGTAAGGCCATTCCAGCTCTGTACCATCATGTGGAAGGCAATGTTTTGGCATCATTCGGCAAGGCAGTCAGCAGTAATGTCCGCATTACTGCTGACACTTGGTCCAGCAAGCATGGTCAGGGACAATATAGTTTGTTCACAGCACATTTGGTAACTCTGCTAGCAACTACTGTAGAAAGAATGCAGGACAGGGCTCAGTGCTGGAGCTTGTTTTGCCACCACGTCAGCATACAGTTGGTGGTGATAATGCAAGATCTGTCAGCTCCACCCCCTCCTCTTCCAAGCCCTCCTCTGCTGAATTGTCCTATGAAACACCAGTATCCCCCAAATGTTCAAGGGGCAATTCCATGAGTCAGGCTAAAAGATGTCATGCAGTGCTTCAGCTAGGCTGCCTTGGGGACAGGAGCTACAGTGGAGCAGAGATTTTTTTAGCTCTGCAGGGGTAGAGGTGGTTCACGCCACAGAAGCTTGAGCCAGGAATAGTTATGTGTGATAATTGCACTAACCTTCTGTCCACCCTTCGACAGGGAAAGTTGACACATGTGCCATGCCTGGCACATGTCCTCAATTTGGTGGTGCAGCATTTCTCAAACAGGTACCCAGCTTTGCAAGATCTTCTAAGGCAGGCCAAAAGAGTCGGTAGCCATATCAGGCGGTCATACACAGCCAATGCTTGGATGGTTGAAATTCAGTGGGAATTACGCCTGCTCATAAACCACCTGATTTTTGACATGCCCACCAGGTGGAACTCAACTTTGGCAATGCAGTGGCTGCACATGAAGCAGAGGGCCATCAACGAGTGCCTCTGTGAGTATGGTGCAAGGAAAGGCTCAGGGCACCTCTGCTTTTTTTCCCCATGCCAACAGCTGCTAATAAAGGATGCATGCACTGTCACCATTTGTGGAGGCGACAAGGATGGAGAGCAACGACAATGCATGCATTAGTGACACTGTCCCTCTAGTCTTCCTGCTGCAGCATACTCTACGTGGCATTATGGACAGGGCACGCAAGGCATAACAGAGCGAGGAAGAGAATTACTTCCTTTTCTCTCAAGGCCCGCTTTATGCAGACATCATTCTTGTGACACCACAAAGCACACAAGAGGAGAGGGAAGAGGAGTAGGATTCTGGTAGTTTTGGAGGTATTGCAGCAGAGGAAGACATATGTCAAACCGTAAGAGATGGTTTTTAGTCCCTAGAAACCTAGGAAGTAGTACATGGCTGGGAGGAGGCAGTTCCAGAAACTGTAGTCCTCAGTGACCACAAGAACTCTGCTTCTTATGCCTCCGCAAACTTGTGGTGCATGGGCTCCCTTATTCTTCAAAGCCTGTCAAAGGACCCGAGAATTAGTGACATCAAGGAGAAGGATCATTATTGGTTGGCAACAATCCTTGACCACCATTACAAGGAAAAAGTCTCAGAATTCATCCTGCCCTTGCAGAGGAAGCATGGGATTAAATATTTTGAGGACACCTTAAAGAGGAGTTTATGTTACACCTTTCCAGTAGACATGTCCATTCATTATCACCCGAATGCATTTTTGTCTGAATTTCTGGGATTTTCGTGTTTGTTTTAACATAACGATAACGAACTTAAAACTGATACTAGTGCTGTAATAGCCTCAGAGGCTGTCCATGTTTTGAGGGGGATTTATTATTTATTATAGATTCTATATAGATTCTATATACTCTAATTTGTTACCTGCGTGCAGGTAGTGTCAGAAACCATGAAATCAGACCAAGACAGAAGTACAGGTAAATCACACTTGTTTAATAATAAAAGTAAATAGAACAAATGTAGTCAAAACATAGCCAGAGTTCAGGAACCGGAACAGATAGTCAGACAAACCAAACGTCAGGGAGCCGGAGATGAGTGTAGTAAAACAGCCAGCAGTATCTGGAGCCAGAAGGGATGTCAGCCAAATAAGTCTTTTAATAGGAATGCAAGAGAGCATCTCTGTGATGTTGACTAAGGTGAAGGCAGAGATCCTCTGGGCTGGACGGCTTAAGTAGGCAGGACTGACGAGCAGGATATCATCAACAGCTCAGTAACTGTGGAGAGATAGGAGCTGGCACTTAGCCGACAGCTGAGTGGCCAGCTCAGAGAAGGAAGGGCTGACACCAGCCCTGACAGTACCCCCCCTCAATGACCCCTCCCCCTCGGAGGACCACCAGGCTTGAGGGGAAAACGTCTATGGAAATCACGGAGAAGGACAGAGGCATGTACGTCTGAAAATGAGACCCAAGAGCATTCCTCTGGACCGTACCCCTTCCAATGCACCAGGTACTGTATATCCCCACGGAGCCTACGGGAGTCAATAATGGACTATACTTCATACTCCCCATGGTTCTCAACTTGTACAGGGTGAGGACGTGGCACCGAGGTGGTAAAGCGGTTGCAGACCAAAGGTTTGACATGAGACATGAAATACATTTGAAATACGCATGTTAGAAGAAAGGTCTAATGTGTAAGCCACTGGGTAATCCTGCGAACAATAAGGAAAGCCCCAATAAACTGAGGTGCTAATTTCAGTGAGGGAACACAAAGTCAGAGGTTGCGAAATGACAGCCAGACCCTGTCCCCAACCTGGTAGGAAGGCGCGGGCAGGCATCTGCGGTCAGCATGGAGTCTGTACCTATCATTAGCATGTCACAAAACCTCCTGGACTTGTGCCCAAGTGGAACGAAGGAATACACTCAGGAATACACTGCAGAACAAATGAGTCAGGCAACATGGAAGGTTGGAAACCATAGTTCGCCATAAACGGGGGACAATTGGGAAGCAGAATTCAAGGCACTATTGTGAGCAAACTCTGCCCACGGTAATAGGTTTGACCAGTTTTTATGATGGTCAGAAATATAGCAACGTAGGAATTGCTCCAAGGACTGATTGCCTCGTTCTGCGGCCCCATTAGACTGCGGGTGATATGCAGAGGAAAAAGCAAGCTGAATTCCCAACTGTGCACAAAAGGCTCACCAGAACCAGGACACAAACTGACTACCCCTGTCCGAGACAATCGCCTTGGGTAGCCCATGTAAGTGAAAGATCTCCCGAGCAAAAATGGAAGCCAGTTTTTTAGAAGTGGGCAACTTCTTAAGTGGAATACAATGAGACATTTTTGAGAACCAGTCAACCACCATAAGGGTAACTGTTGCCCTGGATGTTGGGTAACTCCACATTTAAATCTATAGACAGGTGGTTCCAGGGCCTCTCTCCACTGAGTATGGCTTGTAGGAGCTACTCACACTTCTCCAATTTACACTAGAGATTGTTCTCTTTTAGTTTCTGAAGAACACTATAGACATCTGTGTGGTGGCTCTCCAGGGACTTGGAAAATATGAGGATATCATCAAGATAAACAACCACACATAACTGCAAAAAAAATCTCAGAGGACATTGTTAATGAATTCCTGGAAAACTGCTGGGGCGTTACAAAGGCCAAAAGGCATTACGAGGTACTCGTAATGGCCTGTTCTGGTATTAAACGCAGTTTTCAACTCGTCGCCCTCCTTAATCCTCACGAGATTGTCTGCCCCTCTCAAATCAAGCTTTGTGAAAACCGTTGCTCCCTTAAGGCGGTCAAATAACTCCGTAATCAACGGAATTGGATAGGCATTCTTAATTGTGAAATAATTGAGACCCCTATAATCAATACAAGGTCTCAGTTCACCACTCTTCTTCTTCACGAAGAAGAAACCAGGATGAGATGAGGATTTGTGGATGAAACCTCGAGTAAGTGCGTTTGCAACATATTCCTCCATGGGCCTATCCTCCAAGACCGACACAGGGTAAACCCGGCCACGAGGGGGTATGGCACCAGGTTGAAGGTCAATTGTGCAATCATGTGGAGGCAAACTACCGGCTTGAATATATATAAAACACAAAGCGCTGTGATGCTAAATAGCTGATAATTACACATAAAACCAAGTGAGGCTGCTATCAAAAGAGAGTGTTTTCAGAGTCACTTAAAAAGAATAAATAATGATATTTGAAGCGCTTCACAATGTGCATGAAAATGAATATAAAAGTAAATATAAATAGTCAAATAAATCCAGCGGTGAGTAAAAATTCCTAAAAAATCCAACAATCAAAATAGTGTAAAACTATAAAAAATTTGTGACACCAAATGTGTAAAAAATTCACATAAAAAATCCACATAAAAATAAATATATAGGGATGTATTCAGAAGGTTCAATTATACAGGTGTGGAATCCTGATTGGTATAGAGCTTTTGATCACTAGCAAAGCTGTTTAAAAACACTTGCTAAATTAAGGTGCTCATTGATCTCAATAGTACCAAAGTGTTTTTTGCTTCTATTCACAACCAATGTGAGAATCATAAACAGGCAAATAAGAGAAAAAAACAATCATTGTGCAATAGTTAGGATACCAATGTACACAGGCAAACTTCAATCCACTCACGTGTGCCTTATAATGATAAGGCATATGCAGGTTTTACTATAGCAGTCAGCCGCCTTAGACAGGAGCAGATTCAGTGCAGTACACTGTGTGAAACTGCTGATCTGCACAGAGCGTCCTTGGCTCCTCCCACGCGTTACATCACAGTCACGTGACTTTTTCAAGGATAATACAAGCTCTGACGGACTAAGCTTTATAGCACAACAGCAGAGTGGTTGCCATGGCTACAGCATGAGTTTATCATCATACTGCTTCCTGCATAAACTTCAATCCTGTTAAAACCTACTTTTATTAGACATGTAATTCATATGAATATCGTTGGTTTATCAAAAACCCGATTCCATGTGTAAAAAATGCAGTGTGTAAAAAGTAAAAAATATATATTGATATCTTCTAATCACGTTTACTTCTTCAACTCCCTCCAGTGGTCACAATTGGTATAGCATCTCACAGAGGGAGTATATGGCAAAGTTATGTCTCTAATGGTTTTGATAATTGACCAGTGCCCCATGATATCACAAAAATGGGGTATCCACATGCTCTGCTCATAAATGTATGGAAAACGGAGTAAACAAGATGACATGATATATATATATATGTATATACATATAAAATATACATATATAAAATTAGATATAAGAAATAGGGAAATAATATTAAAATATAAAATTAAAATCTAAAAATTCCATGATAGAATATTGCAAAAATGGATGATGACCATTGTTTATATGCTAGAACTGAACCAAATATTGCCACTCAGAAAAAACTGGTATTGGACAAATAATGAGAATATTGGACCAAAAAATAAATAAAAATAAAAAATAATAAAAAATAAAATATAAATAAAATATATACCATAAAAATATATATATATATAAATCTGAAAAACCTCTAAAAATCAGAAATAAAACAATTCAGGTCGAATTCAATGTTCAAACCATGGGGTTCTAATGTACCCATCTGGAATATCCATTTGGATTCATTCTTGCTGAGTTCCCTCACTTTATGGGAACCCCTCCAGTGAGCCTTATACTTTTGAATAGCCCAGAATTGGAGACCCCTAGGGTCTCTGTTATGATACCTATCAAAATGTTTTGAAACACTGTGTTTTGGATAGCCTTTTCTAATGTTCTGGATATGCTCTCTTATTCTCTTCCACATTGGTCGCTTCGTTCTGCCAATGTATTGGAGGGAGCAGGAGCACTGTAAAGCATATACCACCCCCTCAGTCCTGCAAGATATAAAATCCTTTATTTCAAATTCTTGTCCAGTATTTGTTGAAGAAAATTTCTGACATTTGTATCCATTTTGATTAGTATTTATGCAGGCATAATACCTTTTACAGGGATAGAATCCTTTACCCTGAAAAAAGGTTAAATCAGTTATTCTCTTGGGTGGGTTGGGTACATTTTTAGCTATGATGTCCCTTAGAGTTGGAGCTCGTCTATAAATGAATCTCGGTTTTTCTGGGAGTATATTTGCCAAAGTAGTATCAGTTTTTAAAATAGACCAATGTCTTTTTATAATCCTCTCCATCCTCCTGTGTTGTACACTGAAGTCCATTATCAGAGGTATGTCATCTGTTTTGTCATTTACCTTGATTTTATCTTGGATCAGCGCTTCTCTTGAGGTTTGATTGACTTCTGTTATTTTTTCTTCTATAAAACATTTATTGTACCCTTTTTCTTCAAACCTCTTACCTATCCACTGAGCTTGTTTAAGATAGTCATTATTTTCTGAACAATTTCTCCGTAAGCGAATAAACTGGCCCTTCGGAATGTTGATTAACCATTTCTCATAGTGGCAACTCGTTACTGGTATATAGCTGTTCCTTTCCACCGGTTTGAAAAAAGTTTTTGTGCTGATGATATTGGCTGTTAGTTCTATTTCAAGATCAAGGAACTGGATTTTAGTCTCACTAATTTGATGTTCAAGTTTAATATTTTTTTGGTTCATATTCAAACGTTGGAAAAAGGATCTTAAACTCAGTTCATCACCCTTCCAAATAATAATACAATCGTCTATGAATCTTTTATATAGAACCAGTTCCTTTGGAGTATTTAAAAAGATGGCATCCTCCTCCCATTTTGCCATGAATATGTTGGCTACACTTGGGGCATATTTAGCTCCCATCCCAATACCCGTTAGTTGTCGAAAATAATTGTCATTATACCAGAAGTAGTTATGTTGAATACCAAAGGCCAGGCTTCTAAGAAGAAATCTTTTCTGTTTAGAAATGAGATGGCTGAATGAATCCATAGCCCATTTAGATGCTTCTATTGCATCACTATGTTCAATTATTGTGTACAGTGAAGCAACATCAGCAGTTGCTAACAGATATCTTCCATTAGGGTCCAGGGTCAGAGATTTTAGTATTTGTAATAAATGTTTGGTATCACGTAGATAAGCTTTAGTGTTAGGTACTAGGGGTTGCAAGAATTTGTCCACATATTCCCCTAGTCTTGCATTGATCGATTGAATCCCATTAATGATGGGTCTTCCTGGTGGTGCCTCAGCATTCTTATGGATCTTCGGGATGGTGTAAATGATTGGAACTCTACATGTATCCGGTACTAAATATCTAGATTCTTTTTTGGATAGAATATTTTTGTTGATTCCTTTTTGAATCAAAGAGGACAGATCTCGTTTGTACTCCCTAGTAGGATTGCTACCGAGTTTCAGATATGTGTTATTACCGTTAAGTTGTCCCATCAGTTCCTGGTGGTAGTATTCCTTAGTTAGTACTACAATGGCGCCCCCTTTGTCGGCCGGTCTAATTATAATATCTTTATTTGCTTCCAATTGTTTTATACCTTGTTGTATATGCTGGGATTCCGAGATTCTACTGAACTTGAGTTGTTCCAGGTCTTTGATCACCATTTTTTTAAACACCTCAATATGTTCATTATTTGTAGAGGGTGGATTGAATAGTGACTTATTTCTTAAATCACTATGTTGTACTCCTCTGCCAAGTTCCACTCCTTTGTTCAATGTAGATGGTGGTCTGGATAATAAGTATTTCTTGATATTCAATTTCCTGGTGTATTTTTGTATGTCAATATACATCTGGAATTTGTCCAGATTATTTTTTGGTGCATATTTAAGGCCTTTGTCCAGTGCGATTAATTCCGCTCGTGTGAGCTCTTTGCCGCTGAGGTTGTAGATGCCTTCCCCTAGTACTCTCTTCTTCTTTTGGGTTTGCCTTCCTGCTCTGCATCCCCTTTTATGGTGTTTGGACTTCTTTCTCTGTTTGTATATTCCTGTAGGGGTGGGGGATCTTCGTTTCTGCGGAAATCTAAAAAAGATCTTGACTGTTCTTCCTCTATGTAATTTCTAAGAGGCTCGTATCTATTGGTGGTAGGCAATGGGCTCCTCCTATCAGGATATCTGTACTGGTCGTATTCTCCGGTCCCATTTCTATTACCATTGGACTGGTGGTCTCGAGATTCACCATTGCTCTGTTGATAGTCCCGATGATCTCTCCTATCCTGATCATACCGATAATCCCTTGGCTGATCCCTATGAGGTTGTTGGTAGGAGTTTCTGGGGTCATTTCTGGAATTATATTGATTTTCTCTTGGTTCAGTTCTAGTTGAATGTTGATAGTATCCTTGTTCCCCATACCTGGGGTACCTTCCATTTTCCACCTGATCATATTGCGATTCATTACCTGATTGGTGCGATCTTGATTGATTGTAGGGTGGATAGTGGGGTTTGTTTGGTCTTTTATTGGCATTATTTTTCCAGTAAGGTCTTCTTGGTGATTTATTTTTTGTTTTGTTCCTCCACCAAGGTTTTGGTGTTCTTGATCCATTGTCATGTGTGTTACTTTGTTCCCATTGTTTCTGTTGGTTATATCTTGGGGTTTCTGGTGTCCTGGATCTCCTTTCTGGAGTCCTATAATATGTATTTCTCCTGGGGCTAACTATCCTCACCTCTCTATCTGGTGATGAGGCTATAGACCCAGTTTTACCTTGTTTGGCATTGATTTGCCAATTGAAAACCTGTTCTAACTGATAATCATTGGTATCTCTGAGGTATTTTCTCTTTTTCCTTTGTTTCAATTCAACATCTTTCTGTTCTAACACTTTATTCAGTTGTTGAGTTAGTGATGAAAAAGGTGCTGTCTCTTTAAAAGGGTCCAGTGTGGTTTTGCATTCAGCAATTTGCTGGTTAATCATGTTTAATTTCCTTTGTTTCCTTTTTAAGGCAAAATGTACTAGATCCAGACCTTTATCGTTAAAAAATTTATACCACTCATTAGTTGCGTCTTGATCTGTCAAACCATCACAGATGGGTACATCCCATCTCAATCTTCTCGGGACAATTTTATCTTTAATGTATTGTTCATGAGCAGCTATGTCCCACCATAGGCTCACCTTTTTTTCCATAAGGTGGCCGAATTTCCTAAAATTGGTGTCTAGATCACCCTTAACGGTGCTAGGTGCAGTGGAAAAAACATTTTCCAAATTAATTGTGCGTTTTTCAATAAAATCAAAAATATCCATCACTGCAGCTATATGTGAAAAAACTGAAAAATAAGTGGAAAAAATATATATAAAACACAAAGCGCTGTGATGCTAAATAGCTGATAATTACACATAAAACCAAGTGAGGCTGCTATCAAAAGAGAGTGTTTTCAGAGTCACTTAAAAAGAATAAATAATGATATTTGAAGCGCTTCACAATGTGAATGAAAATGAATATAAAAGTAAATATAAATAGTCAAATAAATCCAGCGGTGAGTAAAAATTCCTAAAAAATCCAACAATCAAAATAGTGTAAAACTATAAAAAATTAGTGACACCAAATGTGTAAAAAATTCACATAAAAAATCCACATAAAAATAAATATATAGGGATGTATTCAGAAGGTTCAATTATACAGGTGTGGAATCCTGATTGGTATAGAGCTTTTGATCACTAGCAAAGCTGTTTAAAAACACTTGCTAAATTAAGGTGCTCATTGATCTCAATAGTACCAAAGTGTTTTTTGCTTCTATTCACAACCAATGTGAGAATCATAAACAGGCAAATAAGAGAAAAAAACAATCATTGTGCAATAGTTAGGATACCAATGTACACAGGCAAACTTCAATCCACTCACGTGTGCCTTATAATGATAAGGCATATGCAGGTTTTACTATAGCAGTCAGCCGCCTTAGACAGGAGCAGATTCAGTGCAGTACACTGTGTGAAACTGCTGATCTGCACAGAGCGTCCTTGGCTCCTCCCACGCGTTACATCACAGTCACGTGACTTTTTCAAGGATAATACAAGCTCTTTTACTTTTTACACACTGCATTTTTTACACATGGAATCGGGTTTTTGATAAACCAACGATATTCATATGAATTACATGTCTAATAAAAGTAGGTTTTAACAGGATTGAAGTTTATGCAGGAAGCAGTATGATGATAAACTCATGCTGTAGCCATGGCAACCACTCTGCTGTTGTGCTATAAAGCTGAGTCCGTCAGAGCTTGTATTATCCTTGAAAAAGTCACGTGACTGTGATGTAACGCGTGGGAGGAGCCAAGGACGCTCTGTGCAGATCAGCAGTTTCACACAGTGTACTGCACTGAATCTGCTCCTGTCTAAGGCGGCTGACTGCTATAGTAAAACCTGCATATGCCTTATCATTATAAGGCACACGTGAGTGGATTGAAGTTTGCCTGTGTACATTGGTATCCTAACTATTGCACAATGATTGTTTTTTTCTCTTATTTGCCTGTTTATGATTCTCACATTGGTTGTGAATAGAAGCAAAAAACACTTTGGTACTATTGAGATCAATGAGCACCTTAATTTAGCAAGTGTTTTTAAACAGCTTTGCTAGTGATCAAAAGCTCTATACCAATCAGGATTCCACACCTGTATAATTGAACCTTCTGAATACATCCCTATATATTTATTTTTATGTGGATTTTTTATGTGAATTTTTTACACATTTGGTGTCACTAATTTTTTATAGTTTTACACTATTTTGATTGTTGGATTTTTTAGGAATTTTTACTCACCGCTGGATTTATTTGACTATTTATATTTACTTTTATATTCATTTTCATGCACATTGTGAAGCGCTTCAAATATCATTATTTAAACTACCGGCTTGACCTTTGTCAAAGACATCACTAAAATTGCAGTACTCCTCCGGCGGGGAGGAGAGTAAAGAGCTGCACGGGACCTTGGCTACCTTCTGGAACTATGTCTTCCTGCATTGTGGTGACCAGGAGAGAACCTCAGCACAAAGCCAATCAAAAGAGGGATTGTGCTTCTGTAACCAAGGATAACCAATAACCATCGGAAACTTAGGTGAGGAAATAATTTGGAATTGGATTATCTCAACCTGGTTGAGAAAACCTCTGCATTGAACTGGATCACCCCCAAATCACTGGGGAAGCGGAGCGGAACCAGACATACCTACTCGAAGCCGGTGCCTGCACAGAGATCTTGCTCATCCAATCTGGAAAAAATATTACCAACAAGGCAGGACTGATGAGCAACATATCATCAACAGCTGAGTACCTGTAGAGAGATAGGAGCTAGCAATTAGCCGACAGCTGTGTGGCCAGCTCAGAGAAGGAAGGGCTGAGCCCAGCCCTGACAGGTAGTTTTGCCAACTCTGGCATATTTGCCTTTAGGAACGCAGAGCAAACAGGAAGGAAGTCATATGCTTGAATTTCAATACAAAGCAATACCATTGGCTGTTGTGGTAGACCGTTGGACATGAACAGAAACAAACAAGTATCATATCATTTGATACGATCAAAAATATATATATTACCATTCAACATGAAAATTCGACGAAGCAGCTAAAAACATATGAACGCCGCGAGCGGACATTTACAGGCAAATGCTCCGCCCATAGGCTATAGAAGAATTATAATGTTGTTTGACTAGTAATAATCATTATAAATATTACTAGTCAAACAACATTATCATTCTACTATAGCTTGTGGGCGGAGCATTCGACCAGAAATGTACGATTGCGGCGTCGTACAGTTTTGCTGCATCGTCTAATCTTCTTAGAACATCTGACAGACACCATAAGCCTTCAGTTGACAGATTCAACTCTAATTAATTTGGATTTTCGTATGAATGCATTTTTTATGGACACAAAATAAGTAACAAATTTCGGGAGTAACTAAATTAATTAATTTTTCAGATGAAACCGAAATTCCGAAAGAAAATACTGTATACTTTTCAGACTCTGGTAGGTTACAGTCTCATGGAAAAAGTAGTTTTGCGGCTTCTATTGGTCAAAGAGGAGTGGTGGAGAAGGGGGTCACCTAAGTGATGCATTCAAAATATTTTTTTAGTCCTCAGCGCCCAAGGCTGTAAGCTTCCACATCCCATTGGCTGCGTCTGCATCATATGGTGGAAGATTATCTAAGGGTGAAAACAGACATGGAGAGCTTTCTGGTAGGCGATCCCCTGAGTTACTGGGTCATGAGACTAGACCACTGTCCAGAACTTGCCCAGTATGCAATTGAGCTGCTGGGCTGCCCAGAGAATCTGTTGACCGGCTGACATTTGTCAAAATTAATCAGCTCCTGCTAATCCAGGACTATCAAGTCCCTGATGTCGATGTCACTGATTAAATGTTTTTGGATCTCGAATATCTGCAAGACTGTCTAGGCTTCACAGCTTGGTGGGTATTGATTTTATCTTGAAGTAATTTATTGGTATAGGTTTAATGGGCACAATTAACACCCAAGGACCAATTTATCCACATCTGTTTGACAGGTGCATATAATTTCATTTTTGTACAGCAAGGCCAGTTCTTACATCAAGAGTACCTCTATAGAATTATGGTGTGAAGGCACAACCAACACCAAAAGCCCAATTTTTCCACACCTGTTTGACAGGTGCATATATTTTCAGCTTTTTACAGAATGTCCAATGTACCACGATAGGGATATGGTGTGAAGGCACCACCAACACCCGAGGCCCAGTTTTTACACACCTGTTTGACAGGTGCATATACTTTAAATGTTTTACAGAAAGACCAATTCTTGCTTTCATCAAGAGTACCTCTAGCCATTTCCGTCTCTCTCTCTCACAGTATGTTCTCTGAGAATTCCGCAGGGAAATTTTTTCTTCCTTACACTTGTTTGTAGATCAGCGGTGGATTCAGCAGCAGAATGAGTTTGCCACTAAACCAAAAACCATTCCTTTATGGCCTTACTGGTAAGCCAGTAATGGTGAAACTAAAATGCGGTAAGGAATACAAGGGATACCTGGTCCCTGTGGATGGCTACATGAACATGCAGCTCGCCAATGCAGTAAAGTGTATTGTTGTAGACATCAAAAGTGTATTGATATTAGATGGTTAAGGGTTTGTTTCCGCACTGATGGTTAATTATACTATGATGAGAGCTGCTGCCTCCACCCTGACACCTACCTGAGTAGTGTATTCTTAGATGTATTCGCTTAATGTTCAACGGAAAAATGCTGTGACCTTTGTGAGTATATGTGAATTATTTCATCAACAATATAATAAAGTGACAAGTGCTAATGCTACTCAATACACTTTAGAGACATACACACATGTAAATCATATAAATGTTACATATATATGAATAAAGTGGCAGGTGCAATAATTAGTCAACAGTCTTCAAAATATAACCCTTATATCATAAATTAAATCCAAGGTGCAATAACGTGATAAATGGTAATGAGAAGTTCTATTATCATATTCAGATCCTAAAGTTGATAAACAGTCTTTTTGGAAATAAAGACCATCCTTCAAAACAAAGTGACTTGTGCTTTTTTTTCCTCTGTGCTTTCTAGAAATATCTTATAGTGCAGGTGCTTCACTCCGTTCTCTCCTATGTGAATGCACTTACCAGAGGGCTCTCCCCTCTAGGGGGTATTGCACCTTCACAGCCACACTGCTGTATATTGGAACACAGACCTGCACTGGTGGTATCCTTTACCTTACCTTACCCTTCACCTCGATAATGCACAATATATGCAAAGAGAAATAACACTCCGTAGTGCAATACCGTTTATACTTGATTTATTTGATAATAGACTTACAGTGCCTTGCAAAAGTATTCACCCCCTTGGCATTTTTCGTGTTTTGTTGCCTTACAACCTGTAATTAACATGGATTGTTTGAAGATTTGCTTCATTTAATTTACAGAACATGCCCACAACTTTGAATATGTTTTTTTTTATTGTGAAGCAAACAATAAATAGGACAAAATAACAGAAAAAGTCAATGTGCATAACTATTTACCCCTAAAGTCAATACTTTGTAAAGCCACCTTTTGCGGCTATCACAGCTCCAAGTCACTTTGGATAAGTCTCTATGAACTTGCCACATCTTACCACTGGGCTTTTTGCCCATTCCTCCTTGAAAAACTGCTCCAGCTTCTTCAAGTTGCAAAGTTTGCACTTGTGAACAGCAATCGTTAAGTCTGACCACAGATTTTCTATTGGATTGAGAACTGGGCTTTGACTAGGCCATTCCAACACATTTACATGTTTCCCCTTAAACCACTCAAGTGTTGCTTTAGCAGTGTGTTTGGGGTCATTATCCTGCTGAAAGGTGAACCTCCATCCTAGCCTCAAATCACACACAGAGTGATACAGGTTTTGCTCAAGAATATCCCTGTATTTAGCACCATCCATCTTTCACTCAACTCTGACCAGTTTCCCAGTCCTGACTGCTGAAAAACATCCCCACAGCATGATGCTGCCACCACCACCATGTTTCAGTGTGGGGATTAGGGATGAGCTTCGAGTTCGAGTTGAACTCATGTTCGACTCGAACATCGGCTTTTCGCAAGTTCGCCGAACAGCAAACAATTTGGGGTGTTCGTGGCAAATTCGAATGCCGCGGAACAAAAGTTTATGGTGCTAATTTTAAAGGCTTATATTCATGGTTTTGTCATAAAAAGTGTTTGGGGACCTGGGTCCTGCCCCAGGGGACATGGATCAATGCAAAAAAAAGTTTTAAAAAAGGCCGTTTTTTCGGGAACAGTAATTTTAATAATGCTTAAAGTGAAACAATAAAATTGTAATATCCCTTTAAATTTCGTACCTGGGGGGTGTCTATAGTATGCCTGTAAAGGGGCGCATGTTTCCTGTGTTTAGAACAGTCTGACAGCAAAATGACATTTCAAAGGAAAAAAAGTCATTTAAACTACTCGCGACTATTAATGAATTGCTGGTCCCGACAATACACATAAAAGTTCATTGATAAAAACGGCATGGGAATTCCCCACAGTGGAACCCCGAACCAAAATTTTAAAAAAATTACGTGGGTTCCCCCTAAATTCCATACCAGGCCCTTCAGGTCTGGTATGGATATTAAGGGGAACCCCGGCCAACATTTTTTAAAAAAATGGCATGGGGTCCCCCTCAAAATCTATACCAGACCCTTCAGGTCTGGTATGGATTTTAAGGGGAACCCCGTGCCAAAATAAAAAAAACGGTGTGGGGCCCTCCCAAAAATCCATACCAGACCCTTATCTGAGCACGCAACCTGGCAATTCATTAATAGCCGCGAGTAGTTAAGAGCTGGTGTAGTAAGGAGAGGTTTGGGTTCCTGGAGGACTGGGCCGACTTCTCAGTCGGTAACTGGTACTATAGAAGGGACAGACTGCACCTAAATGAGGAGGGTGCAGATCTGCTGGGAATGAAGATGGCCAAAAAGTTAGAGGGGTTTTTAAACTAGGCGATGGGGGGAGGGTCCAGAGACAGAGATAGCCAGCGCGGAAGATTTTCCAAAGGGTAGTATTGGAGGCATTAGTGGTAGGTTAACCAAAGCACAAAAACACAAGGTGAGTATAGTAGCAAGTCCTAGTTGCAATCTTGAAACACCCAATACGAGGACAATATGCGGCTGGTCTAAACTATGTGGCATGTTCACCAATGCCAGGAGCATGGCGGACAAGATGGGTGAACTAGAGATACTGTTGTACAAGGAGGATTTGGATTTTGTGGGAATTTCAAAGACCTGGTTCAACAGCTCTCATGATTGGCTGGCAAACATTCAAGGGTATACCCTATAGAGAGGGTAAAAAGGGGGGAGGGGTATGCCTATATATCAAGAATAATGTACAAGCGAATGTGAGAGATGACATCACTGAGGGAGCTAGAGAGGAGGTGGAATCCTTATGGGTAGAGCTCCAAAGGGATGAAGCTAAGAGGAAAATAATACTGGGAGTATGCTATAGGCCCCCTAACCTGAGGGAGGAAGTGGAGATGGATCTCCTATCTCAAATTGGATTAGCAGCAAGGATGGGAAGTGTTATCATAATGGGGGATTTTAATTATCCAGACATAGACTGGACGGAGGGAACCGCGCATTCATTTAAGGCTCGCCAGTTCCTTAATGTCTTGCAGGACAATTTTATGGGTCAGATGGTAGACGCATAAACTAGAAATAAAACATTACTGGATCTACTGATTACCAACAATACAGACCTGATCACGGCTGTGGAAATACGGGGCAATTTAGGTAACAGCGATCACAGGTCAATTAGTTTCAGTATAAATCACACAAATAGGAAACATGAAGGGAACACAAAGACACTGAATTTCAAAAGAGCCAACTTCCCTAAACTACAAACCTTGCTAAAAGGCATAAATTAGGATAAAATATTAAGAACAAAGAATACGGAGGAGAGATGGGTTTGCTTTAAGAGCATATTAAATAAGGGCATTAGCCAATGTATCCCATTGGGTAATAAATTTAAAAGAGCGAACAAAAATCCTGGATGGCTTAACTCCAATGTAAAAATGCATATAAAAGCAAAGGAGAAGGCCTTCAAAAAATACAAGGTTGAGGGATCATCCTCAGCATTCAGACTTTATAAAGAATGCAACAAGAAATGTAAGGGTGCAATTAGGACGGCTAAGATAGAACATGAACGACACATAGCGGAGGAGAGCAAAAAAAATCCCAAGAAATTCTTTAAGTATGTAAACAGTAAAAAAGGGAGGACAGATCATATTGGCCCAATAAAGAATGAGGAAGAACATCTGGTTACAAAGGATGGGGAGATGGCGAAGGTATTGAATTTATTCTTCTCCTCAGTCTTCACGAGTGAATCGGGAGGCTTCAGTAACCAAAACTGCAGTGTTTATCCTCATGACACAACACAGGAAGCACCTCCATGGTTAACAGAGGACAGAATTAAAATTAGACTTGAGAAACTTAACATTAATAAATCACCGGGACCAGATGGCTTGCATCCGAGGGTACTTAGGGAACTCAGTCAAGTGATTGCCAGACCGTTGTTCCTAATTTTTACAGACAGTCTATTGACTGGAATGGTACCAGCTGATTGGAGAAAAGCCAATGTAGCACCAATATTTAAAAAGGGCCCAAAATACATCCCAGGGAATTACAGACCAGTTAGCCTAACATCAATAGTATGTAAACTCTTGGAGGGGATGATAAGGGACTATATACAATATTTTAGTAATAAGAACGATATCATTAGCAGTAATCAGCATGGATTCATGAAGAATCGTTCTTGCCAAACCAATCTATTAACCTTCTATGAGGAGGTGAGTTGCCATCTAAATAAAGGAAGGCCCGTAGACGTGGTGTATCTGGACTTTGCAAAAGCATTTGACACAGTTCCCCATAAACGTTTACTGTACAAAATAAGGTCTGTTGGCATGGACCATAGGGTGAGTACATGGATTGAAAACTGGCTACAAGGGCGAGTTCAGAGGGTGGTGATAAATGGGGAGTACTCAAAATGGTCAGGGGTGGGTAGTGGGGTTCCCCAGGGTTCTGTGCTGGGACCAATCCTATTTAATTTGTTTATAAACGACCTGGAGGATAGGATAAACAGTTCAATCTCTGTATTTGCAGACGATACTAAGCTAAGCAGGGCAATAACTTCTCCGCAGGATGTGGAAACTTTGCAAAAAGACCTGAACAAATTAATGGGGTGGGCGACTACATGGCAAATGAGGTTTAATGTAGAAAAATGTAAAATGATGCATTTGGGTGGCAAAAATATGAATGCAATCTATAGACTGGGGGGAGAACCTCTGGGGGAATCTAGGATGGAAAAGGACCTGGGGGTCCTAGTAGATGATAGGTTCAGCAATGGCATGCAATGCCAAGCTGCTGCTAATGCCAAGCTGCCAAGCTGCCAAGCTGCACTGCCAAGCTGCTGCTTCTTTATTAGCTGCTGCTAATAAAGCAAACAGAACATTGGCATGCATTAAAAGGGGGATCAACGCAAGAGATAAAACGATAATTCTCCCACTCTACAAGGCTCTGGTCCGGCTGCACCTGGAGTATGCTGTCCAGTTCTGGGCACCAGTCCTCAGGAAGGATGTACTGAAAATGGAGCGAGTACAAAGAAGGGCAACAAAGCTAATAAAGGGTCTGGAGGATCTTAGTTATGAGGAAAGGTTGCAAGCACTGAACTTATTCTCTCTGGAGAAGAGACGCTTGAGAGGGGATATGATTTCAATTTACAAATACTATACTGGTGACACCACAATAGGGATAAAACTTTTTCGCAGAAGAGAGTTTAATAAGACTCATGGCCACTCATTACAATTAGAAGAAAAGAGGTTTAACCTTAAACTACGTAGAGGGTTCTTTACTGTAAGAGCGGCAAGGATGTGAAATTCCTTCTCAGCGGGGAGCATTGATAGCTTCAAGAAACTATTAGATAATCACCTGAATGACCGCAACATACAGGGATATGTAATGTAATACTGACACATAATCACACACATAGGTTGGACTTGATGGACTTGTGTCTTTTTTCAACCTCACCTACTATGTAACTATGTAACTAGTTTAAATGACTTTTTTTCCTTTGAAATGTCATTTTGCTGTCAGACTGTTCTAAACACGGGAAACATGCGCCACTTTACAGGCATACTATACACACCCCCCAGGTATGAAATTTAAAGGGATATTACAATTTTATTGTTTCACTTTAAGCATTATTAAAATCACTGCTCCCGAAAAAACGGCCGTTTTTAAAACTTTTTTTGCATTAATCCATGTCCCCTGTGGCAGGACCCAGGTCCCCAAACACTTTTTATGAAAATAACTTGCATATAAGCCTTTAAAATTAGCACTTTTGATTATTCATGTTCGTGTCCCATAGACTTTAACAGTGTTCACGTGTTCGAACAAATTTTTTGCCTGTTCACATGTTCTGGTGCGAACCGAACAGGGGGGTGTTCAGCTCATCCCTAGTGGGAATGGTGTTCTTTGGATGATGTGATGTGTTGGGTTTGCGCCAGACATAGCATTTTCTTTGATGGACAAAAGTTTCAATTTTAGTCTCATTAGACCAGAGCACCTTCCTCCATACATTTTGGGAGTCTCCCACATGCTTTTTTGCAAACTCAAAATGTGCCATTTTGTTTTTTTGCTGAAAGTAATGGCTTTCTTCTGGCCACTCTGCCATAAAGCCCAACTTTATGGAGCGTACCGCTTATTGTCGTCCTATGTACAGATACTCCAGTCTCTGCTGTGGAACTCTGCAGCTCCTCCGGGGTTACCTTAGGTCTCTGTGCTGCCTCTCTGATTAATGCCCTCCTTGCCCAGTCCATGAGTTTTGGTGTGCAGACATCTCTTGGTAGTTTTGCTGTTGTGCCATGTTCTTTTCATTTGATTATGATAGATTTGATGGTGCTCCTAGGGATTATCAAAGATTTGGATATTTTTTTATAACCTAACCCTGACTTCTCAACAACATTGTCCCTTACTTGTTTGGAGAATTCCTTAGTCTTCATGGCAGTGTTTATTTAGTGGTGCCTCTTGCTTAGGTGTTGCAGCCTCTGGGGCCTTTCAAAAAGGTGCGTATATGTAATGACAGATCATGTGACACTTATATTGCACAGGTGGACATCATTTCACTAATTATGTGACTTCTGAAGGTAATTGGTTGTACCAGAGCTTTTATGGGCTTCATAACAAAGGGGGTGAATACATACACACATGTCAATTATCAGTTTTTTATTTCTGAAAAATTGTTTTATGTATTTTTTAACTTTTCTAATTTTACTTCACCAAGTTAGACTATTGTGTTCTGATCCATCACATATAATTCAGATTAAAAAAAAAAACATTGAGCTAAAGGCTGTAATGTAACAAAATAGGTAAAAAGCCAAGGGGGTGAATACTTTTGCAAGGCACTGTATAGGTATGCACTTACATTTAGTTTAAAATCAATTAGCAGTGAGAAAACTGGAAGTCTGTGATTCCTATGCTTTCCACAGACCATACAGGAAGTGACGCAATGATTCCGTGGCTCCGCCCTATGCATTTCATCATCAAGACGTCATCGGGAGCCATCTTGCTACACTTCATGGAATATATACTATGTGGTAACCTGGCAACCCAATGCAATATAATTAGCGCCCATTTTGTTGTAGACCATGTCCTTGTTTAGTGCTAATATGCGGGTACTTCAGTATAGTGAAATGGCAGTATAATCCATCAACGGCCATGTTTGATAAGGCTACGTAAATTATTTATTAGCTGATAATTATGACTGTTATTTTCACTCTGTATATAGCTGTGGCTACATGCTGGAAATACAATTTTCATTCTGGGAGTGTGTAAAAGCCAGTTACGAAATAAATTTGTCGGCCGTGTATCAGCCTATGGAATGCTATGCAAAAAGACCTATAGGGGACACCACATGTTATATATGCTAATAACATACAATATAACAATTACACAAAAATACATAAACAAATGCAGAAATGCATACAAAAACATATTTGGGCCTACTGGACTTGAAAGAGTCACACCTCAGACATATAAGTAAAAAACATAAGAAAGTTTATTAACATACATTTAAAACCAACACATAATGCATGAATTAATAGCCAGAATATATATACAGTATATGGTACTGAATACCAATTAGTGAGAGAAACCATTACAGTTCATATGAATATTCACCATTAACCTGGGAGATCTGAGCTGACATGCTCAATACGTTTTGTGGGGAAAACCTTGCTTCTTCAGGAGAAGCACAGAAACATTATCTGGAGATAATGCGTATAAATGCATGTCCAAACAAACCATAAAAAAAGGGGGTGAGAGAAGAAATATGTACATGCATAACAATACATATACAGTATATATATCAAAATCAATGCATGTCAAACCTCACAAGGTCAACTTACAATTGTTAAAAGTAGTGGCCAGCTTTCGTCTCAATAATGGTGTAGCCAGCGAATGGTTTAAGAACAAATGTTTTTCCAATGTAATTCGAGTATATGTGGTAACGAAGGCCAAAAAAAGAATAACCACAGGGTCCACCATTCTCCAACCGGGAGCTGAGGAGGGGCGTGGGATGAGAGAAAGGTGACTCCACTCTCATTGCGAAACCCCACAGGTAGATCTCCGATCTGAAATGATGATAGAAATCACCCCAAACCTAAAAAATTACATTATACTAGTGAAACAAAAAACATGAACTAAATATAGGTGCTGAGAAACAGTAAATATGAGCAATGGTGCAAATAAGAAAAAAACAGAGAATGTGAAAGTAATGTGTAGGAGATGAAAAGAATGCTATACTAGTTGGCCACAAATGGTAAAGGTGCAATGAAAAACACTGTGGCTGAATAACACAGCTAAGAAGAATTTGAGGAAACAATCTGTATTCGATGTATTAAAATACTTGTTGAGTGATAGGATAGAACCCTCCAATATGCATTACAATTGAGTGTGTGTATATGTTGGAATGCCTTAATGGGTATGCCAAAAAAGTTAAATCATGAGTGCCAATAAAAAATAAATCCATGAATGACCGAGGCATTACTAGAAAATGTGTTGAATATCAAACAGAAAAAAGAATCATAAATGCTAACTGCAATAAATTACGGTGCATAAAACAACACCAATTTATTAAAAAGTGTGGAAGTGGATGATAAGTGAACTAAAGTAATCAAGTTAATTGATGACTGACAAAAGTGCAGGGTGTAAAGCAGTATTATAGTGAAATGGCAGTATAATCTGTCAAAGGCCACGTTTGATAAGGCTAATGAACTTATTTAGTAGCTGATAATCATGACTGTTATTTTCACTCCATATATAGCTGTGGCTACCAGCTGGAAATACAATTTTCATTCTGGGAGTGTGTAAAAGCCAGTTATGAAACATGCCAGTTACGGCCTATGGAATGCTATGCAAAAAGACCTATGGGGGACACCACATGTTATATATGCTAATAACATAAAATATAACATAACAAAATCACAAAACATACATTAAAATACATAAACAACATGTTTTTAAAATTGTACATAAGAAATATAATATATGTGAAGATAGTGAGATCGAAAAAAGTATAACAGAAGAAATTAAAATATATTTTAAGGAAAACGACACACCAGAGGTATCGAAAGCAACAATATGGGAGGCTCATAAATCTGTCATCAGGGGCAAATTAATAGCCATAGGTGCAGGTAAAAAACAAGAAAGGAAAAAAAACATGCAGCAAATAATAAAGGAAATATACGAACTGGAGCAAAAACACAAAAATGAAATAAACAATGAAACTTTCCGTTTACTATCTCAAAAGAGAGAACAATTAAAAGAACAAGAAGAAAGGAAGGAATATAACAGAGTAGTACAAGAAAAATTCAAATGGGGCAATAAACCAGGAAAATACCTTGCGAATTTGGTAAAAAAAAAAAGTCTTTAAATTACATTGAGAAGATTAAAAATGAAAAAGGAGAAGTGGTAAATAAAACAACAGATATTGCAATAACATTCCAAAAATACTTCAGCTCTCTATATGCAATAAAAGGACAGGAAAGTTGGAAAGAAGCGAATACAAGAACAAAGAAGATACAAGAATATCTAAAAAATGCAAAATTACCAAAAATAAAAATAGACCAACTAGAAGAACTGGAAAAGAATATAATGCAAGAAGAAATAAAACTGGCACTAAAGGAAACCCCTGTAGGAAAAAGCCCAGGGCCAGACGGGTTCACGGTTAAATACTATAAAAAAATTTCAAGAACAGCTGATCCCAAAACTACTAGAATATATGAATTCCATAGGAGAAGAAGAAGAAATAAGAAGCGAATCGTTATTAGCCCACATCACAATACTACCAAAAGAAGGGAAAGATAAAACTAACTGTTCAAGCTACAGGCCAATAGCACTACTGAATGTAGATACAAAGCTTTGTTCCAAAATCCTGGCTACTAGAATAAAAAAGCTAATCCCACTTTGGATCAACTCGGATCAGACTGGGTTTGTACCGGGGAGAGAGGGGCGGGACAACAGCCTTAAATCAATATTGATGCTGCATAAAAAGGTGCAGAATGAGACCCCAGTTCTATTCCTGTCATTGGATGCTGAAAAAGCATTTGACAGGGTAGACTGGGGTTTCATGATGGATACGTTGCGGCACTTGGGACTTGGGACAAAAATGATGAAGTGGATAACAAATTTATATAATGGCCCGACAGCAGTCGTAAAAGTAAATGGCAGACTCTCCGCACAAATAAAGATGCAGAATGGAACACGACAAGGTTGCCCCTTGTCTCCATTACTATACCTATTAGCTTTAGAACCACTATTAGCAACACTCCGCAACAAGCAAGAGGTGGAAGGAGCAAGATTAGGAGGAAAAGAACATAAGATCGCAGCATATGTGGACGACATTTTGATGTACGTATCCAACCCAAGAGTGTCACTCCCAAATATACTGAAAGAAATAAAAAAATATGGAGAACTGTCAAATTTCAAAATTAATCCAATAAAAACGGAAATATTAAATATAGGACTAGAGAAGAAGGAAGTCCAGTTCTTACAAAAAGAATTCCCATTTACTTGGGTAAAAGAATTAAACTATCTTGGAATCAAAATAACTCCTAGAGTCGAAAAGATTTATCAGGCAAATTTTATCCCATTGATCAATGAGGTTAAAGAAGAAATGAAAAAATTAAGAATACAACCACTTTCATGGATCGGAAGAATAAACATGTTCAAGATGATGATACTCCCAAAAATAATCTATAGAATCCAGATGTTACCAGTAAAGATTCCTCAGAGTTTTTTTAAAATAATTAAAACAATTTTGTTAAAATACATATGGCTTAACAAAAAACCAAGAATTAAATACACGCTGATTACGAGAAAAAAGGAGCATGGAGGTCTGGCCACCCCTGATATAAGTAGGTACTACAAAGCCATTGTCTTAACACGAATGCTAGAGTGGACGAATGAGAAAAATGAAAAAATATGGGTTCAAATGGAAAATATAATAAGTGGAGCTACACTATACAAGAATATTTGGATCCCACGAAAATATAGAACACTGGACACAGACACATGAAATAACAAAAAATGTATTTAAAATCTGGGACACTATACACTTAAAGAATGAATGGAAATACAACTCACCGTTAATAGCACTCACAGGATCGAATTATTTTACCCCTGGGAAGGAAATATTTGGAGCCCAAGGAATAAGGAATCCACAATTGAAGGATATCACCAGAAATGGCAAGATAAGAACACGATTAGATTTGGAGGAAAGTAATGGATGGAAGATGAATGAATGGAATTATTGTCAATTAAGGCACTTAGTAAGCACAATACCACACCCACTTAGAGATGAAACGAAATTAACCATACTGGAAAAGCTATGTATCAATAAAACACCACTGAAAAATGGAACATTAAAAATATATGGTATACTGACAGATTTGGATGCACAAGAAAGACCAGAATACATAAAACAATGGGGAAAAGAAATTAATTTAAAAATAGATAACCAAAAAGTGGAAAAAATAATAGAAATGGGATATAATAATGCCTGGGATATGAAGACAATTGAAATGAATTACAAACTAGTAACAAGATGGTATATGACCCCCGTAAGAATACATAAATATCAACAAGAAAAAACACCTCTGTGCTGGAGAAAATGCGGCCAAAAAGCAACGATCACACACCTATGGTGGGAATGTCCAATAATAATGTAGTACTGGAAGGAAGTATTAAATATTATAAAGGAAATAACTAAAGAAGAAATAGAACAAAACATATGGACTTGTCTTTTTCATGTTCATAACAAACCTAAGAAACAATATATGAATTCAATAGTCCCTAACCTCCTGAATGCGGCCAAGGCCTTGATACCTAAAAACTGTCTAAAAAGTGGAAAATTAGAGATCAGAAAATGGCTAGAGGAAATAGATTACTATTACAAAATGGATCAGCGAAGGAGTGGGGAAGGAGGGGAGAAAAAGGATAATAGTAGATGGGAAAGTTGGAAAAAATACAAATCTTTGGACATATACTTAGACAAGATGAGAGAAACAATAGATGTAGAGCCAAGACGATAAATAAAATAAAAGAGTGGACCAAACATAGGGGAGGGAGGGGTGGTCGGGCATAAGAGGGATTGAGAGAGAACAAGGTAATAGTGGTTTTATAGTTATATGAGGGTTTTTTGTCTGGTTTTTAAATGTATTAAATAAGACCCTTGAAGGAAAAATAAATAAAGATAAGACGGAAATAATCCACAATGATGTGAAAAATGAGAAGAGATAAAATTTGACACATAAAGTTGATAAAATGTCTCTCATAAAAATTTTCGCTGAAGTGAAAAAAAAAAAAAAAAGAAATATAATATATGTAAAGTGAGTAAATTTGTTGGTTGAAGTGAGAGGAAATACATTAAATGGGTGTTAATGCCCTGGGGGTTGTTTATAATATTTTAGAAGGCTCTCCTTAAAAATGACGGACCACCAAGACCCCAAGGAGGGTGGGATCCCCAAAAGAAATCAGAATTGGGACCCCCCAATAAATCACTACTGGGGCCCCCAAGAAACAGAGGATGGCACACAACCTCCGAGACCCATGCATACAAACCACAGAGAAGTCAATTGGGGACAAGGGAGGAACCACTGGGAAGAAGGCAACTCCCGAGACCCCAAAGATGGGAAAGAACAAACCCACAAGAGGCAAACGAGGGGGGACAAAGAAAAAGAAGGCGAGAACAATAGGAGCAGGTATATTTAATTTGAGTGACAGGAGTATCAGTGAGGAAGAAATAAAAATCTTGGACCTAGGACTTAAACATGCACCCAGTAAAGAATTGGAAAAATTTGAGGCTTATATAGACTTACAAAAATTCATCAGAAAACTGAATATTAAAAAAGGGGGAGCAAGTAAAATTGGAAAAAACGGATTTCAAACATACAACATTAACAGATCAATATTCAACCCAAAAACCCCCCACACTGATAGTCTAGAAGTTTTTAGGAAAATGGTGGAAGATGATATCAAGAAATTAAAAGTGGGGTGGACCAGATAAGGCAATATCTAGATGACAATTAAGAAAATAGAAAAGATGAAAGGGGGGATATCACATCCAGCAGACAAAGGAGGGGATCTGAAATGAAAAATCTACAAAGGTGGAAGGTACATACAAAAAACTTAAGACAAATCCAAAAAAGGGGTATGACAAGAAACTGAAAACATATATAGTGAAAGGAAAGGACAGAAGAATTCTAAACAAAAAAGAAGCAAGATACCTAGCACCCAAGGCAGCAAAAATGCCTGTCATTTCTTACATCTCCAAAATTCATAAGAACCAAGAAAACCTCCCCGGGAGACCTATTATTAGTTCAATTGATTCACTATTCTCAAGGTTTGGAGAATATCTGCATCAGCATCTGCAACCACTAGTATCAGATGGGAGATCACACTTAAAAGATAGCAGAAAACTGATATCAGAGTTAAAACACTTTAAGGAAGAGGAAGAAGAATTTTTGGTGACAATTGACGTCAATTCACTTTACACGAATATAGTACAAAAAGACAAGTAGTGCAGAATGGGCTTTGCAAAAATATACTGACATGGAACAGGAACAAATAAATTATATTTTGGAAGGTCTGGAGATGGCTATGAGTAGTAACTATTTTTGGTATAAAGGAAACCACTATACACAAACAAATAGAGTAGCCATGGGGGCCAAATATGCGCCAAGTGTGGCACGCATATTTATGAAAATGTGGGAAAAAAACAAGTTTGCAGTGTAGAAAGGCCAAACCGGAAATTATACTGTAGATATATAGAGAATGGGGTTTATTTACTAAAGGCAAACCCACTTTGCACTACAAGTGCACTGCAGGTGCACTAGGAAGTGCAGTCGCTCTAGATCAGAGGGGGACAAGTAAGAAAAATAGAAAACAGTATTTTTGCTTGTACATGATTGGATGATAAAATCAGCAGAGCTTCCCCTGATTTCAGATCTTCTCCTCAGATTTACAGCGACTGCACTTCCAAGTGCACTTGTAGTGCAGAGTGGATTTGCCTTTAGTAAATCAACCCCAATGTCTTAATAATATGGAAAGGCACGGAGGAATCATTACAGGAATGTTTTTGTAAAATCAACCAGAATATTTACCGGATCACTTTTTCTGGTAACTGGAGTAAACACAGCAAAGATTTTTTAGACTTACAAATTTACAAAGAAAATGGAAAGCTGCATATCAGAACATATTTTAAACAAATAGACCGAAATGGGTACATACCCAAATAAAAGTTACCATCATCCAAAATGGATAGGAAATATACCCAAATGGCAATTTATGAGGATATAAAGAAATTGCAATGACCAAAAGGACTATGAAAACCTAAATCTAAAATATTAATGCAGAAATTTGTCGAAAAAGGTTCTAAAAAAGGCCGACTGGAAACAATTAGGAATGAAGTAAAAAAGTTGGATAGAGAAACTATGTTAAATAGTAAGAGGAAAAAGACAAATAGTAAAAACATGGAAACAGCCTTCCTCACAGGTTTTAATAGACAATATAAACAACTAGAAAAAGTTGTGAAAAAGCACTGGCCAATTTTAAAATCAGATAAAATACTAAGAAAACTTCTTCCATAACAACCCAACTTTATCTAAAGAAGAGTCTCTACCTTAACCACTTAAGGACCGAGCCTCTTTCTGTGATTTGGTGCTTAAAAGTTAAAAAGTTAAAAACAGATTTTTTTGTTAGAAAATTACTTAGAAAAAAATATATAATGTTTGGGGGTTCTAACACCCTAGAGAATAAAATGGCAGTCGTTGCAATACTTTCTGTCACACAGTATTTGCCCAGCGGTCTCACAAGCACACTTTTTTTGGAAAAAATACACTTTTTGAATTAAAAAAATAAGTAAAGTTAGCCCATTTTTTTTACATTGTGAAAGATAACGTTACACCAAGTAAATTGATACCCAACATGTCACGCTTCAAAAATTGCAGCCGCTCGTGGAATGGCGACAAACTTTTACTCTTAAGGGTAAAAAATCTCCATAGGCGACTTTTTAAAAATTCTACAGATTGCATGTTTTGAGTTACAGAGGAGGTCTAGGGCTAGAATTATTGCTCTCGCTCTAACAATCATGGCAATACCGCACATGTGTGGTTTGAACACTGTTTTCATATGCAGGCGCTACTCATGTATGCGTCCGCTTCTGCACGCGAGCTCGGCGGGACAGGGCATGTTTAAATTTTTTTTTTTTCTTATTTATTTTATCTTTTAATTTTTAATTTTTACATTGTTCACTTTTATTCCTATTACAAGGAATGTGTAAAAAATTTGTGTACCGCTAAGTGATAATATTGTTCAAGTGAATAAAACTGTGCAAAGTGAAGTGTACAGTAAGGGCCAGTTCACACCACATGCAGTCCAGTGCGGGTTTTTTTCTGCATCAAAAACACATGGAAAGTAAGTTATATGGTTTTCAATGGCATAGTTCTCACCAGTGCTTGCAGTTCCAGTGCGTTCCAGTTCCAGAAAAAAAGTAGAACATGCTGCATTTTTTCTGCACTGGACTGTATTGGAATGCTGTAAAACGCATCAAAAACGCACTGGAATGCACCTAAATGCACCAAAAATGCACTGCAACATACTTGCCCTTATTTAAGGTTAAGAAAAAAGTGGGGAGGAAGCACTGGACTGCATCAAAAATGCACCAAAAACGCATCAAAAATGCACTGGAATGCATCAAAAACGCACATGCAGAAAAGCACCTGGAACGCATCCGGATTGCGTTTCTATGGTGTGAACTGGCCCTAAAACAATATCATAAGTATGAATAAAAGAGTTATAATGAACCACTCAATTAAAGTGCATATACGCAAGTGCTAACAAACAAAACAAAATCAAGTGCATTGAACCATGATCACAATATACAAAATATACATAAAGAGTAAGTGCACTTGAATGCATAAAAAGGGGGAATCCACTGTAAAGCAACAAAGCAAAAAAAGGTGTATATTTCAAAAAAATATACACCAAAGTCCAAATAGTGACAAAGGGGAAGAGTCCACTTCCAAAAGGGATGAATGACTGGTGTTCAAATCAAATGACTGGAATACATGTGAAGACTTCAAAATTATTTTCAAATGGAAAACATGAAATACTCTTACCAGATGTGGTGGACGCACCTACCATACGGCAGTGAGTCAAACGGGCTCTGAACGCTTAGTTCCTAGCATTCTAATGTGGTATAGATGGAGAAGTCAGATGATACCAAACAGTAGATTACTGGACTCCGAACCATACAACCAGACAGCAGGGATAAGCCAACCAGGGGATCAGTCCAGAAGATAGCCATGTCCGTGGACGTTCTTGGCAGGGGCCAAAATGAAAGATATAAAAATGGATGCAAATGGTGCAGGTCAATTAATAATAACATTTATTTAAGATCATACATCGAATGAACAGATGTAGACAGGATAAAAAATGTGATCACAAAAAATAATATAAAAGCAATGTGGGAGGCATAAGATAAGCAGGCCTGACGTGTTTCGACACCATAGGTCATTAACTGGGGCATATCTCATGAGAGATATAAATATGAGAGATCTCATATTTACACTAAAATGCAATAAAAAAAATAATTAAATTGTGATTTTACAAAAAAATTTCCTTTTAAGTGACGTTTTGACGTCGTTTCCGCCCTACAATGATATGGAGATGGGTGGGGGCCATCTTCCCCTCACTTGTCTCCATGCCTAACAGGAGAGCAGGCCCAATCACCTCCACCACTGCCGGCGGCTCCAGTAAGTGGCAGAGGTCACCGTGTTTTGTTTTTTTATTTTTTTTACCCAAATCTTTCAATACATTACAAAGAACAGAGAAGTGTTTCTAAACCGAATTGATTAATATTTTCAGATCTTGATCTTTAAAGGTGACCATACACTGCAAACAGTTAGATCTTAAACAAATTAGATTTAGTGCAAGAGCCTGTTTGATTTCCTATAATTTGAATTAATTGTTCAAGTGCATCTTCCTAATACCTATTTTGCCGAAATATCAAGTTGTACAGAGATTGGCCAATCAGATTGCATAGTGCATGAACATCTTAAGTGCCAAATTCGGAATGTAGTTGTGCCATGACCCACTTGTATTTTCCAAACAATATTTTTTGGCCATTATACAAGGCACATGAGAACACACCTTTTTTCAAGACATGCTAGAGTGATCAGGAAACTTCAAACTACCGCTCTCCAGCTATTGCAAAACTACACATCTGAAATTCACAGACATGACTAGGCATGAAGGGAATTGTAGTTCCTGAACAACTGGAGGTCCAAAATTTGAAGACCCCTGTGCTAGACCATTATTATGCCTCCAGAATTGGGAGTGTAGCATCTACCCAACTTCTCTCTGCTGGTGGACACAAGAACCTACATCTATAGATATATCTAGATCTAAATATACAGTCAGGTCCATAAATATTGGGACATCGACACAATTCTAATCTTTTTGACTCTATACACCACCACAATGGATTTGAAATAAAACAAACAAAATGTGCTTTAACTGCAGACTTTCAGCTTTAATTTGGGTATTTACATCCAAATCGGGGGAATGGTGTAGGAATTAAAACAGTTTGTATATGTGCCTCCCACTTTTTAAGGGACCAAAAGTAATGGGACAATTGGCATCTCAGCTGTTCCATGGCCAGGTGTGTGTTATTCCCTCATTATCCCATTTACAAGGAGCAGATACAAGGTCCAGAGTTCATTTCAAGTGTGCTATTGGCATTTGAAATCTGTTGCTGTCAATTCTCAATATGAGATCCAAAGAGCTCTCACTATCAGTGAAGCAAGCTATCATTAGGCTGAAAAAACAAAACAAACCCATCAGAGAGATAGCAAAAACATTAGATGTGGCCAAATGAACTGTTTGGAACATCCTTCAAAAAGAAAGAACGCACCGGTGAGCTCAGTAACACCAAAAGACCCGGAAGACCACGGAAAACAACTGTGGTGGATGACCGAAGAATTCTTTCCCTGGTGAAGAAAATACCCTTCACAACAGTTGGTCAGATCAAGAACACTCTCCAGGAGGTAGGTGTACATGTGTCAAAGTCAACAATCAAGAGAAGACTTTACCAGAGTGAATACAGAGGGTTCACCACAAGATGTAAACCATTGGTGAGCCTCAAAAACAGGAAGGCCAGATTAGAGTTTGCCAAACAACATCTAAAAAAGCCTTTACAGTTCTGGAACAACATCCTATGGACAGATGAAACCAAGATCAACTTGTACCAGAGTGATGGGAAGAGAAGAGTATGGAGAAGGAAAGAAACTGCTCATGATGCAAAGCATACCACCTCATCAGTTAAGCATGGTGGTGGTAGTGTCATGGTGTGGGCATATATGGCTGCCAATGGAACTGGTTCTCTTGTATTTATTGATGATGTGACTGCTGACAAAAGCAGCATGATGAGTTCTGAAGGGTTTCGGGCAATATTATCTGCTCATATTCAGCAAAATGCTTCAGAAATCATTGGACGGCGCTTCACAGTGCAGATGGACAATGACCCAAAGCATACTGCAAAAGCAACCAAAGAGTTTTTTAAGGGAAAGAAGTGGAATGTTATGCAATGGCCAAGTCAATTACCTGACCTGACTGAAGACTGAAGGGAAAATGCCCCAAGAACAAGCAGGAATAAAAGATAGTTGCAGTAGAGGCCTGGCAGAGCATCACCAGGGATGAAACCCAGCGTCTGTTGATGTCTATGCGTTCCAGACTTCAGGCTGTAATTTACTGCAAAGGATTTGCAACCAAGTATTAAAAAGTGAATGTTTGATGGATGATTGTTAATCTGTCCCATTACTTTTGGTCCCTTAAAAAGTGGGAGGAACATATACAAACTGTTGTAATTCCTACACCGTTCACCTGATTTGGATGTAAATACAATCAAATTAAAGCTGAAAGTCTGCAGTTAAAGCACATCTTGTTTGTTTCATTTCAAATCCATTGTGGTGGTGTATAGAGCCAAAAATATTAGAATTGTGTTGATGTCCCAATATTTATGGACCTGACTGTATCTATATGTATATCCACACACCCTGAAGAAGGAAACAATATACATTGGCCTGGAAGTGAGTCTGTACACAGGAAGTAGGTGTGTGTTTTGAGGCCAAATCAATTAGACATACATACATTACCCACACAAACACCACCCCATGTAAAAATAAAAAAAATATCTTAATTTGCAAATAAGTATCATCTCTTCCTCAGAGAACAGTGAGCAGGGCATAGTGGTGGGAAGAAATTAGTAGCAGTACAAGCAACTTCCTGGAGGGGCGTGATGTCATGTCTGTGTTCTGGCCACCGTTTCCGGAAACATGCATCTAGGTGCAGGCCCATAACTTTATTGGTGAATAATAGGAAAGCAGATGCAGATTTCCAGGACTGAACTAACAAATGTTTTTAGTGAAAGGCAACTGGTGTTTTCTATTAAACAAGGTCTAAATGGGCCATTGACATGCATCACAGTTGAACTTGTGTCTTTGTAAAGTTAAACTAAATGAAATTCTTTCTTATTTTTGCTTGGGGATAGAGTGCAGAGGGATTTGAAGTCTTGTCAGTTTTTGGGGATGTCTGCACCCCTGATAGGGTGAAGACACCTCCAAATTTTGCCAGTTTCTCCTTCAAATTTATTCACTTCCTGTCACAAAGCCAAACAAGAAATGAGGGTAAAACCCTACCAATGTCTTTCCTTGGGAACATACAGGTCAATCTAAATAGTGTCCCCATTAGGTAAATTGCATTCTAGCACTTTGCTGTGTACACCCCAAATTATTAGGTATCTTGGACTTTGGGGTTTATTTATTAAAGGCAAATCAACCTTGCACTACAATTGTACTTGGAATTGCAGTTGCTGGAGATCCGAGGGGAACAAGGAAAACTAAAAAAACAGCATTTTTGCTTCTACATAATTGGATGATAAAATCAGCAGCGCTTCCCCTCAGATTTACAGCAAGTACAGTTGTAGTGCAGAGTGGATTTATTAAATCCCAAAATACATAATAATTTGGGGTGTACACAGCAAAGTGCTAGAGTGGAATTTGCCTAATGGGGACACTAGTTGAATTGACCTGTGTGTCCAAGGAAAGACATTGGTAGGGTTTTACCCTCACTTCCTGTTTGGCTATGTGAGAGGAAGTGAAGCCAATTTTCAGAAAAGGGACACAAAGCCCAACCTAAAAAGACAAGCATTTCCCTCAAATGCCCACAGTTAGAATAGGATTGTCTTGAGCTAGATTTTACGCCAGTGTTCTAAATCAGTGGTTCTCAACCCTGTACTTAATTACCCCCAACAGGCCATGTTTACGGGTTTTCCTTCATCTTGCACAGTTGCTTTAAATCAGAGTCAATGGCTTGGTATTTTGGACAGCTATTTTAGCTAAGATAAATTCCCAAAACATGGCCTGTTGGGGGTACTTAGGACTGAGGCTAAGAAGCACTGCACTAAAATGGAAAATTGAATACTTACCTCCCCATAATTTTCCTTTCCTGGTGCCTATCCATGGCAGCATATGCACAATTCATGCGCATGCTGCCATGAAGGCACCAGGAAAGTAGCTTTTAGACAAATCAGACATTTTTTTGTTTTACCATGCCAATCAGCCTAGTTAATCTGCATCTAGGAAATCTGTTCCATGAAAATTGTTTAGGGGGAGTGTAAAATGCATTGTTTGGAATGATCATGCATCTGCAAAACAAATAATTAACAAAACACATGAAACGTAAAAATTTGACACAAATTTTATTGGTGAACAAAACAGGACTTGGAAAAGAGCAAGGAAAGCAAAAAACACATGTATGTTAATTTGAGACACTAATGTCCCGTACACACGGTCGGATTTTCCGATGGAAAATGTCCGATCGGAGCGTGTTGTCGGACATTCCGACCATGTGTGGGCTCCATCGGACATTTTCCATTGGATTTTCTGACACACAAAGTTTGAGAGCAGGCTATAAAATTTTCCGACAACAAAATCTGATCGAGTCAATTCCGACCGTGTGTGGCCAGTTCCGACACACAAAGTGCCACGCATGCTAAGAAGAAATTCCGAGACAGAACAGCTCGGTCTGCTAAAATTAGTGTTCAGAATGGATACAGCACTTTCATCACGCTGCAATGTAAAAAATGGTTTAATACAGCGCACTCTCTTCTTCTTCTTTATAATGTGAGAAGAATGAAGTAGTTTTGCTGCTTATATTCACACAGACTTCTCACAAACTTCTTTCTTTATTATTTATGGTGATTCCCTCAATATATTTTGATTTGTCACATCTGACCAATTTTTTTTTTGGTTTGTTTTTAATTGTAAAAAAAAATTTTTCAAGGCTGTTTTTTAAAAAAAATGTTGTTTGCTTTTTAATAAAGAATTTTTTTGGGTGTGTTTTGTGTGTCAAGTTACCACAACACCACTGATATCTTATATTATTTAATCTCAAGGAGATTGTTTGGTGTTGGTGTCTCTTGTTACTTTTACATTGTATATTTGAAATGTACCTGCCTCCTCACAAACAAACTGTCCCTTTTGAAGGAAAACACACATAGGCGAGTATAATTGAACCAAAAATGCCTTTATTAAGGGCTCAGAACCAAACAAAGAGGGAGGCAACACTGGAGAAACAGCAGAAATTGGTGAAGCCTTTGACCCCCAGGGCACACATCAATTATTTTACTGCAAAATTGGTGGCCTGAGGAGTCCATATGTAAGGGAGTGCAGTCTGGCCCAGAAGTCACAGAGTTCATGAAAGCAGCAGATGACATCTGTGTCCCTAGGCTGTGGTCATACAAGAGGCTGCATCTTTGGCCAGACCAGTCTGAACCCAGGCCATCACTCTCTGGTCTTCCTTCCACGCTTCCTTCCACGCTGTGGCTCTGGTGGTGGAGTTGTGGCAGCAGGAGGAGGAGGAGGATGGTCCAACTCAATCACGTCGGTCTTGGGTGTGATTTCGCCACTCACCCCTTTAGTTAGGACTTTATAAATCAGTTTCTCACACATGAGGCATTGACCCTCCTGCATGTACTTCAGTTTGGAGGCAGCCATGCAGGCAAAGCCCTCTTCAGGAGTGGGTAAGGCTCTGAGGGACGCAGAATCCTCCTGAATGAGCCTGAGCACTGAATCCTGCATGTGAGTCGCCTTCCTCACTCTTTTGCATGGAAGGCGGAGGGGAGGAACCTGCGATTCGGTCAGGCTGCGACTGGTCCCAGGCTTCTCCTGGCTGCAACTTAGCCCCGCCTCCTCCTGGCTGCAACTTAGCCCCGCCTCCTCCTGGCTGCCACATTCCACAGCCTCCTCCTGGCTGAGGTCTTCCTGTGTATGAAAAATGGACATACCGTATATACTCGAGTATAAGTCGTTCCGAGTATAAGTCGAGGCCCTAATTTACCACAAAAAAATTGGGGAAAACGTATTGACTCGAGTATAAGACGAGGGTGAGAAATGCACAGCTACTGTAAGTGGAAAAGAGGGTCAATAATTCCCATTTGCAGCATCACTGTGCCTATTTGCAGCCATAGGTCCCCTGAACTTCAAACTCGGTAGTTAAGGGTTCCTAGATGCCCCCTAGCTGCAGCCAAAATTTGGGGTCTCTGAACCCAAAGGGTCCCGAAATGACATTGCTGCAGATGGACACAGTTGACCGAATTTGGGGCCCCGTATCTCGGGGCCACTTAGTGCTAAGAACCTCAAATTTGGTGTGCAAACCCATTGGAACTAGTACCATAAAAATTTCCAAAGCTGGGGTTTCTAGCACTAAGTGGCCCCGATATACAGGGCCCCAAAAATCATTTCAGAAAATGTCAAGCACTTTTCTGCAGCAGAGAATGACATTTTCCGAACCAGTTTTGGGGCCCCGTATCTCAGAGCCACTTGGTGCTAGGAACTTCAGCTTTGGATATGTTGTGGTACCAGTTCCACTGGGTTTGCATACCAAATTTGGGGTTTCTAGCACCAAGTGGCCCTGAGATACAGGGCCCCAAATTCGGTTCGGAAAATAAAAATTTTTGCTGCAGAAAAGTGCTTGACTCGAATATAAGTCGAGGGGGGCACTTTCAGCACAAAAAATGTGCTGAAAAATTCGACTTATACTCGAGTATATACGGTAGTTTTAGTTTTTGATTCATCAATCACACACAATTGTCAACTCATGACTGTTGCAAATTGAATGTTAACAAATATAACTGATGATCATTCTGAGCCCACCATTTTTCATTATTGTCCCAAATATTTTTGCCCACTACTGTCTATTGATATGTAAAACACTTTATTAAATCAGCAATTAGTGATCAATAATGACATCTAGTATCATTTATTTCTTGACTAGAAATCTGTAGAACAATGCTATACCTGACTCCATCTGGGCTCCTCCACTTCTTCCTGGCTGGAAGTCCCAGGTTGGACATCGGAAGCCTCAGCTGGGGTGGAAGGAAGAGTGGAAGGAAGAGCAAAGTAAAGTAACACATGCAAGAGTTGACACAGCTGCACACCCCAAAAAGCATTGCAAAATTACCGTAGTGGAAAAATTTCCCCAGGGGGCTTTTAAGCAGCAAAATATTTCTGAAGCAATGTTTAGTAACCATGTTTAGTAAAAATATTATTTAATTCAGACATAGAATGCATTACATAAATACAATCAATATCACATAAAATTTCCAGTAGTCGACATCAGCAACAACAAAGGACCATCTCCCATGGCAATCAATTCATTGAAAAAGTTCTAATTGTACAGTTACATTGTATCAATGCTATCAATATGAATCCCCATGAATACCCCAATGCATTTCGACCCTTTATTCTTTTCTGGTCTTCTTCAGGGGGGTTTTAACTTCATTTGGGAATAGGAAAGTGGGCTTGTGTCGCATAGTTTTAAAAACCGCTGTGTGCGGTGGTCCCTCAATGTTTGCTCATTCCCTCTGTCGCCTCTGGGCGCGTCCATAGTCCACGGGGCTTGCAAGGAGCCACGCATTTGGACCCAGTGGGGAAGGTGTAGGGCCTTTATTTATAGGAGTTAATTGCCTCTTGGTCAATGAGCACCTGTGACCAAGAGGCAATTAACTCCTATAAATAAAGGTGCAGCTTCCTGAGGATCTTGAGGTGATCCCTGGATGGCTGCCAACAGATACAGGAAGGGTCAGAACCAACAAGTGCCTCGCCCTACACCTTCCCCACTGGGTCCAAATGCGTGGCTCCTTGCAAGCCCCGTGGACTATGGACGCGCCCAGAGGCGACAGAGGGAATGAGCAAACATTGAGAGACCACCGCACGCAACGGTTTTTAAAACTATGCGACACAAGCCCACTTTCCTATTCCCAAATGAAGTTAAAACCCCCCTGAAGAAGACCAGAAAAGGATAAAGGGTCGAAATGCATTGGGGTATTCATGGGGATTCATATTGATAGCATTAATACAATGTAACTGTACAATTAGAACTTTTTCAATGAATTGATTGCCATGGGAGATGGTCCTTTGTTGTTACTGATGTCGACTACTGGAAATTTTATGTGATATTGATTGTATTTATGTAATGCATTCTATGTCTGAATTAAATAATATTTTTACTAAACATGGTTACTAAACATTGCTTCAGAAATATTTTGCTGCTTAAAAGCCCCCTGGGGAAATTTTTCCACTACGGTAATTTTGCGAGTGGAAGGAAGAGTGGAGAGGGATTCCCTGACTTCAGTCTGGTCTGACAGAAATCGCAGTCTCTCATAGTACCACAGCCTGGGGACATAAACGTCATCTGCTGCAGCTCCTGATCTCTGGAAATCAGTGACCTTCTTGCGCTCCCTAAGATAAGTGCTCCCCAGGCCACCAATTTTGGTTTTTAAATAGGGGATGGTTGCTGTGGGGACTACCGGCTTCACCAACTCCAGCAGTTTCTCCAGAAAGAGAAAGAGGCTGCCTGCCTCTTTTGTTTATGATTATAATGCGGGCGTTTCACCTGCCACAGACTGGGCAGCTCCCTGTACTTGTCTATGAACAGGGGCAGGAAGTTGTGGTCATTGAAGCCATCCATTTTATCTGCAAGACACAACACAAGATAAACCCTAATGTCAGGAAAAACTCACCTAATCTTGTTACAATATAGGCCTCAATCTAGAAGCAGTATAGGCCCAAGTTTAGATCTTACCTTCGTTATCACGATCGGCGCCTCCTATACTCCTTCCTCCACTCACAGTTCGTACGTACTACGCACGCGTGTTACGCTTTATACACACTGCGCATGCGTGTAACTCCGCCCACCCCTGACGTTCTTTCTAGTCTATTCCCTGCCCCTTTTCGTTCGGCACAGAGGGGGAAGAGCACATGGTGGAGACACAGCAGGTGCGTGCTAATTATAGCAACGAGGAGGAGGGGGAGGAAAGCCCGGAGCTGGAAACGTCTGGATCCAGAAGGAGACTATTTAATCAAATATGTCCTTTGGGGAGATGCTGGAGGTGGTCGACATCCTGAAGAGGGCCGACTATGATGGAAAGTATGGATCTTACCCCAACCCCAATGTAAGAAAGGCCAAGATCATGGCAAAAATGGTCAAGAGTCTGCACCGGAATTTCGGGGTACGTCGATCGAAAGATCAGCTCAGGAAGTGGTGGTCGGACCTGAAATTACGAGAACATGAGCAGTACAGAAAGATCTGGAGAGTGATGCAAAACAGTAAGTAGTTGTGCTGTGTTCCTAATCTTTTTGTGTTTATTACGTTTGTGCTGCTCCATGTGCTTTTCTTAACTGTTGTACAGTCTAAAATGGCAACTTTCATGTTCATTGGCACATTATTCGTTCGTATCAAACATTTTTCGTTCGGCCTATAAAACACCATTGTTTTGGCCATATGCATTTGCCCACATTTTTGAGGGCCTACTTGTCTGAAAATAATTTGGTTGTGTAGATGGGTTTGTTACTAGAATGAAATGCAAACTCGATTCTGTGTAAGGAGAGGACACTCAGCAGCTGTTTACACATCTGGACGCTGGAGCACTAGTGTGGGACACAAGAACACCCTTTTTATTAGGGGGCCCACACAGCTGCTCCAGTGTATACTCTAGGGTAATTAAAAACCCTCTGGTCCGGGGTGAGGGTCCTCATCGGGAATGGCTGCATAAGATGGTCCCCCAGCGCAAAGCTTCATCCGCAATGAAGACGAATGGGAGTCCTTCCGCATTGTCTTCTGGAGGTGGCAAGTCCAAGCTGCCATTCTGGAGATGCCTGTAGAACTCCGTCTGGGAGATGACTCCACCATCGGACATCCGGCCATTCTTCCCCACGTCCACATACAGGAACTCATAAGTAGCCGACACCACTGCCAACATCACAATACTATTGAACCCCTTATAATTATAATAGTATGACCCCAAATTGGGTGGTGGGATGATGTGGATGTGTTTTCCATCAATTGCCCCTCCGCAGTTAGGAAAGTCCCACCGCTGGGCAAAGTGGGAGGCCACAGTCTGCCATTCCTGTGGCGTGGAAGGAAACTGTTGAGGAAAACAAAAAAAAATTAGTCTTTTTGCACATTAAAACATGGAAAGCAGATTAGACACAAACATTCTTGGCCAACATCAAGGTAACATTTATTAATGGGAATTTTTAAACACCAGAGTATAAGGTACACCTATCATATTCCCCCTCCCCCCCTCTCCTCGGCCATTTCTAACATTATAGGGGGGGAACTCTTGGACAGGTAACCCTCTCCACTTCATTGAGAGATGAATGCCTAAATAATGTGTATTACTTTGAACTGCCCCTCCTTAGTTACACTATCAGCAGCCCACTGGACAGGTAAGAAGTGTCATAATACAAAGATATAAATACACACTGTACACATTTGAGCACATTTGGACTAGGCATGAGCTTCGTGTTTGAGTCGAACCCATGTTCGACTCGAACATCGACTGTTCGGTCGTTCGCCGAATTGCGAACGATATGGGCCGTTCGCGCCAAATTCGTGTGGCGCGTCACGGCCCATAATTCACTGCGGCATCGCAGTGCATTGCTTGCTGATGATTGGCCAAGCATGCACTATGACCCGCATGCTTGGCCAATCACAGCGCCGCCTTACAGAGAGCCGTAATTGGCCAAAGCCAAGGAGGCTTTGGCCAATTATGGCTCAGGGGATTTAGTACACGCCCCACACTATATAAGGTCGCCTGCACGGAGGCCCTGTGCAGTGTGTTCGGGTGTGCTTAGAGAGAGAGAGAGACAGTGTCATTTCATTTGAGGTAGCTAGATTAGGCAGGACAGTCAGTCAGTAAGCTGCACTTAAAGTGTATTGTGTATATATATATGCATCCCAGGTGTTGCATATATATATATATACACTGTATTCAGTTTAGCTAGATCCGTTCCTGTTATCTTCTAGACTATTTACATTTAGTGCAGTGCGTCCTGCTCACAGTGTTCAGCTAGATCCGTTCCTGTTATTTTCCTACTGACAGGCAGGCTTGTCTTGTTACAGTATTTACAGCTACCTAAAGAAAATTACTGGTGTTCTTTTGATCCTATTAGTACCACGGTCAGGCAGCTAGACTATTTACATTTAGTGCAGTGCGTCCTGCTCACAGTGTTCAGCTAGATCCGTTCCTGTTATCTTCCTACTGACAGGCAGGCTTGTCTTGTTACAGTATATAAAGCTACCTGAAGAAAATTACTGGTGTTCTTTTGATCCTATTAGTACCACGGTCAGGCAGCTAGACTATTTACATTTAGTGCAGTGCGTCCTGCTCACAGTGTTCAGCTAGATCCGTTCCTGTTATCTTCCTACTGACAGGCAGGCTTGTCTTGTTACAGTATATAAAGCTACCTGAAGAAAATTACTGGTGTTCTTTTGATCCTATTAGTACCACGGTCAGGCAGCTAGACTATTTACATTTAGTGCAGTGCGTCCTGCTCACAGTGTTCAGCTATATCCGTTCCTGTTATCTTCCTACTGACAGGCAGGCTTGTCTTGTTACAGTATATAAAGCTACCTGAAGAAAATTACTGGTGTTCTTTTGATCCTATTAGTACCACAGTCAGGCAGCTAGACTATTTACATTTAGTACAGTGCGTCCTGCTCACAGTGTTCAGCTAGATCCATTCCTGTTATCTTCCTACTGACAGGCAGGCTTGTCTTGTTACAGTATATAAAGCTACCTGAAGAAAATTACTGGTGTTCTTTTGATCCTATTAGTACCACGGTCAGGCAGCTAGACTATTTACATTTAGTGCAGTGCGTCCTGCTCACAGTGTTCAGCTAGATCCGTTCCTGTTATCTTCCTACTGACAGGCAGGCTTGTCTTGTTACAGTATTTACAGCTACCTAAAGAAAATTACTGGTGTTCTTTTGATCCTATTAGTACCACGGTCAGGCAGCTAGACTATTTACATTTAGTGCAGTGCGTCCTGCTCACAGTGTTCAGCTAGATCCGTTCCTGTTATCTTCCTACTGACAGGCAGGCTTGTCTTGTTACAGTATATGAAGCTACCTGAAGAAAATTACTTGTGTTCTTTTGATCCTATTAGTACCACGGTCAGGCAGCTAGACTATTTACATTTAGTGCAGTGCGTCCTGCTCACAGTGTTCAGCTAGATCCGTTCCTGTTATCTTCCTACTGACAGGCAGGCTTGTCTTGTTACAGTATATAAAGCTACCTGAAGAAAATTACTGGTGTTCTTTTGATCCTATTAGTACCACGGTCAGGCAGCTAGACTATTTACATTTAGTGCAGTGCGTCCTGCTCACAGTGTTCAGCTAGATCCGTTAATGTTATCTTCCTACTGACAGGCAGGCTTGTCTTGTTACAGTATATAAAGCTACCTGAAGAAAATTACTGGTGTTCTTTTGATCCTATTAGTACCACGGTCAGGCAGCTAGACTATTTACATTTAGTGCAGTGCGTCCTGCTCACAGTGTTCAGCTAGATCCGTTCCTGTTATCTTCCTACTGACAGGCAGGCTTGTCTTGTTACAGTATATAAAGCTACCTGAAGAAAATTACTGGTGTTCTTTTGATCCTATTAGTACCACGGTCAGGCAGCTAGACTATTTACATTTAGTGCAGTGCGTCCTGCTCACAGTGTTCAGCTAGATCCGTTCCTGTTATCTTCCTACTGACAGGCAGGCTTGTCTTGTTACAGTATATAAAGCTACCTGAAGAAAATTACTGGTGTTCTTTTGATCCTATTAGTACCACGGTCAGGCAGCTAGACTATTTACATTTAGTGCAGTGCGTCCTGCTCACAGTGTTCAGCTAGATCCGTTCCTGTTATCTTCCTACTGACAGGCAGGCTTGTCTTGTTACAGTATATAAAGCTACCTGAAGAAAATTACTGGTGTTCTTTTGATCCTATTAGTACCACGGTCAGGCAGCTAGACTATTTACATTTAGTACAGTGCGTCCTGCTCACAGTGTTCAGCTAGATCCATTCCTGTTATCTTCCTACTGACAGGCAGGCTTGTCTTGTTACAGTATATAAAGCTACCTGAAGAAAATTACTGGTGTTCTTTTGATCCTATTAGTACCACGGTCAGGCAGCTAGACTATTTACATTTAGTGCAGTGCGTCCTGCTCACAGTGTTCAGCTAGATCCGTTCCTGTTATCTTCCTACTGACAGGCAGGCTTGTCTTGTTACAGTATTTACAGCTACCTAAAGAAAATTACTGGTGTTCTTTTGATCCTATTAGTACCACGGTCAGGCAGCTAGACTATTTACATTTAGTGCAGTGCGTCCTGCTCACAGTGTTCAGCTAGATCCGTTCCTGTTATCTTCCTACTGACAGGCAGGCTTGTCTTGTTACAGTATATGAAGCTACCTGAAGAAAATTACTTGTGTTCTTTTGATCCTATTAGTACCACGGTCAGGCAGCTAGACTATTTACATTTAGTGCAGTGCGTCCTGCTCACAGTGTTCAGCTAGATCCGTTCCTGTTATCTTCCTACTGACAGGCAGGCTTGTCTTGTTACAGTATATAAAGCTACCTGAAGAAAATTACTGGTGTTCTTTTGATCCTATTAGTACCACGGTCAGGCAGCTAGACTATTTACATTTAGTGCAGTGCATCTTGCTCACAGTGTTCAGCTAGATCCGTTAATGTTATCTTCCTACTGACAGGCAGGCTTGTCTTGTTACAGTATATAAAGCTACCTGAAGAAAATTACTGGTGTTCTTTTGATCCTATTAGTACCACGGTCAGGCAGCTAGACTATTTACATTTAGTGCAGTGCGTCCTGCTCACAGTGTTCAGCTAGATCCGTTCCTGTTATCTTCCTACTGACAGGCAGGCTTGTCTTGTTACAGTATATAAAGCTACCTGAAGAAAATTACTGGTGTTCTTTTGATCCTATTAGTACCACGGTCAGGCAGCTAGACTATTTACATTTAGTGCAGTGCGTCCTGCTCACAGTGTTCAGCTAGATCCGTTCCTGTTATCTTCCTACTGACAGGCAGGCTTGTCTTGTTACAGTATATAAAGCTACCTGAAGAAAATTACTGGTGTTCTTTTGATCCTATTAGTACCACGGTCAGGCAGCTAGACTATTTACATTTAGTGCAGTGCGTCCTGCTCACAGTGTTCAGCTAGATCCGTTCCTGTTATCTTCCTACTGACAGGCAGGCTTGTCTTGTTACAGTATATAAAGCTACCTGAAGAAAATTACTGGTGTTCTTTTGATCCTATTAGTACCACGGTCAGGCAGCTAGACTATTTACATTTAGTACAGTGCGTCCTGCTCACAGTGTTCAGCTAGATCCATTCCTGTTATCTTCCTACTGACAGGCAGGCTTGTCTTGTTACAGTATATAAAGCTACCTGAAGAAAATTACTGGTGTTCTTTTGATCCTATTAGTACCACGGTCAGGCAGCTAGACTATTTACATTTAGTGCAGTGCGTCCTGCTCACAGTGTTCAGCTAGATCCGTTCCTGTTATCTTCCTACTGACAGGCAGGCTTGTCTTGTTACAGTATATAAAGCTACCTGGAGAAAATTACTGGTGTTCTTTTGATCCTATTAGTACCACGGTCAGGCAGCTAGACTATTTACATTTAGTGCAGTGCGTCCTGCTTACAGTGTTCAGCTAGATCCGTTCCTGTTATCTTCCTACTGACAGGCAGGCTTGTCTTGTTACAGTATATAAAGCTACCTGAAGAAAATTACTGGTGTTCTTTTGATCCTATTAGTACCACGGTCAGGCAGCTAGACTATTTACATTTAGTGCAGTGCGTCCTGCTCACAGTGTTCAGCTAGATCCGTTCCTGTTATCTTCCTACTGACAGGCAGGCTTGTCTTGTTACAGTATATAAAGCTACCTGAAGAAAATTACTGGTGTTCTTTTGATCCTATTAGTACCACGGTCAGGCAGCTAGACTATTTACAGTTAGTGCAGTGCGTCCTGCTCACAGTGTTCAGCTAAACCTACAAGTTAGTGGGGTGCGTCCACCTCACAGTGTTCAGCTAAAGCTACCTGTAGAAGGTTGGTGGTGTTCTCATACTACAGGCAGGCAGTTGATTTTGCTAGCTGCAGTATCAGTACATATATATATATATATATATATATATATATATATATATCCCAGCTTAGTGCAGCTACAGGCCATTAGTATGTCTGGAAGGCCAAGAAGGAGAGGCAGACAGTCACAAGCCAATAATAGAGGGCAAGCAGGCTCTGTGTCTAGTGCTGGTCGTGGAGACGGTGCATCCTCATCAGCACGTGGCCATGGGACACGCTTGGCCTTTTTTTCGGCAGCTGGCCGTGTTGAGCCGCAACATGCGGAAGACTTGGTCGAGTGGATGACCAAGCCGTCCTCATCCTCCTCATCCTCTCTCACCCATGCCCAGGGTGCTTTGTCTGGCAAAGCAGTGGCCTCTTCCCTCGGCTCAATGTCATCAGTGACTCCTTCCCTAGCTCCACCATGTCCTCCTGAGGAGTCCCTCGAACTCTTTGACCACAGTGTTGGGTACATGCTCCAGGAGGATGCCCAGCGTTTGGAAGACTCTGATGATGATACTGAGCTTGATGAAGGCAGTAACATGAGCACGGACAGAGGGGGTGCCCAAGAAGGACAGCAATCTGGCAGTCATGCTCCCCCTGCTGCAGCATACTGCCAGGTTTGCTCCAGTGATGAGGAGGGAGGGGATGATGAGGTCACTGACTCAACGTGGGTGCCTGATAGGAGAGAGGAGGAGGAGGAGGCGGCACATCACCAACGAGGCAGGATGCCCTCCAGGGGCCAGCCTAAGGGCAGCACATTGACTGCATCACACCCCAAAGCTCCACATGTGCAGGGCGCTGCAGTCTCTGCGCGTTATTCAAAAAGTTCTTTGGTGTGGGCCTTTTTTTAGACGAGTGCATCAGGTCGCACCGCTGCTATTTGCAACATATGTCTCAAGCGTATCTCACGTGGCCAAAACATCTCCCGCTTGGGTACCACATGCTTGACCAGACATATGTTGACCTGCCATGCAGTTCGTTGGCAAGCGTATCTAAAAGACCCACACCAAAGAACAAAGAGGACCTCTCCTTGCTCCTCATCAGCTGAGATTTCCAACCCCACTAGACCTTCAGTCCTCTCTGAGACCTGAACTGAGAGGAATGAAGGTGTAGAATTAGGTGTGTCACAGCCAAGTACTTGTGGGCAATCTGCTTTTGGTACACCGACGTCAGATTGTACCAGGCAAATTTCCCTGCCCCAGCTGCTGCACCGCCGAAAGAAGTTTGCTCCCAGCCATCCACATGCCCAGCGGTTGAATGCTAGCTTGGCAAAATTGCTAGCACTTCAACTGCTGCCTTTTCAGTTGGTAGACTCTGCCCCCTTCCGTGAGTTTGTGGAATGTGCGGTTCCTCAGTGGCAGGTACCCAAACGCCTCTTTTTCTCACGGAAGGCGATTCCGGCTCTCTACCGGCATGTGGAAGGCAATGTCCATGCCTCGCTGGACAGGGCGGTCAGCGGTAAGGTGCATATTACCGCTGACTCATGGTCCAGCAGGCATGGACAGGGACGTTACCTAAGTTTCACGGCGCATTGGGTGACTCTGCTGGCAGCTGGGAAGGATGCAGGACAAGGTGCAGTAGTGTTGGAGGTTGTTCCGCCACCACGCCTCCAAAATGCTAATGATTGTGACACACCTCTCTCCTCCACCCCCTCCTCTTCTTCTTCCTCCATGGCCTCTTCCTGTGCTTTGTCCTCGGAACCAGCGGTGCTCCGTAGTCGTTCAAGGGGCTACGCAAGTACGCAGGCCAAAAGATGCCATGCGGTGCTTGAGCTGGTGTGCTTGGGGGACAGGAGCCACACTGGGGCAGAGGTTCTGTCAGCTTTGCAGGGGCAGGTTCAGAGGTGGTTGACGCCACGCCAACTTAAGGCAGAAATGGTGGTTTGCGACAATGGCACCAACCTCCTCTCTGCCCTCCAACAGGGACAAATGTCCCATGTGCCCTGTTTGGCTCATGTCCTTAACTTGGTGGTGCAGCGGTTTTTGGGCAGGTACCCGGGCTTACAGGATGTCCTGAGGCAGGCCAGGAAAGTCTGTGCATTTCCGACGGTCATATAATGCCAGTGCTCGGCTGACGGACCTCCAAAAGGAGTTTAACCTGCCCAAAAACTGCCTAATCTGTGACATGCCCACCAGGTGGAACTCAACGTTGGCCATGCTGCAGCAGCTGCACACGCAGCAGAGGGCCATCAATGAGTACCTGTGCGACTATGGCACCAGGACAGGGTCAGGGGAGCTTGGTTTTTTTTTCCCACGCCAGTGGGCCATGATCAGGGATGCATGCACTGTCCTGTCACCATTTGAGGAGGCCACGAGGATGGTGAGCAGTGACAGTGCATGTATCAGTGACACTGTCCCCCTTGTCCACCTGTTGGAGCACACGCTGCATGGAATAATGGACAGGGCACTTGAGGCAGAACAGAGGCAGGAAGAGGAGGACTTCCTTAGCTCTCAAGGCCCCCTTTATCCAGACAGTGTTCCTGCGTGCCCGCCGATAAAACAGGAAGAGGAGGAGGAGGAGGAGGAGGAGGAGGAGGAAGATTGTGTCAGTATGGAGGTGGAGCCTGGCACTCAGCATCAGCAGCAGTCTTTAAGGGATCAGTCCCTAGAAACACATGGACTTGTACGTGGCTGGGAGGAGGTGGCTGCGGACCATGTCGTCCTTAGTGACCCAGAGGACTCCGGACCGAATGCCTCAGCAAACCTATGCTGCATGGCCTCCCTGATCCTGCAAAGCCTGCGTAAGGATCCTCGTATTCGTGGTATCAAGGAGAAGGACCAATACTGGCTGGCAACCCTCCTTGATCCACGTTACAAGGGTAAGGTTGCGGATCTTATCTTGCCATCGCAGAGGGAGCAGAGGATGAAACATCTTCGGGAGGCCTTGCAGAAAGGTCTGTGCAACGCGTTCCCAGAGACTGGGAGGTTACAAACTCCTGTTTCTGGACAACGTGTTGCTGAGGCTTCGGTCAGTCAAAGAAGGAGCGGTGGAGAAGGTGGCCGTCTGACCGATGTGTTCAGACAATTTTTTGGTCCGCAGCCCCAAGGTATGATCGGTTCCAGCAACCATCGCCAGTGTCTGTTTTACATGGTGCAGGAATACCTAGGGGCAAGATCAGACTTGGACACCTTTCCCACCGAAAATCCTCTGGGTTACTGGGTCTTGAGGATGGATCACTGGCCAGAGCTTGCACAGTATGCAATTGAGCTACTGGCCTGTCCTGCATCCAGCGTTCTTTCGGATCGCACATTCAGTGCTGCTGGAGGTGTGGTAACCGATCACAGGGTGCGTCTGTCCACCGACTCGGTCGATCGACTGACCTTCATAAAAATGAATCAGTCTTGGATCACCACCAGCTACCAAGCACCTGATGCTGATGTAACCGAATAATTTTTTTTGAAATCTCAGATCCCTTCAAAGACTGCCTATGCTGATGCTGAGTGACTATCCCTGAGTAATTATCCTCTTCCTCCTCAATCATCACGCTGATAGCTTGTAAGAACATTTTTGGTTCTGGGCGCCACCACCAGTGCCTAAGGCACAATTTTTCAGCCCCTGTTTAACAGGGGCGTGTAATTACAATTTTTGATGTAATACTTTGCAGCAGGGCTCGTTCCTGCATTCCAACTAGAGTGTCTGTGAGGGGTTGCAGTGTTGTGGCACCAGCACCAGTGCCTAAGGCCCAATTTTTCTGCCCCTGTCTAACAGGGGCGTGTAATTACAATTTTTGATGCAATACTTTGCAGCACGGCTCATTCCTGCGTTCCAACTAGAGTGTCTGTGAGGGGTTGCAGTGTTGTGGCACCAGCACCAGTGCCTAAGGCCCAATTTTTCTGCCCCTGTCTAACAGGGGCGTGTAATTACAATTTTTGATGCAATACTTTGCAGCAGGGCTCGTTCCTGCGTTCCAACTAGAGTGTCTGTGAGGGGTTGCAGTGTTGTGGCACCAGCACCAGTGCCTAAGGCCCAATTTTTAAGACCTTGTTTAACAGGGGCGTGTAATTACAATTTTTGATGCAATACTTTGCAGCAGGGCTCGTTCCTGCGTTCCAACTAGAGTGTCTGTGAGGGGTTGCAGTGTTGTGGCACCAGCACCAGTGCCTAAGGCCTAATTTTTCAGCTCCTGTTCAACAGGGGCATGTAATTACAATTCTTGATCTAATATTTCACAGCAGGGCCCTGTGAGGGCTTACAGTGTTGTGGCCACAGCAACACCTAAGGCCCAAATTTTGGCTGAGTATATAGGGCAGGACACTACTTTCAAACATCTAACTTACAAACGACTCCTACTTGCAAACGGAAGGAGACAACAGGAAGTGAGATGAAATCTACCCCTAGGAAGGGAAATTCTCTCCTGTAAGAGTTAATATGGGAAAAAAAAATTCTCCTTTCCACTGATGCTTTCCAATCCTTGTTCCACAAAAAAACCCAAATTTTCAAAAAACATTTTTCATTGGGACAAAAAGTGAGGTGAAATCTTCTGAAGAGGAGGAAAGACAGCAAAACAAATGTCACAGGGGTGATAACCCTTCCCTATGTTTTCCAAAAAGCTTAAAAAAGATTTTTTGGCTGGAGCTAAACACGTTAAAAATGTACCTGTTCAAAATTACAAAGAGATTCTACTTAACAACAAACCTACAGTCCCTGTCTTGTTTGCACCGCCTGTATACTGCTGTTCAGAGTATATAGGGCCTGGTGGCCCCACACCTTTCCTTATTTTAATTTGGGTGCGGGGTTCCCCTTAATATCCATACAAGACCCAAAGGGCCTGGTAATGGACTGGGGGGTACCCATGCCGTTTGTCTCACTGATTTTCATCCATATTGCCATGACCTGACATTACATTAAACCCGCAAGCAGTTTTAAATGAGATTTTTTCCTTTAAAAATAACATTTGGTGCAGGGACTGTTCTAAACACGGGAAACACGCGTCACTTTACAGGCATACTATAGACACCCCCCAGGTACGATATTTAAAGGAATATTTCACTTTTTTTTTTTACTTTAAGCGTCATTAAAATCACTGCTCCCGAAAAAACGTCCGTTTTTAAAAAGTTTTTTTGCATTGATACATGTCCCCTGGGGTAGGACCCGGGTCCCCAAACCCTTTTTAGGACAATACCATGCAAATTAGCCTTTAAAATGAGCACTTTTGATTTTGAACGTTCGAGTCTCATAGACGTCAATGGGGTTCTAACGTTCGTGCGAACTTTCGGTCCGTTCGCAGGTTCTGGTGCGAACCGAACTGGGGGGTGTTCGGCTCATCCCTAATTTGGACATTCTGCTATTACCTATCAAGATAATAATAGGATACACAAACTTTAAACAGTACATGCTTTGGGGAATTCATCCATACATCTGACCACAAAAGAGATGGGTATAGTGCGTATGGGTTTGGCAAAGTCAGCAGATAGATGATTGAGGATAGATAGAGAATTGGTATCAGCTGACTTAGCAGTTGGGGGGAGGGAGGGTTCCAAATGATTTGGGGACCCCCAAAAAAAGCCTCTGGCACTCTGCCTGAATTTAAATTACAAATCACATTTAAAAACATTTTAGGGGTGTTTGGGGTAAAGCACTACTATGGAGCTGATAAAATACATTGTTAAGTGACTACATGAGGTGAATATAGGGCCAGGAGACCATGCTGGGGAGGTAAGTGAAGGCAAATATGTATGAAAGACAAAAATAATAATTACATAAAAATCCAGCATGCATGAGGACAAAGGGGACATTCACAGCATATTACAATCATGGTAATTAGGGAATGTGGAAAGAAATACAATATATTATCAAACATTAAATACAATAAAATGTGATGTTAAACGATAAAAATCTTACCTTAATATAGTCCTTCTGCAGGACCTGGATGATGGCAGAACAGGTCTCTGGGATAATGATCCCCAGAGCCTGGGGGGAGATTCCTATCGAGAACTTGAGGTCCTGCAGGCTTCTCCCCATCACTAAGTACCGCAAGGTGGCGATGAGCCTCTGCTCCGGAGTGATGGCTTGCCTCATGCAGGTATCCTGCCTGCTGATATAGGTGGTCAGCAAAGCCAACAAACGGTGAAATACGGGGTCCGTCATCCAGAGAAAGTTCCTGAAATCATCAGGATTATTCTCACGGATCTCACGGAGCAAAGGCATGTGACAGAACTGGTCACGCTGAAGCAACCAATTCTTGGTCCATGAACTCCTCCCCACCCTGTGCATGGACTGGACTTGTGTCAAGGTCAGGACCCCAACAGCAAGCCCCCGCACGCACGAACTCTACGAGGAGTACGTATACGCAACATGGCTAGAAAACTGCTCAGAACAAAGTAACAGAACTCACTGAAGAACAGCAAGGCCTGTGAAGACCTGTGACCTGAAAAACAGTAACGAACGAACAAGAACACAATGACTAAAATAAGTCACGTGGAGCTTGCTTGCGCGCACTGAAGATCAGATACAAACCCACAAGCACAAACTGAACAGCAGAAAACGATCTGAAAGCCACGAGTCTGAAAAAGCGCAAATCGTCTTTTACCAAACTTTTACTAACACGAGATTAGCAAAAGGAGCCCAAAGGGTGCCGCGCTTGGTTCTGAACTCGCCTTTTCTAGTCTCGTCGTACGTGGTTTACGTCACCACGTTCTTGGCGATCGGAAATTCCGACAACTTTGTGCGACCGTGTGTACGCAAAACAAGTTTGAGCCAACATCCGTCGGAAAAAATCCTAGGATTTTGTTGTCGGAATGTCCGATCAATGTCCGACCGTGTGTGCGGGGTATAACAGAATATGGTTTTGAGGTCTGGCCATTTTGCAGAGGAAATTAACAGGAGTTAAAAGGACTGCGCCTACAGACAGTCTCTTAAGGATTTAAAAATTAGTCACAAAATCTTGAGGAAGATTTTGCAAAGTAATGCAGCACAGACAATTAAATCAAAGTGAAACTAACAACCTACAAACGACACACATTGACAACATCAAAAATATTTCAGCGAAAAATACCCCCCCAAAAAATAAATAAATACAAACAAAAATAAAAAATACTTGTTCTTAAATACATCTGTTTTGCAAAGACATAACAAACAAAATACAAACAGAAAATACATGTGTTACAAACTCTATAAGGACACCCAAATGTACTCTCTTGCCACACACACACCATCAAGCAATCTGGTCTCTTTTCAGGGCAAGGTAAAGAATGTTATCTGCAAGCTTTATATAACATAGGTTTGTGTGCTAATGAGGCAATTTAAAACACATGCACAGTCCATGAAACACACAAAATGCAAGTTCACCCAGTGTCGAGACATTACTTCAAAGTGGGTACACCTGTTAACCACTTGCCTACAGGGCACTTACACACCCTTCCAAGCCATTTTTCAGCTTTCAGGGCTGTCACACTTTGAATGACAATTGCACGGTCATGCTACACTGTACACTGTACCCAAACAATTTTTTTTATAATTTTCTTCACACATATAGAGCTTTCTTTTGGTAGTATTTAATCACTGCTGTTTTTTTTTTTTTTTTTTTACTAAAAAAAAAAAAAAGACCAAAAATTTTGAAAAAAAAATTTGTTTTTTACTTAGTTTCTGTCAGTAAATTTTGTAACTAAGTAATTTTTCTCCTTCATTGATGTGCACTGATGAGGCAGCATTGATGGGCACTGATAGGCTGAACTGGTGGGCATTGATGAGGTGGGACTTATGGGCACTGATGAGGCGGCACTTATGGGCACTGATTACGTGGCACTGATGGGGAGGCACTAAAATGCCTCACTTATAGGCACTGATAGGTGGCACTGATATGTGGCACCGATGAGCACTGATAGACGGCACTGATGGGCACTGTTAGGTGGCACTGATGGGCACTGGTGGGCAATGATAGGCGACACCCATAGACGGTACTGATGGGCATTGATCGACGGCAGTGATGGGCATTGATAGGCAGCACTAAAAGATGGCACTGATAGCCAGCACTGACTGGCATCACTAATGGGCACTGATTGGTGCCACATGTGGGCAGTGGTGGGCACTGATTGCTGCTACTGGTGGGAACTGATTGTTGGCACTGGTGGGCAATGGTGGGCACTGATTGGTGACACAGTTGGCATAGTGCACTGATGATAAGTGCCTTGATTACATGTGTAGATGTCCCCGTGCGTGGAGATGCCACTGATCGGCTCTCCTAGTCACACACTATGTCAGTGGGAGGTGAGGAGCACCGATTACTGGCATCCCCATGTTTACATGTGACTGGCTGTGATTGGACACAGCCGATCACATGGTTAAAGAGCCACGGACGCGGCTCTTTAAAGATATCAGGGTTGCAACATGTCCTAGCAATCTAGCAATACGGCACGGCCATGATTGGCGTGCTGCGTGCCCCCGTGGGTGCACGAGAGCGGCCGTTCTGGGATGCCATCATACGACTGAGTCCCAGAATGAGAGCCGCACTGCCCTGCTGTCATTTGACGGTGGGCGGGCGGCAACTAGTAAAGGGTGTCCTTAAATTATTAACACAAAAAGCACACTCTCTGAGCATGCCCAGAAAAATCCAAGTGCTGTTCACACACAAAAAGCACAAAAAAATCAAAGTCCCTGAGCATGCCCAGACCAACCCAAATGTAGCTAGCACAACATAAGCCACCCCTTGTCCAAAATTAAGCACATCATCCAGCATGCTACAAAATTACAGATGGGACAAACACCCCCCGGTCCGGGCAGCAAACAAACAGCCTAACATGGGTAAAAGTTATACAACAAATACTATTGCAGTCTATGGGAACTGACGTGTTATTTTTGCTAGTCCCCACTTGGCTGCCTTATATTCTAGCTATCGGCCTTAAAATGGTTATGGAGGCCCAGGTCCCTCCCTGAGGGACATATATCAATGTCCCCAATTTTGACAACCAGAAAAAAGAAACAAGGAGAAGTGCCTTTAAAAATGCCAAAGCTAGTAACTTGGAGGGGGGGGGGGGGCTTACTCTGCCTGTAAAGTGGTGCATCTGTAGCATGTATCCAAAATGCTTCTTCCAAGATGTACTGCTTTAAAAAAACCTAAAGATCTATATTGCAGCTGCAAAATCTTAAGAAATAAGTTAAAAAAAGGCCTGCCCCCAAATACATACAAGGCCATTTGTGTCTGTTAAGGCTTTAAATGAGAACCCCACATAAAAAATACCACCCCAAACTAAAAAAGATTGTGCCTCTCCCAAACACTAACAAACCCCTAGCCAAACACACAGCAAGCTAGCCCATGAAAGGGGGTGGATGCTTGGGGGCAGCAGGGGCTTGGGCACCCCAAAAGTCAACCACCTTGTTCCCATATTCAGTGGGACAAGGGCCTCTTCCACACAACCCGACCCTTAAATGAGTGGGTACAAGGTGCTTTGTGGTTGGTATTGGGCTGAGCCCAACATGCCCCAAAGGCAGACAGTCTTTGGGGTTGAGTGCTCGCTCTTCTCGCCCCTTTCCTAGCTGGCCCTGTTGTATGCTCTGGAAAAGGATGTATGCTCACCACCTTTTGAGAGTGGAGTGGAGTATGGAGTTCCCCTTTAAAAACAAAAGCTAGCCCAAGGAAATCCAAGGGATTAGAGGAGGGAGACAAGAGCACTGTGGAATGGAGTGTGGAGTTCCCCTTTAAAAGCAAAAGCTAGCCCAAGGAAATCCAAGGGATTAGAGGGGGAGAAAAGACCATTGTAGAATGGAGTGTAGAGTTCCCCTTTAAAAGAAAATGCTAGCCCAAGAATCCAAGGGATTATAGGGGGGAGACGAGAGCATTGTAGAATGGAGCGCAGTGTGGAGTTCCCCTTTAAAAGCAAAAGCTAGCCCAAGGAAATCCAAGGGATTAGAGGGTGGACACAAGAGCATTGGAGAATAGAGTGCAGTGGGGAGTTCCCCTTTAAAAGCAAAAGCTAGCCTAAGGAAATCATATGCATTAGCGGTGGGGGCCCATGCCCTTTTAGGCTTTAAAAAAAGGAGCTAGAGGTGCGAGAGTCTTTTTACATGATTTTAACAAGGTACATGTCACATGTTGGCAATGTAACATGCTCATGACCTGTGTGCAAATCTCCTTAAAAAAAACATAAAGGTGAACCGGCTTAAAAAAAAAATTAGTCAAGATTAGAGGTGCGCCCGTTCAACGCATGCAATTGCATGTACATTGCTTAACATTGACTAAGATTTTGGGCACACAATGAAAAAACTCATGTGAATGAGCGCAAGAGCCGCTTGCGCATGCGCAATGCATACATGGATCTCATGCAGTTCTAAACATACTTGCAGGTGCAGCAGGTTATCTCTGAAACAGTTACTTTCTTATTCTATTTTGGGCATGTTTGTTACTTAGGCAGTTGTTACTAAACTTCCTCACATCACCCTATAATATTGGTACCTCCATCTTATGTTAATATTGAGTTGGAGGTGCCATGCCCATAGCGGCGCACAGATTGCATTCTCCCATGCGCCAAGACCGCAATAGTAAATGGTGGATTTGAGCTCTGTTACCGGCGTACCATGTCGTAAATTTGGAAATGTGCGTAACACCTCACCGTGCGCCTCTACTGACGACGCACTGCTTTATTAAATCAACCCCATAGTGTGTCAAGACACTTTAGAGAATATCATCAAAGAGATCCATCCGTCATGACCTTCTATGGTATACATAGGTGCTTTAACTATATTTGCCACATTTATTTTGGATACAAACATTGACAGGCATTTAAAAGTTAGTTGGCAGTGCTAATTATCCCTAATTCATTTGAACACATCTGATTTTTTTTTAGTGGATCAGAGTTACTTTGCTATTATCAGGCAGATGGATGAAGAGTTAGGCAGATTTAGAGCTGTTAGTAACTGAGTAAAAATGCGAGTGAAAATGGAGGTGTGAAGATAGAGTTAGGAGATTTGGAATCCCAGTACTCTAAAATCACTACTTTTAAATTTGTATTTTTAATTTGCTGCTCCATTAGAGACAGATCTCTGATATGTTGTATCTTTATGTGCTATTAAAACAGAACAGAGTGAAGTGTTCTTAATCAAATTCAAGCATTTGTCAGCTAAAAAGTAAAGAAATAGTTTTCTGCTGTTTGGGTAAAAAATAACATCTGTTCAACACTCTATGTACAGGTTACCATGTCCTTGTCTGGGTCTACCAAATCATTACCAGGCCATGTTTAAGTTTTCAGTGCTGTGATAGTTTGACCAACAATTACTTTGTCTTGCAAATCAGAATCCGAATTAATTTAATATGTTTTTTTTTACACAGATAGAGCTGTCTTTTGGTGTTTTTTAATAGAAAAAAAAATTTGGAAAATAAAAATTCCTTTACTTTCTGTTAAAATAAAAAATGTCAGAATAATGCAAAAAAAACTAAAATTACCCTTTTTTTGGAAAGCAGAAAGACCGGGGTGAGGTGAAGGATAAGAAAAGTGGGGGAGGGAGAAGAGGGGGAGGGAAAGGGTTAAGGAGGGAGCCATGCTAAACAGTGCTAGCAGAGTAAGGAACGCAATGCCAAAATCTAAAATACTCACTGTGTCAGAGAATCAGTATGCCTAGCATGAAGGTTGGTGGAGGTCCGCCATGCTAAGCTGTGGCAGTGTCTCCATTTTTTTATATGAGCAGCGGCTCCACCCCATACCCGGACATACCAAGGAGAGAGAAAAGGAAAGGGGGGAGAGAAAAGAGGGGGAAAGGAGGAAAGAGGATAGAAGAAAATGAGAGCAAAACAGGGGGAGGAAGAGGTGAGAGAAAGCAGATGAGAAGAAGAAAGTGCAGAAGAAGAACCATCACTGGTCAGCACGGGGCCCACAGCACCGTATGGAATCCACAGACCCTTGGGACCCCCAAGGAAGGATGGTTCCCCTAGGGACATCATCGCAAAACCTCACTTCTATACGGTCAATGAGGAGATAATGAAGCAATCCAGAGTTATGAAACAGATTACATATCCAGGCCACCCAATACTAATTTTCGCAGACTTATCCCCTTCTACAATCCAGCGGAGACGGACATTGAAACCCCTACTCTCAGTCCTCGCCCAAAAGGACATTAAATACTGGTGGACCTTTTCATTTTCTTGTAAATTTTACTTCAAGAGCAAGCTTTAGTCCTTCTCCAATCTCCAGGAAGGGGGAGAAATTCCTCCTATCCCTGAAGCTCATCTCGCTGGAAGCAGATATGGACACGTCTAACTCCATTCTCAACTCCGCAAAACGTCCATCTCCCACAACCCCTCTGACCCCCCTTTGGAACAAGCCGAGAACCAAGAGAACGAAGGATAACTGTCTGACCTGAGGCGAAGTATCAACCTCTGCCTCTCACCATTTTTTCCTCACCCATTTAAAGCTGAGGTGGCCAGGGATATCCAACCCTGCTGATCGGAGCAACCGCTCCAAAGGTTCTGTTCTTGTTATTTTTGTCAGAAATATTTCTGTTTTTAGTTTTTCCCTTTTTAGTTCGGGGTTTTACTGGACTTTCCTGGGTTCTGTTTTTAGGGAGAACTGTTATCTCTGCAAAATTTAGTGCATGGGCTATTAGCAAGCCCTATGTACATGATAGCTTTAGAAAGCGGACGACTTGCTAGACGGCGAGCCCTATTTTGGCTCCAAAACAGGCTAAGTAACGCCTCTGGAATCCCCCCTCCCTACCTACTGGAGGGTACATGGGTACAAAACAAATCCTATCAATTGAAAGTATTTTCTCTGTGTTCAATTTTTCAATTTTATTTATTGTTATAAAGGGAGCCTTAGCTCTGGGTGCTGGGCATGTGCCTCCACCTATTCCTCAGACTCCTATTGACTCTGTGGGATAGGTTGTCTACTCTTTGTGGATCAGACACTTCTGTTTGGTACGGTTCCTGGGGGTTGTTTTTCCCCCAAGGCTCCGGTCTATACTTATGTAAGATTCTTTTTATAGCCTCTTCATCCATCTTCACTCTCATTTTTGCTCTTTCATTCTTTCCTCTATCCCTCTCTTCTGTCTCCCGTTATTTCCCGGGGAAATTAATACATGTTTTGTTCTCACTCATCAGGTTCAACTCAAGATTCCCATGTCTACGGTAGTCCAGCTTGGTTGGTTCTCCTTTACTAGCAATCGATACAAGGTCCCTCCTACGGTAAATGACACAATGTATGACAGCATCCTCCTACATCTGCTCCATATCTAAGGCTACCAGACTCACACACCATTTAGCTACACATAACGCTCAGGCCTTGAACTCCCCCCTCAAAAGGAGAAGGATCTTGGATATTTACAGATCCCTCAAGCTAAATTTTATCATGGTACAGGAAACCCACTTTCCTTAACGGTACAGCCCCAAATTCCTCCACCATCAGTACTCCTTGTTCTACCTGGTGAAAGCAGAGGGAAAGTCTAAAGGTAAGCAAAAGATTGCCGCTCCAATCTCTCAAATCCGTATCAAGACACCCGCCCTAATGGAACTCACAGGTGCTGGCTCTGCACAAGCTTGAGGAAAGAGAAAAATATCCTGGATGGCCGCACACCATAGAAGACATCTTTATTGATATGAAGAAATAAAATCCAAATGCAGTCACCTCATGTACAGGGAGGAACAGGAAAGACAGCTAACATGTTTCACGCCCCATCATGGCGCTTATTCATAGCTGGCGCCATGATGGGGCGTGAAACATGTTAGCTGTCTTTCCTGTTCCTCCCTGTTAGGGATGAGCCGAACACCCCCCGGTTCGGTTCGCACCAGAACCCGCGAACGGACCGCAAGTTCGCACGAACGTTAGAACCCCATTGACGTCTATGGGACTCGAACGTTCGAAATCAAAAGTGCTCATTTTAAAGGCTAATTTGCATGGTATTGTCCTAAAAAGGGTTTGGGGACCCGGGTCCTACCCCAGGGGACATGTATCAATGCAAAAAAAACTTTTAAAAACGGCCGTTTTTTCGGGAGCAGTGATTTTAATGATGCTTAAAGTAAAAAAAAAAAAGTGAAATATTCCTTTAAATATCGTACCTGGGGGGTGTCTATAGTATGCCTGTAAAGTGACGCGTGTTTCCCATGTTTAGAACAGTCCCTGCACCAAATGTCATTTTTAAAGGAAAAAATCTCATTTAAAACTGCTTGCGGGTTTAATGTCATGTCGGGTCCTGGCAATATGGATGAAAATCAGTGAGACAAACGGCATGGGTACCCCCCAGTCCATTACCAGGCCCTTTGGGTCTTGTATGGATATTAAGGGGAACCCCGCACCCAAATTAAAATAAGGAAAGGTCCCTATATACTCTGAACAGCAGTATACAGGCGGTGCAAACAAGACAGGGACTGTAGGTTTGTTGTTAAGTAGAATCTGTTTGTAATTTTGAACATTTTTAATGTGTTTAGCTCCAGCCAAAAAATCTTTTCTAAGCTTTTTGGAAAACATAGGGAAGGGTTATCACCCCTGTGACATTTGTTTTGCGTCTTTCCTCCTCTTCAGAAGATTTCACCTCACTTTTTTGTCCCAATGAAAAATGTTTTTTGAAAATTTGGGTTTTTTTGTGGAACAAGGATTGGAAAGCATCAGTGGAAAGGAGAAATTGTTTTCCCATATTAACTCTTACATGAGAGAATTTCCCTTCCTATGGGTAGATTTCATCTCACTTCCTGTTGTCTCCTTCCGTTTGCAAGTAGGAGTCGTTTGTAAGTTAGATGTTTGAAAGTAGGGTCCTGCCCTATATACTCAGCAGAAATTTGGGCCTTAGGTGTTGCTGTGGCCAAAACACTGTAAGCCCTCACAGGGCCCTGCTGTGAAATATTAGATCAAGAATTGTAATTACATGCCCCTGTTGAACAGGAGCTGAAAAATTAGGCCTTAGGCACTGGTGCTGGTGCCACAACACTGCAACCCCTCACAGACACTCTAGTTGGAACGCAGGAACGAGCCCTGCTGCAAAGTATTGCATCAAAAATTGTAATTACACGCCCCTGTTAGACAGGGGCAGAAAAATTGGGCCTTAGGCACTGGTGCTGGTGCCACAACACTGCAACCCCTCACAGACACTCTAGTTGGAACGCAGGAACGAGCACTGCTGCAAAGTATTGCATCAAAAATTGTAATTACACGCCCCTGTTAGACAGGGGCAGAAAAATTGGGCCTTAGGCACTGGTGCTGGTGCCACAACACTGCAACCCCTCACAGACACTCTAGTTGGAATGCAGGAACGAGCCCTGCTGCAAAGTATTGCATCAAAAATTGTAATTTCACGCCCCTGTTAGACAGGGGCAGAAAAATTGGGCCTTAGGCACTGGTGCTGGTGCCACAACACTGCAACCCCTCACAGACACTCTAGTTGGAATGCAGGAACGAGCCGTGCTGCAAAGTATTACATCAAAAATTGTAATAAAAAGGCCCCTGTTATACAGGGGCTGAAAAATTGTGCCTTAGGCACTGGTGGTGGCGCCCAGAACCAAAAATGTTCTTACAAGCTATCAGCGTGATGATTGAGGAGGAAGAGGATAATTACTCAGGAATAATCACTCAGCATCAGCATAGGCAGTCTTTGAAGGGATCTGAAAAAAATTATTCAGTTACATCAGCATCAGGTGCTTGGTAGCTGGTGGTGATCCAAGACTGATTCATTTTTATGAAGGTCAGCCGATCGACCGAGTCAGTGGACAGACGCACCCTGTGATCGGTTACCACGCCTCCAGCAGCACTGAATGTACGTTCCGAAAGAACGCTGGATGCAGGACAGGCCAGTAGCTCAATTGCATACTGTGCAAGCTCTGGCCAGTGATCCATCCTCAAGACCCAGTAACCCAGAGGATTTTCGGTGGGAAAGGTATCCAAGTCTGATCTTGCCCCTAGGTATTCCTGCACCATGTAAAACAGACGCTGGCGATGGTTGCTGGAACCGATCATACCTTGGGGCTGCGGACCAAAAAATTGTCTGAACGCATCGGTCAGACGGCCACCTTCTCCACCGCTCCTTCTTTGACTGACCGAAGCCTCAGCAACACGTTGTCCAGAAACAGGAGTTTGTAACCTCCCAGTCTCTGGGAACGCGTTGCACAGACCTTTCTGCAAGGCCTCCCGAAGATGTTTCATCCTCTGCTCCCTCTGCGATGGCAAGATAAGGTCCGCAACCTTACCCTTGTAACGTGGATCAAGGAGGGTTGCCAGCCAGTATTGGTCCTTCTCCTTGATACCACGAATACGAGGATCCTTACGCAGGCTTTGCAGGATCAGGGAGGCCATGCAGCGTAGGTTTGCTGAGGCATTCGGTCCGGAGTCCTCTGGGTCACTAAGGACAACAACGTCCGCAGCCACCTCCTCCCAGCCACGTACAAGTCCATGTGTTCCTTGGGACTGATCCCTTAAAGACTGCTGATGCTGAGTGCCAGGCTCCACCTCCATACTGACACAATCTTCCTCCTCCTCCTCCTCCTCCTCCTCTTCCTGTGTGATCGGCGGGCACGCAGGAACACTGTCTGGATAAAGGGGGCCTTGAGAGCTAAGGAAGTCCTCCTCTTCCTGCCTCTGTTCTGCCTCAAGTGCCCTGTCCATTATTCCACGCAGCGTGTGCTCCAACAGGTGGACAAGGGGGACAGTGTCACTGATGCATGCACTGTCAGTGCTCACCATCCTCGTGGCCTCCTCGAATGGTGACAGGACAGTGCATGCATCCCTGATCATGGCCCACTGGCGTGGGGAAAAAAAACCAAGCTCCCCTGACCCTGTCCTGGTGCCATAGTCGCACAGGTACTCATTGATGGCCCTCTGCTGCGTGTGCAGCCGCTGCAGCATGGCCAACGTCGAGTTCCACCTGGTGGGCATGTCACAGATTAGGCGGTTCTTGGGCAGGTTAAACTCCTTTTGGAGGTCCGTCAGCCGAGCACTGGCATTATATGACCGGCGGAAATGCACAGAGACTTTCCTGGCCTGCCTCAGGACATCCTGTAAGCCCGGGTACCTGCCCAAGAACCGCTGCACCACCAAGTTAAGGACGTGAGCCAAACAGGGCACATGGGTCAGTTGTCCCTGTCGGAGGGCAGAGAGGAGGTTGGTGCCATTGTCGCAAACCACCATTCCTGCCTTAAGTTGGCGTGGCGTCAACCACCTCTGAACCTGCCCCTGCAGAGCTGACAAAACCTCTGCCCCAGTGTGGCTCCTGTCCCCCAAGCACACCAGCTCAAGCACCGCATGGCATCTTTTGGCCTGCGTACTTGCGTAGCCCCTTGAACGCCTACGGAGCACCGCTGGTTCCGAGGAAGAGGCCATGGAGGAAGAAGAAGAGGAGGGGGTGGAGGAGAGAGGTGTGTCACAATCAGCATTTTGGAGGCGTGGTGGCGGAACAACCTCCAACACTACTGCACCTTGTCCTGCATCCTTCCCAGCTGCCAGCAGAGTCACCCAATGCGCCGTGAAACTTAAGTAACGTCCCTGTCCATGCCTGCTGGACCATGAGTCAGCGGTAATATGCACCTTACCGCTGACCGCCCTGTCCAGCGAGGCATGGACATTGCCTTCCACATGCCGGTAGAGAGCCGGAATCGCCTTCCGTGAGAAAAAGTGGCGTTTGGGTACCTGCCACTGAGGAACCGCACATTCCACAAACTCACGGAAGGGGGCAGAGTCTACCAACTGAAAAGGCAGCAGTTGAAGTGCTAGCAATTTTGCCAAGCTAGCATTCAACCGCTGGGCATGTGGATGGCTGGGAGCAAACTTCTTTCGGCGGTGCAGCAGCTGGGGCAGGGAAATTTGCCTGGTACAATCTGACGTCGGTGTACCCAAAGCAGATTGCCCACAAGTACTTGGCTGTGACACACCTAATTCTACACCTTCATTCCTCTCACTGCAGGTCTCAGAGAGGACTGAAGGTCTAGTGGGGTTGGAAATCTCAGCTGATGAGGAGCAAGGAGAGATCCTCTTTGTTCTTTGGTGTGGGTCTTTCAGATACGCTTGCCAACGAACTGCATGGCAGGTCAACATATGTCTGGTCAAGCATGTGGTACCCAAGCGGGAGATGTTTTGGCCACGCGAGATACGCTTGAGACATATGTTGCAAATAGCAGCGGTGCGATCTGATGCACTCGTCTCAAAAAAGGCCCACACCAAAGAACTTTTTGAATAACGCGCAGAGACTGCAGCGCCCTGCACATGTGGAGCTTTGGGGTGTGATGCAGTCAATGTGCTGCCCTTAGGCTGGCCCCTGGAGGGCATCCTGCCTAGTTGGTGATGTGCCACCTCCTCCTCCTCCTCCTCCTCCTCTCTCCTATCAGGCACCCACGTTGAGTCAGTGACCTCATCATCCCCTCCCTCCTCATCACTGGAGCAAACCTGGCAGTATGCTGCAGCAGGGGGAGCATGACTGCCAGATTGCTGTCCTTCTTGGGCACCCCCTCTGTCCGTGCTCATGTTACTGCCTTCATTGAGCTCAGTATCATCATCAGAGCCTTCCAAACGCTGGGCATCCTCCTGGAGCATGTACCCAACACTGTGGTCAAACAGTTCGAGGGAATCCTCATGAGGACATGGTGGAGCTAGGGAAGGAGTCACTGATGACATTGAGCTGAGGGAAGAGGCCGCTGCTTTGCCAGACAAAGCACCCTGGGCATGGGTGAGAGAGGATGAGGAGGATGAGGACGGCTTGGTCATCCACTCGACCAAGTCTTCCGCATGTTGCGGCTCAACACGGCCAGCTGCCGAAAAAAAGGCCAAGCGTGTCCCATGGCCACGTGCTGATGAGGATGCACCGTCTCCACGACCAGCACTAGACACAGAGCCTGCTTGCCCTCTCTTATTGGCTTGTGACTGTCTGCCTCTCCTTCTTGGCCTTCCAGACATACTAATGGCCAGTAGCTGCACTAAGCTGGGATAGAACACCTGTAATTTTCTTCAGGTAGCTTTATATACTGTAACCAGACAAGCCTGCCTGTCAGTAGGAAGATAACAGGAACGGATCTAGCTGAACACTGTGAGCAGGACGCACTGCACTGAATGTAAATAGCAGGAACGGATCTAGCTGAACACTGTGAGCAGGACGCACTGCACTGAATGTAAATAGCAGGAACGGATCTAGCTGAACACTGTGAGCAGGACGCACTGCACTGAATGTAAATAGCAGGAACGGATCTAGCTGAACACTGTGAGCAGGACGCACTGCACTGAATGTAAATAGCAGGAACGGATCTAGCTGAACACTGTGAGCAGGACGTACTGCACTGAATGTATATAGCAGGAACGGATCTAGCTGAACACTGTGAGCAGGACGCACTGCACTGAATGTAAATAGCAGGAACGGATCTAGCTGAACACTGTGAGCAGGACGCACTGCACTGAATGTAAATACCAGGAACGGATCTAGCTGAACACTGTGAGCAGGACGCACTGCACTGAATGTAAATAGCAGGAACGGATCTAGCTGAACACTGTGAGCAGGACGCACTGCACTGAATGTAGATAGCAGGAACGGATCTAGCTGAACACTGTGAGCAGGACGCACTGCACTGAATGTAAATAGCAGGAACGGATCTAGCTGAACACTGTGAGCAGGACGTACTGCACTAAATGTATATAGCAGGAACGGATCTAGCTGAACACTGTGAGCAGGACGCACTGCACTGAATGTAAATAGCAGGAACGGATCTAGCTGAACACTGTGAGCAGGACGCACTGCACTAAATGTAAATACCAGGAACGGATCTAGCTGAACACTGTGAGCAGGACGCACTGCACTGAATGTAAATAGCAGGAACGGATCTAGCTGAACACTGTGAGCAGGACGCACTGCACTGAATGTAAATAGCAGGAACGGATCTAGCTGAACACTGTGAGCAGGACGCACTGCACTGAATGTAAATAGCAGGAACGGATCTAGCTGAACACTGTGAGCAGGACGCACTGCACTGAATGTAAATAGCAGGAACGGATCTAGCTGAACACTGTGAGCAGGACGCACTGCACTGAATGTAAATAGCAGGAACGGATCTAGCTGAACACTGTGAGCAGGACGCACTGCACTGAATGTAAATAGCAGGAACGGATCTAGCTGAACACTGTGAGCAGGACGCACTGCACTGAATGTAAATAGCAGGAACGGATCTAGCTGAACACTGTGAGCAGGACGCACTGCACTGAATGTAAATAGCAGGAACGGATCTAGCTGAACACTGTGAGCAGGACGCACTGCACTAAATGTAAATACAAGGAACGGATCTAGCTGAACACTGTGAGCAGGACGCACTGCACTGAATGTAAATAGCAGGAACGGATCTAGCTGAACACTGTGAGCAGGACGCACTGCACTGAATGTAAATAGCAGGAACGGATCTAGCTGAACACTGTGAGCAGGACGCACTGCACTGAATGTAAATAGCAGGAACGGATCTAGCTGAACACTGTGAGCAGGACACACTGCACTAAATAGTCTAGATAGAAGATAACAGGAACGGATCTAGCTAAACTGAATACAGTGTATATATATATATGCAACACCTGGGATGCATATATATACACAATACACTGTAAGTGCAGCTAACTGACTGACTGTTCTGCCTAATCTATCTAACTCAAATCAAATGACACTGTCTCTCTCTCTCTCTATCTCTCAGCACACCGGAACACACACTACACAGGGCCGCCGTGCAGGCGGCCTTATATAGTGTGGGGTGTGTACTAAATCCCCTGAGCCATAATTGGCCAAAGCCACCCTGGCTTTGGCCAATTACAGCTCTCTCTACTGACGGCACTGTGATTGGCCAAGCATGCGGGTCATAGTGCATGCTTGGCCAATCATCAGCCAGCAATGCACTGCGATGCCGCAGTGAATTATGGGCCGTGACGCGCCACACGAATTTGGCGCGAACGGCCCATATCGTTCGCAATTCGACGGACGGTCGAACAGCCGATGTTCGAGTCGAACATGGGTTCGACTCGAACACGAAGCTCATCCCTACTCCCTGTACATGAGGTGACTGCATTTGGATTTTATTTCTTCATATCAATAAAGATGTCTTCTATGGTGTGCGGCCGTCCAGGATATTTTTTTCTTTCCGGAAAGTCTAAAGGTGTCGATATATTATTTTCAAAAACTTGTAACTTTACCTGGCAGGCAGATTATAAAGACCTGGAGGGCAGACTTATTTTAGTTAAAGGATTCATAGACAGCCATTTATTCTCCTTTATCTCTTATTACGCTCCCAACAAGGGCCAACTCAAATTTTTTCAATCAATGTGGGCCACGCTGAACCCCCTCTTGGAGTGGACTGCAACGTGGCATTTGACCAAGGACCGGATAAGTCCAATCTGTCCAAAACTCTCTTGACCCATCCAACCAGAGCTAGCTTCAAAATTGCCAGACTAGTTCATTCCCAAGGCCTGGAAGATGTTTGGCGAGAGATGAACCCAATGAAGAGGGACTACTCTCATTTCTCTAGCCCCCACCATTCTTATACTAGGATAGATGACATTCTAATGTCCACACACCACCTGTCCAATGTTTCCAGCTCCAAAATTATAGACACCACACTTTCAGACCACTCCATAGTGACGTTTCGCTCTTTAAAAATTCTCACCACCCCAAATATACTCAGTGGAGGCTAAATTAATTCATTTTATCTGACCCCATTAGGGTCACCAAAATCAACAAAGCCCTACTAGAATATTTTACTCTGAATGATATAAGTGATACCTCAGTGGAGATGTTATAGGCTGCTCATAAAGTCACCATAAGGGGGAAGCTAATCCAAATTGCCACTCAAATCAAAAAAGAAAGGCAGATATAGTTAGACTGCAACAAGAATACTCGTCCCTAAGGGCATGACATAAAAGGGATCCCTTGGGGGGTCCCTATCTACCAAATAGATGCAGCTAGACTGGAGCTGAACCTCGTTGTCACAGTTCGAGCCGAGAAGCAAATTTGATGGAGTGGTGCCAAATTTTATTCCCAGAAGGACAAACTTGGACCAATGCTAGTCACCAAACTGTCCCCCAGGGGGAGGATTCATTATTCTCTCCCCAAGATCCAGACTCATGGTCAGTCCACAACATCTGACCCCATCAAAATCCTAGTAGCCTTCAGGGACTTCTATGATAAACTTTATAACTCCACTACACAGGGCAACCAAAACACCATATCTCAATTCCTCAAAACCCTCCCCATCCCCCTCTCTCTGATAAGCATAAAACCATTATGGAAAAAAATCACAGAAGAGGAGATTTTAGAAGTTCTTATAAACCTAAAAAGGGGCTCTGCCCCTGGCCCAGACAGGCTATCAGTCCCATATTACAAAGCTTTCGCTGATGCCCTAGCCCCATATTTGGCTAAATTCTTCAACACCAAAGTGTTCAGTGACCCCCTTAGCTCTGACCCGAATACAGCCTTCATTACTGTTATCCCAAAACCCAATAGAAACCCTGAGGAGGTGGGAAATTACAGACCAATATCACTCATAAACGATCTGAAAATCCTCACCAGATCCTAGCTAACCGACTAGCCTCTTTCATAAGTTCCTATAGTCACAAGGATCAGGTGGGTTTCATCCCAGTGAGACAAGGCTATGACCAAACCAGAAGGGCCATAGATATAGTATCCATCCTACAATACAATTGCCCAGGGGGCGCTAAACAACAGGATATGCTGCTTTCCCTTGATATACAGAAAGCATTTGATTCAGTGTCCTGGCCATATGTCTTAACGCTGTTGGAGCATTGGGGATTTGGTCACCGCTTCCTAGGCATTATGAAAGCCCTCTATTCCTTTTCCAAAGCGCTAATATGCCTACAAGGCTTTTACTCCCCCCCCATCCATATTGCTAGAGGTACAAGACAGGGCTGCTATTTATCACCACTGATTTTCACTATAGCCATAGAGACTCTAGCAATATCAATATGAGAGAATCTCACCATCAAAGGGGTTTCTTGTGGTCCCCAGGTCCACAAATGTGGTCTCTTCGCTGATGACCTAATTTTATTCCTTACCTCACCTTTAACGTCCCTCCCCAACCTTTGTAGTACTCTTACTACCTTTGCAAACATCTCTGGCCTCCATGTTAACTACAACAAATCTCAAGCCCTAAAGTTTTCCCTCGCCCCCGAGATGGTCTCACTGCTGAAACAGAACTTCAAGTTTGACTGGAATGACTCCTTTATCAAATATTTAGGCATTTCCCTCACCTCTAAATATGACACGCTATATGCTAGAAATTACCACTCCATGTATCACAAACTGGAACAAGACTTAAAGTCTTGCTCCAAATAAAACCTCTCATGGATAGGGAGAATAAATGCCGTCAAACTGACACTGCTTCCTAGAATACTTTACCTTTTATATTCCCTGCCCATCCCACTAAGGAGGGACCACCTCAGGTCCTTTCACAGCAAAATACTTAAGTTTATCTGGGGAGGCTCCGGATATAGGATACAACAACATACCCTATACCTCTCCTGTAAACAAGGCGAGTTGGGTCTCCCTCACTTACACATATGCTACGACCAAGCTTCCAGACTAGCCCAATCCGCTACAATCTACACTAATAGGGAAAAAAACAGATTGGGTTCAGATAGAACACCAGGCTGTGACACAATACACATTAAACTTTCTCCTCTGGAACCCACCTAGAAACCACCTCCTGGCCCCCACACACTCTCTCACTCCTTTGCTCTGTGGGACAAATTAACACATGTACCTCACCTCATCTCCAAAATTAATCCCCTTGCACATCTGTTTCGTAATCCAAACTTTCCTCCAGGATTGGATATTAAGGCCTTCCAGTGGTGGCTGGACAAGGGGCTGTACCGTATAGGACATTATTATACATCAAGGGGCCCCATCTCCCTAGCCCATTGTGTCAGCAAACTATATCTGTCGCAATCGGAACGTTTCCGATACAGCCAAATCTCACACTTTTTCCATAGCATCTGGAAAAATAAACCCAAACCCCCAAAATTCACAGCCTATGAGCTTTGGTGGGGTCAAGCCATGGAGCAGAGGGGCGTCATTTCAGTCATCTATGCGTCACTTTCCCAGCCATCGAGTAAAACCCTGTAAATGTTAGCCTTGGAGGAAGACCTTCAAATTCAATGGAACCTGGGGACCTGTCACTCTGCTCACACCACTTCATTTAAGGGCATTATTAACACTTCCGTAATGGAAGCAAACATAAAGGTCATGACTAGGTGGTACATGACCCCCGCCAGGCTAGCTACAATTACCCCTCAGCGGATCCTCTATGCTTTAGGGGATGCCAATTATTGGGCACGTTAGCTCATATATGGTGGGAATGCCCTAGAATCAGGTCTTTCTGGAGAAGGATCTTTAACCTCATTAGAGGGGTCATGAGCTGCGAGATCCCCAGGTCTTCAGATGTCACACTACTGAACTCACATATCCCAATGATCTCCAAATGTAACCGTAAACTGATACACTTCATACTGTTGGAAACCAAAATAACCCTAGCTAAGGCCTGGAAGCAACCTTCAGTCTCAATAAGGGCGGTCAAACTGAAAGTTTCATGGATTATGGCCCAAGCAAAACTGGCTAGTATCCTCTCAGACTTGGCACACAAGCCTTGGGCTCTATTCATGGGAATTTCTGAACCCCCCCAGGGCTCAGTCCAACGTCCTGCTGAATGCATCTCCTTTCTTTCCCCTGCCCCCCCACACTCTACTCTATCCTCTTTCCCACTCAGGGATCCTCACCAATATCGACTGTGATCTTACTAGGGCACTTCCCTAGCAATCAAAAGTTTTGTGAGGAGACCCCCCTGGGGGGGGAGTGGGGGAAGCGAGGGTCCCAACGTCTGGCACAGTAAGTTCCCAATAGGGGTGCTGGGGGAGTGGATGCCCCTTCACTCCTCCCATGCTCCCGGAGGGGGGCCTACGCCTTTGAGTTTAAGAGCCTTCAACCTCTAGCAATAGCTACCGCCGGATGCGGTTAGCCTACAAGTCTATTACAGATCTTCAGAGACTGGTGATTAATTATGTTTATTCATCTCTTGCTAATGCCTTGTTTTTCCATGACTTGTAGTCCACATATTCTAACTGTACCATTGATGTTCTTCTCTTCTCTGTAAAAGAGCTCCTCCTTATTTTTCAAAAGAACAAAAACCTTTTGAAAGCAAAAATACCTAAGCAAAGGTTATTTGAAGAAACAGCATGTCAAAATGATTAGTCAATTCAGAGGTATAGCAAGTTTTAGTTATACATCTTGACTTGATCTACTCATTGCACCAAAGGTGCATCTTGACAATTAAGGCTCACATTAAAGGACCAATAAAATCTATGCACAGTATTATTTTACTATATGCTCAGTTAGTTTTGCCAAGGTTTATGACTGGCCCTTTTATATATATATATATATATATATATATTTTATATATATATATATATATATATATATATATACAGTGGCTTGCGAAAGTATTCGGCCCCCTTGAACTTTTCAACCTTTTGCCACATTTCAGGCTTCAAACATAAAGATATAAAATTTTAATTTTTTGTGAAGAATCACCAACAAGTGGGACACAATTGTGAAGTGGAACGAAATCTTTTGGATTTTTGAAACTTTTTTAACTAATAAAAAAATGAAAAGTGGGGCGTGCAAAATTATTTGGCCCCCTTGCGTTAATACTTTGTAGAGCCACCTTTTGCTGCGATTACAGCTGCAAGTCGCTTGGGGTATGTCTCTATCAGTTTTGCACATCGAGAGACTGAAATTCTTGCCCATTCTTCCTTGCAAAACAGCTCGAGCTCAGTGAGGTTGGATGGAGAGCGTTTGTGAACAGCAGTTTTCAGCTCTTTCCACAGATTCTCGATTGGATTCAGGTCTGGACTTTGACTTGGCCATTCTAACACCTGGATACGTTTATTTGTGAACCATTCCTTTGTAGATTTTGCTGTATGTTTGGGATCATTGTCTTGTTGGAAGATAAATCTCCGTCCCAGTTTCAGGTCTTTTGCAGACTCCAACAGGTTTTCATTCAGAATGGTCCTGTATTTGGCTGCATCCATCTTCCCCTCAATTTTAACCTTCTTCCCTGTCCCTGCTGAAGAAAAGCAGGCCCAAACCATGATGCTGCCACCACCATGTTTGACAGTGGGGATGGTGTGTTGAGTGTGATGAGCTGTGTTGCTTTTACGCCAAACATATCGTTTTGCATTGTGGCCAAAAAGTTCGATTTTGGTTTAATCGGACCAGAGCACCTTCTTCCACATGTTTGGTGTGTCTCCCAGGTGGCTTTTGGCAAACTTTAGACGAGACTTTTTATGGATATCTTTGAGAAATGGCTTTCTTCTTGCCACTCTTTCATAAAGGCCAGATTTGTGCAGTGTACGACTGATTGTTGTCCTATGGACAGACTCTCCCACCTCAGCTGTAGTTCTCTGCAGTTCATCCAGAGTGATCATGGGCCTCTTGGCTGCATCTCTGATTAGTCTTCTCCTTGTCTGAGCTGAAAGTTTAGAGGGACAGCCAGGTCTTGGTAGATTTGCAGTGGTCTGATACTCCTTCCATTTCAAAATGATCGCTTGCACAGTGCTCCTTGGGATGTTTAAAGCTTGGGAAATCTTTTTGTATCCAAATCCGGCTTTAAACTTCTCCACAACAGTAATACGGAACTGCCTGGTGTGTTCCTTGGTCTTCATGATGCTCTCTGCACTTTCAACAGAACCCTGAGACTATCACAGAGCAGGTGCATTTATACAGAGACTTGATTACACACAGGTGGATTCTATTTATCACCATCAGTCATTTAGGACAACATTGGATCATTCAGAGATCCTCGCTGAACTTCTGGAGTGAGTTTTCTGCACTGAAAGTAAAGGGGCCAAATAATTTTGCACGCACCACTTTTCAGTTTTTTTTTTTTCCACATCAGTAAACAGTATTTGGAGGGCTAAATCAGTTTGATGTTCATTAACTGTCGCCTTCTCATATTCACATCATAGTGGATTATACTTTTTCTCATTGCTTTTTATATCGTCATAATGACCAAAGGATTCCATTACACCTCTTTACCATCAAGTCCTCTGTCACTTCCATCTCGTAAGCCCCACCTACTAGGACTCGATAACCAAAGGGACCCATCCTTTTCCAACTCAGTTTAGAGAGAGGGGGGACCAGTAAGGAGAAAGAAAAAGGACAAAAACACCAACAAAAAATACAAAAAGAGAGGTTTATAAAAATGAACTTGTGGGCTCCCCGTGCCCATCTTCTACTGACCCAGCCTGCATTGTGCACCGAATTACCTATGCCCTAATACCCCGATCCCCCCCCCCCCCACCCACTCCTTATATATTTATCCTGTGCCCTACTAAACTATATATTTAACTAAAAATGTTCATATCCAGAAACACTTTATTATAGCATCCTTTGCCTGCAAGGATACCAGTTGCCTATATACCTATATTAAGCCCATCCCTCAGTCTATTCCGTGCCTATGCCGATCCCGCTATTATTGACCCTTCACTTTCTCTATCCACATCTTCCACATACTTTCAAATTCCTGAAGATTGCCCCTTTTTATGTACTCCATTCTTTCCCTACCCAGGGTTTCATTCATTATAGAGATCCAGTCTTTCACGGTGGGGGGCTCCTTTACCTGCCATCTAAGTGCTATCAACTTTCTAGCCTGGAACAGGGCCCGCGTGACAGCTAAGGTAGTACTCAACCTTTCTCCCATCACTCTTCTATGCCCCAGAATACAAGCCAAGGCCTCCTTTGCCACTGTCGTACCGAAAATATTTCCCAAGTTCCCAGTCACCTCCTCCCAGTATCTAAACAGCTTGGGACACCTCCACACCATGTGGATAAGATCTCCCGTCCTTCGACACCTGGGGCAGTTGTCATTGGGCCTTCTCCCAAATTTAAAAAGTCTTTTAGGAGTATAATAGGCTCTGTTTAACAGCATTAAGTGTGAGAGTCTCTGTGAAGGGGTCACAGAAACCTGCGCTCCCAACTCCAAGATTCTCGCCCATTGTTCCTGGGTCATTCCTCCCACCTCCTCTTCCCATTTAGCCTTTACCCCAAGGAGTATTTCCCTGCTATTAACCGATTTGCTTAATTGGTCATAAATTCTTGAAATTACCCCTCTAGTGGGGGTTATTTGAGTTATGCACTGAAATAGAGGCATCTCTTCCCATCTCGGAATCTGGGCTTTAAATTGTGCTTTAAGGGCATGTTCCAACCGGACATATAGGAAGAAAGACCCCCGGGGAAGCTTAAACTCCCTAACCAGTTCTGAAAATTTCTTTAACCCAGAGTCGTTATATAATTGACTTAACTTACTGATACCAAGCTTCTCCCACTCTCTGAATATGCCTATCTTAAGAACTTCCTGCAAATTACGGTTGTTCCAAATAGGAGAGTAAGCTGTTAAGACTCCATACCCCATCTTTTTCTTAACTGATTCCAAAGTTTGATTATCAATTTAATTTTTGGAGATTTATCATGGAACACGTCCGCCTCTAGGGCTTCAATAATTGTATTATGTGTGGAGCTCAACAACAGTAACTTGCCATTAGGGGTGCCTCCTTTCGGTATCCCACAGCCCAATAATTGCTGCAACTGAGTTGAGTAAAAATAACTCTCGGGATGTGGGAGGGCAAAGCCCCCCTCCTGGGTAGGGAGCTGGAGCACTCCAAGACGAATCCTGGCTTGTTTCCCCTTCCAAATCAATTCCCTAAAGAGACTATCAATTTTTTTAAACCACTTCTTGCCTATCCAGACAGGGGAATTATGCAAGACGTATAGCAGTTGTGGCATCCATATCATTTTTATTAAGCTACATCTTCCTGCAACTGATAGAGGCAGGCGTCTCCAAATTCCTATTTTTCGTTTAAATTTTGTTAATAGAGGAACAAGGTTTTTACTAATGTATAGAACAGGGTCCTTCATCAGGACAATCCCTAGGTACTTCATAGCTTCCACTGTTACCACCTGAGGCATACCACATGCTATTGTCTCATTTATGGGGTCTATCGGTAGAAACTCAGATTTCTCCCAGTTTATCTCTAAGCCAGAAAAACTGCCAAAGTCCTCCACTATCCTCATTGCTCCCGGTAGCGATTTTCTCGAGTCTCCCAAAAATAACAGAATGTCATCTGCATACAATGCCATTCTTTCCTCGCCTGTTTTTCTCTGGAAGCCGGTTATCGCTCGACTTCCCCTTATGGAAATGGCCAGGGGTTCCATCGCCAGTGCAAACAACAGGGGGGAGAGTGGGCACCCCTGCCTCGTCCCCCTCTCCAGCTCAAACCAGTCCGACAATTCGTTGTTAATTTTTAATCTTGCCTTGGGTCGAGTATATAGCATTCTAATCCACCCTATAAAGGCAGGGCCGAATCCAAAGTTCTCCAACACGCGCCACATATAGCCCCACTCCACGCTATCAAAAGCCTTGGATACATCAAGGGTCATCAACGCTCTCGAACCCTCGTTCACCATTGGGGTCTGTACATTCAAAAACGCCCTTCTAATATTCAGGCTCGTGGATCTATTGGCTATGAAGCCCGCCTGGTCCTCGTGGATCAGCTTATGGATAACCCCATTCAATCTTGCTGCCAGCACTTTGGCCAGAATTTTTACGTCCGTGCATAAGAGAGAAATTGGTCTATAGGCGGCCATATCCAAGGGGTCTTTCCCTTCTTTCTGTAATACAATAATAGTTGCTTCTAGCATTGAGGCAGGTAGTTGGCCCCCCTCAAGCGCCCCCCCAAAACTTTCAGCAGTTTGGGGATCAACATTTCACCATAGTGTTTGTAGGTCTCAATTGGAAGACCATCTTGCCCGGGCGACTTATGGGTTGCCATGCCTGCTACTGCTTGGTGTAATTCTGCTATAGATATTGGGGCATCTAATATATCTCTTTCTTCTTGTGATATGGTGGGGATATCTAACCACCTTAGGAAGTCCTCCATCTTGGCCTCCTTACTCCTCTTCTGGGAGGAATACAGTTTTTTATAGTAATCCCTGAAGGCTTGTACTATTTTTAAGGTGCTTGATACTACCTCACCGCTCTGGGATCTAATCGCGAGGACCGTGGATGGAGCTGTATTTGATTTTGCTAGCATAGCCAATGTCCTTCCCATTCTCTCGCCCTCCACCATAGATTCCTGTCTTTGGAGTAACCGCCTGGTTTCTGCTTTCTGTATAACCACTGATTTATATGCTTGTTGTTTCTCTTGCCAGATACTTTCCGTCTCCAGGGTTGGGTTACAAGTATAGTTATTTTCTGCTTCAAGAGCATCTCTCAACAGACTCTCCTCCTCCCTTCCAGCCTCTTTGTTGAATGTAGCTATCTGCTGTATCAGGACCCCCCTAAAAAAAGCCTTAAGGGCGTCCCATAGCATAGAGGGGGACACCGTTCCCTGATTAATCTCAACAAATTCCCTTAAGGAGGAAAGTATCCCATCCGGCTTTTTAATAATTTCAAACCAGTACGGGCTTATACTCCAGTTCTTCCGGGGCCTAGGCTCCCCAAGATTTAAAATGGCTACCATAGGTGAGTGGTCTGAGATGCCTCTTGGCCAGTATGTTATTTTTTCTACCATCTGGAGAGCCCTATTATTTCCTAGGGCTAGGTCTATCCTTGAAAGCACGGAGTATGATGCAGAACAGCAAGTGTATTGCAGCACACCTGGGTTCCGTGCCCTCCACAAATCCATCTACATGACCTCCCACATCCGGGAGATTGCCTACACCTCTCAAGTTCCTGGTACTATCCGGATGAATACAACAAACTCGTGAGACCGCATTCTTCCTGGAGTATATACAGCCACTCACCACCTAAGCCTTGTCCGACCCAATCCGGCGTATGCCCCATTGGGTCCACCTCATCTGGTAAGCCTCCTCAACTCTTGGTGGTAGTGAGCTGTCTCTCAGTCAAGATGCCTATATGATTCTTCAATACTTTGTCTTAACATATTGCCATATAGACTATATATCTTTGAAGTTCACATGAGGACTATATGTTTAAAGCAGATATAAATGATCCTCCTTCCTGTCTATTGACTTGTTTACAGTTGTATATGACATTGTTTAGCGCCACACTTTTTTGTTGTTTTTCCATTTTACACTTTGTTGGTCATGTTGGCTGCTTCCTTGTCTTTCGTTTTGGGGTAGCGCAGAATTATTTTACATCCAAATCCATTAATCCCACTTCTTCCAGAAAAAAGCTTAACCGACTCCTTACTGAGTCCTCTGAGCATTTTCGTAGTGGGAATCTATCCAGTCCTTTATCTAGTACCTCGTTGAAGTCCCCCATTGCTACAATCGGCACCTCTTTTTTATCTAGCAGAAATTCGTACAGTTTAAGCAAGACATCCAGATTAAAGGGCGGAGGGATATATATATTTGCCACCACATACCTGGCGTTTTCAATAGAACATAATAAAAAGATGTATCTACCCAACTCGTCTATCCTGACCTGGCTGCAGGAAAACTTCACCCCAGACTTTACCAAAACACTCACTCCCCTACTGTAGGAGGAGTGAAGTGCATGAAATTGGGTTTGAAATGTTTTCATCTGTAAGTGATGAATAGTTTCCTTGGTTAGGTGGGTTTCCTGCAGACAGACCAGATCAGCCCCACATCTCTCCATCATAGAGAACACTGCCAATCTTTTAAGTGGTGTACCTAGGCCCCTGACATTCCAGGATCCTATTTTCAGAGTCTTAGCTAACATCTAAAGACTGAAGAATATCCTTTACCCCAACACGTACAATCATATATAACAGAAAGATATAAGAGAAATTTAATATATATATCCCTAACCCAAAACTAGTTTTACTCCTCCTAGTGACTATTATGACAGTTCCATGTGTATGCATACTTGGCCTCTAAACCACGTATTCATTTTGGCTATATTAGCCTTACTTTGGGCATAAATTTGCCGTAGACAGCGCTTGCATGTGCGTGTAGAACAACCAAAAGCCTATTTACTACAAAAAGTGCCTGCATGTGCAAAAATAATCTTAAGTGAAGGTCTGGATACCTTCATTATAATTTCTAGTGGTATAAGTGTTTGTAAGGAATGATTTACCCACCCTATTTCCCCTCCCTCCCATCTTCCCACCCCTTCCCTTCCCTCCCCACCTAACCTCCCCTGCCCTCCCACCCCATCCCCCTCCCCCCCCCCACCCGTACCCACCTATCTAGGTGTACCCCCTGGGGATTTACCATGACCGTTACCGCTTACACTAACACCAGCCTTTTACGCCAAATCTTCCACTCACAACCCCACACCGCCCTACACACAAATAGCTATGTGCACCCATCCCCTCCCGTCCCCCTATAACAAAAAGCATTAACAGATGGCAGGAAGGGGTGGAAACTTAAGGGACACCCCCCACCGGGGCAAAAAAAAAAGCAAAAACAAAAAAACAAAACAAAAACAAAGATACAGCCCCTATACCTCCCAATGCCTTGTCGTGCCATCCTATTGATACCCCAGCCTATTATATCTTCCCCCATTCTCTACGTGGAATTCGTGATTTTTTCCCTATTATCTTCCAGCCACTTCTCAACTTCAGCAGGGGAGTTAAAAAACAGGGTCTCCCCCAGAGCCGCAACCCGCAACCTTGCCGGATATAAAAGAGCATAGGGCAACTTAAATTTTTGTAGATTGCGTTTTGCCTGGGTAAACTCTGCTCTACGCCTCTACAAATCCGGAGAGAAGTCGGAATAAAAAGATATTTTTGCTCCTTTAAAAAAAACCTCCCCTGCTTCCCTGATCTTCCGTAATAAAGTCACTTTATCCTGGTAGTTAAGAAATCTCAGGAGGAGGGGTCTCGAGTGGCCCCCCTCTGGTGGTGCCCTGAAAGGGATCCTGTGAGCTCTTATGATGGAGAACGGAGCCGAGAATGATTCTTTCCCGATTAGCTCCCCCAGCCATTTTTCTAGGAATGCAATTGGATTGGTGCCCTCACTCCTTTCGGGTAAACCTATCAGCCTCACATTATCTCTTCTACTCCTGTTCTCCATCTCATCTAACTTAGAGGCTTGTTTAGATAGCTGTTCCTTCAACCATTTTATTTCTTTGGTTATTGGGAGCACATTATCTTCTAGCCCACTGACTCTTTCTTCCAGGGCCGTTGTTCTCTCTGCCGTTTTCTGCAGATCTTGTCTGACCAATAACAGATCTGCTTTAACACCTTTCATCTGCTCACAAAGATCTTTAAGCGAGCCGTTACACACCCCTACAGCCATGAGTACATCCGTTATAGTTGGTTCTCTATTCAAAAGTAAATTCGGGTCATTTACTAGCTCCAAATTTACGTTTGTGTTTTGATCGCTTAGCCCTGGACCTTTATTACATAAAGATTTGGAGGGCTGGGTAGCCGGCGCAGCCCCTAAGGGCTGTAATTGAAGCTGGCCCTGGCTTTTCCTATCCGATGCCCCTCCCTGTTGACCCTTCTGCTGCGACCCCTTTTTTGGAGGGGTCAGAGCAGAGGCATGGGCATATTGCTCCAGTTTTGCTGCTGATGATACATGCTGCGAGTTTTTCTCTTTAGAGGAACGTAAATTCTGCATCATTTACTCTTATAGGTATAAATATACTCTAACAGCAAAAAATTAGTGACTGACAGTTACCAACGTCCTCCACAAATCCAAAAGGAACTAAGGAGAGAGGGGAAGGAAAGGGAAGCCGCTGCGCCCGTCAGCACTCAACTACCCGCTGTACAGAGCATATACCATAAAGTGTATAAAGCGGGGTAAGTCTCTCCACTCTTATACACCCCGGTAAAGAAAAGGAGAGCTCACACAGAAGGAAGCCACAGTACCTTAGATAAAAATAAACTTAATTGCGCTAGCAATAAAATGAAAACCAAAAAGTGCTAAGACAACACCATACATGTGATGACAGTGAGTGTGTAAACATCTTATCTCAAAATATGAACGAATTAAAAGTCCATAATCATAAGCAACAAAAAAACATCCGTGATCAGTCCATAATAATATGAATCTCATTAAGGCAAGTTAAAGAAAAGTCCGCTCCATATGTTTCATCACCAACACGCCAGGGATATGGTATGCCAAAATACTTCTGTTCAGGTATACAGTGACAACGATTAGCAGTAAAATGTTTAGCAGTAAAATCAAGCGCTTGTATAAAAGAAGACCCCAGATGATGACTTCTAAGTCGAAACGCGTCGGAAGGATATGCTGAGACCACTGTCTTCTTTTATACAAGCGCTTGATTTTACTGCTAAACACGCACAGTTCATTATACTGTCACCACAGCGCTCGGGAAGGGTCCAAGGTGGATTGAAGTCTGTATATAAAATCCATATCTGCTGTTCCTGCCTACAAGATCCGGCATACCTGAGCCCTGAAGACCCCCGTAATAGGGGTCCTACACATCTGTCCCCCCTCCGAGGTTTGGAGAGTTGGTTCGTCCCGGCCACACGGAAGTCGGCGTTACATGCTGCCAGGACCAGGAGATCAACAACTTATCCCTGCAGAGGGTGAAATCTGCAAGTTCGTATGACCTTGCCACAGGGGAGGTCCAACACTGGGGGTAAGCGCACATCTATTACTTCTCTCATCGTTGTCACTGTATACCTGAACAGAAGTATTTTGGCCTACCATATCCCTGGCGTGTTGGTGATGAAACATATGGAGCGGACTTTTCTTTAACTTGCCTTAATGAGATTCATATTATTATGGACTGATCACGGATGTTTTTTTGTTGCTTATGATTATGGACTTTTAATTCGTTCATATTTTGAGATAAGATGTTTACACACTCACTGTCATCACATGTATGGTGTTGTCTTAGCACTTTTTGGTTTTCATTTTATTGCTAGCGCAATTAAGTTTATTTTTACGTTTGTCACTCTATAGATATTTGGAGTTTTATTTGCAGCTGCACCTGTTCGTTTAGATGCTCACTAGCGCAGGTTGATTCTACAATTTTTACAGTACCTTAGATGGCAGGTGTGGGGCAGCTCCCTGCATGCATAAACTCCACAGCTACAACAGAAATTGGTGCAGCCCCCCACCTACACCGTAGTTTTATACAGTTGGTTAAATGCCGCTAAGGCAGTCGCCAGCAAAATACGGTTAATGGGATATATACACCGAATATCCCGACCCCTACCTAAACCTCTCTCCCTGCAGCTGCTGAGGATCCCAGGGGTCCCAGGGCTTTAGCTGGTTTATAGTGACCCCGCCTAAAGGTGGGGGGATTAGAGTGTTCTTGATAGCACCCCGGGAAGCCCCCCACTGCCCTTATTCTCTCGCTCATCTCAGCAGCACAAGGCAAAAAAAAAAAAAAAAAAAGGGAGAATATATTTTGCTTCCTATATTAGCACACTCTGCTCCCAGACTTAGTATTACCCAAGCAACAGGCAGGTCAACACACTGACACACATAAATAACTCTATTACTACACAGATGTCACATTACCAGGAGTTGCTTCTAGTCCGAGGATTGTCTAACAATTTTAAAACAGCATCTGGTTACTATATTAGTGACTCCATACTGTACCAGCTCTGGCCGACTTCTATTCCATGACTAGTGTAGAGATGGGAAAGTGAAAGTAAAAAACTGCTTGTCTCACAGCAGCATGCAGGGGATGACGTCTCACCCGGAGGGTTCCTCAGCACTCACCGCCCATTAAGAGATTGAAGGACCTTTAGCAGAGAGAGAGGAGGGACAGCGAGGCACCGAGCGACAAGGGAGCCAGAGCCATCCAGTATGCCGTTCATACGGCCAGGGGAGAGAGAGATGAGAACGGAGGAGGGACGGAGCACACAGCGTCCATGCTCACACTCACTCCATGCTGCCTCTCAACACGCACCCGCCCATCCGGTCACCACTTTTCAGTTTTTTAATTGCTAAAAAAGTTTAAAATATCCAATAGATTTCGTTCCACTTCACAATTGTGTCCCACTTGTTGGTGATTCTTCACAAAAAATTAAAATTTTATATCTTTATGTTTGAAGCCTGAAATGTGGCAAAAGGTTGAAAAGTTCAAGGGGGCCGAATACTTTCGCAAGCCACTGTATATAGTACACAGTGGCTCTCATTTTAAAGCCCAAAAGATGGAGGTTTGTAAGTGTGGTGAGTTCTAGGGCAGAAGAAAGATCAAGGTCAGGGAGTTTGGCTTTTTTCTGCTCTTATTCATTTGTAATGTGCTCTGTTGGCTTTGGACCCCCAAAGCTAACAGAGCACAATTCACTTTCTTATAGCACACTGCTATACTTTATAAATGTGTGGTAATAGTATTTTATTTTTTTTTTATTTTTATTTTTTTGCACAGCTTTTTTGCACAGCTGCTTTTAAATTTGACCACTTAGACTTTTCAGTTTTATCCAATTTTCAATTAGAAAAACAGTTCCATGTAGGATTTTTAATACAAATTAGGGAATCTATAGATAGCTACAACATTTTTCTATATTATCTTTGCTGGAAAGACATTTAACCAGAAGATGCTAAATAAGAATTACCATTACAGACATACAATGTCAACACTCAATAGCATTTCACAAACACGTCTGTATATTTTAGAATGCCAAAAGAAAGTATAACATGTATTAAATCTGTATTAACAATAATGTTCAAGCTTTGCCAGCAGAGCAGACTATATTTAAAATTAGCCATGAAAATGACAAATGAGCACATTTGACTCAAAACATGTTATCAATGAATTATTATGGAAGTGGAAACACAAAGATAATTTATATTCATGAACTCCATTACTTTCTAATGTGCTTTTTAGTGACAGAAATGAATGATAAAATGTATGTCTCAGTAAGTTTAGAGTCATATAGAAGTGGCTTTCTACTCCTTGATGGAATTGGATTAGAAATACATTACACAGACAAAAGCGTACTGCACTTGGTACTTGACAGTATTTGGACCATTATATCCATGTTTAGGTTTTTTTTAGTGCACAGCAATACTAAAACATATTATGGATTATTTGAAACACAACGTGTGTTTCAAATGCCAATTAATATCATATTGAAATGTTTTAGAAAGCTCAAACATCACAAGTCTTCTAAATTGTTTTAACAGGAATGCTCATTTCTTATTTAAAGATATAAACACAATGGCTAAGCTTTAACCTGGTAATGTAATTTTAAAAGTCATGTTCATTATTTTTTTTCTTATCCAGGGTCTTCATTATTGTAATCATTCATGATACTTCAATGAATATCCTTGTTCAGTGCTATAGAACATGGGACAGTGCAAAGTGCCATCTGATGCTTACAAGTAACTGTTGCCTACAGTAAAAAGGAATCTCCTCCAGCAACAAGCTACCTTTTGGGCTGTCTTGGGGGGTTAACCGTTTGCACCTCCGGTTCGCCTATTTTACAGAGATCCTGCTCTGCTTGTGCCAGCCACCTGAGGAGGAACCACCAGCGTTCCCCACCCATCACCCTTTTTTACTGCTGTTCAGTTATTTCTATGTCTCAGTGTTATTTAGTGGAGGATTTTCGTCCAGTCTAAATCTGGTTGGATATAGAAAATTTTGGATAGAGAAAGGAAGGGCCGGTAGCCCAGACAGGATTCTTCAAAAAGGAACAAAAACAGTTTTTTAGCAAAAAATAATAATTACTTTATTATAAATAATTCCACCATAGAATTATTTTAAAAAAAAGAAGAGATACCTCCACCACATGGTTAAATAGACTGATAACGTTATCAGAACACAGATAGCAACAACAGACTCACATTCATTCAAACCCAATCAAACAGATGCCAGCTTGGTAGCAGTTAGATCCTAGTAGGGGCGAAGATATGTCCACCATTAATTTGAGTGTAATATAGCTCAAAAATTAGCCAATTTAATCAGCGCTTTGGATAGTCATAAATTTTAGTAGGATATCTGCAGCTGAAAACTTCTGTGTAAAAAATGAAGAATTCCGTTTATCGAAAGGAAACGTGTCAGCATGATGCCTCGGCACTAGCTGCATTCTACAAACCGAACACTGAATAAAAGCAACAAGCTTACCCCTCACCTTCTTTTCTCTCCCCCTTCCCATATTTGGACACCACAGAGACAGGTCTCTCTAACTGAGTGAAAAAGCTCTATCTGGTACCTGTGTCTCTTTGGATGGAACGGAGACCGCTGTGGGATTTTACTGGATCAGCTGACAGACTCAGTGGCTGACATTTACCATACAGCAATGGACATTCCTTTCTCCTACACAATGGACAGCAAGACGTCTGTCAGCACATAATCTGCTGATCCCCCTGACTCCATAAACAAGCAGAGTGAATTGTCCTCTCTCCTTTTTCTCCCCCTATGTGTAATATCACACGGGTCTGGTGACCAGGGATGAGCCGAACACCCCCCGGTTCGGTTCGCACCAGAACATGCGAACAGGCAAAAAATTTGTTTGAACACGTGAACACCGTTAAAGTCTATGGGACTCAAACATGAATAATCAAAAGTGCTAATTTTAAAGGCTTATATGCAAGTTATTGTCATAAAAAGTGTTTGGGGACCTGGGTCCTGCCCCAGGGGACATGGATCAATGCAAAAAAAGTTTTAAAACTGGCCGTTTTTTCGGGAGCAGTGATTTTAATAATGCTTAAAGTGAAACAATAAAAGTGTAATATTCCTTTAAATTTTGTACCTTGGGGGTGTCTATAGTATGCCTGTAAAGGGGCGCATGTTTCCCGTGTTTAGAACAGTCTGACAGCAAAATGACATTTCAAAGGAAAAAAAGTAATTTAAAAGTACTCACGGCTATATGAATTGTCGGTCCGATAATACACATAAAAACAGCATGGGATTTCCCCACAGGGGAACCCCGAACCAAATTTTTTTTTAAATGGTGTGGGGGTCCCCCTAAATTCCATACCAGGCCCTTCAGGTCTGGTATGGATATTAAGGGGAACCCCACACCAAATTTTTTTTTTAAAAAGGCGTGGGGTCCCCCTCAAAATCCATACCAGACCCTTCAGGTCTGGTATGGCTTTTAACCACTTGACGACCGCCTCACGCCGATGTACGTCGGCAAAGTGGCACGGACAGGCAAAATCACGTACAGGGTACGTGATTTGCCTTCCGCGGGTGGGGGGTCCGATCGGACCCCCCCCGGTGCCCGAGGCGGTCGTCGTTTGTCCAGCGGCGATCGGTGGTGAGGGGGAGACCATCCGTTCCTGGCCCCCCCCTCGCGATCGCCGCCGGCCAATCGAATCATTCCTTTGCTGCTGTATGCTAAACAGCAGCAAAGGAAATGATGTCATCTCTCTTCGGCTCGGTAATTTCCGTTCCGGCCCGAGGAGAGAAGACATCAATGTGAGTGCACCAACACACACACACACACAGTAGAACATGCCAGGCACACAAAACACCCCGACCCCCCCCCCCCGATCGCCCCCCGATCCCCCCCCAATAACCCCCCCCTGTCACAAACTGACACCAGCAGTTTTTTTTTTTTTTTTTCTGATTACTGCATAGTATCAGTTTGTGACAGTTACAGTGTTGGGACAGATACTGTTACCCCCCTTTAGGTCTAGGGTACCCCCCTAACCCCCCCTAATAAAGTTTTAACCCCTTGATCACCCCCTGTCACCAGTGTCACTAAGCGATCATTTTTCTGATCGCTGTATTAGTGTCGCTGGTGACGCTAGTTAGGGACATAAATATTTAGGTTCGCCGTCAGCGTTTTATAGCGTCAGGGACCCCCATATACTACCGAATAAATGTTTTAACCCCTTGATTGCCCCCTAGTTAACCCTTTCACCACTGATCACCGTATAACCGTTACGGTTGACGCTGGTTAGTTTGTTTATTTTTTATAGTGTCAGGGCACCCGCCGTTTATTACCGAATAAAGGTTTAGCCCCCTGATCGCCCGGCGCTGATATGCGTCGCCCCAGGCAGCGTCAGATTAGCGCCAGTACCGCTAACACCCACGCACGCAGCATACACCTCCCTATAGTATAGTATAGTATCTGAACGCATCAATATCTGATCCGATCAGATCTATACTAGCGTCCCCAGCAGTTTAGGGTTCCCAAAAACGCAGTGTTAGCGGGATCAGCCCAGATACCTGCTAGCACCTGCGTTTTGCCCCTCCGCCCGGCCCAGCCCAGCCCACCCAAGTGCAGTATCGATCGATCACTGTCACTTACAAAAGACTAAACGCATAACTGCAGCGTTCGCAGAGTCAGGCCTGATCCCTGCGATCGCTAACAGTTTTTTTGGTAGTATTTTGGTGAACTGGCAAGCACCAGCCCCAGGCAGGGTCAGGTTAGCGCCAGTACCGCTAACACCCACGCACGCAGCATACGCCTCCCTTAGTGGTATAGTATCTGAACGGATCAATATCTGATCCGATCAGATCTATACTAGTGTCCCCAGCAGTTTAGGGTTCCCAAAAACGCAGTGTTAGCGGAATCAGCCCAGATACCTGCTAGCACCTGCGTTTTGCCCCTCCGCCCGGCCCAGCCCACCCAAGTGCAGTATCGATCGATCACTGACACTTACAAAACACTAAATGCATTACTGCAGCGTTCGCAGAGTCAGGCCTGATCCCTGCGATCGCTAACAGTTTTTTTGGTAGTATTTTGGTGAACTGGCAAGCACCAGCCCCAGGCAGCGTCAGGTTAGCGCCAGTACCGCTAACACCCACGCACGCACTGTACACCACCCTTAGTGGTATAGTATCTGAACGGATCAATATCTGATCCGATCAGATCTATACTAGCATCCCCAGCAGTTTAGGGTTCTCACAAACGCAGTGTTAGCGGGATCAGCCCAGATACCTGCTAGCACCTGCGTTTTGCCCCTCCGCCCGGCCCAGCCCAGCCCACCCAAGTGCAGTATCGATCGATCACTGTCACTTACAGAACACTAAACGCATAACTGCAGCGTTCGCAGAGTCAGGCCTGATCCCTGCGATCGCCAACAGATTTTTTGGTAGCGTTTTGGTGAACTGGCAAGCGCCAGCGGCCTAGTACACCCCGGTCGTAGTCAAACCAGCACTGCAGTAACACTTGGTGACGTGGCGAGTCCCATAAGTGCAGTTCAAGCTGGTGAGGTGGCAAGCACATGTAGTGTCCCGCTGCCACCAAAAAGACAAACACAGGCCCGTCGTGCCCATAGTGCCCTTCCTACTGCATTCGCCAATCCTAATTGGGAACCCACCGCTTCTGCAGCGCCCGTACTTCCCCCATTCACATCCCCAACCAAATGCAGTCGGCTGCATGAGAGGCATTTTCTTTATGTCCTCCCGAGTACCCCCACCCAGCGAACGCCCCCAAAAAAGATATTGTGTCTGCAGCTAGCGCGGATATAGGCGTGACACCCGCTATTATTGTCCCTCCTGTCCTGACAATCCTGGTCTTTGCATTGGTGAATGTTTTGAACGCTACCATGCACTAGTTGAGTATTAGCGTAGGGTACAGCATTGCACAGACTAGGCACACTTTCACAGGGTCTCCCAAGATGCCATCGCATTTTGAGAGACCCGAATCTGGAACCGGTTACAGTTATAAAAGTTAGTTACAAAAAAAGTGTAAAAAAAAAATATATATATATATATATATATAAAATAAAAAAAAATAGTTGTCGTTTTATTGTTCTCTCTCTCTCTATTCTCTCTATTGTTCTGCTCTTTTTTACTGTATTCTATTCTGCAATGTATTATTGTTATTATGTTTTATCATGTTTGCTTTTCAGGTATGCAATTTTTTATACTTTACCGTTTACTGTGCTTTATTGTTAACCATTTTTTTGTCTTCAGGTACGCCATTCACAACTTTGAGTGGTTATACCAGAATGATGCCTGCAGGTTTAGGTATCATCTTGGTATCATTCTTTTCAGCCAGCGGTCGGCTTTCATGTAAAAGCAATCCTAGCAGCTAATTAGCCTCTAGACTGCTTTTACAAGCCGTGGGAGGGAATGCCCCCCCCCCCCCACCGTCTTCCGTGTTTTTCTCTGGCTCTCCTGTCTCAACAGGGAACCTGAAAATGCAGCCGGTGATTCAGCCAGCTGACCATAGAGCTGATCAGAGACCAGAGTGGCTCCAAACATCTCTATGGCCTAAGAAACCGGAAGCTACGAGCATTTTATGACTTAGATTTCGCTGGATGTAAATAGCGCCATTGGGAAATTGGGGAAGCATTTTATCACACCGATCTTGGTGTGGTCAGATGCTTTGAGGGCAGAGGAGAGATCTAGGGTCTAATAGACCCCAATTTTTTCAAAAAAGAGTACCTGTCACTACCTATTGCTATCATAGGGGATATTTACATTCCCCGAGATAACAATAAAAATGATTAAAAAAAATAAAAATGAAAGGAACAGTTTAAAAATAAGATAAAAAAGCAAAAAAATAATAAAGAAAAAAAAAAAAAAAAAAAAAAGCACCCCTGTCGCTCCCTGCTCTCGCACTAAGGCGAACGCAAGCGGCGGTCTGTCGTCAAACGTAAACAGCAATTGCACCATGCATGTGAGGTATCACCGCGAAGGTTAGATCGAGGGCAGTAATTTTTGCAGTAGACCTCCTCTGTAAATCTAAAGTGGTAACCTGTAAAGGCTTTTAAAGGCTTTTAAAAATATATTTATTTTGTTGCCACTGCACGTTTGTGCGCAATTGTAAAGCATGTCATGTTTGGTATCCATGTACTCGGCCTAAGATCATCTTTTTTATTTCATCAAACATTTGGGCAATATAGTGTGTTTTAGTGCATTAAAATTTAAAAAAGTGTGTTTTTTCCCCAAAAAATGCGTTTGAAAAATCGCTGCGCAAATACTGTGTGAAAAAAAAAAATGAAACACCCACCATTTTAATCTGTAGGGCATTTGCTTTAAAAAAATATATAATGTTTGGGGGTTCAAAGTAGTTTTCTTGCAAAAAAAAAAAACTTTTTCATGTAAACAATAAGTGTCAGAAAGGGCTTTGTCTTCAAGTGGTTAGAAGAGTGGGTGATGTGTGACATAAGCTTCTAATGCCGCGTACACACGGTCGTACTTTTCGTCTACAAAAGTCAGACAGCCTGTCCGACAGACTTCCGGCAGACTTTCGGCGGACTTGCGGCGGACTTGCGGCATACTTTCTAACGAACGGACTTGCCTACACACGATCACACAAAAGTCCGTCGAATTCTTACGTGATGACGTACACCGGACTAAAATAAGGAAGTTCCTAGCCAGTAGCCAATAGGTGCCCTAGCGTGGCTTTTTGTCCGTCGGACTAGCACACAGACGAGCGGATTTCGGGGTCCGTCGTAGTTACGAAGTAAAGATTTGAAGCATGTTTCAAATCTAAAGTACGTCGGATTTGAGGCTAAAAAAGTACGTTGAAAGTCCGGAGAAGCCCACACACGATCGGATTACCAGCCAGCTTTAGTCCGTCAGCGTCCGTTGGACTTTTGTAGACGAAAAGTACGACCGTGTGTACGCGGCATAAATGTTGTGCATAAAATGCCAGGACAGTTCAAAACCCCCCAAATGACCCCATTTTGGAAAGTAGACACCCCAAGCTATTTGCTGAGAGGCATGTCGAGTCCATGGAATATTTTATATTGCGACACAAGTTGCGGGAAAGAGACAATTTTTTTTTTTTTTTTTTGCACAAAATTGTCACTAAATGATATATTGCTCAAACATGCCATGGGAATATGTGAAATTATACCCCAAAATACATTCTGCTGCTTCTCCTGAGTACGGGGATACCACATGTGTGAGACTTTTTGGGAGCCTAGCCGCGTACGGAACCCCGAAAACCAAGCACCGCCTTCAGGCTTTCTAAGGGCGTGAATTTTTGATTTCTCTCTTGACTGCTTATCACAGTTTCGGAGACCATGGAATGCCCAGGTGGCACAAACCCCCCCCAAATGACCCCATTTTGGAAAGTAGACACCCCAAGCTATTTGATGAGAGGTATAGTGAGTATTTTGCAGACCTCACTTTTTGTCACAAAGTTTTGAAAATTGAAAAAAGAAAAAAAAAAAGTTTTTTCTTGTCTTTCTTCATTTTCAAAAACAAATGAGAGCTGCAAAATACTCACCATGCCTCTCAGCAAATAGCTTGGGGTGTGTCATTTTCCCGCAACTTGTGTCAAAATATAAAATATTCCATGGACTCAATATGCCTCTCTGGAAATAGCTTGGGGTGTCTACTTTCCAAAATGGGGTCATTTGGGGGGGTTTTGTGCCACCTGGGCATTCCATGGCCTCCGAAACTGTGATAGGCAGTAAAGAGTGAAATCATAAATTTACGCCCTTAGAAATCCTGAAGGCGGTGATTGGATTTCGGGGCCCCGTACGCGGCTAGGCTCCCAAAAAGTCCCACACATGTGGTATCCCCATATTCAGGAGAAGCAGCAGAATGTATTTTGGGGTGCAATTCCACATAGGCCCATGGCCTGTGTGAGCAATATATCATTTAGTGACAACTTTTTGTAAATATTTTTTTTTTTTTTTTTTTTGTCATTATTCAATCACTTGGGACAAAAAAAATAAATATTCAATGGGTTCAACATGCCTCTCAGCAATTTCCTTGGGGTGTCTACTTTCCACAATGGGGTCATTTGGGGGGGTTTTGTACTGCCCTGCCATTTTAGCACCTCAAGAAATGACATAGGCAGTCATAAACTAAAAGCTGTGTAAATTACAGAAAATGTACCCTAGTTTGTAGACGCTATAACTTTTGCGCAAACCAATAAATATACGCTTATTGACATTTTTTTTACCAAAAACATGTGGCCGAATACATTTTGGCCTAAATGTATGACTAAAATTGAGTTTATTGGATTTTTTTTATAACAAAAAGTAGAAAATATCATTTTTTTTCAAAATTTTCGGTCTTTTTCCATTTATAGCGCAAAAAATAAAAACCGCAGAGGTGATCAAATACCATCAAAAGAAAGCTCTATTTGTGGGAAGAAAAGGACGCAAATTTCATTTGGGTACAGCATTGCATGACCGCGCAATTAGCAGTTAAAGCGACGCAGTGCCAAATTGGAAAAAGACCTCTGGTCCTTAGGCAGCATAATGGTCCGGGGCTCAAGTGGTTAAGGGGAACCCCGTGCCAAAATTTAAAAAAAATGGCGTGGGGTCCCCCCAAAAATCCATACCAGACCCTTATCTGAGCACGCAATCTGGCAGGCCGCAGGAAAAGAGGGGGGGACGAGAGAGTGTCCCCCCTCCTGAACCGTACCAGGCCACATGCCCTCAACATTGGGAGGGTGCTTTGGGCTCCCCTCCAAAGCACCTTGTCCCCATGTTGATGAGGACAAGGGCCTCATCCCCACAACCCTTGCCCGGTGGTTGTGGGGGTCTGCAGGCGGGGGGCTTATTGAAATCTGGAAGCCCCCTTTAACAAAGGGACCCCCAGATCCCGGCCCCCCCTGTATGAAATGGTAAGGGGGTACAAAAGTACCCCTACCATTTCACAAAAAAAGTGTCAAAAATGTTAAAAATGACAAGAGACAGTTTTTGACAATTCCTTTATAAATATGCTTCTTCTTTCCATCTTCTTTCTTCTATCTTCTTTCTTCTATCTTCCTTTAGTTTCTTCCTCCATCTTCTTCTTCTTCTTCCTCCGATCCTCTGCTTCTTGCTCCGGAGTTCTCGTCTGGCATCTTCCTCAACGGCGTCTTCTTCCCTTCTTCGTTCTCGGGCCACTCCACATTCATGATGGGAGGCTCCCGATGTGTGACGCTTCTCCTCTTCTGACGGTTCTTAAATAATGCAGGACGGGGCCTCCCGGTGACCCCGCCCCCCTATGACGCACGGGGACTTCCCGAGGCTTTCCTCGTGACATCAGAGGGGGTGGACAGGGAAGTCCCCATCAATTCCCCATGCTTCAGAGGGGGGCGGGGTCACTGGGTGGCCCTGCCCTCCATTTATTTAAGAACCGTCAGAAGTCGAGAAGCGCCACACAGCGGGAGCCTCCCATCATGGATGCGGAGCGGCCCAAGAACGAAGAAGGGAAGAAGACGCCGCGGAGGAAGATGCTGGACGAGAACACCAGAGCAAGAAGCAGAGGATCGGAGGAAGAAGAAGAAGAAGATGGAGGAAGAAACCGAAGGAAGATAGAAGATAGAAGAAAGAAGATGGAAAGAAGAAGCATTTAAACCGGGCAAGGGTTGTGGGGATGAGGCCCTTGTCCTCATCAACATGGGAACAAGGTGCTTTGGGAGGGACCCCAAAGCACCCTCCTAATGTTGAGGGCATGTGGCCTGTTACGGTTCAGGAGGGGGGGCGCTCTCTCATCCCCCCTCTTTTCCTGCGGCCTGCCAGGTTGCATGCTCGGATAAGGATCTGGCATGGATTTTTGGGGGCACCCCACACCATTTTTTTTTAATTTTGGTGCGGGGTTACCCTTAAAATCCATACCAGACCTGAAGGGTCTGGTATGGATTTTGAGGGGGACCCCACGCCTTTTTTAAAAAAAAAATTGGCGCGGGGTTCCCCTTAATATCCATACCAGACCTGAAGGGGGCCCCCCATGTCATTTTTTTTTAAATTTTGGTTCAGGGTTCCCCTGTGGGGAAATTCCATGTCGTTTTTATCAATGAACTTTTATGTGTATTGACGGACCGACAATTCATAAAGCCGCGAGTAGTTTTAAATGACTTTTTTTCCTTTGAAATCTCATTTTGCTGTCAGACTGTTCTAAACATGGGAAACATGCGCCCCTTTACAGGTATACTATAGACACCCCCAAGGTATGAAATTTAAAGGAATATTACACTTTTATTGTTTCACTTTAACCATTATTAAAATCACTGCTCCCGAAAAAACTGCCGTTTTTAAAACTTTTTTTTGCATTGATCCATGTCCCCTGGGGCAGGACCCAGGTCCCCAAACACTTTTTTTTTACAATACCATGCATATAAGCCTTTAAAATTAGCACTTTTTATTTCTCCCATAGACTTTTAAAGGGTGTACCACGGCTTTCGAATTTGCTGCAAACACCCCAAATTGTTCGCTGTTCATTGAACTTGCGAATAGCCGATGTTCGAACTCGAAGCTCATCCCTACTGGTGACTGACACCTTGAATTTTTCTTCAACGGACTATAAGCTGCCAGCAAGGACACAGCATATTGGTCTTTTTTTGACCCTATAAAAAACAGAGTAAACAAAACTTCCCTCTTCCCAGCGTATATCCATACCGGTCAAGGTAAGCAAAGGGAATTAACTCCCTCATATTTTCTTCTCTGTATGTCCTGTTATACTGCTCTGTTTCTGGCTGCAACCATACATATGTTGTCGGTACCAAGTTCTACATGGAGAAATAACATCCGGATAACTCTACATGAGAAATGAACTCCTTCTGAAATCCTGTGGTCTCCATTACAGATTGTTGGAAAGTGGCAATTTTTTTATTACACGGATGTTTTCAGCTGCATATATCCTACAAAAATTGTATGAGTATAATGTGAGTCTGTTGTTGCTATCCGTGTTCTGATAACGTTATCAGTCTATTTAACCATGTGGTGGAGGCATCTCTTCTTTTAAAAAAAAAAAATAATCTATGGTGGAATTTATAAAGTAATTATTATTTTTTTGCTAAAAAACAGTTTTTGTTCCTCTTTGAAGAATCCTGTCTGGGCTGTCGGCCCTTCCTTTCTCTCCAAATTTTGCATTAAACCTGATTCAGAGGAACACACCAAACTTTATCTACAGTTACTTAACATAATTTAGGTGAATGGTCTGTATTTGGGCAGTTGATGAATTTATGTTGTATATTTTTTTCACCAACTATCTACTCTTCCTTGCCCAAGTTTATATATTAGGTTGATACTTCATGACAACCCTCTTTGTTTTTTTGCACTTAAATCTGGTTGGACATTGTCATTGAGTCATTCTGCTGAGTTTGAACTTAAGAAATAATGTTGAATTTTGGTTATTGGAATTGTTAAACATTGGGGTACCCTTTAAATAAACACTGTGGCCATATTTTGACCATTTAAACTGAGATTTTGTGTCTGTCTCTTTATTGGTAGCTATTTTTCTACTTTGTGCTGTCCCATGCTCTGTTCTTATCTACCAGTTGTGCTCTTGCATTGTCACCCTCTACCTCAATCGAGACTACAGATGGTAGTTTAAAAATGCATTTAAAAAGGATTTTTCATTGGGATTGCATCAAGGTTTTTCATGCAGATACATACATCATAAATACAATTGGCAAACCATGCTTGTACATAGGGTGTTCCTTGCTATGAGTGATGTTCCATGTTTGTTTTTGTGTCGCACTACCTATATTGATTTATCATTGTTCATTTGAAATTATCATTGTCTGTTAATAAATGATTTTTTATACCAACTACTTTTGTACAAATTCTCTCCTGCTAAAAAACCCCTGGGGAAACTTCCTATTTTTTTGTATACATTTTCAGTTATGCAGCTTTGGGGGCTCACACATTGTGTTTTTTCCTTCTATATATACCAATTGGGTGGCTAAACACCCGTTCTTCCCCCTTCAACACATGTGAGCCCTGATACGAGCCAAGACATATCGCCAATTTCTTGAATATATAAATATATACAATGCAGGTATTTTCCTCCAGTCACCCTTGAGGTGACAATGAAGGGACGCATATCAAACGTTAATAGCCTATATAGAAAGGCACCTGCAATTGGCTCAGACATGTGGAATCACTGTTTGAGCATAGGAGTAAATCCTTTTTCTTGGGGTGCAAAAAGCTATTTTCTTTTTCTCCCCCCCACTTTTTTTATTTAATTGATGGCACTGTATATGCCCTTGGCTCTTCCGACCAACTATATACCTATATATAATATACGAATATTTGTAAATCATTTTATTTTGTTCATCATTTTGCATGCATTGCAGTGTTTTACTTTGTCCATCCTCACGTTGCGGGCCGCTGTGTTCAGCCCTGCGACATTGGGTGGGTGCCTCTTTTACGCCCCGCTTCCCGGCACGGTGGGGAGACGCAGATGCCTTCTGCGATTCTCCCCAATGCGTGTTTCCCTACAGTTGAGTCCTCCCCTGGGCCACTGTGGGGAGCCCCTCCCGTGCCGGCGCCATTCCGTGATCGCCACCGGATTATCAATGACGTTGCGCTTTTGCGTCGGAGATTACGGCTCATGCCGGGGCCATGCCTTCCTGGACGCCGAGGGGACCACGCGGACGATGCCTTTTTGTTGCTGCAGACCCATTGGGAGGGTGGATGGGGAGGGGCCTGACACCTGCAGACAATGGACAATCATGCAGACACTTTAAAACCCCACAGCTCCCAGGAGACCCTGAGGTGTTCCCTGGTAATGCTGTTATATACTAATACAAGTGCTTGGTAAGTGCAGCCTTTTGGAATGCTGTTTGACTGGCTAATCTATGTACTTGTGTTATACCCATTTATTTTCATTTTCCAACATCGTGATTACTTTACCTTACACTACCATCCCTTTGTGGTAAAAACCTTAGTCATATCCTCTTACCTTACGTACTGTATATACTATTCAGTGTCACATCACACTTTTTTTTGGCACCTACATCCATCTCACTTTCATCATTTCATCTTCTCACTTCACATATACAATTGTTTACACTTTTAACACTTGTTGTTCAGTGTTTTTTTGTTTTTTCATTTTTTCACTTTTACACTTGTTTTGCCCCATTATCAGTCAATCTCACATCATGCACCTTCACTTCACTAATCACATCACTACACCCCATCCCCACTCAACCTTTCTTCACTGCTAGCCAACACTTTCTATAACCAATCCAACTAATGAATAAACTACACTATGTCATGTATAACTTAATTCATTTTTCTATAACCTGAATCCACTAGTGACCAAATAACAACCAGCCTACAGCTGCCAAGCACTTCTATACACTCCTCCAATATTATCTAAACGACTATTTACAAAAAGTCTTTGCATGTCCATCTGCAGGTGTTTTACCCCCCATCCTCCTCTCCGTGTCCTAGAACGTGGCCCCCTGCTAGCTCGGTGGACCCGGAGGACGCGGGGGGGGGATGTGCGGCAGCGAGGGGATCTTTGGACAACTACAATCCTGCAATGCTGATTTGTGCGATACATCTTCATGTCTTCATCCACCCATTGGTAACTATACCTCTATGTGTATGGAGATATAATTTTGCTCAATTCGAAATGCTATACTTACATTCTTTATATTGTCCAATGACTTTAATTAGATACTTTGATATTTTCCTAGAATATAAATCCCCCCGAAGAGACCGAAAAATCGCAAGGGTCGAAATGCATCGGGTTTTTCATGTGGATACATACGTCATAAATACAATTGGCAAACCATGCTTGTACATAGGGTGTTCCTTGCTATGAGTGATGTTCCATGTTTGTTCTTGTGTCGCACTACCTATATTGATTTATCATTGTTCATTTGAAATTATCATTGTCTGTTAATAAATTATTTTTTTATACCAACTACTTTTGTACAAATTCTCTGCTGCTAAAAAACCCCTGGGGAAACTTCCTATTTTTTTGTATACATTTGGGTTATGCAGCTTTGGGGGCTCACACATTGTGTTTTTTCCTTCTATATCATTTGTATATGTTATCCTTTGATACGTATGCATCATATGCCATTATGCATTTTTCAGCTTTGATGTTTTGTGCAAAATGTGAATAAAAATTCTTAAAAAGAAAAATAGTTTAACAGTCTGTGCGCATGCAACACTGGTCCAGTACTGTATCATTAAAATGTGGAGAGGATGCTGATAATGCTGACTGTTACCTCCTGTAAACCTTTAGAGGGGCAATCATCAGACACACAAGAGAAATCATCAGAATCCTCACTAGTTAAACATCCTCCTTGAGCAAAAAGTACATTCTGTGAAGAAAAAAATTGTTTAACTCTCTTAGCAATGTATACGTATTGCCCTCAAAACTTCTGGTACAGCTCCTAGAGCACATTTCCACATTTGCACCCAAATTGAAATAACACCTACTTTATAGTTGTTACATGTTCTCATTCACATATCCTAACTAGAGATGGGCCGAACATTCCCCTCTTCGGTTCACAGCAGAACTCCCAAACAGGAGAAAAGTTCTCAAAGTTCTCTGTTTCAATATATTTTTATTTTCAAAAAGACAGAATGAAAAGGGGAAAAGGGAGGAGGGGAAAACACAGCATGACCACATCTCGAGTCAGCATAAAACAGATGACCAACACGGTCGCATGACAAACATCTTAATAAAGCTATGGAGTACATAACATCGTAAAATAGAGTTAACGATGTGAGACATGAGCTTTACATGTAGTAAACAAAAAAGGACATATGATCAGATAATGATATAAAGGTTGAGAGATAAAGGTAGAAAGAGATGCATAAGAGTCGACTGGGGGAGATCAGACATATCTAGATGCGACAGCTCTGAGAAAGAGTCAAAGCGTGATGCCAATGTAGTTTGCCCAGGGTTCCCAAAATTTGTTTGAATTTGGTCGAGCTGTCCAGGACCGCACTAGCCATTTTTTCTTTGTTCATGATCCAAGAGATCTTTCTTTTGGCTAGGGTTGTTGATACTGAGGATTTTTTCCAGGATTTGGCTAGGGTGAGTTTAGCTCCTAGAATGATGAAGAAGATGAGGCGTTGCGTAGCCCTGGGGACTTCCCTTACTGGGAAATTGAGGAGAGCTACCAGCGGGGATGCCTGCACAGGCCTTTCGACCATCCTACTAATCCAGGTGAAAATCCTGTGCCAGAATGGTCTGACTCTAGGGCAGGTCCACCATGTATGAAGCATGTCTCCCCTAAGGCCACATCCCTGAAAACAAAGGGATGAGGCCAAAGGGTAGAAGCGAGCTATCCTGGTGGGTACCAGGTACCATCTAGTTAGCACTTTCACGCTAGCTTCTACTAGACCAGTGTTTAAAATGCTCTTGTAGGACTGGGAGAAGTTCCTGTGCCAAGTTTCCAGCTGCCAACTTTGAGAAAGATCCTCTTCCCAGGCTAGCATGTAAGGTGCCTTGAGCTGTGCAGAGGATAGTGCCCGGTAGATCACCGAGATGCCCCCCCTCTGCTCGCAGGCCTGGCCACACCATATTTCATAAGGAGTCATTTGGGGTCCATTCGGTAGAGACCTACATTTATTGTGTAAGAAGCTTGAAATTTGGGAGAATCGAAAGGATTCCGACTGTGGCATATCTAGTTTGCTGACACAAGAAGCTCTAGAGAGTGGGCCTAAAGGTCGTAGGAAGTGTCCTATTCTGTACATCCCTTTGTCGAGCCCCTGGGGGGAAGTCGGGATTGTGGAACAAGTGCTGTAATGGTGTCGTGGGGGATGTTAAGCGGTTGTTACTTTTCAGTCTGTCCCATAATGCAAATGAATGCGACAATGTTGGGGAGAGGATGGGGGGTCTAAGTTTCTTTGGGCTCCAGAGGAGGAAGTCTAGGGTGTGTAGGGGGACCGCTTGCCTCTCTATGTGGATCCAGTCAGGATGTTCCCATCAAGAGTAGACTGTGGAGATCTGGGCTAATTGAGCCGCTTGTAGGTACCAGAGTAGGTTTGGTAAACCCAAGCTGCCTTCTGACCTAGGTCTAAACAGGATCGCTTTGGAGAATCTGTGTCCCCCTTTACCCCATATGTATTTAACAATGTTGGCCTGGAAGCGTTTTAGATGGGTATTATCGACCGGTATTGGAAGAGCTCTAAAATAGTACAGGATGCGGGGGAGTAGTGTCATCTTGATTGTGTTGATTCTGCCTAGCCAGGTCAGGGACAGCCTGGACCAACGAGATAGGTCCTCCTCCAGTTTTTTATAAAGAGGGGGAAAATTGGCTTGATAAAGGAGTTCAGTCTTAGGAGTCAGCTGTATCCCTAAATATGATATGAAAGAGTCGCTCCATGAGAACCGAAAGCTGTCCCTGAGTCTGGCCAGGAGAGGATCTGGGATATTGATATTAAGCGCCTGAGATTTGTCGTAATTGACCCTGAGGCCTGAGATCTTCCCGAAATCATCCAAGAGACGGCAAATATTGGGGAGTGATGTCAGCGGGGAGGAAACAAATAGCAAGATGTCATCCGCAAATAATGTGCATTTATGACATCTGGAGCCACTTTGGATACCTTGAATGTTAGGATTGTTTCTGATGGCAATCGCCAGGGATTCGATTGCTATGGCGAAGATCAACGGGGAGAGTGGGCAACCCTGTCTTGTACCCCTAGATATGGGGAAGGAGTCTGAGTAAAATCCCTGCAGACGCACCTGAGCTGAGGGAGTTGAGTACAATGCGTGAATGACATTGAGAAAAGAATCCCCAAATCCCCATTTTTGTAGTAAATTGAAAATGTAGGGCCATTGGACAGTGTCAAACGCCTTTTGTAAGTCCAGAGATAGAAGACATCCCTGCCTGGATGAGCCCCCATCCCAGTTGGAATTGATAAGAGACACTATGTCTATCGCTCTTCGTATTTGGTCAGGACCCTGTCTCCCCGGTATGAAGCCCACTTGGTCTTTATTAATGTATATGCTGATGAAGGAAGCCAGGCGGTCTGCAAGGATCTTAGTCAGAATCTTTAGATCATTGTTGATGAGAGATATTGGTCTATAGTTGCTGACCAAGCTGGTGTCCTTATCTGGTTTGGGGAGGACCGTGATATAGGCCGTGTTAAGTGAAGTATCGAGGGGGTCCCCTTTCCTAAGAGCATTGAAGAATCTAGCCATTTATGGGGTGAGTAAGTTAGAGAATGATTTGTAGTACGGTGTGGAAAAACCATCTGGGCCTGGGGCTGAGTGTGATTTCAGGTTTTTAATGACCGTGCAAATTTCTTCGGCTGAAATAGAGGAATCTAGTATCTGGCGGTGCCTAGCTTATAATTTGGGAATCTGTAGACTGTTTAGAAAGAGGTCCATAGCCTCTGGAGTAGGGCTGGTTCCACTACTGTATAAGGATTTATAGAAGGTTAGGAATTCCCCCATTATTTGTTGAGGGTTTTGGGACAGAGTGCCACCCTGAATCCTGATCTTTGGCAGGGCTGGAGAGCGGAATTTCGGGGATAATTTGCCTGCAAGCATAGAACCGATTTGGTTGCCATTGCTATAGAATCTGTTTCTAGTCCACCTAAGCCATTTTCCAGCCTTAGTGGTTAAGGCGAGGTTTAGGGCCGTACGTGCTGCATCCAGCTGGGTGATAGGAACAGAATTTCGGTCCGCTTTGTGTTGTTTAATTAAGGCTGTATATTCCCTATCCAGTTTTTCTATGTCGGTTTTGTTTTCTTTTTTAATTTGAGAGGCCAGTTGGATTAGGTGTCCTCTTATCACTGCTTTATGAGCCACCCAGAGACAAGAGGGGCTAGTGTCTGCTGTATTATTAATGAGGAAGTAGTTGCGTATGTTAGTTTCGATATCTTTCGTTCTGATCGGGTCACTCAGGATGGACTCGTTGAGCCTCCATCTTCGGGCAGGTGTATGGCCCCTCGGGCGCTGAAGTACAAGAATCACCATTGAGTGGTCCGACCAGACTACGTCTTTTATATATGCCCTGTGCGTTAGCGGAATGGATGCCGAGGCTCTAAGGATGTGGTCGATTCTTGCGAAACACCCATGGGGGCTGGAAAAGTGTGTGTAGTCTCGCAGTGTAGGATTTACTTCCCTCCATATGTCTATTAGTCCCTGCTGGAAGATAAGTTTGGCTATGCGTAGGCTCTGCTTTGTCGGTCTAATGAGGCGCTTGCCCAGGGGACGTGATTTGTCCATGCCCTGGTCAAAGGCCGAATTAGAGTCGCCTCCATATATCACTGTGCCTTCCAATAGTGGCGTTAGTGTTGTAAGCATGTTTTGAAAGAAGGCCAACTGGCCCCTATTGGGAGCATAATACGAAATTAGAGAGTACAGTTGGTTATCTAATTCCCCCACTAAGAGAAGGTAGCGTCCTTCCGGATCCCTAAATTCACATTTGGGGGAAAATTTGCATCGTTTAGAAATAAAGATACCCACCCCCTTCGTTTTATTCTCAGCGTTGGCAAGTTTAAAGAAGGGGAATTTGGAGTGGATGAATGTAGGGTTGAAACTTCTGGGAAAGTGAGTTTCCTGTAGAAGAATCACATCTGCTTTTTGGGAATGTAGGTATTGAAAGACTTTGCGTCTTTTGGACGGGGAGTTCAGACCTTGGGCATTATGGGACACTATTTTGAGGGCCACGTTTACAGGTGTGTCATTAGCCATCGAGCAGAGGTAGGGGCAGAGCAGGGTAATCAACAACACTCACCATCCTGTGTCTACGGATTCCATGGTTCGTCAAATGATGTGCCGAAAGCGGTGTGAGCAGCCGTATATGTCTAAGGTAGTTCCCCCAGTCGACTCCTGAGATGAAAAGCAAGTTAGAGTATAAGCAGAGGAGGAAAAAGGGGAGGTAAAGAGGAAAGACGGGGAGCAAGGGAGATGCCCGGAGAATGGAGGGGACAGAGTCCTCCATCAATAAGTGTGAGTCACAGAAAAGTCTCTCCATGAGGAAGAGATTGGTTCTGTCCAGTGGCAGTTGGAGTACCAGATACCACTAGGCAGAGAGGGGGGCATGAACACCGCCCCAGCAGAGGGACCACCTAATAGAACATTCAATAAGTATATCCTAGAAAAAGGCACTTGGCCCGACCCATACACCTCAACCTCCATCAAAGTTAAGCTTTCACTTTAAGTAAAGCCTGGAGGAGAAGATGTACAGGACAATATATTAATAGCCAAACTAATAAACAAGTAATAGAACTGTGTGAAGGGACCTGGAACAGCAAGGGAAATTGGGGAGTACGCCCGTTCAGCTGAGGAGGGGCACTACACTGGGACCTCAAAAATCTGTATGGTATAATAATAATATATCCCAAGGTCCGTCTAGTATGACGGATAACCGCCCTCCCCCCCACCCACCCGGGCCAACCAAAGGTTGTGAAGGCGTAGTTCAAAGTCAATGTATGAAGAAGGGCCTGGGTTAACTGCGTCCAAGAAATGAGTGGAAGTCAAAGGATTTGAGTTCCAAAGAAAAAGTAGGGACTGGAGATCATGGAGGATTGGTTTCCTTGGACTTCTTGGTTCTTGCTTTCTCCCAAACCGGATTCAGAGGACTCGTGGGCAAGTGTCTCTTTGCTGCGTTGGGTTGGTTTCCTGGGTGGCGTGCAGTCGGGTCTTGGTTGATGAAGCCTAATTGAAGAAAAAGCTTTTCTCCTTCCTGCAGGGATCCGAAGGTATATGCCTTGCCTTTGTGGAGCAATTTAAGTTGAAACGGGAAGAGCCGCCAGTATTTGATTTCTCTGTCCATCAGGATTTGGAGAAGTGGCTTTAGGGTTCTCCTTTTTTGTATAGTCGAGGGGGATAAGTCAGCAAATATTTGCAGACGGTGTCCCTGGAACATTATTTCAGACATGGATCTCGATTTCCTCATGACCTCTTCTTTGATTGAGAAGAAATGTGGTTTCACCACAACGTCACGGGGGAGTCCGTCTGCTCTAGGAGGCCGGAGTGCTCTGTGGGCCCGATCCAGCTCAAGCCTGTGCTGTGGGGTGTCTGGGAGCAAATCTTTAATAAACGATTTTATAGTTTCAGGAATGTCCTTGTAGGATTCAGGGAGCCCCCTGACCCGAAAGTTGTATCTTCGATTACGGTTTTCAAGGTTGTCAATCTTAGCATTAGCAGTCTCTAGTTGTTCCTGCAGGGTCTGTATACATGTAGTATTCTGGTTTGTTCTGGAAATTGTGGATTCCAGATTAGATTCAATGATTTCCATGCGAGTGCCAATAGTCTGAAGGTCTGCTTTAATGTCACTGGTAATTTTGTGCGCAGTATTATGAAGGCCTCTGTCCAGAAGTTCTGCAAACTTTGTGTATAAATCTGCTACTGATGCTGGCTAGAGTAGGCCTGAATCCCCATGCTGTAGTGGCTGGTGAGACTGGGGAGGACCTGCATCCATCGGGGAGAACCCCAGGCCCGTCAGATTGTGCTCCAGGAGAGAAGCAGTGGATGCTGGAGAGGCTGGGTTTGAGGGGATGTCGCCTGCAGGGTGTTCTAGTTGAAGCAGGGAGGGGGAGGCTGTGTATGGGTGATTCGGCTGGGCAGCCTTAGGAGAGCTGTGAGGTGCGGTCGCCATCTTGGCAATCTCGGCCTGCGGTACAGCGGCTTCAAAGGCTGGTTTCAAGTTCCTCCTTACCACTCCCGAGTACATCGGGAATGTCCCCTGGGTGTCCGGTGGCTGTGTAGGGCTAAACCAGGTGTCCTTCGCTGGTCCAAGTGCCGGATTTTTGTTCCGGTCTGCTGAGGCGGGACGGAGCTCCCGGACTACGCGTCGATCTTAGGTGCCGCCGCGCATGCGCCCCACAGTAGAAAAGTTCTAACCCAAATGATAGACCCCATTGAAGTCTATGGGAGCTGAACAGGAAAAATCAAAAGTGCCCATTTTTAAGGCTTGTATGCAAATAATTGGCCATAAAAGGGGTACAGAGGTCTGGGTACTGCCCTAGGGGACATGTATCAATGCAATTTTTTTTAAATAGTTTATTCAGGAGCAGTGATTTTAATGATGCTTAAAGTGCAACAATAAAAATGAAAAATTCCTTTAAATATATTGCCTGGGGGTCCCCTTAGTCTGTCTGTAAAGTGGCGCATTTGTAGCATATATAGAACATTTAAAATGACTCGCAGTTGCAATGGCGGCACATGGCTATTGAAAAATAAAAATAAAGAAAAAATGGTGTGGGGTCCCCCCAAGCCAATTTTTTTTTTCTTAAATGGTGTGGGGTCCTCCCCAAAATCCATACCAGGCCCTTATCCAGACATGCAGCCAGGCAGGTCAGGAAAGGGGGGATGAGTGAGCACCCCCCTGAACCACACCAGGCCACATGCCCTCAACATGGGAGGGTGGGTGCTGTCCCCCCACCCCAAAGCACCTTGTCCTCATGTTGATGGGGATAAGGGCCTCATCCCCACAACCGTGGCCGGTGGTTGTAGAGGTCTGCAGGCAGGGGGCTTATTGGAATCTGGAAGCCCCCTTTAACAAGGGGGCCCCCAGATCCTGCTCCCCCATGTGAATGAGTATTGGGTACATAGTACCTCTACCAAAAAAGTGTCAAAAAGTAATAAAAAAACACACACAGTTTTTGACAATTCCTTTATTAAAAATAAAAAAAAAAACATTTCCCCCAATGTAAACCCATCATTAATCACGCCGAATGCTGCACCCAAAAAATACAAAAATTAAAAACACACCTGCCAACATAAAAGCTGTCTGCTTACTGCAGGCTCTGCCGTTTGACAGTTCTTATGTAGGTAAGGGGGGAGGCCACCTTGCTACTTCACCTGGTGGCGCCACCCCCTTCTGACATCATGGACTGGTGCATGCTGGGTGGACAATGTCATAAGGGGCCAAACTCATGCGTGGGCTGAACCGTTCTCCCAATACTAATCATAACCTACAAACATATTTACAAATTGCAGCTTGCCTTTTTTACTTGTTCTTTTCTTGAAACTCCAGGGCTGTAAAATCCTTCTAATTCTTTTTGCTTATGAAGGGGTTGAACATTTGTGTTTGACATAATTAACCCTGTTTGTACCATGAAGGCAGATCTTTATTATCATCTGTAAGCAAGGTTTGAAGGGTTAAAGGTTTATAAGATGGACTTGTTAAATTTATGTTAATGAGAGAAGACTCAACCTGTTCTTAGGACATAGGTCTAGAGACCTCTTGAAGAACATCTAAAAGGTAAAAATATGTATTTATTTAATGTATTTATGCATTTATTTTAGGTGTTATGTGTGACTGGGAACACATAACAAACATACAGTGGGGTTTTCTCAAATTTCACTGCAAAACTGAAATACTTTACATTTTATATAATCTTAAACTCTTACTTTGTATGCCTAATACAGTCTTCTGGAGCCTGTGAGAATTGGTAAATATTATTTATTGCTGTTCTTGTTTCCTTCTGCCAGTAAAAAATAATTAATTATTTACTGTGGTCAATGAAAAATAACAATAGTTTCCCATTTCCAAGGTTAGAATGTAGATGCAATTTTGACTACAGAAGAGTTTCTCAACGTTTTTTGGCATGTAGTATGACATTAAAATAATTCTACATTAGGGAATTGGAAATGTACATTTTATTGTCAAGTTTATTCAAAACACTTCATGTTTGTTTAAAGTTTATTTTTTTTATGAAAATACACTATAATTGTTTAGTCCTTTTTTTTTTTTTGAGGGTGGGGATTATGAGAAAGGCTCTCCCTAACATGATATTGCCATAAACCTGTAGGTAAATAAGAGAACCAGAATCTTTGCTAAGTGGAAGTGAAATTTGCCAGTGCCTCCACCCAGGACAGGGCCTCTGTGAACAGAGGGGATCCCCTTCCTGGAAAATGAATCCGTAATCAAAACAAAGTGATTGGGAGCAGAAGAATTATTGTATCCAGCATATAATGTTAACTATGAACCTACTGTATAGAGGCACATCAGTATTGAAATAATACATGATTTATATAATAAGAGAGTAATGAAAGGTCACAGGAATATGCTGGACCACCATGGGATAGCTCAAAGGAGACCCGCAGTCTCTGCTTTGTTCTATTTTACAGGTTACCAGCAATATTCCTGGGCAGCAACAGCCATGGGATTGGTGCAAAAGCCGAGCAGCTGATTGGTTGAATTGGGCGGTTAAAACCCACGTGGAGAAGCCTATAAAAGGGGCTGCTGAGGTATTCCCACTGACCATTGGACCGGACAGCAGCGGAGCCCCCTGCAGCATGAAGCGCTGTTCACCTAGCAGCCGTGAGTTTCTCCTTTGCCGCCTGTTAGAAAAGGCAGAAAGCGAGGGTGGTGAGGAATGGCTGATACGGTGCCTGGGGGAGGAGAGTGGCACATCTCTGCCTTCGTCCACGTCCCGTGAAGAGAAGGAGAAGCCGACCCCAGTCGGGGGCGGGACGAGACGTCAGCCGGAAAGAAAGAAGAAGTGTATTAGAGCAGCTGCTTCTCCTCGCCCAACAAGCTGGGAGGGAGCCAGCGGTACAGTATCACAGAATGCACCTCATGAGAGGAAGAGCAGTGCTACTTCACCTTCAGCTGAAGCGAGTGAGCTAACAGCAGCAGTTCAGGAGGGTGAGAAATACATGTTACCTCAGGTGTCTGAATTTTCCTGTTTAGTTGATTCATTATCTACAGTGTTGCAGAGATTCAAGGGAGCGCACACTAGTGGTGCTAATATTGATATGAAAACAAAAGGAGCACAGGTTTCTAGTGCAGGTGATGCTTTGCAATTACAAGGAATGAATATGGGTAATTTTTCAGGGGGACAGGTTACTGGTGCAGAGCATGATATGCAGCTGAGTGGTGCTGCCGCTAGGAGATATCAGGGGGCACAGGTCACTGGTGCTGATGATACGGGTTTAGATATATTACATTCAGGGGCACATTCCTATGGTGCTGGGGATAATATGCAATGCTCGGAATTTATGAATGATATTGGTTCAGTTTGGAGAGGTTTGAGTGACCCAGTTTTACATGATGAAGATAAAGAAATTATAACACAATCTAAGGTTATTAACCCTTCATTACTGATTAAACCCCCCTTACTTCTTAGACCATCAGCTTTAACGGTCGGGGAATCATCCTTTAAAGAGCCCCTGCCATGTGTTCTGTCACCATTAGGCTTTTATTTGCCTAAGGTGGTGAAAGACAAAATTTGGAGGGGCGAATTTATGGATATATTATCACTGTTACCTGCTTTAAAAGAATTTTTGTCCAAAATAGACAAGCAATCCGGCGATAGGTCTGAGCAGGATAGGAGGAGGGCTATCCCTAAAACCTTCCAGAACTGGCTGCAAGCCTTTTGTATTTATGCAGCAGTAATGGGGGAATGCTTTCCTGGCAAATGTTCAGGTTTATTCCAGCATGTGGATATAATTGCGGAGGCTTTTCGCCATTTTGGTGGAACTGCATGGTACACATACAACGAGAATTTCCGTCAAAAATTAGCAGTTCACCCCTCATTACATTGGGGGTCAAAAGATGTGGGTTTATGGTTAAATCTTATGTTACCACCTAAACTCCAGTTCGCTCCTAGATCGACATCTAGTGCTCAAAATACGTTTAAGAAAGGCTTTTGCTTTGCCTTTAACGAAGGTCAATGCAGATTCCTAATAAACTGCAGGTATAAACATGAATGCTCCCATTGTAATGGGAGCCATGCAGCCAGTAGGTGTTTTCGTAAATCTGCCATGTCCTCTTTTCAGCCACTTCCCAGAGACACTCATGGGAAAGGCACGGACTCCAGTGAAGCTAGCAAAAATGCTTCCATAGTTAGAGCGCTACCCCAATCGCAGGTTGGCGGCTCTACTAATTGAAGGTTTTAAGGAAGGTTTCTTAGTTCCATCATTTAAGGGAGCGGGTTGCACTATGGTACAGAATTTGAAATCTGCTCATACATATGCTACGGTGGTTCAAGATAAAATCTCCAAAGAACTGGCAGATGGCAAGATTGCAGGCCCCTTTCCCTTTCCTCCATTTCAGGATTTTCGTATCTCTAGGTATAGTTCCTAAAAAAGAGAGTGGGTGTTATCGTATGATACACCACCTTTCTTATCCCTTAGACTCGTCATTGAACGACGAAGTCTCTGATGTTGAAGCACCAGTGTTCTATTCCTCATTTGATGATGCTTTGGTTATGCTACAACATTTCGGCCAAGGCTCCCTATTGGCCAAAGCTGATATTAAATCAGCCTTTCGGCTTCTTCCAGTTCATCCTCAGGGTTTCAACTCATTAGGTTTTCAGTTTAAGGGCCAATTTTACTTTGACAAATGTTTGCCTATGGGGTTCTCATTGTCGTGTTTTTACTTTGAAGCATTCTCCACCTTTTTCCACTGGGTTTTGTCAGAAATGTTACCCCAAGGAGGTTTCCTCCATTATTTGGATGATTTTGTATTTATCAGCCCTTATGGCTCCCCTGCCTGTTTAGAATCCCTACAGATGTTTTTCCATTTGTGCGAAGACTTCGGCATTCCTCTTGCACATGAAAAAACAGTCCTTCCATCTACTTCTATCGAATTTCTTGGAATTACCATAGATTCAGCTTCTATGGAGTTTAGACTGCCGTTGCCAAAGATTTTGAGAATGAGATCATTGATATCATAATTTCTATTGAGAAGGAAGGTCCTTTTGAAGGAGGCTCAATCATTACTTGGTCTTTTCGCTTTTACAGCTAGAATTATTCCTATGGCTAGAGTATTCTCTCACAGATTCTCCCTGGCCATTAGGGGTCTTACTAACCCTTATTCCCATATTCGTATTTCCAAGGGCATTAAGGATGACTTTAGGATCTGGGATTCTTTTCTGTGCACTTTTAATGGTTCTGCGATATGGCAGCAGGAATTTATTGATGACAATCAATTAGAATTCTTTACAGACGTGGCCAGGTCGTCGGGCTTTGTTGCATTTCTGAATGGCCATTGGTGTGCTAGTAAATGGCATGAGGAATGGCTGCAGAAGGATGTGCTTCAGAACCTCGTCCTTCTGGAATTATTACCGGTCATAGATTCTTTGGTAGTTTGGAAGGATGTTTTCTCAAATCATAGAATCAAAGTTCACACTGATAACAAAGGTGTTTTCTTTGCTGTTAATACGTTATCATCTAAATCTGAACCTGTGATTAAGCTTCTACATTTTCTTGTCCTTCATTGTATGCGTTTTAATATTTGGTTAAAGGCTGAACACATAGCTGGTGTGCGAAATAACATTGCTGATGCTTTGTCTCGTTCACAGTTCCAGAGATTTCGGGAATTGGCTCCATCAGTGGATCTGCATGGCTCCCCTTGCCCAGATTTCCTCTGGGGTTTAATTCAGAACTGATTCTGTCCAGCCTCAAAAATTTGGTGTCACTGAAGACTTGGTCGGATTATAGGCTTTCGTGGTCCAGATGGTCTTCCTTTTGCTAAAATTTAGGTCTGGACGAGTTAAGCGTGTCTTCTTATGTTGCTTTGTCTTTTATGTCCTCTTTGATACAGTCCCACCTCAGCCCAGCGTCCGTTAGCAAAATTTTAGCGGGTGTATCGTTTTTCCTAAAATTTGCTAGTTTACCTCCTCTTACTTTTTTTTTCAGGTTAACCAAGTTATGAAGGGTTTCAGGAGGCTAAATCCTTCACAGGATAGTAGGCGTCCCATTTCGGTCTCATTATTATTGGATCTTCTCATAGCTTTACAGGAAGTATGTTCCTCAGATTTTGAGCTCCTCCTTTTCAGAGCTTCCTTCTCAGTCGCCTTTTTTGGTGCCCTTAGGATTGGGGAATTTACGGCCAAGAACTGTATGTCTCAGTCTCCTCTACTTAGTTCTCATGTGTTCTTACATCAAGGATCTGTTAATATCTTCCTTTGTAGGACTAAGTCTAGGCCGGCAGGTAAGGGTCAGTGGTTTTCTCTATCCAATTCCAATAATCAGACAATTTGTCCGGTCCTGCATGCCTCTAGATATATGTCAGTTAGACCTTGTTCTGGGGGGTCATTTTTTATACACCAAGACCTATCTTCTTTGACTAGATACCAATTTTCGGCTGTTCTGGCATCTTGCCTGAAACGTCTAAATCTCTCCAATTTTTGTTTTTCTTCCCATTCATTTAGAATTGGGGCGGCCACTACAGCCGATTTGTTGGGTTTCCAAGAAGAAAAGTTGATGAAGATAGGTCGTTGGCATAGTGACAGGTATAAACTGTATGTCTGCCCGGGGTTATTAACCATGCAAATTTAATTTTGCAGATCCCTCCAAAAATGTGGTTTGGATAGTAGGGCACTCCTACGTTTTCTGGGCTGCCGAACATGCCGGAACTAGGACCTACTCCACCAATTTAGGTCTGGACATTGATTCATTTATAGTTTTATGGTCAGGTGTTCGGGGCTTAAGGTGGCGGGACCTTGGTCAACATCTAGTTTATTTGGCCAGTATATGGCCTCCCCCTGGAATTTTAGTGATTCATGCTGGGGCAAATGATTTGGGCAAGATGGGAACATGGGATTTAATGTGCGAAATGAAAAGGGATATGTGTGCCATGAAACTCATGTTCCCATCTGCCATATTGGCATTTTCAAAATGATCCCACATCTTTTATGGTCACCTAATGGCGATCTATTCTATTTGGATAGAATCAGGAGACGTCTTAACAGGACAATCCACAGCTTTCTCATTTTGTCTGGCGGAATATCTTTTCGCCATTCCGAATTAGAAGGTTTTCTGCCAGGTTTATTTCGAAAGGATAAGGTTCATCTATCATTAATAGGTTTGTATATATTCAACATGGGTTTACAAAATCTGATCGAGTTGGCCACAGTGGTGGGGGGGCCTCAGCCAGCAGCTTCGCGGCTGGCCTCAGCTGGTGGGGAGTAGTCGTCCAGCATTGGCTGGATGGACATCGCTTATTTTGGTTTAAATGTATTTCAGCCAAGGTGGCTTTATATTTATTTAAATTTGTAATATTCAATTTAGCCCCCCACGGATGACACTGTGGCCATATAATTCCACTTAATAAATATATTTAATTATGATATTGTGTTGTCTCTTTTATTCGGAGTGCCTTTGTGCTGGCCCATGCCCCGTACACACGATCGAACATTGATCGGACATTCCGACAACAAAATCCATGGATTTTTTCCGACGGATGTTGGCTCAAACTTGTTTTGCACACACACGGTTGCACAAAGTTGTCGGAATTTCCAATCGCCAAGAACGCGGTGACGTACACCACGTACGACGGGACAAGAAAAGGGCAGGTCCGAACCAAGCGCAGCACCCTTTGGGCTCCTTTTGCTAATCTCTTGTTAGTAAAAGTTTGATGAGAGACGATTTGCGCTTTTTCAGACTCGTGGCTTTCAGATCGTTTTCTGCTGTTCAGTTTGTGCTTGTGGGTTTGTATCTGCTCTTCAGTGTGTGCAGTGAGTTCGCATTGATTTATCATTGTGTTCTTGTTCATTCGTTACTGATTTTCAGGTCGCTCTTCACAGGCCTTGCTGTTCTTCAGTGCGTTCTGTTACTTCGTTCTGAGCAGCCGACCGTTTTCTAGCCATGTTGCGTATACGTACTCCTCGTAGAGTTCATGCTGTGCGGAGGCTTGGTGTTGGGGTCCTCACCTTGACACAAGTCCAGTTCATGAACAGGGTGGGGAGGAGTTCATGGACCAAGAATTGGTTGCTCCAGCGTGACCAGTTCTGTCACATGCCTTTGCTCCGTGAGATCCGTGAGAATAATCCTGATGATTTCAGGAACTTTCTCCGGATGACGGACCCCGTATTTCACCGTTTGTTGTCTTTGCTGACCCCTTATATTAGCAGGCAGGATACCTGAATGAGGCAAGCCATCACTCCGGAGCAGAGGCTGGTCGCCACCTTGCGGTACTTTTTTTTAAAATTCAATCGTTTTTATTAATGTTCAAACAACAATACATCTTAGTGCATAATATCATTACAGTGATGCATTACAATTCAATCCTCCACTTTGGATGTACATAAAAATCCCATATCAGAGAAGAAAAAAGTGCTTTGTTATTTTATCTACCTTACCCCTTTCCTTTGTTCCCTCCCCCCCCTCTCCCCCCCCCCCTCACCCTCCCCCCCCTACATCCATGCATATTAACCTTCCTATTACGTAAGGGCGTTATCTCTTTATTTACTATAGTATGTATCCCATTTCCTCCAGCCAGGGTCTCCAAAGTTTTTTAAATGCTTTTAGGTTCCTCCTTTTTATATATACTGCTTTTTCCTTCCACATTGTTTCGGTCACTGTTTTACACCACTCATCTATCTGTGGGGGGGTTCTTGCCTGCCATCTTTGGGCTATAAGTTTTCTTGCCTGGAATAGACACCTCTGAACTATTAAATAAAATAATAATGGAATAAAGACGGCGCTGCCCTCAATGTGATTGAGTGATATAAACTAATAAAGTAAAAATAGAAATAAGTGAACCCAAACTTTATATTATAAAGCAATCTTCACTGAGTTAAAAAACACAAAACAGGTGCCGCAATCTCACTAATTACGACTCTACTACTGCATCAAAATAGTAAATTAAAATCCTCCCAGTGTATAGATAAATAAGTGCATAGTGTAAGTGATAGAATGAACTGTGAATGAATATACAATATTGTGTTTCCTTAAAACATCAAAAGTTTTGGGACAAAATAGCACCTGGGGGTGATATAATTATTATGCTGAAAAATAAGTAATTGGGTATGTGTGTATGATGATACTGTGGTCTCCACGTATCATTACCATATGTGTGTAAAATAATTACTAAAAATGCCAAAAGTATTGGGACACCATGCCACTTATGAACCACAACAACTTGAATTGTGAACCATAAAAACATAAAAACATGAAGAACTTGTTTGTGACACCCTGTTAGCACACTCCTGATGGGTAAATGCAGTTATTTAAAAGTTCATACAACAGCCATAAGACTAGTTATAAAATTACACATTCAGCAAACATTAATTCATAAAAAGTCCATGCGGGGGGTCATCCTTTAATGACCAGATGTAGAAGACAAAGTTCACCCTTATAGAAGCTGTAGATTTAAAACTTTAGGAGACACTACAGTGACTTCCGTGCCTTTCACTCAGGACAGTGACTTTCAGGTGCAAGCCCCCCTATCATACCCCACTCACCAGAGATGAACACCCCTACAGGGGTACCGAGCGACAGAGTGGGTGTCCCGGGGCATGTGATATTCACTCAAAGTCTGCTTACTGTCCTCTGCAGCGTTCGATCCTCACCGCTACTCCAGGCAAGTGTTGTGATATGATCAGGATACTGCAGCAGTTTGCCACCTGCAACTCTCCAGTGTACCAGAGCAAAAGAAAAAACAAGGGGGCCTCCTTGGTGAAGTACGTTATGTCCGATTTATTGCACAAAAAGTTACGAAAAGGTTACAGAAAAGGACCCATTATGAATGTCCACTTGTTTACAAGCCAAAAACGAAAGAGATGCATGAGACAAGCACCGCTGTATGCAGGGTTGGAGCCGGCTGCTAGCCGCGAGCGTGCGTTCCACCGTGCGTTCCAGTCGGCACTTCCGGGTTGTGACGTGTGAGCGTGGCTCCGCCTTACGCGTTTCGTCATAGGACGTTTTCAAAGACGGTGCCGACGCCTACGCTTCACACACTGATATAGTTCCACAATACGCTTGACCCCTCCCCTTAATATGGTAATGTCGCTCGGGAGGGGAGGGTGTGATCCGGCCTCTGGACGTCAAATGTGTATTCCTGTCTAGGCAAAAACTATTGTTTGCCTAACCAGTCACCGCTACCATTGATCCAAACAAGTATTACTACTACAGCCCCCAGCATATACCACTACCCATAAGCCAGTGATATATGGTCTGAAGGGGGGACATCCTTTATTATATGCGTGTATGTTGGGACCGTTGGCGGTGAAGCAATTTATGTTATGGCTTAGTAGTCAGCAGTAAATAAAAGTTAGCAGTAAATGAAAGTTATTTTGGTCTGCCTTTGTGGAACTATATTCTTGAAATTAGAGTTAAATTAGAAATCCATATATATTTATAAAGCATATCCTAATGAGAAAAATATTATGTACAAACAAAGGGAGTTGCAATGGGAGCACGCTATGCTCCTAGCGTAGCTAATTTATTTATGGACCTCTGGGAAGAGAAATACATCTATAGTAAAAACATACCCCAGATCAAGATGTATAAAAGGTACATAGATGACTTGTTCATCTTATGGAATGGAACATCAGATAGCCTTACAAATTTTTTAGATAATCTTAATAACAACCAATATGGCATCAAGTTTACTGGCAAGTGGAGCTCAGAGATAATCGACTATCTGGATCTCGAAATTTTTAAAATAGGAGACAAGTTATGCACTCGCACCTTTTTTAAACCGACAGACAGAAACGGGTACATCCCTACCTCTAGCTGCCATCACCCAAGATGGAAAACCAATGTTCCCAAAGGGCAGCTCCTACGGATACGTCGGAATTGTAATCTAGCTGAGGATTTCAACAAACAGGCTGACATTTTAATCAACAAATTCCAAGAAAAAGGGTATGACAAGGAGAGACTACTGAAACTAAAAGAAGACATCATGAGGGTGGATAGAACCTCCCTGTTTCAGAAACAGAAAAAGAAAGCTAAAAAAGTACCTGAAATAGCATTTATTACAGGGTTCAACAGTCAATACAGAGACTTTGAAAAAATAATAAAAAAGTACTGGCCCATACTCAAGGAAGATCTCACCCTAACAAAACTACTACCGGTCAAACCTAGATTCATATACAGAAAAGCACCGAATTTAAGGAACCATTTAGTGAAAAATGTTACTGACCCTCCAAAATCCATTAAAATATGTCCAGAATTGAAGGGCTTCTTCAGGTGTCAAAGATGTCTACCGTGTAAGGTAGCTAAAAAACAACCTAGGAGAAAGGACACATTCAAATCATGTACTGACCATAAAGAATACAAAATTAACCAGCTGATTACCTGTAGAAGCACACATGTCACATATGTCGTGGAATGCCCATGCCACCTCCAATATGTGGGAAGAACCACCCGTCAGTTATTTGTCCGGATCCGGGAACATATTAAAAATATAAGGAAGGGGTTCCCGAACCATAGTTTATTGAGACACTTTGATGAGGTCCACCATAGGGATCCAAGTGTACTCATTTTTTATGGTATTGACTCTGTCCAGGAACATTGGCGAGGAGGAAACAGAGAAACCTCAGTATCCAGAAACGAAACCAGCTGGATATACCGACTAGGGTCCCTCGCCCCAAGAGGGCTAAACCTGGACATTGATTTGAACTGTTATATAGCGAACCCTTAGATTATAGTAAGATTCACTAGATAGACGATAACTGTATAATAATCTTTTTATTCGTCTCCTTATACTTGCCTCCCATTACCCCCTGACTCTATTAATAATCACTCACAACCATACCTGCTGTATGGACCTGTCCTGATATTTTTGAACCTAGTAGAGATTGGTATACGTTGGAGAGCAAGGGTATACGATATAAGGGATATGTCCTTAGTATTACCCATGCAGGGTAGGTACATGCCAGTATAATACTTTATAATAAATAATTTGTAAGTATATACACACTTACCAGACCACTACTACCTCACCCTCTTTCACATATATATATATATATATATATATATATATATATTTTTTTTTTTTTACATATATTTTTATATATTCTTTACATCTTTTTTACATATTTTTATATATTTTTCTATATATTTTTACATATTTTTTAGCTATTTCTTACGGAGTTCTAATGTGATGGTACATAGGTTGATATAATGTAGAGTTTTTAATATAATAAATATGATTAAACAATGCTGGGGATTTTAAGATAAATGTACCTATTTTTAAAAAAATTTTTTAGTTTTTTTGATTTATAGTATGATATATTTAAACAGCAGGGATCTCATTAGGATATGCTTTATAAATATATATGGATTTCTAATTTAACTCTAATTTCAAGAATATAGTTCCACAAAGGCAGACCAAAATAACTTTCATTTACTGCTAACTTTTATTTACTGCTGACTACTAAGCCATAACATAAATTGCTTCACCGCCAACGGTCCCAACATACACGCATATAATAAAGGATATCCCCCCTTCAGACCATATATCACTGGCTTATGGGTAGTGGTATATGCTGGGGGCTGTAGTAGTAATACTTGTTTGGATCAATGGTAGCGGTGACTGGTTAGGCAAACAATAGTTTTTGCCTAGACAGGAATACACATTTGACGTCCAGAGGCCGGATCACACCCTCCCCTCCCGAGCGACATTACCATAGTAAGGGGAGGGGTCAAGCGTATTGTGGAACTATATCAGTGTGTGAAGCGTAGGCGTCGGCACCGTCTTTGAAAACGTCCTATGACGAAACGCGTAAGGCGGAGCCACGCTCACACGTCACAACCCGGAAGTGCCGACTGGAACGCACGGTGGAACGCACGCTCGCGGCTAGCAGCCGGCTCCAACCCTGCATACAGCGGTGCTTGTCTCATGCATCTCTTTCGTTTTTGGCTTGTAAACAAGTGGACATTCATAATGGGTCCTTTTCTGTAACCTTTTCGTAACTTTTTGTGCAATAAATCGGACATAACGTACTTCACCAAGGAGGCCCCCTTGTTTTTTCTTTTGCTCTGGTACACTGGAGAGTTGCAGGTGGCAAACTGCTGCAGTATCCTGATCATATCACAACACTTGCCTGGAGTAGCGGTGAGGATCGAACGCTGCAGAGGACAGTAAGCAGACTTTGAGTGAATATCACATGCCCCGGGATACCCACTCTGTCGCTCGGTACCCCTGTAGGGGTGTTCATCTCTGGTGAGTGGGGTATGATAGGGGGGCTTGCACCTGAAAGTCACTGTCCTGAGTGAAAGGCACGGAAGTCACTGTAGTGTCTCCTAAAGTTTTAAATCTACAGCTTCTATAAGGGTGAACTTTGTCTTCTACATCTGGTCATTAAAGGATGACCCCCCGCATGGACTTTTTATGAATTAATGTTTGCTGAATGTGTAATTTTATAACTAGTCTTATGGCTGTTGTATGAACTTTTAAATAACTGCATTTACCCATCAGGAGTGTGCTAACAGGGTGTCACAAACAAGTTCTTCATGTTTTTATGTTTTTATGGTTCACAATTCAAGTTGTTGTGGTTCATAAGTGGCATGGTGTCCCAATACTTTTGGCATTTTTAGTAATTATTTTACACACATATGGTAATGATACGTGGAGACCACAGTATCATCATACACACATACCCAATTACTTATTTTTCAGCATAATAATTATATCACCCCCAGGTGCTATTTTGTCCCAAAACTTTTGATGTTTTAAGGAAACACAATATTGTATATTCATTCACAGTTCATTCTATCACTTACACTATGCACTTATTTATCTATACACTGGGAGGATTTTAATTTACTATTTTGATGCAGTAGTAGAGTCGTAATTAGTGAGATTGCGGCACCTGTTTTGTGTTTTTTAACTCAGTGAAGATTGCTTTATAATATAAAGTTTGGGTTCACTTATTTCTATTTTTACTTTATTAGTTTATATCACTCAATCACATTGAGGGCAGCGCCGTCTTTATTCCATTATTATTTTATTTACTTTCATATTGGACCTGTTGGGGTACCAATTGGGAATAGGCAGCAGCTCTCACACTGTCTTAAGCGCGGACTTTTCTACTTATACCTCTGAACTATTGTAGATTTGCAGGTTCCGATGGCCATATCCTCCCCTACCCCCAGAATACATAGTTTCGGTTCCATTTTAAGTTCTAGGGCAAATACTTTATTAAGTATTTCTACAATCTCTAACCAGTACCGGAATAATTTCGGGCATTTCCATAACATATGCAACAAGTCCCCTTCCTGCTGACATCTAGGGCAGTTGGCATCCGTTCTCCTCCCAAACTCAAATAACCTTTTAGGGGTGTAATACGTCCTATGGATTACCATTAGATGTGATATCCTTTGGGCAGGGGAAATCGACACCCGATGCCCTCCCACTAATATCTCTCTCCATTGCCCATCTGAGATTGCTCCCAATTCCCTCTCCCATTTACCTCTACTTTTATGTTTTTCCGGGGTCTCTATACTATTTTTACAGATATGTGGATATATTTCAGCTATGGTCCCCCCATGGCCCTCCCGGTCTCCTAGTTTCTGGAGCACGGCAGACTCACTCCAGGAGGGGCCGTGGTCCCCAAACTGCGACTTAAGGGCGTGTTTAATTTGTATATAGTTATATAATGAATTATCTGGTATACCAAATTCTACTTTCAACGTAGCAAAGGGTTTTAGTAAAGCCTGGTTATAAAGCTGAACTAGTTTCACTATTCCACTCTTTTCCCATGTTTTAATTGTTCCTATTTCTTTTAGTTCTTGAAGATTCTTATTGTTCCATAGGGGGGTATGTTTAATCCAACCATTTATTCCCAACAGAGTTTTAACAGTTCTCCATGCTTTTTTTATTAATTTGACCGTAGGGGTATTATATATAAAGGAGTCTGCTTCCAACGTCTCTATCACGGTCTTATGGGGAGCTCCCAAAATAATCAACTTCTCCTTGCTGTTTCCCCCTATATACTGCAGCTGGGCAGCCAGGAAATAGCTACGTGGGTGCGGAACAGCCATCCCCCCTTCCCGCGTGGGTAATTGTAGGGTCTGCAATCTTATCCTAGGGGTTCCTCCTTTCCATATAAGGGCTCTAAATATTGTTTCTATTTTATCAAACCATTTCCTGCTTATCCATATTGGGGAGTTCTGCATTATGTACAGCAACTGGGGGAGCCATAGCATTTTAATTAAATTGCACCTCCCCGCTACTGATAACGGGAGGTCCTTCCATATTTCAATCTTATCTTTGAATTTCTTTAATAGCGGGGCTAGGTTATTGTCTAAGTAGCTCTCTGGGTCCTTAGTTATTTTAATACCTAGATATTTTGTTAGTGTTGTTTTCCCCAACCTGTTGATGTTAATGTTTGAGAGGGTGTCTATACTGTCTGGGTCTAGTGGTAGTAAGACTGACTTCTCCCAATTTATGGACAATCCCGAGACTTTCCCAAACCTTGAGAAAATGTCTATTACTTGGTTCAGAGATTCCTCAGTGTCTCCCATGAATATGAGGACGTCGTCCGCATACAGTGCAATCCGCTCTTCGCCGTCCTCTCTCTGGAACCCCACTATTTTCCTATCCTGCCTCACTGTTGTGGCTAATGGCTCCATGGCCAGAGCAAAAATCATGGGGGACAACGGACACCCCTGCCTTGATCCCCTCTCTAATCTAAACCTAGTCGAATAATCATTATTAACTTTTACTTTTGCGTTTGGTTCATTGTACAATACTTTGACCCAATTTATAAATGAGGATCCAAAACCATATTCCTTTAGTACTCTCCAGACATGTTCCCATTCTACGCTGTCGAATGCTTTTACCACATCCAACAGAAGCATTGATCTCGAGCCTCTGTTTTCCGTGGGAAGCTGCAGATTTAGAAAAACTCTTCTTATATTCATGCTAGTTGTACGGTGGGGTATGAATCCCGTCTGGTCTGGGTGGACTATTTTATGAATCACTTTCTTTACTCTGGTAGCTAGAATTTTTGCTAAGATCTTAACATCTGCACAGAGCAGTGATATAGGTCTATATGACCCAGGGTCCAGGGGGTCTTTCCCTTCTTTATGCAGTACTATTATTGTAGCTTCGGTCATTGACGTAGGTAATCTCCCTTGCTCTTTTGCCCAGTTGAACACCTCCAACAGTTCCTGAAACAACACCTCCCCGTACTGTTTATAAATCTCCGCTGGGAGACCATCGGGACCTGGTGATTTACAGTTAGCCATTTCTGATACTGCTGTTTTAATCTCTTCTATAGTGATTGGTCTTTCTAATTCCTCAGCCTCCGCCTCCCCCAATGTTGATGTTTCTATATTTTGAAAAAATTTGTCCATTTCCCCCTCATCCCTGGTCCCACTGGATTTATATAACCTGTTGTAGTATTCTTTAAACGTCTCAGTAATCTTTTCCAATTGAGATGTTGTCTCACCAGTCAAAGTCTTAATGACCGGGACCATGGATGGGGGGGAGCCCGACCTAACTATACGAGCTAGTAACTTCCCTACTTTTTCCCCTTCCCCATACATAACTTGATTCTGGAATGCCCTTTTATTTTCTACTTTCCTAGTTATTATATCTTTATACCTTTGTTGTTTATTTTCCCACACTCTCTGTTTTTCCGGGGAGGGTTCATTTATGTACTCCTTTTCAGCTGCAATTAATTCCCTCTTAAACCGCTCCTCCCAGTCTCGGGAGGTTTTTTTAATTTTGGACACCTTCTGTATGATTAAACCCCTTAAGTATGCCTTCAGTGCATCCCACATCACCCCTCTCGATGTAGTGCCCGAATTGAGCTTTATAAATTCTTTCAGTTCTGCTATCACCCCCTCCTGATTCTCTATTACTTCCAACCATACTGGATTCAACTTCCATATTCTATTCGTTTTCTTATGGCCTGGATTTATCGTGATTGTAAGCGGGGAGTGGTCCGATACCCCTCTAGGGTGGTAGATTATGTTATTTATTACTTGTGATGCTAGGCCATTACCTAGAGCTAAGTCTATCCTTGACAGTGAAGCACTGGAGCTCGAATAGCACGAAAACTGCTGTATCTTCGGGTTCCTTATTCTCGACATGTCAAGCAGCCCTGCTTCTTGTAAGAATTGTTTCAACCGGTTTTCCTGTTTTTTCTGACGCTGTTTCCCCCCTGGGAGTCTGTCTATTTTATTATCTAAAACCATATTAAAGTCCCCAACCACTATAACTGGTAATTCTGCCTTATCTATTATGAATTCCAACAGGATGCACAGAATATCCAGTTTAAACGGTGGCGGGATATATAAATTGACCAATATACATTCCAGATTCTCCATTACACAGTGCAAAAACACATACCGTCCCTCATTGTCTATCTTGCACTGCCTGCAGGTGAACGTTACCCCACTACCGACCAAGATTGAAACTCCTCTAGAATAGGAGGTATATGTAGAGTGAAACTGATGTTGATATCTCTTTTTCCATAAGTTATTTTTTGAATCTTTTGTCAGGTGTGTCTCCTGCAGGCAGGCAATTTCGACTTTGAGTGTATTTAAACCCTCATTTACCGCTGCTCGTTTAGCAGGGGAACCCAATCCTCTAACATTCCATGAGCTAATATTCAGGACCATATTTTATTACTTGTATTTATAAACGGGAAGTCTAAGTTAGAGGAAAAAACAGCAATAAAGGGCGGGTAAACTACCGTCATGGAAAGAGGCGAGAAAGATAGAATACTGAAAAATAAAGGAGCAAAAAAAAAAAGGGGGGAACCTACCTCCCCACCACTGGGTCCTCTCTCTAACGCCCCCGTTCCCAATTACCTAGAATACTTATCTCTACTAATAAGAGGGGCTTTTCCCCATTCCACCATCTTTTTATTTTAGTGACTACAAATTTAAAAGACTCATATATACTATACGTGAAATACATATTTACCATGACTATCTATAATTTACAAGTGCATTCAGTGTGGCTTTGAGGAGAAGATATTCTTCTTTTTCTTATTCTTCTTTTTCTTTTTAAAGTGCAATCGTGCCCTTTTTGTATTTTCCTATTATGATCCTTACCCACCTTTACCCTCCTCCCCCATCCCTCCCCTCCCCCCCCCACCTCTCTAGGTCCCCCTTGTAGGCTTTTTTAATGACCGTCACCCATTCCTCTACCTCTACCCTTCTTCCCCTCGATCCTCCCTCCCCCCACTCCCTCTCCCCTCCCTCCATCTCACACCCGTACAAACACCTATCTTGTTTATTTGCACCCCAGTGAGACCCCCCACCCCACACTTATAAGTTATATCCTATTATATTCTTCCTTCCTCATTTAGATTTACATTTACATTTCAGTTTGCAGCCCCTGTTTTATTTCGGCAGGAGTTGATCTTTCTTTTCTTCCAACCATGCTCGCGCTTTCTCTGGGGATTCAAATATCTGACTACCCCCCAGCGCATTTACCCGAAGCCTAGCAGGGTAGAGGAGCGCATACGTAATGTCATACACTTGGAGGCTACGTTTAATGCCCAGAAATTCCATCCTGCGCTTCTGTAGTTCAGGTGAGAAGTCGGGGTACATTGAAATCTTGGCTCCATTATAGTATAGGTTCCCCTTTTCCCGAGCCCTTCGAAGGAGGGTCACCTTGTCCTTGTGATTTAAGAACTTCAAAAGGAGAGCTCTTGGGGGGCTACCCTGGGCGGGGGGTCTAAATGGAACCCTATGTGCCCTCTCAATGGAGAACTGCTGTGTGAATGTTTCTACTCCAAACGTCTCAATTAGCCATTTTTCCAAAAAACCTGCTGGGTCTAGCCCCTCACTCTTCTCTGGGAGCCCAACTATCCTCACATTGTCTCTCCTGAGTCTGTTTTCCATTTCGTCAAATTTTTCCAGAAGCCTTTTTATCTGATCTTTCTGTACTTTTAACTCATGTTTCATTGGTTTTAGGTCGTCTTCTAGCAGGCTTATTCTCCCTTCAGCTTCTGTCACTCTTTCTGCGATTTTCTTAAGGTCTTGACTGACGTGGACTAGTTCTTCTCTCATAGCTTTCATCTGGTCTTCCATATTGCTCAGGGATTGTTTACAGGAGTTAACTGCGGCAAGTATCTCTTTAAGAGATGGTTCACCTTCTGATACTTGTGTCTGTGTGCTGTTTATTTCCGATATTTTCCCCACCATGCTCGCCCCTTTGTTTGAGGGGTTCTTAAGTGTAGTATTATTTGGGAGCGCACTCATCTGGCCCAGGCTCTTCCTGTCTGCCGTTGTTTTACTTTGTGTCTGCTGCCCACCTTTCGTTGGTGTGTGGTCTGTTATGTTAATCAGCCTCTCCAGTTTTGCGGTTGCCGCAACCGCGGCTGCGGTTGCCCCTGCTGCCGTTGAGACTCCGCCTTTTTCCTTATCTTTTTCTTTAGCTGACCGCAGGGACTGAGACCCCATCGGTTCCACAATTGCATGCTCATCCCCCTTCCTTCTTGTAGTCATGGCTGACTGCTCCGGCCTCTACCGAATGGTTTATTTGTGCTAGTACAACCCCCCCGCAACGGGGCTAGGGGCCAGACTTTAATTGGTGTATAAAGTGGCCAGTGCACCAGACAACACTTAAGGTGATTCAGCTTGTTGCTGACTAGAGTCCTAGTGATTAAACTGCTGTTAATCTTCACGGTGTAATATGCCTGTGTATTATGGTATATCGCTATGTTGCCATATAACGCCATTAAGTTCCACTGCATCTCCTAAGTGAACTTGCATATATGAGTTTCTTCCGGTAACGGAAAATGTATAAAGTTTAGAGAGCTTGGGTAGCTTTAAACAGAGTGTCTTCACCGGGACCAGCTAAAACAGTTCAGTAAGGCATACTGTAAGGCAAGGCAAAGTGTGTATATAAGCCTGTACACTCACCCCAAGGTCCTCTGTATGCCGCTGTGTACCGCTAGGCCGTTGCTACAGGGGGGGGTACAGCGTCTCTGCACTCCGGATCCCTTTTCCCACACTGTCTTCGGCGCTGGCGTCTAGGACCAGCGAGGCGGCTCTGCTTCAGCGTGTTCCCGCACGTTCCCGCGAGAACTCGCCGCGTCACTGCTCGGCTCTGCCTGTCCCTGCTCTGCTTCGGAACTTCGGGCTCTTTCGGAAGCCGCCGATGCTTAAGGAAAGGTGCAGCACGGCTTCGGTTTCTGTAGCGCGGCTTCGGCTTCTGTAGATGGGAGCCGGCAGGGGGGCAGATAGACACAGGGGCTGCCGGATTCAGGATTCCAGCCTTGGCGCGCTGTATATCCCTCTTACACACATGGGAAGGTATTCACTTCATTCTATGGTGGGAGTGGGGGAGACGCACACACGCACTCCTCACCTCACCATCTCACTCCACCATCCACTTCCAGTCCCGCCTCTCAGATCCCCCAGGGGATGAAAAAAGACCTTGCGGTACTTGGCGACGGGGAGAAGCCTGCAGGACCTCAAGTTCTCGACAGGCATCTCCCCCCCAGGCTCTGGGAATCATTATCCCAAAGACCTGTTCTGCCATCATCCAGGTCCTGCAGAAGGACTATTTTAAGGTAAGATTTTTATCCTTTAACATCACATTGTATTGTATTTAATGTTTGATAATATATTGTATTTCTTTCCTCATTCCCTAATTACCATGATTGGAGTATGCTGCGAATGTCCCCTTTGTCCTCATTCATGCTTGACCGCAGGGACTGAGACCCCATCGGTTCCACAATTGCATGCTCATCCCCCTTCCTTCTTGTAGTCATGGCTGACTGCTCCGGCCTCTACCGAATGGTTTATTTGTGCTAGTACAACCCCCCCGCAACGGGGCTAGGGGCCAGACTTTAATTGGTGTATAAAGTGGCCAGTGCACCAGACAACACTTAAGGTGATTCAGCTTGTTGCTGACTAGAGTCCTAGTGATTAAACTGCTGTTAATCTTCACGGTGTAATATGCCTGTGTATTATGGTATATCGCTATGTTGCCATATAACGCCAGTAAGTTCCACTGCATCTCCTAAGTGAACTTGCATATATGAGTTTCTTCCGGTAACGGAAAATGTATAAAGTTTAGAGAGCTTGGGTAGCTTTAAACAGAGTGTCTTCACCGGGACCAGCTAAAACAGTTCAGTAAGGCATACTGTAAGGCAAGGCAAAGTGTGTATATAAGCCTGTACACTCACCCCAAGGTCCTCTGTATGCCGCTGTGTACCGCTAGGCCGTTGCTACAGGGGGGGGTACAGCGTCTCTGCACTCCGGATCCCTTTTCCCACACTGTCTTCGGCGCTGGCGTCTAGGACCAGCGAGGCGGCTCTGCTTCAGCGTGTTCCCGCACGTTCCCGCGAGAACTCGCCGCGTCACTGCTCAGCTCTGCCTGTCCCTGCTCTGCTTCGGAACTTCGGGCTCTTTCGGAAGCCGCCGATGCTTAAGGAAAGGTGCAGCACGGCTTCGGTTTCTGTAGCGCGGCTTCGGCTTCTGTAGATGGGAGCCGGCAGGGGGGCAGATAGACACAGGGGCTGCCGGATTCAGGATTTGGCGCGCTGTATATCCCTCTTACACACATGGGAAGGTATTCACTTCATTCTATGGTGGGAGTGGGGGAGACGCACACACGCACTCCTCACCTCACCATCTCACTCCACCATCCACTTCCAGTCCCGCCTCTCAGATCCCCCAGGGGATGAAAAAAGACCTTGCGGTACTTGGCGACGGGGAGAAGCCTGCAGGACCTCAAGTTCTCGACAGGCATCTCCCCCCCAGGCTCTGGGAATCATTATCCCAAAGACCTGTTCTGCCATCATCCAGGTCCTGCAGAAGGACTATTTTAAGGTAAGATTTTTATCCTTTAACATCACATTGTATTGTATTTAATGTTTGATAATATATTGTATTTCTTTCCTCATTCCCTAATTACCATGATTGGAGTATGCTGCGAATGTCCCCTTTGTCCTCATTCATGCTTGACCGCAGGGACTGAGACCCCATCGGTTCCACAATTGCATGCTCATCCCCCTTCCTTCTTGTAGTCATGGCTGACTGCTCCGGCCTCTACCGAATGGTTTATTTGTGCTAGTACAACCCCCCCGCAACGGGGCTAGGGGCCAGACTTTAATTGGTGTATAAAGTGGCCAGTGCACCAGACAACACTTAAGGTGATTCAGCTTGTTGCTGACTAGAGTCCTAGTGATTAAACTGCTGTTAATCTTCACGGTGTAATATGCCTGTGTATTATGGTATATCGCTATGTTGCCATATAACGCCAGTAAGTTCCACTGCATCTCCTAAGTGAACTTGCATATATGAGTTTCTTCCGGTAACGGAAAATGTATAAAGTTTAGAGAGCTTGGGTAGCTTTAAACAGAGTGTCTTCACCGGGACCAGCTAAAACAGTTCAGTAAGGCATACTGTAAGGCAAGGCAAAGTGTGTATATAAGCCTGTACACTCACCCCAAGGTCCTCTGTATGCCGCTGTGTACCGCTAGGCCGTTGCTGCAGGGGGGGGTACAGCGTCTCTGCACTCCGGATCCCTTTTCCCACACTGTCTTCGGCGCTGGCGTCTAGGACCAGCGAGGCGGCTCTGCTTCAGCGTGTTCCCGCACGTTCCCGCGAGAACTCGCCGCGTCACTGCTCGGCTCTGCCTGTCCCTGCTCTGCTTCGGAACTTCGGGCTCTTTCGGAAGCCGCCGATGCTTAAGGAAAGGTGCAGCACGGCTTCGGTTTCTGTAGCGCGGCTTCGGCTTCTGTAGATGGGAGCCGGCAGGGGGGCAGATAGACACAGGGGCTGCCGGATTCAGGATTCCAGCCTTGGCGCGCTGTATATCCCTCTTACACACATGGGAAGGTATTCACTTCATTCTATGGTGGGAGTGGGGGAGACGCACACACGCACTCCTCACCTCACCATCTCACTCCACCATCCACTTCCAGTCCCGCCTCTCAGATCCCCCAGGGGATGAAAAAAGACCTTGCGGTACTTGGCGACGGGGAGAAGCCTGCAGGACCTCAAGTTCTCGACAGGCATCTCCCCCCCAGGCTCTGGGAATCATTACCCCAAAGACCTGTTCTGCCATCATCCAGGTCCTGCAGAAGGACTATTTTAAGGTAAGATTTTTATCCTTTAACATCACATTGTATTGTATTTAATGTTTGATAATATATTGTATTTCTTTCCTCATTCCCTAATTACCATGATTGGAGTATGCTGCGAATGTCCCCTTTGTCCTCATTCATGCTTGATGTTTCTGTATTTTTTTTTTTTGTCCTTCATACATATTTGCCTTCACTTACCTCCCCAGCATGGTCTCCTGGCCCTATATTCACCTCATGTAGTCACTTAACAATGTATTTTATCAGCTCCATAGTAGTGCTTTACCCCAAACACCCCTAAAATGTTTTAAAATGTGATTTGTGCTTTAAATTCTGGCAGAGTGCCAGAGGCTTTTTTTGGGGGTCCCCAAATCATTTGGAACCCTCCCTCCCCCCAACTGCTAAGTCAGCTGATATCAATTCTCTATCTATCCTCAATCATCTATCTGCTGACTTTGCCAATCCCATACACACTATACCCATCTCTTTTGTGGTCATATTTATGGATAAATTCCCCAAAGCATGTAGTGCAAGGGCCTGCCTGAATACTTTCAAATGGTGCTGTTTAAAGTTTTTGTATCCTATTAGTATCTTGATAGGTAATAGCAGAATTGCCAAATGTGCTCAAATGTGTACAGTGTGTATTGATATCTTTGTATTACGACACTTCTTACCTGTCCAGTGGGCTGTCAATAGTGTAACTATGGAGGGGCTGGCCAAAGTAATACACATTATTTAGGCATTCATCTCTCAATGAAGTGGAGAAGGTTACCTGTCCAAGAGCTCCCCCCCAAAATGTTAGAAATGGCCCATGAGAGGGGGGGGGGATCTGATAGGTGTACCTTATACTTTAAAAACTCCCTCAAATAAATGTTATCTTGATGTTGGCCAAGAATGTTTGTGTCTAATCTGCTTTCCCTGTTTATGTGCAAAATGACTAATTTTTTTTCGTTGTTTGACTCCACAGTTTTCTTCCAACCCACAGGAACAGCAGACTGTGGCCTCCCACTTTGCCCAGCAGTGGGACTTTCCTAACTGCGGAGGGGCAATTGATGGGAAACACGTCCACATCATTACACCACCCAACTCGGGGTCATACTATTTCAACTATAAGGGGTTCAATAGTATTGTGATGTTGGCGGTGGTGTCGGCTACTTGCGAGTTCCTGTATGTGGACGTGGGGAAGAATGGCAGGATGTCCGATGGTGGAGTCATCGCCCAGTTCTACAGGCGTCTCCAGAATGGCAGCTTGGACTTGCCACCTCCAGAAGACAATGTGGAAGGTCTCCCATTCGTCTTAGTTGCGGATGAAGCGTTTGCGCTGGGGGACCATCTTATGTGGCCATTCCCGATGAGGACCCTCACCCCGGACCAGAGGGTTTTTAATTGCCAGAGCCAGAAGAGTGGTGGAGAACACGTTTGGAATCATGCCCAGCCGGTTCCGCCTATTTCTTACACCCATACACATGGCGGAGTACAAACTGAATCATATCATCCTGGCGTGCTGTGTTCTACACAACTTTCTACTGCAACATTCTGACAACTATGCTGGCTCAGTTGGGCCTGAGGCAGGAATTCTAAATGAAACAACCCTGACGGTGCTTGAAAGTGGCCGTCTTGGCTTGCCCCCCTGAGTGCCCGTGATGTCCGGCTAAGATACCTTGATTACTTTGCGGGTAGGGGGACTATCAATATGCCAGACAATGTCTGAAACCTTTTTTAAATAATAAAAAAAAATAACTACTAAAATCTTTGGTGACATTTACTGCTTGTGTTTCTTTTAGCTGACCCTGACAGAAATGTGGTGAGTCCTGAAAATGGCGTGATTGTGTAACATTACAAAGCACTGTTGGGTGTTATTTACTAAAGGCAAAGCCACTTTGCACTACAAGTGCAGTTGAAACTGCACTTGTAGTGCAAAGTTGCTTTTCCCTTAGGAAATAACCCCCATTGTCACTGAAAACACCAATTAGAGCCAAATCCCTATTACACCCCATGATCTCCCTAATCAGGATCTGTGCACTTTCAGAGGTGAAATGCCCTGGATCCACAACATCACGATCACCTAAAAAGATAGAATCAAAAACACACCATGTATTATAAATATGCCGGCATCCATCTCTTACCTGAGCCTGTGGTCGCAGACACTCACCTGTTGTGGTGACAATTTCCACCACGTCTTCCTCCTCCTGCTCTGCTTGGCTTGAGTGGATTTCCCCTTCTTCCATAGGTGGGGGGTCTGTGGTCTCCTCGGATGAGGGGTGTCCTCCGAGTCTTTTATCCCCTATGTAAGGGCAAATAGGTATACTTAGCACACAGATATTTGGTGGCAGAACTAAAAATATGAAACATTGCTTGGAAGTGGGGTACAATTGTCTATTTTAGCTGAGTTCCAAGATGTTGAAATGTTATTGCCCTTTGTCAAGCTTGATTACTTACCTGTTTCGTACAAGCTTCACAGATGGAGACACCCCTATAGTATACACTGGAGCACCTGTGTGGGCCCCTAATAAAAAGGGTGTTCTTGCGTCCCACACTAGTGCTCCAGAGTCCAGATGTGAAAACTGCTGCTGAGTGTCCTCTCCTTACACAGAATCGAGTTTGCATTTCATTCTAGTTACAAACCCATCTACACAACCAAATTATTTTCAGACAAGTAGGCCATAAAAATGTTTTAAAATGCATATGGCCAAAACAATGGTGTGTTCTAGGCCGAACGAACAATGTTTCATACGAACGAATAATGTGCCCATGAACATGAAAGTTGCCATTTTAACTGGACAACAGTTAAGAAAAGCACATGGAGCAGCAAGAACGTAATAAACATAAAGAATAGGAACACAGGACAACTACTTACTTTTTTGCAGCACTCTCCGGATCCTTCTGTACTGCTCATGCTCGCTTAATTTGAGGTCCGACCACCGCTTCCTGAGCTGATCTTTCAATTGTCGTACCCCGAAATTCTGGTGCAGACTTTTGACCACTTTCGCCATGATCTTGGCCTTTCTGACATTGGGGTTTGGGTAAGGTCCATACTTCCTGTCATAGCCGGCCTTCTTCAGGATGTCCACCATCTCCAACATCTCCCCAAAGGACATATTCAATGCCTTAAATCGTCTCCTTCTGGATCGGGATGTTTCTGGCTCCGGGCTTTCCTCCTCCTCCTCCTCGTCGGTGTAATTATCTGACACCTGCTGTGTCTCCGCCATGTGCTCTTCCCCCACTGCGCCGAACGAAAAGGGGCGGAGAATAGACTAGAAAGAACGTCAGGGGCGGGCGGAGTTTCTGCATGCGCAGTGTCTATAAAGCGTAACACGCGTGCATAGTACTTACGATCTGTGAGCGGAGGAAGGAGTAACAGAGGCACCGATCGTAATAGCAAAGGTAAGATTTAACATTGGGTCTATACTGCTTCTAGATTGAGGCCTTATTTGCACAAGTTTAGAAGACTTTAGGCTGACATTAGGGTTTGTCTTGTGTTGTGTCTTGTGAAAATGGATATCTTGAAGGATCAGGACTTTATGCCAATCTTCACTGATATGTTCAGGGAGCTGCCCTGTCTGTGGCAGGTAAACCACCCTGATTATAAGAACCAAACAGAGAGGAAGGCAGCACTGGATAAATTGCTGCAATTTGTGAAGTCAGTGATCCCCACGGCAGACATCACCTATTTGAAGATCCTAATTGGTGGCCTGAGGAGCACTTATCTAAGGGAGCACAAGAAGGTCCAGGATTCCCAGAGATCAGGAGCTGCAGAAGCCATTTATGTCCCCAGGCTGTGGTACTATGACAGGCTGCATTTTCTGGCAGGTCAGACTGAACCCAGGCCAGCACTCTCCACTCTTCCTTCCACGCTTCCTTCCCCCCCAGCTGAGGCTTCTGACGCCCAACCTGGGTCTTCCAGGCAGCAACATGTGGCGGAGCCCAGATTGAGCCAGGTATAGCATTCTTCTAAATATTGCTGGTTGTCCAATTAATGATGTTAAATAGATGTTAGTTAGGAGTACTAATTTATGATTGTGATTGATGATGCAAAAACTAAAACCATGTCCCTTTTTCATACACAGGGAAGTCTCAGCCAGGAGGTGGCCGGGCCAAGCAGGCTGCCTGATATCCAGGTCCCTCCCCTACACCTTCAAAGACAAAGTGGCAGGAAGAGGAGTAACCTGGAGGAGGCTGCCATAGGCCTCTTTTGGAAGGCTACTGAGGCCCTCAGAATACCCCACAGTGTGGAGGAGGACTTTGCTGGCATAACTGCCTGCAAAATGATGCAGATGGAGGAGAGCCAACGACTCCTATGTGAGTTCTTAATTTTGGAAGCTCTAAATAAGGGGTTGAGGGGCCAACTCACATGTGCAACCCACATTTGTCACCTCACCCATGGTCCTCCTCCTCTTCCTCCTCCTCCTTAAGGTCCTCCTGCTCCTCCAGGTCCTCCTCCTCCTCCTCCAGGTCCTACTCCTCCTCCTGCCACACCTCCAACACCAGAGCCACAGCCAGGAAGGAAGCGTGGAAGGAAGACCAGAGAGTGATGGGCCTGGGTTCAGTCTGGTCTGGCAAAATATGTAGGCTCTTGTAGTACCACAGCCTGGGGACATAGATGTCATCTGCTGCTTTCCGGATCTCTGGGACTTCTGGACCAGACTGCACTCCCTTAGATAAGGACTCCTGAGGCTACCAGTTTTGCAGTAAAATAATTGATGTCTGCCCTGGGGTCCAAGGCTTCCCCAATTTCTGCTGTTTCTCTAGTGTTGCCTCCCTCTTTGTTTGGTTCTGAGCCCTTAATAAAGGAATTTTTGTTTCAATTATACTTGCCTATGTGTGGTTTCCTTCAAAAAGGACAGTTTGTTTGTGAGGAGGCAGGTACATTTCAAAAATACAATGTGAAATTAACAAGAGACGCCAACACCAAGCAATCTCCTTGAGATTAAATAATGCAAAATAATAATGGTGTTGTGGTAACTTGACACACAAAACACACACAAAAATATTCTGGAGTACAACAAAAACAAAAAATAACATCAGCCTTGAAACAAATACAAACCCAACAAAAAAAAATAAAAATCAGCCTTGAAAAAAATAGAAAACCATAAAAAATAACCAAAAAAAATTTTTGTCAGATGTGACAAATCAAAATATATTGAGGGAATCACGATAAATAATAAAGAAATAAGTTTGTAAGAACTCTGTATGAATATGAGCAGCAAAACTACTTCATTATTCTAGCATTATAAAGAAGAAGAGAGTGCGCTGCATTAAACAATTTTTAACATTGCAGCCTGACGAAAGTGCTCTATCCATTCTGAACGCTAATTTTACCAGACCGAGCTGTTCCGTCTCTAAATTTCTTCTGAGCATGCGTGGCACTTTGTGCGTCGGATTTGTCCACACACGGTCAGAATTGACGCGATCGGATTTTGTTGTCAGAAAATTTTATAGCCTGCTCTCAAACTTTGTGTGTCGGAAAATCCTATGGAAAATGTCCGATGGAGCCCACACACGGTCGGATTTTCCGACAACACGCTCCGATCGCACATTTTCCATCGGAAAATCCGACCGTGTGTATGGGGCATTACAGTACATACATCCACTATACAAAGTTTACAACCAGGTATTATCAGCAAAGGGCCGAATGGTATTGTGCACATACAGTAAATCTGGGTATATATAGTTATTAACAGAGATATCTCCAGATGTATGTTGTAATACAGTTCAGTTGCAGGAGCCCCTGAGGATGATGCAGTGTCTGTATTTGTGTCAGCAGTTATGGGGAGATCCTCCAACTGTTGTCCAACCATCCTAGAACAGAGCTTCTCATGGCAGGAACTGTGGTGTGGCACTGGAACTGTGGCACTGGAACCCATAGTCAGGCTATCTATTCTGCGCTTTAATCCCCCCTAATGTTTTTTTTATCTGCTATGATCCTGGCATGGCGGCCAGAATCCTAATGCTGGTTATTGAGCCCGTAGCTAAAACTAGCTATAGAATCTCAAACAAGGGACAGGGTTAACTAGAATAGTAGGAGCTGTATATAAACCATATAGCAATAAGCAGGTTCACCAATTAATACACTGGAAGGTGAGCACTACACTTGCAGTAGCACTGACCTAGCTATCTAACACTGCGCATGTGAAATAATAACAAAGACAGGACAAAGATACTCTGTCTGTCACAAAGATTTAGATATGCTTTCAGCAGTTAAACTAGTAGATCATAGCAATACTTGCGTAATAGTCTCTCCTGGTCTAGGATTTAACAGCATGGACTGAACATGTGGCTGAGGCTTTCTCTTTCTTTCCACATCTTTCTCTTAGGGTTTCAAAGCCAACAACCCAAGGAAAGGAAGAACCCTACAATTGCAAGTTTATTATAGTTACATAGTTATTCAGTTTGAAAAAATACACAAGTCCATCTAGTTCAACCAAAAAAAATAAAAAATACAATCCCATATACACAATCCTTCACCCACAGTTGATCCAGAGGAAGGCGAAAAACCGCAGCAAAGCATGCTCCAATTTGCTACAGCAGGGGAAAAAAATCCTTCCTGATCCCCCAAGAGGCAATTGGATTTTCCCTGGATTAACTTTACCTATAAATGTTAGTACCCAGTTATATTTAGGAAAGAATCTAGGCCTTTTTAAAGCAATCTACTGAGCTTTCCAGAACCACTTCTGGAGGGAGTCTATTCCACAATGTCATAGCTCTTACTGTGAAGAAACCTTTCCATATTTTGAAATTAAATCTTTTTTACTCTAGACGTAAAGAGTGCCCCCTTGTCCTCTGTATGACCTTAAAGTGAATAACTCAACACCAAGTTCACTATATGGACCACTTATGTATTTGTACATAACCCCCTTAATCTTCTCTAGATTTAGTTAATCTAATCTTTCCTCATACAGTAGCTGAGCTCCTCCATGCCTCTTATCAGTTTGGTCACCCTTCTCTGCACCTTCTCCAGTTCCCCGATATCCTTTTTTGGAACTGGTGCCCAAAACCGAGCTGCATATTCCAGATGCGGCCTTACTAATGATTTGTACAGGGGCAAAATTATCTCTCTCTCTCTCTCTCTGGAGTCCATATCTCTCTCAATACAAAAAGGACAAGAAAGGACTTGCTCACTTTGGAAACCACAGCTTGGCATTGCATGCTATTATTGAGCTTATGATCTACCAAAACCCCCAGATCCTTCTCCACTATGACTTCCCCCCAGTTGTATTCCCCTCCCTAGTATGTATGATGCATGCATATTCTTAGCCCCCAAGTGCACAACTTTACATCTATCAACATAAAAACCTAATTTGCCACTTAGTTGCCCGATTAGACAGTGCATTGAGGTCGGCTTGTAAAGGACGTTATTCCACTGCTTAGTGTCATTTGCAAAGACATAAATGTTACTTTTAATCCCAGACCCTATATCATTTATAAAGGTATTACAAAGTAAGGGTCCCAGCACTGAACCCTGGGGTACACCACTGATAACCTTAGACCATTCAGAATAAGAATCATTAACCACTATCTCTGAATTCTGTCTTTTAGCCAGTTTTCTATCCATTTACAAATTGATCTTTCCAAACCTGTAGACTTTACCATACACATGAGCCGTGTGCGGGGAACTGTGTCAAACGCTTTTACAAAATCCAGGTATACCACGTCCACATCAAAAGAGAGATCCTAGTACTAAAGTACCTAGTATACAGGGTGACTCTGTAGGTACGTATCGGTTATTTGTGCCAGCGTCCCCGATAGTGTATTTAAGAGCATCAAAGGACTAAAAAGATGGGACTTTTAAGGCACAATTGTAATAGACTACAAAAGGTATATAAAAAGGTTGAATTTTATTCATAACATACAAAAAACATGGGGAGTAGACATGGACATTTAAAAACACATCAGATATAGACATACAACATCTGTAATAACACCATTGAGGGTCCTATCCTGCAGTCTCCTAAGTAATTCTAATACTCATAACAGCGCAATATATTCCAGGTAAAAGAAAAGGGTAGACTTCCCCTAGAGAGTTGGAAATTGAAGGGGCACTGCAGGTCTGGTATTCCAAAGTGGTGTATTCTCCAATTGCTCTACATGTTTCACGTTGACAAAGAACGCTTCATCAGGAGCTAGAGGTTCTAATAAAAAATACATATAGACAGAGAAAAAAACATATATCAAGATCACAAACAATTAAGATTGTTTTCAGTAGGTATACTGTAAAAAACAGTGCAAGTAGCCACTTTATTGGAAAAGATAGGGAAAAAGCCGACCCCTAATGGTGAGGCATGGCAGGGGCCCTGTCAAAGATTAAGGTCTCACATGGAAGGGCAGCACCGACCAGCGGTCCAAGACAGCCCAATCACAGGGGAGTCTATATAAACATCCGGTATCATAATTGTAATTAATAGTTAAAATTTGGGCTGATGGGTTAGTAAGTAAAGGATGACAATAGTGCATGGTTTGCGGAATGGGTGATTGACCGCAAAACTGAGAGAAAAGGGGGAAGGGGGGGAGGGGAAGGGAGAATGAGAGAAATATGAAAAAGGGGGGGAGGGAGAAGGGGAAGGGAGAATGAGAGAAATATGAAAAAGAGGAAAAGAAGGAAAGAAACAAGAAAGAAGGCAGAGGGGGGAGAAACAGGAAAGGGGGGAGGGGGGGGGGAGGGGGGGAGGGGAGAAAAGAGGAAAGGTGGATTGGGAAAGAAAGGAAGGAAAGGAAGGAAAAAGAGATGCGGAAGGGGTGACTAGGTTAGCAAAATTAATGGACAAAAAATGGCTTACCGATTAGATGAAAAAAGGCAAAAAGATAAATATTCACATAGATGAACTGATTCAATGGATCGCTGGAAGCGATCAGAGGTAAAAGAGTTTCTGAAAAAGATCAGACTGGCAGCAGACAGAGACCGGGGCGTCCCAGGTATATGTAACATCAAATGATTGTAGGTAAGGGGAAGGCTTGTATGAGCTGCAGTTCTGGTGTATAAAAGAAAACATAGACACATGTGACAATAGTCAAAAATAAATACTGAGGTCAATGCGTGTCTAAGTAAAGAAGCCTCGCCAGAGACGGTAGCCATCAAACAGACTTACCCCACAGTCAATGACGGAAGATTCTGGGACTGCTCCGCTCTGCTGGGTTGCTGCCTGTTGTATGTCCCACCAGAGTGAAAAAGACAGCCCTATATATGGGAATATCCAGATCGGGAGCAGCCGGTCTAATCAGAGCGGCGTCTCCCGGCCCCATAGCAGGCAGCTGCGCGTGCGCCGAGCCGCGCCGTCACCCGGACCACACAGCGCACGCGCGGCAAGAAAAAGTCAGCGCATGCGCTGAAACAGGGCCCGGGGGGAGACGAGGCAACGGCAACGTACAGGCTACAAAGACGGGGAAGAGGGGAACCCGAATGGGTCCCCTAAGCCACCGTCGATCGCCGCACATCCGGTCAAAGAATCGAACTGGGTGTGCGGCGCTGTGCCATGGAAACCACCAGAAATAATGGGCAGCCTAGTCCATGCAAGACCGAGCACTAAGGGCGCCATGCCATACATCACCACAGGGGGGGCAGGAAAGTACAATATACAAATCAACATTAGGCATTTTTTATAAATACAGTATACTAAACATAATTATAAATAAGACAAAATCAAATATTGTGTGACAGAACAGAATTCTGCGGAGATAAACATAAAACAATGTTTTTGGGGGCCAGTTAGCGTACAGACACATTGAGCTAAGAGAGAAAGTGCCAAATAGAGTCCCAAAGCTAAATTGTTCATTGTTTATGCTGCCCAAAAAGTCGTTGGGCACGTATGTATATTTTTTGCTTACGGGTGGGAAGAGACAGGCCATGATCAGACACAGGGGATGGTGAGAAATAGTGAGGGGGGGCCACCGCCTAGGGCAAGCTCATAGAAACGGTCTGTATGAGTGGGATTCATTCAAACCAGGCGCTTTGATGGCGTTTAAGCGTTCTATCCAAAGGGATTCTTTTTGTAAAATGAGCCTGTCCCATTCACCCCCTCTGGGGTTTTTGGGGACGACGGCCAAGACAGTAAAAGAAATACTGGATGTGTCAAACCGGTGGTGAAGATCAAGGTGTCTGCTGACAGGTGTGAGCATCTTACCATTCCCGGAATAGTAGACATGGTCGTCAATTCTTTGTCTAAGTTGTCTGGCCGTCTTCCCCACATAAAAAACCCCACAGGTACAGGTCATCAGGTAGACCACCCCCTGTGTCTGACATGATGCTGAAAATTTTGGGTAATAGGTTTCACCACTCGGAAGCAAAATTGGATATTCAGAGGATATCCACGGACAGAAAGAACAATTACCGCAGGGTTTGGTGCCCCTTGGTTCATGAGGGGGGGTTGAGTTTGATGTTTTGTATTGGCTGGATACAAGGCGGTCCTTTAGGGACACCGTGCGTCTATATACTATCCCTGGGTGAGGGTTTACATATTTCTTAAGGATGGGATCCTCTACTAAGAAATGCCAAAGCTTGCTAAGAATGCTGTAGAGGTCTTGATAATGGGCAGAAAAACGGGTGATCAGTTTCACGGTGGAATCCTGGGGTCGGCCTTTTTTGGTGTAAAGTAATTCATTCCGTGATCTATTTTTAGCTTTATTAAAGGCTTTTCGTAGCAGTGACCGACTATAGCCTCGGGCTAGCAGGCGAGATCTAAGCAGGTTCGCCTGGTGTTGGAAATCAGTCATGTGGGTGCAATTTCGTCGGAGGCGAATGTATTGAGCATAGGGTATGCTTCTTATGAGAGAGGGTGGGTGTGCGCTGGTGGCATGTAGCAGTGTATTTCCTGCTGTTGTTTTCCGGTATAAATTGGTGGATAAGGGGTTATTAACGTCCTTGTGTATCTCAAGATCCAGAAAGCTAATGCTTTTTGCATCACATTGGTGGGTAAACTTCAAATTAAAATGGTTTGTACATAATACTTGAATAAATTGTTGTAGGGAGTTTTTGGTACCCGTCCAGATCATGAAAATGTCGTCTATGTAGCGTTTCCAAATCAGAATATGGTCTAAATATTCTGACAGTTGGTCTCGAGAAAACAAATGACGCTCCCACCCCCCCAGGTACAGATTGGCGTAGCCAGGGGCACAACAGGTGCCCATGGCTACGCCCTGCACCTGAAGGTAGTGGGAACCCATAAATTCAAAAGTATTATGGGTCAAAATGAAATAAAGTAACTTGAGAATAAATTCGTTATACTCCCATCGGTGGTGATCCTCCTCATATAAAAAGGTGCGGACCGTCCCGACCCCCTGTTCATGAGGGATGCTGGAGTAAAGAGCCTCCACATCTAGGGTCACGAGCAGGGAGTCGGGAGGGACCGATAGCCCCTCAATCTGCTTCAAAAGATCTAGAGTATCTTTGGTGTACGACGGTAGGGCCGCAACGTGGGGCATAAGTGTAGCATCTACAAGTTTACTGGCGTTGTCTGTTAGACTTCCGATACCTGAAATTATCGGTCTCCCAGGGGGCGACAAGGGGTCCTTATGCACTTTGGGAAGTGCATAGAACGTTGCCACCCTGGGAGACCGAACATTCAGGTATTCCAAGGATATTTACGAATACCTGAATGTTCGGTCTCCCAGGGTGGCAACGTTCTATGCACTTCCCAAAGTGCATAAGGACCCCTTGTCGCCCCTGGGAGACCGATAATTTCAGGTATCGAAAGTCTAACAGACAACGCCAGTAAACTTGTAGATGCTACACTTATGCCCCACGTTACGGCCCTACCGTCGTACACCAAAGATACTCTAGATCTTTTGAAGCAGATTGAGGGGCTATCGGTCCCTCCCGACTCCCTGCTCGTGACCCTAGATGTGGAGGCTCTTTACTCCAGCATCCCTCACGAACAGGGGGTCAGGACGGTCCGCACCTTTTTATATGAGGAGGATCACCACCGATGGGAGTATAACGAATTTATTCTCAAGTTACTTTATTTCATTTTGACCCATAATACTTTTGAATTTATGGGTTCCCACTACCTCCAGGTGCAGGGCGTAGCCATGGGCACCTGTTGTGCCCCTGGCTACGCCAATCTGTACCTGGGGGGGTGGGAGCGTCATTTGTTTTCTCGAGACCAACTGTCAGAATATTTAGACCATATTCTGATTTGGAAACGCTACATAGACGACATTTTCATGATCTGGACGGGTACCAAAAACTCCCTACAACAATTTATTCAAGTATTATGTACAAACCATTTTAATTTGAAGTTTACCCACCAATGTGATGCAAAAAGCATTAGCTTTCTGGATCTTGAGATACACAAGGACGTTAATAACACCTTATCCACCAATTTATACCGGAAAACAACAGCAGGAAATACACTGCTACATGCCACCAGCGCACACCCACCCTCTCTCATAAGAAGCATACCCTATGCTCAATACATTCGCCTCCGACGAAATTGCACCCACATGACTGATTTCCAACACCAGGCGAACCTGCTTAGATCTCGCCTGCTAGCCCGAGGCTATAGTCGGTCACTGCTACGAAAAGCCTTTAATAAAGCTAAAAATAGATCATGGAATGAATTACTTTACACCAAAAAAGCCCGACCCCAGGATTCCACCGTGAAACTGATCACCTGTTTTTCTGCCCATTATCAAGACCTCTACAGCATTCTTAGCAAGCTTTGGCATTTCTTAGTAGAGGATCCCATCCTTAAGAAATATGTAAACCCTCACCCAGGGATAGTATATAGACGCACGGTGTCCCTAAAGGACCGCCTTGTATCCAGCCAATACAAAACATCAAACTCAACCCCCCCTCATGAACCAAGGGGCACCAAACCCTGCGGTAATTGTTCTTTCTGTCCGTGGATATCCTCTGAATATCCAATTTTGCTTCCGAGTGGTGAAACCTATTACCCAAAATTTTCAGCATCATGTCAGACACAGGGGGTGGTCTACCTGATGACCTGTACCTGTGGGGTTTTTTATGTGGGGAAGACGGCCAGACAACTTAGACAAAGAATTGACGACCATGTCTACTATTCCGGGAATGGTAAGATGCTCACACCTGTCAGCAGACACCTTGATCTTCACCACCGGTTTGACACATCCAGTATTTCTTTTACTGTCTTGGCCGTCGTCCCCAAAAACCCCAGAGGGGGTGAATGGGACAGGCTCATTTTACAAAAAGAATCCCTTTGGATAGAACGCTTAAACGCCATCCAAGCGCCTGGTTTGAATGAATCCCACTCATACAGACCGTTTCTATGAGCTTGCCCTAGGCGGTGGCCCCCCCTCACTATTTCTCACCATCCCCTGTGTCTGATCATGGCCTGTCTCTTCCCACCCGTAAGCAAAAAATATACATACATGCCCAATGACTTTTTGGGCAGCATAAACAATGAACAATTTAGCTTTGGGACTCTATTTGGCACTTTCTCTCTTAGCTCAATGTGTCTGTACGCTAACTGGCCCCCAAAAACATTGTTTTATGTTTATTTCCGCAGAATTCTGTTCTGTCACACAATATTTGATCTTGTCTTATTTATAATTATGTTTAGTATACTGTATTTATAAAAAATGCCTAATGTTGATTTGTATATTGTACTTTCCTGCCCCCCCTGTGGTGATGTATGGCATGGCGCCCTTAGTGCTCGGTCTTGCATGGACTAGGCTGCCCATTATTTCTGGTGGTTTCCATGGCACAGCGCCGCACACCCGGTTCGATTCTTTGACCGGATGTGCGGCGATCGACGGTGGCTTAGGGGACCCATTCGGGTTCCCCTCTTCCCCGTCTTTGTAGCCTGTACGTTGCCGTTGCCTCGTCTCCCCCCGGGCCCTGTTTCAGCGCATGCGCTGACTTTTTCTTGCCGCGCGTGCGCTGTGTGGTCTGGGTGACGGCGCGGCTCGGCGCACGCGCAGCTGCCTGCTATGGGGCCGGGAGATGCCACTCTGATTAGACCGGCTGCTCTCGATCTGGATATTCCCATATATAGGGCTGTCTTTTTCACTCTGGTGGGACATACAACAGGCAGCAACCCAGCAGAGCGGTGCAGTCCCAGAATCTTCCGTCATTGACTGTGGGGTAAGTCTGTTTGATGGCTACCGTCTCTGGCGAGGCTTCTTTACTTAGACACGCATTGACCTCAGTATTTATTTTTGACTATTGTCACATGTGTCTATGTTTTCTTTTATACACCAGAACTGCAGCTCATACAAGCCTTCCCCTTACCTACAATAATTTGATGTTACATATACCTGGGACGCCCCGGTCTCTGTCTGCTGCCAGTCTGATCTTTTTCAGAAACTCTTTTACCTCTGATCGCTTCCAGCGATCCATTGAATCAGTTCATCTATGTGAATATTTATCTTTTTGCCTTTTTTCATCTAATCGGTAAGCCATTTTTTGTCCATTAATTTTGCTAACCTAGTCACCCCTTCCGCATCTCCTTTTCCTTCCTTTCCTTCCTTTCTTTCCCAATCCACCTTTCCTCTTTTCTCCCCTCCCTCCCCCCCCCCCTCCCCCCTTTCCTGTTTCTCCCCCCTCTGCCTTCTTTCTTGTTTCTTTCCTTCTTTTCCTCTTTTTCATATTTCTCTCATTCTCCCTTCGCCTTCTCCCCCCCCCCTCCCCCCCTTTTTCATATTTCTCTCATTCTCCCTTCCCCTCCCCCCCCCTTCCCCCTTTTCTCTCAGTTTTGCGGTCAATCACCCATTCCGCAAACCATGCACTATTGTCATCCTTTACTTACTAACCCATCAGCCCAAATTTTAACTATTAATTACAATTATGATACCGGATGTTTATATAGACTCCCCTGTGATTGGGCTGTCCTGGACCGCTGGTCGGTGCTGCTCTTCCATGTGAGACCTTAATCTTTGACAGGGCCCCTGCCATGCCTCGCCATTAGGGGTCGGCTTTTTCCCTATCTTTTCCAATAAAGTGGCTACTTGCACTGTTTTTTACAGTATACCTACTGAAAACAATCTTAATTGTTTGTGATCTTGATATATGTTTTTTTCTCTGTCTATATGTATTTTTTATTAGAACCTCTAGCTCCTGATGAAGCGTTCTTTGTCAACGTGAAACATGTAGAGCAATTGGAGAATACACCACTTTGGAATACCAGACCTGCAGTGCCCCTTCAATTTCCAACTCTCTAGGGGAAGTCTACCCTTTTCTTTTACCTGGAATATATTGCGCTGTTATGAGTATTAGAATTACTTAGGAGACTGCAGGATAGGACCCTCAATGGTGTTATTACAGATGTTGTATGTCTATATCTGATGTGTTTTTAAATGTCCATGTCTACTCCCCATGTTTTTTGTATGTTATGAATAAAATTCAACCTTTTTATATACCTTTTGTAGTCTATTACAATTGTGCCTTAAAAGTCCCATCTTTTTAGTCCTTTGATGCTCTTAAATACCACGTCCACAACCATCCCTCTGTCCAAGGTTTTATTTACCTCCTCATAAAAAGAAATCAAATTTGTTTGACAACTTCTGTCTTTCATGAATCAATGCTGTCTTTTGCTAAAAATAGTTTTTTCCAGCAAGAACTCGTCTATGTGGTCTTTTATTAAACTCTCCAGTACCTTCCTGACTATAGAATTTAAACTAAGAGGTCTGTAGTTACTTGGTAAAGACTTTTATCCATTTTTAAATAGGGCCACCACATTGGCCCTGTGCCAATTCATTGGTACCATTCCAGTCAAAATCAAGTCCCTAAACAATATAGTATAAGCATACTTGCAAAACTGTGTCTTGTGGCTTTCTCAATCAGTTTCCCAGCTGCTGTGTAGGCATAGTAGCTTCACCTATCTATGACCATTTGACTTGATCTCTGCTGGGTGTGCAGCTCAGAGGTTAATTGCTTTTCACACTTCCCGCTAACTATACCGTTATGCTTCCACTTTTGCATTAGGGACAGAACAACTCACTTAGGAATGCAATGTGGCTCATTTTAGTTTTTTCCCAGTGCTCACTCATTTGAATAACAGTTGTATTTGGTAAAGGAAGAAACAAGAGAAGAGAGGGAGGATTAGGGAAGCAATAGAACTGCACTGTTACCTGAATTCTCACAAAGAATGTAAAAAATTCCAATAGAGAAATTTTTTTCTGTAAATATCTTGCCCAACAAATTCTTAATTTCTGCTGTTACTCTCATAACAAAGAAATCTCAGCCACTGCACACCATACAAGCCCATCCAGTGGGTGGGACAAAACATGTTGTGGGCATGGCCTAGAAAAAGTTAGGCTGAGGCTGTTATCACTTATTACACACTAGGCTTGTATAGTGTGCGGTGGCTGAGATTTTTCTCTATTTTTTCTGTGAATTATATGTAGTCAGGGAAGACTCCTAGCCTGACCTGCACCCTCAGTGCAACACATTGAATGGGGGATGCTGGAGCTGAGACCCTAAAGTCTATTTGGGTCACCGTGAATATTCTCATAACACATTCATATAGTTCTCATCCCATTTGAAGGTGTCAGTTATTACAATTTCTAGAATGGAAAAAACAAAATATTGAATGCCAACCATTCTTAGAATGTAGATCTAACCTACATCCCTGTTACCTATACATATAATCAAATGTAGTACTGAAAATTCCATCATATATGAAAAAAAAATGAATGGAGTACACAAAAACATTGGACACTGACAGTTACAGAATACAGTAATATGACTTTAGCATAGTGTTTTCCAAAATGGGCCAGCTAGAAGCCATTGTAAAAATAAAACATGCAGGCACACTGACAACTTTAATGTTGTTGCAACAAAAAGACTTATATGGGGGTTTCAAGCTCACTTTAATGGTATTGAGTAGGTACATTAATGGGTGCCAGCTTTAATGTTATTCAAAACGCTTGTCAATTTCTAAATACATCCATTTGGTCAAGTGACATTGTATATTATTCTCCTTCTTTCCTCTCTCAGCAGCTACCTAAAATGGTAAGTAGGGAAATTAGTGAAGTGGCAGTAGAGTTGCGCTAGCACATACAGTAATCAGACTCTCACAGAAAACGAATAAACTACAACATGCAACAAAGGAACAGGCTGTGCTAGGGAACCGACTAGTCAATGTTTCTAGCAAGTTCAAAGACACATTACAAAGGAGTTAAAATAATTTATGGAGAATAAAAAAACACTGTATTTAAAATACTTCTTATTTTCTGTTCTGTAATTATGCAAATGTTTAAGTTGGTGACAGACAGGGTCTCGTCAATGTTTTTACAGCTTACATTTTTTTTTTTTAAACAATAGTATTTATTGAGTTTTGGGTTTACAGAAAGTAAGACAAAAATCAGGAACAACATTTAGCATTCGTCTATCGATATTTAAACTGTAATAAACAAAAATTTAGGAAAGGAGGACTTAATAAAAGAAAAAAAGAGGGGGGAAGGGGGGAGGGAAAAGGCAAGTAAAACCAAAGGGGGAGAATAACCACTCGCAGGGTAGTACTTTAACTTACAATTACATCATCTCAGCCTGGTTCGTAGGAACAATATCTTATACCAATGGCACTGTTTTCCTCCGCCCGTCACCCCCTTGGGAACTTACTGTGACTAGGCGGAGGTACAGTCCCTGGAATTCTATATTTATTTGTGCGCTTCTAGCGTTTTGGTTCCTGTTATCGTCTAAATCCTCGAACCAGACTAGGAAAAGAAGGTGGCATTGTGCATTATCTATATGAGAACTTTAGTAACTGTATAGAACTCAACTGTTAAGTTATAATATTACTATAGCATATGTACTACCCGGCTCGTATAATATTTTATACACCCAAGTGGGCTAAGTTCCAAATAAGTCATCAATCCGTTATAAAAAAACAGTCTTAGCAAAAAAAAAAAAACCTGAGGAAAGAAAGAGAGAAGAGGGATAGGAAGAAGAAGAAAAAGGGGAAAGTGAGGCAGTGGGAGGGGGTAAGGGGAGGGGAGGTGTTGTGGATGCGCTCCTGCACGCCGCGGACGCCAGACACGATCGGCATCCTACGTATTCGTAAGATACCTTATCCAGGGGTCCCATATTTTATTGAATCCATTAATCTTATCCTTCAAGATTGCCGTAAGGCGTTCATTTACCATTATCCATGACAGTTTGGTTTTTAGTAGGTAAAAGGGGACTGTGTGGGACCTCCAAGACTTGGCTATAGATATTCTGGCCGCCACAAATATAAATGTGATTAGTCTACGCATTGGCTTTGATGCCCCTTCCACTGGGCGCCCCAGCAGTGCGTGCAGAGGTGACTTAACTAGATTCACTTGTGTGAGGGAATATATAAGATTATACGTGCGTATCCAAAATCTCCTCACTTTGGGGCACGTCCACCAAGTGTGGAACATAGAGACATTTACGTTACATCCTCTGAAGCACTGGGGGGACGCCCCCAGAACGAAAGTTGCTATCCTCTCTGGGACCATGTACCATCGCATCATTACTTTATAGTTTGCCTCTATCACGGAGGTATTAACAAGCGACTTAGATGCATTCTGTATTATTTTGCTCCATTCTTCCATATCCAGCTCTATATCCATGTCTTGCTCCCATTTGTGCATATAGTACAGTTTAGGGGTAGATGATGTCAAGATATTATAGATCTGTGATATGTGATCAGTGTGCTTATCAAAATTCCTACAGAGGTTTTCCATTGGGGTGAATGTGGTGAGCTCAGAGGTGCGATTCAAGGTCGCCAAGAAATGCCTTATCTGGGTAAAGCGAAAAAGTTCAGAATTAGGAAAGTCATATTTCTCCTGTAATGTTGATTTCGACAAAGCACCCCTGTGGTCACAAAGATCTGCAATGCGCATTAAACCTTTATTGGTCCACCACAAAAAATTTTGGGGTTGGAGACCCGGAGTGAACAATGCATTTCCAAGTAGAGGGGCCAATGGGGTGTGTTGGGACTTAAACCCATGAGCTGTCAGCAGTCTGTCCCACAGATTCAGGGAGAACGACAAGCTCGGGCACATGATGACCGGCCTGTCCTTCGCCTTCATCCACATTAAATGGCTAATCTCACTGTCAGGGTATAGAGAGGATTCTATTGACATCCAAAGCGGTCTAGGCTGTTTTGTGTGGAATTTGATTAACTGGGACAGTTGTGCTGCTTGAAAGTATTTGAGTAAATCGGGCATTCCCAGGCCCCCTCTCAGCTTTGGTGTATATAGTGTACGCCTGTTCACTCTGGGTCTCTTATGTCCCCACACATAGTCCAACAATCTCCTCTGGAATGTTTGTAGATCTTTCCTTACTATTGCTATTAGGAGAGTTCTAAACAGGTATAACACCTTCGGTAAGACCGTCATTTTAATTGAGCACAGCCTTCCAAACCATGACGGAGGGTTATTCGACCATTTTTTGAGGTCATCTAGTATTTTCCGAAATAATGGGGGGTAGTTATGTTTGTACAGTGTGGTGAGTGTTGGAGTAAGGAAGATGCCCAGATATGGCATTGTCTCCTTCTGCCATTTAAAGGGATAGGATTGTTGCAAGGCATGTATTATGTGTGTTTGTAGAGAGACGTTAAGTGCCTGAGTTTTAGAGTGGTTCACTTTTAGTCCCGAGAATTCTGAGAAATGCCGCAATACAACCTGTAGATTGGGTAGGGAGGTGACCGGAGAGGAGAGAAGTAGTAAAATGTCGTCCGCAAACATTGCACATTTGTGCTCGCGGTCGCCACATCTCACTCCCAGTATATCCCGATGTTCCCGGATTTTAATGGCCAGTGGTTCCAGGGCTAAAATAAATAATAGGGGTGATAGGGGACATCCCTGTCTAGTTCCTCTAAGTATCTTTATGTTTTGGGATTTATATCCCTTAACTACTATATTTGCTGTGGGGTAGCTGTAAATTGTTTTAAGTGTGGTTAGGAAGTGAGGTCCAAACCCATATTTTCCCAAAATAAAAAAGAGATAGTCCCAGGAGATAGAATCAAACGCTTTGTGTAGGTCTAATGAGACCAATAGTGCTCCTCTCCGGCCCCCTCCGTCCCAACCCGAATTTAAGGCAGAGATTATATCAATAATGCGTCTAGTTTGGTCTGGTGCTTGTCTATTCGGGACAAATCCCGTCTGGTCAGGGTGAATATATTTCGATATGAACGAATTCATGCGAGTGGTTAATATCTTTGTCAATATTTTGAGGTCGACGTTAATCAGCGATATGGGGCGATAGTTCACGCAGTCTCCATGGTCTTTGTTCGGTTTAGGAATAACATGTATGAAGGCCTTGTTTTCATGGAGTGGTATCGAAGACCCCTTTCTTAGTGAATTGTAGAAAGCACAGAGACGCGGAGACAGAATTTCCGTATTGTTGCGGTAATATTGGCCTGAGAATCCATCTGGACCCAGAGATTTCAACGGATTCAGGGATTTAATAGCCGCCGCTACTTCGTTCACCGTAAACTCTGACTCCATCATCTCAGTGTGGTCATTGGACAGAGTTGGGAGTGGTAAGTCCCTCAAAAATTCTTCTACTTTGTTTGCGTTGAAGTCCGTAGGGGAGTTGTAGAGTTTAGAGTAAAATGTATAGAATTCCTGAAGTATAAGTTGGGGATTTTGTGTCACTTGTCCAGTCTGAAGTCTCAGTTTAGGGAGCGCTGGGTTGTAAGGCCTAGTGTTAAGTTTTCTTGCTAGTATTCTATTTGGTTTGTCCCCCATTGTGTAATAGCGGTGTTTGGCCCATCTGACATATTTTTCTGCTTTGGTTGTGAGACTCAAGTTTAACGCTGTTCTTGCTGTATCGATGTGGTTTCTAAGATCCATATGTGGGTTGGATTTTTGTTCATGTGTTAATCTATTTAACTCTTCTTCTTGTTGTTGAATTGTTTGTGTTCTTTCCCTTTTGACCTTGGTGGCTAGCTGTATAAATTTACCCCGTAGGGTAGCCTTATGGGCTGCCCATATTATCCCTGGGGGAGAGGTCGAAGGGGTGTTTTCTTGGAAGTATTGTTGTATAGCTATTTCGACCTCCTTGGCAATTATTGGATCGCTCAATAGGGATTCGTTCAATCGCCAGGAGGGCAGTTTTGACTTAGACCATAGGTCTAATAGATTCACTAGGACTGTAGAGTGGTCCGACCATGCGATTGGTACTATTTTAGTCGATGATATGTATGGGAGTAATGGAGATAGTGTGAATAGGTGGTCAATGCGGGAGTATGATTTATGCACATGTGAGTAAAATGTGTAGTCTCGTTCTGTAGGGTGGGCGTCTCTCCAGAGATCTATCAGGTCGTGGCTGTGGAGCAGGCGAGCTAAAGTACTGCTTTGTTTAGGGGTGTGTTTCAGGAGTGTCTTTCGGGGGTCCGATTTATCTAAAATTTGATCGAGGGAGGTGTTGCTGTCTCTGCCTATCATCACGTGACCAGTTAGGTGAGGTGTTATGACTTCCAGCATTGTATTGAAAAAGTTTATTTGTCCTACGTTGGGAGCGTAGTAAGAGAGAAAGGTGACCATACTATCATTGATCTTGCCAGCGACCATAATATAGCGGCCCTCCTTATCTCTTATCACATTGGAGGGGGTGAAGGGGACCCGCTTAGCAATGCATATGGCCACCCCTCTCTTTTTATCTGGTCCATTAGACAAGAAAACTGTCGAGTAATTAGCGTTTAGGTATTTTGGGGCTGAAGTTCGCGAAAGTGAGTCTCCTGTAAGAACAAGACATCTGCCCTCAATTTGTGGTATTGCTGAAAGGCCTTGGTCCGTTTAGTTGGGGAATTAAGACCTTGTGTGTTGTGCGTCAGTATGGTGTAGGTTGGTTGATTTCTAGAGGTCATGGTGGTTCGGAAGGCTGTACTCACGTTTTAGATGTTTCAAAGGGGTTGTCCGGAGAACTCCGGGATCGTCCTCTCGGGTTCTTACGTGGTGCAGGAGCGCATCCATGGAGTAGAAATGGGAGAAGGGAAAAGAGAAGACAGAGTTAGAAATATATGAAAACACAAATAATATAGTACTGTTTTTTGTTGTAACATTAAGTTAAACCTGTTGATTATACTGAAAACAGCATGGGGATTTACCGAAGGGAAAAAAAAGGGGATAAGTAAAAAATAATGGAAAGGCGCCAAAAGGGCACCTTCACACTGCATTGCAGTGTGGTTACAGGGGCCACAAGCCCCTGTGTAGTTGTTGTGAGGTTGTCTCTCTGCTTGCGGTGGAGACAAGTTCACTCTTAGTAGCATGTGGTTCACCTCCGGCACTATTTTCTAGCTTCAGGAGGGGGTGAGCTGGATCCACCCGCTATTTGATTGAGAAAATTGACAACTTGGGCCAAACAGGATAACTCAGGGGGGGGGAGGGAAGGGAGTGGAGCGGAGGCAATTCTGCTGGTAAAAGCAGAATTCCCTCTTAGGGGCCTGAGGCATCATAACTTATAACCTGAAACAGTGTAAACTTTTAAGTCTTTGTAAAACTGGAACAGCTTCAACGGGGACGGTGTCAGCAGGATCAGTCAGATACTTGCATCTGGGTCTTCAAGAGAAGGTCTTGGACCATCGTTGGAATACTCGGTCACGAGTATCGAAGTTGTGTGCTGCTTCTTGGGTAGAATTCAGGTGACTGGCGGAGATTTCCTGGCTCTGGAGCTTCCCTGTTGGGACCACAGGGGGGAAATTGGTCGGCCCTCATCGAACAGGACACTGGATCTCTGTGGTTCCATTTGTAGAAGGCCCAGGTCTTGGAGCAGGGCCTCGCCGGACTGGAAAGAAGTGAATGAATGGGATTTGCCTTTGTAGAAGAATGACAGTCAGAATGGAAATGACCACCGGTATTTGATCTGTCGGTTGATGAGTTGATTGTGTAGTGGCTTTAGAGCTCTCCTCTTCTGAATCGTTACCTGGGCTATGTCCGCAAAAATCTGGACCGGATGACCTGAGACAGTTATATCTCCCTGGTTTCTCGCCTCCAGCATGATTCTTTCTTTGATACGGTAAAAGTGAGGCTTGACTATCACGTCATGTGGTAGTCCATCCTGTCTTGGAGCTGTCAGGGCTCGGTGCACCTTGTCCAGTTCTAATTGGTGGGGAGAAATGTCCGGTATCAGTTGTTTCATTAGATTATGGATCGAATCTTCCAGGTCTAGTTCTGATTCTGGGAGGCCTCGCACACGGAAGTTATACCTCCTAGATCTGTTTTCCAGGTCTTCAGTTTTGGTTTACCCGTTTTACTGTCCCATCCATTTTGGATTCGTGTCCAGTCTCTCCCCTATATTTTGGAAGTCATCCTTCATACCCGTAGTGATGATGTTACATGCTTTGGATAGTTCCTGCTGCAGGAATGCTGAGAATCTAGCAAGGAGAACTGTGTCTCCTGAATATCCAGTTGCAAGGGCAGGTTGCTGTGAAGGAGGCCCACTGTTTTGACTCATGGCTATTTCATGGCCATTTCATGGCTATTTCAGCCAGTTCAGCCATTTGTGGAGGAGGCAGGGGAATCTGTAAATAATAATGGCCTGTCCGAGGAGCCCTATAGTGGGGACATCTGTGGGTGTTCGCTCTGTGGGAAGAAAGGTCCCTCCTGGGACTGGGAAGAGAAGGGGTCCCTGTGCACCTCTGCTAGAAATGTGATTGCAGGACGATTAGGTTCCTTCTGCTGTATCTGTGTCTGACATCTCTCATGTGTGTAATCTCCCATGTCAGGCGCCATCTTAGGCAGGGGGGGCCGCTGCTGTAGCTGGGGACTAACCTTCTCAGGTGCAGTTAGCTGCTGTGACGGCTGCTGGGTCTCCCAGTTCTGCTGCTGGGCTTGAGTATTGTGGCCCTCAGAACAACCTCTTCCCTGTTGTGTGGAGGGCTGCGGGGTCCGCCGCTGTGCTGAGGCTCCGCCGCGTGTAGTGTCTCCCTTCCCGGTGCCATCTTGGGAGAGGGAGACTGCTGGGCCTTAGAAGCGCCGGTATTCCTGAGGTGCTGTGGGGGGTTTCGGTTGTTTCCCGGTCCCCTCCGCTGCATCATACGCTCCCAGACACCTGGATACAGGTTCGGTGGTGGTCCGCTCATCCCCTATAGCTTTCTATTGAGCTGTTCTGGCCGGAGGTGTGCGGAGCGGAGTCAGTGCATGTCCGACCTCGGCGCCACGCGCACGCGCACACAGCTTACATTTTTTAAACATTACATCTCCTGTATGTGAGTTGTGTTCACACTTGCTTATCATCCTTAAACTGTTATTATATTTACAATAGGATATCTGATTTCCCTCATGTAATGAATCTTCCCAGACAGCAAGGATAACTTGCCACGAATTTGTGCAAGGTCGAATTATAGGTCTGTTAACTTGCTGCATGTTTTTACTGACAAATTGTACACTTGCAGAGCACTTAAAGCTCCAGTTGACATTTTTCCAATTTGTAGCAAATTTGCGTGGCAAGTCTCTAGTAAGAGCAAAGTTGCAGTGGTGAGTCTACAGCAAGAGCTCTGCTAGTCTACAGCATGGAAATTCAGCCACAGTGACCCCTGTAGTGGGATGACTATTGTACAACATAACTGAACCAGAACTTGCAGCAGACTTGCAGAATGTTTCCAAAGAAAGTAGCTCTGGAATCATGCAATGTGGACTTGCTGCAATTGTTCAACAAACCTGTGAAGCCTGGCAAGTCTAGCAAGCCATTTTCAAACTTGCAGCACACTTCCTTGCTATATGGGTTTAAAAGCTATCTTAAATGTTAAAATTAGTTAATTTTGGATCAGAAGAAACTTTGACTTACGATTTTTGTTCAGCTTGAATATTTGGATGCAGGTTGTACTAAATAGTGCAGGAATTTAATTAATCGTAGATCATGAATTGTATGACTCTCTGCTGACTGAAACATTCTGTTTGCATTATTTCAGGTAAATTCTACATTTGCAAATCACCCATTTAGCAAATCATTGTATGGATCATATTTTGCCCAATTCTTCTTTACCTTTGGAAATAATTATTTTCTATTTTCAGTGGTGTCATGTTTTCTGTTATACACATTGTTGCACACTTACATTTTATAAATATGTTGTTTGCATTGTTTTTTTCATTAAAAAACAAACATTAAAAACATATGAAACCTCCCACAAGTATGACTTTACATATCAGTTTTAATGGAATCATACATTTTCTTGAGATTGTTAAAAGTAATTATTATGTTGTAAAATTATCTGATGAAGCAAACCTGGCATGGAGGAAACTCTTGAACTCATACTGTAGTGGTTTCAAGAACAAATATCAGCTTGCACTCTGCAGAAAACTATGATTTATGTATAAAATGGATGTTTGCCTCAGGACAAAAGACACAGTAACTATCTGATAAAAAGTCAGTGAGGTACAAAATCTTGTCATCTGAAATTATATGTTAGTGCTATGAAATGTCATACTACCTTCCCTATGTCCCTGCTTTCATAACTGACGTTATATTTCATTTACCAGTTGAAAGGCATATCTTCTTTAGTTCCTTGCAATCTAGATTAATTATTCAGATTAAAAGAAAATGTAGATTTAAGGGGAACCTGTCAGGGTGTTTTTTATCCTGAACAACCAAGGTTCTCATCATGTGCTGGACGCACTCTTTTTCATCTCTTAAAAGCAATGCTAATGGTTAGTACTGCAGTCATGTACTGTTCTGCCTCAGAACTTAAAAAGTACATGACTTTTGTTAAGAAAAATATTCTCCTCTGATTGATCAATGTACATGCTGCAGAGTCCTACTTGTTTTCTCTCTGAAGTAACAGCTCTTTGTTTTTATATGTCTTTTGGATACTTATTCTGAAGGGTATTGATTGTTTTATCAGCTGATGCACTTGCATGGTTCTAATGAGGAGAGTGGCAGGGTTTGCATTACTTTAAAAGGGATTAACCCTTTAGGAGCATCTCACAAATACTAACATTTTTCTTGCAGAGGATGCCTAAAATCTGACATATACCTTAGTTTAGACCCGTGTTAATTGTGACATCAAATTTCAATTCAGTTTTAGTTTTAGTCTTTTGACTAAAATGCCATTTTAGTTTTAGTCATATTTCAGTCATCTGAATTGTTTTAATTTTAGTTGTATTTTAATCTCCAGTGCATTTTAGTCGACTAACATCTAATGGGTTTAGTTAAATTGTAATGCATTATTTAAGCATTTCTCTAGCGTTGCCAATCTCATTATGTACTCCTGGAGTAAAAATCTAATAACATGTTTTTATGTATGGTATTAAGGTTTGAACGAGCACTACAGACACAGACTTAGCCATTGTGATATATAACATCTTTGTTTATAAAACTTTGTTTTATTCATAAACAAAAATATTGCTTTTTGATTTTTAAATAATAAAAAAAAACTGTAAACTCTATTGGCTGTAATGCCACTGCACATATTACCGTAATATATTACCAGCATTTAATATTGAGAAAAAAAATAAAAAAATACTTTTTCTTTTTTTTCTTTCGGCAGTTTAGTAGATGTCCCCTACTTATTCTTATGTGGTAGCAGTGACAGCTGGTGCTCAAAATTTTTAGGGGGCGCAAAAAAACTGAAAAATTAAACTGCTAGTAATGCAGGGCTGTAAATAGCCATTTATCAAGTGATTATGTATCATTACTGCTGGATAAAAGTGAGGCTGCATATGATGTGCCCATCATATGCAGCCTCAATGTTCCCATCATGTGCAGAATCACTGTGCCCATCATATGCAACATCACTGTGCCCGTCAATTGCAGCTTCACTGTGCCCGTCAATTGCAGCCTCACTGTGCCCATCAATTGCAGCCTCACTGTGCCCGTCAATTGCAGCCTCACTGTGCCCATTAAATGCAGCCTCACCGTGCCCATTAATTGCAGCCTCACTGTGCTCGACAAATGCAGCCTCACTGTGCCCATCAATTGCAGCCTCACTGTGCCCAACAAATGCAGCCTCACTCTGCCCATCAATTGCAGCCTCACTGTGCCCATCAAATGCAGCCTCACTGTGCCTGTCAAATGCAGCCTCACTGTGCACATCAATTGCAGCCTCACTGTGCAAGTCAATTGCAGCCTCACTGTGCCTGTCAAATGCACCCTCACTGTAACCATCAATTGCAGCCTCACTGTAAACATCAATTTCAGCCTCACTGTTCCAATCAAATGCAGCCTCACTGTGCCCATCAAATCTAGCCTCACTGTGCCCATCAAATGCAGCCTCACTGTGCACATCAATTGCAGCCTCACTGTGCCCATCAATTGCAGCCTCACTGTGCCCATCAAATGCAGCCTCACTGTGCCCATCAAATGCAGCCTCACTGTGCACATGAATTGCAGCCTCCATGTGCCTATCAAATGCAGCCTCACTGTGCCCGTCAAATGCAACCTCACTGTACCCATCAATTTCAGCCTCACTGTGCCAATTAATTGCAGCCTCACTGTGCAAGCCAATTGCAGCCTCACTGTGCAAGTCAATTGCAGCCTCGCTGTGCCTGTCAAATGCAGCCTCACTGTGCCCATTAATTGCAGCCTCACTGTTCCCATCAATTGCAGCCTCACTGTGCCCATCAAATGCAGCCTCACTGTGACCATCAAATGCAGCCTCACTGTGCACATGAATTGCAGCCTCACTGTGCAAGTCAATTTTTGCCTCACTGTGCCCATCAAATTCAGCCTCACTGTGCCAATCAAATGCAGCCTCACTTTGCCTGTCAATTGCAGCCTCACTGTGTCCATCAAATGCAGCCTCACTGTGCACATCAAATGCAGCCTCACTGTGCAAGTCAATTTCAGCCTCACTGTGCCCATAAAATTCAGCCTCACTGTGCCAATCAAATGCAGCCTCACTTTGCCTGTCAATTGCAGCCTCACTGTGCCTGTCAAATGCAGCCTCACTGTGCACATCAATTGCAGCCTCACTGTGCAAGTCAATTGCAGCCTCACTGTGCCTGTCAAATGCAGCCTCACTGTACCCATCAATTGCAGCCTCACTGTGCCCATCAATTTCAGCCTCACAGTTCCAATCAAATGCAGCCTCACTGTGCCCATCAAATCTAGCCTCACTGTGCCCATCAAATGCAGCCTCACTGTGCACATTAATTGCAGCCTCACTGTGCCCATCAATTGCAGCCTCACTGTGCCCATCAAATGCAGCCTCACTGTGCACATGAATTGCAGCCTCCATGTGCCTATCAAATGCAGCCTCACTGTGCCCGTCAAATGCAACCTCACTGTACCCATCAATTTCAGCCTCACTGTGCCAATTAATTGCAGCCTCACTGTGCAAGCCAATTGCAGCCTCACTGTGCAAGTCAATTGCAGCCTCGCTGTGCCTGTCAAATGCAGCCTCACTGTGCCCATTAATTGCAGCCTCACTGTTCCCATCAATTGCAGCCTCACTGTGCCCATCAAATGCAGCCTCACTGTGACCATCAAATGCAGCCTCACTGTGCACATGAATTGCAGCCTCACTGTGCAAGTCAATTTTAGCCTCACTGTGCCCATCAAATTCAGCCTCACTGTGCCAATCAAATGCAGCCTCACTTTGCCTGTCAATTGCAGCCTCACTGTGCCCATCAAATGCAGCCTCACTGTGCACATCAAATGCAGCCTCACTGTGCAAGTCAATTTCAGCCTCACTGTGCCCATCAAATTCAGCCTCACTGTGCCAATCAAATGCAGCCTCACTTTGCCTGTCAATTGCAGCCTCACTGTGCCTGTCAAATGCAGCCTCACTGTGCACATCAATTGCAGCCTCACTGTGCAAGTCAATTGCAGCCTCACTGTGCCTGTCAAATGCAGCCTCACTGTATCCATCAATTGCAGCCTCACTGTGCCCATCAATTTCAGCCTCACAGTTCCAATCAAATGCAGCCTCACTGTGCCCATCAAATCTAGCCTCACTGTGCCCATCAAATGCAGCCTTACTGTGCACATTAATTGCAGCCTCACTGTGCCCATCAATTGCAGTCTCACTGTGCCCATCAAATGCAGCCTCACTGTGCCCATCAAATGCAGCCTCACTGTGCACATCAGTTGCAGCCTCCATGTGCCTATCAATGCAGCCTCACTGTGCCCGTCAAATGCAGCCTCACTGTACCCATCAATTTCAGCCTCAATGTGCCAATTAATTGCAGCCTCACTGTGCAAGCCAATTGCAGCCTCACTGTGCAAGCCAATTGCAGCCTCACTGTGCAAGTCAATTGCAGCCTCGCTGTGCCTGTCAAATGCAACCTCACTGTGCCCATTAACTGCAGCCTCACTGTTCCCATCAATTGCAGCCTCACTGTGCCCATCAATTGCAGCCTCACTGTGCCCATCAAATGCAGCCTTACTGTGCACATCAATTGCAGCCTCACTCTGCAAGTCAATTTCAGCCTCACTGTGCCCATCAAATTCAGCCTCACTGTGCCAATCAAATGCAGCCTCACTTTGCCTGTCAATTGCAGCCTCACTGTGCCCGTCAAATGCAGCCTCACTGTGCCCATCATATGCAGACCCACAATGACCCAGCCATGTTCATTGCACAGACTTGCAGGCTAGCTGTGGTGCACCCTATTCATGGTGACATGCAATTTCATTGTTGCCATTGAACAGCACTGAGTGGCTGCATCTCTTTTCAGGTGGGGAGGTCGAGGGTGGTAAAACTTCAGCTCAACCTCCTGCTTGTACTGCCTCTTCCAGCTGTGTGAATAAGCCATTAAGGCCTTTACAAGTATGGTCTCAGATCTGGGCATTCCTCTCTAGGGGTCCACATACTGACTGTCTGACTGACACCCTTTCCATCCCAGATTACTTTATATCTCTTTTACCCATTAAGCAGCTCCTCAGCAAATGCGGCCAGTGTAAATCCGCATAGGAGCCAAAATAGAAAAAAATGTCCCTCTAGTTACAGTCTCCTCGGCTCTCCCGATGAACTGATGCCCCCCCAGCCCAGGGGTCCCCCCTTATCAGCAGCCCTGGATAGAGCACTGGATGGATGGCCAGTTTGCCACCTACCTGTATGCAGGCTGGACAGCGATCGCCCTGGGCACTCCACTGTCCAATCTGTGTGTTCTCTGGGCTAAATAGCAGCAGAACGGGAGGTGTACAGGATTGTCTGATGGCCGGCAAGCCCACTCAGAGAGGCTCAATCCTTGTGTTCCACCACCATGGGACCGGGAAAAGTTAACCAGTGAGACTGAAAGTGAAGCGGTTCAGCTAAAAGTACCGCCCAATGTTCTCCACGGCTCCGCCAATCACAAAGAATAATTGTATAGTGGGAGTGTTGGGGCGCACGGCTTTGCGCCCTGAGGAAATGCTAAAGGAAGCCAATCAAGTTTCCCAGCTGCAATCACATGATTGCAGAAACGTCATGCTTCCCTTCTAGCTTTGAGGGGGCGGCGCCCCTGCACCCCCTATTGACGGGCCGCCACTGTGTGGTAGTGCAATAGTGCAGTACATGTTTAAACTTTAATGTGCTATTATTATAGGCTGGGGGTGGAATTGTGTTGCCAATTTAGAAAAGGCCAGCAGAGGGTGCCAAAGAGATAGTGTGAATGGATGTAATGTGTGGAACTTAATAGGAAAGGGAAAGGATTGATGGGAGCTTGCATCTCTCAGCCCAAAAAGCTTTTAGATATAGTCAGGGGGCTGGGGTTTTTAACAGACAGGCGAAGCTCCAAGGAAAGCAGAAGTTCAGGTGGGTAAACCCTCACAATTTCAGTACATTTTCATTTGTTCAAAAAATTGGTACTAATTTTCATCATAGTTTTTATCATTAGACTTAATTCGAATTTGACTTTCCTTTATTTTTTTCACTGAAATTATGCAGCTGACGAAAATGATGAAGAAAATATTTTCATCAATGAAATTAACACTGGTTCAGACTTCTGAGAAAAACAGTGAGCCAATCACACAAGCAGAAAGCAAAATTTCTAGGGGCACTCCATTCACCATTTGTGTACAACCCACCAAGTTGCCATATTGCATTGAATTTTACAGAAAATTACAGAGCTGCAGATTAAAAAGCAAAGGTAATGCTTATCGCAATTGTATATTCTATGTTCTTTTTTTTTCTTATTTGCCGTTTTTTTTACCATGAATGTGGAGCTACCCTATAAAGCTGTACTTTGGGACCCAGGAAACGTTGCACTTATAACTATCTGCCCCCATGCACATAAAAAAAAACAATATTTTTTTTAAATTTAACTTTTCTTTTTAAAGTTGTGCAATCTACCCTCTTTGTGATGTTATTCTAGTATGTCCAAGCACTTGGAAAAAGATCTATAGAGGTATTGAAAATTAAATAGCGTTTACTCCTTTATCAAAGTTGAGAATGTTTACTCAAAGAGTGAAGATTCAATTCAATTATCCAATCATGTAAAAAGCAAACCCTTGTTTATTTTTTTCAATTGCACATGATTGGATAATTGAAGTGAATCTTGTTTTTTTTTATATATATATAACTTTCTTTATGAAAACTTGCAATAAAGAATTACAAACAATATTAAATCATAAAGTATAACAAGGGGAGTATGAGAGAGACACCATGGGTTGATTTACTGAAACTGGGAAGTGTAAAATGTTAGTGCAGATGTGAATGGTAGCTTCTAAATTCAGCTTGTTCAATTAAAGGGATTGTAAAGGCGTGTGTTTTTTCACTTTAATGCATCTTATGCATTAAGGTGAAAAAACACCTTGCTGTGTCCGGCCCCCCAGCCCCCCCGTTTTACTTACCTGTGCCCTGAAATTCCATGGGCGTGATCCTGCATCGCTCTCTCCATGACTTCTCGGCTCTTCATTGGATAGATTGATAGCAGCGCAGCCATTGGCTCCCGCTGCTGTCAATCACTCGGTGGCTATGGACGCCGAGTGTATGACACGGGAGGGCACCCGCAAGATAAACCCCTCGGGAGAGAGCTCCACAAAGGGCGTTATCTATTGCGGGGAGGAGCCATGAGAGCCACTGTGGGACCCCAGAACAGGTGGATCGGGGCCACTCTGTGCAAAATGAACTGCACAGTGGAGGTAAGTATGACATGTTTGTTATTTAAAAAAAAAAAAAAACTGAACCTTTAGTGTCACTTTAAGCTCTGACAAAAAACTGGAAGCTGATTTGTTTCTATGCAGAGCTGCATAGAATTTGACATAGATTTTGACTCTCCAGTTAGTAAACTAACCCCAATATGTTCATAGATAAGCACATAACACAAAATAGATGAACATGTATAGTGTTCAAAGAAAACTTATATATATATATATATATATATATATATTAGCCCAATATAGCTCAATATTGAGTGTATGCCCTGAACATTTTTAGCAAGGATGTGGTAGAACCCCCAATTAGAAATAAGTGATGGACTGATCTATTATGCAAAGATTCTGATAGCCATACCCATCAGAAACAAATGTTATTGTGCTTATCCATGAAATTAGAAGAGGTAAGTGTTTCTTTAAAGAATTTCAATGGAAGTTACAGAGAGAAACAAGTAACTAGGGAGTGGAACTAGAGATAGGTGAAATAGAACCAGATATAAGAAGAACCAAAGAGGAAAAAAAAGATAGAGGTAGAAGGTGGGGTGGGGAGGAGGAAGGTGTGTTTGGTAGGAGGAGAAAAGGGAATAGATGGGGGAGGGAGGAATGAACAGTGAAGGAAGGGGAAGATCGCAGGAATTAAATATGATACAATTTCACAAATGTTTATGGTATTGTAAAGCCATAGGAAAAAGATGAAGCAAGTTATGATAAATATTATCTATAGTGGGTTGAAAGTGTCCAGGTCTGCTTAGAATCATTTATGCTATGCAATCTACCATATTTTTCTATTCATTAACTGTTGGAAGTGTATGGGATTTATAGTGCACCGGAATGTGAAAATTCATTAAACAAGCGTTTTTCTTGTTCCTGGTAGACACTGATGTTGCATAAAAGAAGATTATTCCCCAGCTCTAAGGGGTGAATGTCCCCTGTTATCTGTGTTTTACGCAGATTGATCTGACTCCAGAATGGTTGTATGGTCCACCAGATCTGAAAAACTGTACCCCTCTCTGAACCACAATGTTAACGCTTCTTGGGAGGCTCCAAAAAATCTGATGGGGTCATTCCAATGTTTGATACCACCAGGACAGCAGCCTATAAGCTTATTCTTGCATCAATGAACTCACTATTCATTTATGCATCAATAGTTACATACAATAGTAACATAGTTAATCTGGTTGAAAAAAGTCCATCTAGTTCAACCAACAGAGAAAAAAAAAAACCTCCATATACACAATCCTATACCCACAGTTGATCCAAAGGAAGACAAAAAAAACAATATAATATGATCCAATTTGCTCCAGCGGGGGGGGATTCCTTCCTGATCTCCCAAGAGGCAAATGGATATTCCCTGGATCAACTTTACCTATAAATATTAGCATACAGTTATAGAATGTGTATTTAGGGAAGAATCCAAAAAAATAATCTAAAAAAAAAAAAATCCAAAAAAATATCCAAAAATCCAAAAAAATAATCTACTGAGCTAGCCAGAACCAGCTCTTCAGGAGTCTTCCACAACTCTTACTGCTATGAAATCTTTCTATATTCAGAGATGAAATGTATGGTTTAGGAGATATTCACCTTGCATGCAGATGCTGATGTCAGCGGCGCATGCGGTTTGAAGGTTTGGCGGATGCTGCCGGAAAATCAGAGATCCTTGCCAGAAAGAGGACTCCCGAGCGGATGTCATTGCGGCTTCGGCCACTCACAGCACCGGAGCCATGAACCCGGAAGAAATGCAGAGGGAACATGTCAGCTCCCTCAGCGGTGACCAGGAGGTGATTCCGGCGCTTCGTTCCAAGGTAAGTATTTCATAATGAGCTAGGAGGCGGTGCATACTAACTCATTATGCCTTTGCCTTACAGATTTTTTTTTTGCAGGTAAATAACTGCTTTAAGCTTATGATCTACCAGAGCACCCAGATACTTCTCCATCATTGATTCCCCCAGTTGTACTCCCCCTAGTATGTATGATTTTGTCAGGATCATTTAGTGCTCCTGTTCCTCATTCCAGCTTCCGGGGTTTTGGCTATGGCACTCTCCTTGTCTGTCTGTCCATCTGCAGGCTGATTGATGTGGTCAGTCTCTGGGTAGAAACACAAACCTGTTATAAGCCAGCCAAACCCAAATTTGAATGCTTGTGACAGAGAGTGATACGTGTGTTGTTCCTGATCAAGCTCCCTGTCTGTCTGCCCTACTCTGCTTGTTTGGATTTCCATGTGTATGACTTTGGACCGGTATTTTGACTATTCCCTGAACTCAGCCTGCCTTTTACCTAGACTGTCATAGAACTACACTATTTGTCTGCTAGCCGCAAGTATCTGTTTGCTTTGCTCAGTTCACATCTTCCCTTGCGTGGTGGCCAGGCACTATAGCATTGTGTATAAGTCCTGGGGGCAATCGAGTACCAGTTGCCTGCTTGCTTTATGAAAAGGTGCTGCTATAGGTGAAGAAACACAGTAGCCAGCTATAGTGTCTGACTACCTGCGTTGGGGGTAGACGTAATACATTTGTAAAACTGAAAAACACCCTGTGGATGAATAGTGGCGCTATATGCCTAATAAATATAATAAAGAGACCAATCAATACACTCTTGCTAAAGAGTGAAAAACTGGTCTTATAGGGTCCAGTCTACCTATAACCATATAATAGACTAGTGTATAAAGTGATGAACCACAATACACTTCCCTAGTGTGGTGTAACCTCCACTTGGGACACTGTAAACCTAAAGTGCTATAAATGTATGTACAGCAAATTGTCAGAAATAAATAACATTAAATAATGCATTTCAAACAGTGACAATCATTGACATGGTGAAAAAATGATCCACCTTAGTGAATAGGCTTCAACATATTCTAAAGACGAAAAGCCAGATAAAAACAAAAAATATTGGTGATGAGTCCACAATGTATTCGTGCCAAACAATGAAAAAGAGAAGAGATTCCAAAAAGTGAGTGTCTCTATTTCATAATCCTGTGCCGCGCTGTCCACCACACCTCAGTGACATATATCCACTCCCTTACGGATGGCAAACTCACCAGCTGTTGAGGCCTTATACTCGCGTGTTTGGCTGGACAAGGCTTTAACCCACTATCATGGGGGTTACCATGTGAGCACAATCATCCACTGCTCAATGTGCCAAGCACCATTCATGGGATGAAGGTTCCACATAAAGAATAAAAAAATTGCTCCAGATGGTGTATTAACGTTTTAAAAGATTTAATTACAAAGTGAAACTGAAAACCAGGGGCGTGGCTATGCGGCAATCCCTTACTAACATTTGAGTGAGGAGAGTCGGCGGAGTGAGCGGAGTTCGTTTGTGAGCAGCCAGGAAGCGCCAGCAGAGAACCGGTGAGGTGACCCGCAGGTTTTCAGGCTCCACACTCCCTGGGTCCGCCATGACCGTTTAGTGGTTATAGTGTCTCTCAAGTTTCGCTGCATGTGTTACTTCATCATCCTGTTTGCTGTGAAGTGTTGTGACTACATTTACCTGCCTGCTGTGATTTGCTGGGGAGTTATCATGCCCTTTATTTTTATGGATCATGTGAGTGTATTGGTTTTAGTTTCAGTTTGTAATTAAATCTTTTAAAATGTTAATACACTATCTGGAGCAATTTTTTTATTCTTTATGTGGAACCTTCATCCCATGAATGGTGTTCGGCACATTGAGCAGTGGATGACTGTGCTCACATGGTAACCCCCAAGATAGTGGGTTAAAGCCTTGTCCGGCCAAACATGCGAGTGTAAGGCCTCAACAGCTGGTGAGTTTGCCATCCGTAAGGGAGTGGATATATGTCACTGAGGTGTGGTGGACAGCACGGCACAGGATTATGAAATAGAGACACTCGCTTTTTGGAATCTCTTCTCTTTTTCGTTGTTTGGCACGAATACATTGTGGACTCATCACCAATATTTTTTGTTTTTATCTGGCTTTTCGTCTTTAGAATATGTTGAAGCCTATTCACTAAGGTGGATCATTTTTTCACCATGTCAATGATTGTCACTGTTTGAAATGCATTATTTAATGTTATTTATTTCTGACAATTTGCTGTACATACATTTATAGCACTTTAGGTTTACAGTGTCCCAAGTGGAGGTTACACCACACTAGGGAAGTGTATTGTGGTTCATCACTTTATACACTAGACTATTATATGGTTATAGGTAGACTGGACCCTATAAGACCAGTTTTTCACTCTTTAGCAAGAGTGTATTGATTGGTCTCTTTATTATATTTATTAGGCATATAGCGCCACTATTCATCCACAGGGTGTTTTTCAGTGGCAGCTCACAGGTGTTTTTGATTATCCTAGGCGCAGTGGTGGAAGGACAGGTGTGGGCACCAATTTATATTTTCTCCTGGTCATCCTCAGTTTTCAGTAATACATTTGTACATACGTTTAACCCCCCAATTGCATAACTTTACCTTTATCAACATTAAACCTCATTTGCCACATAGTTGTTAAATTAAACAGTGCATTGAGGTCGGCTTGTAAGTTGGAGACATCCTGTAGTGATGTTATTCAATAGCATTACTATCAGCCCTTCCCCGATTGCCAAGGTTCTAGGTGTAACCCTGGACTCTGAACTGTCCTTTCGGCCCCAGATCCAAACACTTTCCAAATCTTGACATCTCAACCTCTGCAACATCTCCAAAATACACCCCTTCCTAACCAATGACACCACAAAATTCCTAGTTCACTCCCTGGTCATCTCCCGCCTCGACTACTGCAACTCCCTCCTCACCAGATTACCTTTACATAGGCTACCCCCCTTCAGTCCATCATGAATGCTGCTGCCAGACTCATCCACCTTACCAACCGCTCAGTGTCTGCTACCCCTCTCTGTCGATCCCTCCACTGGCTTCCACTTCCCCAACAAATTCAATTCTAATAAAGACTTACAAAGCCCCCACCTACATCATGAACCTAGTCTCAAAACACCAACCTACTTGTTCCCTTTGTTTCTCTCTAGTTCTCTCGTCACCTCCTCCCATGCTCACCTCCAGGACTTTTCCCAAGCCTCTCCCATCCTCTGGAACTCCCTACCCCAATCTGTCTGACTATCTCCTACTCTGCTTGCTTTTAGACAATCCCTAAAAACCCTTCTCTTCAAGGAAGTTTATCCGGCCCCCTCCTAACAACTGTACTTTTACTTTCTCCATCAGATCATCCCTCACAGTTATTACCTTTTGTATCACTTGACCCTCCCTCCTAGATTATAAGTTCTAACAAGCAGGGCACTCTGATTCCCCCTGTATTGAATTGTATTGTAACTGTACTGTCTGCCCTCATGTTGTAAAACGTTGCACAAACTGTATAAATCCTGTATAATAATAAAAATAATAATAATAATAATGCATAGCTTGGTGTCATCTACACAGACTGAAATGTTACTTTTAATCCCAGACTCTAAATAATTTATAAATATATTAAAAAATAAGGGCCCCAACATTGAACCTTGGGGTACACCACTGAAAACCATAGATCATTTAGAGAAAGAATCATTAACCACTACTTTCTGAATATGGTCTTTTAGACAGTTTTCTATCCATTTACAAACTGATTTTTTTAAGTCTGTAGACCTTACTTACACATTAGCCATATGTGGGGAACTATGTTAAATGCTTTTGCAAAATCCAAGTATACTGTATCCACAGCTACCTATTTTGTTGGAGGCTTTGCTTACCTCCTCATAAATATAAATCAGCATTGCTTGACAACATCTGTCTTTCATGAATCCATGCTGTCTATTGCTTGAAATATTTCTTTCTAGAAAAAAATAAATCTATGTGATCTTTTGTTAAACTATCCAGTATCTTCCCAACTATAGAAGTTAAACTAACAGGCCTATAGGCACCACATTGGCCTTATGCCAATCCAGAAAAGGGGTACAACATTGGGGTACCACAATTATCAGAGATTAGATATGCCAGGAATATACTTTAGAGATCACATGCAACAGAGTGAACTTTTACACATATGAGTAAGGTCACCAAGAAAAGTTTTTGTCTGCTTATGATTCATAATAAACTCCTGCAGTTGATGGCAGGACCAAGTGGGGATAGGGTGCATGTCGATAAACAGGTTCATAAATAATATACTGTATCTTGCTGTCTGTGAAGTCTTTGACTCTCAGTGCACCACCTGCACTCTAAATCTTAAAAAAAATGGCAATTGGCCTTGTGGGAGATTAGGGTTTCCATTACTTGGAGTCAGGTGACACAATGATTTCATTAGGCCATTCTTCACTGCAATTTTATAAAAATATTTTTAAAATAAAATGTTAAAAAGCAGACTTGAGCACGGATGTTGAAATATGCGGCAATTTAGGAAACAGTGATCACAGGTCAGTTAGTTTCAGTATAAATCACACTAACAGGAAACATAAGGGGAATACGAAGACAGTGAATTTCAAAAGAGCCAACTTCCTTAAACTACTGTACAAGCCTTGCTAGAAGATACAAATTGGGATACAATCTTAGGAACAAAGAACACAGAGGGGAAATGGGTATGTTTTAAGAGCATATTAAATAAGGGCATTAGCCAGTGCATCCCAATGAGAAATAGATTTAAAAGAGCTAATAAAAGTCCTGGGTGGCTTAACTACAAAGTAAAAATGCAAATAAAAGCAAAGGAAAAGGCCTTCAAAAAATACAAGGCTGAGGGATCATCATCAGCATTCCAACTTTACAAAGAATGCAACAAGCAATGTAAAGGTGCAATCAGGGCGACTAAGATAGAACACGAAAGGCACATAGCGGAGGAGAGTAAGAAAAATCGCAAGATCATATTGGTCCTATAAAAAATGATGGGAATCTGGTTACTAAGAATGGAGAGATGGTGAAGGTATTGGATTTATTTTTCTCCTCAGTCTTCATGAGGGAATTGGGGGGCTTCAGTAACCAAAACTGCAATGTTTTTCCTTATGACATGTCACAGGAAGCACCCTCATGGTTAACAGAGGACAGAATTAGAAATAGACTTGAAAAAAACGTATCATTAATAAGTTATCGGGAACAGATGGGTTGCACCCAAGGGTCCTTAAGGAACTCAGTCAAGTAATTGCCAGACCGTTGTTCCTAATTTTTACGAACAGTCTAATGGCTGGAATGGTACCAGCTGATTGGAAAAAAAGCCAATGTAGCACCAATATTTAAAAAAGAGCCAAGATACATTCCTGGGAATTACAGACCAGTTAGCCTAACATCAATAGTATGCAAGTTCTTGGAGAGGATTATAAGGGACTATATACAAGATTTTAGCAATTACAACTGTGTCATTAGCAGTAATCAGCATGGATTTATGAAGAATCGTTCTTGCAAAACCAATCTATTAACCATATATGAGGAGGTGAGCTGCCATCTGAATAAAGGAAGGCCCGTAGACATGGTGTATCTAGATTTAGCAAAAGCATTTGATACGGTTCCCCATAAACGTTTACTGTGCAAAGTAAGGTCCGTTGGCATGGACCATAGGGTGAGTACATGGATTAGAAACTGGCTACAGGGGCGAGTTCAGAGGGTAGTGATAAATGGGGAGTACTCTGAATGGGCAGGGGTGGAAAGTGGGGTCCCCCAGGGTTCTGTCTTGGGACCAATCCTATTTAATTTATTCATAAACGACCTTGAGGATTGGATAAACAAAACAATCTCAGTATTTGCAGATGATACTAAGCTAAGCAGTGCAATAACTTCTCCGCAGGATGTTGAAGCCTTGCAAGAAGATCTGAATGGGGCGGGCAACTACATGGCAAATGAGGTTTAATGTGGAAAAATGTGCAGGGAGGAGCCAGATGTGGGCGAGGTCGTGCTGCCGTTGCTGAGCCCGGGATGCTCGGCGTCCCTCCAGCCGTGATGAATGCCAGGGTTCGCTCACGGCCTGCACGCTAGCCCTCTGCCGTCCCCCCCAGACGCGCCGCTCCTGGTCCCCGCTGTCCCTCCACTCTGCATCTCTGTTCCGGGTAACGGCTGTGGGGGGTGGAGGCAGTTGGAACGGTATGCCGGAGTCCACAGTAGGAGATGTGCTGGTGACATATAGTGGGTAAGATTCTGATCTGCCTTAACCTGGAAAGAAGGGTAAGTGACTTTTTGAAACCTCTAAGAGCTGCATGGAATTTATCTCTCACATTACTGCTATTTTGCTATATCAGCATACTTTATTATAAACCTAATTGGCCCAACAATCAAGTGAGGAGATCACTTTGGTAATCTGGTAGTCTCTGAAATATCGGGCAATACGGTACGATTCTGATGGTGGACTGTTCACAAGGACTATGTATTAGTGGATGACGTGAATAGCTGTGTGATATACTTAACCAGGTGTACTTGAGGGAACTGTAGCCACCTCAGACTTATGGGTAACAGCCTGAAACAGAATACACAGCATTCCTGTAGCAATAGAATCGTAATTCACCACTTATAACTTATTAGCGGAAAGAACATTGGACGCCCTTAATCGGTGGGTGTAGAGGGACACGTGAAGGGGCAAAGTGGACCACGTGAATATTTGCTGTCCTCCCAAGTGACGAGAGGAAGGAAAAATGAGAGGTAAATCAACTGAAGGTGCAAACGTTAACCCACTGAGAACAAGCTCAAGCCCAGGAACCATCAGAAAATACATGGTGAACGACTGCAGTAAAGAAAGCCCGGGTAAATCAACAGGTTCTAAAAACAAAACCCCAGAGCGTCCATCTAAAATCGGGACAAGAAGACAATTGGCCGACACTGAAATACGACCCTCTGGTAGTGAGGTAGCGGAAGAAATGCCAATGGAAACCCAACAGGAAAAGCTACTCCCCACTAAGGGAGAAATCGCAGAAATGTTCGCCAACTGGAGGCTTCGATCAAAGAGGAGATTAGTATTGTGCGCGAGAATATGAGCCACATTTTAAAAAGAGTGGAGGAAGTAGAAACTATAGTGGACAAGCAAGGGGCGGAAATAAAAGATTTGAAGCACCAGATGGAAGTATTGCAGATCGAACAGAGAAATATAAGGTACAGATTGGAAGACCAAGAGAACCGTAGCAGAAGGAAAAACCTCCGGATTAGAGGTCTCCCGAAAAAAAAAGGCGAAAAAGAGAATTTACAGGAAAAAATGGAGGTAATCTTTAAATACCTGATGAATCCTAGAGACGCTAGCTGTAAATTAAAACTTGACAGAGTGCATAGGATCAGAAAGCCAGCGGAAATCAGGAGCGACGCCCCGCCTGACGTCATTGTGCGATTTCATAACTACCTGGACAAAGAGCAGATTAATATCAACTTAAGGAAAAACCTGCAAGCAAAGTACGGTGAAACAAGCCTACATATTTTTCAGGATTTGGCTGCAGAGACCCTTATTAGGAGAAGAATTTTGAAACCATTACTTGCAGCCCTAAAAACGCGTGAGGTCCAATACTCCTGGGGTTTCCCTGCCTGCTTAATTGGATGTAAGGATGGCCGTAAGGCTGTGTGGAGATTCCCGGAGGACACACAAAAATTCTGTCACCGCCTAGAGATCCTACTAACGGAGATCCCGGGTTGGTGGGAGAGAACAGCTAACCAGGAGCCTACAGGGGAATTAACCACATGGAAACCTATATTAATAGCAAAAAGATCATAGGGGGTAAAATTACCCTGGAGTTAAAAGGATTTAATATAGGCATCTTTGTTTTTTTGTTTTCTTATCCTTCTTGGCCGACGAGGGGTGGGGGGGGCGGTGGCGGGGGGGTGGGTGTTTGGGTGGGCGGGAGGGACGATCGGGACAGGTAAATCTCTAATCCAGGGGGAAGCTTTCGGTTCCAATCAGGTCCCACCCCGAGCTCAACCTCTGGGGGGACAACCGGTAGGCCGGGAGGAGTCAGAGGGCCACGGTTTTGTATTGGGCACACGGGAGGCCTGTCTTTCCCCCAAATGTTCGGAGGAAGGGAGGGGGTTTGGGGGGTGGATGGGACTTGGGTAGTTGGGTGGGGGGCGGGAGGGATGGGGGGGAGCGGGGGGAAGGTAGGGGGGTTGAGGGGATAGGGTGGGGAGTATCAACGAAATGGAGTCATGAGTATATACCACACAGAGAAGTACAAAAAATGAGAGTAAGTGAGGATGTCTAGCTTAAAAATTATTTCATACAATGTCAGAGGCTTGAATTCCCCCATAAAATGTGCCAATATCTTATGTGAACTGAAATTCCTGAAAGCCGAGGTGGCAATGCTTCAAGAGACACACTTAAGCGTTAGCAAGAACCAAAAAATCTTCTCTAGAGACTTCCCAGTATGGTTCTATGGTGACTCACCGATTAAAGGGGCAAGAGGAGTGGCCATAGGGCTTGCCAAGGAGGTCAGGTTTGAGCTGGAGGAGGGACTGGCCGACCCCGATGGTCGGTTTCTCTTCTTAAAAGGTAAAATTAACGTCTCGAAGTGCTCACTGGCAAACATCTATGGGCCAAACAAGAACACGTATGGAAACGTAATAGGTATCCTGGCAAAATTCGAAGAATTTAAGAGTGGGAGGGCTATCATAGCGGGGGACTTTAATTTATGTTTAGACCCTGTAAAAGATTGTTCGTCACATGTTCGGGGGACAAGTGGAGTATGGGCAGGCAAACTCAAAAAGAAGCTGTACCAGCTTCAGTTGGTCGATGTGTGGAGGATCCAACATGGTGATACAAGAGACTACACTTTTTACTCTTCCGTGCATGCAACGTACTCAAGACTTGACTTCTTCTTGGTTGAACATCGGTTACTGGAGGTGGTTATGGAGGGGGTTATTGGTAACATGACGTTTTCTGATCACGCACCGGTGAGCTTACAAATAAAAATAGGGGAACCTCATACACAGGGTACAGGGTGGAGATTGAACGAAGACCTTCTCCAAGATAAAGATATTCTAAAGAGAATCAAGGAAGAACTGGATTGGTACTTTAAAATCAATGTGCCTGAGGAGGTAAACGAGGCTACAGTCTGGGAGGCTCATAAAGCATATATCAGGGGCATACTAATGATGGTAGGCTTGGAAAAAAAAAGGAGATTGAAAAAAGAAAGGATAGCCCTGATAAAAGAAATCCAAGAATTAGAACAGCAACACAAATCATCGGGAGTGAGGGAGGTTTGGATAAGCTTACAAAGAAGAAGAGAAGAGTTAAGGGCTTGTACAGAACAGGAAATGCGTAAAATTTATAATTTGGTTAAGAAAGAAAGATATATCAATGGTAATAAACCGGGCAAACTCCTAGCCAGGGCCTTGAAAAAAAAGAAAATGACTAACTATATAGAAAAAATAAAGACTAAGTCTGGGGAAATTAAATATAAAACGTGTGATATTGCGAAAGCATTCCAAGAATTCTATGGAGAGCTGTATGCAATAAACTCAAATAACTCACACGAGTCTAATAGACGCAAGCGAGAGGACAATAACATTTTTTTAAAAGAGGTAAATTTAACAAAAATTGCGGAAGATGATAAAGCTATGTTAGAGGCCCCTATAACTGAACAGGAACTTAAGAAAGCCCTACAGGATACCCCAAATGGGAAAAGCCCAGGCCCAGACGGGCTGACCGTTCTCTACTACAAAAAATTCCAGGAATCATTGATTCCTATAATGTGTTCATATATGAACGGGATAGGGGAGAACTGGAAGATGAGAAAAGAAGCACTAGAAGCTAGCATTGCCATCATCTGGAAAGAAGGGAAGGACAGCACGTTATGTTCTAGTTATAGGCCCATCTCTCTTCTGAACGTTGACACGAAGCTATTTGCTAAGATCTTAGCCGACAGGCTGAAAAAGAAAATCAATGAGATTATCCACCCAGATCAAGTGGGTTTCGTGCCAGGTAGGAAAGGGAGAGATAATGGCATCAAGACATTAATGGTGACCCAGAAAATGAAGGACAGGGGAGCCCCAGGTCTACTCCTGTCGATTGACGCTGAAAAAGCCTTCGACAGGGTAAACTGGGGCTTCATGTGGGACAATCTCGAGGAAATTGGTCTAGGTAACAAGATGCTCAGATGGATAAAGGCCCTATACACTTACCCCACAGCAAGAGTAAAGACGAATGGTATTCTATCTGAACCATTCACAATGTATAACGGCACTAGACAGGGGTGTCCACTTTCCCCATTGCTTTTCGTGCTGACGCTGGAACCTTTATTGGCGAAGATAAGGCCCAGCCCGGACATTAGCAGGGTTAAAATAGGGGGAGAAGAGTACAAAATAGCCGCCTTTGCGGATGACATACTACTTTACGTTACCCGCCCGAGGATCACCCTCCCGAACCTGTTAGAGACTATTACGGCTTATGGCAGACTATCGAATTTCCGGGTTAATTCAACTAAGTCGGAAATTTTGGAAATAGTTGAAGATAAAGAAGGGGAAAAGGCATACCAAAAGAGTCTTCCATTTAAATGGGGGATAAACGAGCTTAATTACCTAGGTGTTAAAATCACTACAGCGAAAGAGTCACTGTTCCAAGCAAATTTTATGTTACTCCTCAATGAGATCAGGACCGACTTGAATAGATTCCCGTGGAACCAACTCTCATGGGGAGGCAGAATAAATCTATTTAAAATGTCAATCCTTCCAAAAATTATATATAAAGTTCAAATGCTCCCAATCTCAATCCCGCAGAGCTATTTTAATAAATTACACACTTTGTTCCTAAATTCATATGGAGGAGGAAAAAATCATGAATAAAGTTTGCACAATTAGTTAATGATAAGAGGAAGGGGGGTGGGGGGCACCTGATATTAAAAAATATTATGTAGCTATAGTTTTATCACGTATCAATAAAGAAAAACAATGGGTGAAAATAGAGAGTATAATGAGTGGAGTTGAGTTGGGTAAGAATGTGTGAATACCACCACATTATAGACAATTGAGCACGAAAACTTTGGATATCACCAAACACGCACTAACTATGTGGGATAAATTGCACGACAGGGAGCAATGGGGATATAATTCACCGTTAATCCCGCTTAAAGTGGGGTTCCACTCAAATTTTTAACTTAATCTTACCCCCTTCAGTTAATTGCATAGATGTTCAAATGCCGCACGAAATTTTTTTTTATCGCTGTAATTACCTTTATATTGTGCTTTATTGTGGCACTTCCTGTCTCTCCTCCCATGGGAGTAGGCGTGTTTATTGCCTTTCCCCAGCGCCGCACTGTCTCCTGGGAGCTTAGTGTCAGGCTTCCCAAGATTCAGTGCGGGAACAATGATCATGCTTGTGAACAAGCTGTGAATGAACAGCTTTCACCACATCCAGGAAATCAATGCTTGTGGGCTTCACATGCCCACAAGCAAGATGGAAACAGCCAGCATCACATTTTTAAAGTTATTCTTCAGTACGAAAACAGACAGAGGCGGAAATATTACACCCAAACTGTGAGTATTATTTTGGGATTAGCAAAGTGTCTCAATGACCTAAAAAAAAAAAAAAAAAGATTGGTCGCCGGACTCCCACTTTAAGGACACAAACTACTTTTTGCCTGGGAGAAAAGATCTGTTCGGGAGGTGGATATTGAAGGACGATGTCCAATTAAAAGATATCATGAGTCAGAGTAAGATGTGTACATATCAGGAGTTAAAAGCTAAAGACAATTGGTTTACTATGGATATATGGAAGTACAGGCAGCTGAAGCATTTTGTTGATTCACTCCCGCAGCCAATAAGGTCGATGAAAGACCTACGCCCCCTGGAAAAAGTGTTTCTGGAGAAAAAAGGGAGGGGAGGTGTGTCTAGGATCTATAGAATATTGATTAAACTGGGAGAGGTGGAGTGCCCGACATTTCTTAAGAAGTGGGAGGAGGAATTGGGTAATAAGATCAGTGAAAGGGAGGTTGGGCTGGTTCTGGGAAGGGTGAACGCTACCTCTGTGAACTTTAGGTTAACCACTTGCCGACCACCTCACACTGATAAACGTCAGCAGAATGGCACGGGCAGGCAGAATCACGTACCTGTACGTGATCTGCCTCCCGCGGGCGGGGGGTCCGATCGGACCCCACCCGGTGCCCGAGGCAGTCGGCGTTTGTCCTCCGGCGATTGGAGGTGAGGGGGAGGCCATACATTCTTGGCCCCCCCCTCGCGATCGCTCCCAGCCAATGGGATCATTTCCCTGCCTCTGTATAGTACACAGAGGCAGAGGAAATGATGTCATCTCTCCTCGGCTCTGTATTTTCCGTTCTGGCGCAGAGGAGAGAAGACTGCAATGTGAGTGCACAAACACTACACACACAGTATAACATACATTACACCCCCCTTCACCCCCCGATCCCCCCCCAATCACCCCTCCCCCCTGTCACACTGACACCAAGCAGTTTTTTTTTTAGTGTGGTAGGGCAGTTAGTGTTAGCCCCCTTTAGGTCTATGGTACCCCCCTAACCCCCCTAATAAAGTTTTAACCCCTTGATCACTCCCCGTCGCCAGTGTCGCTAAGCGATCATTTTTCTGATCGCTGTATTAGTGTCGCTGGTGACGCTAGTTAGGGAGGTAAATATTTAGGTTCGCCGCCAGCGTTTTATAGCGTCTTCTACGGGGCACGTAGAAGACGTCACGTATGACGAAACATGTAGGGCGTGGCCTCGCAGTGCTTGCCATCACGTGTTCCTGATTTTTAGCTTGCACGGGCGTTCAGCCTCTGTTTTTATGTCGGCTTTTTAGATGTAACGTTTCTTCCTATACTGGAACTTTTTACATATATATCTGTGGTTTATTTTAACCAATAAATCCCTAACATTATTACACTATTGGAGTTCTTCCCCTTGTTTTTCTTAAATATGGATTCTCCCACTCCTGAGTCTCCCCTCTGATGCTGGAGCAGTTGGACCAGTCGGATCAGGTTGGAGTCGGTGGTGCACGCTGACAGGACCCGGACATCAACATTCCATCTGTCCCCGCAGAGGGTTATATCTGCAAGCCCATACGACCTTGCCATAGAGGAGGTCCAACGAATGGGGTAAGGGTGAATCCATTACTCCTCTTCTGCAATCAATGTGAATTCGGAAATGCTCTTTACAACTTACTACTTTCCTGTTTTTGTGATGTGATACACCAAAGGGACTTTTTTCTTTCATTTCACCTTATTTTGCTTAACCTATTCATGGACTGATTATAGGTGTTTTTCGGATGTGTGACTGTTCATATCTTATTTTCAGAATATTCAAATTTTTTTCTGATTTTTGAGAGAGGATTTCATGCACTTGTCATTACTTTATTATATATATTTTTTTGCTGGGATTCATATATAAATTGTGTCTCCGAGCATTATCCCAATTATATTACTGCTAGCGCACAATATTTTATTTTATGTTTTATTACTTCATGGATATTTGGAGTTTTTTTTGCAGCTGCATCTTTGTGAATTTAATTTTTGATTTATTATGTTTTGCTCATTAGCGCAAGTTTTTCCCACCATTTCTTAAAATATATATATCTGCTCTTTTTTACTGTATTCTATTCTGCAATGTTTTATTGTTATTATGTTTTATCATGGTTGCTTTTCAGGTATGCAATTTTTTATACTTTACTGTTTACTGTGTTTTATTGTTAACCATTTTTTTGACTTCATGTACGCCATTCACGACTTTGAGTGGTTATACCAGAATGATGCCTGCAGGTTTAGGTATCATCTTCATATCATTCTTTTCAGCCAGCGGTCCGCTTTCATGTAAAAACAATCCTAGTGGCTAATTAGCCTCTAGACTGCTTTTACAAGCAGTGGGAGGGAATGCCCCCCCCCCCGTGTTTTTCTCTGGCTCTCCTGTCTCAACAGGGAACCTGAGAATGCAGCCGATTATTTAGTCAGCTGACCATAGAGCTGATCAGAGACCAGAGTGGCTCCAAACATTTCTATGGCCTAAGAAACCAGAAGCTACGAGCATTTCATGACTTAGATTTCGCCGGATGTAAACAGCACCATTGGGAAATTGGGAAAACATTTTATCACACCGATATTGGTGTGGTCAGATGCTTTGAGGGCAGAGGAGAGATCTAGGGTCTAATAGACTCCAATTTTTTCAAAAAAGAGTACCTGTCACTACCTATTGCTATCATAGGGGATATTTGCATTCCCTGAGATAACAATAAAAATGATTAAAAAAAAAAATGAAAGGAACAGTTTAAAAATAAGATAAAAAAGCAAAAAAAAATAAAGAGAAAAAAAAGCACCCCTGCCCCCCTGCTCTCGCGCTAAGGCGAACGCCAGCGTCGGTCTGGCGTCAAATGTAAACAGCAATTGCACCATTCATGTGAGGTATCACTGCGAAGGTCAGATCGAGGGCAGTAATTTTAGCAGTAGACCTCCTCTGTAAATCTAAAGTGGTAACCTGTAAAGGCTTTTAAAGGCTTTTAAAAATGTATTTATTTTGTTGCCACTGCACGTTTGTGCGCAATTCTAAAGCATGTCATGTATGGTATCCATGTACTCGGCCTAAGATCATCTTTTTTATTCCATCAAACATTTGGGCAATATAGTGTGTTTTAGTTCATTAAAATTTGAAAAAGTGTGTTTTTTCCCCAAAAAATGCGTTTGAAAAATCGCTGTGCAAATACTGTGTGAAAAAAAAATGAAACACCCACCATTTTAATCTGTAGGGCATTTGCTTTAAAAAATATATAATGTTTGGGGGTTCAAAGTAATTTTCTTGCAAAAAAAAATAATTTTTTCATGTAAACAAAAAGTGCCAGAAAGGGCTTTGTCTTCAAGTGGTTAGAAGAGTGGGTGATGTGTGACATAAGCTTCTAAATGTTGTGCATAAAATGCCAGGACAGTTCAAAACCCCCTAAATGACCCCATTTTGGAAAGTAGACACCCCAAGGTATTTGCTGAGAGGCATGTCGAGTCCATGGAATATTTTATATTGTGACACAAGTTGCGGGAAAGAGACAAATGTTTTTTTTTTGCACAAAGTTGTCATTAAATGATATATTGCTCAAACATGACATGGGAATATATGAAATTACACTGCAAAATACATTCTGTTGCTGCTCCTGAGTACGGGGATACCACATGTGTGAGACTTTTTGGGAGCCTAGGCGCGTACGGGACCCCGAAAATCAAGCACCGCCTTCCGGCTTTCTAAGGGCGTAAATTTTTGATTTCACTCTTCACTGCCTATCACAGTTTTGGAGGCCATAGAATGCCCAGGTGGCACAACCCCCCCCCAAATGACCCTATTTTCGAAAGTAGACACCCCAAGCTATTTGCTGAGAGGTATAGTGAGTATTTTGCAGTCCTCACTTTTTGTCACAAAGTTTTGAAAATGAAAAAAGAAAAAAAAAATTTTTCTTGTCTTTCTTCATTTTCAAAAACAAATGAGAGCTGCAAAATACTCACCATTCCTCTCAGCAAATATCTTGGGGCATCTACTTTCCAAAATGGGGTCATTGGGGGGGGGTTGTGCCACCTGGGCATTCCATGGCCTCCGAAACTGTGATAGGCAGTGAAGAGTGAAATCAAAAATTTACACCCTTTAGAAATCCTGAAGGCGGTGATTGGTTTTCAGGGCCCCGTACGTGGCTAGGCTCCCAAAAAGTCCCACACATGGGGTATCCCCATACTCAGGAGAAGCAGCTAAATGTATTTTGGGGTGCAATTCCACATATGCCCATGGCCTGTGTGAGCAACATATCATTTAGTGACAACTTTGTGCAAAAAAAAATAAAAAATAAAAAAATGTGTCACATTAAAAAAATGTGTCACAAATGCTGTTCACTTGTGTCAAAATATAAAATATTCCATGGACTCAACATGCCTCTCAGCAAATAGCTTGGGGTGTCTACTTTCCAAAATGGGGTCATTTGGGGGGTTTTGTGCCATTTGGGCATTTTATGGCCTTCAAAACTGTGATAGGTAGTGAGGAGTGAAATCAAAAATGTACGCCCTTAGAAATCCTGAAGGCGGTGATTGGTTTTCGGGGCCCCGTACGCGGCTAGGCTCCCAAAAAGTCCCACACATGTGGTATCCCCGTACTCAGGAGAAGCAGCTGAATGTATTTTGGGGTGCAATTCCACATATGCCCATGGCCTGTGTGAGCAATATATCATTTAGTGACAACTTTTTGTAATTTTTTTTTTGACATTCAATCACTTGGGACAAAAATAATAATATTCAATGGGCTCAACATGCCTCTCAGCAATTTCCTTGGGGTGTCTACTTTCCAAAATGTGGTCATTTGGGGGGGGGGGTTGTACTGCCCTGCCATTTTAGCACCTTAAGAAATGACATAGGCAGATATAAACTAAAAGCTGTGTAAATTCCAGAAAATGTACCCTAGCTTGTAGACGCTATAACTTTTGCGCAAACCAATAAATATATGCTTATTGACATTTTTTTACCAAAGACATGTGGCCGAATACATTTTGGCCTAAATGTATGAATAAAATTGAGTTTATTGGATTTTTTTTATAACAAAAATTAGAAAATATAATTTTTTTCAAAATATTTGGTCTTTTTCTGTTTATAGCGCAAAAAATAAAAACCGCAGAGGTGATCAAATACCATCAAAAGAAATCTCTATTTGTGAGAAGAAAAGGACGCAAATTTCGTTTGGGTACAGCATTGCATGACCGCGCAATTAACAGTTAAAACGCAGTGCTGAATTGTAAAAAGTGCTCTGGTCAGGAAGGGGTTGAAGTGGTTAACTGAGATGAACTTTAGAATCCTGGCGAGAATGTATATCACCCCGGAAAGAGCATATAAAATACAGAAAGAATCATCGCAATTATGTTGAAGAGGTTGCGGGGACATAGGGACAACGGCGCATATTTGGTGGCTGTGTCTGGAAATTAAGAAAATTTTGGGGGGAGATAAGGAGAATTATATCCGAGATCACCAGTATGAGGGTCTCAGATGACCCTTGGGTATGTCTACATCATGGGAGTAATATGCCCACGAAGAGGTACCTGAAATCACTGTTACCGCACCTCCTCAATGCCGCTAAAAGTCTTATTCCTAGACACTGGTTAGAAGGAGACCCACACTGCGGGAGTGGTTCAATAAAATAAATGAAATCCACTGCCTGGAATATTTGAGATACAGTGACGGGTTAGATATGGAAGCGTATGAAGAGACATGGAGGGACTGGGTAAAATATAAGTCCTCACTTCGCGCGGCAGAGGTGTGGGAAACTTAGCCGGATAACTCACCCAACATAAATTTCAATATAAACTTTAACTAGATGACTCACACTCAAATTGTGTAAAAGAGAAGGAGGAGGATGGTGATAGGTATAGGTCATGACTCCAGTGGGACGAGTTGGGGGGTAGGGTTGGGGGGGTCAGTTGGGGTAATTGGGTGTAGTGAGGGGGGGTGGGTTTTAGGGGTAATTAATTAATTGGGGATATTTGTATTGCTTGTTTCTATTATTATTTTTCAATAATTGGATAAAGAAAGATTACGCCACAATGATGTGAATTTGTTAAGGGACGAGATTGAACTGTAAGTTGAAACAATATCTCCCATATAAACACTTTGCTGAAGTGGCAAAAAAAATGTGGAAAAATGTAAAATAATGCATTTTAATGCAATTAATTAATGCAATCTACTCCCCGGAGGGAGAACCTCTGGGGGAATCTAGGATGGAAAAGGACCTGGGGGTCCTAATAGATGACAGCCTCAGCAATGGCATGCAATGCCAAGCAGCTGCAAGCAAAGCAAACACAATATTGGCATGCATTAAAAAGGGGATTAACTCCATAAATAAAACAATAATTTTCCAACTCTACAAAACTCTGGTCCAGCCGCACCTGGAGTATGCTGTCCAGTTCTGGGCACCAATCCTGAGGAAGGATGTGCTAGAACTGGAGAGAGTCCAGAGAAGGGTAACAAAACTAATAAAGGGTCTGGAGGACCTTAGTTATGAGGAAAGGTTACTAGCACTGAACTTTTTCTCACTGGAGAAGAGACGCTTGAGTGGGGATATGATTTTAATTAACAAATATGTAAATAAGCTTAATTGCGCTAGCAATGAAAAATTAGAAAGTGTTCTAGCAATGAAAAAAAAAAAAATTGAAAGTGCTTAGGAAACACAATGTGTATGTAAATCCCAACCAAAATAACAATAGGTGCATGGAATACTTGTACAAAAATGCAAGAAATATGTGTTAAAAAGTCAATAATCATAATTAACAAATACCATACTGGTGACCCCACGTTAGGGATAAAACATTTCCACGTAAGGGAATTTAATAAGACTTGCGGCCATTTACTAAAGTGAGAAGAAAAGCGGTTTAACCTTAAACTGCGTAGAGGGTTCTTTACCGTAATGCCCTGTACACATGATCGGACATTAATTGGACATTCCGACAACAAAATCCATGGATTTTTTCCTACGGATGTTGGCTCAAACTTGTTTTGCATACACACGGTCGCAGAAAGTTGTCGGAAACCCATACACACTGTACCAACCTCTTTAGTGGTCATATTTATGGATGAATTCCCCAAAGCATGTAGTGCAAGGGCCTACCTGAATACTTTCAAATGGTACTGTTTAAAGTTTTTTTTATCCTATTATTATCTTGATAGGTAATAGCAGAATGTAAAAATGTGCTCAAATGTGTACAGTGTGTATTTACCTCTTTGTATTATGACACTTCTTACCTGTCAAGTGGGCTGCCAATAGTGTAAAGTAAGGAGGGGCTGGCCAAAGTAAGACACATTATTTAGGCATTCATCTCTCAATGAAGTGGAGAGGGTTACCTGTCCAAAACACATCCTCCCCCTAAAATTTTACAATAGGCCCATGAGAGGGGGGGTCTGATAGGTGGACCTTATACCTTGGTCTTTAAATACTCCAAAAATAAATGTTATACTGATATTGGCCAAGAATGTTTGTGTCTAATCTGCTTTCCATGTTTATGTGCAATAGTATTGTGATGTTGGCAGTGGTGTCGGCTACTTATGAGTTCCTGTATGTGGATGTGGGGAAGAATGTCCGAATGTCCGATGGTGGAGTCATTGCCCAGATGGAGTTCTACAGGCGCCTCCAGAATGGCAGCTTGGACTTGCCACCTCCAGAAGACAATGCGGAAGGACTCCCATTCGTCTTCGTTGCGGATGAAGCATTTGCGCTGGGGGACCATCTTATGTGGCCTTTTCCCTATGAGGACCCTCACCCCGGACCAGAGGGTTTTAAATTACCTGCTGGCCAGAGCCAGAAGAGTGGTGGAGAACACGTTTGGAATCATGGCCAGCTGGTTCCGCCTATTTCTTAAACCCATACACATGGCGGAGTATAAACTGAATCAACTTTTTAAGGCAAAATTCTGTCAACTATGCTGCCCTAGTTGGGCCTGAGGCCGGAATTCAAGTAAATGAACCAACCCTGACGGCGCTTGAGGCTGGCCGTCCTGGCTTTCCCTCCCTGAGTGCCCGTGAGGTCCGCCTTAGATACCTTGATTACTTTGCGGGTAGGGGGGCCATCAATATGCCAGACAATGTCTGATAAATTTTTAAAATAAAAAAATAATTTTAACTACTAAAATCTTTGGTGACATTTACTGCTTGTGTTTCTTTTAGCTGACCCTGACAGAAATGTGGGGAGTCCTGAAAATGTTGTGATTGTGTAACATTAGAAAGCACTGTTGGGTGTTATTTACTAAAGGAAAATACACTTTGCACTACAAGTGCACTTGAGCCTGCACTGAAACTGCACTTGTAGCAGAAAGTGGATTTGCCCTTAGGATATAACCTCCATTGTCACTGAAAACAACAATTTTACTACTACAAAATTTTAGGACCATTAAAACAATAATCCACACATTCTTGAGTATCAATCTTTTTAATACCAGCACAATCACACGTGCATTTATAAAAGGTTTTTTAAAACAAACCAACATGTTTGTTGTATAACAATTTTTTGGGTCACCTTAATAAAAGTAGAAATGTCCATTTAAGGTAAAACAGGCATGTTTTAAACAAACAAGAAATACACAAATCTGGAACTTACAAAGTTCAACTTTTGTAGAAATTGAAGGCAATATCAGACATGAGTATTTATAAACTGTGTTTATTATTGCGTTCAGATGGGGTGAAGTCACCCCTGGAAGAGGCAAATTTTGAAGATGCACACAAATTGCCGAATGTCAACATGTGCTATCTGCCATCACGGGGGATCAAGGGAAGTGTTTTGGAGGTGCAACCCCTTCCTCTCAGCTACTTTATTATTGAGGAAGGGGTTGCACCCCCAAAATGCCTACATTGATCTCCCATGATGTCAGATAGCACATGTTGACACACTGTGTGCATCTTCAAAATTTGGCTTTTCTATAAAACCACAAAAAAGTCATGGATTTGGAGGTGTTTTAATCTCTCCCTAAAACATCAATGATGTTCTTCATTTTGTTTTTAACATCATTGATGTTTTTCTGGATGTTTTCCAAATCCCTATTACACCCCATGATCTCCCCGATCAGGATCTGTGCACTTTCACTGGTGAAATGACCTGGATCCACAACATCACGATCACCTAAAAATATAGAAACAAAAACATACCATGTATTATAAATCTGCCGCCATCCATCTCTTACCTGAGCCTGGGGTCGCAGACACTCACCTGTTGTGGTGACAATTTCCACCACGTCTCCCTCCTCCTGTTGGCTTTGGGGGACTTCTACTTCTTCCAGAGGGGGGGGGTCTGTGGTCTCCTCGGATGAGTGGTGTCCCCTGAGTCTTTTCTCCCCTATGTAAAAAAAAGAGGTATACTTAGCAAACAGATATTTGATGGCAGAAATAGGAATATGAAACATTGCTTGGAAGTGGGGTACAATTGTCTGTTTTGGCAGAGTTACAAGATGAAGAAATATTTTGTCACTTTGTCCAACTTGAATACTTACCTGTTTTGTACAAGCTTCACAGATGGAGACACCCCCATAGTATACACTGGAGCACCTGTGTGGGACCCCCTAATAAAAAGGGTGTTCTGGTGTCCCACACTAGTGCTCCAGTGTCCAGATGTGTAAACAGCTGCTGAGTGTCCTCTCCTTACACAGAATCTAGTTTGCATTACATTCTAGTTACGAACCCATCTAGACACCAAATTATTTTAAGAGAAGTAGGCTAGCAAAAATGTATTCAAATGCATATGGCCAAAACAATGGTGTTTTCTATGCCGAACGAACAATGTTTCATACGAACGAACAATGTGCCCATGAACATGAAAGTTGCCATTTTAAACTGTACAAAAGTAAAGAAAAACACATGGAGCAGCACGAACGTAATCAAAATAAAGAATAGGAACACAGCAAAACTACTTACTTTTTTGCAGCACTCTCCTGATCCTTCTGTACTGATCGTGCTCCCTTAATTTGAGGTCCGACCACCGCTTTCTGAGTTGATCCTTGGATCATTGTTGTTTGACCTCTTTCGCCATGATCTTGGCCTTTCGGACATTGGGGTTGGGTTAAGGTCCATACTTCCCGCCAAAGTCGGCCCTCTTCATTATGTCGACCATCTCCAACATCTCCCCAAAGGACATATTTGAGGCCTTAAATCGTCTCTTCCGGGATTGTGAAGTCTCTGGCTCCGGGCTTTCCTCATCCTCCTCGTTGCTGTAATTAGCACGCACCTGTTGTGTCTCCACCATGTGCTCTTCCCCCACTGCGCCGAACGAGAAGGGGCGGGGAATAGACTAGAAAGAACGTCAGGGGCGGGTGGAGTTTCACGCATGCGCAGTGTATATAAAGCATAACACGCGTGCATAGTACGTACGATCTGTGAGCGGAGGAAGGAGTATAGGAATCGCCGATCGTGATAACGAAGGTAACATTTAAACTTGGGCCTATACTGCTTAGAGATTGAGGCCTATATTGGGACAAGATTATGAGACTTTAGCCTGACATTAGGGTTTGTCTTGTGTCTTGCAGATAAAATGGATGGCTTCAATGACCACAACTTCCTCCCCCTGTTCATAGACAAGTACAGGGAGCTGCCCTGTCTGTGGCAGGTCAAACACCCACAATATAATAATAAAGAAAAGAGGCAGGTAGCGCTGGAGAAACTGCTGGAGTTGATGAAGCCGGTGGTCCCCACAGCAACCATTCCCAATTTAAAAGCCAAAATTGGTGGCCTGAGGAGCACTTATCTTAGGGAGCGCAAGAAGGTCCAGGATTTCCAGAAATCCGGAGCTTCAGCAGATGACATTTATGTCCCCAGGCTGTGGTACTATGAGAGACTGCAATTTCTGTCAGACCAGACTGGAGTCAGGGAATCCCTCTCCACTCTTCCTTCCACTCTTCCTTTCACCCTATCTTCCACCCCAGCTGAGGCTTCCGATGTCCAACCTGGGACTTCCAGCCAGGAAGAAGTGGAGGAGCCCAGCTGGAGTCAGGTATAGCATTCTTCTACATATTTCTGTCAATAAATAAATTATGTTTACTAGATGTTATTATTGATCACTAATTGCTGATTTAATAAAGTGTTTTACATATCAATAGACAGTAGTGGGCACAAAAAATTGGGACAATAATGAAAAATGCTGGGCTCAGAATGATAGTCTGTTATATTTGTTAACATTCAATTTGCAACAATCATGAGGTGAAAAATGTGTGTGATCGATGAAGAAAAAACTAAAACTATGTCCCTTTTTCATACACAGGAAGACTTCAGCCAGGACGAGGCTCTGGAATGTGGCACACAGGAGGAGGCTGTGGAATGTGGCAGCCAGGAGGAGGCGGGGGTTAGTGGCAGCCAGGAGGAGGCAGGGGTTAGTGGCAGCCAGAAGGAGACGGGGCTAAGTGGCAGCCAGGAGAAGGCCATGCCCAGTAGGAGCCTGACAGAATCGCAGGTTCCTCCCCTCCGCCTTCCAACCAAAAGACCCAGGAAGGGGAGTAACGTGCAGGATTCAGCGCTCAGGCTGATACAGGAGGCTTCTGCGTCCTCAGAGCCACCCCCACTCCTGAAGAGGCCTTTGCCTGCATGCCTGCCACCAAACTGCAGGGCATGCAGGAGGGCCAACGCCTCATGTGTGAGGACCTTCTTTACAAAACACTAACTAAGGGGGTGAGGGGCGAAATCACACACAAAACCCACCTGTGTAACTTGGACCATCCTCCTCCTCCTCCTGCCACAACTCCACCACCAGAGCCACAGCATGGAAGGGCGTGGAAGGAAGACCAGAGAGTGATGACCTGGGTTCAGTCTGGTCTGACAAAAGATGCAGCCTCTTGTATGACCACAGCCTGGGGACAATACATGTCATCTGCTGCTGTTCATGATCTCTTGGACTTCTGGACCAGACTGCACTCCCTTAGATAAGGACTCCTCAGGCCACCAATTTTGCAGTAAAATAATTGATGTCTGCCCTATGGGCCAAAGGCTTTGCCAATATCTGCTGTTTCTCCAGCGTTGCCTCCCTCTTCGTTTGGTTCTGATCCCTTAATAAAGGAATTTTTGTTTCAATTATACTCGCCTATGTGTGTTTTCCTTCAAAAAGGACAGTTTGTTTGTGAGGAGGCAGGTACATTTCAAATATACAATGTGAAATTAACAAGAGACACCAACACCAACCTCCTTGAGATTAAAAAATACAAGATAATAATGGTGTTTGGGTAAGTTGACACACAAAACACACCCAAAAATATTCTGGAGTAAAATAAAAAAAAAATAAAAAAATAAAAACACGATCAGGCTTGAAAAAAATACAAACCCAGAAAGAAAACATATATCTTTTTTATCAGATGTGACAAATCAAAATATATTGATGAAATCAAGATAAATAAGAAAGAAAGAAGTTTGTGAGAAGTCTGTGTGAATATGAGCAGCAAAACAACTTCATTCTTCTAGCATTATAAAGAAGAAGAGAGTGCGCTGCATTAAACAATTTTAAACATTGCAGCCTGACGAAAGTGCTATATCTATTCCGAACGCTAGTTTTACCAGACCGAGCTGTTCCGTCTCTGAATTTCTTCTGAGCATGCGTGGCACTTTGTGCGTCGGAATTGTCCACACACGGTCGGAATTGACGCAGTCAGATTTTGTTGGCGGAAAATTTTATAGCCTGCTCTCTATCCGATGGAAAAAGTCCGATGGAGCCAACACACGGTCGGAATTTCCGAAAACAAGCTCTGATTGCACATTTTCCGTCGACTGTGTGTACAGGGCAAAAGAGCGGTTAGGACAGCATAGATAATGTCAAAACAATATTAGATAAGCACCTGAATGACCACAACATACAGGGGTATACAATGTAATACTAACATAAAATAACACACATAGGTTGGACTTGATGACCTTGTGTCTTTTTTTTAACCTCGCCTACTATGTAACTATGTAAACACACATCAAATCCGTACAAATAAGGGCATGTGGTTGTCTACCCAGAATCAGGCAACTATCATGTCAAGAGCTCAGCTGAGCATAATGATAAAATAAATGAAGAACTATTGTATATGGCATGCTAGTGCCTATTAGGGTGGCAACATAAACCACAATCTGTATATAAACAGTAGATAGGGGGTTGCTACATTGATCACTCCAAAGGTGAATGTGTGTATTTCTACTAAGTAGAGCTAAGGTATTACCCTCATGATAATAAGGAACATAGATGTAGTCTCAATCCACTGAACAGTTATCAGTTCCTAGGGATTCCTTATTAAAGCACACCATAGGACTTTGTAAATGAATGTAACATAGTATACTTATAGTCAGCCGTGGATGTTCATCACTGAGCTTCATATATAAATGAGCAGATATGCCAGAAACATTTATCCAGTTCATGGGTAGATAAGGTGCTTGGTAATCCAATGTACGATATGCAGTCACTGGAAGTCCGCAGTAGGTCACTGAAATATGATACAGTCTCAGAGGGACTCATGGTTAGTTGGTTCTTGGCACGTGCAGGATCAAATCCATCCATGTGCCCTTGTGTGCATCGATAGCCGATTTACTCTGGCCTCCTCTGTCTCAGCACTTAGTGTGGACTTCCGCATATATGCAGTGGATGATGCACTCGGAGGCTCAGTCAGGAAGATCCCTGGATCTCGTAACACACAACTACTCATCATATATTTTGATGCATGGTCTTGTAAACCAATAAGCACGCGTAATTATTCCTGGACTCTTAAATCAACCTATTCAAAGTTGAAAAATTACACTGAATATCTCAATATTGTTGTGGGCCAAATGGTTCCCTTACCATCTTGTGGCCTTCAGTCAGCTCTGCATGCCTCTCATTTCTCACTATTAAATCCTTTACTATAATAAATAGTCTCAGTAATTAATACTATGATCAGGAAGACCAGATAACATATCTGTGGGTAACTGTTGACACACTTTGCTTACTAAACAGTTACATTTAGTAACATTTAGTTAACTTTATTCTTGCAGTGTGCAGCAGACCCCAACAATCTTGCTCTCTACTAGATTGACACTATTAAGCAAACAGGTAAAGAGGTTATTTATACCCATTGTCAATTAACTCATGCCTCCTGATTTACTTTCATAAAACAGGTGACTCCTTACACATTTGCTCTGGACAAGTGCAGGTACTATATCCAGTATAACTGACCTTTGGTCATTTTTATTCTTACTTTAAGTCCAAATTAGGTATTCTTCTTGTTTGATATAAGAAAACACAAATAGTAACAATTCAATGCAAATGGAAATGTTCCGTTTTTTTCTTGTTATAGAACTAGTAATAAAATAATCAGTCAGTCTGATCTACAGATTATTTTATGCAAATTTGCATTAAAAAAGTTTGTATGCATCTGTTTATCATTTGTTTATTTACTAATTAATAATAGATTAATCATTTTTCTAGTATAAACAATGGTGAAATGCACACACTCTTTCCTTTGGGGCTGTAAACATAACAAAAAAAAAAGGACAGCTCTGTATAGGCTCTCCATACACCATACACAGCATAATATGTGTTTTAGCTGTTGCCATCTTCATTTCACAAATGTACTTTTTCTGCTTCAAAACATTTTAGTGAATTGCAATTTGTGAGATAATGTGTGTATTTTTTCTGTCTGAGAAGATTATGTCAAAACATCCTCTGTTTGCCTGTATTTAAAATCACAGTTGCCTTGACTACATTTTTCTTGAATGGCTGCTTTTTTTCTTATAGTGACAAGCTACCTCTCTGTTTCATCTATGTGCTCACTAATCACTTATCAGAAGTCACACAGATGACTGCTTAGCAGTGGCCCCTACTGGTCAACTGTAGTTTTATTTGTCTTTTTTTTGTTTACAAACAATTTTTATTGTGTAAAAGGTCAAGGTATAAAACAATTACAATGATGGTACATGTATGTATACAAATATCTATGACAGTAAATGTTGTACAGAAAATAAAAGAGTATTATGGTTAGTCTGATGAAAAAATGCACATTGTTATAATCGGGCCAGTCAAGAGTATTGTCGTGGAGGGGAGAGAGAAGGACAATTACGTATATGTAATAGAAATTTTTCTAACTCTGAGAGGTGGTGTCCCAGAGAGACCATTTTTTTTGATGAAGTGGCATAGAGTCATATAATGTGTGGTGAATTCTTTCAGAGAGTTTGATGTTCGTCATGCGGTTGAGAATTTGTGACCAAGGTACCGTAGTGGAGCGCCAATTGAAGGCTATGGCCCAATGAATAGAGCTAAGGAATGTGTGAATTAGCCTTGTGCTAGCCATTGGAATATCCTGTATAGGGGAGAATAATTGTCTTTTAACACAATATACTTTATACTAGGCTATATTTTCAGTCGTTAAAGTGTAAGTTCAACTTACAACAACTTGACCACACATTGTAAAGCAGACGCCATTGGCTGTATTTTAAAAAAATAGCTTTAAGAATGTCTCAACCTTTCTGCAAGCCCAATGAATAATACCTGTGATATATGAAATATTCTTGTAATAGTTTGTGTGTTGCCTTTCACTTGGTGTTTATAATATTCAATGCTAAGAGAAAAATAAATAAGCAATAAAAAATAAGCAATAAAAACATTTGACCATGAGAGTGAACATTCACCAATAGAGATTATAGTCAGAAATATTACCACTGCTAAATATGACAGCTTCCTTTTGGTTTTCAGGGAGCCGGTATCCTCTGGAGTCCTAACAAGCAGTGACTCTTCCCCACCTGGCACATTCAGCTGTCAGCTGAGGATTTCTAAACTGACAGGAACATGTAAATAAAAAAAAACCTGTGGTGGTAACAAAAAACAAAACGGCAAGGATCGGCGAACTTCTAAGAAGTTTTGATGCCGAACCTGAACCCCATCAAAATCAATGGGTGCCAAATCTATTAAATTAAAATGCGAATTTCTGGGATAATAGGCAAGGGGGTATCAAAAATATAGCATTGTGAATATCAATCTCCCTTTGCCCCTAGTAGGGATGAGCTTTGTGTTAGAATCGAACCCATGTTCGACTCAAACATTGGCTGTTCGGTCGTTCGCCGAATTCCGAACGTTATGGGCCGTTCGCGCCAAATTCGTGTGGCGTGCCACGGCCCATAATTCACTGCGGCATCACAGTGCATTGCTGGCTGATGATTGGCCAAGCATGCACTATGACCCGCATGCTTGGCCAATCACAGCGCCGTCGGTAGAGAGAGCTGTAATTGGCCAAAGCCAGGGTGGCTTTGGCCAATTATGGCTCAGGGGGTTTAGAACACGCCCCACACTATATAAGTATTACCCTGTTTCCCCGAAAATAAGACAGTGTCTTATATTATTTTTTGCTCCCAAAGATGCGCTAGGTCTTATTTTCAGGGGATGTCTTATTTTTCAATGAAGAAGAATACGGTACACATTTTTTGTTGAACAAAAAAAAGTAAATTTATTACCTGTATACGGTACGGTAGTAGTGGTCATCACAAACCAGCATAACCAGACAAACTGTGAATCCTACGGTATCAAGAATTTCTTGTTACTACCATTTCCATGTACAACAATCTATGGTACATTTACTGATACTGATATTTACTGGTATGAACACAAAGTAAGATTTATTCAATGACAGTCATGTCATCATCTTCTGGAACATCATCATAACAATCCAAACCCTGAATTTCCTGGTGAATTTCTTGTGACTCCATTTCTTTCAGAATCAGTGGACCAAATCTCTCATGTTTAGCAATAGCACTGTCCTTAAATGAGTACTTCTTGTCAAGGTAGCCTGCTCGTAGTGCATTTGCAATGCAACTGTCAGTGATTTTCTCCCATGAATTCTTCACCCAAGTCACAACCTCTTGCAGTTTAGGTTTCACAAAGTTTCCACGCTGATTTCTCTCCATTCTATTTTCAATGTAGTCGTTAATTTCCATGCGCAAATTGTCCTTGAATGGCTTGTTTATTGCAATATCAAGAGTCTGGAGATAGGCCGTCATTCCTGCAGGAATCATTATTTGATCTATTTTTCTTTCGTGAAGAAATTTCTTCATGTCTTTAGCGCGGTGAGTGCTGGCTGCATCCCAGACTAGCAGACCTCTTTGGCTCCCTCGCATAACAAGCGGCAGCATTAAATCGACCCACTTCCTTATAACTGCTTGTGTGGCCCAGGCTTTTTCAGTTTCAAGAATAAAAATGCCCGAAACACGTTCAATCTTTTCCTTCTTGCCCTTAGAAATGATTAAAGGTGGGATTTTAGTGCCATCCAGACGAATTGCCAAAATACAGGTAACACGTGCACTTTCGTAAGCAGTGGAGGGAATGTACACTGAGGAGACACCCCGCTGTTCAATTGTTGTTTGAGAGGATTGGCCCATAAACACTGCAGTTTCATCCATAGCAATCATGTTGGAAAGATTGTATTTAGAGAAGTCAGCATCATCAATAAAGGACTTGAATGCAAGTGCTCGCTGAATAACTTGAGCATCTTCCAGCCTAAACAGTGTTGTGGATCTTCTTAAAGACAGCTCACTTCGCTGAAGGAAATTATCCAGCCAGTGTTGTGATGCTTTGAAGTCTTCGGGGGCTATGTCAAACTGTGGTGCCATTGCAAGGGCAAATTCTTGAATCTGAGCCCTATTCACAACCAAAGCCTTTGCTCTCCTGTCAACAACCCATTCACAGATTAGGTCTTCCAGCTCGGAAAATAATGGTTGCCGACCTGATCCACACTTGCGCTTTTTAGCATTTCCCTTGTCCACTTGTTCAATGAGGTTACCGTACTCTGCTCGCCATTTTCGGACCAATCGGATATTCAACATCTTCTCTTTGCAGAAAGCAGTAAGATTTTGGCCCCAAGAGTCTTCCACGATTCCTTGCTTGTACTCCATGGAGTAGCTCTTTCTTTTTGCGCTCATGTCTAGGGGTAAAAATATACCAGCACTGTTTACCAGTATTTCTTGTATCAGCAGAAAAGCAGTCACCCCCTAAAGTGACACACTGGATCAGAGTGGGGATTGAAATGGGGGGATCACTTAAAATGACACAGGGGGGATCAGAGGGGGGAATCAATAAAAATGACACAGGAGGATCAGAGGGGGGATTACCATTTTAGAACCTCCTGTGCCATTTTGATTCCCTCCCCCCCCTCAAATCCACCATGTGTCATTTTAAGTCATTTTAAGCCCCCCTCCCCCCACCCCTGTGCCAGTGGACAGTGTAGTCTCTCCCCCCTCCCACCTTCACCAGACATCCCCCCCACACCTCAGTCACCCCTGTGCCGATTTGATTCCCCCCTCTCAAATCCACCATGTGTCATTTTAAGTCATTTTAAGCCCCCCTCTTCCCACCCCTGTGCCAGTGGACAGTTTAGTCTCCCCCCCTCCCACCTTCACCAGACATCCCCCCCACACCTTAGTCACCCCTGTGGCGGCGAGATACACACAATGTGCCCGACTCCTGTGTCTGGCAGCGGCGGCGCGGGCTCTCTGACGGGCGACGTTCCCCTGCGCAACATCAGGGACGTCGCTCGTCATCCAGAGAGCCCGCCGCAGCTCACTGATTTGAAGAGACCTCGCACTTCCTGAACAGCTGCGGCCAATCAGTGAGCTGTGCGGCGGTGCCTGCCGCTACTGTACGAGAGTCTAGAGTCAGATGCCTTATGTTCGGGGGTACCTTAATGTATGTTCGGTGGATGCCTTATTATCGGTGGATGCCTTATTATCGGTGGATGCCTTATTATCGGGGGATGCCTTATTATCGGGGGAGGTCTTATTATCGGGGAGGTCTTATTATCGGGGGGATGCCTTATATTACAACGAGAGGCAAAACTGTAAGTAGGCCTTATTTTCGGAGGATGTCTTATTTTCGGGGAAACACGGTATGTATATATATGTATATATGCACTATATATGTATTGTGTATATATATGCATCCCAGGTGTTGCATATATATATATATATATATATACACTGTATTCAGTTTAGCTAGATCCATACCTGTTATCTTCTTACTGACAGGCTAGCTTGTCTTGTTACAGTATTTACAGCTACCTGAAGAAAATTGCTGGTGTTCTTTTGATCCTATTAGTACCACAGTCAGGCAGCTAGATTATTTACAGTTAGTGTAGTGCGTCCTGCTCACAGTATTCAGCTAAAACTACAAGTTAGTGTAGTGAGACCTCTGCACAGTGTTCATCTAAAGCTACAAGTTAGTGTAGTGCGTCCTGCTCACAGTGTTCAGCTAAAACTACAAGTTAGTGTGGTGCGTCCTCCTCACAGTGTTCAGCTAAACCTACAAGTTATTTTTTTGCGAGCTCTACACAGTGTTCATCTAAAGCTACAAGTTAGTGTAGTGCATCCTGCTCACAGTGTTCAGCTAAAACTACAAGTTAGTGTAGTGAGATCTCTGCACAGTGTTCATCTAAAACTACAAGTTAGTGTAGTGCATCCTGCTCACAGTGTTCAGCTAAAACTACAAGTTAGTGTAGTGAGACCTCTGCACAGTGTTCATCTAAAGCTACAAGTTAGTGCAGTGCGTCCTGCTCACAGTGTTCAGCTAAAACTACAAGTTAGTGTGGTGCGTCCTCCTCACAGTGTTCAGCTAAACCTACAAGTTATTTTTTTGCGAGCTCTGCACAGTGTTCATCTAAAGCTACAAGTTAGTGTAGTGCATCCTGCTCACAGTGTTCAGCTAAAACTACAAGTTAATGTAGTGAGATCTCTGCACAGTGTTCATCTAAAACTACAAGTTAGTGTAGTGCGTCCTGCTCACAGTGTTCAGCTAAAACTACAAGTTAGTGTAGTGAGACCTCTGCACAGTGTTCATCTAAAGCTACAAGTTAGTGCAGTGCGTCCTGCTCACAGTGTTCAGCTAAAACTACAAGTTAGTGTGGTGCATCCTCCTCACAGTGTTCAGCTAAACCTACAAGTTATTTTTTTGCGAGCTCTGCACAGTGTTCATCTAAAGCTACAAGTTAGTGTAGTGCATCCTGCTCACAGTGTTCAGCTAAAACTACAAGTTAGTGTAGTGAGACCTCTGCACAGTGTTCATCTAAAGCTACAAGTTAGTGTAGTGCATCCTGCTTACAGTGTTCAGCTAAAACAACAAGTTAGTGTGGTGCGTCCTCCTCACAGTGTTCACCTAAACCTACAAGTTATTTTTTTGCGAGCTCTGCACAGTGTTCATCTAAAGCTACAAGTTAGTGTAGTGCATCCTGCTCACAGTGTTCAGCTAAAACTACAAGTTAGTGTAGTGAGATCTCTGCACAGTGTTCATCTAAAACTACAAGTTAGTGTAGTGCATCCTGCTCACAGTGTTCAGCTAAAACTACAAGTTAGTGTAGTGAGACCTCTGCACAGTGTTCATCTAAAAATACAAGCTAGTGTAGTGCGTCCTGCTCACAGTGTTCAGCTAAAACTACAAGTTAGTGTAGTGAGACCTCTGCACAGTGTTCATCTAAAGCTACAAGTTAGTGCAGTGCACCCTGCTCACAGTGTTCAGCTAAAATTACAAGTTAGTGTGGTGCGTCCTCCACACAGTGTTCAGCTAAACCTACAAGTTATTTTTTTGCAAGCTCTGCACAGTGTTCATCTAAAGCTACAAGTTAGTGTAGTGCATCCTGCTCACAGTGTTCAGCTAAAAGTACAAGTTAGTGTAGTGAGACCTCTGCACAGTGTTCACCTAAAACTATAAGTTAGTGTAGTGCGTCCTGCTCACAGTGTTCAGCTAAAACTACAAGTTAGTGTAGTGAGACCTCTGCACAGTGTTCATCTAAAGCTACAAGTTAGTGCAGTGCGTTCTGCTCACAGTGTTCAGCTAAAACTACAAGTTAGTGTGGTGCATCCTCCTCACAGTGTTCAGCTTAACCTACAAGTTATTTTTTTGAGAGCTCTGCACAGTGTTCAGCTAAAACTACAAGTTAGTGTGGTGTGTCCTCCTCACAGTGTTCAGCTAAACCTACAAGTTATTTTTTTGCGAGCTCTGCACAGTGTTCAGCTAAAGCTACCTGTAGAACGTTGGTGGTGTTTTTCTGATCCTATCACTACCGCAGGCAGCTAAATAAGCTGCAAGTTATTTTTTTGCGAGCTCTGCACAGTGTTCAGCTAAAGCTATCTGTAGAAGGTTGGTGGTGTTTTCCTGATCCTATAATTACCACAGGCAGCTAAATAAGCTGCAAGTTATTTTTTGGCAAGCTCTGCACAGTGTTCACCTAAAGCTATCTGTAGAAGGTTGGTGGTGTTTTCCTGATCCTATCACTACCACAGGCACCTAAATAAGCTGCAAGTTATTTTTTGGCGAGCTCTGCACAGTGTTCACCTAAAGCTACCTGTAGAAGGTTGGTGGTGTTTTCCTGATCCTATCACTACCGCAGGCAGCTAAAAAAGCTACAAGTTAGTTTTTTGCGAGCTCTGCACAGTGTTCAGCTAAAGCTACCTGTAGAAGGTTGGTGGTGTTCTCATACTACAGGCAGACAGTTGGTTTTGCTAGCTGCAGTATCATTACATATATATATATATATATATATATATATATATATATGTAGGAAGGCCAGTATGGTGGCCTGAATTTATGGGAGGAGCCCGGGGGGTATTTAAGCAGCCCGCTCACCTGTGGTGCTTGTCGGTTTCCTGTGTGCGATATACGTCACTAGGCCGACTATTCGAACACCAGCGTCCGCAAGTTCTTGTCTCGCAAGTTCCCGCATTCGCAATTTCCGTGCTCGAGAGTTTCGAAGTCCGTGTTTACCGATTCGTAATTCGTACCACGCGTCTGGCTTGGCTGTGGCAGGTAGGGTCCCGTCGGACTTTTGTTTTCACGCATTATTAGATATCATGTCACTAAACCGTGATATCAAACTTATGAATCACTCGCAAATTTCACAAACATAACCGCAATGTATATCACTCGCATTATAGTTATGTTACCATTTTGCGTTATCTGAGAAAACCACCGTGACGCAGGTGTCGCTTCATTTCAGGCATGTCTAAATTGTTAAAAACATGCGTCAGTAGACAGCCATAGCGATTCGCAGTTCGCAAATCTTATCGAACCACGTCAGTTCGATACCAATCATTTCTCATTTCTGAACATTTCTAAATACATTTCTAACATTTCAAACCATTTCAAATCATTTCTCATTTCAGTCAGGTACCGCGCTCCGATTCGAATCCAGTCGCACCTATAGATGCACCGATTCGCTCCGGTGTGCCCCAGTAGTTACGGCCTCATTTCAGTACATGCTCCAGAGTCACGTCATTATCAGTCGCTTCGACTCACCGATTCGTACCTCTGTCATGGTTATCATTTCATTGCCACGTATCACGCTCCGATACGAATTCAGTCGCATGGAAATGCACCGATTCGTCTCGGCGTGCCCCAGGTATTTGCCACATTTCAGTACATGCTCCAGAGTCCGATTCGCAGTCAGTCGCTACAGCGGCACGACCGATTCGCGCCTCTGCCATGGCAAACAAAATGTTACACCTGCACTTACCGCGCTCCGCTTCGAATCCAGTCGCATCCTCCATGCACTGATTCGTTACGGCGTGCCCCAGGGCTCGGCCTCATTTCTGAAACATGCTCCAGAGTCTGGATCATAGCTAGTCGCAGATATCAGGTGACCGATTCGCATCTCTGTCATGGGAATTGCTACCATTCATTTCACTCTCACAGCGCATCACCGTTTCGAAACCAGTCGCATCCGAGATGCACCGATTCATCACGGAATGCCTCAGTTGTTTCGGCCGTATCCATACCTATACCAGAGCTCGGTTCGTTGCCAGTCGCAAAATGCGGCACAACCAATTCGAGCCTCGGTCAAGGTAAAACATTTGTTTCATTTCGTTTCATACTGCGCTCCGATTCGAATCCAGATGCATCAAACATGCACCGAATCGTCCCGGTGTGCACCAATGTTTTTCAGTTGCCTCATTTCAGTACATGCTCCAGAGCCCGGTTCACGGTCGGCTCAGTCATGGCACGACCGAGCCGGACCTCTGTCATGGAGTTCACTCATTTCATAATCAAGGCAAACATTTCAAATCATTTCATTGTCACAAGATTGCAAGCACCATACAAGTCATTGCTTCAAGTTATAAATTAAACTAAAACAATAGTGTCTGCGCTAAAAGAAAAAAATCCCATCAATCAAAAGTGCAGCAATAATAAACATAGGAAACATATATAGTCTAATAAATAATCCACTGGAGTGAAATTACCCCTATGTGCTGGAATATAAAGTGCACAGTGCTAAATAAAATATGCAATGAAAGCGATAAGTCAAAACATAACACATATGTATCTAAGAGATATAAGGGGATAAGACCCCTGGTGAATCAAATTAAAGTTCAAAACAGTGTGTATCCAGAGGTAACAAGGTGCCCAAGAAAACCATAGTCCAAAGTAGTAGTGAAATTCACATATCCTTCCTTCCGAATGTGCATCACCAAGGAAACATGCTATAGTGTCCTCCAGCCACCCCCACAGGTGTATATGCTCACCTTCCTGTATGTGACACAGCGTTTAGACTATGTCAAACAAAGCCTTGGAGCCACTCCTGTGCTCATTTGGAATCAGCTGTATAGACCTCCAATGTTCTCAAACGAAGGTGATGTATGCAAAGTTTTGGACTTTAATTTGATTCACCAGGGGTCTTATCCCCTTATATCTCTTAGATACATATGTGTTATGTTTTGACTTATCGCTTTCATTGCATATTTTATTTAGCACAGTGCACTTTATATTCCAGCACATAGGGGTAATTTCACTCCAGTGGATTATTTATTAGACTATATATGTTTCCTTTGTTTATTATTGCTGCACTTTTGATTGATGGGATTTTTTTCTTTTAGCGCAGACACTATTGTTTTAGTTTAATTTATATCCTGTTGCACGATTATGAAACGTGAATGAGTGTTTGCAGCTGGTCCCCACTTAAGATTAATCACTCACCAATTTGTAGGTAATTTTCCATAAGTGGCTCGCAGGGTTGCTCACATATTATTGCTTCAAGTTAGTCAGCAAACCCTTCACGAATTATCACCTTTCATTTTCCTCCAGGTCAGTCAAAGTTCAGTAGGTCCACCCTGCACCAGGTTGGACGATATCCCCCCAGGTAAAAAAAATAAAAAATGGGAGAAAATAAGTCGGGTAAGTATGACTCAGGGAATCAAAGAAAAAAAAAACTTGAAATTCATGTCACCCCCAATAGGTTACAGTCAACCAAAAAATACGAGCTCAAAGACAGGATATTCTCACCAGATCAACCATGTCTCAGGCCGGCAGCGAAGACTTCACGGCCCCTCTGTCACCTTCCCCGGTCTCAGAGAGCGGCAGCGTGCAGTCCCTCAGGGGATGGACTATCCCCAAACTGACGGCAGAGCTAAGACGCAGAGGTGTGCCCTTCCCCGCCACAGCGAGGAAAGGCGAGCTGTTCAAGCTCCTCTTTCCCCCACCAGCAGCAGGACCCAGTACCCAACAGGCATCCCTCCAGTCGATATCTTCAGCCATCTCATAACTTCACACGATGGTGTCGTCCCTGTCTACCTCGGTCACAGACGTACAAACCAGGGTGGCACTCCTGGAGGCTCGACCGGCCGCGGCTATCCCCGACCCAACCGCAACCCAAACCTTAACACCCCTTCCTACAGGTACCACAGGCTGGAGCCCCATTGTCTACCCCTCCCATTTGGTTCCAACCAGCATCAGGAAGGACATTTTGGACGGCAGGGACGTCAACCTGGCCTCTCTCCTTATTTCTGTGCACGATCTGGCAGAAAATAAGGCCTACACCTGGGGTGACATATCGGTGGTCCTTAAAGCCAAAGACCCCAGACTGAACCGGAAGTTATCTGTCCCAGAATTCACCTTGGCCTTTGGCATGCTGAGAGACGTCCTATGCTCAGCCGCCCCCAGCAGAAGGGAAGAGCTAGACTTGCACCTCCATACGGTAGTAGACCTGGGCTACAAGTATGGAGGATTTTCTTTTTACGACTACCACCGTTACTTTTCCGCAAAGGCTGCAGCCAGACTCACACAGTTCCAAACAACAACAAATTGGAGTCTCATGGACACAGAGCTGTTCTGCCGCCATTTTTCCGGCTTACGCTCACCCCTGTGTGCGATTTGCCAGTCCTCCACCCACCCTGCCACCTGGTGCGCCAATGCATAGTTACATAGTTACATAGTTACATAGTAGGTGAGGTTGAAAAAAGACACAAGTCCATCAAGTCCAACCTATGTGTGTGATAATGTGTCAGTATTACATTACATATCCCTGTATATTGCGGTCATTCAGGTGATTATCTAATAGTTTCTTGAAGCTATCAATGCTCCCCGCTGAGACCACCGCCTGTGAAAGGGAATTCCACATCCTTACCGTTCTTACAGTAAAGAACCCTCTACGTAGTTTAAGGTTAAACCTCTTTTCTTCTAATTGTAATGAGTGGCCACGAGTCTTATTAAACTCACTTCAAATCAAATGCGACAATCAGACGTCCCATCGAATTTCCCTCTACCTCCGGTGCACTTCAAGGTCTGTCGGCCCCTGAACAAACGCCTCAGGTGGACAAACCGTGGGAGGGGCAGCCATCTGCAATAATTACAATTATGGGTCCTGCAACTTCAGTCAGTGCCGCCTACTCCACATCTGCACCTTATGCCAAAGAGCGCACCCAAGAAACTTGTGCGAAGTCAAACAACAGAAGAAGGCATGACTAAGCCGGATCAACGTCTTATGGCTAGGACTCTACCTCACCTCACATCCCACCCCCTCCCTGGTCACCTACCTTATCCAGGGGTTCACAGTAGGCTTTCACACCGGCCTCATTTCACTACCCCACAGTACTTACGAATGTGGGAATCTTCGTTCAGCAGCCATTGACGAACAAGCCATAGATCGGCTCTTACAAGCAGAAGTAGACCGAGAGTACGTTATAGGCCCCTTCACTCAGCCCCCTTTCAGCACTTGGAGAGTGAGCCCTATTGGGCTTGTCAAGGGCAAATTCACAAATAAATTACGTTTGGTGTACAACCTGTCTGCGCCTCATTCTTCCCACATCCCCAGTCTCAATTCCCTGATCCCCTCCGAAGAATTCTCCCTAAAATATTCCTCCGTGGACATGGCGATACAAGCAGTCATCAAAGCAGGTACAGGTGCCTGGCTTTCCAAAGCCGACATCTGGGATGCCTTCAAGCTCCTGCCTATCCACCCATCCCTTTGGTGCTTGCATGGCATCAAGTGGAAGGAGGCATATTATTTTGCCACAAAACTGACGTTTGGTTCGAAGAGTAGTCCCTGGCTCTTCGACACATTCGCTCAGTCCCTCGCTTGGATACTGTTACACAAGGCTCAGTGCCAAGAAGTCATCCCTTACCTGGACGACTTCCTACTAATAGAACCTCCCAGCAAGCCCCCAGGAGACCTCGACAAACTCAGAGGGATATTCGGAAATCTCAATGTTCCCATCGCCGAGCACAAAGTCGACGGCCCAGCACACAACATCACCTTTCTTGGGGTCAACTTAGACACCTGCGCTATGCAAGCCAGTCTCCCCCTCGACAAACTAACCCCCAAATTCACCCACACCAAGGGGTGTACCAAAAAGCAGTTGCAATCTCTCCTAGGAATGCTTAATTTCCCCATGCGAATTATTCCACAAGGCCGCACCTTCGTGTCACGCCTGCTGAGATTCCTGTCAGAAACACAAGACCCCGATCAGATCCTAAATCTAGACTCCGCAGCAATAGTGGACCTATCTATGTGGGAGGAATTCCTATCCGCCTGGAATGGCATATCCCTATTTATACCCATGGTTTCGGCCCTGTCACCCCAAGTGGTGACAGACGCTGCAGCCTCCACAGGTTTCGCGGCAATTTTTGGCCACCAATGGTTTTCAGGACCCTGGCCTCAACAGATACTGTTGATACCCGTCTTTATTCGAACATCTTCCCTCTTCGAACTCTATCCCATAGTGGCACCTGCACAACTCTGGGGTCACCATTGGACAGGGCAAACTGTAGTCTTCACCACCGACAATCAGGCCATGGCAGACATCATCAACAAAGGCAGGTCCAAGTCCCTAGCAGTCATGTCCTTCCTGCGCAGATTGATACAACTGTCTTTACAGCATCAGTTTAACATACATTGTGCATTTATTCCAGGCAGATACAATTTAGCTGCTGACGCACTGTCACGTTTTAACTACACCTCCTTTTTCAAACAGGTTCCCGGAGCCGAACCAGTGTCGGCCCCTATCCCTGTCTGGTCACAGCTGACCCTGGACTAGTTCAACATTTACAAGGAGCAACGCAGCTCATCAATCAGTCACTCTCTCATAACACACTCAAAGCCTACCAGACAGCTTGGAAGGCGTTCAATAAATTTCTCACATCCTGCTGTAAAGGACCAACAGATGTCAAACAGGTACTGGCCTTCACTTCATACTGCCACACTCAGCTGGCCTTATCTTACAATACCATTCGGCTATACCTAGCCGACATACAACATTTCTTGACGCTTGACGTGACGTCGATGGGCAGTGGCGGCAAGCCCCGCCCCCACATACGCCCACCACCAAGGGCGGGCGGGGGGGAAAGGGAAAAACCGACAGTGCCCATCGCAGCTCCCGGGCAGGCAAGGGCCGGGCGGCCCACCGGTCGGCCAAAGCCGTCAGCCCTGGGTGAAGCTTGACCATTAATAAGGAAAAGGCTAAACATTAAAATTGAAAAATAACAGCCAGAACCAAAGGATTGGAGACATGACATGTCATAATATAACTGGTAATGTTTGAAGTAGGGTAAAGATAAACACAGGTGAGGCTATCAAGGAATCAATAAGGGCAGAATGACAACAATAGTTGGTAAGGCAAGATTAAACAGTAGAGCAAACCATGGGCTTCCATCCCTATTGTTATAAACAACAAGAAGGGGGGGGGGAATTGGGACTTTAAATGAAATTGCGCCGGGTAGGGTCGCATATTTCCATCCCTATGACTACAATATATAAAAAAACCCACAAGCAGAAGCGAGCGAGTGAGGGAAGTGGAAGTGGGACTTTAAATGAAGTCAATGGTTTGCAAGCCGACACATAGCGGTGGGTCAATAGGATCTTTATTGCATATTCATACAAACAATGGTATCAAACAATGTCAAGATAACACTTGGTAAAATGTTAGTAGTGATAACCAAAGATCAGTATAAGGATCATTAGCATAGTCATCAAAGATAAAACAGGTGACATGAGTAATAACATAGGTATGAGAGCATATTCATACAAACAATGGTATCAAGCAATGTCAAGATAACACTTGGTAAAATGTTAGTAGTGATAACCAAAGATCAGTATGAGGATCATTAGCATAGTCATCCAAAATAAAACAGGTAACATGAGTAATAACATAGGTATGAGAGAAAATAAAAACAAGGGGTCACCAGGTGTCAGAATACGTAAATGATTAAAACAAGGTAATGCCTGCCAGATAGCTGGCCTCAAAATCCTGTTGAAGAGTAATAACTTGTATAGTATGGGTTGAAGCAAAGGAGGGGAACTGGTAGCTCGACGCGTTTCGTGGTTCAAGACCACTCATCAGGAGCAGACATGTCATGTTTCTAGAGTGTAAAGATAATAATATCATGGGTCAAAATTTAAAGTGGGTACATGGGGGCTGGTAATCCCCCAAAACAAAATTAATGGTACTCACAGCAGACAAGGGTAGACGGTGAATGGCCAGGCACGGCAAGTCGCACGGAATCAGTGCCGAAACGGGAGCTGAGGCGGGCATCCCCGCCGCGGCGACCAAAACAGGCATCCCCCAGGGGGCGATGCGGAGCCACGGGGCACCCTAGAGTAGAAAGTGTTAGATATGTGATAAAGTAACGGGGTTGGTGTGCACGCAGGGAAAGGGGGGGAGGGTGGAAGTGGGGGGAGGGGAGTGTGGAGGGGGGGTTTGGGTGGGGATGTGAGGAGCTAAAGTGGAGGAGGTGATGAGAAGGTGGGAGTGAAGGGGAGATGAGAAAGCGGGGGAATGCAGCAAGTGAGGCAAAAAATCAAGGGGGAATGGGCAAATAGGGGTGAGGTGACATTACCTGTGTGACATGAGTGGTGTGAAGAGAGGACCACCACCACACTGTAGCGTGCCTCGAGCGCCGCACCGCCCCAGGTCGCCAAGAGCGCCCATATATAGGCGCCGCCGCGGGGAAGCCCGCCAACGTCACGCACGCAGGGCCAGGAGTGGGAGGAGCCCCGGCGGGCGGCCGACCAATGATCGGCAGCCGCCGGGACCAGCCCATTCAGCCCGCGAGCATAGAAACAACAACGTGGAAGGTGCAGCGGCGCCGAAGGGCGCGGCACACGTCCGCCACAGGTGGCGTGACGTCGATGGGCAGTGGCGGCAAGCCCCGCCCCCACATACGCCCACCACCAAGGGCGGGCGGGGGGGAAAGGGAAAAACCGACAGTGCCCATTGCAGCTCCCGGGCAGGCAAGGGCCGGGCGGCCCACCGGCCGGCCAAAGCCGTCAGCCCTGGGTGAAGCTTGACCATTAATAAGGAAAAGGCTAAACATTAAAATTGAAAAATAACAGCCAGAACCAAAGGATTGGAGACATGACATGTCATAATATAACTGGTAATGTTTGAAGTAGGGTAAAGATAAACACAGGTGAGGCTATCAAGGAATCAATAAGGGCAGAATGACAACAATAGTTGGTAAGGCAAGATTAAACAGTAGAGCAAACTATGGGCTTCCATCCCTATTGTTATAAACAATAAGAAGAGGGGGGGGGAGGGGAATTGGGACTTTAAATGAAATTGCGCCGGGTAGGGTCGCATATTTCCATCCCTATGACTACAATATATAAAAAACCCCACAAGCAGAAGCGAGCGAGTGAGGGAAGTGGAAGTGGGACTTTAAATGAAGTCAATGGTTTGCAAGCCGACACATAGCGGTGGGTCAATAGGATCTTTATTGCATATTCATACAAACAATGGTATCAAACAATGTCAAGATAACACTTGGTAAAATGTTAGTAGTGATAACCAAAGATCAGTATAAGGATCATTAGCATAGTCATCAAAGATAAAACAGGTGACATGAGTAATAACATAGGTATGAGAGCATATTCATACAAACAATGGTATCAAGCAATGTCAAGATAACACTTGGTAAAATGTTAGTAGTGATAACCAAAGATCAGTATGAGGATCATTAGCATAGTCATCCAAAATACAACAGGTAACATGAGTAATAACATAGGTATGAGAGAAAATAAAAACATGGGGTCACCAGGTGTCAGAATACGTAAATGATTAAAACAAGGTAATGCCTGCCAGATAGCTGGCCTCAAAATCCTGTTGAAGAGTAATAACTTGTATAGTATGGGTTGAAGCAAAGGAGGGGAACTGGTAGCTCGACGCGTTTCGTGGTTCAAGACCACTCATCAGGAGCAGACATGTCATGTTTCTAGAGTGTAAAGATAATAATATCATGGGTCAAAATTTAAAGTGGGTACATGGGGGCTGGTAATCCCCCAAAACAAAATTAATGGTACTCACAGCAGACAAGGGTAGACGGTGAATGGCCAGGCACGGCAAGTCGCACAGAATCAGTGCCGAAACGGGAGCTGAGGTGGGCATCCCCGCCGCGGCGACCAAAACAGGCATCCCCCAGGGGGCGATGCAGAGCCACGGGGCACCCTAGAGTAGAAAGTGTTAGATATGTGATAAAGTAACGGGGTTGGTGTGCACGCAGGGAAAGGGGGGAGGGTGGAAGTGGGGGGAGGGGAGTGTGGAGGGGGGGGTTTGGGTGGGGATGTGAGGAGCTAAAGTGGAGGAGGTGATGAGAAGGTGGGAGTGAAGGGGAGATGAGAAAGCGGGGGAATGCAGCAAGTGAGGCAAAAAATCAAGGGGGAATGGGCAAATAGGGGTGAGGTGACATTACCTGTGTGACATGAGTGGTGTGAAGAGAGGACCACCACCACACTGTAGCGTGCCTCGAGCGCCGCACCGCCCCAGGTCGCCAAGAGCGCCCATATATAGGCGCCGCCGCGGGGAAGCCCGCCAACGTCAGGCACGCAGGGCCAGGAGTGGGGGGGAGCCCCGGCGGGCGGCCGACCAATGATCGGCAGCTGCCGGGACCAGCCCATTCAGCCCGCGTGCATAGAAACAACAACGTGGAAGGCGCGGCGGCGCCGAAGGGCGCGGCACACGTCCGCCATGGGTGACGTGACATCGATGGGCAGTGGCGGCAAGCCCCGCCCCCACATATGCCCACCACCAAGGGCGGGCGGGGGGGAAAGGGAAAAACCGACAGTGCCCATCGCAGCTCCCGGGCAGGCAAGGGCCGGGCGGCCCACCGGCCGGCCAAAGCCGTCGGCCCTGGGTGAAGCTTGACCATTAATAAGGAAAAAGACCACTCATCAGGAGCAGACATGTCATGTTTCTAGAGTGTAAAGATAATAATATCATGGGTCAAAATTTAAAGTGGGTACATGGGGGCTGGTAATCCCCAAAACAAAATTAATGGTACTCACAGCAGACAAGGGTAGACGGTGAATGGCCAGGCACGGCAAGTCGCACGGAATCAGTGCCGAAACGGGAGCTGAGGCGGGCATCCCCGCCGCAGCGACCAAAACAGGCATCCCCCCAGGGGGCGATGCGGAGCCACGGGGCACCCTAGAGTAGAAAGTGGTAGATATGTGATAAAGTAACGCGTCGAGCTACCAGTTCCCCTCCTTTGCTTCAACCCATACTATACAAGTTATTACTCTTCAACAGGATTTTGAGGCCAGCTATCTGGCAGGCATTACCTTGTTTTAATCATTTACGTATTCTGACACCTGGTGACCCCTTGTTTTTATTTTCTCTCATACCTATGTTATTACTCATGTTACCTGTTTTATTTTTGATGACTATGCTAATGATCCTCATACTGATCTTTGGTTATCACTACTAACATTTTACCAAGTGTTATCTTGACATTGCTTGATACCATTGTTTGTATGAATATGCTCTCATACCTATGTTATTACTCATGTCACCTGTTTTATCTTTGATGACTATGCTAATGATCCTTATACTGATCTTTGGTTATCACTACTAACATTTTACCAAGTGTTATCTTGACATTGTTTGATACCATTGTTTGTATGAATATGCAATAAAGATCCTATTGACCCACCGCTATGTGTCGGTTTGCAAACCATTGACTTCATTTAAAGTCCCACTTCCACTTCCCTCACTCGCTTGCTTCTGCTTGTGGGGTTTTTTATATATTGTAGTCATAGGGATGGAAATATGCGACCCTACCCGGCGCAATTTCATTTAAAGTCCCAATTCCCCTCCCCCCCCTCTTCTTGTTGTCAATAAAATATTATACCCCTACCTGAATGTTTTTGCCCCCTTATTTTGGCATACCGGCCATTAGACCAAGGCACACTTTCAGGTCCATTTCATATGGTAAGTCCACACTTCCAGGTCTATTTCCGATGGTAAGTCTTATCTTAACTATAAATGTTATCTATGTCCATATCGGACATAGGGCTCCAACCATAAGTAGGAAGGCCAGTATGGTGGCCTGAATTTATGGGAGGAGCCTGGGGGGTATTTAAGCAGCCTGCTCACCTGTGGTGCTTGTCGGTTTCCTGTGTGCGATACCCACCCGCCCATCCCAATTTCACAGCATTTCTCAACTATTCATTTCTCTTTACAGAATAATAATTTCTTAAACCAGGGTATGCCCCCTTATTTTGGCATACCGGCCTTTAGACCAAGGCACACTTTCAGGTCCATTTCATATGGTAAGTCCACACTTCCAGGTCTATTTCCGATGGTAAGTCTTATCTTAACTATAAATTTTATCTATGTCCATATCGGACATAGGGCTCCAACCATAAATATATATATATATATATATATATATATATATCCCAGTTTAGTTCAGCTACAAGCCATTAGTATGTCTGGAAGGCCAAGAAGGAGAGGCAGACAGTCACAAGCCAATAAAAGAGGGCAAGCAAGCTCTGTGTCTAGTGCTGGTCGTGGAGACAGTGCATCCTCATCAGCACATGGCCGTGGGACACGCTTGGCTTTTTTTTCGGCAGCTGGCCGTGTTGAGCCGCAACATGCGGAAGACTTGGTCGAGTGGATGACCAAGCCGTCCTCATCCTCTCTCACCCATGCTCAGGGTACTTTGTCTGGCAAAGCAGCGGCCTCTTCCCTTGGCTCAATGTCATCAGTGACTCCTTCCCTAGCCCCACCATGTCCTCCTGAGGAGTCCCTTGAACTGTTTGACCACAGTGTTGGGTACATGCTCCAGGAGGATGCCCAGCGTTTGGAAGGCTCTGATGATGATACTGAGCTCGATGAAGGCAGTAACATGAGCACGGACAGAGGGGCTGACCAAGAAGGACAGCAATCTGGCAGTCATGCTCCCCTGCTGCAGCATACTGCCAGGTTTGCTCCAGTGATGAGGAGGGAGGGGATGATGAGGTCACTGACTCAATGTGGGTGCCTGATAGGAGAGAGGAGGAGGAGGAGGAGGAGGAGGCGGCAAATCACCAACGAGGCAGGATGCCCTCCAGGGGCCAGCCTAAGGGCAGCACACTGACTGCATAACACCCCAAAGCTCCACTCCACATCTCTGCGCGTTATTCAAAAAGTTCTTTGGTGTGGGCCTTTTTTGAGACGAGTGCATCAGATCGCACCACTGCTATTTGCAACATATGTCTCAAGCGTATCTCGCGTGGCCAAAACATCTCCCGCTTGGGTACCACATGCTTGACCAGACATATGTTGACCTGCCATGCAGTTCATTGGCAAGCGTATCTAAAAGACCCACACCAAAGATCAAAGAGGACCTCTCCTTGCTCCTCATCAGCTGAGATCTCCAACCCCATATACCTTCAGTCCTCTCTGAGACCTGCACTGAGAGGAATGAAGGTGTAGAATTAGGTGTGTCACAGCCAAGTACTTGTGGGCAATCTGCTTTCGGTACACCGACATCAGATTGTACCAGGCGAATTTGTAATTGCCCCAGCTGCTGCACCGCGGAAAGAAGTTTGCTCCCAGCCATCCACATGCCCAGCGGTTGAATGCTAGCTTGGCAAAATTGCTAGCACTTCAACTGCTGCCTTTTCAGTTGGTAGACTCTGCCCCCTGCCGTGAGTTTGTGGAATGTGCGGTTCCTCAGTGGCAGGTACCCAAACGCCACTTTTTCTCATGGAAGGCGATTCCGGCTCTCTACCGGCATGTGGAAGGCAATGTCCATGCCTCGCTGGACAGGGCGGTCAGAGGTAAGGTGCATATTACCGCTGACTCATGGTCCAGTAGGCATGGACAGGGACGTTACCTAAGTTTCACGGCGCATTGGATGACTCTGCTGGCAGCTGGGAAGGATGCAGGACAAGGTGCAGTAGTGTTGGAGGTTGTTCCACCACCACGCCTCCAAAATGCTGATTGTGACACACATCTCTCCTCCACCCCCTCCTCTTCTTCTTCCTCCATGGCCTCTTCCTGTGCTTTGTCCTCGGAACCAGCGGTGCTCCGTAGCCGTTCAAGGGGCTACGCAAGTACGCAGGCCAAGAGATGCCATGCGGTGCTTGAGCTGGTGTGCTTGGGGGACAGGAGCCACACTGGGGCAGAGGTTCTGTCAGCTCTGCAGGGGCAGGTTCAGAGGTGGTTGACGCCATGCCAACTTAAGGCAGGAATGGTGGTTTGCGACAATGGCACCAACCTCCTCTCTGCCCTCCGACAGGGACAAATGACCCATGTGCCCTGTTTGGCTCACATCCTTAACTTGGTGGTGCAGCGGTTCTTGGGCAGGTACCCGGGCTTACAGGATGTCCTGAGGCAGGCCAGGAAAGTCTGTGTGCATTTCCGCCGGTCATATAATGCCAGTGCTCGGCTGACGGACCTCCAAAAGGAGTTTAACCTGCCCAAGAACCGCCTAATCTGTGACATGCCCACCAGGTGGAACTCCACGTTGGCCATGCTGCAGCGGCTGCACATGCAGCAGAGGGCCATCAATGAGTACCTGTGCGACTATGGCACCAGGACAGGGTCAGGGGAGCTTGGTTTTTTTTCCCCACACCAGTGGGCCATGATCAGGGATGCATGCACTGTCCTGTCACCATTTGAGGAGGCCACAAGGATGGTGAGCAGTGACAGTGCATGCATCAGTGACACTGTCCCCCTTGTCCACCTGTTGGAGCACACGCTGCGTGAAATAATGGACAGGGCACTTGAGGCAGAACAGAGGCAGGAAGAGGAGGACTTCCTTATCTCTCAAGGCCCCCTTTATCCAGACAGTGTTCCTGCGTGCCCGCCGATCACACAGGAAGAGGAGGAGGAGGAGGATTGTGTCAGTATGGAGGTGGAGCCTGGCACTTAGCATCAGCAGCTGTCTTTAAGGGATCAGTCCCAAGAAACACATGGACTTGTACGTGGCTGGGAGGAGGTGGCTGCGGACCATGTCATCCTTAGGTACCTAGAGGACTCCGGACCGAATGCCTCAGCAAACCTATGCTGCATGGCCTCCCTGATCCTGCAAAGCCTGCGTAAGGATCCTCGTATTCGTGGTATCAAGAAGAAGGACCAATACTGGCTGGCAACCCTCCTTGATCCACATTACAAGGGTAAGGTTGCAGACCTTATCCTGCCATCGCAGAGGGAGCAGAGGATGAAACATCTTCGGGAGGCCTTGCAGAAAGGTCTGTGCAACGCGTTCCCAGAGACTGGGAGGTTACAAACTCCTGTTTCTGGACAATGTGTTGCTGAGGCTTTGGTCGGTCAAAGAAGGAGCGGTGAAGAAGGTAGCCGTCTGACCGATGCGTTCAGACAATTTTTTTGTCCACAGCTCCAAGGTATGATCGGTTCCAGCAACCATCGCCAGCGTCTGTTTTACATGGTGCAGGAATACCTAGGGGCAAGATCTGACTTGGACACCTTTCCCACCAAAAATCCTCTGGGTTACTGGGTCTTGAGGATGGATCACTGGCCAGAGCTTGCACAGTATGCAATTGAGCTACTGGCCTGTCCTGCATCCAGCGTTCTTTCGGAACGCACATTTAGTGCTGCTGGAGGCTTTGTAACCGATCACAGGGTGCGTCTGTCCACCGACTCGGTCGATCGACTGACCTTCATAAAAATGAATCAGTCTTGGATCACCACCAGCTACCAAGCACCTGATGCTGATGTAACCGAATAATTTTTTTTAAAATCTCAGATCCCTTCAAAGACTGCCTATGCTGATGCTGAGTGACTATCCCTGAGTAATTATCCTCTTCCTACTCAATGATCACGCTGATAGCTTGTAAGAACATTTTTGGTTCTGGGCGTCACCACCAGTGCTTAAGGCCCAATTTTTCAGCCCCTGTTTAACAGGAGCGTGTAATTACAATTTTTGATGCAATACTTTGCAGCAGGGCTCGTTTCTGCATTCCAACTAGAGTATCTGTGAGGGGTTGCAGTGTTGTGGCACCAGCACCAGTGCCTAAGGCCCAATTTTTCAGGCCTTGTTTAACAGGGGCGTGTAATTACAATTTTTGATGCAATACTTTGCAGCAGGGCTCATTTCTGCGTTCCAACTAGAGTATCTGTGAGGGGTTGCAGTGTTGTGGCACCAGCACCAGTGCCTAAGGCCCAATTTTTCAGCCCTTGTTTAACAGGGGCGTGTAATTACAATTTTTGATGCAATATTTTGCAGCAGGGCTCGTTCCTGCGTTCCAACTAGAGTGTCTGTGAGGGGTTGCAGTGCTGTGGCACCAGCACCAGTGCCTAAGGCCTAATTTTTCAGCCCCTGTTCAACAGGGGCATGTAATTACAATTCTTGATCTAATATTTCACAGCAGGGCCCATTTCTGCACCCACCAAGAGCGAGTGAAGACTTACAGTGTTGTGGCACCAGCACCACCACCAAAGGCCCAATTTTTCTGCCCTTGTTCAACAGGGGCATGTAATTACAATTCTTGATCTAATATTTCACAGCAGGGCCCATTTCTGCACCCACCAAGAGCGAGTGAGCACTTACAGTGTTGTGGCACCAGCACCACCACCACCACCAAAGGCCCAATTTTTCTGCCCCTGTTCAACAGGGGCATGTAATTACAATTCTTGATCTAATATTTCACAGCAGGGCCCTGTGAGCGCTTACAGTGTTGTGGCCACAACAACACCTAAGGCCCAACTTTCTTCTGAGTATATAGGGCAGGCCCCTACTTTCAAACATCTAACTTACAAACGACTCCTACTTGCAAACGGAAGGAGACAACAGGAAGTGAGATGAAATCTACCCCTAGAAAGGGAAATTCTCTCCTGTAAGAGTTAATATGGGAAAAACATTTCTCCTTTCCACTGATGCTTTCCAATCCTTGTTCCACAAAAAAACCCAAATTTTCAAAAAACATTTGTCATTGGGACAAAAAGTGAGGTGAAATCTTCTGAAGAGAAGGACAGACAGCAAAACAAATGTCGCAGGGGTGATAACCCTTCCCTATGTTTTCCAAAAAGCTTAAAAAAGATTTTTTGGCTGGAGCTAAACACGTTCAAAATGTACCCGTTCAAAATTACAAACAGATTCTACTTAACAACAAACCTACAGTCCCTGTCTTGTTTGCACCGCCTGTATACTGCTGTTCAGAGTATATAGGGCCTGGTGGCCCCACACCTTTCCTTATTTTAATTTGGGTGTGGGGTTCCCCTTAACATCCATACAAGACCCAAAGGGCCTGGTAATGGACTGGGGGGTACCCATGCCGTTTGTCTCACTGATTTTCATCCATATTGCCAGGACCCGACATTACATTAAAGCCGCAAGCAGTTTTAAATGACTTTTTTTCCTTTAAAAATGACATTTTGTGCAGGGACTGTTCTAAGCACTGGAAACACGCGCTACAGGCATACTATAGACACCCCCCAGGTACAATATTTAAAAGAATATTTCACTTTTTTTTTACTTTAAGCATCATTAAAATCACTGCTCCCCATCATTAAAATCACTGCTGAAGTTTTTAAAAGTTTTTTTTGCATTGATACATGTCCCCTGGGGCAGGACCCGGGTCCCCAAACCCTTTTTAGGACAATACCATGCAAATTAGGCTTTATAATGAGCACTTTTGATTTCGAACGTTCGAGTCCCATAGACGTCAATGGGGTTCTAACTTTCGTGCAAATTTTCGGTCCGTTCGCAGGTTCTGGTGCGAACCGAACCGGGGGGTGTTTGGCTCATCCCTAGCCCCTAGTATCTAGATTACAGGAAGCATTTCCTTTTACTTGGAGGACTTTGTTCTGTATTTGGGAATCCATCTTACACTCTCATTATCTTCCTTATACTATCCTCCATTATATAAGAAATCAGAAGAGGACCTTCAGGGGTGGGCAACTCATGATTTTTCCTTTGGCAAAATCTATTTGATTAAAATGACATTGCTACCATGTCTCTTTTAGTATTTCCACTCCCTTCCTAGAGCGAATGTCCACCCAGATCTCTCTAAATTTCAGTCTAAGATTATCCATTATGTGTGGGGCAGAATGGGCCATAGACTTTCAAAGCAAGTTCTCTTCACTCACAAAACAACTGGAGGGATAGGCCTCCCTCATTTGGCACAATACTATCAGGCTGCTCAGGTCGCCCAGCTGTCAGCAGTCTATGCCTGCTCAGAGAAACCAGAATAGATAGCGATGGAAAGGAGGGCGGTCAACATGGTCCCACTAGACTCCATCAAATGGCAACTTGCAAGGTGAAGGGTGCCTATTTTGGTCCTAACGTTAGCCAACTCTTTAGCTATTTGGAATCAGGTGAGAAATAACCGAAAGCTCCTTTTCATTCTTTTATCCATTATCTTACCTCTTTAACAATCCCACTTTCCCCCTGGATCAGGACCCGGAGGCCTTTCGCTAGTGACTGAATAAAGGTCCTTACTAGATTGGCCACTTTTTAACCCCTCTGGGCCCTTTCACCTTGGTGCACTGTTGGTCAAAATGTAAAATGCGGGGGCGGAGCCGGCGGCCGGAGCTGATGGTGTAGTGTGAGGAGAGCTCCGTCACATCAGGAGACTTTCAGCAACTAATAGCGGCATGTGACACCCGAAGACCGGCCCCTCAGGCAGCGGAACACAAGGGGATACCGATCCTAATGATGGCCAAACGCAAGGAGAGAGAGGGACCCAGGAAACTAACGGACTTCTACACCACAGTCCCGGGCAGAGTCTCTCAAAATGGCGCCGGCGCGGGAGATGTCTCTCCTCAGCACAGCCGTCCTCACAGTGAAACAGCCTGTACTGACACTGGTGAGTTGCCTGTGTCAGGCACTACTCCTCTATCACCCCCATCTGCCTCAAACAGTCCCCTTAAACAAAAAAGGAGACTCAGCTCTCCCGCTGATGACACAAATCAATTAGACACAGAGGTACAGGACATGGAGCAAACTGACATGTATTCACAAAAGCTGGACGCCCTGCCTGCCTCTGGTCTGCCTCTGACTGATACAATGATGAAAGAGATGATCCTTACCCTGAGAGGAGCAATCCAGCAGGATATTACTAAGCTTACACGATCCACAAATAGAGAACTGACAGCTCTGGGGGACAGGGTTAATTATGTAGAGAATAAAATGAGTGATTTCTATGAAGCTTACAATGAACTTGTGGATGCTCACATGGAACTAGCAGACAAGTTCACAGCTCTCCACCTAAAAGTCACAGACCTCGAGGACCGCTCACGCAGAAATAACATGAAATTTAGGGGGATCCCCGAGTCGGTAAAACCATCTGAATTGCGCACTTTTCTCCAACAATTAATGATAAAAGCTATGCCGTCCCTTACACTTGCAGATGTCATTATTGACAGAGCCCACAGACTGCATAAACCACCTCATCTCCCTGAGAAGATCCCTAGAGACGTCATTGCCAGAATACATTTCTTCCACATCAAAGACCAACTCATGAGATTCTCCAGACAAAATAATACACTTCCAGACCCCAATGCAGGGATCACAATATATGCAGACCTCTCCCAAGCCACCATGAAGGCCAGGAGCAACCTGATTCCTATCACAAAACTGCTGAGGAATCATAAAATACTTTACAGATGGGGCTTCCCCACTAAGCTCATGCTGGAAAAAGATAACGAATGGTATACCATTTCGTCCCTGGAAAAGGGCTTGGAACTGATGCGCAATTGGGGACTCCTTCCCCGTGAAGCCTACCCAGAATCCTCGGATTCTGCGACTTCCAGATCAGGCTCTAATTCCTACCGCAACACTAAAGGGTACCATGACGGCTGACCACCACCGTGCTCAACATATGAGGCCAACTACCTGGAAAAATTTCGAAAGAATCTCCCCTTGGTTCACCAATTGAAAACACGCATATATATCCTACCATACAAGTCGCCTGATGTTCGGCTGCACTGGAAATTATTTTCATGATTTTACCCCACTATTGTTTTTGGGATATTCCCGAATCCATCCAATTGAAGTTTAATGTTTTGTATTCCTTTTTTCTGTTTCTCGTTTTTATTTTTTTGTTAGTCAATCCTACTTTCTTGTGGAACATTCACATAAATGTACTAGCCCACTCCACTGCACTGGAATCAATTCCTAAATCACATCAAATACCTCCATGCACCACTAGATGTCGCCAGAGCACCATTGAAGTTAACAATGTCCATTAAAGTGATGTCCATCAACGCAAGAGGTCTCAACAGCCCATTTAAACGTCGTATGCTATGGAAGACGGCCTTAGAAATGAACTGTGACATTCTTTGTGTGCAAGAAACACATTTCTTGGATCAGAACCCCCCTCAATGCTCCCACAACAAGTTTTCACATGTCTTCACAGCAAATGACTCTAGTAAACATAATGGTGTCCTTATAGCCATTAAGGATTCTATTACATTTAAATTAATAGATAAACAGCTAGATAGCCATGGTAGGTATATTATCTTAATAGCTGAAATCAATAGCAATATTTATACATTAGTAAATCTGTATGCCCCTAACAAGAAAACAATGAAGTTTCTTCGTCAAACTCTACAAAAAGCTACAAGGTTGAAAAAGGGTAACCTGTTGATATGTGGAGATTTTAATTTAATTTTAAATGATGTACTTGACTCCTCCTCTGTGGGGCGAAGACGCAGACCATCCCTGGGTAACTATTGCCTAGAAGAAGAATTATACGATCCTTGGCGATGTCTCCGCACCACAGAGCGGGATTACACTTACTTCTCACCAGTCCATAGAAATTATTCCAGGATAGATTTCTTTCTTACAGACAAATACACATTACAAAAGGGGACAAAGGCAGATATCCACAATATTACCTGGTCCGACCACGCCCCCATAAAGATCGAATTACTAGACACAGCCAAGACTACTTTTACACCTCTGTGGCGCAATAATACTTACCTCCTCTCCCAACCCCGAATTCAAAAAGAAGTCAATGAACAACTTGAAGAGTATTTTACATTTAATGAGCAACCGGGAATCCACCCGACTACAGTTTGATGCGCTCACAAAGCCTTCTCTAGAGGCTTACTGATTCAAATAGCAGCCAGGGAAAAAAAGAAAAAAACGCAACTTATATCGAGACTTCAAGAACGAATCGCTGACCTAGAGAATAAACACAAAAAACACAATGACCACTCTCTATTACAGCAACTAAATTCCTGTCGGGAAGAATTAAAACAAACATTGAAATCTGACTATGACCTCTACTTTAAAAGGCTCAAGCTTTAATATTATTCCCAGAACAATAGGGCAGGGAAACTATTAGCCTCTCAACTAAAGAAGAGGCACAACCGCACAAACATCTCGGTGATTAAACACCACAATAATAATCATTCATATCACAATCCTAAAGATATTGCCAATACCTTCAAAGATTATTATGAATCTTTATATAATCTCAAACTAGACAAGAACATTCACCAACCCACTGAGACTGAAATTAATGAGTTCCTCAGAAAGATTGACCTCCCCTCCATAGACACAAATTCACTACAACTATTAAACAAACCCTTTACTGCGGCTGAAGTTCATGAAGTGATTAAACATTTACCTAAACATAAAGCCCCTGGAGCAGACGGCTTTACTATCAAGCGTTCTCATCAACGCTCGCCCCCAAACTAGTAGACCTCTTCAACATAGCTGCAAATACTGGTACATTTCCCAGTGAAATGCTTCAAGCTATTATAGTGACTATACCAAAACCAGGAAAAGACCCCTCCTTACCACATAACTACAGACCCATCTCATTACTAAATTCCGATCTAAAAATCTTCGCCAAAGTACTAGCAAACAGATTATTATATATAACCCCCACCCTTATAGGACTGGAGCAGGTGGGATTTGTCAAAGGAAGGCAGGCCCCGGATAGTACTAGAAGAATGATTAACTTACTTAGATACGCAGAAATCAAACATACACCCAGTATATTCGTAACCCTAGACGCAGAAAAAGCGTTTGATAGAGTCCATTGGACATACCTATCTCACACGCTCTCCAAATTTGGCCTAAATGGATTTTTACACTCAGCCATCATGTCACTTTACTCGAAGCCCTCAGCCAGAGTATATGCATCTGGTATACTTTCTGACTCTTTCAACCTTACCAATGGTACTCGTCAAGGTTGCCCCCTATCCCCTATAGTATTCTCCCTAGCCATAGAACCCTTAGCAGAACTTATCAGAAATACTGTTGAAATTAAAGGACTCCAGGTAGGTCTTAAAGAACACAAAATAGGGCTCTTTGCAGACGACATAATCCTTACCCTGACCAACCCTGAGTACTCCCTACCCAAAGCCACAGAACTCTTACATCACTTTGGGGATATAACATACTACAAACTCAACACTTCCAAATGCTATGCCCTACCTCTAAATATACATGAGAACAGTAAAGACAACCTTAAAGAAATATTCCCCTGCAATTGGGACTCACCCTCTATCAACTCTCTATGTATCCAATTGACTCACCCTATATCTAAATTATACACTGCCAACTTCCCTCCCCTTCTAGCACACATACAGGCAGAATTCTCCCAAATCTCAAAATTTTACCTAACCTGGGTTGGACGTATAGCTGCATATAAAATGCAAATACTTCCCAAACTACTCTATCTCTTCAGAACCATCCCGATCCCAATTCCACAAAAAATTTTCTCGGATTTAGCGTCACTCTTGAACAAATTTATCTGGCAACACAAAAAACCCAGAATTGCACTGACTACTCTATATAAACCGAGAACACTCGGAGGAGGGGGTCTGCCAAATGCTTATGCCTACCATCAAGCTTCCTTATTGGACCAACTGAAGTTTTGGTTCTCCTGTCGAGAGGACAACCTATGGTCCCACATAGAACATGTCACACCAGGTCATGACCTTACAGCGCTTCTTATGGCATCCACCATTCATCATAAACCCGTAATACTGGCCTACCCAACAGTACAAGCATCACTCGAGGCTTGGTCCCTCCTGACTAAAAATAATTTTACAGATGAACCATCCCACACACTGCATTTACCTCTCACAGCCTATGCATACCTCATACCAAACTTTTCAACTCACCACTGGAAACAAAAAGGCATCCACTACGACACTGCAGATCTAGTGAACCCTACAGCAGTGGACACCTTTATGATTCAACAAATTAAACAATATAATAAAAAATACCCAACCACTACCAAAAAAATTCCATTAATTATATGGAATTTTCTAATGAACAAGCACAAATCTACTGCTAAAGGTATATCGCTGTGCTATAGATACTGCAACTTCCACACTACACGAACCAAGCTCCCAACCATGCATAAGTGGGAAATAGAACTGCAAAAGTCCTTTACACTGCCACAATGGCTCACAGCTATTAAATACAATAGTACATCTTCAGCGTGTGTAGACCACTGGGACAACTCCCATAAAATTCTTCATAGATGGTACATAACTCCCATGCGCCTACACACTATGAACTCCTCTTTATCCCCACTATGCTGGAGGAATTGTCATAATAATGGAAACCTATTACGCGTCATGTGGCACTGTAAAGTTCTGAAAAACTATTGGACAGACGTATTCTCTCTAATCTCAGACACAACCAACTCCCAATGTACTCCCTCTCCAGAACTAGCACTACTATGCCTGGGGATAGACTCCTTCCCATATACACACAGAAAAGTGGTGGTACATATACTATTTGCAGCTCGTATATCTATAGCAGCGAAATGGAAATCCACTACCCCACCAGGTATAAAGGAAGTTATCGCCAGGGTGAACTCACAAAGCCTCATGGAACGTATGCTGGCATACAAGGAGGGTCGAGCGCATACCTACCACAAATTCTGGGATAACTGGCTATCAAAGCACAATCCCGTCTTGCGTTGATGAAACTAAAATTAATTGGTAATTGGAAAAAGACCACGTCTATTGGTGTTACATTACATCCAGTGCAGGAACTTACGTTTTATCAATACTGAATAGTTATGTTTGGTTATATATATATATATTTTTTTTTTAATTTGGTTTGATTAAACATTTAATGTTTATACGAAGCTGTTACATCCACTATATTCTAACTGATGTTGGTATTGTTATCAATGGCTTTAGGTTCAAGTACTTTTGTTGCTATCGATTTGTAACCAATGTGAGGCGACCATATTCTGGGTCGCATTCACCAGTCCTGGAAGGGCATACATATAGCCTGCTCACAGTGTGTTCCCGGTAGGGGTGACAGGCTCTTAATGTTAATTTTATCTCCCTAACCGAACTCTCCAGGCACTACAACTCAGATTAAAGACTCCACAGTTATTCTTTTTTGTTTTACCTCAAGAACCTAATCTACTCAGATGTGCTTACATTATTACTTTCTTGAAAATATGAACATCTTTGTATACCTACTATATTTGTATTTGTACAAAAAACTTTTAATAAAAATCTTAAAGTTGAAAAAAAAAAAATGTAAAATGCCCCCCTCTGAAACATTCCGATATTATCAAATTTCCCATTTCATACATTCCTTGGACACCTCAATTACCAAGGATACCAAAGTCACCCCTTTCGAGAAAATGGTGTACCCAGAACGTGGGGCACAAAGGGGGATCTCTGTTATTTACAGGCTGCTGCTTGACACCACCAAAAAATTACCTTATGTGCGGATGTGGGACTCAGATTTAGCCTCTGAGCAAGACATGGGTCATTGGCATTCTTGTTTTCCATTCAACATATAAAGGCTTTTTTTTTAACCACTTGAGCCCCGGACCATTATGCTGCCTAAGGACCAGAGGTCTTTTTCCAATTTGGCACTGCGTCGCTTTAACTGCTAATTGCGCGGTCATGCAATGCTGTACCCAAACGAAATTTGCGTCCTTTTCTTCCCACAAATAGAGCTTTCTTTTGATGGTATTTGATCACCTCTGCGGTTTTTATTTTTTGCGCTATAAACGGAAAAAGACCAAAAATTTTGAAAAAAAATGATATTTTCTAATTTTGTTATAAAAAAAATCCAATAAACTAAATTTTAGTCATACATTTAGGCCAAAATGTATTCGGCCACATGTCTTTGGTAAAAAAAATGTCAATAAGCGTATATTTATTGGTTTGCGCAAAAGTTATAGCGTCTACAAACTAGGGTACATTTTCTGTAATTTACACAGCTTTTAGTTTATGACTGCCTATGTCATTTCTTGAGGTGCTAAAATGGCAGGGCAGTACAAAACCCCCCCAAATGACCCCATTTTGGAAAGTAGACACCCCAAGGAAATTGCTGAGAGGCATGTTGAACCCATTGAATATTTATTTTTTTTGTCCCAAGTGATTGAAAAATGACAAAAAAAAAAATATTTACAAAAAGTTGTCACGAAATGATATATTGCTCACACAGGCCATGGGCCTATGTGGAATTGCACCCCAAAATACATTCAGCTGCTTCTCCTGAGTATGGGGATACCACATGTGTGGGACTTTTTGGGAGCCTAGCCGCGTACGGGGCCCCGAAAACCAATCACCGCCTTCAGGATTTCTAAGAGTGTAAATTTATGATTTCACTCTTCTCTGCCTATCACAGTTTCGGAGGCCATGGAATGCCCAGGTGGCACAAAACCCCCCAAAATGACCCCATTTTGGAAAGTAGACACCCCAAGCTATTTGCTGAGAGGCATATTGAGTCCATGGAATATTTTATATTTTGACACAAGTTGCGGGAAAGTGACACTTTTTTTTTTTTTTTTTTCATAAAGTTGTCACTAAATGATATATTGCTCACACAGGCCATGGGCATATGTGGAATTGCACCCCAAAATACATTTAGCTGCTTCTCCTGAGTATGGGGATACCACATGTGTGGGACTTTTTGGGAGCCTAGCCGCGTACGGGACCCCGAAAACCAATCACTGCCTTCAGGATTTCTAAGGGTGAAAATTTTTGATTTCACTCTTTACTGCCTATCACAGGTTCGGAGGCCATGGAATGCCCAGGTGGCACAAACCCCCCCAAATGACCCCATTTTGGAAAGTAGACACCCCAAGCTATTTGCTGAGAGGCATGGTGAGTATTTTGCAGCTCTCATTTGTTTTTGAAAATGAAGAAAGACAAGAAAAAACATTTTTTTTTCTTTTTTCAATTTTCAAAACTTTGTGACAAAAAGTGAGGTCTGCAAAATACTCACTATACCTCTCAGCAAATAGCTTGGGGTGTCTACTTTCCAAAATGGGGTCATTTGGGGGGGTTTTGTGCCACCTGGGCATCCCATGGCCTCCGAAACTGTGATAGGCAGTGAAGAGTGAAATCAAAAATTCACGCCCTTAGAAAGCCTGAAGGCGGTGCTTGGTTTTCGGGGTCCCGTACGCGGCTAGGCTCCCAAAAAGTCTCACACATGTGGTATCCCCGTACTCAGGAGAAGCAGCAGAATGTATTTTGGGGTGTAATTTCACATATTTCCATGGCATGTTTGAGCAATATATCATTTAGTGACAACTTTGTGCAAAAAAAAAAAAAAAAAAAAAATTTGTCTCTTTCCTGCAACTTGTGTCGCAATATAAAATATTCCATGGACTCGACATGACTCTCAGCAAATAGCTTGGGGTGTCTACTTTCCAAAATGGGGTCATTTAGGGGGGTTTTGAACTGTCCTGGCATTTTATGCACAACATTTAGAAGCTTATGTCACACATCACCCACTCTTCTAACCACTTGAAGACAAAGCCCTTTCTGACACTTATTGTTTACATGAAAAAGTTATTTTTTTTTGCAAAAAAATTACTTTGAACCCCCAAACATTATATATTTTTTAAAGCAAATGCCCTACAGATTAAAATGGTGGGTGTTTCATTTTTTTTTTTCACACAGTAATTGCGCAGCGATTTTTCAAACGCATTTTTTGGGGAAAAAACACACTTTTTTAAATTTTAATGCACTAAAACACACTATATTGCCCAAATGTTTGATGAAATAAAAAAGATGATCTTAGGCGGAGTACATGGATACCAAACATGACATGCTTTAAAATTGCGCACAAACGTGCAGTGGCAACAAAATAAATACATGTTTAAAAGCCTTTAAAAGCCTTTACAGGTTACCACTTTAGATTTACAGAGGAGGTCTACTGGAAAAATTACTGCACTCGATCTGGCCTTCGCGGTGATACCTCACATGCATGGTGCAATTGCTGTTTACGTTTGACGACAGACCGCCGCTTGCGTTCGCCTTAGCGCGAGAGCAGGGGGCGACAGGGGTGCTTTTTTTTTTTTCTTAATTATTTTTTTGCTTTTTTAATCTTACTTTTAAACTGTTCCTTTCATATTTTTTTTTTTTAATCATTTTTATTGTTATCTCGGGGAATGTAAATATCCCCTATGATAGCAATAGGTAGTGACAGGTACTCTTTTTTGAAAAAATTGGGGTCTATTAGACCCTAGATCTCTCCTCTGCCCTCAAAGCATCTGACCACACCAAGATCGGTGTGATAAAATGCTTCCCCAATTTCCCAATGGCGTTATTTACATCCGGCGAAATCTAAGCCATGAAATGCTCGTAGCTTCCGGTTTCTTAGGCCATAGAGATGTTTGGAGCCACTCTGGTCTCTGATCAGCTCTATGGTCAGCAGGCTGAATCACCGGCTGCATTCTCAGGTTCCCTGTTGAGACAGGAGAGCCAGAGAAAAACACGGAAGACGGTGGGGGGGGGCATTCCCTCCCACGGCTTGTAAAAGCAGTCTAGAGGCTAATTAGCCGCTAGGATTGCTTTTACATGAAAGCCGACCGCTGGCTGAAAAGAATGATACCAAGATGATACCTAAACCTGCAGGCATCATTCTGGTATAACCACTCAAAGTCGTGCATGGCGTACCTGAAGACAAAAAAATGGTTAACAATGGTTAACAATAAAGCACAGTAAACAGTAAAGTATAAATAATTACATACCTGAAAAACAAACATGATAAAACATAATAACAATAACAATAACAATAAAACATTGCAGAATAGAATACAGTAAAAAAAAGAGCAGAACAATAGAGAGAGAATAGAGAGAGAGAGAACAATAAAACGACAACTATTTTTTTTTATTTTATATATTTATTTTTTTTTACACTTTTTTTGTAACTAACTTTTATAACTGTAACCGGTTCCAGGTTCGGGTCTCTCAAAATGCGATGGCATCTTTGGAGACCCTGTGAAAGTGTGCCTAGTCTGTGGAATGCTGTACCCTACGCTAATACTCAACTAGTGCATGGTAGCGTTCAAAACATTCACCAATGCAAAGACCAGGATTGTCAGGACAGGAGGGACAATAATAGCGGGTGTCACGCCTATATCCGCGCTTGCTGCAGACACAACATCTTTTTTGGGGGGTTCGCTGGGTAGGGGTACTCGGGAGGACATAAAAATGCCTCTCATGCAGCCGACTGCATTTGGTTGGGGATGTGAATGGGGGAAGTATGGGCGCTGCAGAAGCGGTGGGTTCCCAATTAGGATTGGCGAATGCAGCAGGAAGGGCATTATGGGCACGACGGGCCTGTGTTTGTCTTTTTGGTGTCAGCGGGACACTACTTGTGCTTGCCATCTCACCAGCTTGAACTGCACTTATGGGACTCACCACGTCACCAAGTGTTACTGCAGTGCTGGTTTGGCTACGACCGGGGTGTACTACGCCGCTGGCGCTTGCCAGTTCCCCAAAACGCTACCAAAAAAACTGTTATCGATCGCAGGGATCAGGCCTGACTCTGCGAACGCTGCAGTTATGCGTTTAGAGTTTTGTAAGTGACAGTGATCGATCGATACTGCACTTGGGTGGGCTGGGCCGGGCCGGGCGGAGGGGCAAAACGCAGGTGCTAGCAGGTATCTGGGCTGATCCCGCTAACACTGCGTTTTTGGGAACCCTAAACTGCTGGGGACGCTAGTATAGATCTGATCGGATCAGATATTGATCCGTTCAGATACTATACCACTAAGGGAGGTGTACGCTGCGTGCGTGGGTGTTAGCGGTACTGGCGCTAACCTGACGCTGCCTGGGGCTGGTGCTTGCCAGTTCACCAAAACGCTACCAAAAAAACTGTTAGCGATCGCAGGGATCAGGCCTGACTCTGTGAACGCTGCAGTTATGCGTTTAGTGTTCTGTAAGTGACAGTGATCGATCGATACTGCACTTGGGTGGGCTGGGCCGGGCGGAGGGGCAAAACGCAGGTGCTAGCAGGTATCTGGGCTGATCCCGCTAACACTGCGTTTTTGGGAACCCTAAACTGCTGGGGACGCTAGTATAGATCTGATGGGATCAGATATTGATCCGATCAGATACTATACCACTAAGGGAGGTGTACGGTGCGTGCGTGGGTGTTAGCGGTACTGGCGCTAACCTGACGCTGCCTGGGGCTGGTGCTTGCCAGTTCACCAAAATGCTACCAAAAAAACTGTTAGCGATCGCAGGGATCAGGCCTGACTCTGCGAACGCTGCAGTTATGCGTTTAGTGTTTTGTAAGTGTCAGTGATCGATCGATACTGCACTTGGGTGGGCTGGGCCGGGCGGAGGCGCAAAACGCAGGTGCTAGCAGGTATCTGGGCTGATCCCGCTAACACTGCGTTTTTGAGAACCCTAAACTGCTGGGGACGCTAGTATAGATCTGATCGGATCAGATATTGATGCGTTCAGATACTATACCACTAAGGGAGGCGTATGCTGCGTGCGTGGGTGTTAGCGGTACTGGCGCTAATCTGACGCTGCCTGGGGCGACGCATATCACCGCCGGGCGATTAGGGGGCTAAACCTTTATTCGGTAATAAACGGCGGTGCCCTGACACTATAAAAAATAAACAAACTAACCAGCGTCAACCGTAACAGTTATACGGTGATCAGTGGTGAAAGGGTTAACTAGGGGGCAATCAAGGGGTTAAAACATTTATTAGGTAGTATATGGGGGTCCCTGACGCTATAAAACGCTGACGGCGAACCCAAATATTTACCTCACTAACTAGCGTCACCAGCGACACTAATACAGCGATCAGAAAAATGATCGCTTAGTGACACTGGTGAGGGGGGGTGATCAAGGGGTTAAAACTTTATTAGGGGGGGTTAGGGGGGTACCCTAGACCTACAGGGGGGTAACAGTAACTGTGCTAACACAGTAACTGTCACAAACTGACACCTAGCAGTAATCAGAAAAAAAAAAACAAAAAAAAAACTGCTGGTGTCAGTTTGTGACAGGGGGGGGGGTGATTGGGGGGGGATCGGGGGGCGATCGGGGGGGGGGGATCGGGGTGTAATGTGTGCCTGGCATGTTCTACTGTGTGTGTGTGTGTTGGTGCAGTCACTCACTTGTCGTCTCTCCTCGGGCCGGAACGGAAACTACCGACCCGAGGGGAGATGACATCATTTCCTTTGCTGCTGTTTAGCATACAGCAGCAAAGGAGTGTTCCCATTGGCCAGCGGCGATCACGAGGGGGGGGCCACGAACGGATGGCCTCCCCCTCATCTCCGATCGCCGGGGGACAAAACGGGACCGCCTCGGGCGGCGGGGGGGGGTCCGATCGGACCCCCCACCCGCGGAAGGCAAATCACGTACCATGTACGTGATTTTGCCTGTCCGTGCCGCCTTGCCGACGTACATCGGCGTGAGGCGGTCGTCAAGTGGTTAATTTCCCTGGTGGAAGTGAATGTAAAGGTAATGACCAGATGGTATATGGTCCCATTTCATTTCTCAAGTCTATACCAGACTTCCTCATCCCTTTGTTGTCATTCAATTGGTACTATGTATCACATTTGATGGGAGTACCCTAAGTTATGGGGCTTTGGGAATAAGGTCTTTGCTTTGATATGCAAAGTCTCAGAAAAAACGGTTCCCCAACAACCTCATATTGCTTTACATTGCCTTGAAAAAGTATTCATACCTCTTGATATTGTCCACATTTTGTCATGTTACAAACAAAAACGTAAATGTATTTTATTGGGATTTTATGTGATAGACCAACAAAAAATGTCACATAAATGTGAAATGGAAGGAAAATAATAGGGGGTGGAGCCGGCAGCCAGAGCAGATGGTGGTGTGAGAGAGGAGCTCTGTCACAACGGGTGACATACCGTGGCTCACAGCACGCTGACACAGGCGAAAAATACATCCTCAGCAAGGCGAGACCAAGGGGCACACAGCGAGTGATCACCATGAATAAAAGAAAGGAGAGATAGGGGCCGAAGAAATTTACCAATTTCTCCCCCCCATGGCGGGCCATCCATAGTCATCCATGGGTGTGTCACACTTTACAGACCATCCAATGCCATCCTCCCCTTTTAAGAAAAAGAGGTCTCTGACAGGGAGTAGTACTAAGCAGAGGGTGTGCCACATCCCAAAAATCCAAAAAGACCAAAACATTCCCCTAGAGCGGGACTTTTGAGGCACTACCATCAATGATGCAATGTAAGTAAAAAATATACAATTTTATTACAAAATTCAAAAGTACAACAAAAAAATATATACAAAAATACAAATCAAACACAAACAATATATACAATGGGATACATCAAAAAGCAAGGACATGTAATTTGGACACAACTGCATCACATTGAGAGGAAAACCAAAAGTGGAAATGTAATAAGTCTCACTGAACCGATGCGTTTCGGGGAATCCTTCATCAGGGTTCATTAAGTGAGAGTTACCATCTAAGAAATTACAAAATTAAAAAGAAACATTAACTTCACACACAATACACAGATAACATTCCCCCCACATCCAGTGAAGAGATGTGTGAGAGTCATACTCACTTCCAAAATACATGTGCTATAGAAGTATCCAAGGCATAAAATCAGCTTCACAACGGTCTCCCATGTGCATACAAAGAGAGCCAGATCGCGGACCATGTAGAGTGAAATTGTAATGACTGGTGCATATAATGCAATCCCAATGGGTGCTGAAAACCGCCGCGCCTAAGATTTGGCGCAGCGTTTGTGCGCGGGCCCTGTCAAGCAGAAGAAGAGGATTGGGGAGGAGGGAGAGGCCCAGGATGATGCAGGGGCAGTAGGGGACGGAATGGAGGAATCCTCCTCATATGGACAGCATCTAGATGTGTTCCCCACCTCAGGGCAGCCCATCATAGATACCACTATGAAGGAGATGCTGCAAACTCTGCGGGGGGCCCTACAGCAAGATGACAACTTTTATGCACTCCACAAAAACAGAAATGAAAGCATTCAGCAACAGAGTAGAATATGTTGAACAGAAAATGGAAGAATTTACTATGGCACACAATGAACTAGTGTATGCCCATTTTGATGTTAAGGACGAGCTCAAAGCTATGCGTCTTAAAATGGCGGATTTAGAAGACAGGGCCCGCAGGAATAACATCAAATTTAGAGGGGTCCCTGAATCAATTAAACCATCAGATCTTACTGCATACCTTCAAAAGCTAATGACAACAGCTCTCCCAACACTGGGGCCTGCTGATTTAACAATAGACAGAGTCCACAGACTGCCAAAACCATCATTCCTGCCTGACCAGATCCCCAGAGATTTCATAGCAAGGATCCACTTTTACCATGTTAAAGACCAACTGATGCAATACGCCAGGCAGCATCCTGCACTCCCAGACCCTTTCTCTGGAATCGCACTCTATGCTGATTTGTCCGAAGTTACATTTATTGCAAGGCATAATTTAGTTCCTATTACCAAAATCCTGTGTAACCACAAAATTCTCTACAAGTGGGGTTTTCCAACCAAACTGCTGGTGGGAATGCATAATGAATCGCATTCAATCACTTCACTGGAAATAGGAATGGAGCTCCTCTGAAAGTGGTACCTCCTTCCTGTGAACGGGGAATCTGCAGACCCTGATCCACTCCAGGACAGACGCAACAATGTGTAAAACAATGAGGTTTGGATCCCATTGTTTGTATACACAAGCCTAGGCACCGACTTGTATGGTCTACCAGAGATTTTGGTGAGGATAATATGTTCTGCCCTACATAGCTGCAAGCTAAATGAAATATATTAATTAAATATAAATACATTAAATATATTAATTAAATATAAATAAATTAAATATAAATTAAATATAAATGAAATATATTAATAATTACAATATCCTATGGCAACAGCACTTCAAAAGACACACATCAAAGAAAAATGCAGACTTCTTGCTCCTCATCTGGGATCTCCAACCCTACCCCAGTCCTCTGGAAAACCTGCACTGAGAGAAATGAAGGTCTAGCAAAGGTTTCCCAAGTACTTGCAGCCAATCTGCTAGCAGTACAACACCATCTGATTTTAGCAGGGAAATTTCCCTACCCCAGTTGCTAAACATTAAAAAGAAATTTGGTCCCAGCCATCCACATGCTCACCTTCTGAATGCTAGCTTGAATGCCAGCTTGGCCATATTGCTAGCACTGCAACTACTGCTTTTTCACTGGTAGACTCTGCCCCCTTTCGTGAATTTGTGGAATGTGCTGTACCTCAGTTGCAGGTACCAAAACGCACTCTCTTTTCACGGAAGGCCATTCCAGCTCTCTACCGGCATGTGGAAGGCAATGTTTTTGTCTTGTTGGACAGGGCGGTCATCAGTAAGGTGTATATTACCACAGACTCATGGTCTAGCAGGCATGGGCAGGGATGTTACCTTTCCTTCATGGCACACTGGGTAACTCTGGTTCAGTATTGTTGGAGCTTGTTACACCACTACACCTCTAAAATGCTAGGGGTGATTGGCCACGGCTCTCTCCTCCACCCCCACCTCTTCTTCTTCCTCTATGGCCTCTTCTGCAGATTTGTTCTCTGAACCAGCGGTTCTCTGTAAGCGTTCAAGGGGCTACGCAAGCACTCAGGCAAAAAGATGCCATGCGGTGCATGAGTTAGGTGAGGTTGAAAAAAGACACAAGTCCATCAAGTCCAACCTATGTGTGTGATGTTAGTATTACATTGTATATATGTTGCGGTCGTTCAGGTGCTTATCTAATATTTTCTTGAAACTATCGATGCCCCCTGCTGAGAGTGACCACCGCCTGTGGAAGGGAATTCCACATCCTTGCCACTCTTACAGTAAAGAACCCTCTACGTAGTTTAAGTTTAAACCACTGCTTAGGGGACAGGAGCCACACTGGGGCAGAGATTCTGTCAGCTCTGCAGGGGCAGGCCCAGAGGTGGTTGACGCCACGCCAGCTTCAGCCAGGAATGGTTGTGTGCGACAATGGTACCAACCTTCTCTCCGCCCTCTGACAGGAACACTTGACCCATGTTCCATGTTTGGCACATGTCCTGAATTTGGTGGTGCAGCGGTTCTTGAGCAGGTACCCAGGCTTTCAAGATCTTCTGAGGCAGGCCAGAAAAGTCTGTGGTAATTTCCAACGGTCATACAATGCCAGTGCTCAGCTGGCTGACAATGAAAGGGAATGCAAACTGCCCACCAACTGCCTCATTTGTGACATGTCTACCATGTGGAAGTCAATGTTGGCAATGTTGCAGCGGCTGTAGATGCAGCAGAGGACCATCAATGAGTACCTATGGGAGTATGGCACCAGGACAGGGTCAGGGGAGCTTAGCTTCTTTTTGCCATGCCAGTGGCTACTGATCAAGGATGCATGCACTGTCCTGTCACCATTTGATGAGGCCACGAGGATGGTGAGCACACTGAGCAGCGACAATGCATGAATCAGTGATACTGTCCCTCTTGTCTTCCTGTTGGAGCACACACTTCATGGAATAATGGACAGGGCACTTGAGGCAGAACAGTGTGAGGAAGAGGAGGACTTCCTTACCTTTCAAGGCCCCCTTTATCCAGATATTATTCCTGCAGGCCCGCCAAACACACAGGAAGAAGAGGAGGAGGAGGATTGTGTCATCATGGACGTGGAGGATAACACGCAGCAGCAGTCTTCAAGGGATGGTTTTCAGCCCCCAGAAACCCAAGGAGTTGTATGTGGCTGGGAGGAGGTTGCTAAGGATCATGTGATCATTAGTGACCCAGAGGACTCAGAATCAAATGCCTCTGGAAACTTTGCAGGCTTTGCAGAATCAAGGAGGCCATGCAGCGTAAGGACCCTAGGAATTGTGGTATCAAAGAGAAGGAATCATTACTGGCTGGCAACCCTTCTTGATCCACGTTACAAGGGTAAGGTTGCAGAACTCATCCTGTCTTCGCAGAGGGAGCAGAGGATGAAACATCTTCAGGAGGCCTTGAAGAAAGGTTTGTGCAATGCATTTCCAGACCCTGTGAGGTTACAATTTCCTGGTGCTGGACAACGTGTTGCCGAGGCTTCTGTCAGGTCACCTGAGGCCAGGTGACAGATGCACACCATTGGGGTCAGGAGTGCACCGCAAAGGTAGTGGACCCTACGGCTGACTGCTGCGGATGGGAGTCTAGGTGGTTAAGGAAGGCAGGTCCGCTGGTGCACCAACACAGATCCCACAGGGGCTAGAGCATAAGATTCCCCAGGTCGCAGAGTCTAAGAGCCAGCAGGTGTTCACCAGAGCCTCTAGTGGTGAGGATGTACTGGGCTGCAACAGGCTCCAGGTCGCGACCCCCAGGGTCTCCCAGCTCACGCCCACTGTAGGCTACAGGAGGACAGAGATAGTAAGGGAATAAGCCAAAGGTCGCGGCGACTAGCAGTAGCAGACAAGGATAAACATAGAACACGCCAAAGATCAGGGTCACAAGCAGGCAGGGATAGTCGAGAACAAGCCAAGATCGGTAACTGGAATGAGACGTAGAAGACACAGCAAGATGCACACGGAAGCTAAACACGCAAAGGTTGATCAGCAAGGCAGGCTTGCAGTGCACAGGTTAATATAGAGTTCCCTGATAGGGGCTGGGGTGGAGCCATGCTATGAGGAGAGATTATTTAAGTAGCCAGGTGAGAGTGGCTGGCCTCTAAAGGTGAACATATGGAGGAGAGGTAAGCTGACAGACAAAGATTACTGCATAACCAAGACAGCTTTGTTCAGTCAGAGGAAGAGCAGTGGAGAAGGTGGCCGGCTGACCGAAGCCTTTAGACAATTTTTCAGTCTTCTGCACCAAGGTCTGATCGGTTCAAGCAACCATTGCCAGCATCTGCATTACATGGTTCAGGAATATCTAGGGGCAAGAGCAGACTTGCAGACCTTTCCAATGGAGCATCCACTGGGTTACTGGGTCTTGAGGATGGACCACTGGCCAGAACTAGCTCAATATGCAATTGATCTACTGGCCTGTCCTGCATCCAGTGTTCTTTCTGAATGCACATTCAGTGTTGCTGGAGGGTTTGTAATGGATCATAGAGTGAGCCTGTCCACAGACTCCCTTGATAGGCTCACATTCATAAAAATGAATCAGTCTTTGATCAGCAGCTATCAAGCACCTGATGCTGATGTAACTGCTTGATTTTTCTATGGATGTGGGATCCCTTGAAGACTGCCTATGCTGAGTAACTACCTATTACTACTCAATCTTGATGATGCTAGCTTGCAACAATATTTTTAGTTTAGGGCACCACCACCACTGGCTAAGGCCCAATTTTTCTGTCCCTGTTTAACAGGGGCATATAATTACAATTTCTGATCTAATATTTCACAGCAGGGCCTGTTCCTGCGCCCAACAAGAGTATCTGTGAGGGGTTACAGTGTTGTGGCACCACCACCACCAAAGGCCCAATTTTTCTGCCCCTGTCCCAGCAGCAGAAAAAAAGGACAAGCGTGCCCCACGGCCACCTGCAGAAGATGCACCATGTCCAGGACCAGCACTGTGGACTGTAGACACAGAGCCTGCTTGCCCTCTTTTAGTTGCCTGTGAGCGTCTGCCTCTCCTTGGTGGCCTTCCGGACATGATGGGAATTTTGTTTTGCAACACCACACTACACTGTATTGTGTACTGTGTACACCACCAGAAAAGTAGTAGCAACTGCACTATGGGTGCACAGTATTTTGTACACCACCAGAAGTCTAATAGCAACTATGGGTTCACTGTATGTATTGTGTAGTGTGTACACCACCAGAAAAGTAGTAGCAACTGCACTAGGGGTGCACAGTACTGTGTACTGTGTACAATGCCTGAAGTATATTAGAAACAGTGCACCAGGGACGGCCTGCAGTGAGACATAGCTAAACTGTATGCAGTGTATATATATATATATATATATATATATATATATATATATATATATATATATATATATATATATATATATATAAGACTCTGTATATATATATTAAATACACTGCAGCTAACTGAATCACCTGCCTGCCAGAAGTATAGTAGAAACAGTGAGTACACCAGGAACGGACTGCAGTGAGATATAGCTAAATTGCATGCAGTGGATATATACCTGCCTACACCTGCCTGCCTGAAGTATATTACAAAGAGTACCCCATGAATGGCCTGCAGTGAGCTAAACTGTATGCAGTGGATATATATATATATATATATATATATATATATATATATATATATATATATACTAGACTGACTGTATATATATATGAAATACACTGCAGCTACTGTAACTGAATCACCTGCCTGCCAGAAGTATAGTAGAAACAGTGAGTACACCAGGAACGGACCGCAGTGAGATATAGCTAAATTGCATGCAGTGGGTATATATATATATATATATATATACTAGACTGACTGTATATATATATATATGTATATATATATATATATCTATATATATATATATATATATATCTATATATAGATATATGTATATATATATAGATAGATATCTATATATATATATATATATATATATATATATATATATATATATATATATATATATATATATATATATATATATATATATATATATATATATATATATATATATATATATCTATAGATATATATATCTATAGATAGATATATATATATATATATCTATAGATATATATATATGAAATACACTGCGGCTAATGCCGCGTACACACGGTCGGACTTTACGGCAGACTTTGCCCGGCGGACTTTTCAACGTACTTTACGACGGACTTTCTGAATGAACGGACTTGCCTACACACAATCCACCAAAGTCCGTCGAATTCGTACGTGATGACGTATGACCGGACTAAAACAAGGAAGTTCATAGCCAGTAGCCAATCTGCCCTAGCGTGGCTTTTTGTCTGTCGAACTAGCATACAGACGGCGGACTTTTCGACCGGACTCGATTTCGACGGATTAATTTAAAACATGTTTCAAATCTAAGTCCGTCCAACTTTTGAGAAAACAAAGTCCGCTGGAGCCCACACACATCGAATTGTCCGACGAAATCCCGTCCGCCAGGCAAAGTCTGCCGTAAAGTCCGCTCGTGTGTACGCGGCATTACTCAATCACCTGCCTGCCAAAAGTATAGTAGAAACAGTGAGTAAACAGGAATGGACTGCAGTGAGATCTAGCTAAACTGTATGCAGTTGATATATATATATATATATATATATATATATATATATATATATATATATATATATATATATATATATATATATATATATATATATATATATATATATATATATATATATATATGAAATACACTAGCTAACTGAATCACCTGCCTGCCTGAAAGTATATTTGAAAACATACACCAGGAATGGCCTGCAGTCAAATATAGGCTTGGCTAGACTGGAATGCAGTGGATATATGTATATGTAGGAGACTGTATATATATTTTATGCACTAGAGCTCACTGAATCACCTGCCTGCCAAAAGTATAGTAGAAACAGTACACCAGGAACGGACTGCAGTGAGATCTAGCTAAACTGTATGCGTTGGATATATATATATATACTAGACTGACTGTGTATATATATATATATATATATATATATATATATATTCACTTGTAGAGGAGAACTGCACTCTGCTTACAATTTAGTACCAGCAATCAGGTCTTCCCACCGACCTTGTATATAGAAAAAAAGTCCAAGAGGTTGCTGCACTTAAAAACTTCTTTGCTTTATTTCACAATATCTTCACATGTGCTTCAATGGATCTTAGGAAGGGCGTAAGCTGACTAGCCCGAGACGTAATCCATCCATCCATCCATCCATATCTGAATCTACTCATGTCTGAAACTGTGTAGGCATTTCTTGCCTGTGAATTATACTTGCTTTGTAAATCTCTCCTGAAGATATTGTGAAATAAAGCAAATAAGTTTTTAAGTGCAGCAACCTCTTGGACTTTTTTCATATATATATATATATATATATATATATATAGAAACAGTGAGTACACCAGGAACGGATTGCAGTGAGATCTAGCTAAACTGTATGCAGTGGATATACAGTATCTCACAAAAGTGAGTACACCCCTCACATTTTTGTAAATATTTCATTCTATCTTTTCATGTGACAACACTGAAGAAATTACACTTTGCTACGATGTAAAGTAGTGAGTGTACAGCTTGTATTACACAGCCATTAATGTCTAAACTGCTGTCAACAAAAGTGAGTAACCCCTAAGTGAAAATGTCCAAATTGGGTCCAATTAGCCATTTTCCCTCACCGGTGTCATGTGACTCGTTAGTGTTACAAGGTCTCAGGTGTGAATGGGGAGCAGGTTATATTTGCTGTTATCACTCTCACTCTCTCATACTGGTCACTGGAAGTTCAACATGGCACCTCATGGCAAAGAACTCTCTGAGGATCTGAAAAAAAGAATTGTTGCTCTACATAAAGATGGCCTAAGCTATAAGAAGATTGCCAAGACCCTTAAACTGAGCTGCAGCACGGTGGCCAGGACCATACAGCGGTTTAACAGGACAGGTTCCACTCAGAACAGGCCTCGCCATGGCCGACCAAAGACGTTGAGTGCACATGCTCAGCATCATATCCAGAGGTTGTCCTTGGGAAATAGACATATAAGTGCTGCCAGCATTGCTGCAGAGGTTGAAGAGGTCAGTGCTCAGACCATACGCTGCACACTGCATCAAATTGGCCTGCATGGCTGTCATCCCAGAAGGATGTCTCTTCTAAAGATGATGCACAAGAAAGCCTGCAAACAGTTTGCTGAAGACAAGCAGACTAAAGACATGAATTACTAGAACTATGTCCTGTGGTCAGATGAGACCAAGATACACGTATTTGGTTCAGATGGTGTCAAGGTTGTGTGGCGGCAACCAGATGAGGAGTACAAAGACAAATGTGTCTTGCCTACAGTCAAGCATGGTGGTGGGAGTGTCATGGTCTGGGGCTGCATGAGTGCTACCGACACTGGGGAGCTATAGTTCATTGAGAGAACCATGAATATCGACATATAATATGACATACTGAAGCAGAGCATGATTCCCTCCTTCCAGAGACTGGGCCGCAGGGCAGTAATCCAACATGATAATGACCCCGAACACTCCTCCAAGACAACCACTGCCTTGCTAAAGAAGTTGAGGGTACAGGTGATGGACTGGCCAAGCATGTCTCCAGGCCTAAACCCTATTGAGCATCTGTGGGGCATCCTCAAACGGAAGGTGGAGGAGCGCAATGTCTCTAACATCCACCAGCTCCGTGATGTTGTCATGGAGGAGTGGAAGAGCACTCCAGTGGCAACCTGTGAAGCTCTGGTGAACTCCATGCCCAAGAGGGTTGAGGCAGTGCTGCAAAATAATGGTGGCCACAGAAAATATTGACACTTTGGGTCCAATTTGGACATTTCCACTTAGGAGTGTGCTCACTTTTGTTGCCAGTAGTGTAGACATTAATGGCTGTGTGTTATTTTGAGGGGACAACAAATTTACACTGTTTTACAAGCTGTACACTCACTTTACAGTGAAAAGATATAATTAAAAATGTACAAAAATGTGATGGGTGTACTCACTTTTGTGAGATACCGCTGGTGCCGTTTCTTTAGGGCCCCTGCCATGACTGCAGCTCCCGTGCCCATGCACGGGAGTGACGTCATCGAGGCTTCAGCCAGTCACAGCGTCGAAGCCCGAGAACCCTGATGTAACTACGGTGAAAGATGTCGGCCGTGTACTCGGTGTGTCTGCACCGATTCAGGGCATCGTTCTATAGTAAGTATTTCATAATGAGCTCATTATGCCTTTGTCTTGCAGGGTTTTTTTGGAGGTTTACAACCTCTTTAATAAATGCTGTTTTTTATTTACCTTCTTATAATTGCAGATTTATGGGGGTATTTTAATACATTATTTATATAGAGCACTATGCAGTTGCCTTTCTATTTCATGTGGTCTCTGTGAAAAGCTTTTGAGAGAGGAGAACCATATCCAAGGATAAGAGAGGACACATCTATCCCTGAGGGATTGACTGGAGTTGTAAGAAAGATAAGCCTGTGATTAATAGGAGTGAGGTGAGAGCACAATTCACTAGGTGGTGGAAACACTTGCTTGCTTTATATGAGAAGATTGTTGAGGAGCACAGCGATCGGTTAATACACATTACACAGATTTTGATCTTTTTTATTTTATTGTCAATTTTCGTTTTATTAAATTACAGATTCTTTAAGTGTGATACATTGTATATGAGAAAAGCACTGCACCATTTATATATGCATTTTTCTATTTGCTTGGTGTAGTGAATCACTGATACTGTAGGTGTACAGCAGCTATTTCATATTTCTAGATTTCATATTTAATTAGTATTATTCATTAACATTACATTAATATTATTAAGATTTATGTACAGTATGTTTTAATATACAGGTCACTGATTTAGTTTGTTTGTGCACTGATTGTTTCACTTTATTTATTTTCAGGTTTTGCTTGTTGTTATCTTTTCATTGGTTGTGACAATCTGTGTCAGAGTCCTGGCTGCTGTACTTTCAGGTGTCTTGTATTATGATGCATATTTCTTCAATAAAAATTAAAGCAAAATATAGCATGGGGGTGGCAATGCCCTGGGAAACATATACCAGTGCAAAAAAAATTGTAAAAAATGCCACTTGGCCAGGGGCAGTGATTTTTTTTTTTACCACTGATATTTACAAAGAAAAAAAATAGTTGTTAATTGCTGGAAAATGTCATCTCCCTCTTGTTTTTTTTAATAAAAGACCCCAAAGGTCCCTCGAAGTATATTGTAGACCCGTAAGTATCTGTTATTTTGCAGTTTTACTTGCCGACAATATAAACAATATCATATTTTTTTCTCTGTAACTGTCATTTGTCACATCCTACAGCAAGGACAAAAATTCCATAGCATTCTCCTAAAAAATGCATACCAGACCCCTGTGGAGTGTGGATTTTAAGAGGGGACAGCATGCAACAAAAAAAAAAGTTGTGAGGTCCCCCAGGAAATCCATACCTGACCTTTAGGGTCTGGTATAGGTTTTAAGGGGGACTCCACAAAAAAAAACAAAAAAGAGAGATCCCCCTAAAAATCCATACCAGATCCTTAATCTAAGCATACGGTCTTGCTGACCCCCTCTCCTGAACCATACCAGGCCACAGTCGCTTAACATAGGGGTTTCTTGCCAGGGAGTAAGGAGTACAAAATACCCCTACCCATTCACAAAGAAAATTCAATAAAAAATAAACACACACTTTTTGATAGGTCCTGTAATTAGAAACGACCCACCAGATAAAATCCATCACTTGACTCCAGCTGAATGTTATCTCTCAAAACTTGGTCAATGACGTAACTGGTATCCAAGTGATATCATTGACCAAGTATGGTCATGTCCATATATGATCAATGATGTCACCTTTTTTTCACCTTTTGGACGTATCGGTAGGTGGCAGGGCTTCTGTTGGTGGGGTGCTGGGTGTCGGGCATTGTAAGGGCATACATATACTATATACTGTATGTATATTTTTTGTATATATATATATATATATATATATATATATACAGTATCTCACAAAAGTGAGTACACCCCTCACATTTTTGTAAATATTTCATTCTATCTTTTCATGTGAGAACACTGAAGAAATGACACTTTGCTACAATGTAAAGTAGCGAGTGTACAGCTTGTATAACAGTGTAAATTTGCTGTCCCCTCAAAATAACTCAACACACAGCCATTACTGTCTAAACCGCTGGAAACAAACCTGAGCACACCCCTAAGTGAAAATGTACAAATTGGGCCCAAAATGTCAATATTTTATGTGGCCACCATAATTTTCCAACACTGCCTTAATCCTCTTGGCCATGGAATTCAACAGAGCTTGACAGGCTCCACTCCTCCATGATGACATCATGGAGCTGGTGGATGTTAGAGACCTTGCACTCCTCCACCTTTCATTTGAGAATGCCCCACAGATGCTCAATAGGGTTTAGGTCTGGAGATTTGCTTGGCCAGGCAATCACCTTTACCCTCAGCTTCTTTAGCAAGGCAGTGGTTATCTTGGAGGTGTGTATGTTGGAATACTGCCCTGGGGCCCAGTCTCCGAAGGGAGGAGTTCATGCTCTGCTTCAGTATGTCACAGTACATGTTGGCATTCATGGTTCCCTCAATGAACTGTAGCTCCCCAGTGCCAGCAGCACTCATGCAGCCCCAGACCATGACACTCCCACCACCATGCTTGACTGTAGGCAAGACACACTTGTCTTTGTACACCTCACCTGGTTGCCGCGACACACGCTTGACGAACCAAATAAGTTTATCTTGGTCTCATCAGACCACAGAACATGGTTCCAGTAATCCATGTGCTTAGTCTGCTTGTCTTCAGCAAACTGTTTGCAGGCTTTCTTGTGCATCATCTTTAGAAGAGGCTTCCTTCTGGGATGACAGCCATGCAGACCAATTTGATGCAGTGTGCGGCATATAGTCTGAGCACTGACAGGCTGACCCCCCCACCCCTTCAACCTTTGCAGCAATGCTGGTAGCACTTATATGTCTATTTCCCAAAGGCAAACTCTGGATATGATGCTGAGCACGTGCACTCAACTTCTTTGGTCATCCATGGTGAGGCCTGTTCTGAGTGAAACTTGTCCTGTTAAACCGCTGTATGGTCTTGGCCACCATGCTGCAGCTCAGTTTCAGAGTCTTGGTTATCTTCTTATAGCCTAGGCCATCTTTATGTAGAGCAACAATTCTTTTTTTCATATCATCAGAGAGTTCTTTGCCATGAGGTACCGTGTTGAACTTCCAGTGACCAGTATGAGAGAGTGAGAGTGATAACACCAAATTTAACACACCTGCACCCCCTTCACACCTGAGACCTTGTAAAACTAACAAGCCACATGACACCGGGGAGGGAAATGGCTAATTGGGCCCAATTTGGACATTTTTACTTAGGGGTGTACTCAGTTTTGTTGCCAGCGGTTTAGACATTAATGGCTGTGTGTTGAGTTATCTTGAGGGGACAGCAAATGTACACTGTTATACAAGCTGTACACCCACTACTTTACATTGTAGCAAAGTGTCATTTCTTCAGTGTTGTCACATGAAAATATAAAATATTTACAAAAATGTGAGGGGTGTACTCATTTTTGTGAAATATTGTGTATATATACAGTATATATCTATATATATATATATATATATATATATATATATATATATATAGTCTTCAGTCTCTCTCTATCTCTGTATATATTGTGGGGTTCAGCTTCAAGAGGAGAGCTGGCAGAGAGGTAATCCATACCTCAAGTAGATTTAAGGGCTTCCTTCCTTGTTTATTGGTAAGATCTCACTGGGTCTGCTTCAGACCTGCAGACATGTTACCTCACAGCCTGCTTGTCTCCTTTCTCAGAACCAACAACTGGTTAACCCAAGGAAAGACCAGGGATTTTTTTCACAGAGAAAAAGGTGCAGGAACTCACCCCCTACCCTAGGCCATACCTGTCTCTGCCCTTACCCACCCCTAGAACCACCCCTAGGACCACCTATTGTCTCCACCCCTACACACCTCTTAGCACCGCCTCTTTTAGAAAACAGGTAAACAATTATAATTTAGGGGCTATACAACAATAATTTGTATGTAATTTGGTAATAAAAAGATATGTAGTAAAATGCACGAAACATTACAAATATCCAGCCCTTTACCAAAGTAAGCTAAGAGGCACTTCCAGATGATTTCAACAGCTCCATATCCAGCAAGAGACAGCACCATATCCAGCAAAGAGACAGCCGCATATCCAGCAAGAGACATCCCCATATCCAGCAAAAAGATAGGCTCATATCCAGCAAAGATAAAGGCCCATATCCAGCAAAGAGACAGCCCCATCCAGCAAACAGATAGCCCAGTCCAACAAAGAGACAGCCCCATCCAGCAAACAGATAGCTGAGTCCAGTCCAGCAAAGAGACAGCTCAGTCCAACAAAGAGACAGCCCATTTCTGCAAAGAGAAAGCCCAATCCAGCAAAGAGAGAACATAATCCAGATAAGAGACAGCAAAGTCCTGCAAAGAGATGGCCCAAATCCAGCAAAGAGACAGTCCAATCGAGCAAAGAGGCAGCCCAGTCCAGCAAAGAGGCAGCCCAGTCCAGCAAAGATATGGCTCAGTTCAGGCAAAGAGGCAGTCCAATCCAAAGAGAAAGCCCAATCTAGCAAAAAGACAGCGCAATCTAGCAAAGAGACAGTCACAGGCACAGCACTGTCCCAATCAGCAGCATTGTCAATTAAGTTACCAAAAAAAAGACTAAAACTTGTCTCCACTGAGACACGCGGTCGAACTGCCCCACATTAGAGATGGGCCGAACTTTTGAACATCCCAAAAGTTCAGAGCCGAACAACAAACCCTATTGAAGCCTATGGAACCAGAACTGGAAAAATCAAAAATGCCTATTTTGAAGGCTTATATGCAAGTTATTTGACATACAAAGAATATATGGGTCCAGATACTGACCTGGGGGACATGTACAGTGGGGACGGAAAGTATTCAGACCCCCTTAAATTTTTCACTCTTTGTTATATTGCAGCCATTTGCTAAAATCATTTAAGTTCATTTTTTTCCTCATTAATGTACACACAGCACCCCATATTGACAGAAAAACACAGAATTGTTGACATTTTTGAAGATTTATTAAAAAAGAAAAACTGAAATATCACATGGTCCTAAGTACTCAGACCTTTGCTGTGACACTCATATATTTAAGTGCGGTGCTGTCCATTTCTTCTGATCATCCTTGAGATGGTTCTACACCTTCATTTGAGTCCAGCTGTGTTTGATTATACTGATTGGACTTGATTAGGAAAGCCACACACCTGTCTATATAAGACCTTACAGCTCACAGTGCATGTCAGGGCAAATGAGAATCATGAGGTCAAACGAACTGCCTGAAGAGCTCATAGACAGAATTGTGGCAATTTTGTTTGGGTACAACATCGCACACAACCACACAATAGTCAATCGCAAAAAATGACCTGGTCATTAAGGGGGTAAATCCTTCCTGCGTTGAAGTGGTTAAATATAGCGCCTGGGGGAGTCCCCTTAGTCTTCCTGTAAAGTGGTGCATTTATAACGGTTGTAGAACCTGCTGCAGCAAAAATGACATTTATAAAGGCAAAAAAATGACATTGTCCCTGCAAGCTTTCTTTATTTTATATACAATGACTAGGGGAGGCAGCCTGTATGATGAAGCCACAATTTAGTGCACTCTGTTTCACAGACTTTGGATAGAAGTAACTGGTGTGGGAAAATTGGGCTTTGGGTGTTGGTGGTCCATTCACACTGCAACCCTATAGAGGTACTCTTGATGAAAGCAAGAGTTGGCCTTGCTGTCAAAAATTGAAATGATATGCCACGGTCAAACAGGTGCAGAAAAATTGGGTTTTGGTGTTGGTGGTGCCTTCACAATGTAACCCTATAGAGGTATTGCTGGTTTTAATTATAAAAATGTTTTAATTATATGCACCTGTCAAACAGGTACGGAAAAAATTGTCCTTGGGTGGTAATTGTGCCCATGAAAAAACAATTTTTTGTTGCGCTAAGGAATAACAGCTGTATGCACAGGCTATATGTAAAATGGATGGGAAAGATAAAAAAGTCCAGGAGCAGGATACTGTTGAAGGTAACAGCAGTAGGTAAATGTACAGTTGTCCAAAAGGTAAAGTTCCTGGTGTGGGTATATGGGGTGGGGGGAAGGACTAAGTCTGTGACCTGGGTATGTAACCTCAGGGGGGAATGTACTGGCACGATACAGGAGGCAGCATGCTGAAGGGCAGAAAACACCTTTGGAGAGAGATACAAAAGAGACAAAGCAGCGCCAACATAAGTGCAGTAGTTAAACACACACATAGTATTAAAAACAAGTGACATAATATGTTATGACAGAAGGAGGAGGCAAGAAAGAATAGTGAAAGAAGTTTGTCAAAAAGCGGTTGATAAGGTGAACACATGGATATGTGGTATCAGGAGACATAAGATAAGATAAAAAATAAAAATAAAAATAAAAAAATTATAAAAAAATATAAAAAATAAAAAATATATAAACAGTAAAATAGAATGACATGAAATAAAAATAAAAATAAGGAAAAAATGAAGGAAAAAATTAAAAATAAGGAAAAAATTTGTTAAAAAAGATTTGGAATGAGTTTTTAAATGGGGATGTGTACAAGTAAATTCCATCAGAGAAAATATGTATATATATATATATATATATATATATATATATATATATATACACATACATACACACATGTATGGGTCCTTGTGGTGTCCTCACAATTTGTATAGGCGTATGCTGGAGTGGATATGAATCCGAAGTACACATGGGTACATGGGGGGTGGGTAGGGATTTATTAATTTGTTTGTCATATATAATAATAGAACGTATACGTTGAAATATGGGTTAGAGAAAGAAGTTATTAGGGGTAGGGTTATCGTTACTAAAAGTGTTGGAAGTATGCAATAATATGCAATACTAAGTAAGCATGTGGAAAAGATATAGATGCATAGGCACCTACCTGGAGATGGGTGGAGAAGACACTGTGATGTGCATGCAGGGGAGCGGGGGGGAGAGGAGGAAAGGGTGGGAAAGAAAAAAAAAAAGAGGGGGCGAAGTGCGGTTGGGGGAGGGGAAAGGGGGCTAGGAGGACTGTATGGTTGTCAAGTATTTTCTTGGGCCATATTTATGTCTAAGATTATGTGGTGTTAAAAACTATAATGTCCTGATGCAGTGACATAGGATAAATTAAATTAAAACACTATCCAGGATGGGAGGAGAAGGGGGATTGGGAGGTAATTGTACATAAAATATTTATATAGCTGTATATTCATATTGTATTAGTAAAAAACGGATTTATAGAACTGGATTATTTTCTATATCTTCATTTAGGCCTCCAGGCGCGAGGGCATCAAGGGTATATATCCAAAAAGTTTCCCTTTCACAGAGAAGTTTGAAGCGCTCTGCTGGAGGGAGAGTCCTGGGTATCTGCTCGATTACCCAGACCTGCATCCCATTGGTGGAGCCTTGATGGTACTCCTTGAAGTGTCTAGGGATGGTTAGGTTGAGGTTTTCTTCTACCGATCTGCGGTGTTCTCCAAATCTTTTTCTGAGTGTTCGGATGGTTCGGTCAATATAGAGTAGTTCACAGGGGAAATGGATGCCATATATCACAAAATCTGAGGAGCATTCTCTGTATTCTCTGAGCTGATAGGTATTTCCTTTTGTGGTAAAGGATTTCTGGCGATGAGAGACAAATTTGCAGGTGAGACATTTTAACTTTTTACATTGGTACATACCATTTACTGTAAGGAATGTTCAGGATGGGGTGGTTATATTGTATATAGTTTTAAGCTTACTTGGAGCGATGAGGCTTTTGATGCTTCTGGCTTTACGGTATGAAATCTTGGGTACAGTGTTAATAGATGATTTTAACAAGGGGTCCTCCAATAGGATAACCCAATGTTTTTGAAAGATTCTTTCCATTTTTTTGTACTGGGAGTGAAATTGAGTGATGAACCTGGTGGTGTGGGGTTGGGAAGGGGTGGTAAGTTGAGTCTGTGGTTCTATATGGGGGGGAGACTTATCATCCAGAAAGTTAGCAAATGTTTCTTCTACTAGAGCTGGGGGATACCCTTTATCCTCGAACTTGGTTTTGAACAGGTTACCCTGTCTGATGTAATCATAGTTGTGAGTACAATTGTGTTTTAGGCGATTGAAGTGGCTTTTTGGGATATTAGAAATACATCTGGGGTGATGACAGCTTTGATAATGTAGATATGAGTTGCCTGCTGTAGGCTTTATGTAATTTTTTGCATAGACCATGTTATCAGTGTGGCAGAGCTCGAGATCCAGGAAGGCCAAACTGTCTGGGCTGCATGTGGATGAGAAGGAGAGGCCTAGGTCATTGGAATTGCAATAGGCCACAAAATCATCAACAGGTGGTCCGGTCCTGTCCCATATGATGATAATATCATCTATGTATTGCCCTATATAGACGATGTATTCGGAAAATGGGTTCTTATTCCAGATTGACAGATGTTCCCAAAGACCCATTGTCAGGTTGGCATAGCTGGGCGCAAAATTGGCGCCGATTGCCATCCCTTGGGTTTGCAGATAAAAATTATTATCAAATGAAAAGTAGTTGTGGGTCAGGCGGAAGTTGGTGGAATCTACAATGAAGTCTTCCTGCGTGGTTTTTATAGATGGGTCTAGGAATAAAAAAATGCTTCACGGCTCGAAGACCAACATTATGGGGAATGGAGGTGTATAAAGAGTTAACATCCAGGGAAACCTATTGGTATGTGGGTTCCCAGGTGTAGCTTTTTGGAATATCCAGGAGGTGGGTTCCATCACAAATGTATGTTGGTAGGTTTTGTGCTATTGGTTGTAAAAAGTGGTCAATGTATATAGAGAAAAAACTAGTGACGCTTTCCATGGCAGCTACAATTGGTAATCCTGGTGGGTTTTCCGGATCTTTATGTATTTTTGGGAGGTGGTAAAAATAGGGAGTGTTGTAGTATGCTCTGGATAGGAAAATGGCTTCGACCTTAGTGATTGTGTGGTCATTGAGAGCTTGTTTGGATAACAATACCGCCCTCTTTGTCTGCAGTTTTGATGATGATGGAGGTGTTGTTGGTTAGTTTTTTGAGGGAAGATAGTTCCTGGGGAGTGAGATTACTTTTAGGGCATTGGGAGGGAGTGGGTTTGCACATGCGTTTTATGTCCAAGTATACGACTTGATAGAAACTCTGTATGTAAGGGCCTTTGGTGTGACTGGGATTGAAGATGGACTTAGGTCGAAAGGGAGTATGTTTTATGGGAGGTGAATCACAGAAGTATTGGGAAAAATAGGGAGTATCTGGAACAGTAGCTTCTTCATCAACATTATAAAGTTCTTCTAGAATCGCTAAACACGGATCATCCAGATCATTTTCAAGTGTAGATGTGGGTGTAGTAATGTCCATCGAATCTTGGCTGTCAGTGTGTTTCTCTTTATTGGTTTTGATGTTGAAAAAAACGTTTAACTGTTAGATTACGTATGAATTTATTTAGATCCACAAACAAGGTAAAAGGGTTGGGTTGTGTGGTGGGTGCAAAGTTTAAACCTTTGTTTAGTAGAGAAATCTCTTCAGGAGTAAGAAAATGGGAGGAAAGGTTGAAAATTTTCACAGTTTGGCAATCTTTTCTTTGGGCTTTGTATCTAGTTCTTCTGCCCCCTCGTCTGCCTCTTCTAATTTTCTTTTTAGGACAGGTTGGGGGATTTGGACTAAAAAAGGCTGGTCAATGACTGATAAAGATGGGTTGATATGGCGGCCTATCTGTGACTGGGAGGAAACACTATCTTGAGTAATATGATCCAAAGTGTTCATAGATGCATTTGAGGAATCTGTAGAGGATTGAATGCTTGATGTACCACAAAAGGCAGTATTGTTAATAGAGCAGGGTTCAACAGAAGGTGGTGGAACGATTTTCTCTAAACTAAGGATGTTGGGATTAGTGGTGTCCACTGTTGTGATCTTTGATGTGGTATCAGTGGAAAAAGTAGAATTTGATTCTGGGTGACCAATGTGATTGGCTTGAGAGGTTCTTTTGGGTTTCCTATATCATTTGGGTTTGGGCTGTAGAAAATGAGGGTGATGTTCCAGTGGCGGCTGCGAGTGATTAATGGGTGGGGGCCCAGTTGGTTGATGGTTTTTGGATATAGGATGTGGGTAATGATGAGAGCGTGGGGCTGAACGATATGATTCAGAGGTGCATGGGCGGAGCCTAGCGGAGCAGACATGTATTGTTAGAGCTCCGCACCGCTGAGGAGAGAAGAGAAGGACAAAGCGGAGCCTGCAGGCTCAAAAGGTATCCATTTGAACCTTTTTGCCCCAGGGAACAAACTGTGAAAGTTTGGGCAGGAAATATGGTACTGGGAGGAAGCCGTGGCAGAAAGAAAAATCACCTCACCAAGAGCTCACAGGCACTCACTGCAACTAAAGCAGCTCCAGTCACCTCACAATATACAGCATCAGGGCGCTCTCACAGACAGAAAATGTCACAGCAAGACTCTCCATTTGAGTCAGATACAGAACAAATCCTCTCACAAACTTCTCCACAAGCCTCCTCAGCATCCCCAGTAATATTATTACAATTTGAAAAGATGCTTCATAAGGCTTTAAAACAAACCTCAGACCAAATAACAAACAGCCTAACCAAAGAAATAAGAGAGCTGGGAAACCGCACCGCAGCCTTAGAAATAAAAATGGATGAAATTGAAATTACAACAAAATAAAATATAACAGAATTGGAACAATTAAAAGAAGAGAATTTAATACTTCAAACTAAGCTCGAAGATTACGAAAATAGAGCCAGACGTTCAAACTTGCGCATAAGGGGAATACCTGAAACTGTGACAGACCTGCAATCTACTATTACTGCTCTATTACAAGAACTAAAGCCAGATATCCCTATTGAACGTTTAGAACTGGACAGAGTACACAGAGCCCTCACAGCCAAAAAGAAAGATGGACCCCCACGTGATATAATCACAAAATTTCATTATTACAGAACGAAAGAACAAATACTAATTGCTGTAAGAGAAAAAAAGGAACTTATTTTTCAAGGACACAATTATCAAATTTTTGCTGACCTATCCCAACTTACTATTACTAAAAGACGATCCATGAAACCCCAACTAATGGAACTGCAATGCCACAACATTATGTAGCAATGGGGCTTCCCCTTTTCAGTCAGATTTAACTACCAAGGTACAATTTACAGAAGCAGATCAGCAGATGAACTACAACAAACCCTTTTAAAATTAAATCTGACAGAACCCACAAGCAGCAACTCTCCCACACGCAGAAGAATGGCATCATCTTCACCTTCAGGCAGCACCCAGAAAATTTCAGAACAAAATGGGAATCATCATTCTCACAAAAGAGGCCGTTATGCCACATCATCCATGGACCAAGAAGATTCAATGGACTGACATCCTAATTCCTGATATCTCTTCATTTATTATACTAAGAGATGGTTCTCTATAAAAAAAAACTGTATTTATAACTGAATGTAACTGCATTCTGATAGTCACACACTGTGTGGGATCATGTTACATTCCAGTTATATTTCTTTTATGTTTCAATATTTTTATTTTCAAAAGAGAAGGGAGAGGGGACGTAGGGAAAACATTACATGTCATTACAAAAACTTTTGAGACAGTAAAATACAGATGACCATCACGGTCATATTATGTATAACTTAATAAGGCTTTGGTATACAGAACAGTGTAGTATAAAATGAACAAACTCAGTCATTTACTTTGAGCAAGGTGAACATAGGAGAGCCATAAATCAGGTTTAGATTAGTTTGTGTGTGATATTGGGAGGGAGAGGCCCGCCACCCCAATTGGGTGCACACTGTGGCGGGACTCCTCCCCCCCAACATCTTTCTCACTAGAAAAAACAAAGTGTCAAATACCTATGTGGAAGGGCGGTGATGACGACCCAGGCTATCAAATCCATGTTCACCGCAGTACATGACCGAACCGAATCGGTGTCTACGGAAATTAAACTAGTAACGTCAGAAACTGTTTATCAATAGCAACTGAGATGGTAAATATAGAAACAAATGAAATAGAAAACTGGGAATCAGGGCGCCAATAAGGTTGTTCTGGTTTGGGCCAGGAACGGGGACCGACTCAGGAGGATCCCCATCCGAGGCCAGGTTATGATCCTTCGAGCACAGGTCAAAGCCTAATACCATCAATAAAGAGGGAAAGTGAGGTGAGGAAGGGAGGAGAGAAGTATAGCGAAGAAGAAAAAGGGAGGATGTAGAGAGAAGGGGTAGAGGAGATGAGGGTGGAGAAAGATGCGTAGGAGTCGACTGGGGAGGAGAGAAATGTCGATGTGTAATAGCTCTAGGGGAAGAGTCAAAGCGAGACCCCAATGTACTTCGCCCAAGGTTCCCAAATTTGTTGGAATTTGGCTGAGCGTTCCAGGAGCACACTTGCCATTTTTTCCTGGTTCATAATCCAGGAAATCTTTCTTTTGGCTAAGAGTGTGGATACTGTCGGTTTTTTCCAGGCTTTAGCTAGGGTGAGCTTGGCTCCTAGGATGATAAAGAAGATGAGGCGTTGTGTGATCCTGGAAACTTCTCTTACTGGGAAATTGAGGAGTGCCACTAGAGGAGACATTTGGATAGGCCTTTCGGCAATTCTACTAATCCAAGTGAAAATCTTGTGCCAGAATTGTCTGATTCTGGGGCAGGTCCACCATGTATGGAACATATCTCCCTTAAGGCCACATCCCCGATAACAGAGGGGGGATGCTGAAGGGTAAAAGCGAGCTAATTTGGAGGGAACCAGGTACCATCTGGTTAGTACTTTCAGGCTGCTTTCCACTAGCCCAGAGTTCAGGATGCCTTTGTAAGATTGGGAAAAGTTCCTATGCCAGGTTTCCAGTTGCCAGCTTTGAGATAGATCTTCCTCCCAGGCTAGCATGTAAGGTGCCTTGGATTGCGCAGAGGATAAAGCTTTGTAAATCACCGAAATGCCACCCCTCTGCTCGCTGGTCTGGCCACACCATAGTTCATAGGGAGTCATTTGGGTTCCATTCGGGAGTGATCTACACTTATTGTGTAAGTAACTTGATATTTGGGAGAATCTAAAGAGTTCAGATTGTGGCATATCTAGATTGCTGACACAAAAAGCTTTAGAGATTGGGCCTAATGGTCTAAGGAAGTGTCCTATTCTGTACATCCCTTTATCGAGCCACCATTTGAAGTCAGAAATGTTGAGACCTGGGGGGAATTCGGGATTATTAAATAAGTGCTGTAATGGTGCCATGGGGGATGTTAATCTTTCGTTGCTTTTCAATCTGTCCCATAATGCAAAGGAATGCGACAACGTTGGGGAAAGAATGGAGGGTCTGAGTTTTCTTGGGCTCCAAAGGAGGAAGTCTAGGGTGTGGAGGGGGACCGCTTGTCTCTCTATGTGAACCCAGTCAGGTTGTTCCCATCTGGAGTACCAGTTATATTTCTTATTACTTCTGATTCATATAGCCTTAGAATATATAAGTGAAACAAGGAAATTCTTGTTCAGTTATATATTTTCAGGTAATAACAATAGATTTATTACTTTTTAGGACAAATATGTTCAATAATCCAGAAGTAATGGAAGCTTTTTCTTTCTTTTCTTAAAACAAATATATTATTACCTAACTAGTTCCTAGAACTATGTTTTTGTTTATTCTAATCTGAAGCAATACAACCTCAATTTTATGAGTTAACATATCTAAACAGTTACATATGAATAAAATATGTAATTGTTTACTCTAAAAGGGTTAAAATCCCAAAATAATTCAAACTATCTTCATCAATACCAAAGTTATTAACAGTACCTTTCTAACTGAATTATTTAGCCTAGGGCAAGACTAACCATATACAACCACCCTGGAATAAATTATTTCAACAAAAACTATATTCTGCACTCCAATTAATGAATCATCATTTTGATGTCTTTTGACATAGCACTTCTCTCCTGTAAGCGGAAGATCCGTGTACCCCCATTAACCCTCCTCATTCTCCCAACCATATTATGTGGGAGTGTGACGAAGGCACGTATTCCCCTGAGAGAGATATTTATTCTCTTTCACGGGTAAATTGTGATTACTTGCAAAAAATAATTTATACAATGTATCATCTAATCTCATATGTTTTTTGTTTACTCTTTACTCCAGAATTCACTGGTTTCTGTTCTATCTTTTCATCTCTTCAGTCCACACAGGTTGATCTGCGCAGTCAGCTCTGCATAACAAAAAGTAAGTCAAAACTATTTGATCTGTTGCCATGGCATCACTGAATATACTTTCCCTGAATGTTCAGGGAATAAATGCCCCTCAAAAAAGGACCAAAGCCTTCCGTACTTTCCATAACAAGAAGGCTCACATAGTATGCCTCCAAGAAACACACTTCACCAAAGATTCTACTCCAAAATATATTTCTCCTTATATTTCTCCTATCTCTCTGTTAAACCTTGATATTAAATTATTAGCAAAAATAATAGCAAAACGCCTCAATAGCATTATAGGAAAATTAATACATAGAGATCAAGTAGGCTTCATGCCAAATAGACAGGCAGGCGATAATATACGCAGGGCAGTGTTATTGGCACATATTGCTAAAAAACAGAAAATCCCTTTATGTTTTCTATCTCTCGATATTAAGAGGGCATTTGACACAGTATCCTGGCAATATATGCAATATTCATTACAAAAATGGGGTTTTGGACCCCACTTTTTAACATGGATCAAAGCATTATATAATAAACCCAAAGCCTATATAAAATATGCTGGATACAAATCTGATGCCTTTAATATCGAAAGAGGTACCCGACAGGGTTGCCCATTATCTCCCTTATTATTTGCCCTTATACTCGAACCCATGGCCCAATACATCAGAACAAACCAAACTATAACTGGCATTGAAGTAGGAGGTATTACACACAAATTATGTATATTTGCAGACGATATATTACTTTTTCTATCATCACCACAGGTCTCTGGTCCTAACTTAATACCAGCTCTTGATGGATTTGCAGCCCTATCCGGCCTTATGATTAATCCTAAGAAATACCTAGTGCTTAATATTTCGCTCACAAACATGGAATTGATACCGGCTAGGGCTGCACTCCCATTCACATGGGCAGAAAAATCAATCCCATATCTTGGAATTCATTTAACAGCATCTCATTCTGACTTATTCTCAACCAATTATCCTCCTGTATTAAGACAGATCACAAATCTAATAAAACAATGGTCGCAACTTCCTTTATCCTGGATAGGGAAGATTAATGCAATCAAAATGACTATTCTACCCAAATTGCTTTATCTATTCAGAGTCCTCCCTATTCCAATTCCTTCCTATTTTTTGAGAATAGTACAAAAAAGAGCAACTTCGTTTATATGGGGCTCTTCTAAACCACGTATACCTATACACACACTACATCTTCCCAAAAATAAAGGAGGCCTGGGATACCCTAATTTTACTAACTACTACAGAGCAGCACATTTGGCCAGTCTGTCCAAATACCATGCAAAACAGGAAATCCCATTATGGGTATTTATAGAGGCTTCAGAAAATGACCCTCTATTAATATCAAACTTGTTATGGTTTGATCCTAAAGACCGCTTTAAAATTCATAATCCCATAACTAAACAGTTCTTATCTCTCTGGGATAAACTAAAAACCAAATATCAGTTACAATCTCCACACAATCCTCTCCTTTCTTTTATCAGAAATCCGGCCTTTTATCCGGCATGGATCTACCCAAATTCTTTTAAAGCTTGGACAACATCAGGCATTCAGACACTAAATGACTTCATAGCATCTAAATCATTCCTTTCATTCCCATCGCTTAGAGAAAAATATGATCTACCAAACTCTGAGATATTTAGATATCTCCAAATCAAAAATTTCTATACACCATTCCTAAAGGGGGGTACACCATTATCCCAATTATCCATTTTTGAATCAATCTGTACAAAAGATCCATTTGCTAAAGGTACAATTTCATCACTTAATAATCAATTATATGGAGTAGTAAATCTTAATAGACCCTCTTACGTTCAGAAGTGGGAGGAGGACCTGGGACGAACTTTAGAAGACACGGACTGGTCTAACATATGGCTCACATCTAAGTTATCTTCACCCAACATCTTAGCACTGGAGACAAATTATAAAGTCCTAACTCGCTGGTACCTTGTACCTGCTAGAGTGGCAAAATATTCACCTAATACCTCAGCTCTTTGTTTTCGAGGATGCCCAGAAATAGGCACACATTTACACATATGGTGGACGTGCCCAGTAATCCAAACCTTCTGGAAGGAAGTCTTCGTGATTGCATCTAAAATATTTAAAAAAATAATACAACCAGATCCATATATAACTTTACTTAATCTAAAACCGGAATGGTTAACACTCTCTCAATTCAAACTTATGATCCAACTAATAATGGCTGCAAAACAAACAGTGGCCAAGGCATGGAAATCTCCTACATTGGTACTAGCAGAAACAATTCACAGAATGAATAATACAATGTCCCATGCTAAGATGGTAGCCATCGATCAAAATCAAATTCCAAAATTTGAAAAACTTTGGCATCCTTGGATAAAACAACAGTTCCTGTCAAATTTCAATGACTTTGTCCTGTTGCCATGGTAACAGATTAAATGACTTACAGAGACACCCATTCTAAGGCTTCAAAGAGAACTAAAAAGAATAATAAACTGACGAGCGGGACAACCTTGTGGACCATACCTCTGCCTTTCTACCCTTTTTCTTCTTTCTCTTTCCTTTTCTCCACCTTATGATTAAAGCTCATTATCAGAATTTATTTGACCTATATACACTCTACCTGTAAACAATATGTTTAGTAGGTATAAATCATTTAAATACCTACAAAAGTAACTTAGGAAATTATATATATCTTTAATTTAGGTTTACGTGAACCCAAGGTTTAATATTTGAAATTTCATGATATTTACCTATATAAACCCTACTGTAAAACAATGAGCTTACTTTATAGATCCTAGTAAACTTACTTTATGTATCTTTATAATATTGTATACTCAATAAACTTCTTTTGACAAGGAACGATATGATTCAAAAGGCTGGAAGGATGGAGGGAAGGAAATCTGCATCAAGGGTACCGGTGTGGGATTTTTTGTTTTTGCCATTGAAAGACTTTTTTGTTATTGTAGTCAACTAGGTCTCTTCTCATTTTATGGAGTTTGGTTTTTATTAATTTTTCTTCATCTCTTTTTACTTTCTTTTTTAGGAGATCTAACCATGTAGTGAGGAGATTGGGTGTCTGGTTGGTGAGAGTAATGATTAGTTGCTTTACTTTTTCTAGAAGTGTAGAGGTTTTTAGGTCTTGTTGTTGTATGATAATGTAAATCCTGAGTCACTGTGTGGGAGGCTAGCATGACGGACATGCCGGGCTAGAGCTCCGCTCTGTGAGGGAGAATAAACCGCAAATAAAGGCAGCCCACGGACACAGAAACGGTAAAAATCTTGTTACTATTCACCCTAGAGGTGAGGGGGACATTATTCAAGAATAATGGTGCTGGGAATTGCCAGGAATAAAACCAAAACTAGCTCTAATAGCAGCACCCAGGCAAGACATACTATGAAAAAGGCGCCAGTCTCCTCAGGTAATTTTACCTCAGAAAAGAAACTCAAATCCAAGCAGCCAAAAGCTATCTCCTCAGGGGATTCTGACTCTGAACCTGATTCAAATATGTTACATTCTTCACAACAAAACTCTGATATTCCTTCTAACATTTTGAAACAATTTGAAAAAATGTTACATAAAGCATTACAACAAACATCAGAGCAAATTACTAGTAATCTGACTAGAGAGATCAGAGAACTGGGGATACGCACCGAAGCATTGGAAATGAAAATGGAAGATATAGAAAATTCTACACAGGATGCTTTCTCTGAAATAGATGTCCTCAAAGAGGAAAATATTATTTTACAGAATAGACTAGAGGACTATGAAAATTGCGCCAGAAGATTGAATTTGCGATTCAGAGGCTTACCAGAATCAATCACAGATGTGCAAACAACAATCACAGCATTATGCCAAGAATTACTACCTGGCATTTCGGTGGAAAGGCTTGAAATGGACAGAGTACATAGGGCACTCATGCTCAAAAAAACTGATGGCCCCCCCAGGGATTTTATAGCAAAATTTCATTTTTTTCGTTCAAAAGAACAACTTTAAGCGGCTAGAGGGAAAAATAATCTAACATTTCAGGGACATAGTTATCAACTATTTGCTGACTTATCCCAGTTAACAATATCTAAGAGGCGTGCAATGAAACCTCATCTACTGGAACTTCAACGTCATGCCATTAAGTATCAATGGGGCTTCCCGTTCTCCCTAAAATTCACCCACCAGGGGACCAGATTCGCATGCAAAACTCCTGAAGAACTACAAAATGTACTCCAAGACCTCAAATTGATTGACGGTACAACTATAGCCTCCACCTCACGTAGGAGATCAGCTTCTGCCTCCTCCATTCAGAAAACATCCTCCTCTGAGACAAAAAATGGAAACCATCATACACACAAAAGAGGACGATTCGCATCCTCACAACAAGAACAAGATGACGCCATGGACTGAGTAATATGCACTTATATAATATAGCCATTTCAGCTAAGACAGCACCTATTGGGAGAACAGAATTGTAATTACATTTTTGAATACTCTTCCTAAACCAAAAACTAATACTCCATCTAGCTCACTAGTGAGCAATTGGACATTGGACACTATGAACTAGATTATCTAATTCATTAATTTATACCTTATTGGTATAAGTTTATAATTAAATAACAACATTTTTATTATGATTTCAGGTTCCCTTTTTTGTTAGTTTTTATTTTATTTATTTATTTATTTATTTATTTATTTATTTATTTATTTATTTATTTATTTTTTGTTAATTTTTTTAATTAAAATTTTTTTTTTTTTTTTTTTTTTTAGAAAAATGGTATGGTATATGTTCAGATAATATTTTTACTTTCTGAACACCTAAATAGTCCCTAATGTATGGAGGACTGATTAAAATATTATATATATTTTTTTTTTTAATTTTTATGTATGTGTGTATGTATATATATGTATGTGTATGTATATGTGTGTGTATGTATATATATATATATATATATATATATATATATATATATATATATATATATATATTATATATATATATATATATATGTGTGTGTATGTGTGTATGTATATGTGTGTATATATATGTATGTGTGTATGTATGTATGTGTATATATATATATGTATGTATATATGTGTATGTATGTGTATGTGTATATATATATATATATATATATATATATATATATATATATATATATATATATATATATATATATATATATATATATATATTTATTTATTTTTATATTATTATATTTCCTCCTCCTTTTTTGTTTCTCAATGGCCTTTTTGGTATTTTTTATTTTAGAAACATGGTATGGTAAGTGTTCAGACAATATTTATGCTTTCTGAACACCTAAACAATCCCTATTATATGGTGGACTGATTAAAATATTAGATATGTATATGTATTTTTTTATTCTGTATGTGTGTATGTATATGTATATATATAAATGTATATATATGTATACATTTTTTATTATTTATTTATTTATTTATTTTTATATCATTATATTTCCTCCTCTTTTTTTGTTTCTCAAGATAAAATTGTGAAATAACAAAATTTTTATTTTGAATTTAAGTTCCCTTTTTTATTTTATTTTAGAAACATGGCGTGGTAAGCCTTCAGATAATATTTTTACTTTCTGAGCACCTAAATGGTCCCTAATGTATGGTGGACTGATTAAGCTAGCATGTATGTATGTATAGATATATGTGTAGGTGTATGTATATATATATGTATGTGTGTATGTATATATATATATATATATATATATATATATATATATATATATATACATACACACATACCGTATATACTCGAGTATAAGTCGTCCCGAGTATAAGTCGAGACCCCCAATTTACCACAAAAAACTGGGAAAAACTTATTGACCCGAGTATAAGTCGAGGGTGAGAAATGCAGAGGGTCAATAATGTCCATCTGCAGCTGCCTGCCTCCCTGTGTCCTGTGCAGCCTACCTGTACCCTGTACATGTGTGTCCTGTACATGTGTGTGTGTCCTGTACATGTGTGTCCTGTACATGTGTGTGTGTCCTGTACATGTGTGTCCTGTACATGTGTGTCCTGTGTGCATGTGTGTCCTGTGTGTATGTGTGTCATGTGTGTCCTGTGTGTATGTGTGTCCTGTGTGCATGTGTGTCCTGTGTGTATGTGTGTCATGTGTGTCCTGTGTGTCATGTGTGTCCTGTGTGTATGTGTGTCCTGTACATGTGTGTGTGTCCTGTACATGTGTGTGTGTCCTGTACATGTGTGTGTGTCCTGTACATGTGTGTCCTGTACATGTGTGTCCTGTACATGTGTGTCCTGTGTGCATGTGTGTCCTGTGTGTATGTGTGTCATGTGTGTCCTGTGTGTATGTGTGTCATGTGTGTATGTGTGTCATGTGTGTCCTGTGTGCATGGGTGCATGTGTGTCCTGTGTGCATGTGCAGCCTACCTGTGTCCTGTGTAGCCTTCCTGTGGCGATCTCCATCCTCAGACAGCGGCCGTGTGATGATACTGTTCGGCGGCCATTCCACAGTTCAAAAGCCGCGCCTCCTTCTCGTCTGTGATAGGCTGACCGCTGACTGCCTATCACGGACATTCTCTCATTCTCATACCACGGACGAGGATGAGAGAATGTCCGTGATAGGCTGTACACTGACAGCTGTTCAGCCTATCACAGAAGAGCAGGAGGCGCGGCTTTTGAAAGCTGGAATAGCCTCCGTGCATTATCAGCACACGCCGGCCGCCGTCTGCCTGCATGACACGCTGATCATGCAGACAGACGGCGCGGACTCGAGTATAAGTCGAAGGGAAACTTTCAGCCCAAAAAAAGGGCTGAAAAATTCGACTTATACTCGAGTATATACGGTACATATATATATACATACACCTACACATATATCTATACATACACATATATCTATACATACACATGTGTATATATATATATATATATATATATATATATATATATATATATATATATATATATATATATATATATATATATATATATATATATATATATATATGTGTATAAAAATTTTTGTTCAGTATATATATATACATATACACATTTTTTATTTTTTATTTTTTATTTATTTTTATATTATTATATTTCCTCCTCCTTTTTTTGCTTCTCAATGTAAAACTGTGAAACAACCACCAAGGATGGAAAATCTTCCTTTAACTGAAGTTTATTTAAAATTCTTCATTAATTTGATATATACAGTTTTTGAGTAGTCTTCCTTTCAGTTTAATTTACATTTCTTTGGTCACCCCAATAGGAAGGAAAGGGTTTCCTATCCTTTTCTATTGGTTGGACATCCAAATATGTTTCTGATATTACTGCACTCCTTTATTCCCATTCAATTTTTTCCCATTCGCTTTATATTTAATATAAACATGTACCCTTCAAAATAATAGACATTACCAATTATATGAAACTCGGGCTCTTAAATTTACAATTTTATACTTTACAATCTTCATATTTTTGTGATAAATTTTCTTTTTTAAGGCGGATTCCCCCATGCACGGAAATCACATGTGCCTCACCATGCCTTCCTCGGATTCCCATAGTAATATATGGGGACCAGACGAAGGCCTCCTTTCCCCTGTTGGGAAGTCCTTGACCCCAACTCGGGTATTCTTCGAATCTACTTACATTTGTACTATACTCAAATGCTTTATAATTTTTATTGTTTCTTATTTCCTCTCTAAGTTATCCTACTATGGATCTGGCTATCTATCTCTTTGTTTCACATCCGCGCAGGTCAGGCAGAATAGTCACTGCACCCAGACAACTGGTAAGCGCATACTCTTGTTTCAATTACCATGGCTCCTTTAAATATTTTATCTCTGAATGTCCAGGGTCTTAATGTACCTCAGAAACGAATAAAAGCCTTTCGGTCATTTCAGTCTAAAAAAGCACACATTGTATGTCTACAAGAGACTCACTTTACCCCGACTTCAACCCCTAAATTTTTTAGTACTTCTTATCCCCAAGTTTACACCGCCTCGGCGCTCACTAAAAAACGTGGAACTCTCATTGCGTTTCATCGCTCTACCCCATTTACCTTACATTCAGAAATTAAAGACCCTGAGGGTCGCTACCTAATTCTACTGGGATACATTATGGACACAGCTGTAACGGTGGTCTCATACTATGCACCAAATTATCGTCCTGTACCCTTTCTATCGCACCTATTTAATATCATTAACACCCACAAAATGGGATCAATTTTTATATGTGGGGACTCCAACCAGGTCCTCCTTCCATTTCTTGACAAAACCCCTTATACCCCACCACGAACACAAGATGCTAGGTCTTTATCTCAACTTCTTTCTAGGCACAATTTGATTGACTCTTGGAGAGAATCTAATCCAGCTAAAAGAAATTATACATATTTTTCTAATCCACATGAAACTTTTAGTCGCATAGACCATATCTTTGTAACAATAGGGATGGTTCCTGAAGTAATTTTATCTAAAATTATCCCTATACCCTGGTCAGATCACAATGCAGTTTATACCTCTGTGGCTTCTACTATACCCAAGGGGCATGACCCTTCGTGGTATCTTCCAGATGTGCTACTTAAACACCCCTCCCACTGTTTAACAATCCAACAGGCTCTAAATGACTATGTAGAACATAACACAAGTGACGAAATCTCCTCACTCACAATTTGGGAGGCACACAAACCAGTTCTGAGAGGAATACTTCAGCAACAAGCAGGTATACTCAAACGGGATCGTGTAAAATTGGCTAGACAATTAGAAACTGAATTTAATGCATCATTCTTAGCTTTTTCAAAACAATCCTAACCAGAAAGGGAAAATTCGCTTAGAGAAAGAATATAATCTTTTCTTAACTGAATCTGCTGACAAATCCCTCAGGAAAACTAAGCATATGTTTTATAAGAATTCCAATAAACCAAGTACTCTCATGGCAAGGGCATTAAAGTCTATCAACAAATCTTATAAACCTATTAGACTCAAAATAGCAGACAATGTATACACCAGTAATCCTCTTAAAATCGTACAGAAATTTAGCTCTCATTTGAAAACTCTATACACAGAGACAAATAAAACTAACATTGAGGAAGCTGATGCCTTTTTTTCACGTATCAACCTACCCAAAATGACGGAATCCCAAAAATTGTCAATAGAAAAATCCATAACTAGAGATGAAGTAGCAGAGGCTATTAAAACATTAAAAATAAATAAAAGGCCGGGACCAGACGGATTCACAGCCCTTTATTATCAAACTTTTACAGACATTATCTCACCTATGCTTGTTGAAGCATTTAATGACCTATTAAATAATAAATCCTTTAGACAAGAATCATTATTGGCAATCATCTGCATGATTCCTAAACCTCACTCAGATGATACTCTATGTACAAATTATCGCCCCATATCCATGTTGAACATGGACATTAAAGTGTTGGCAAAAATTCTAGCAGCCCGCCTTAATATGATCATTGGTACCCTTGTACATCGTGACCAAGTAGGCTTCATGCCCTCCTGACAGGCAGGTGACAATGTACGAAGAGCAACCCTCTTGGCACACATAGCTAAAAAACGTCACATACCCGTTTGCTTTCTCTCACTTGACATAAAGAAGGCTTTCGATTCTATTGCATGGCCTTACTTGAATTATACCTTGCAGAAATGGGGATTCGGTCCAAATTTTATAAATTGGATTACGGCTCTATATAACAAACCTAAAGCGTATGTCAAATACGCAGGTTATAAATCTGACTTCTTCAACATTGAGAGAGGCACAAGACAAGGATGTCCCCTATCCCCATTGATATTCGCCCTCCTAATAGAACCACTCGCACTAGTAATTAGATCTGACCCCACTATAACAGGGATAGAAATGGGAGGATTTCAACATAAGCTCTGTTTGTTTGCAGACGATATCCTCCTATTTCTTTCATCTCCACAAGTGTCAGGCCCAAACCTAATCCCAATTCTCAATAAATTTGCTAACATTTCTGGTTTATACATAAACCCTAAAAAATGTTTAGCATTGAACATATCTCTTTCTAACATTGAACTGACTTCAGCTAAAATTAGTCTTCCTTTCACATGGTCAAACAGATCAATCCCATACTTAGGCATACATCTTACAGCATCATTAGCAGATCTATTTTCAGTTAATTACCCTCCAATTTTAAAACAATTATCAAACTTAATGAAATCATGGTCTCATCTTCCATTATCGTGGTTCGGAAGAATCAACGCGGTAAAAATGACGATACTACCGAAATTACTGTACTTATTCAGAGTATTACCAATTCCTATTCCAGCTTATCACCTAAGAATATTACAAAGGAAAACATCGTCATACATATGGGGTTCCTCCAAACCACGCATACAACTACATACACTATATCTCCCAAAATTAAACGGAGGCCTAGGTTGCCCTAATTTTGCTTATTACTATAGGGCTGCACACATAGCAAGCCTGGCTAAATATCATGCGTATCAGGAGACCCCTTTATGGGTACATATTGAAGCCACAGAATGCGATCCTATTCCAATATCAAACTTACTATGGATCACTCCAAAAGATCGCATAGACCTAAAAAATCCAATTACTAAACACTACATTTCCCTTTGGGATAGATTCAAAAAGAATAACCATTTACAATCATCTCATAACCCGATGTTGTCATTCTATAACAATCCTGCTTTCTATCCAGCATGGATATTCCATAATTCCTTTAAAGAATGGGTATCTAGAGACGTACTGTGTATGTATAAATTTGTACATTCCTCATCATTCATCCCTTTTTCAACCCTTTGTGAGAGATATGGTCTACCGCAGTCGGAATTATTTAGATACTTCCAAATTAAAAATTTCTTTGCACCCTTAGTGTCTACCACATCCCCATTAACACATATGACTAGTTTCGAAGAAGTTTGTAAAAAAGATCCGCATGCTAGAGGCACAATCTCTACTATATATTCTCACCTGCTACCCCAAAGCACCCTCCCAATGTTGAGGGCATGTGGCTTGGTACGTTTCAGGAGGGGGGGCGCTCTCTCATCCCCCCTCTTTTCCTGCGGCCTGCCAGGTTGCGTGCTCGGATAAGGGTCTGGTATAGATTTTTGGGGGGACCCCATGCCATTTTTTTAAAACATTTTGGCGTGAGCTTCCCCTTAAAACCGAAACCAGACCGGAAGGGTCTGGTATAGATTTTGAGGGGGACCCCACACCATTTTTTTTTTAAATTTTAGCCGGGGTTCCCCTTAATATCCATACCACACCTGAAGGGCCTGGTATGGAATTTAGGGGGACCCCCACGTCATTTTTTTTTTAAATTTTGGTTCGGGGTTCCCCTGTGGGGAATTCCCATGCCGTTTTTATCAATAAACTTTTATGTGTATTGTCAGACTGGCAATTCATTAATAGCCGCGAGTAGTTTTAAATGATTTTTTTTCCTTTGAAATGTCATTTTGCTGTCAGACTGTTCTAAACACAGGAAACATGTGCCCCTTTACAGGCATACTATAGACACCCCCAGGTACAAAATTTAAAGGAATATTACACTTTTATTGTTTCACTTTAAGCATTATTAAAATCACTGCTCCCGAAAAAACGACAGTTTTTAAAACTTTTTTTGCGTTGATCCATGTCCCCTGGGGCAGGACCCAGGGTCCCCAAACACTTTTTATGACAATACCATGCATATAAGCCTTTACAATTAGCACTTTTGATTATCCATGTTTGTGTCCCATAGACTTTAACGGTGTTCGCGTGTTCGAACAAATTTCTTGCCTGTTCGCAAGTTCTGGTGCAAACCAAACAGGGGGGTGTTCGGCTCATCCCTAATCCCAACATAGGCCTCAATCTTTAAGTAGTATAGTCTGATACAAAGTTAATAAAATTTACCTTCATTTTGGACGCTCGCAAATTCAGTTCCTCTATCCTCCGCGCACAGAAGTTACGTACGATACATGCGTGACAGCTTTATACACACTGCGCATGCGTGAAACTCTACCTGCGTCACCCTCCCCTGACGTTCTTTTTTAACGAATATTCTCCGCCCCTTTTTTCTACGCACAGAATGTACATACGACACATGCGTGATAGCTTTGTATACACACTGCGAATGCATGAAACTCTGCCTGCGTCGCCCGCCCCTGACGTTCTTTTTTAACGAATATTCTTCGCCCCTTCTCTCTACGGTGCGCAGTAGGAGTAACAATGGCGGAGACACAGCAAGTGTGTACTAACTCCAGTAACAAGGAAAGCCCGGAGCCCGAAATGTCCCAATCCTGGAAGAGGAGATTTAATGCCTCCAATATGGCCTTTGAAGAGATGGTGGAGATGGTATCAATTTTGAAAAAAAAAAGATTACGATGGGAAGCATCGACTGTACGTCCAGCCTAATTTAAAAAAGGCAAAAATAATGGTGAAAGTGGTGAAGACCCTGCATCATCGTTTTAGGGTACGGCGCTCTAAAGATCAGCTGAGGAAACGATGGTCCGACTTCAAACTCAGGAAGCCGGATCAGTACAGACAAATCCAGAAAATTTTGAAAAAAGTAAGTACTTGTCGTGTGTTCATATTGTGATTATTACCTTGCATGTTGCTCCATGTGGTTATCTGTACTGTACAAGTTTTACTCGTTAAACATTCGTAGGAAACATCGTTCGTAGTAAACATCGTTCATAGTAAACATCGTTAAAAAAAATTATATGCGATGTATTTAGTTGATACAGGGTTGAAACAACAGTTTTGTCTTGGTAGTTTGTCTTATTAAAAGAAGTTTATGACATTGTTGTCTAGATGTCTTTTGAAACTAGAATGAATAGCAAACTTCATTCAGTGGAATGTAAGGAGAGGACACTCAGCAGCTGTTTACACATCTGGACACTGGAGCACTAGTGTGGGACACCATAATACATTTTTTTTGGTTAACCCACACAGGTGCTCCAGTTGATACTTGTTGGGGTGTCTCTGTGAAACCTGGCCAAAAAAGGTAAGTATTCCAGCTTGTTTGCAAGGGAATTTTAATTATGTCTTCAACTTGGATCTCTGCCCAAACCGACAATTGTACACCACTTCAATGCAATGTTCCATATTCCTATTCCTGGACTCGAATATCTGTGTGCTAAGTATACCTTTTGTTTCATTCTCATAGGGGAGAAAAGACTCAGACAACCTGAACCCAGGGACCCCCGACCTTACCAGCCCATTTGGGAAATCAGCCCAAGCCCCACGGAGGATGGGGAGGAAGGAGAGGTGGGCGCCATGTGCACCCCACCAGGTGAGTGTCTGACACACCAGCTTATGTTAATCTATGTATGCCTGCATATTTCTAAATACTTTTTTTTCATTAGGTGATGTGGTTGTGGAAGGGGAAGAAGCGGTGGAAGCAGGTCCAAGTGCCAGTGCCCCCCCGAGGATAAGGACGAAGGAGAGGTGGAGGAAGTGGGCGACATGTGCACCCCACCAGGTGAGTGTCTGACACCCCAGCTTATGGTAATCTATGTATGTCTGCATATTTCTAAATACTTTTTTTTTCATTCATTTTAGGTGATGTGAAAGGGGAACCATTTACCACCAAAAGTGCCCAACAATTAATTGGGCAGACCATGGCCTGGAATACCTAATAGGTAATCGGCTGGACAACATGCAGCAGGAAATGAAGTACATGATCAATGTTTTGGGGAACATGATCAATGTTTTTTCAATAACTTTTTCACAAAAAAACATTGATCATGTTCTTCATTTCCTGTTTTGCTAAACCCAATCTGGGCTTTGACTTTTAAAGATTTTATGCCTGTTTATAAAAAAAATTTGCAAAAACCAAACTTAAAAATATATAGAGGCCTAGTTGTTTAAAAAAAAAAATAGAGGCCTGTTTGTTAAAAAAAAAAAAAAAAATAGAGGCCTGGTTGTTTAAAAAAAAATAGAGGCCTGGTTGTTAAAAAATATATATAAACAAAAAAATAGAGGCCTGGTTGTTTAAAAATTTTTCTAAATAAAAAATAATTTTTTTAATAAAAAATATTTGATTGTTTGAACAAAAAATTATATCTATTTTAAATCATAACATTTTCACAAACGCACATGTGAATGTGCACAGATTAAAACATATGTTATTAAACAACACGATGTGTGGCTTCTTCTTTCAATGCTCAATATCAGTTTTGGAAGTTAGTTGGTGTTTACAGTGGCAATGGGGCTTATTTACTAAAGGAAAATACACTTGACACTACAAGTGCACTAGGATAACCTAGGAGACAGCCAAAAAGAAAGGCAAGCAATAAATACAATTCAAGATTTTATCTGATCATTATTTTTTTATTCCAAAAAATTTGAGATTGTCTGGCATTGCAATGGCCCCCCTAACCATAAAATAATCAACATATTGATCCCAAACTTGATGGGTGCTTTGAGGGGCCAAGCCAGTACAGCCAGTATCTAGGCCTGTCAGAGGATTCTCTATAAGTCCGGCCTCAGGCCCAAGTGATGCAATATAATTGCTGGAATGTTTGTTTAAATAATTGTGCAGGATGCAGCACGCTAGGACAAGGTGATTTAGTTTGTATTCCGCCATGCGAATAGCTGTCTGAAACAGTCGGAACCGGCTGGCCATGATCCCAAAGGCATTCTCCACAACTCTTCTCACTCTGGCCAGCCGGAAGTTAAAAACCCTCCTCTCCGGGGTGAGGGTCCTTTGGGGGAATGGCCTCATCATGCGCTCACCCATACTGAAGGCTTTATCTGCAATGAAGACAAAAGGGGAGTCCTTTCACGTTATCCACATCAGGTGGCAATCCCAGGCCACCACTCTGGAGACGCTGGTAGAACTCCGTCTGGGCGAAGACTCCTCCATCCGACATCCGGCCATTCTTCCCCACATCCACATACAGAAATTCATATTGTGCCGACACCACCACCATTAAGACAATACTATGAAACCCCTTATAATTAAAATAGTATGACCCTGAATAGGGTGGTGGCACGATGTGGATGGTTTCCCCATCTATAGCCCCTCCACAGTTGGGAAAATTCCAACGGGTGGCAAAATGGGATGCCACAGTCTGCCATTCCTGTGGTGTTGAAGGAAACTGGGGAGTCAAACAAGAAAAAAATATATAAGTACTTTTGCACATAACATTGCAAGCACATTACACAAAAAACATTCTTGCCCAGCATCAGTATAACATTAATTGTAATAAGTATTATTTAAAGACTAAAATATAAGGCCCACTTATCAGATGTATTACCCCCTCTGATGGCACATTGCTAAATTTTAGGGGGGAGGGGATTGTAAATCAATTTAAGGACACACAGATCATTTGCTGACATTTGAGGGGGGGGAGGGGATTGTAAATCAATTTAAGGACACACAGACCATTTGCTGACATTTGAGGGGGGAGGGGATTGTAAATCAATTTAAGGACACACAGACCATTTGCTGACATTTGAGGGGGGGAGGCGATTCTAAATCAATTTAAGGACACACAGACCATCTGCTGACATTTGCGGGGGGAGGGCATTATAAATCAATTTAAGGACACACAGACCATTTGCTGACATTTGGGGGGATTCTAAATCAATTTAAGGAAGCACAGACCATTTGCTGACATTTAAGGGGGGATTCTAAATCAATTTAAGGACACACAGACCATTTGCTGACATTGAGGGGGGATTCTAAATCAATTTAAGGACACACAGACCATTTGCTGACATTTTAGGGGGGATTCTAAAGCAATTCAAGGACACACAGACCATTTGCTGACATTTTAGGGTAAAGTAATACAATGGAGCTGACAAAATACATTGTTAGGTGACTACACTAGGTGGATATGGGCCCAGCATAGCATGATGGGGAAGTTAGTGAATGCTAATATGCATGCAGTACAAAAAAAAATCATTAAAATATTACAGCATGCATGAGGACAAAGGGGACACTCACACTATATTGCAATCATGGTAATTAGTGTTTGAGTAAAGAAATACATTACATTAGCAACGTGACGACTAGCCTCTGCTCCGCAGTGATGGCTTGCCTCATGCAGGTATTCTGCCTGCTGATGTAAGGGGTCAGCAAAGACAACAAACGGTCAAAAACAGCGTCCGTCATCCGGAGAAAATTCCTGAAATCCTCAGGGTTATTCTCACGGATCTCACAGAGCAAAGGCATGTGACAGAATTGGTCACGCTGGAGCAACCAATTCTTTAATCCAGTGAAGGATGCTCAGCCAATAGGGACGAATAAGGGCACAGTACCACCAAACATGGGCATGAGTTGCACGTTCACCGCATCCACGCCAGCATAATGGGGATTTTTGTGGAAAGGCCCTGTGAAGCACCACTGGGGTATAGTGCCACCTTGTCAACAATTTGTAGTTAACCTCTGCTGTTTTGGAAGACATCAAAGACGTGTGAGACAAATGGAGAATCGTGGATTTCTGAGTCTCTGAGAGACCTTTATGGAGGTCTTTCTCCCAGTTGTTGATGAAAGCAGGGTAGCCTTTGGAAGCTAGTGACTGTAAGGCATGGTAGAAGTAAGAGAGGGGTTTCTCAACTGGTTGTTCTTCCGAAAAAGCAGATTCTATCAGTGTCAAGTCTGAGATAGTGCGTATGGGTTTTGGCAAAGATTGAACAAAGGCTGACAGCTGTCGGTAGCATCATTGATCCATGATTGTCGCTGACGAGGTAGTGATGAGCGTTGAGATGGGCACGATGCCTGATGCGGTGGTAACTTGGTATAACAAGGCCGTGGCCCCAAAATTCCAGGCATGGATTTTGGGATCTATATTCCCGGGGGGAAAATAGTTGTGACTGGTCAGAGGCAACAGGGGAGAGTTGTGCGTCCATTTGTGTAATTTACACAGTGAGCCCCAAATTGTGTAGGTAACACATGTGAGTGATGACATGTTAGAAGATAAAAACCTATATTTCCTTGGGATCCATATTTGTGGGAAAAGTTCTGCACCACATAGGTCTGTTTCTAAGGTTACCCAGAGTCTCCATGATATTTCCAATCTGAAATTCTGTTCAACACTACTGCTAAGAAGTACCGTTTCATGTCGGGTAATGCTAGGCCTCCTTCTCTTTTAGGCCTATTGAGGAGGGTTCTAGCTAGTCTGGGTTGTCTTCTGCCCCACACATACTTGCAAATCATAGTTCTTAACAGTGTAAAGTAGCCCACGGGGATTCTATATGGAATCATCTGAAACAAGAACAGCAACCTGGACAGTACGTTCATCTTCACCACACTGATCCTCCCCAACCAAGAATGAGCAAGCTGGGACCACTTCTGAAGATCTGACCTGATCTTGTTTAACCAACAACTGGCCAAACTGAGCTATCGGGGGAGAAGAGCCTTGGTGAGAGAGGTAAAGAAGAACCCAAAGATCACTGTGGCTGAGCTCCAGAGATGCAGTCGGGAGATGGGAGAAAGTTGTAGAAAGTCAACCATCACTGCAGCCCTCCACCAGTCCGGGCTTTATGGTAGAGTGGCCCGACGGAAGCCTCTCCTCAGTGCAAGACACATGAAAGCCACATGAAGTTTGCTAAAAAAAACACCTGAAGGACTCCAAAGATGGTGAAAAATAAGATTCTCTGGTCTGATGAGACCAAGATAGAACTGTTTGTCCTTATGTGTGGAGAAAACCAGGCACTGTTCATCACATGTCCAATACAGTCCCAACAGTGAAGCATGGTGGTGACAGCATCATGCTGTGGGGGTGTTTTTCAGCTGCAGGGACAGGACGACTGGTTGCAATCGAGGGAAAGATGAATGCGGCCAAGTAAAGGGATATCCTGGATGAAAACCTTCTCCAGAGTGCTCAGGACCTCAGACTGGGCCGAAGGTTTACCTTCCAACAAGACAATGACCCTAAGCACACAGCTAAAATAACAAAGGAGTGGCTTCACAACAACTCTGTGACTGTTTTTGAATGGCCCAGCCAGAGCCCTGACTTAAACCCAATTGAGCATCTCTGGAGAGACCTAAACGTACACCAAAGTTTACCATCCAACCTGACAGAACTGGAGAGGATCTGCAAGGAGGAATGGCAGAGGATCCCCAAATCCAGGTGTGAAAAACTTGTTGCATCTTTCCCAAAAAGACTCATGGCTGTATTAGATCAAAAGGGTGTTTCCACTAAATACTGAGCAAAGGGTCTGAATACTTAGGACCATGTGATATTTCAGTTTTTCTTTTTTAATAAAACTGCAAAAATTTCAACAACTCTGTGTTTTTCTGTTAATATGGGGTGCTGTGTGTACATTAATGAGGAAAAAAATTAACTTAAATGATTTTAGCAAATGGCTGCAATATAACAAAGAGTGAAAAATTTGAGGGGGTCTGAATACTTTCCGTCCCCACTGTACATTGTAAGTTAACTTGGCATAGACCTTATTACGGCTTTCACTATCTGGCCCAGAGTCGCATGCAGTTGCCATCTTGACATTTATAAGAATATTTTTATAGGGCAGGAGCTACCATAGCCACTCCAAAAAGAGCCCTAAATGATATATAAAACATGAATGAGATAAAAATAAAAATGGCAATAGAAGAAGTGAAGAAAAGGGGAGGGAAGGAAGAAGAGAGGACAGGGGGGGGGGGGAGGGGTAGTCTGCCTCAGTCAGTTTCCCCATTCAAAGTAGACTACTAAAGGACATAGTATGTACTGTTTTATCCGTACAGTGTAATAGTATGACCCATGGGTCATTAGGAATCTCAAAACCTTGGATCTCTTTAATCCAGTGAAGGATGCTCAGCCAATAGGGACGAATAAGGGGACAGTACCACCAAACATGGGCATGAGTTGCACGTTCACCGCATCCACGCCAGCATAATGGGGATTTTTGTGGAAAGGCCCTGTGAAGCACCACTGGGGTATAGTGCCACCTTGTTAACAATTTGTAGTTAACCTCTGCTGTTTTGGAAGACATCAAAGACGTGTGAGACAAATGGAGAATCGTGGATTTCTGAGTCTCTGAGAGACCTTTATGGAGGTCTTTCTCCCAGTTGTTAATGAAAGCAGGGTAGCCTTTGGAAGCTAGTGACTGTAAGGCATGGTAGAAGTAAGAGAGGGGTTTCTCAACTGGTTGTTCTTCCGAAAAAGCGGATTCTATCAGTGTCAAGTCTGAGATAGTGCGTATGGGTTTTGGCAAAGATTGAACAAAGGCTGACAGCTGTCGGTAGCGCCATTGATCCATGATTGTCGCTGACGAGGTAGTGATGAGCGTTGAGATGGGCACGATGCCTGATGCGGTGGTAACTTGGTATAACAAGGCCGTGGCCCCAAAATTCCAGGCATGGATTTTGGGATCTATATTCCCGGGGGGGAAATAGTTGTGACTGGTCAGAGGCAACAGGGGAGAGTTGTGCGTCCATTTGTGTATTTAACACAGTGAGCCCCAAATTGTGTAGGTAACACATGTGAGTGATGACATGTTAGAAGATAAAAACCTATATTTCCTTGGGATCCATATTTGTGGGAAAAGTTCTGCACCACATACGTCTGTTTCTAAGGTTACCCAGAGTCTCCATGATATTTCCAATCTGAAATTCTGTTCAACACTACTGCTAAGAAGTACCGTTTCATGTCGGGTAATGCTAGGCCTCCTTCTCTTTTAGGCCTATTGAGGAGGGTTCTAGCTAGTCTGGGTTGTCTTCTGCCCCACACATACTTGCAAATCATAGTTCTTAACAGTGTAAAGTAGCCCACGGGGATTCTATATGGAATCATCTGAAACAAGAACAGCAACCTGGGCAGTACGTTCATCTTCACCACACTGATCCTCCCCATCCAAGAATGATCAAGCTGGGACCACTTCTGAAGATCTGACCTGATCTTGTTTAACAAAGGCATATAATTGGCACGGAACAGAGAAGCAGGTTTAGAGGTTAGAATTATACCTAAGTATTTCATCTAACAAATTTGCCAACTGAAGGGAAAGGATCTCTTCAGGTGAGCAACAGTTGTTTTTGGGATTGAAATGAAATATGAGTGGTGTATCCGCGCAACGGAACAGAAAATTAAAAAAGTGGAGAAAATGGAAAAAAATGGAAATAATGGAAGAAATCGCATAAAGGACTGCTGCCTCCACAGATGTGATTTCCACCTAGGTGGAAAAAACAGAAGGTAAGTGAAGGGTTAGTGTGTGGGTGTGGCGCTGTCCTAATTTATAGAAATACTTGGTAAATTGTGTGTAGCCAAATCCCATATGTAAAGTCGCATAAACCAAAATTGCAAATAAAAAAATTCAACGAAAATAAAAACAAAACATAAAACAGCAAAGTGACTCCCTTTGGAGTGTGTAGGTGTAACGTTGTCCTAGTGGAGAAAAAAGTGGAGAAAATGGAAAAAAAAAATTTAAATTGGAAATATCACTAAATGCTGTAAAGGCTGACATTAGGTTTGGGAGGGAAATCAAGGGATGTTGTATATAAAACAATATGTAATCTGCATAAGCAGCATACTTATGTTCTGAATTCCCTACAGTTATCCCATGAATGTTGGGGTTATGTCTAATCATTGATAAAAATGGTTCTAGGGATAAGGCAAATAAAATAGGTGAGAGGGGGCAGCCCTGACGGGTTCCATTATATAATGTGAAAGGTTCGCTTAGTGTGCCATTTATTCTCAATTGGGCAGTAGGTAAGTTATAAAGGGCTGATATTTGGGCTAGGAGGGAGGGGCCAATACCTAGATGAGATAATGTTGCTAATAGGTATTCCCAGTCCACCCTATCAAACGCTTTTTCTGCGTCAGTCGATAACAATAGGGTGGGCTGGGAAGATCCTCGTACATGAGCCATCAACGACAGAGTACGTAAAGAATTGTCACGTGCCTCCCTACCTGGTATGAAACCCGTTTGGTCTCTAGAAACCCATTGTGGAATCAAAGGGAGTAGCCTATTCGCTATGGCCTTGGCATACAGTTTTGCATCTAGATTTAGTAAAGAAATGGGCCGATAGCTTCCACAGTTACTGGGGTCTTTGCCTGGTTTGGGTAGGCCTGTGATATGTGCATGAAGAGTGTCAGGTCGGAGAGTGCCACCAGTCGGAATCGTGTTAGTGTAGCGGGTCAACTGAGGGAGTAAGATATCTGCAAAGGAGCTGTAATATGCTACCGTGAAGCCGTCTGGGCCCGGTGCTTTGCCATTGGCCATAGCTTTCAACGCAACTCTCATTTCTGATGAGGTGAACTCTCCTTCTAGGGAATCTAAAGTGTCAGGAGGGAGTTTGGGTAAATTGGCCTGTGCTAGGTAATCTTGAATACGCTTAGTCTTGGATTCATGATCCGTTTGGCTATTGCCGAGGTTTCATATAGTAAAGTATTGGTCAGGGATTTAATTTTGGCTATAAAAGTTGCAGACTTTTTCTGTTGCAGTGAATGTGCCAAAAAGCCTACCAGGCCTATTGCCCCATTCTTGCAAGCGTTGGGCCACCGTGCAAAATTTTTGTTTCTGTTCCAAATGAAAGAGGGCTTTTAGTTCCTCTCTCTTCTGGGTCAGAGTGTGTAATATTGCCTGAGACAATCCAGCTTTATGACGCCGTTCGAGAGCACTGATCTCACTAATTAGTTTTGTTTGTAGGTGTGTCCGTTCTCACTTTTTTCTGGTACCCAATTCTATTAGCTTCCCACGAATAAAGGCCTTGTGGGCCTCCCAGAGTGTGCCCGGTGATATTTCCGGAAGCATATTTTCCTTAAAATAAAGGGCCAGGTCATCCCTGATTGCTTTCTTATCAATTTCCTCTAGTATCAGATGATCATTGAGTTTCCAATTTGTTGTCCTAGGAGGTAGGGATGGGATTTTGAGTGTAAGTGTAATCGGGGCATGATCTGATAAGGTAGAGGTCTCGATTTCAGAGGCTATGGGGAGAGAGAGTAATCAATTCTCGAATAGGTATGGTGCAAATGGGAATAATGTGTGTAGTCCCTTGCCCGCGGATGCATAACCCTCCACACTTCCATTAGTTGAGCTTCATGTAAGCGTTTGCGTATGAATGCCAAGCGCCCACGAGAGATACAGGAACTCCCTTGTGACATGTCTAGGAGAGGTTCAAGTGGAGTATTAAAATCCCCAGCGAGGATAATGCAACCACGGGCAAAGTTGTTTAGCTTTTTAAAAGTGGCCGCTACAAAGCTCACTTGATCACAGTTAGGTGCATACAGAGTCACAAGAGTGCACGACATATTACCCAGGTTGCCTTTTAGGAACAGAAAACGACCCAGCGGATCACTGATCATAGATTCTAGCATGAATTAGGTACCCCCGGGGAACCCAATGGCCACACCTTTTGCTTTATGTACATCAGATAGGCTGTAATACCATGTTGGGTAATGTTTAACCGAAGTGGTATGTGTAAGGTGGGTCTCCTGTAGGAAAATAATATCTCCCTGCAGTCGATCCAACTCTCTGTATAAATTATGCCTCTTACCTGGAGCATGTATTATTATTATTATTATTATTATACGAGATTTATATAGCGCCAACAGTTTACTCAGCGCTTTACAATGTATAAGGGGGACAATACAATTACAGTACAGTTCAATACAAAAGGTACAGGAGGGCCCTGCTCGTAGAGCTTACATTCTAAAGGGAGGGGGTGGTGGTACAAAAGGTAATAGCTGCAAAGAATGATTTGATGGGGGTGGCTCAGGGACAGTTATGTGGGTGTGGGATAGGCTTCCCTGAATAAATGAGTTTTCAGGGATCTCCTAAAGGTGGACAGGGTAGGGGCTGATCGGACATACTGGGGCAGGGAATTCCAGAGGATGGGAGAGGGTCTGGAGAAGTCCTGAAGGCAAGCATGGGAGGAGGTAACAAGGGAGCTAGAGAGCAGGAGGTCCTGGGAGGAGCGGAGGGGGCGATTTGGGCGATATCTGCAGATGAGGTTGGTGATGTAGATGGGGGCGATGTTGTGAATGGCCTTATATGTTATGGTTAGCATTTTGAATTTTACACGGTGGGGTAGGGGAAGCCAGTGAAGCCCCGAACGTTGAAAGATATTAATTGCATGGCAATTCGGCACTGACAAGGTGAACTCATATGCACAAATCTCCAAGGGAGTTGAGCCTCAGGCAGAGTACAAGACAGGGAGAGAGGTGGGGAGACGAAAGGGTGGAGGGGAGAAAAGAAAGAGTGAAGATTAGAGAAAAAAATAATTTAACAATGTGCAACAGTAACACCAGAAACCATCCGAACAGATGGTTAGTATGTGCACGCATACATCCGCTGTGCAAGTATGGGGCACACAGGGTACCCGACACCCCCATGCACACCGCTCCGCTAGGAGCAGGGACATGAGGGCATGGGGCCCAGCACACCCCACAGGGTGGAGACATACAGCCCTGGGCACCAGACTGCAGGCACCAAAACCGGTGTGAGCCCTGTCCCAATGCCCCGGTGCCGGCGCCACTTCTGTCAAAATTAGTAACTTTAAGCGTAAGCATAACTATAAACCGTAGTCTGTAAACGTAAGATAGGGTTATCTGACATTTTAGCAAGCATTATTGTCACCCCAAACAGATCTAATAAAACATGTAACCCGTAATGCAAAAAAAGGGGGATTAATAATGTCCAGTGGACAGTCATATACATGCGATCAGCAACTGACACTAGTAGACAGCCTACGGGTATGCTGGATCACAGGCCTGGGATTCACTCTAGTTGGGGGGAGGCCCCAGGGGTGGGAGCAGTGCTTGCGGTCTACTTTCTGCCATCTCTGTTCAGAGTGAGTAGGTAGGGGAGGGATGACATCCTGCCACCCAGGAAGCTCCGGTGGAGAAATATTGACCTCCATACAGAACTTCTCTAGGTCTTCAAGAAAGTGGAGTATCGCCGTTTTACCGTCTCTGTTTGCAATTTGCAATAATTAATGGAGACCGCACATAATTTTTCTGTCAGAGGTCGCAGGGCCCTGCGACGATCTAGTGTTTCCCTGGCAAGGTCCAGAAAGAAGGAAAGGGTTGCTCCATCAAAATCCAGGGAGGCAGATTCTCTGGCCTTCTGCATTATGCACTCTTTTTCGTCATAATAATGGACCCGGCAGATGATGTCATGCGGAGTATCCAAAGACAAGTTGCACCCTGTCTAAATATAGCCTAGAGAATGTACATATTTTTATATTGCATGGGTGACCTTAAAATGATGCCCCCCCCCCCTGAAAAAAGTTCTGCGGATGCCCATGCCCCCAGGTCCTTTTCCACCCTAAATTCCCCCAAAGGTTCACCCCCTAGTGAATAGATTGCATTCATATTTTTGCCACCCAAATGCATTATTTTATATTTTTCTACATTAAACCTCATTTGCCATGTAGTTGCCCACCCCATTAATTTGTTCAGATTTTCTTGCAAGGTTTCCGCATCCTGTGGAGAAGTTATTGCCCTGCTTAGCCTAGTGTCGTCCGCAAATACAGAGATTGAGATGTTTACCCCATCCTCCAGGTCGTTTATTAACAAATTAAACAGGATTGGTCCCAGCACAGAACCCTGGGGGACCCCACTTCCCACCCCTGACCATTCCGAGTATTCCCCATTTATCACCACCCTCTGAACTCGCCCTTGTAGCCAGTTTTCAATCCATGTACTCCCCCTATGGTCCATGCCAACGGACCTTACTTTGTACGGTAAACGTTTATGGGGAACTGTGTCAAATGCTTCTGCAAAGTCCAGATACACCACGTCTATGGGACTTCCTTTATCCAGATGGCAGCTCACCTCCTCAAAAAATGCTAATAGGCAAGAATGATTCTTCATGAATCCATGCCATGGAGATGGTTTTTCAGTTTTGTTTTTTTCTCTGAGGTTGTCGGCGCTGTCATCGAAGATGCTGTTACATCGTGAGACACTTTTTTCCTTTTTTTTAATAAAGGACTTGTCCCAAACTGTCTCCTGTCATTTTTACCATTTTGACACTTTGTTTGGTGAATGTGTAGGGGTACAATGTACCCGATACCCATTCACATAGGGGGGCTGGGATCTGGGGGTCCCCTTGTTAAAGGGGGCTTCCAGATTCTGATAAGCCCCCCACCCGCAGACCCCCCACAACCACCGGGAAAGGGTTGTGGGGAAGAGGCCCTTGGCCCCAGCAACATAGGGACAAGGTGTTTTGGGGGGGACCTCAAAACACCCTCCCCATGTTGAGGGCATATGCTCGACTTACATTCGACTCAAACATGGTGCTCATCCCTAAAGGGCAGGGAACAATGAACACTACATGTGGAGCTTCTTGTAAGCAAGCTCCCTGCTCATCCTGGTTCTCATGGAGGTTGAGGAGGGAGGAGAAGCCAGCAAGGGTGAGCAAGGCAGGAGAGAGAAAGGCCACAAGGCATCATGGGCAGGAGTACACAGGATCAGTCATCCATCCTAAGTTAGATGTTACAGATAACAATACTGTGATTGCAGCTTTTGAATTAATGGAAATGGTAAGAAGCAGCTTTGCTGGGGTAAGTGAAATGAAAGTGTGCTGTCACCGCTGAAGGTGCTCCATCTTCACCCAGTCTTCCAATCAGGCTTGCGTTCTCCAGCTGTCTGATTGGCCGCACCACGATGACATCACTTCCATGCATGCGCGCAGGAGTCACAGACCGCAGCACAGATCTCTGAAGGAATGGCACGGTTATGCCGTCCCTTCAGAGTACATGTGACGGTGATGTCACTGTCTGAATGCAGTGTGAATATCTCCCAAACCGTGCCAAAAAAGGGTTTACTTCCACTTTAATAATAAGATTAGATATTTCTATGTGTACCCAGATGGTTTTGCGCCAACCATGTTGATATGATTTCAGCATGGTTGATTCCAAGGTACAGGTGTGTTCTGTCATTTCTGGATAACTTTATTCATCTAAAATACTTTTTGTTTATCTAGATATAAATATTTAAGTGTATTTGTTGTTGGGCTGAAACCTATGTAGAGCAGATTCACACAAATGAAAATCTTGATTGCCGTGCAGAATATTAGATCATTGTAAGTCCATAAAAAACATACATGGCTTATACTGTATGTCAGACCTGGACTATATGAAACATAACCTTAGTTATGACTTTTGATTAAATGACCAAAGGTGTGCAGTTAGCACATGCCAGTTCAGAGTGTACAGAAAGATTTGAGAACAGGAGCTTACCGATCTGCTCCCTTCTCCATCCTGAGCTTGGCAGGACATCTGTAAAACTTACAGCTCAGCCTTAATCATTACAACAGTGTAATATGCAGGGCTGAGTGGTCAATTTCCCACCTTTGTTCTTGAGTATGAGAAGTTCATAACTGCAAATAATACTCAGAGAAAAGTGACTATCAAAGGGACAGTTCATCATATCACATTTTAGCAAGAAATTGTTTTGTTTCACAAAAGCAATACAAGACACATTAAGGTAATGAAAGGTAGGAATGTTGAAGCATGAGTTTTACAGTAGCAACTGTTTGCAGAGACAAAGTACTATGGTCAGCAGGACACCAAGGGCATCACTAACAGTATCGGAAAAGAGGGTACTAGTTATACCACAGGGGAAAGCTCTTCATCAGCAGATAGGAATGCTTCTGCAGGAAGGAGGGGATAGGAGCACCAATCAGAGCAAAGAAGAAACTCTAGAGTAGAAAGAATAGAAGAACCAGACATAGAAAACAGGGAAGGTGGAGAGGAGAACCAGGGATAAAGGGGGAAGCTGGAAGGAGTACTTGCCTAGGGTGGAGGAGAGAGTGACAGAGGGGAAAGGAAGGAACAGCAGGGAGTAGTCCCATGTGGTCCAATAGATAGGTGCAGCAGTCTTCATACCGAAAGTAGGGTACAGTCAATATTCAGATGAGCATTATAAGAAATGCAGGGGTCCCAGACCTTCAAAAAATTGGCATGAGAGTCCTTTCTCTAAGCATTTGTGAGAGTCAGGATTGGTTTATGTCATAATGCTTCCCAGGGGTCTGCGGGCCAGAGAGATATTTAAGACTGATCTGATCATTGTATAAGCCCATGTCCAGAATTGGGTTGCTTTGGGGCAGGACCACTAGATGTAGTAAAGAGTGTCACGTTCCCTGCAACCCCAAAAGCACATTGAAGATGGTGCTGGAACAAACTTTGAGATGTGATCGGGGGTCATGTACCAATTCAAGAGTACTTTGTAGGCATTCTCTTCAGCCAAGATGTGCGTAAACATTTTAAATTTTTTACCACGTAGGTTCTTTATGAGTGGTGGTGAGTCTTTTTCAAATTTTTTTACATAAGGATATTCAGAGGGTTCAGGGAATCAAGGAGGGAAGTGTAGTGATCATTAACCAGACCTTTTAGGTGGGGGTCTTTGTGGCAGTGATTCTCTAATGGGATTAGGCACTTAGGGGGTACTTTGTGGCATCTAAGAAGGCATCAGACATGTAGTTTATTTTGACATATCACAAGGCCTCATTGGCTGGTACTTGACAATGTTCCTAGGGCCATTGAAAAGTTTTCATGCCATCTAGGGCAAGAATTCATAAAAAAAATTTCAAGTGGTTTAAAGTGTAAAAGACAGGCATCACTCTAAACGGTAGCGCTGTGATTATATCTCCATTATAGGTTTTCACCTATAACACTCAAGCTTATCAAAATAAAATGTCCATAATGAAATAAAATAAAAGGGAAAAAGTCCACCAATGGTGCAAAATAGTGTTCAAATCTTCTCCCATTGAAAATAATATCAGCCACACACTGCCTCATGTGCATTGGTAATCACACTCCCCAGCAGATAATGCACTCACCACAATTCATTGCCTCCCACTGTCATGGTTGCCAAAAATGCTTGTGTGAAATATCCCACTGTCTAGGTCAAAGGTTGTCACCATACATCTAAAATAGCAATCAATAATGACCATTAACATGTGAAAGAAAGCACAGATAACATCCAATGGTACAGTAACCAAATATGTTCAAAATGTATTAAAAAACGCTAAAAGACACTCACATATTAAATATACAAAACTCGCATTGGTTAAAATAGTACGTGGTGACATCAGGTAATCTCTCTTTAGTGATAGACCGCAAACAGGATACCGCAAACAGGTCTCCGTGTCTCCTACTCCTTCCGTCTGTACGCCCTGGTTATATTGGCCAACAGTTGGTCAATTTGGTTGCAGAAAAAAACTCATGCAGTTAATTATGGACACTTTGTGAAGGATCAATACCTGAGTAGCAATGACAGTGTTAACCTCTAAAAGAGGGAAGATATATAAGCGGGCTTGCCGTGCCATGTAACCACCCCTTGTGACACAGTCAAAAGGGACAAAACACATTGGGGCATGGTTACGTGGTCACCACTGGTGATGTCAGGACAGAAGGAGAAGGAGAAACGGAGGCTTGTCTGTTGTATCCGTAGTTCCTGGAGGTGGTGAGACCTTCACAGTCTATTACTAAAGAGAGATTACCTGATGTCACCGTGTACTATTTGTCAGGAAAGGTTCCATCCGCTGGTAATATCTATCATTTGGCATGCAGTACTGAGGCCCACCAGCAGGTGTCTCCTGGCAGTTTGGAACTAACTGTCAGGAGAGCTTTCCCCTGCTGGTGTTATGTCATCTTTGGGCCGCAGTACTAGCATCCACCAGCGGATGGATCCTGGCAGTGTGCAGCAGATATTACCTTTTGCAGTCAGGCATCACCTGAGCTTGATAGCAGCTAATAGTATAAATACCCGGCAAGTGCACACACACCTTGCCCTGGTATTGTCCTTGTGCCCTGACCTGCATCCTGTTTACCTGTTATGCTGATCCTGAACCTGAACCCCGATTCCTGTATCCTGTATCCTGAACCTGTTTGTATCTGTTCCTATATCCCTGGATCCTTGCCCTGCAGCCTGATCCCTTCCACCTTGTCCCTGTCTGTTTACTCCTGGCCCCCCATTTGCTGATCACCTGTTTATGACCATGGCCTGGCTTGACTACGATTCTGGTATTCTCTTTTGCTATATACAGTGCCTTGCAAAAGTATTTGGCCCCCTTGAACTTTTCAACCTTTTGCCACATTTCAGGCTTCAAACATAAAAATATAAAATTTTAATTTTTTGTGAAGAATCACCAACAAGTGGGACACAATTGTGAAGTGGAACGAAATCTATTGGATATTTTAAACTTTTTTAGCAAATAAAAAACTAAAAAGTGGTATGTGCAAAATTATTCGGCCCCTTTACTTTCAGTGCAGAAAACTCACTCCAGAAGTTCAGCGAGGATCTCTGAATGATCCAATGTTGTCCTAAATGACTGATAGTGATAAATAGAATCCACCTGTGTGTAATCAAGTCTCTGTATAAATGCACCTGCTCTGTGATAGTCTCAGGGTTCTGTTGAAAGCGCAGAGAGCATCATGAAGACCAAGGAACACACCAGGCAGGTCCGTAATACTGTTGTGGAGAAGTTTAAAGCCGGATTTGGATACAAAAAGATTTCCCAAGCTTTAAACATCCCAAGGAGCACTGTGCAAGCGATCATTTTGAAATGGAAGGAGTATCAGACCACTGCAAATCTACCAAGACCTGGCTGTCCCTCTAAACTTTCAGCTCAGACAAGGAGAAGACTGATCAGAGATGCAGCCAAGAGGCCCATGATCACTCTGGATGAACTGCAGAGAACTACAGCTGAGGTGGGAGAGTCTGTCCATAGGACAACAATCAGTCGTACACTGCACAAATCTGGCCTTTATGGAAGAGTAGCAAGAAGAAAGCCATTTCTCAAAGATATCCATAAAAAGTCTCGTCTAAAGTTTGCCACAAGCCACCTGGGAGACACACCAAACATGTGGAAGAAGGTGCTCTGGTCCGATGAAACCAAAATCAAACTTTTTGGCCACAATGCAAAACGATATGTTTGGCGTAAAAGCAACACAGCTCATCACCCTCAACACACCATCCCCACCGTGAAACATGGTGGTGGCAGCATCATGGTTTGGGCCTGCTTTTCTTCAGCAGGGACAGGGAAGATGGTTAAAATTGAGGGGAAGATGGATGCAGCCAAATACAGGACCATTCTGGATGAAAACCTGTTGGAGTCTGCAAAAGACCTGAAACTGGGACGGAGATTTATCTTCCAACAAGACAATGATCCCAAACATACAGCAAAATCTACAAAGGAATGGTTCACAAATAAACGTATCCAGGTGTTAGAATGGCCAAGTCAAAGTCTAGACCTGAATCCAATCGAGAATCTGTGGAAAGAGCTGAAAACTGCTGTTCACAAACGCTCTCCATCCAACCTCACTGAGCTCGAGCTCTTTTGCAAGGAAGAGTGGACAAGAATTTCAGTTTCTCGATGTGCAAAACTGATAGAGACATACCCCAAGCGACTTGCAGCTGTAATCGCAGCAAAAGGTGGCTCTACAAAGTATTAACGCAAGGGGGCCGAATAATTTTGCACGCCCCACTTTTCATTTTTTTATTAGTTAAAAAAGTTTCAACAATCCAAAAGATTTCGTTCCACTTCACAATTGTGTCCCACTTGTTGGTGATTCTTCACAAAAAATAAAAATGTTATATCTTTATGTTTGAAGCCTGAAATGTGGCAAAAGGTTGAAAAGTTCAAAAGGGGGCCGAATACTTTCGCAAGGCACTGTATGCTGGTTGGTTTGTTATCACTGTTTGGTTTTCTCACTCTGTTTTGTATTGGTGGTGTATTCACATTTATATGCATTTACCTTAATAAACTTACATACTTTTTTCTGTTTGGTTCACTCTGTCGAAGTCACGTTGTTCTGGTCACATCTGGCTTATGACACTATTTTAAGCAATGCGAGTTTTGTATTTTTAATATGTGAGTGACTTTCTAGCACATTCTTAAAACCTTTCGAACGTATGTGGTTACTGTACCATTGGAGGTTATCTGTGCTTCCTTTCACATGTTAGTCACCATTATCGATTCCTATGGAGATGTATGGTGACAACTTTTGACCTAGACAGTTGGATATTTCACACAAATGTTTTTGCCAACCATGAGAGTGTGAGGCACTGAATTGTGGTGAGTGCGTTATCTGCTGGGGAGAGGGATTATTATTAAACACTATTTTGCACCACTGGTGGACTTTTTCACTTTTATTTTATTTCATTATGGACATTTTATTTTGATAAGCTTAAGTGTTTTAGCTGAAACCCTATAATGGAGATATAATCACAACACTACCATTTAGAGATATAACTTTATTTTACACTTTAAACCACTTGTATTTTTGAAACCTTTAAGGTGGCAGCAGTGAGTACTATATGCACATGTATGTACATTTTTTGTTATTAAACACAGGGTATATTTACACAGTTGTTTTTATTTAGATCCTCCATAGCACAGAGATTTCTTTTGCAATACAAATAAATTTGGTCTCTCCTGCGCCACCATCTGAAAGCCATAGGGTTTTCATGAACTGTAGGGATGTGAGGATTATCTAGGATAAAATATAAAAAACCAGTGTGGTTGTGCTACTATAAGAAAATCAGATAACACACAGCAGCCAGCATCAACAAAGTAGTGACAATGTACAAAATGATGAAAAAAATAATGCAGCGCTAAACATAGCAAACCAGATTGGATGACGTGCACAGATGTGTTTGTTTTTTTCTCTGTGTATTGTATCTGTGTAATACACAGAGAAAAAAACAAATAACCGAGTACCTCTAGTCACCACATACAACCCAGCACTTGAAGGGATCAAAAAGATAATCAAAGATTTACAACCCATTATAACAGAGGATGAAACTCTGAAAGAAATATTCCAACAACCCCCATTATTGGCTTTCAGACAACCACCCAACCTCAGACACAAACTAATCAGCAGGAAACTTCACTCTGATTATGAAGTCACAAATAATGGTAGCAAACCCTGCAATAAAAAACGCTGCAAACTATGCAACCAGATAAATCTATCCAAAAGTGTTACACACACAAATGGGACCTTCAATATCATGGGATCTTACAGCTGTACCTCCAGTAATGTTGTGTACCTCATCCAATGCAAAAGGTGCAGCAAAGGATCTTATGTTGGTGAAACAGGACAGAAGTTGCAAGCGAGGATGAATTTGCACAGACATACCATCAAAGAACATAAAGAAGACAGTTTATGCACACCTGTGGGACATAATTTCTCACAATCGGACCACACCATAGAAGACCTCAATGTCTTAGTTCTTAAAGGGAATTTCAGAACTATCCAGGAAAGGAAAACGTTTGAACTAAGAATGTTACTTCTTTTTGACACGAAGAATAATGGCCTGAATTTAGATATTGGTTTCCTTACACATTATGCTAAAGTTTTACGACCGCTCTGTGATTAGTACCCCCCCCCCCCTGCATTCCCCCCTAGCTCTCCCTCTGTCTTATATCACTAACTCTGCTGCTATCTTTATTACCATTGATTTGTATGTGTTTGGTTTTCTCTTTTTTTTTTTCTTCTTCTTTAACATTCTGCTTAAAAATTTGTGAATCAGTACTGCTTGGACCTTGAAGAAGGGGACATACCCCGAAAGCTTGTCCTGAAAAATTGTATCTTAGCTGTGTCTTGGAATTGCACATTATTGCTAAGTTTGTGATCTAGCAGATGTGGATGTGTATCTAGTTTGTAACAGAAGCACAGGTAAATCTACTACTTCATGGCCCCGGTCATCTGTTTGTAGTGCAGTGCACTTCAATTGCAGTCATGTAATATGCCCTTTTCCTTCACTGGAGCTAAGGGGTCAAGCCCAACCTCTGATAAACAACCATTACATTACAAAAATGACCATTACAGTACATTGGATTTGACACAATTGGTTAATTTGTGTGATACCCAAGATGCTATGTCTTGGGATGTCTTGGTATGCTGACGCCTTAAGAGTTCCCTTCACTGGAACTAAGGGCTAAGCCCAACTTCTGAAAAACAACCCCACACCATATTCTACCCTCCACCAAATGATTTGAACCAGTGCACAAAGCAGGGTTCATAAAGACATGGATAAGCGAGTTTGGGGTGGAGGAACTTGACTGGCCTGCACAGAGTCCTTACCTCAAACCGATAGAATACATGTGGGATAAATTGATAAATTAGAGCAGAGACTGCGAGCTAGGCCTTCTCATCCACATCAGTGCCTGACCCCACAAATGCGCTTCTGGAAGAATGGTGAAACATTCCAATAGACACACTCCTAAACCCTGTGGACAGCCTTCCCAGAATAGTTCAAGCTGTTATAGCTGTAAACTCAATACTGAACCCTACAGACTAAGACTGGGATGCCATTAAAGGTTATGTGCATGTAAAGGCAGGCATCCCAATACTTTTGGTAATATATATAATATATATACACATCTATCTATATATATATATATATATATATATATATATATTAGCTGTATTTGTTAAAACAATAAATGTTCAATGGGTTCTTAAGAAACCCTGTCTTAATTATACGCAAATAAATTGAGTGAGAAGAACCCTGTAAAATAATAGCCTAATTATTTAGTTGTTTATCAGGCAATGAGGGATATCTTCTGTCTTTGAAGAGCTGCAGGCACCACTGCCATCCAGCACATCAGTTAGCATGGTTCTGGCCACATGCAGTGGCTCCCCACAGCATGTGGTGGGAGAAACACTATCCAACACACCCAGAAGTGTCAGGAAATAACAAAATTTGTAGCTCTTGAATAGAGCAATGATTTTCTCTGCTGCCCAGTGGGCACATATGTATTCTATTATTATTTTGCAGGGTGCCTCTCACCCTAATTTTCCCTAAGTTTTCCTAATATCTTATTAAGTGTTCTTGCATAGCAAGACCACTTACTGTTACAGTATCTCACATATATATTATTCTTATTATAGCCAAATTTACCACCCTAACTCCTCCGACAGCTTTTACACTACATAGACAGTAATATACCAAAACATGCAGATTGTTCCCGATTGGTGTGCTATTACTTTGTGGAATGTTTCGCCAAATGGTTCACAAAATATCGTCGTTTTTGCGGTGATATTGGTCCCATAGGAATGAATGGCGAAATGTTCAAAACTAGAGTGGGAGGTGACAAAATCTTATATCAAAACGTTCAGCTATCCCTGCTGCCACTAAACATTTCAATGGTGGCATGAAGGGTGACTAGAGAAGCTATTTGTGTAGCTGAATAGTAACATTTGAGGTTGGGTACAGGCAGGCCATCTTCCAATCTGCAGTGGTTTAGGGCTGGGGTGGGGAGTCTAGGCCATCAACAGTGCCAATTAATACAGAGTAGTTTGCACTGTTCAATCTTTAAAATGTGATTTGCTAGAAAGTCTGGTTTCTGATCACTACGCTGAGATCATTTTTACCCACTGTAGGGTGTATGGCCAACTACTTCTTTGACAGCGGCTAAGCCATAGTCCTGATAGTTTTTATAATATGACCATTTGTTTGCAACTCACGCCGTCCATTGACATTCATTAAAAATGCCACTCTAGCCACTTCAAATTTGAAGGGCAATATCTAAACTGCGACTGTGTCTTCATTTTTAATATTTCAGAGACATACTATGCATAAAAATCTAGGTCTGGGTCTTGTGATTCTCACAATATAAAGCTCTTCGCTGTATGGATTTATAGTTTTTAAAATATGACCGTTTGAAGTAGTGCACAGTTATTACAGCTATCATGATCCTGTGTATTGTGTTGTGAGCAGTGGTTGTGAAGCATAAACAGGGCATGAGCGTTGCCAGGAAACAGTGGTTGTAAACACTGATTATCATAAAACAGATAGCACACCTTCACCTCCATTCTACGTCAAGTTGCTGAGACCCCCCAAATGCATGTGGTCATACCTTCATCTGCTAGGCTTGATAATGCTGCTAATGTTTTTATAAATGTATATTTTAATGTAACTGTGAAGCACTTTGGGCAACAACGTTGCAATTAAATGTGCTATATAAATAAATAAAAGTTAAAATGCATTTCTCACTCTATCAAGCTTGTCATGTGCACTTTTTAAATTTGATCAATTAATTGGTTAGTGTAATGTTTACTATCTTTACTCACTCCAAACACTCCACACAGTTACTCTGCCCACTCCATAAAGTTACTCTGCCCAGTCCAACCTTTCCACAGTTACTCCAGCCACTCCAACCACACAACAGTTACTCAAGCCACTGCTAACAGTTACTCCGCCCACTCCAGTTGTAGACTACTGGTGGAGGCAAGAACACTTCACACAATTTCCCCAGAAATCGTAGCTTTTCTAGTTGTTATCTAGTATCTTCCTGTGTTATCACAGCAGAACAAAACAGACTGTGGGGCAGAGTGCCAACCATGTCTGCTAGATAAGACTCAGTTGCTTTGTACAGTATTTTCGAACTAACATTGTGAATTTCTTTACAGAAGTACCTTATTATTGTACCCATTCACTGTCTAATCAGTAGGCTGGGGATGTTTTACTATGATGTTGCCATCCTGGGTATGCAGTGTTACTAGAGTTTTAAACAAAAAAAAATGGCTAAATAAAACCATAAGTATTTGGGCATAATGTTGAGTAAAACAGTTTACACATGTAATTTATTGTAACTGTATGTATTTACTTGTCTGGCCACAATTCTGCTTTATATAAGGGGCCATTGTCAAAAGCAATGCACAAAATAGATTTTTTTAGTTGCCCAACCATTCTGATTAATTGCAATATCTTCCTCCTTATTTGTTTGGACCAAACACTTTGCAAAGATTTGCTCACTTCTAATCTGCATGAGGTGAAAAGGGTCACGTACATTTTAAAATGAAAAAGAACAGTGTAACTTATGCATAGTATATATAGAAGCTTAAATTATAAATAGTCAACAACTGATTTAGACTAGCAAACTGCATCAGAGGCAAAAGCGGTCTGAATAAGCTTCTCAAATAATGTGGAGGGCCTTGGAAACAAAATGCCAGTTTGCAAAAGGACTTTGAAGAAATAATGAGTTCCAAAAATGCACAAAAACTGTTGTTTTTGAATTATATAGCTAAAGAGATTTTCCAGTTTAAGCTGATGATGCTGTTTCCCTTGTTTTTCTTGGATAACAAAATAGAAAACTTGAAAAAAATAAATGTACTGAGCTTTTGATAAGCCTCGTACAAGTGTTAAATTGTTCAAGTACTCCAGTGCATGCTTTCCTTTCTTTCTTTGTGGATAACTTACAAAGAAAAAATTGTGCGCTTGCATTAGATATTTAAATCTATATTACTACATGATTATCATAAGTAGATAAACAAATAAATAAAAAATAAATAAAAAACACCATCAAAGTTAATTGTGAGTGATTTAGAAAGTCGCTATGCTACAGAGCAAACAACGACATGTAAGTCAAATACTAATATTGACCATTGCATACATATAAACCAACAATAAAGTTATAAACTGGTGTGCAAAAAAGAAAAAACAAAAAAACAAAGGTTATTCCACCCAAGTGCAAAGTCATAAAGTTCAAAATTGCATCCTGAGTCGCAGGAAAAACGCATATCCAAAGTTCATGAATTGCATTCCTTAGTGTGTATAAATATATAAATAAAAAACACCATCAAAGTTAATTGTGAGTGAATTAGAAAGTCGCTATGCTACAGAGCAAACAGCGACATGTAAGTCAAATACTAATATTGACCATTGCATACATATAAACCAACAATAAAGTTATAAACTGGTGTGCAAAAAAGAAAAAACAAAAAAAAAACAAAGGTTATTCCACCCAAGTGCAAAGTCATAAGTGAAAAAGTTCAAAATTGCATCCTGAGTCGCAGGAAAAACGCATATCCAAAGTTCATGAATTGTATTCCTTAGTGTGTATAAAGGAATAAGGGGACGTGAAGGGACCTCCAACCACCAGTGGATCCGAAGGTCGATAATAGATGTATCCTTACCAGACACGTTGGACCTCCTTTATGGCAAGGTCTTAGAAGCATGCAGATTTAGCCCTCTGCAGGGACAGTAGATGTCAGCTCACCACACAGCTGGAGATGGTTCCGACACTTCCGCATTGATGTAAACACTCTCTCGTTTGGACTCGTAGGTAAAGAAGGGGAGAAAGAAAAAACTCCAATGGTATAGTATGTAAAAAAAGGGGGAATTTTATTGCCTCAGACAACTAGGCATCTTTAAAACATCCAAAACATAAAAACATAAAAGCCGTCAAAATATAAAAACAACAGAGACGCCCGTGCTAGGTTACATGGGGCCCTATGGCGATCTGGCGTACACTGCGTAGCCACACCCTACATGTTTCGTGATAGGTCACGTCTTCAAAGGGGCACGGGCGACGCAGTGAACCATCGCCATTTATAGTACTTCCTTACATTCAAGCCTCGTTTTCATGTGAGTTTCAATTACAATCTGAGCATGTGCAAAGGATACCAAGCCTCGATATGGCTCCCGTTATAATGCTTCCTCTCTATTCAAGCCTCGTTTTCATCCAAAGAACGAATTACGATCTGAGCATGTGCAAAGGATACCAAGCCTCGACGTAGCTCGCATTATGAAACGTAAACCAGGAAGCTTGTTCCTGAATGTCATTAGCACACTTTATATGGCCAAAATTTTGTTCTCATCTCAAACTAATATATGTCATCTATTATAGGTCTAAGCAATTAGTTATTTTTGGGTCAAATCGTCCCATTTTACATACTGTAGGACACTACTCTTACAGTAATAGACATTTAGCAACAAAAAAAGGGGGAAATATTAAAAAGGACGAAAAAATAAATTAAGAAAAAAAAAATTAAGAAAAAAAAACAAAAAACTGCTAAATCTAAACAATATTGCTTGTTCTTTCCTCAGACCACAACTACTGTATTATTGAAAAAAAATCTCTATATTTGGGGGTTACATTACTAAGAATCGTCATACATTAGTCCTATATTTATGTGTATTACTACATTCAAAGGGCAGCCATATCTCGACATGGTATCCCCCTATATTTTTTACAAAACCGACAATATAACCACCCCTAGAAAAAGAGGGAGAGGGGGGGAGGGGGGGGTTCACAAATTATTTTCCCAAGTGTCGAAATCAATGCGTCCACACACAACATCGTCTAAGCATTGTCAATAAACGCATTAATCTCGACATCTACATTGAGCCCAAAGGGTTTTAAACATTTCATTTTATATATCCACTCCATTTCGAGCTTGGATATAGCTCGTTTTTTCGGACCACCCCTCCATGGTGTCTTAAGTCTATCTATGGCTATGAATTTTGTACCCCTAGGATCTCGCCCATGTTCATCCAAATAATGTTTGGATACTGGGTGGCCTATAAACCCTCTTCGGATATTTCCAATGTGCTCGTTCATTCTGACCTGAAGGGGTCATACTGTACGGCCCACGTATTGTAATCCGCATGGACAGATTAAGAGGTATACTACGTGGGTGGTGGAACAGGTAATAAAGGATTTAATCGAAAAAATTCTCAAAGTGCTGGTAGAATGGAACTGTTTCACTTTACAATCTTTGATGTCATTAATAGTACAAACAGCACAGTTTTTACATTTATAATACCCAACCAAGTTCTGAAAGAACATGGGTTTCCTGATGGGAGGGTCGCAGACACCGGGAGCTATCACTGATCTGATAGAAGGTACTCCTCTGAAAATTACACAAGGTTTCTCAGGAAGTAGAGGGCCTAATACGCTGTCATTTTTTATAATATGCCAGTGCTTATACATCAATTTCCTAACCAAGGAATATTGATGAGAGTAGCCTGTTATAAAGGGACAAATGGACTCTTTCCTTTCAGGAATTTCCACCCTACTCTTATCTCTAAGGAGTGACTCTCTATCAACCAACTCCACCTCTCTCATTTTTTCCTCAAGGAAAGGAAATTCATATCCTTTTTCCAAAAACAACTCAGTAAGTATCTTAGATTGTACTCTAAAGTCATTGATGGTACAACAATTACGTCTAATACGTAAGTATTGACTTTTAGGGACTGAATCAAGCCACGCTTTATGGTGGCAACTGTCTCTGGGGATAAATGAATTGCGGTCTGTGGTCTTGAAATAAGTAGAGGTATGCAAAGAGTCTCCCTCTCCCTTAATTACAAGATCTAGGAAGTTCACAGATTTTAAACTGGCCTCATACTTAAATTCAATCCCCCTGTCATTCCTATTTAGATTTTCCATAAACTCACAGAGAGATTCATGGGTACCGTTCCACAGAAGGAGGACGTCATCTATGTGCCTTGCCCACAGGACTAACTCCGATCTCCTCTGGGCATAGATGACGTCCTCCTCCCATTTCCCCATGAATAAATTAGCCAGGCTGGGGGCGAACTTTGCCCCCATGGCAACTCCCTTTGTTTGAAGGAAGTATTGATTCTTATGCCAAGATTCTCTTAAAAGATTAATAGTATGTTTACTGTCCCTAATGTAAGCGGGTAATGATCTAACCAAGGGTTGGAGAAACCCATCGATATACTTGCCAACTCTTGAGGTGATGGAATTTATTCCACTAATAATTGGACAGCCAGGCGGGTGTATAGGGTTCTTGTGGATTTTCGGCAAGTAATATATAATAGGTATCCGTGAGGATACTGGTATCAGAAATTGTTTCTCTTTTTTGTTGATAATACCTGATTGAAACCCGGAATCAACAATTCCCTCTAATTCCTTTCTGTACTTTATACGGGGGTCGGATTTAAGGAGAGTATAAGTAGTGGAATCTCCCACTAACCTGTCCAACTCCTGTAAATGTTCACTTTTATTCAGTACTACAATACCCTCTCCCTTGTCAGCTGGCCTAATGACAAGGTCTTTGCATTTGCAAAGTTGGTCCAACCCCTGTTCAAGGTCCTTCGTCATTCTATTATTTTTGATTTTTAAATGGTCAAGGTCCCTTAAAAGAACATCTCGAAATACCCTAATTGAAGCTGGCAGACCACCTGGGGGATTAAATAATGATGGGTTTGCAAGGCCTGAGTGCCTAATATTAGTGAGATATTGGCTTTGGGTACCAATAGGATTAGATAATAGATACCTTTTGATATTTAACTTTCTGGTGTATTTGTGAATATCGATATATGTTTGAAATTTGTTAAGTGGCTTGGGGGGTGCGAATTTTAAACCCTTATCCAAGATGGCAGTTTCCTCTTGGGTCAGGGGGTATTACTCAAGTTAAAAATACCTTGGCCCGTTAGACCCGTTTTCTTTTTGCTCCTTGTTCTCCTCCCCCCTCTGACTCCTCTCTTTTTTCTAGTGGTCTTTGATAGTATTGATCTCCTCGGGGAAAACCCCAATGTTGAGATTGGGAATACTCTTCCCATTGTGGATAATTAGGAGTGTGCTGATCCGTCCACATATCTCTTTGGGGTCGAGGGGGGCGATCCCAGTTGGATGTGTCTCTCCTTGGGGTATGATTGCCTAAGTATGGACCTCCATAATCTTCCTCCTCCCTGTATTGATAATGTGTATCTCTTAAAGGTTGGAAGCGATTTTGGGTGCGGATGGGATATTCATCCTCGTATGGCGTACCCCGGGGATCGTGATAACTAGGGTAATGACCCTCACGATAGCTCCCTGTTCGCCCACGAGGGTGATAATCCTCCTTATGTTGGGTATGATTCCTTGGTTTCTGATTCCTAAACTTCTTTTTAAATGGCTTTGGTCTGGCGCTCGGAGTATGAACTGGTGGCCGGGGATAAGGGACAGGATTATGTCTTACCGGTGACCTGTAAGAAACCCGTCTAGGGGGATTGGAATATTGGGCCTGGGTTGCTAGAATTCTATCTGGCGCTCCCGGCTGTCTAACTCTATTCTGACTTGGGGGGCAGAAGTGTCCATGCTCTCAGTGGTTCCCGCCTCCTCGGCCACAATCTTGATTTGCCACTGAAAGACAGACCTATTTCTATAATCACCCAGTTCTCTAGCCAACTTTTTCCTTTTTTTATTTTTCTGTTCAGACTCTTCCTTTTCTATTAGTTTTTTGAGATTAAAGGATCGTTCTTTGTATTCCTCACTATTACTATGAGGGGATAATTTCTCTTTAATACGTTTAATCTCCGTGTCGAGTCTGATAAGTTTGGCTTTCTTCCTAGGAATCAAAAAATCCAAGAATTTGATTCCGGCCTCATTAAAGTATCGGTACCAATCTTGGAGATCTGATTCGCCCTTTTGGGGGCTGACCTCCCAACGCAGGCTTCTTGGGACCATTGATTCGGCCACATAGTGTTCAAGGAAAAATACATCCCATTGGGTGTGTATCTCAGAGATCATGAGGTTTTTTAGCCTCATGAATAAACCTCCCAGATCCCCCTCTGGTTCACTAGTAGCATCAAACACACCCTCCTTAGTTATTATACGTTGAGAGCGGTATTCAAAGACATCCATTTTGAACAAAACAATAATCGTAAAAAATACCTAGAATATACTATTAGTGAACTCTAACCACAACAAATTTGAATTTGTGCCTAAAGTACTTGAGCAGCAGGTAGTTTAATATCGCCCATGCCCCTTTGAAGACGTGACCTATCACGAAACATGTAGGGCGTGGCTACGCAGTGTATGCCAGATTGCCATAGAGCCCCATGTAACCTAGCATGGGCGTCTCTGTTGTTTTTATATTTTGCCGGCTTTTATGTTTTTATGTTTTGGATGTTTTAAAGATGCCTAGTTGTCTGAGGCAATAAAATTCCCCCTTTTTTACATACTATACCATTGGAGTTTTTTATTTCTCCCCTTCTTTACCTACGAGTCCAAATGAGGGAGTGTTTACATCAATGCGGAAGTGTCGGAACCATCTCCAGCTGTGTGGTGAGCTGACATCTACTGTCCCTGCAGAGGGCTAAATCTGCATGCTTCTAAGACCTTGCTATAAAGGAGGTCCAACGTGTCTGGTAAGGATACATCTATTATCAACCTTCGGATCCACTGGTGGTTGGAGGTCCCTTCACATCCCCTTATTCCTTTTATACACACTAAGGAATACAATTCATGAACTTTGGATATGCGTTTTTCCTGCGACTCAGGATGCAATTTTGAACTTTTTCACTTATGACTTTGCACTTGGGTGGAATAACCTTTGTTTTTTTTGTTTTTTCTTTTTTGCACACCAGTTTATAACTTTATTGTTGGTTTATATGTATGCAATGGTCAATATTAGTATTTGACTTACATGTCGCTGTTTGCTCTGTAGCATAGTGACTTTCTAATTCACTCACAATTAACTTTGATGGTGTTTTTTATTTATATATTTATACAAACTAAGGAATGCAATTCATGAACTTTGTATATGCGTTTTTATTTATTTGTTTATCTACTTATGATAATCATGTAGTAATATAGATTTAAATATCTAATGCAAACGTACAATTTTTTCTTTGTATGTAATTTTTCACCTCATTGATATTTGTGGTTTTGTTGCAGCTGCAGTTATATTAATTTTTTGCTTGATAGCGCAGGTTTTCTCTTTCTTTTTTGTGGATAACTAAAGAGGAATTCCAGGCAATATGTAAAAGCATTAAGTAAAATCATTCTCTGAGCTATTAATGGCAACAACATTGAGTCCTTTGTAATTAGAATCAACACACAGTGCTCCATTGAGGTTCTTATAGACTGAATAGTGATAAGCAGATGACTTCACTGACCTTAAAGAGGAAGTAAACTCTGATTTTTTTCTTCTTAACTGCAAAGTAAAGGCATAATGTGCTAGTATGCATCGCATACTAGAATATTATGTGACACTTACCTACAAAGTCCTCATTGTCTCCGCTGGAGGCCACATCCATCTTGACCTGTCTGATTTCTGGGTCCGTGGACTACGGCTCTGTGACTGGCCGAAGCCACCGCATGCGATTCCAAAAGGAATTGAAAATTAATTTGAAAAATGAACAGTACTAATAATGTGCACCTAAAAAGAAATATTATAATAGAAGTAGTAAAAAAAAACTTTCATTGCCTGAATATCCTGCAGACACAGCAGGATAGCATTGGAAAAAAAATTGGGGAGATCACAAACATCCAATGCTTTAGTTCTTTTAAGTGCTATCTAACGATCGAACTGCAGGAATTCCAAAATGTCAGAGACCATTCCATTCCCTCTCATTGCAGCCGCTCAGCCTCTCCAGACAGAACCTTACCCAGACGCAGGCCTCTGGCTTCTTCATACAGCTCTGATCTACTGAGGGAGACCAGATCCCCCACTGATTCAATGTGGCTGATCTAGTAAGTGGTTTGCCTACAAAATCTGAACTGGCTAATATGCTGCATTGCTTAATGCGCACCATTCAGAAAGAACTGACACCCATGCACTCTGATCTTTTTCATGTTCTGCAACAGGTGGTAGTTAATGAACAGAGGCTCGATCATATTTACATAGTTAGTTACATAGTAGGTGAGTTTGAAAAAAGTCTATCAAGTCTAAACTATGTGTGTGATTATATGTCAGTATTACCTTGTATATCCCTGTATGTTGTGGTCATTCAGGTGCTTCTCTAATAGTTTTTTGAAGCTATCGATGCCCCCCGCCGAGACCACCGCCTGTGGAAGGGAATTCCACATCCTTGCCACTCTTACAGTAAAGAACCCTCTACGTAGTTTATGGTTAAACCTCTTCTCTTCTAATGGGAGAATTATCACTTTATCCCTGGAGTTAGTCCTTTTTTTAATGCATGCCAATATTCTGTTTTCTTTGTTAGCAGCAGCTTGACATTGCATGCCATTGCTGAGCCTATTATTTACTAGTACCCCAGGTCCTTTTCCTTCCTAGATTCCCCCAGAGGTTCTCCCCCTAGTGTATAGATTGCATTCATATTTTTGCCACCCAAATGCATTATTTTACATTTTTCTACATTAAACCTCATTTGCCATGTAGTTGCCCACCCCATTAATTTGTTCATATCTTCTTGCAAGGTTTCCACATCCTGCAGAGAATTTATTGCATTGTTTAGCTTAGTATCATCTGCAAATACATGAATTGAACTGTTTACCCCATCCTCCAGGTAGTTTATGAACAAATTAAATAGGATTGGTCCCAGTACAGAACCACTACCACTACCCACTACCCACCACTGAACATTCTGAGTATTCCCCATTTATCACAATCAGATTTTTGGGTTTTCGAATTTTAACATTTTCATTCTTTTGGATTTTCACATTTCCAAATTTTGAATTTTCACATTTCCAAATTTTGAATTTTCACATTTCCAAATTTTGAATTTTCAAATTTATGAATTTCCTAATTTAGAAATTTCGAATTACCGAAATTTCGAATTTCTGAACTTCTGAATTTCCGAATTTGAATTTTCAAATTTTCGAATTTCAGAAATGTTCCAATTTCGGAAATGTTCCAATTTCGGAAATGTTCCAATTTCGGAAATGTTCCAATTTCAGAGATTTCAAATTTCAGAAATTTCACATTTCCGAAATTTCAAATTTCAGAAATTTCACATTTCCGAATTCCAATTTCCGAAATTTCGAATTTCCGAATTTTGAATTTCGGAAATTTTGAATTTCAGAATTTCCAATTTCCGAAATTTTGAATTTCCAAATTTGAGAAATTTTGAATTTGCAAATTAGCGAAATTCTAAATTTTCAAAATTCCGAATATTTCAAATTTTCAAAAATTCAGAAATCTGAAAATTCGGAAATTCGAAATTCGGAAATTCAAAATTTCGGAAATTCGGAGATTTGGAAATTTGAAATTTCGGAAATTCTAAATTTGGAAATTCGAAATTTCTGAAATTTCGAATTTTCCAATTTCTGAAATTTCGAATTTTCGGAAATTTGGAAGTTCGGAAATTCGAAATTTCAGAAATTGAAAAATTCGGAAATTCAGAGATTTCGGAATTAACGAATTTGTCAAAATTCGTTAAAAAACTAATCTGGAACTAAACAAAATGCACATGTCTACTTACCATCTTTCCAAATCTGGCCAGAGAGACACTTGAAATCCACAGAGCTATACAGCCACTACTAGATAAGCTACAAAATGCAAACACTTCATACTTTTGGGGCTTTTTGGGGCCTGATTGCACAAAAAGATGGCCGGTTGGCTACCCTTTGCTTCCCTGAGGACTCAGAGAAGTTCTGCATGTGTCTTCAAATTTAACATCCAGAGCTACCAAGTTGCCTAGTTATATGCTTCTTCTGGATGCTATCAAGCAAGACTTACAACGGTGGATTTCATTGTCCCATCCCTATTAGGAAGGATCAACTTTACTAAAATGAACATCCTGCCATTTTGTTTTTTGTTTTGTTTTTTCAAATGTTACCCTATGCAGTCCCCCAGGTTTCTCTTCCCTAATTGCACCCAAGGATCTCCCAGTGAGCCCTCTTTGGAACAAAAAGATGCAGTAGTCTTGTGCTACCAGATTTTAAAAAAATGCTACCAAGCTGTAATTCTTTACAGAATCTCTGACTGGAAACACTATTCTCACTATAAATTGTGGGTTCCGTTTAAAATATGACCTATTTGATTCATCTCTTTCAGTGATGCCATGGATAACTAAGCAGTTTAGGAATTGATCATTTCAATCCTCCCCTCTGACAGTATCCTACCTATCAGTGTTTGAATTCTATTATAGGAAATATGGATGGCCTTTCAATTCTCCACTGATGCCACTACTGGGTCATTCCTATTTTTTACCAGGCTTTTTGGATGCTTATTTTCATACATGGCTTCCTTATTAACCATTACTACTACATGTACTAGGAAAATTGTAATTATTACCATTGGAAACACTTAAAGGCTCACCCACACATACTGTATATGGATAAATGGCACTACACACAATTATCTCAATTTATATTATCTCTATCTAAGCCTCTGAAGTCATTGAAAGACACCAACCCTACTGAAAATGTCCTTTCATCATCATGATCTAAAAATGAATTTCCCAATAATACCTTACTCTCCTACATTTTAAATCGTCCTCTGACCCACTTTACCTAACTTCCTGGGAACAGGAGCTACATACATATCAATTGTGGCTATTTTTTAACTGATTCATGAAAAATGTCCCCATACATCTGTAATATCTCTCACCCACTGGTGGTTTAGTGGGCTTTGATAATGTGTGTTTAAAGATGGCTGTCACATATCCAATTGACCATGTGGTTTTGGGGGGAAGTGCAACAATGTGTTGCTGACATCACTCACAGAAAGATGTCTGAGTGGTCAATAGGAATGATTACATCCTGTGGGTGGTCTCTGGTATACAGGACTATAAATAGAGTACATAGAATGGGAGAAGAGGCTGTTTGGAGCTGTGGAAAAATACAGCCAAGACACTTCATTGTCCAGTTCCAGTTTATCCATATATCCAGTATAAGCTGTTGAAATTCAACTACCAGAGCTAAGTATTAGAAACTTTATGTATTTTGATGTCCAGTAAGGTTTTGTTTGATGCTTTTTATCAAAACTGTTCTTGGTTTGTTTGTTCATTTTAAAAATTCACTAGGTATTTGCGTGACTGTCCAGTATACCTTAATTTGTAGTATATTGTGCTGCAACAATTAAAGTGGTTATAAACTCTCAAGTTTCACTTCAGCTCATTAAAATCTATAGTGATAAGGCTGCTGATCGCTGCCTATGAAATTTACCTTACTGTTACAGACTCTTCATAATCCGTTCTGCAATCTTCAATGACGTCACTGGTGCATGCGCAGTCCGTAGTTTAACCACTTGCCGACCAGCCGTCGCAGTTGTACTGCGGCAGAATGGCTCGGCTGGGCAAAACGATGTTATGTAACGTCGCTTCGCCCTGTGGCCAATAGGGGCGCGCGCCCCTGCTCGCCCACGGAGCCGATGCGAGTGCCCGGCAGTCGCGATCACCGCCGGGGCCCCCGTGATCGCTCAGGGAACACGGAGAACCAGGATCTGCGTGTGTAAACACACAGCTTCCGGTTCTCTTAGGGGAGAAGTGACAGATCGTCTGTTCATACAGAGTATGAACAGCGATCTATCTCTTTCCCTACACAGTCCACTACCCCCTTCAGTTAGAACACACACTAGGGAACACATTGACCCCTTGATCACCCCCCAGTGTTAACCCCTTCCCTGCTAGTGACATTTTTACAGTAATCAATGCATTTTTATAGCACTGATCCCTATAAAAATGCCATTGGTCCCAAAAATGTGTCAAAATTGTCCAATGTGTTCACCATAATATCACAGTCCCAATAAAAATTGCAGATCGCAGTAAAAAAAAAATAAATAAAAAAAATGCCATAAAACTATCCCCTATTTTGTAGATGCTATAACTTTTGCACAAACCACTTAATATATGCTTAGTTTGATTTTTTTTTACCAAAAATATGTAGAAGAATATATATTGGCCTAAACTGAGGAAAAAAAATTATTATAGCAAAAAGGAAAAAATATTGCGTTTTTTTCAAAATTGTTGCTATTTTCGTTTATAGCGCAAAAAATAAAAACCACAGAGGTGATCAAATACCACCAAAAGAAAGCTCTATTTGTGGGGAAAAAAGGACGTCAATTTTGTTTAGGTGCAACGTCGTATGACCGCGCAATTGTCAGTTAAAATGATGCAGTGCTGAATTGCAAAAAGTGCTTTGGTCAGGAAGGGGGTAAAATCTTCCGGGGCTGAAGCTGTTAAATAACGGCACGCTATGTGTGCCATTTCTATATTATCAGCATGCCAGGTTATTTACTTCCACTGAGAACGGCACAGAAGGGAAGCCTTGCGATGGTGTACCCTCCTCCACACCTTCATGGCCCTTCCCTTGTGACAGTATCTGACATCACACAGGGGGGTGAACCAGAGCATCACACTGACTTCCATACGAGCAAGCAGCTGTTCTAATACTGGGAGCCATTGTGAAAGAATCATTTGCAAATGTAAGTAAACAATTGTATATTACTAATAAAATAATTATTATTATTATTATCCAGGATTTATATAGCGCCAACAGTTTATGCAGCGCTTTACAATGTAGAGGGGGGACAGCACAATTACAGTACAGTTCAATACAGGAGGGACAGGAGGGTCCTGCTCATAGAGCTTACATTCTAAAGGGAGGGGGTGGCGGTACAAAAGGTAATAGGTGCGGGGAATGATTTGATGGGGTGGCTCGGGTTTAAATAATGTTAAATAATGTTAAATAATGTTTACGGTTTAAATAATGTTAAACCCCAGGGGCGGAGCTAGCAACTGGCATGTGAGCAGCACTGAGCTGGAGCTCCGTGTAGGACAATGAATCCTTTAGTCATCCTGGGTGTCAGAGACAAAGACTCTCCACACCAAAGCTTTCAGTACTCCCTCTGGACCTGGCAGACCGCAGTGGTATGGTTAAATACGAGCGAGCGCCCATGGAATCCTCGGCAGAGCGCCTCACTCAGTATGCCTGGGGATCTCAAGATGGTGGCTGCCATGAGGCAGACGAAAGAAGCCCCAGCAATACACAGCAGTGCGGAACGGACCGGCCCCCCTCTCATTCTGGCAAGGTAAGCCCGCTGCCTCCTAGAACTAAGGGATTAAGAAGAGGACTCTCCCTGAAAGGGCTACCACAGGAAGAACTGGGAGACATAGTGCCAGAGGTGGGGGAGGGGGAGCCATCTCTGAAACAGATCGTGGAGGCTATATGTACCTGCCAGGCCACACTGACTGAACACATTGATGGAATAAGAACGTTGTACAGACCATTAGAGAAAGGGCTACTGAAGCTGAACAGAGAATTAGTGACCTGGAACATGTAGCCCGCCCTCTGGAGCATAAAGTGCAGAATATACATTGTGAAATGGGTGCTCACACAGATAAGCTTAGTGACATGGAAGACCGCCAAAGGAGGAACAATATTCACCTGGTTGGTTTCCCTGAGAAGGCAGAGGGGAAACAACCTGAAGACTTCCTTGAAATGTGGTTTAAGGATAATATGGCGGATGATACCTTTTCACGCTTGTTTGCCATGGAGGAGCCCATAGGGTCCCATCAAAACCCCCCCTCCTGGGTCTCACCCACGTCCAATGATAGCCTGTATCCTACACTTCAGAGACCGTCAAAATATCCTCAGTGCGGCCCGCACTATGGGATATTTGCAATATAATGGAAATCGAATTTCAATATACCCCGAATTTTCTGCAGCTACGCAGAAGCAAAGAGCCAGCTTTGTGCATGTTAAGAAAAGGCTCAGGGATCTGCAGCTGGCTTATAGCATGTTGTACCCAGCAAAGCTGAGAGTGATCGATAGGGGAAAAGTTATCTTTTTTCTTTCTTTTTTGTTTTGCTGGCACTGGCTACAGATACTGTTCTCCTAATACATGCAGGGAGGGTGTGGGGTGTTGATAGGTCTGGACGTTTTTTTTTTTTTTTTTTCTTTCTCCGCAAGACTCACTGCAGGTTGATAAGTGGTGGGCCCCCTCCCTGCTAAAGACCTATAACCCCAGAGGTTGATCACGACCTATGACCCCCTGAGGTTGTTTATTATTGTTATAGTTATGGGATCTGGGCGCACGGCATGTTGGGGCCGTGTGCAGGGTGGGAAGGGAAGGGAAGTTATGCTTTGTTAGTTAGTGCTGTGTGCTGCTGTCTCTCTCTGTTCTAGTTCCCACAGATTGGAGTGGCTGGCCAAAGACTGGTTAGCCGATGCTCTCTCAGGAGGTGAGCTCTGGTATTGTTGCTCTATCAATGGTGGGTAAGATAAATATATTGTCATGGAATGTCCGTGGTATGAACTCAAAGATAAAGAGATCCCTTGTCTTTGATTTTATACGAAAGTATAAACCCCATATTATCCTGTTAAAGTAGACGCATCTCCAAGGTTCCAAAGTTATGGCATTAAAGAAAGCTAACATCATGAGAGTCATACACGCTGAATATTCTACGTATTCTAGGGGAGTGGCCATCCTGGTTACTAAGAAAGCAGCGGCACAAATTATACAGGTCAAATCAGACCCCAATGGTAGATATGCCATATTAGTATGTCAAAATGTTTAATATATGTTTAACCCTGGTATGTGTGTATGTTCCACCGCCATTCTCCTTCCAAGTATTAGAAAGCATTCTAAATGAAGCTGTGAAGATAGCACAGGGCCCACTGCTGTTGATGGGTGATTTTAATGTGGTGTCGAATGGGAATCTTGACAGGCATGGATGTGCGATTGGCGTGTGCCACACCCTTTCATCCTGGTTGGACAGCTACTCTGTCACGGATGTGTGGCGTCGTAATAATCCAAGAGTCAGGACATATTCATGCCACTCGGAAACTCACAAGACACTGACTAGAATAGATATGCTGCTGTCCTCCATAGTTGGTCTTCAAATTATATCTGGGGTCAGGTACCTTCCTAGAGCTCTATCGGACCATTCTCCACTGGAAGTCACATTAAATTTGAATATGCCCAATGGGAGAAGACAATGGCGCCTGAAAACACAGTGGCTACAGGAGGAATATGTGACACTGGGCTGTAAGATGGCTATTAGTCATTACTGGAGGGAGAATGGTGCTGAGACCTCGATACACAATCAATGGGAGGCTTTTAAAGCCACCATGAGGGGAGTGTTTACTAAAGAGACGAGAGACTTTGTAAATGCCTTAAACTCAGATATCAAACAAGTGGAACGCGATGCAGCTGCAGCTGAACAGGAATATGTACAAAACCCCTCACCCGATACTTATCAGTCTTGTCAAGACCTGACGAGACAGTTTAAATTACTTTTGACAGATCAGACTATGAAAAAACAACTACAACAAACTAGATCCATTTTTGAATTTGGTGACAAAAGTGGCCGCTTATTAGCTTTCTTGGCGCGACCTATGTATGCCCCTACATCTGTACTACACCTTAGACAACCAGGGGGAGACTTGGTGAGAGACTCGCGAGATATTCTAAAAGTGTTCGTAGACTTTTATGACACCCTATACCAATCCCAGTCCGGATGTACTGATCAGGAGCTTTCCTCCTATTTGGAGGACCTGAGCCTTCCATCTTTGGATCTGGAGGATAGTGCTGCATTGGAACATTCCATTACCTCAGAAGAGATAGCTGATGCCATTTCCTCTTTTAGGCCAGGTAAGTCACCTGGACTTGATGGTTTCCCGGCGGAATGGTATCAGCTACACAAAGACAGCTTAGTCCCGCGTCTCCAAAAAGTTTTTGTGACTGCAGAAAAAGAAGGTATATTACCAGAATCCATGTGTGAAGCTCTAGTTGTTGTGATCCCAAAACCTGGTAAGGACCCGAGCGAATGCGAATCATATAGACCGATCTCCTTGATCAATACCGACGTCAAAATATTGGCCAAAATTTTGGCTGGTAGATTGCAATCGGTAATCCTTAAATTGATCAACTCGGATCAAACTGGGTTTATCCCGGGCCGATGTACTCAAATGAACCTTAGAACGCTCTATGTAAATTTACAAATTTCCCATACAAATACAGGTAAAAGGGTGGTGGCATCACTCGACACTAAAAAAGCATTTGACTCTGTCAAATGGAAATATCTGTTCTCCCTACTTATTAAATTGGGCTTTGGACCAAGATTTGTGAACTGGGTTAGGTTGCTTTACAAGTACCCCTGAGCATGTGTTAGAGTTAATGGGCTCATCTCAGACACATTCAAGATAGTTAGGGCGACAAGACGGGTATGTCCCCTGTCCCCGATCCTCTTTGCCGTAGCTATAGAACCCCTTGCAGCAAAACTTAGGAGTCAAGATGACATCAAGGGGCTGTTGATTGGGGATCTGGAGGAGCGCGTATCATTATATGCGGATGATATGCTCCTATATTTGGGAGACCCGGAACTATCATTATCTAATGCATTCGACTTGATCCAGGAATTTGGTAACTTCTCTGGCTTTCAAATTAATTGGTCTAAATCATCACTATTTCCTCTAGATCCAAACCTGGTGCTTCCCACTCAATGCCCTTTAGTGATAACAACCCACTTTAAATACTTAGGAATACATATCCAACTACCTGTGAACTCATTCACGGAGGTGAACCTATGGCCTGTAATCAGAGCCTTCAGAGATAGCGTACAGAAATGGAAAGACCTTCCACTCACATTGTTAGGCAGAGCTAATCTGTTGAAAATTATTTTTCTCCCGAAATTTTTATATATACTTTCTAATGCCCCATTATATATTCCTAAAAAGACATTTTGATACATTGACTCCTTTTTGACCTCCTTTTTATGGGGAGACAAGGCGGCTCGTGTGTCACTGGCCATCTTGCAGTTGCCAGTGGGGAGGGGAGGTCTGGCAATACCCGATCTTCGCCTGTACTACTTGGCATCTCAGCTGATTCAAGCCCACAGGTGCATGTTTCCACAGCTGAACAACGCTGCCACTGCAGTGGAGGTAGCTGTGGCAACCTCCTATGAAGCACTTCTGAATTTCTTTTTTAGAGGGATGGTGCCTACTGAGGACGGGATGACTGTGCTTAAATCAGCCAAACGGGTGCTCGAGATCTCTATAAAACAGATACAAGACAGACCTTTACACCTGTCACCAAATTCCCCATTATGGTTCAACCCTTGTCTGAGGGATTTTTCTCGTTTGGAGGATGGCCATAGATGGGCCAAATTTGGCCTGACATATATACACCAATTATTTGAGAATGGGGAACTTAAAACGTTTGCACAGCTGCAAAGGGAATTGGGTGTCCCCGATTCATGGGCATTTCAATATACGAGGCTGAGGCATGCGGCACATGCACAATTTGGAATGGGGTTGGTACATCCACTGCTCGCAGAACCTGACCACACAAAACGCATATCCACTTACTATGCGGCACTCATAGAAAAAAAACAGCCGAGGGAAGAGAAAATGAGAGACAGATGGAAAGATATCATCCCAGAGTTGACTGAGGCTCATTGGAAAGAGGTTTTGACCTCCTATATGTCCACGGTTATCTCTGCGAGGGACAAACTGGTACAACTAAGATACCTACACCAAATGTATTACACCCCATACAGACTATATAGGATGGGCAGAAGAACTGACCCTATTTGTCATAAATGCCTGGTGGCAGAAGGTACTTTTATGCACATGGTATGGGACTGTAATAGAATACGACCCTAATGGTCACAAGTAACCCAGTTTGTTGCAGAAACATTTGATATCCCCAACATATGTAGCCCACTACTGGGTCTCCTAGGGGTAATAGAAGATGAAGTAATGAGCAACAATGCTAGACTGTTTTTGAGACTACTGTTTTATTATGTCAGGAAGCTGATTGTTTTAAATTGGATAAAGAGGGATCACCTTACCTTAGGAGCGTGGAAAGCATTGGTTAATGAAAATATTACACTGTATAAAATGACCTATGAAGCAAGAAGTAGTAAAAAAAAGTCAATAAAGTATGGGGAAGATGGATAAACCCAAAGGAAACTACGCCATGTGACATCTAAAATGGAATCTTCTATATAATGTAGTTGAGTAATATATCAGGTAGGATGACATTGGGAGAGCATGTTCTGGGGGACTGGAGAGATGACGGCACACAGCACAATTGGTTTGAGAGGTAACCACCTCTATGGTTCTGTTTTCTAACTTTGTATATATATTTTGTATTTTTATTTTTTACCATATCTTAGACTGAAGATAATTTACATTACAATTATGGATTGTAATTGGTACTTTATAGTTTAAAAAAAATGCTATCTGTACTGATATATCCTTTATCATAGGATGCTTATTCTGAACTACTTTTGAATAATTGTACTTTGACGGCTGCATCCAGGAATATACCTTACATGCAATGTGTTATTTTATGTATGTGCATTTGGCAAATAAAAACCTTTAAAAAAAAAAATAATGTTAAACCTTTTTTTTAAAGACATTATTTATAAATCTACACGCGATCGAGATCGTGATCGCGCATGCGTTCGATTTAGACAGGGAAAGAAAGGAAGGGCGGAAATGACGTCCACACAACAGCCAGAAATCAGTAGTTAAAATGGCGCAGCCAATTCCCCGAAGAAGATATCTTTTATAAAACTAAAAAAAGGTATTTCCATACCTCGTTTTAGTGGTTTTTTGCATGTAAGACTTCTATATACATTGCTGCTGGGGTTTACTTTCTCTTTAAGATCTAATCTACTCAAGCTTATGCAGTCTTTTGCTTTTATACTTTTTGTTGTTTATTACTGTTATTGGGTTATTTTTTTGTTGCTTTTATTTATTTATTTATTTATTTTTTTATTGGATATTTATAATCTAATAACAGCCTTACATTGTCCACATTTGTTACACTGCTATAGATTTGCATAGATTTTGCAGCTGGCTCGTGTCTTCTCCATGTCGCCAAAGATGATAGAAATTAATTATAAATTGTTATTCCAATGGCATTATACACCTGCTAATCTACATAGAAGGTTTCCTGAATGCTGGAGGGGATCTTGTGAGGTTTCTACACAGTTACACATCTGGTGGGAATGCCCACGTATACACCCCTACTAGATCTTTGCTTTACAATAGATCAATATTATACAGTCCTATTTCACTGTACAAATGAACCAACAGGCTGATATAAAAGCTCCATCACCCCACATTTACTGAATACAGTGAAATATGTCATCCTATCCTATTGAAAACAGAATTATACTCCCTCCATAAAACAATGGTTTCAAATAATAGATAATATTATCCGTATGGAGAAGCTTATGCATGAATCTCACAACTCAGCCTCCACTTTTCATAAGATATGGGAGTGTTCGTTTGCTTTCAAATATACCTCTTATTACCTCAACATTATGTCTACAGCTGATCCTTAAATCTGTGTCTTTTGTGTGTGTTCTATTGGTATATTAGATTTACATTTTTTTTACCTCCTACAGGGGTATATACAAAACCTACCTTCCTAATCCCCTGTAGCGGTACCCCTGTAGGGGCTGCTGAGAGTTGTAGTCTGTTTATTACCCTGCCCAGCCAGGCACACACTTTTCAGTCACTTCTTAGACATAAAGCAGTCCTTGCACTTGTTTTTGTTTTTATTGAGGGGAATAAACTTTGATGGGGATAGGGAAAATTATGAGATGCCCTGATGATTGAAAGTCAATGTTGGGACAGAACTATATACACTCCTGGTATATACAATCTCCTCTCTTCCTCCATCACAGCACTTGCTTGCAGACTATCTCTCCCTAAAACCTCCAGCACTTCACTTTCTTGCACTCTCTGGACCAGCAAGCACAGACAGACAGGGCTGACACTGGCTCAGCCAGGCCTTAGCAAATGCCCTTTGCAGGCAGGGACCGCATACCCCTATATTTTAGCAAAAATATAGTAGTCCTTGGTGCTAGCTGTCCACGTGGCTACTGAGCCCAGTACCACATCTTCAGGCCCTGCCAGCCCTCCTTGCTACAGCTGCCTCTTTCTCCACTCCAGAATACCTCTTTGGGTTGTAAGAGGGTCCCGTCCGCACCCGAACCCAGGCCCAAGGTCCACCCACAGACTGGGGAGCTCCCTCAAAGGCCACGACAGCCTAGGACCCCATCTCCAACTTCCTCCCTAACAACTCCTTCCCAGCTGGGCTGACCCTGGGTATTTAGGGAGGCCTGCCCCCTGCCAATCCAGGTCCTCAGAATACCCCAGGCAGCTTCACCTTTCCTCTCCTCCTTCCTTTCCAGAAAACACCAGAACATTCTGGAAAGAAGTGGGAAGTTTTGGTGATGCTGCCTGCGAGTCACCCAACCCTGCCCTGAGTTACTCCCAACCCAGATCAAAACACACACCCAGGCCTGAAAGTTTACCTACTCTCACAAAAAAACATACACTATCCTTCTAGCACACTAGAGGGTGCTACACTCAACCCCCCCCCCCCCCCCTAACATCCAGCTAGTCTCTTAGCTGGGAATTTAAAAAATACAAAAATAGGCTCCTGGGACCAGGAGCAAGGACATCTCATGAAAATTACAGTTTTGGAAGGGAAAAAGGTAACAAACTGGGACGAAGCTATGAACAAATAAATACGTACAAAAATAAAGTGATATGTATATTTTTTTCTCAGTATTTACAGCATATACATTACACTATACACCTACATGTCCCTGTAACTAACAGTAACATAACACAACATCACATTTTGAGCCAGAGCACTATCTCCTCAAGGGAAATACTCTGCCCGCAGGATTTTTGCTCCAGCCAGAGAGGGATGGACAGCCGTCCCATCCAAAGAGATCCTGTGAAAACAAAAACACTACAACATCCTATCCTAACAATTATCTATACATTTTATAGGATTTTACAGGAGGGGGTTAGCATCCTGCTGACAGAAACATTAAATGTCCAGATCACATAAGTCACCTCAAACACATTTTTCTTCTTTGTTCTGTCAGGAGGGGGTTATAGCCAGCTGACAGAAACAATAGAGGGAGAAAAACAGAGCATAAGAAGTAGACAGTTCTCTTTGGGGTTCCTGGTGGGAGGGCCCCCTCCCCCGACTACCAGGCTCCTTAAAGAGTTAAAGTAGGAACCAGACCTCACCCAGCGTCCGTCAATAGGAAAGTCCATAAATCGGGCACAGCACAGGGTGGCATGCTGGTCTAATCCTACAAAAAAAAGTCAGGCAAAAAGGAACACACATTCTGCAACCTTCACAGCAGTCCATGTAGCCATTTCAGTGGTGAGCTGCACACTCCAACAGTCCTTCATGCATAGAAATGTGGGTAACGCAGTCTCTTCCTACCTCCCACTTCCTCCCTGATGGTGACAGAGTGGCTCCTGGCAGGCCATCTAGCTTTTACAACCACCACTCTGCCTTTGTAGATTGCTCTCCCCAGCTGCTATTCCTTCCGAATGTCCTCAAAGTGGGCCCAGGTCTCCTCACACTCTGGCACCCGCAAAGGCTTAGGTATGTGCAAGTAATCCCACACTAGGTCATCCTCCCACCCTTGCCGGGAGTTCTCCACAATGTCCATAGTGTCAGGAGGGACATAAGGAGAGTCCAGACCCCACTCCAGAGCAGCTTTGCACCCATCCCAGGCTGCAATCTTCCAGTCCTCTAAGGCATACCTCCCCAGTCCTATCCTGACTGTGTGTCTCTCACCAGCCCTCTTGACTGTGACTTGTTGTTTCTACCTGGAGACTTGCCCGGGAGTGCTCTCTCCCACTGTCCTCTCCTGCTCCTCCTGTGCCTCCTGTCCAGGACACCTCTGTGGGTTGTAAGAGGGTCCTGTCTGCACCTGATCCCAGGTCCAAGGTCACCCCCCCACACTGGTGAGCTCCCTCAAAGCCCACGACAGCCTAGCACCACATCTCCAGCTTCCTCCTGAACAACTGCTCCCCAGCTGGGCTTACCCTGGGTATTTAAGGAGGCCTGCCCCCTGCCAATCCAGGTTGGGGATTGGTCAGAGCTCCTCGGATTACCCCAGGCAGCTCCACCTTTCCTCTCCTCCTTCCTTTCCAGAAAACACCAGAACATTCTGGAAAGAATTGGAAGGTGTTGGTGATGCTGCCTGTGAGTGTCAGGGCTGGGCTCAGCCCTCCCTTCTCACGGCAGGCTGTTCACCAGCACTCATTTTTCCACAGTGACTTACCTGCTGATGATATCCTTCTCATCAAGTCCTACTGGCTATATAAGCTGCTTTAGTCCTCCTGTGCCTTTGCCTTGGTCAACATATCCAGAGACTCTCTGCTGTGTTCCTATTAAAAGACTTGCTTGGTTTGACATCCCTTCTGGTTTCCTATCCTGTCTGCTGCACAACTACGCTGATTCCCGACTTCCTGATTTCCTGGCTTGTTCTCAACTACGCTGATTGCCGGTTTCCTGATTTCCTGGCTTGTTCTGACTACCCAATTTGGTTACCGGACCCTGGCTATGTTTTTACTACATTTACTATTTGTACCATTTTTACCACCATATTAAAAGGTGTGATTTTACTGCATTTTCTATCTCCATCTGATTCATGGTTCCTGACAATAGGCGAAGGCCATGAACTCAGAAGATGCAGTCAATCCACTTGCTGGTAATATTTCCTAAAGGTTGGATGAGCAGGATTACTGCATGGATCAGTTTGCCATGGCATTACAGATGATCCTTATTCACATGGCTCACCTGGACCCTTCCACTGTGGCCGCTCCGGTTCAACCTGTGTCGCAGGCCGTCCCTGCTGCTGCTACGGTCTCTGTGCAGGCAACTGCCAAGAGTATTACCTCTATAAGAGGTATGTCTGGTTCCCCTCCGCTTCCCCAGTGATTTGGGGGCAATCCAGTTCAGTGTAGAGGGTTTCTCAACCAGGTTGAGATTTACTTTGAGATGCCGCCCCAGGCATTTCCCACGGACAGAAGCAAAGTAGGCTTTGTGATATCTTTGCTTTCTGAGAGAGCCTTGGCCTGGCAAACCCTCTATGTGAGATGCAAAAACCCATTGTCCTGTGTTACCCAGAGTCTGTGGCTTCCTTTAAAAAGGTATTTGACGTTCCGGCACGCTCCACTTCTGCTGCCAAGAGCCTCATCTCCATCAAACAGAGTCGAGAACTGTTGCTGATTACATGATTGAATTCCGTACTCTGGCAGCAGAGATTGCTTGGAAAAATGAGGCCCTTGTGGCTGCTTTTTCTCATGGTATCTCAGATACCATCAAAGATGAGATAGCAGCCCAAGACATACCCATTGAGCTGGAGAAGTTGATCATGTTTGCCATCCACATTGACTCCAGATTCCGAGAGAGACCCTCCTTTAAGGAGTGCTTGTGGAAGCCTCCTGTACATTTGGCCCAGAGCTTTGCAGTCCTACCCTTGCCTCCCTCACCTCCCATGCCTCCTGGTACTGAGTCGGTTACTGAGTGGAACCCATGCAGTTAGGATTCACATGTCTCTCTGCAGATGAGAGGGCCTTTAGGAGGAGGGAGAGATTGTCCCTTTATTGTGGCCAGGCAGGTCACTTTTTGAAGTCTTGTCCTACCTGTCCTGGTAATGCTGGAGCCTTGAGGTCCTGAAGGGGACAGACCATAGGTGGCATTGTTACATCCCACTTATCCAGAAGGATAAGCCCCTGGTTCCGGTTACCCTTTCTTGGTCTGAGTCGTCCATCGAGATACAGACTCTAATCAATTCTGGGGCTTCAGGCCTTTTCATAGATGGCGCCTTTGTGTCTAAGCACAAGATTCTGCTGCAGCTTCATGCCACTCCACTTGTCATTGAGGCATGTGACTTATGAGACTGTTCGTTGACCATGGTCGTAGGTGCTCCTCACCATGAGATAATCCAATTCCAAGTAATTCTTCACCTAAGTTTCCGATGGTTATTGGTTATCCTTGGTTACAGAGGCACAACTCCTCTTTTGATTAGCTTCATGCTGAGGTTCTTACCTGGTCACCACAATGCAGTAAGACATGTTTTCAGAGAGTGGCTAAGGTCCTGTGCAACTCTTCACTCTCTTCCCTGCCGGAAGAGTACCACAATTTTAGTAATGTCTTTGACAAAGGTCAAGCCGGTAGTTTGCCTCCACATCAGTTGCATGATTGCACAATTGACCTTCAACCTGGTGCCATACCCCATCGTGGCCAGGTTTACCCTTTGTCTGTCTCTGAGGACAAAGCCATGGAGGAGTATGTTGCAGATGCACTTTCTCGAGGATTCATCCGCAAATCCTTATCTCCTGCTGGTGCCGGTTTCATTTTTGTGAAGAAGAAGAGTGGTGAACTGAGACCTTGTATTGTTTATAGGGGTCTCAATCATTTCACGATTAAGAATGCTTATTCAATTCCGTTGATTACGGCATTATTTGACCGCCTCAAGGGAGCAACAGTTTTCACGAAGCTTGATTTGAGAGGGGCATACAATGTCATGAGGATCAAGGAGGCAGACAAATGAAAAACTGCTTTTAATACCAGAACAGGCTATTTCAAGTAACTTGGCCTTTGCAACGCTCCAGCAGTTTTTCAGGAATTTATCAATGATGCCCTCCAAGATTTGTTGCAGCTACAGTATGTGTGGTGGTTTATCTTGACGATATCCTCATATTTTCCAAGTCTCTAGAGAGTCACCATACAGATCTCTGTTGAGTGCTCCAAAGGCTGAGAGAAAATAACCTGTATTGTAATTTGGAGAAGTGCGAGTTCCATCGTGAACAGGTTAAATTCCTGGGTTATGTCATTACCACTGCTGGTTTTTCGATGGACCCAAATAAACTTTCAGCAGTCCTTCAGTGGGTTTATGTCCACTCCAATGTTTTCTTGGCTTTGCAAATTATTATTGGAAGTTTATTCATAACTTCTCATCTCTGGTCAAACCCCTGACTGATATGACCAGAAAGGATGGTAACCCTCAGAATTGGTCTTTTGGATTCCAATAATGCCTTTGAGAGTCTCAAGTCTGCCTTTGTTTCTGCTCCTGTGTTGGCATATCCAGATCCTACATTACCTTTTATCCTTGAGGTTGATGCTTCTGAGACTGGAGTTGGCGCTCTTCTGTCTCAACATTTTACCTCTGAGAGCACTATGCATCCTTGTGTCTACTTTTCCAAGAAATTGTCAACTGCGAAATTAAATTACGAGATTGGGGACAGAGAGTTGTTGGTGATCATTTTAGCCCTTAAAGATTGGAGGCATCTCCTCAAAGGTACCACTGTGCCGGTTCTCATTCTGACTGACCATAAGAATCTCACATTTTTGTCTGAGGATAAATGCCTCTCTCCCAGAATGGTGTGATGGACTCTTTTCTTGTCAAGCTTCAATTATATAGTCTCATTTTTACCCAGGACTAAGAATGTAATGACTGATGCATTCTCACGACATTTTCCTCCGCTTCCAAGATGGAGTCAGTTCCTGCTCCTGTGATACCTCCCGATCGTATTCTGGCTACGGTTCGTACTAGTCTCACTTCACCTTTGGGTGACAGAATTCTTGCCACTCAGATCTATTCTCTGAGAAACCTTGTGACTGCTGTTTTGTCCCTGATAGCTTCACACCGCTATGCTCCAGACTTACTGTTCTCCCAAGGCTGCTGGCCACCCAGGGAAGAATCAACTCCTTTGGGCTATTTCCCAAGAATTCTGGTGGCCTAGTCTCCATGCTGATGTAGCTGCCTTCGTAGCCACCTGTTTCATGTGTGCTATGAGTAAGACACCATGGCACCTTCCAGTGGGTCTCCTACAACCCATACCCAAAAGAGAGAGACCTTGGACCCACCTGTCTATGGATTTTTTTTTCTTTTAAACTCAATTTTATTGTAAAATATACATATTGAGGAAGGTACAAGCGAACGTTGATTAACATATGATTATACGGGTGGCAATTAAGTTATTATATCAGTGAAAGATCTACATAGGGTTTGAAGGAATAGTTAAGTACATCTGAGAGTTTTAACAAAAAAGACAGAGGTAAACATTGTATTGATTAGCAGGTGATAGAAATATCAATCGGGTGTGTACAGCATTAGGGTGTTAGATGTGTTGAAGTTCGCTCATGGGAGGTATGCATTTAGGATGTTTGAGCCAAAGGTCCCAGTTTTGTTTCATCTGCTGTTGCTATTCCCAATATGAGTGGTTTGTTTCTGATCGATTGGGCTAGGGGTTCCATGACGAGGGCGAATATCAAGGGTGAGAGTGGACACCCCTGACATGTCCCATGAGAGTAGTCCGGACGTCATTACTCTGGCACTGGGAGAGGAGTAGAGGGCAAGTATTGCCTGCAGGGTGGTCCCAGAGGAGCCGAATTTCCACAGGACTGCTATTAAGTAGGACTAGTCTACTCTATTAAATGCCTTCTCTGCATCGAGGGATATGAGCACAGAAGGCGTTTGATGGTGTTCTACCCTTTGTATCAGGTCTATAAACCTGTGGGTGGCATCTGACGCTTGTCTGCCAGCCACAAAACCCCCTTGGTTGATATGTACAAATTGTGGGATGATGTTGGATAGTAGCATGGCCAAGAGTTTGGCATGTAGCTTGGTGTCAGTGTTTAGCAGGGAGATGGGTCTGTAGCTGGCAGGTTCATCAGTCAGCTTGCCCGGCTTTGGGATAGTGGTAATGGTGGCTTGGAGGGATTCTGGTGGAATGAAGCCAGTGCTTGCGGTGAAGTTGAAGGAGTGGCTTAGGTAGGGGGTAAGGAGTTTAGAGAACATTTTGTAGTACCCGTTATTGAACCCATCGGGGCCCGGAGCTTTATGAAGGGGCAGAGCAGTGATGGCTGTTTCAACTTCTAATGGGGAGAACGGGGAGAACGGGGAGGATAGTTGATGTACTTGTTATCATCTTGGACAGGGGTAGCCAGTTTGTGTCCAGGTTTTGGCAAGCCTTTTCATGCACAGTTGGGAATTCAGCTTTCCTTCTCTTCTGCGTATCACCCGCAGCCTAATGGGGCCACAGAATGAGCCAATCAGTCCTTGAAGCAGTTTCTACGTTGCTATATTTCTGACCATCATAACAACTGGTTAGACCCCTTACCTTGGGTGGAGTTTGCTCACAATAGTGCCGTTAATACCTACATTTATGGCGAATTATGGTTTCCAACCATCCATGTTGCCATTTCTTCCTCAGAGCATTCCTGCATTGGAGGAGAATCTCCATGGTCTTCGTTCCACTTGGGTACAGGTCCAAGACGCCTACCTGTGCCTTCCTACCAAGTTGGGGAGAGGGTCTGGCTGTCATCTTGCAACCTCTGACTCCATGTTCCCTCACTGAAATTGGCACCTCAGTTTATTGGGTTTCTCCGTATTCTCCGTAGGAGCTTACGTTTTAGACCCTCCTCCCAATATGCTTATCTCAAATGTATTCGATGTCTTCTTATTAAAGCCTTTGGTGTTCAACCTCTTCACCACCTCGGTGCCACGTCCTTATCCAGTACAGGCTGAGAACCATGAGGAGTATGAAGTACAATTCATAATTGACTCCCTTAGGTTTTGTGGGCGCATACAGTACCAGTTCATTGGAAGGGGTACGGTCCGAAGGAGCCCTATTGGGTCCTATCCTTGGACATACATGCCCCATGTCCTCCTCCGTGTTGTCCATAGACGTTTTCCCCTCAAACCTGGTAGCCCACTGAGGAGGAGGGATCGTTGATGACGGGTTACTGTCAGGGCTGGGCTCAGCCCTCCCTTCTCATGGCAGGCTGTTCAGCTGTCGGTTAATTACCAACGCTAATCTTTCCACAGTGACTTACCCACTGATGATATCCTGCTCATCAAGTCCTACTGGCTACATAAGCTGCTTCGATTAGTCCTCCTGTGCCAGAGCTTTATGAAGGGGCAGAGCAGTGATGGCTGTTTCAACTTCTAATGGGGAGAACGGGGAGGATAGTTGATGTACTTGTTCCTATGACAGTGTGGGAAGGTGTATGTTGGCGAGGAAGTTATCTATGTCGGTAGAGGTGGGTGGTGGGACAGAGTTAGAATTGGTGAGGTTGTACAGTTTGGAGTAATAAGAACTAAATTGGTCCGCAATGTCCTTAGGATTGGTGTGTTTTATGCCACAGTGGTCAGTAAGGTATGGGATTTTCGTTTGTGTTAGCTTGCGTTTGAAACAGCCTCATTGAGATGGGTGCATGGTCAGAGCACGTAATAAGTCCAATTTTACTTTCCTGGACCATTTGCAGAGTATGTTTGTCAGTCAAAAGAGATCTATCTGAGAGGATGTGTGCTGTGTGTGTGAGAAGAAGGTTTAATCTCTTTCAGTGCCGTGAAGGCATCTCCAGGGGTCGTCCAGGTCTTCCGAATGGAGCAGGGAGGAAAGAGAGGTGGAAGTTTACGGGCACGATTAGAAGTGTCTAGCGAGACATCAACAATTTGGTTGAAGTCACCCCATATAATCAAGGGGCCTTGTTTGAAAGGTTCCAGCTTCTTCAGTATGGTTTTGTAGAAGAGGTGTTGATTGGTATTGGAGGAATAAATGTTAGCAATGGTAAATGTATGGTTGTTGACAGCGGCATTTAAGATTATGAATCTGTCATTGGGGTCTATTTAAGTGTGGAATGGTTGGAATGAAACCATGGAGCGTATGGCAAGAATAACTCCTGCCTTTTTCTTGGTGGAGTTGGTGAAGTAGCAGTGTGGGTATTGTTTGTGGGAACAAGAGGGGGGTTTGCTGGAAGCAAAGTGTGTTTCCTGTACACATAGTATGTCAGAGGTGTGGGTTATTGCTTCTTTCCACAGCAAACCTCTTTTGTAAGGGGAGTTTAGACCTTTTGCGTTAATGGAAGTGAAGGTGACTGACATTTTGAGATGTGAGTAGGGGGGTATAGGGTTATCCCTTTTAGTTGTTATGCAGAGATGTGTGTGGGTGGGGGTAGACCTGTAAAGGCGTAACACAGTAGGCAAAACGTAGCCAAAAATCTAAAGACAACCAAAAGTATAATATTACAATAGACAATACCTGTAACAAACAAAGGTAAAACTATGTATGTGGAATAAAATATAAAAGGAGGTAACAAAAGATCTGTTAAGTGCTTGGCACTTTTCCTTCTCGGAGGAAAGAGTAAAGAGTGTACTTAGTGGTACGCTCACAAGGGACAATATTGAGATGCGATAATGCAGGTTTGGTGGATCAAAAATTTCCAAGGGGCAAGTGCTGGTTTAAGGGAGTGGAGACATAGGAAGTCTTTACCTGCGGGTGGTAGCAGGAGCATGCCACCTGGGATCTTGAGCGAATGTTGGGGGCCACTGAAGTAGTGGTTCAGGCGGTGGTGAGGTGATTAGGCCGCAGTTGAGCATTCACTTGATTCCATCTTTGGGAGTAAAGATGTTGGTGCTCTGGTTCTGGTACGTGACTACCAGTTTGGTAGGAAAGCCCCATTTGTATGGGATGTTGTGCTTCCTGAGGATAGCGGTGGTCTGGGAGAATTCTCTTCAACTTTGAACTGTGGCAGCAGAGATGTCTGTGTACAGGGACACAGAAGCGTAGGGGTCAGGTAGCAGAGAGGTGGATCTGGCGGAAGAAATGGACGCATGCTAGTATGTCTCTAGGCACAGATGCAGGGGGGTGGCTAGATTTGACAATGCAATGCGCCCTGTCAATAACCATGTCAGTTTGGCTCAGTTGAGGGATAGGTGTGAGGAATAGCTGTTGGATGTAGGGGATCGGTTCTGGGGGCTTAACAGATTCTGGTACACCCCTAAATCTGATGTTATTCCTCCTTGAGCGATCTTCTAAATCTGAAACTTTGGCCTGCAGATATTGAATCTCCTCAGCCTGGTGATCACGGGCATCCGCTCATTTCATTATAGACTGCAGTGTGCTCAGTAAGCTGTTTTTCAATGTCATCAGTGCGGTCTTCCACTTGATCAATTCTGGAGTGTAGCATGGAGATTGGGGATCATAATTCATTGTGTATATTATTCTGTAGTGACAGCAGCATAAGTTTGAGTGTGTGTTCGGATGCTGGCTGGTCAGAAGCAGGCAGCGTGGCTAGTGAGACAGAATGTGTCCGTTCAGGTCCTGTAGTTCCTGGACATGCCGATCGGGTGCCCTGTGGTTCTTCTCCCCTACGGTGTGGCAGAGAGGGGGGATATGCCAGGATTAGGTGCTGAGAGTTTCTGTTTGTCCCACGGCTGAGCAGAGCTGAGGTATCAAGCAGCCATCTTGCTCTGCCACGCCCCCGTCTATGGATTTTATTGTGGAGTTACCCAACTCCCAGGGCAACACGGTTATCATTATGGTGGTTGACCGGTTCTCAAAAATGTCATATTGCATTCCACTTAAGAGGTTGCCCACATCCAAAGCACTGGCATCCATTTTTGCTCGGGAGATCTTTCGATTACATGGGCTACCCAGGGTTATCATCTTGGACAGGGGTAGCCAGTTTGTGTCCAGGTTTTGGCAAGCCTTTTCATGCACAGTTGGGAATTCAGCTTTCCTTCTCTTCTGCGTATCACCCGCAGCCTAATGGGGCCACAGAATGAGCCAATCAGTCCTTGAAGCAGTTTCTACGTTGCTATATTTCTGACCATCATAATAACTGGTTAGACCCCTTACCTTGGGTGGAGTTTGCTCACAATAGTGCCGTTAATACCACCACCCGATTGTCTCCATTTATGGTGAATTATGGTTTCCAACCATCCATGTTGCCATTTCTTCCTCAGAGGATTCCTGCATTGGAGGAGAATCTCCATGGTCTTCGTTCCACTTGGGTACAGGTCCAAGAGTCCTTGCAACGTGCCAATGATAGGTACAGACTCCCTGCTGACCGCAGACGCCTACCTGTGCCTTCCTACCAAGTTGGGGAGAGGGTCTGGCTGTCATCTTGCAACCTCTGACTCCGTGTTCCCTCACTGAAATTGGCACCTCAATTTATTGGGTTTCTCCGTATTCTACGTAGGAGACCTTCCTCCCAATATGTGTATCTCAAATGTATTTGATGTCTTCTTATTAAAACCTTTGGTGTTCAACCTCTTCACCACCTCGGTGCCACGTCCTTATCCAGTACAGGCTGAGAACCATGAGGAGTATGAAGTACAATTCATAATTGACTGCCGTAGGTTTTGTGGGCACATACAGTACCTGGTTCATTGGAAGGGGTATGGTCCGAAGGAGCCCTCTTGGGTCCTATCCTTGGACATACATGCCCCTGTCCTCCTCTGTGTTGTTCATAGACGTTTTCCCCTCAAACCTGGTGGCCCACTGAGGAGGAGGGATCGTTGATGACGGGTTACTGTCAGGGCTGGGCTCAGCCCTCCCTTCTCATGGCAGGCTGTTCAGCTGTCGGTTAATTACCAATGCTAATCTTTCCACAGTGACTTACCCGCTGATGATATCCTGCTCATCAAGTCCTACTGGCTATATAAGCTGCTTCGATTAGTCCTCCTGTGCCTTCACTTTGATCAACACTGTGTAGTGTGTGTTCCGGCGTTCATTGAGAGAGAGAGAGAGAGAGACAGACAGTGTCATTTGATTTGAGTTAGATAGATTAGGCAGACCAGTCAGTCAGTTAGCTGCACTTACAGTGTATTGTGTATATATATGCATCCCAGGTGTTGCATATATATATATATACACTGTATTCAGTTTAGCTAGATCCGTTCCTGTTATCTTCTAGACTATTTACATTTAGTGCAGTGCGTCCTGCTCACAGTGTTCAGCTAGATCCGTTCCTGTTATCTTCTAGACTATTTACATTTAGTGCAGTGCGTCCTGCTCACAGTGTTCAGCTAGATCCGTTCCTGTTATCTTCTAGACTATTTACATTTAGTGCAGTGCGTCCTGCTCACAGTGTTCAGCTAGATCCGTTCCTGTTAAATTCTAGACTATTTACATTTAGTGCAGTGCGTCCTGCTCACAGTGTTCAGCTAGATCCGTTCCTGTTATCTTCCTACTGACAGGCAGGCTTGTCTGGTTACAGTATATAAAGCTACCTGAAGAAAATTACTGGTGTTCTATTTGATCCTATTAGTACCACGGTCAGGCAGCTAGACTATTTACATTTAGTACAGTGCGTCCTGCTCACAGTGTTCAGCTAGATCCGTTCTTGTTATCTTCCTACTGACAGGCAGGCTTGTCTGGTTACAGTATATAAAGCTACCTGAAGAAAATTACTGGTGTTCTATTTGATCCTATTAGTACCACGGTCAGGCAGCTAGACTATTTACATTTAGTACAGTGCGTCCTGCTCACGGTGTTCAGCTAGATCCGTTCCTGTTATCTTCCTACTGACAGGCAGGCTTGTCTGGTTACAGTATATAAAGCTACCTGAAGAAAATTACTGGTGTTCTGTTTGATCCTATTAGTACCACGGTCAGGCAGCTAGACTATTTACATTTAGTACAGTGCGTCCTGCTCACAGTGTTCAGCTAGATCCGTTCCTGTTATCTTCCTACTGACAGGCAGGCTTGTCTGGTTACAGTATATAAAGCTACCTGAAGAAAATTACTGGTGTTCTATTTGATCCTATTAGTACCACGGTCAGGCAGCTAGACTATTTACATTTAGTACAGTGCGTCCTGCTCACAGTGTTCAGCTAGATCCGTTCCTGTTATCTTCCTACTGACAGGCAGGCTTGTCTGGTTACAGTATATAAAGCTACCTGAAGAAAATTACTGGTGTTCTGTTTGATCCTATTAGTACCACGGTCAGGCAGCTAGACTATTTACATTTAGTACAGTGCGTCCTGCTCACAGTGTTCAGCTAGATCCGTTCCTGTTATCTTCCTATTGACAGGCAGGCTTGTCTGGTTACAGTATATAAAGCTACCTGAAGAAAATTACTGGTGTTCTATTTGATCCTATTAGTACCACGGTCAGGCAGCTAGACTATTTACATTTAGTACAGTGCGTCCTGCTCACAGTGTTCAGCTAGATCAGTTCCTGTTATCTTCCTACTGACAGGCAGGCTTGTCTGGTTACAGTATATAAAGCTACCTGAAGAAAATTACTGGTGTTCTATTTGATCCTATTAGTACCACGGTCAGGCAGCTAGACTATTTACATTTAGTACAGTGCGTCCTGCTCACAGTGTTCAGCTAGATCCGTTCCTGTTATCTTCTTACTGACAGGCAGGCTTGTCTGGTTACAGTATATAAAGCTACCTGAAGAAAATTACTGGTGTTCTATCCCAGCTTAGTGCAGCTACAGGCCATTAGTATGTCTGGAAGGCCAAGAAGGAGAGACAGACAGTCACAAGCCAATAAGAGAGGGCAAGCAGGCTCTGTGTCTAGTGCTGGTCGTGGAGACGGTGCATCCTCATCAGCACGTGGCCATGGGACACGCTTGGCCTTTTTTTCGGCAGCTGGCCGTGTTGAGCCGCAACATGCGGAAGACTTGGTCGAGTGGATGACCAAGCCGTCCTCATCCTCCTCATCCTCTATCACCCATGCCCAGGGTGCTTTGTCTGGCAAAGCAGCGGCCTCTTCCCTCAGCTCAATGTCATCAGTGACTCCTTCCCTAGCTCCACCATGTCCTCCTGAGGATTCCCTCGAACTGTTTGACCACAGTATTGGGTACATGCTCCAGGAGGATGCCCAGCGTTTGGAAGGCTCTGATGATGATACTGAGCTTGATGAAGGCAGTAACATGAGCACGGACAGAGGGGGTGCCCAAGAAGGACAGCAATCTGGCAGTCATGCTCCCCCTGCTGCAGCATACTGCCAGGTTTGCTCCAGTGATGAGGAGGGAGGGGATGATGAGGTCACTGACTCAACGTGGGTGCCTGATAGGAGAGAGGAGGAGGAGGAGGAGGAGGATGAGGCGGCACATCACCAACGAGGCAGGATGCCCTCCAGGGGCCAGCCTAAGGGCAGCACATTGACTGCATCACACCCCAAAGCTCCACATGTGCAGGGCGCTGCAGTCTCTGCGCGTTATTCAAAAAGTTCTTTGGTGTGGGCCTTTTTTGAGACGAGTGCATCAGATCGCACCGCTGCTATTTGCAACATATGTCTCAAGCGTATCTCACGTGGCCAAAACATCTCCCGCTTGGGTACCACATGCTTGACCAGACATATGTTGACCTGCCATGCAGTTCGTTGGCAAGCGTATCTAAAAGACCCACACCAAAGAACAAAGAGGATCTCTCCTTGCTCCTCATCAGCTGAGATTTCCAACCCCACTAGACCTCCAGTCCTCTCTGAGACCTGCAGTGAGAGGAATGAAGGTGTAGAATTAGGTGTGTCACAGCCAAGTACTTGTTGGCAATCTGCTTTTGGTACACCGACGTCAGATTGTACCAGGCAAATTTCCCTGCCCCAGCTGCTGCACCGCCGAAAGAAGTTTGCTCCCAGCCATCTACATGCCCAGCGGTTGAATGCTAGCTTGGCAAAATTGCTATCACTTCAACTGCTGCCTTTTCAGTTGATAGACTCTGCCCCCTTCCGTGAGTTTGTGGAATGTGCGGTTCCTCAGTGGCAGGTACCCAAACGCCACTTTTTCTCATGGAAGGCGATTCCGGCTCTCTACCGGCATGTGGAAGGCAATGTCCATGCCTCGCTGGACAGGGCGGTCAGCGGTAAGGTGCATATTACCGCTGACTCATGGTCCAGCAGGCATGGACAGGGACGTTACCTAAGTTTCACGGCGCATTGGGTGACTCTGCTGGCAGCTGGGAAGGATGCAGGACAAGGTGCAGTAGTGTTGAAGGTTGTTCCACCACCACGCCTCCAAAATGCTGATTGTGACACACCTCTCTCCTCCACCCCTCCTCTTCTTCTTCCTCCATGGCCTCTTCCTCGGAACCAGCGGTGCTCCGTAGTCGTTCAAGGGGCTACGCAAGTACGCAGGCCAAAAGATGCCATGCGGTGCTTGAGCTGGTGTGCTTGGGGGACAGGAGCCACACTGGGGCAGAGGTTCTGTCAGCTCTGCAGGGGCAGGTTCAGAGGTGGTTGACGCCACGCCAACTTAAGGCAGGAATGGTGGTTTGCGACAATGGCACCAACCTCCTCTCTGCCCTCCGACAGGGACAAATGACCCATGTGCCCTGTTTGGCTCACGTCCTTAACTTGGTGGTGCAGCGGTTCTTGGGCAGGTACCCGGGCTTACAGGATGTCCTGAGGCAGGCCAGGAAAGTCTGTGTGCATTTCCGCCGGTCATATAATGCCAGTGCTCGGCTGACGGACCTCCAAAAGGAGTTTAACCTGCCCAAGAACCGCCTAATCTGTGACATGCCCACCAGGTGGAACTCAACGTTGGCCATGCTGCAGCGGCTGCACACGCAGCAGAGGGCCATCAATGAGTACCTGTGCGACTATGGCACCAGGACAGGGTCAGGGGAGCTTGGTTTTTTTTTCCCACGCCAGTGGGCCATGATCAGGGATGCATGCACTGTCCTGTCACCATTCGAGGAGGCCACGAGGATGGTGAGCAGTGACAGTGCATGCATCAGTGACACTGTCCCCCTTGTCCACCTGTTGGAGCACACGCTGCGTGGAATAATGGACAGGGCACTTGAGGCAGAACAGAGGCAGGAAGAGGAGGACTTCCTTAGCTCTCAAGGCCCCCTTTATCCAGACAGTGTTCCTGCGTGCCCGCCGATCACACAGGAAGAGGAGGAGGAGGAGGAGGAGGAAGATTGTGTCAGTATGGAGGTGGAGCCTGGCACTCAGCATCAGCAGCAGTCTTTAAGGGATCAGTCCAAAGAAACACATGGACTTGTACGTGGCTGGGAGGAGGTGGCTGCGGACGTTGTCGTCCTTAGTGACCCAGAGGACTCCGGACCGAATGCCTCAGCAAACCTACGCTGCATGGCCTCCCTGATCCTGCAAAGCCTGCGTAAGGATCCTCGTATTCGTGGTATCAAGGAGAAGGACCAATACTGGCTGGCAACCCTCCTTGATCCACGTTACAAGGGTAAGGTTGCGGACCTTATCTTGCCATCGCAGAGGGAGCAGAGGATGAAACATCTTCGGGAGGCCTTGCAGAAAGGTCTGTGCAATGCATTCCCAGAGACTGGGAGGTTACAAACTCCTGTTTCTGGACAACGTGTTGCTGAGGCTTCGGTCAGTCAAAGAAGGAGCGTTGGAGAAGGTGGCCGTCTGACCGCTGCGTTCAGACAATTTTTTGGTCCGCAGCCCCAAGGTATGATCGGTTCCAGCAACCATCGCCAGCGTCTGTTTTACATGGTGCAGGAATACCTAGGGGCAAGATCAGACTTGGACACCTTTCCCACCGAAAATCCTCTGGGTTACTGGGTCTTGAGGATGGATCACTGGCCAGAGCTTGCACAGTAGGGATGAGCCGAACACCCCCCGGTTCGGTTCGCACCAGAACCCGCGAACGGACCGCAAGTTCGCACGAACGTTAGAACCCCATTGACGTCTATGGGACTCGAACGTTCGAAATCAAAAGTGCTCATTTTAAAGGCTAATTTGCATGGTATTGTCCTAAAAAGGGTTTGGGGACCCGGGTCCTACCCCAGGGGACATGTATCAATGCAAAAAAAACTTTTAAAAACGGCCGTTTTTTCGGGAGCAGTGATTTTAATGATGCTTAAAGTAAAAAAAAAAAAGTGAAATATTCCTTTAAATATCGTACCTGGGGGGTGTCTATAGTATGCCTGTAAAGTGACGCGTGTTTCCCATGTTTAGAACAGTCCCTGCACCAAATGTCATTTTTAAAGGAAAAAATCTCATTTAAAACTGCTTGCGGGTTTAATGTCATGTCGGGTCCTGGCAATATGGATGAAAATCAGTGAGACAAACGGCATGGGTACCCCCCAGTCCATTACCAGGCCCTTTGGGTCTTGTATGGATATTAAGGGGAACCCCGCACCCAAATTAAAATAAGGAAAGGTCCCTATATACTCTGAACAGCAGTATACAGGCGGTGCAAACAAGACAGGGACTGTAGGTTTGTTGTTAAGTAGAATCTCTTTGTAATTTTGAACATTTTTAATGTGTTTAGCTCCAGCCAAAAAATCTTTTCTAAGCTTTTTGGAAAACATAGGGAAGGGTTATCACCCCTGTGACATTTGTTTTGCGTCTTTCCTCCTCTTCAGAAGATTTCACCTCACTTTTTTGTCCCAATGAAAAATGTTTTTTGAAAATTTGGGTTTTTTTGTGGAACAAGGATTGGAAAGCATCAGTGGAAAGGAGAAATTGTTTTCCCATATTAACTCTTACATGAGAGAATTTCCCTTCCTATGGGTAGATTTCATCTCACTTCCTGTTGTCTCCTTCCGTTTGCAAGTAGGAGTCGTTTGTAAGTTAGATGTTTGAAAGTAGGGTCCTGCCCTATATACTCAGCAGAAATTTGGGCCTTAGGTGTTGCTGTGGCCAAAACACTGTAAGCCCTCACAGGGCCCTGCTGTGAAATATTAGATCAAGAATTGTAATTACATGCCCCTGTTGAACAGGAGCTGAAAAATTAGGCCTTAGGCACTGGTGCTGGTGCCACAACACTGCAACCCCTCACAGACACTCTAGTTGGAACGCAGGAACGAGCACTGCTGCAAAGTATTGCATCAAAAATTGTAATTACACGCCCCTGTTAGACAGGGGCAGAAAAATTGGGCCTTAGGCACTGGTGCTGGTGCCACAACACTGCAACCCCTCACAGACACTCTAGTTGGAACGCAGGAACGAGCACTGCTGCAAAGTATTGCATCAAAAATTGTAATTACACGCCCCTGTTAGACAGGGGCAGAAAAATTGGGCCTTAGGCACTGGTGCTGGTGCCACAACACTGCAACCCCTCACAGACACTCTAGTTGGAACGCAGGAACGAGCACTGCTGCAAAGTATTGCATCAAAAATTGTAATTACACGCCCCTGTTAGACAGGGGCAGAAAAATTGGGCCTTAGGCACTGGTGCTGGTGCCACAACACTGCAACCCCTCACAGACACTCTAGTTGGAACGCAGGAACGAGCACTGCTGCAAAGTATTGCATCAAAAATTGTAATTACACGCCCCTGTTAGACAGGGGCAGAAAAATTGGGCCTTAGGCACTGGTGCTGGTGCCACAACACTGCAACCCCTCACAGACACTCTAGTTGGAATGCAGGAACGAGCCGTGCTGCAAAGTATTACATCAAAAATTGTAATTACACGCCCCTGTTATACAGGGGCTGAAAAATTGTGCCTTAGGCACTGGTGGTGGCGCCCAGAACCAAAAATGTTCTTACAAGCTATCAGCGTGATGATTGAGGAGGAAGAGGATAATTACTCAGGGATAATCACTCAGCATCAGCATAGGCAGTCTTTGAAGGGATCTGAAAAAAATTATTCAGTTACATCAGCATCAGGTGCTTGGTAGCTGGTGGTGATCCAAGACTGATTCATTTTTATGAAGGTCAGCCGATCGACCGAGTCAGTGGACAGACGCACCCTGTGATCGGTTACCACGCCTCCAGCAGCACTGAATGTACGTTCCGAAAGAACGCTGGATGCAGGACAGGCCAGTAGCTCAATTGCATACTGTGCAAGCTCTGGCCAGTGATCCATCCTCAAGACCCAGTAACCCAGAGGATTTTCGGTGGGAAAGGTGTCCAAGTCTGATCTTGCCCCTAGGTATTCCTGCACCATGTAAAACAGACGCTGGCGATGGTTGCTGGAACCGATCATACCTTGGGGCTGCGGACCAAAAAATTGTCTGAACGCATCGGTCAGACGGCCACCTTCTCCACCGCTCCTTCTTTGACTGACCGAAGCCTCAGCAACACGTTGTCCAGAAACAGGAGTTTGTAACCTCCCAGTCTCTGGGAACGCGTTGCACAGACCTTTCTGCAAGGCCTCCCGAAGATGTTTCATCCTCTGCTCCCTCTGCGATGGCAAGATAAGGTCCGCAACCTTACCCTTGTAACGTGGATCAAGGAGGGTTGCCAGCCAGTATTGGTCCTTCTCCTTGATACCACGAATACGAGGATCCTTACGCAGGCTTTGCAGGATCAGGGAGGCCATGCAGCGTAGGTTTGCTGAGGCATTCGGTCCGGAGTCCTCTGGGTCACTAAGGACAACAACGTCCGCAGCCACCTCCTCCCAGCCACGTACAAGTCCATGTGTTCCTTGGGACTGATCCCTTAAAGACTGCTGATGCTGAGTGCCAGGCTCCACCTCCATACTGACACAATCTTCCTCCTCCTCCTCCTCCTCCTCCTCGTCCTCTTCCTGTGTGATCGGCGGGCACGCAGGAACACTGTCTGGATAAAGGGGGCCTTGAGAGCTAAGGAAGTCCTCCTCTTCCTGCCTCTGTTCTGCCTCAAGTGCCCTGTCCATTATTCCACGCAGCGTGTGCTCCAACAGGTGGACAAGGGGGACAGTGTCACTGATGCATGCACTGTCAGTGCTCACCATCCTCGTGGCCTCCTCGAATGGTGACAGGACAGTGCATGCATCCCTGATCATGGCCCACTGGCGTGGGGAAAAAAAACCAAGGTCCCCTGACCCTGTCCTGGTGCCATAGTCGCACAGGTACTCATTGATGGCCCTCTGCTGCGTGTGCAGCCGCTGCAGCATGGCCAACGTCGAGTTCCACCTGGTGGGCATGTCACAGATTAGGCGGTTCTTGGGCAGGTTAAACTCCTTTTGGAGGTCCGTCAGCCGAGCACTGGCATTATATGACCGGCGGAAATGCACACAGACTTTCCTGGCCTGCCTCAGGACATCCTGTAAGCCCGGGTACCTGCCCAAGAACCGCTGCACCACCAAGTTAAGGACGTGAGCCAAACAGGGCACATGGGTCAGTTGTCCCTGTCGGAGGGCAGAGAGGAGGTTGGTGCCATTGTCGCAAACCACCATTCCTGCCTTAAGTTGGCGTGGCGTCAACCACCTCTGAACCTGCCCCTGCAGAGCTGACAGAACCTCTGCCCCAGTGTGGCTCCTGTCCCCCAAGCACACCAGCTCAAGCACCGCATGGCATCTTTTGGCCTGCGTACTTGCGTAGCCCCTTGAACGCCTACGGAGCACCGCTGGTTCCGAGGAAGAGGCCATGGAGGAAGAAGAAGAGGAGGGGGTGGAGGAGAGAGGTGTGTCACAATCAGCATTTTGGAGGCGTGGTGGCGGAACAACCTCCAACACTACTGCACCTTGTCCTGCATCCTTCCCAGCTGCCAGCAGAGTCACCCAATGCGCCGTGAAACTTAAGTAACGTCCCTGTCCATGCCTGCTGGACCATGAGTCAGCGGTAATATGCACCTTACCGCTGACCGCCCTGTCCAGCGAGGCATGGACATTGCCTTCCACATGCCGGTAGAGAGCCGGAATCGCCTTCCGTGAGAAAAAGTGGCGTTTGGGTACCTGCCACTGAGGAACCGCACATTCCACAAACTCACGGAAGGGGGCAGAGTCTACCAACTGAAAAGGCAGCAGTTGAAGTGCTAGCAATTTTGCCAAGCTAGCATTCAACCGCTGGGCATGTGGATGGCTGGGAGCAAACTTCTTTCGGCGGTGCAGCAGCTGGGGCAGGGAAATTTGCCTGGTACAATCTGACGTCGGTGTACCAAAAGCAGATTGCCCACAAGTACTTGGCTGTGACACACCTAATTCTACACCTTCATTCCTCTCACTGCAGGTCTCAGAGAGGACTGAAGGTCTAGTGGGGTTGGAAATCTCAGCTGATGAGGAGCAAGGAGAGATCCTCTTTGTTCTTTGGTGTGGGTCTTTCAGATACGCTTGCCAACGAACTGCATGGCAGGTCAACATATGTCTGGTCAAGCATGTGGTACCCAAGCGGGAGATGTTTTGGCCACGCGAGATACGCTTGAGACATATGTTGCAAATAGCAGCGGTGCGATCTGATGCACTCGTCTCAAAAAAGGCCCACACCAAAGAACTTTTTGAATAACGCGCAGAGACTGCAGCGCCCTGCACATGTGGAGCTTTGGGGTGTGATGCAGTCAATGTGCTGCCCTTAGGCTGGCCCCTGGAGGGCATCCTGCCTCGTTGGTGATGTGCCGCCTCCTCCTCCTCCTCCTCCTCCTCTCTCCTATCAGGCACCCACGTTGAGTCAGTGACCTCATCATCCCCTCCCTCCTCATCACTGGAGCAAACCTGGCAGTATGCTGCAGCAGGGGGAGCATGACTGCCAGATTGCTGTCCTTCTTGGGCACCCCCTCTGTCCGTGCTCATGTTACTGCCTTCATCGAGCTCAGTATCATCATCAGAGCCTTCCAAACGCTGGGCATCCTCCTGGAGCATGTACCCAACACTGTGGTCAAACAGTTCGAGGGAATCCTCATGAGGACATGGTGGAGCTAGGGAAGGAGTCACTGATGACATTGAGCTGAGGGAAGAGGCCGCTGCTTTGCCAGACAAAGCACCCTGGGCATGGGTGAGAGAGGATGAGGAGGATGAGGACGGCTTGGTCATCCACTCGACCAAGTCTTCCGCATGTTGCGGCTCAACACGGCCAGCTGCCGAAAAAAAGGCCAAGCGTGTCCCATGGCCACGTGCTGATGAGGATGCACCGTCTCCACGACCAGCACTAGACACAGAGCCTGCTTGCCCTCTCTTATTGGCTTGTGACTGTCTGCCTCTCCTTCTTGGCCTTCCAGACATACTAATGGCCTGTAGCTGCACTAAGCTGGGATAGAACACCTGTAATTTTCTTCAGGTAGCTTTATATACTGTAACCAGACAAGCCTGCCTGTCAGTAGGAAGATAACAGGAACGGATCTAGCTGAACACTGTGAGCAGGACACACTGTACTAAATGTAAATAGTCTAGCTGCCTGACCGTGGTACTAATAGGATCAAAAAGAACACCTGTAATTTTCTTCAGGTAGCTTTATATACTGTAACCAGACAAGCCTGCCTGTCAGTAGGAAGATAACAGGAACGGATCTAGCTGAACACTGTGAGCAGGACGCACTGCACTGAATGTAAATAGCAGGAACGGATCTAGCTGAACACTGTGAGCAGGACGCACTGCACTGAATGTAAATAGCAGGAACGGATCTAGCTGAACACTGTGAGCAGGACGCACTGCACTGAATGTAAATAGCAGGAACGGATCTAGCTGAACACTGTGAGCAGGACGCACTGCACTGAATGTAAATAGCAGGAACGGATCTAGCTGAACACTGTGAGCAGGACGCACTGCACTGAATGTAAATAGCAGGAACGGATCTAGCTGAACACTGTGAGCAGGACGCACTGCACTGAATGTAAATAGCAGGAACGGATCTAGCTGAACACTGTGAGCAGGACGCACTGCACTGAATGTAAATAGCAGGAACGGATCTAGCTGAACACTGTGAGCAGGACGCACTGCACTGAATGTAAATAGCAGGAACGGATCTAGCTGAACACTGTGAGCAGGACGCACTGCACTGAATGTAAATAGCAGGAACGGATCTAGCTGAACACTGTGAGCAGGACGCACTGCACTGAATGTAAATAGCAGGAACGGATCTAGCTGAACACTGTGAGCAGGACGCACTGCACTGAATGTAAATAGCAGGAACGGATCTAGCTGAACACTGTGAGCAGGACGCACTGCACTGAATGTAAATAGCAGGAACGGATCTAGCTGAACACTGTGAGCAGGACGCACTGCACTGAATGTAAATAGCAGGAACGGATCTAGCTGAACACTGTGAGCAGGACGCACTGCACTGAATGTAAATAGCAGGAACGGATCTAGCTGAACACTGTGAGCAGGACGCACTGCACTGAATGTAAATAGCAGGAACGGATCTAGCTGAACACTGTGAGCAGGACGCACTGCACTGAATGTAAATAGCAGGAACGGATCTAGCTGAACACTGTGAGCAGGACGCACTGCACTGAATGTAAATAGCAGGAACGGATCTAGCTGAACACTGTGAGCAGGACGCACTGCACTGAATGTAAATAGCAGGAACGGATCTAGCTGAACACTGTGAGCAGGACGCACTGCACTGAATGTAAATAGCAGGAACGGATCTAGCTGAACACTGTGAGCAGGACGCACTGCACTGAATGTAAATAGCAGGAACGGATCTAGCTGAACACTGTGAGCAGGACGCACTGCACTGAATGTAAATAGCAGGAACGGATCTAGCTTAACACTGTGAGCAGGACACACTGCACTAAATAGTCTAGATAGAAGATAACAGGAACGGATCTAGCTAAACTGAATACAGTGTATATATATATATGCAACACCTGGGATGCATATATATACACAATACACTGTAAGTGCAGCTAACTGACTGACTGTTCTGCCTAATCTATCTAACTCAAATCAAATGACACTGTCTCTCTCTCTCTCTATCTCTCAGCACACCGGAACACACACTACACAGGGCCGCCGTGCAGGCGGCCTTATATAGTGTGGGGTGTGTACTAAATCCCCTGAGCCATAATTGGCCAAAGCCACCCTGGCTTTGGCCAATTACAGCTCTCTCTACTGACGGCGCTGTGATTGGCCAAGCATGCGGGTCATAGTGCATGCTTGGCCAATCATCAGCCAGCAATGCACTGCGATGCCGCAGTGAATTATGGGCCGTGACGCGCCACACGAATTTGGCGCGAACGGCCCATATCGTTCGCAATTCGACGGACGGTCGAACAGCCGATGTTCGAGTCGAACATGGGTTCGACTCGAACACGAAGCTCATCCCTATTGCACAGTATGCAATTGAGCTACTGGCCTGTCCTGCATCCAGCGTTCTTTCGGAACGCACATTCAGTGCTGCTGGAGGTGTGGTAACCGATCACAGGGTGCGTCTGTCCACCGACTCGGTCGATCGGCTGACCTTCATAAAAATGAATCAGTCTTGGATCACCACCAGCTACCAAGCACCTGATGCTGATGTAACCGAATAATTTTTTTTGAAATCTCAGATCCCTTCAAAGACTGCCTATGCTGATGCTGAGTGACTATCCCTGAGTAATTATCCTCTTCCTCCTCAATCATCACGCTGATAGCTTGTAAGAACATTTTTGGTTCTGGGCGCCACCACCAGTGCCTAAGGCACAATTTTTCAGCCCCTGTTTAACAGGGGCGTGTAATTACAATTTTTGATGTAATACTTTGCAGCAGGGCTCGTTCCTGCATTCCAACTAGAGTGTCTGTGAGGGGTTGCAGTGTTGTGGCACCAGCACCAGTGCCTAAGGCCCAATTTTTCTGCCCCTGTCTAACAGGGGCGTGTAATTACAATTTTTGATGCAAAACTTTGCAGCAGGGCTCGTTCCTGCATTCCAACTAGAGTGTCTGTGAGGGGTTGCAGTGTTGTGGCACCAGCACCAGTGCCCAAGGCCCAATTTTTCTTCCCCTGTCTAACAGGGGCGTGTAATTACAATTTGTGATGCAATACTTTGCAGCAGGGCTCGTTCCTGCATTCCAACTAGAGTGTCTGTGAGGGGTTGCAGTGTTGTGGCACCAGCACCAGTGCCTAAGGCCCAATTTTTCTGCCCCTGTCTAACAGGGGTGTGTAATTACAATTTTTGATGCAATACTTTGCAGCAGGGCTCGTTCCTGCGTTCCAACTAGAGTGTCTGTGAGGGGTTGCAGTGTTGTGGCACCAGCACCAGTGCCTAAGGCCTAATTTTTCAGCTCCTGTTCAACAGGGGCATGTAATTACAATTCTTGATCTAATATTTCACAGCAGGGCCCTGTAAGGGCTTACAGTGTTGTGGCCACAGCAACACCTAAGGCCCAAATTTCTGCTGAGTATATAGGGAAGGACCCTACTTTCAAACATCTAACTTACAAACGACTCCTACTTGCAAACGGAAGGAGACAACAGGAAGTGAGATGAAATCTACCCCTAGGAAGGGAAATTCTCTCCTGTAAGAGTTAATATGGGAAAACAATTTCTCCTTTCCACTGATGCTTTCCAATCCTTGTTCCACAAAAAAACCCAAATTTTCAAAAAACATTTTTCATTGGGACAAAAAGTGAGGTGAAATCTTCTGAAGAGGAGAAAAGACAGCAAAACAAATGTCACAGGGATAACCCTTCCCTATGTTTTCCAAAAAGCTTAAAAAAGATTTTTTGGCTGGAGCTAAACACGTTAAAAATGTACCCGGTAATGGACTGGGGGGTACCCATGCCGTTTGTCTCACTGATTTTCATCCATATTGCCATGACCCGACATGACATTAAACCCGCAAGCAGTTTTAAATGAGATTTTTTCCTTTAAAAATGACATTTGTTGCAGGGACTGTTCTAAACACGGGAAACACGCGTCACTTTACAGGCATACTATAGACACCCCCCAGGTACGATATTTAAAGGAATATTTCACTTTTTTTTTTTTACTTTAAGCATCATTAAAATCACTGCTCCCGAAAAAACGGCCGTTTTTAAAAGTTTTTTTTGCATTGATACATGTCCCCTGGGGTAGGACCCGGGTCCCCAAACCCTTTTTAGGACAATACCATGCAAATTAGCCTTTAAAATGAGCACTTTTGATTTCGAACGTTCGAGTCCCATAGACGTCAATGGGGTTCTAACGTTCGTGCGAACTTTCGGTCCGTTCGCAGGTTCTGGTGCGAACCAAACCGGGGGGTGTTCGGCTCATCCCTAATATTGGTACATACAATAACATTTTTCTCCAAGTATTTCAAAATGTCCTGATTTATGCACACAAATGTGCCAAAAACTTTTGAATTTGCTAACCCCTATTTCTGAAGTACGTGCCATCAGGCCAGTATTTAGAAATCAAGCTGTTCTAGGCTTTATACAAAATGGGCCGAATGACCCCCTGTTGGGTTCGCGCCTGACCTTTTGAACATTGCAAACGTTCGGAGCCAAACAATGAACCCCATTAAAGTCTATGGGACCTGAACTGGAAAAATTAAAAGTGCCCATTTTGAAGGCTTGTATGCAAGTTTTTGGGCATACAAAGGGTATGGGGGTCTGGGTACTACCCTGGGGCACAGTATCAATGAAAAAAAAAGTTTGTAAAAAATATCATTTGTAAATGAGCAATGACTTACCGATGCTTAAAGAGAAATAATAAAAAATAAAAATTCCTTTAAATATAATGCCTGGTGGTCCCCTTAGTCTGTCTGTAAAGTGGCGCATCTGTACCGTGTATTGAACCTCCTTCAGCAAAAATTACATTTATAAAGCAAAAAAAAGAATGCATTTTGTAAACAGCAGCTTGGGGAGTCAGGCTGTATGATGAGGCCACAATCTAGTGCACTCAGAACAAGATTAGAGATTTTTGGGATAAATTCTGGTGTCTGTTTCGCAGACTTTGGATAGAAGTAACAGGTGCAGAACAATTGGGCTTTGGGTGTTCGTGGTCCCTTCACACCATAACCCTATAGAAGTACTCTTGATGAAAGCAAGAATTGGCCCCGTTGACAAAAATTGAAATTATATGCACCTGTCAAGGGTGCGAAGAAATGTCTCCTTGGGTGTTAATTGCGTCCATGAAAGCTATACCAAAAATTTCTTCACGATAATATAAACAGCCACAAAGATAGGCAGCATAGACAGTCTTGCACAGACCCACATCCCAAAAACACTTAATCAGCAACATTGGCATCAAGGGCTTGATAGCTGCTGATCATCCAGGAAGGATTGATTTTAATAAATGTCAGCCAGTCAACAGAGTCTGTGGAGAGACGCACTCTTTAATCCGTCACAAATCCTCAGGCAGCACTAAATGCCCATCCGGAAAGCATGCTGGATGCAGGGCAGCCCAGCAGCTCAAATGCATACTGGGCAGGTTCTGGCCAGTGGTCTATTCTCATGACCCAGTAACCTAGTGGACCATCTACTGGAAAGCTCTCCATGCCTGTTTTCGCCCCTAGATAATTTCCCAACATATGATGCAGACGCTGCCAATGGGATGTGGAAGCTGACTGCCCTGGGCGCTGACTAAAATTTTTTTGAAATGCATCACTGAGACGGCCCCTTTCTCCACTGCTCCTCTCTTGACCAACAGAAGCCTCAAAACTAGCTTTTTCATGAGACTGTAACCTACTAGAGTCTGGAAAGGCGTTACATAAACTCTTCTTTAAGGTGTTCTCAAGATATTTCATCTTCTGCTCTGTCTGTGGAGACAGGATGAGTTCTGAGACTTTCCCCTTGTAATGGTGCTCAAGGAGGGTTGCCAACCAATAGTAATCCTTTGCCTTGATGCCACAAATTCTCTGGTCCTTTTGCAGGCTTTGAAAATGAGGGATGGCATGCACCGCAAGTTTGTGGAGTCATGAAAAGCAGAGTACTCATGGTCACTGAGGATTATAGTATCTGGAACTGTCTCCTCTTAGCAATGTAAAACTCCCAAGGGTTCTGGGGACAAAGAACCAACTCTTAAGGTTTAACGTATGTTTTCTCTGCTTCAATGCCTCCAAAACTGCCAGAATCCTCCTCCTCCTCCCTCTCCTCTTGTGCGTGCTGTGGCATCGCAAGAATGGTGTCTGCATAAAGTGGGCCTTGAAAGTAAAGGAAGTCCTCCTCTTCCTCCCGCTGCTCTGCCTTGAATGCCTTCTCCATAATGCCAAGCATAGTCTGCTCCAGCAGGAACACAACTGCATGTATTGTCATGGTTCACCATCCTTGTCACCTCCTAATATGGTGACAGTACAGTGCATGCATCCTTTATAAGCAGCCATTGACATGGGGAAAAGAAGCCATACTCACACAGGTACTCGTTGACGGCCCTCTGCTGCATGTGCAGCCACTGCAGCATTGCTAAAGTTAAGTTCCACCTGGTAGGCATGTCACAAATCAGGCGGTTTATGGGCAGGTGGAATTCCCACTGAATTTCTGCCATATGAGCACTGGCTGTGTATGACTGCCTGAAACGGCTACAGACTCATCTGGCCTGCTTTAGCAGATCTTTCAACCCTGGGTACCTGTTTAAGAAATGCTGTACCACCAAATTGAGGACATGTGCCAGGCATGGCACATGTGTCCACTTTCCCTGTTGAAGGGCGGACAGGAGGTTAGTGATATTATTGCACACCACCATTCCTGGCTCAAGCTGGCGTGAACCACTGGGTCTGGGTCTGCCTATGTAGAGCTGAAAGAATCTCTGTGTCAGGAAAGTACTTACCGAGGCCGAGATGCCGAGAGCGGTTCACCATTGCAACTAAGCGCAGTCCGCCCCCTGGAGGTGGTACAGAGGGAGAATGGCACAAAGAGGCACAGGCTACCCAGTGGACCGTAGAAGACTTGCGTGGAGGTCCTTGAAGGAAGGAGCTGCTGTGCAGAAACTGGTAACAGGAGCTCTTAGCTGGAAGAGAACAAATGGAAAGTCCAGAACCAGGCTTAGGGTCAAACACAGGAGATAGTTGGAAATCCGTTAAAACAAGCCGAGGTCAGGTCCAGGAGAAGAGTAGAGTTGTCAGGTAGCAACCAAGATCAAGAGTCCTAGAGCCCTTTATATAGGCCAGCTAAAAGGTTCACGTTGGGCGTGTGCCAGTGTGCATGCGCCGGAGCGCCGGAGTGCTGGACCGCGAATGCGCATGCGCCGGAGCGCCATTCCGACGCGCATGCGCGCAGGAACACGGTCAGCACGTCTGGAGGAATTATTCCCCTGACAGTGCCCCCCCCGAGGGGTGGCCTCTGGACACCCAAACTAGACATTAACTCAGGATGTTCTTTATGAAAGGCCTGGGCCAGACATGGGGCATGTAAATTTTTGGAAGGTTCCCAGGAGTTATCTTCAGGGGGATACCCCTTCCACTTAATCAAGTACTGGAGTTATCTTCCCCTTTTCCTGCAACTCAAGATTCTTTTCACTTCAAATTCACTTTCCCCGTCTATCATGACTGGTGGAGGAGGTGGTCCTTCCCTGTCAGGAAAAGGGCTGAGAACAACAGGCTTCAGGAGAGATGCATGGAATACTGGATGCACTTTGTAAGAATTAGGTAAGACTAGTTCAAAGGCCACAGGATTGACCACCCTCTTGATTCTGAAGGGGCGTATGAACTTTGGCTCTAGTTTCCGTGAGGGAATTGGCAACCTGGGATTAATGGTTAATAACTAGGGATGAGCTTCGAGTTCGAGTCGAACATAACATTGGCTGTTCGCCCCTTCACCGCGGGCGGGGGGCTTATCGGAATCTGGAAGCCCCCTTTAACAAGGGGACCCCCAGATCCCAGCCCTCCCCCCTGTGTGACATGGTAAGGGGGTACCCCTACCATTTAACAAAAAACTGTCAAAAATGTTAAAAATGACAAGAGACAGTTTTTGACAATTCCTTTATTTAAAAGTGATAATACAAAAGAGATGCGGCGCTAAAACATATTATAAACCTGTGAAATGAGTTAATAAAAATGATCAAAACTAATAGTGCAAAGTGAATATAAACAATGTTAGACTCCAATATCCCAAAATTAATTAAGGACATATATTGAAATAAAAAATGCATAAAGTCCAAAGCCAAGGAAAAAGTCCGTGATAAATCAAGAAAAAGTGCCAGAAAGGGCCACAGCAGAGATGAAGGTGCAGTGGGGAAAATCTTCTAAGGTTCCTCACACCCAAGGTGGTATATCAGATGCGCTTACCAGATCCCATTGACCGCTATTACAGCAATCAAAAATGGCACAGGGAAATTGGAGGGATCCCCACAACCTCAGCTTAATGGTATCGATGGGCGACAGATGGTATCTCAGGATTCAGAGAGAAAAGAAACAATCCATCGCGTAATACAGTCAGGGCACACAGCTGCTCCACAGCCTCCAGTATGACCTCCTGATGACCAATGCTCTTCACCCCCAAAGTATCAAGGCGTTGGGGGGATAGATCCAGCAGGTCCTGTCCTGTTATGTCCCATTCTTTAAATGGGTAGTGCTGTATTGAGGGGTCCAGACCCTCCTACACACGGCTCTCCCCTCAGAGTTCACTGTCTCCCCCAGGTTAAATGCTTCTTCTTTCTTCTATCTTCTTTCTTCTATCTTCTATCTTCTATCTTCTTTCTTCTATCTTCTATCTTCTATATTCCTTTGGTTTCTTCCTCCATCTTCTTCTTCTTCTGGTTCTTCTGGTTCTTCCTGCAGTGTTCTCGTCCGGCATCTTCCTCCGCGGCGTCTTCTTCCCTTCTTCCCCTCAGGCCGCTCCGCATCCATGATGGCATGGAGGGAGGCTCCCGCTGTGTGATGCTTCTCCTCTTCTGACGGTTCTTAAATAATAGGGGCGGGGCCACCCGGTGACCCCGCCCCCCTCTGACGCACGGGGACTTGACGGGGACTTCCCTGTGGCATTCCCCGTGATGACAGAGGGAGGCGGGGTCACCCGTTACGTAACCCCGCCCTTCTGACGTCACGGGGAATGCCACAGGGAAATCCCATCAAGTCCCTGTGCGTCAGAGGGGGGCGGGGTCACGGGTGGCTCCGCCCCCATTATTTAAGACCCGTCAGAAGAGGAGAAGCATCACACAGCAGGAGCCTCCCTCCATGCCATCATGGATGCGGAGAGGCCCGAGGAGAAGAAGGGAAGAAGACGCCGCGGAGGAAGATGCAAGACGAGAACACCGAGGAACAACCAGAAGAACCAGAAGAAGATGGAGGAAGAAACCGAAGGAAGATAGAAGATAGAAGATAGAAGATAGAAGAAAGAAGATAGAAGATAGAAGAAAGAAGAAAGAAGTAGCATTTAAATAAAGGAATTGTCAAAAACTGTCTCTTGTCATTTTTAACATTTTTGACAGTTTTTTGTGAAATGGTAGGGGTAAAGTACCCCCTTACCATTTCACACAGGGGGGAGGGCCGGGATCTGGGGGTCCCCTTGTTAAAGGGGGCTTCCAGATTTCAATAAGCCCCCTGCCTGCAGACCCCCACAACCACCGGGCAAGGGTTGTGGGGATGAGGCCCTTGTCCCCATCAACATGGGGACAAGGTGTTTTGAGGGGCTACCTCAAAGCACCCTCCCAATGTTGAGGGCATGTGGCCTGGTACGTTTCAGGAGGAGGGGGACGCTCTCTCGTCCCCCCTCTTTTCCTGCGGCCTGCCAGGTTGCGTGCTCGGATAAGGGTCTGGTATGGGTTTTGAGGGGGACCCCACGCCATTTTTTTAAAAATTTTGGCCGAGGTTCCCCTGAAGGGCCTGGTATGGAATTTAGGGGGAGCCCCCACGTCATTTTTTTTTTATTTTGGTTCGGGGTTCCCCTGTGGGGAATTCCCATGCCGTTTTTATCAATGAACTTTTATGTGTATTGTCAGACCGGCAATTCATTAATAGCCGCGAGTAGTTTTAAATGACTTTTTTTCCTTTGAAATGTCATTTTGCTGTCAGACTGTTCTAAACACGGGAAACATGCGCCACTTTACAGGCATACTATAGACACCCCCAGGTACAAAATTTAAAGGAATATTACATTTTTATTGTTTCACTTTAAGCATTATTAAAATCACTGCTCCCAAAAAAACGGCCCTTTTTAAAACTTTTTTTGCGTTGATCCATGTCCCCTGGGGCAGGACCCAGGTCCCCCAAACACTTTTTATTACAATAACTTGCATATAAGCCTTTTAAAATGTGCACTTTTGATTATTCATGTTTGTGTCCCATAGACTTTAACGGTGTTCGAGTGTTCAAACAAATTTTTTGCCTGTTCGCAAGTTCTGGTGCGAACCGAACAGGGGGGTGTTCGGCTCATCCCTACTGATAACCAAACTTCTTCGCCTATCTTAAAGGCTGGATTCTCCTTCCTTCCCTTGTTATAGTGCTTTTGGTAATCCTCCTGGGCTTTCTGCATGGCTTCCTGAATTCTCCGGAAGTTCAGCTGGATGGAAGCTACTCGGTCTTGTACCACAGGGACAGAAAACTCAGGAACCAAATCTGGAAGAAAAGAGGGATGGAACCCAAAGTTAGACCAGAAAGGTGTTTGATTGGTAGCAGTATGGATGGAATTGTTATACGCAAACTCCGCATACAGCAGTAGAATGGACCAGTCATCTTGGGAGTCAGAACAAAAACATTGGAGATACTGTTCCAGGGTTTGGTTCGTTCTCTCCGTCTGGCCATTGCTTTGGGGATGGTATGCAGAGGAGAGACAGACCTTTATTTCCAGAGATTTACATAATTCTCTCCAAAACTTAGAAGTGAATTGGGCACCTCTGTCCGAGGTGATGCTCACAGGTACACCATGCAGTCTAATAATTTCTTTAAAGAACACGTTGGCTGTAGCAGAAGCAGAGGGAGTACCAACCATGGGCAGGAAGTGTGCCATCTTTGAAAGCCGGTCAACGATAACAAGAATGGTGGTGAACCCCCCCCAAGGGAGGTAGGTCCACGATAAAATAGATGGAGATTTCTGCCCATGGCCGTTCAGTACTAGACAAAGGTTTTAGTAGACCCCAAGATTTATTATTTGGACCCTTACTGCGTTGGCATGGGATGCAGGAGGCAACATAATTCTAACAGTCCTGTCTCCAACCCGGCCACCAAAAAGAGCGAGAAATTAATTCAATAGTCTTTTGTGTCCCGAAGTGGCCTGCCAGTTTATGGACGTGGAAGGTCTTTAAAGCTAGAGGCCTTGACTCCAGCTGGACAAAAATGTTTCCGTGGGACCAGAGTAAGTCATCATGTTTCTCCAAGGAGGACATGTCAGGATCAGAACATTGACTGGATGCTGATTTAATAGAGGTTATTAGGTCAGCTTGAGTGACCAAAAAAAACATTTTTGGAGACAAGATGGTACTGGGTTCAGTTACCTGAGAGGTTTCATGGAACATCCGGGAGAGTGTGTTTTTCCCTTCTTTGAACCGGGTCTGTAAGAAATATGGAAATTAAATCTGGAGAAGAAGAGGGCCCATCGGGCCTGTCTGGGTTTTAAACATTTTACTGTCCTGAGATACTCCAGATTTTTATGATCGGTGAAGATTATGACAGGATGAGATGCCCCTTCTAGCAAGTATCTCCACTCTTCCAGAGCAAACTTTATGGCCAACAACTCCCTATCGCCTACGTCATAATTCTTTTCTGGTGGACTTAATTTCCAGGATGCGAAGGCTACGGGATGCAGGAGGGCCTTGGGGCCCTGTCTTTGAGAAAGGATGGCCCCAGTAGCTGTTTCTGAAGCATCAACTTTCAGTATAAATGGCAGGGCTGGATCTGGGTGTCGTAAGACTGGTGCGGATGAAAATAGGGCCTTTAACTTAATGAAAGCTTCCTGTGCTTCTGAAGACCATTGAAAACGGTTATGTTGGCATGTGAGTTGGGTGATGGGAGCTACAATAGCTGAGAAGCCAGCGAAAAACCTCCGGTAAAAATTTGAGAAACCTATAAATCGTTGAACTCCTTTTGTATCTACAGGAGCCGGCCACTCCTGGATTGCCTTGACCTTCTGAGGGTTCATTGTGACCCCATTGATGGAGATGATGAATCCCAAGAATTGCAGTTGTTTTTTCAAATTCACATTTTTCTGCTTTAAGGTATAATTTGTGTCTCCTGAGGATTGCCAGGACCTGTTTGACATGTATCTGGTGTAGTTCCATGGTGGCAGAAAAAATGAGGATGTCATCCAGGTAAACGACTAGGAAGTTATCAAGATATTCTCGGAAAATGTTGTTTACCAGGTGTTGAAAAGTAGCCGGGGCGTTGCAGAGCCCAAACGGCATTACCAGGTACTCGTAGTGCCCGAACCTGGACCTGAAGGCGGTCATCCATTCATCGCCATCTCAAATTCGAATAAGGTTGTAGGCACCACAAAGGTCTAACTTGGAGAAGATCCGGGCGGATCGAAAATGTTGAAACAACTCTGGGATGAGAGGAAGCGGGTATAGGTTTTTAATGGTGATTTTGTTTAGCTCCCTATAATCAATGCATGGTCTGAGAGAGCCATCATTTTTTTCTACGAAGAAGATACCGGCTCCAGCCTGTGATGAGGAGGGACGGATAAATCCTTTCTCAAGATTTTCATCTATGTAGGATTTGAGAGCCTTTAATTCTGTTTCGGACAAGGCGAAGATGCAGCCAAAAGGAATTTCAGAGCCGGGCAAAAGGTCTATAGGGCAGTCATAAGACCGATGAGGTGGTAGACGGTCGGCCTGTTGTTTTTCAAAAACATCCTTGAATTCCAGATAAACTGGAGGTACATGTTGAAGATTGTCAGGTATTGGTACTATGGTTGAGCAAGAGGCTGGTGCTGGAAGGAGGCAGTGTTGAGAACAGTATTGGGAGGAAAAGTAGACTTCTTTTTTATTCCAATTAATCTGAGGTTCATGAGCCTGTAGCCAGGGAAGCCCCAAGTCTAATGGGAAACATAGGGGAAGGAATAATGTCAAAGCGTAGGAACTCCTGGTGACCGGAGTCTGTGGTGGTAAGGATGGGTCTGGTTTCCTGAGTGATAAGTCAGGGCGGGGAAGAGACCCTTCAGCTAGGTGTACCTGGAGGCTGTGGTTCTTTGTCAACAGAGGGATGTTTAATATTGCAGCTAATGAAGCGTCCAGGAAGCAACTGCAAGCTTCAGAATCAACTATGGCTGGCAGGCAAGTTTCCTTTCCCCTAACTGTAAGGAGACAAAGAGGGTAACATAAGTCTGTGAAATACCGGAGACTTGATAGTTTAAGGCAGATCGGGGGTAAGACTTACTAGGTCTCACAGGACAGGAAAGAAGGAAAAGTCCAGAACCCCCACAGTAAAGGCATAGTTTACCCTGACGGTAAGAGGAGAACGGACTAGTCCTAATTGCATAGGCTCAACCTCAGGAGTGATGGAGACTGGAGGAGCCGGGTAGGATGGATGAATGGGAGTCAGTTTGGGGAGCATCCAGCTGGGACGAAGAACCTGGAAGCTTTCTAAGCGTCGCTCCCGCATACGCTGATCCAATTTGGTGGCTGCTTGGATCAAATCCTCCAGAGTGTCGGGGGTCTCTGTCCTGGCCAGCTCATCTTTCAGGGTTTCAGACAGCCCCTGACGGAACTGGTACTTAAGGGAAGGTTCATTCCAGCCGGTATCAGCTGACCATTTTCGGAACTCCACAGTATAGTCCTCTACCGGCCTTCGCCCTTGGGATAGATTGTGCAACGTTGCCTCAGCCATAGCCATGCGTTGGGTATCTACTGAATTCAACACAGGGCTCCTCTGTTCCATTAAGCTATGGGCCTAAGCTTGGGGTTCATCAGAAGAAAAAGTCCTGGGTTGCAGAGCTACGTACAGAGAACAGGTGTTTTTGAAGGCTCTGAATCTTTTGCGGTCACCAGCGGATTGCTCTGGTATAGGAACCCTGGGTTCGGGGGAAGCCATAATCACTGTAGGGTTGGGTGATACCTGAGAAGAGGCCCCACTGGGAGGAGCTGCGGCTGCTAATGGGGGTGCCCCAGAAAGTTGCTGAAGACGATTGTCAATTTGGGTGTATCCCTCTTGCAACTTCTGAACTGCATCGGTGAGTGCTGAGACTTGCTGACATAGAATCTCAAGCGGGGAACGCGCTCTGTCGGCCTCTGACATGGCTGGTTTGTACTGTCAGGAAAGTACTTACCGAGGCCGGGATGCCGAGAGCGGTTCACCATTGCAACTAAGCGCAGTCCACCCCCTGGAGGTGGTACAGGGGGTGAATGGCACAAAGAGGCACAGGCTACCCAGTGAACCATAGAAGACTTGCGTGGAGGTCCTTGAAGGGAGGAGCTGCTGTGCAGAAACTGGTAACAGGAGCTTTTAGCTGGAAGAGAACAAACAGAAAGTCCAGAACCAGGCTTAGGGTCAAACACAGGAGATAGTTGGAGATCCTTTAAAACAAGCCAAGGTCAGGTCCAGGAGAAGAGTAGAGTAGTCAGGTAGCAATCTGGGTCACAACGAGTAAACAGGCACAGGAGACAAGATCAAGTTTTCAAAACAGGAAGCTGAAGACAAACCAGCAATTTGTCTGAGTCCTAGAGCCCTTTATATAGGCCAGCTGAAAGGTTCACGTTGGGCATGCGCCAGAGCGCATGTGCGTGCGCCGAAGCGCCGAACCGCGAATGCGCATGTGCAGGAGCGCTGTTCCACCACGCATGAGCGTAGGAACACGGCCAGAGCGTCTGGAGGAATTATTCCCCTGACACTCTGCTCCAGTGTGGCTCCTCTCCCCTAGTAAGACCAGTTGAAGCACTGCATGGCATCTTTCAGCCTGACTCATTAAATAGACACTTGAATGCTTAGGGGGTACTGGGGGACCATAGGACAATTCAGTGGTGGAGGGCATGGAGAAGGAGGATTACCACCACCAGCTGTATGGAGACTAGGGATGAGCCGAACACCCCCTGGTTCGGTTCGCACCAGAACCTGCGAACGGACCGAAAGTTCGCATGAACGTTAGAACCCCATTGACGTCTATGGGATTTGAACGTTCGAAATCAAAAGTGCTCATTTTAAAGGCTAATTTGCATGGTATTGTCCTAAAAAGGGTTTGGGGACCCGGGTCCTACCCCAGGGGACATGTATCAATGCAAAAAAAACTTTTAAAAACGTCCGTTTTTTCGGGAGCAGTAATTTTAATGATGCTTAAAGTAAAAAAAAAAAAAAAGTGAAATATTCCTTTAAATATCGTACCTGGGGGGGTGTCTATAGTATGCCTGTAAAGTGACGCGTGTTTCCCGTGTTTAGAACAGTCCCTGCACCATATGTCATTTTTAAAGGAAAAAATCTCATTTAAAACTGCTTGCGGGTTTAATGTAATGTCGGGTCCTGGCAATATGGATGAAAATCAGTGAGACAAACGGCATGGGTACCCCCCAATCCATTACCAGGCCCTTTGGGTCTTGTATGGATATTAAGGGGAACCCCGCACCCAAATTAAAATAAGGAAAGGTGTGGGGCCACCAGGCCCTATATACTCTGAACAGCAGTATACAGGCGGTTCAAACAAGACAGGGACTGTAGGTTTGTTGTTAAGTAGAATCTGTTTGTAATTTTGAACATTTTTAACGTGTTTAGCTCCAGCCAAAAAATCTTTTTTAAGCTTTTTGGAAAACATAGGGAAGGGTTATCACCCCTGTGACATTTGTTTTGCTGTCTTTCCTCCTCTTCAGAAGATTTCACCTCACTTTTTGTCCCAATGAAAAATGTTTTTTGAAAATTTTAGTTTTTTGTGGAACAAGGATTGGAAAGCATCAGTGGAAAGGAGAAATGTGTCATGAGAAGGTCTACCCGTTGGTGGCGCTACCGGTCTCTTGGATCGCAGTACCAGTGTCCATCAGCAGGTGTCTTCCAACACCTAGGACCTGCAGTAAGAGGTCTTTCCTGCTGGTGGCACTGTTGCATCCTCGGGCCGTAGTACCGGCGTCAACCAGCGGGTACACTCTGGCAGTGTGGAGCAAACAGGTCACACTGCGCTCAGCTGTAACGTGAGGTCAATTACCACAGCCTTACAAATACCCGGCAAGCCCTCATAGGCTTGCCTTGGTCTCTCTCTCCCCCTGCGTTCTGATCTTGCTGCCTGTTTGACCTTGAGCCTGCTATCTGCCTTGTCCTGATCTGATCCAATCCCTATCCTGAGGCCTTCCTAGTCCTGTCCCTTCTGTTCCTGGCTCCCTTGGATCCCTGCCCTGAACCCCATCCATCCATCCTCTCCCTGTCCTGTTCAGGTTCCCGTCCTTACCCTTCTGCTGACTTCCCTGTGTATGACCTTGGCTTGGCTTGTTTACGATTACGGTATCTCCCTTTACTTATATATATATATACATTGTTGTTTGTAGTGGGTTGTTGTGTGGGTTTTTGCACTGTTTGTTCCTGTCACTTATCACTTGTTAATAAACACCATTTCACTTACATGTGTTTCTGGTCTCCTCTGTGCAGTCCACACAGTCTGGTCAATTAGATACCGTGACAGTAGACCAAGGCCATCCCTGACCAGACGTGGCTGCACTGAGAAACCGTCCTGTTACGGTGGGCGCGCAAAATGGACTTTGATGAAATTGTCTATTCTCTGCTGGCGGCAGAGGATAATGAATATTGCCGTCAGACTCTTAAAGATTGGACCCGTGACCAACTGCTGGAAACGATCCGAACAGCCCATTTACTAGTAGATCGGGGTCATGCGTTATTTGAGGATGTTCAGCCTTTGATCCAGTTGTGTGCAGAGTCGGCCTTGTCATGCATTCCCGAAGGTAGTGACGATTTCTCCCCTCCTTTCAGTTGTGACCAGGTTGAATCCCTGGTATGGTTGTTAGAGGATGATCCGGCTTTCTTTGATGAACATTATTCCGCTTGTTCCCAGCAGGTGTTATCCGATTGCATTTATTCAGTACAATCTCTGGTTAGTCAGGCTGTGTGTGAATCAGCATTTGTTCAACCTGTGCTGCAGGCATGGTCAGATCTCCTGTCTTTAGCTAAGCCACAATATTTCAGCCCTGCCATTAATCATCTGCCTTCCAAAAAATCTATCTCCCCGTCGCCTATGGCAACCTCAGCTACAACCCAGTTTAATCAGCTCCCTACCAAATACTACCACCCAGTCTCCAAGTGTCGCACCTTTCCTGCCTTCAATCCACCTGTCTCTTCTCCTCCACCTGTAGCAGTCCAACAAAACCCTTCTCTAGCTACAATTCCTTGGTCTTCCTTCGATCCAGCTACCTTCTTTTCTTACAGCCCTGCACCTACATACAAAACTGCACGGGCTAAACCAAAAAAGAAACGAAAATTCTTCCCGACCCACACCATCTTGCCAGTAACCCAACCTGTTCCAGCTTTGCAGTCTGATGTTCCAGCCTTCCAGTCTGATGTTCCAGCCTTCCAGTCTGCTGTTCCAGCCTTCCAGTCTGCTGTTCCAGCCTTCCAGTCTGCTGTTCCAGCCTTCCAGTCTGCTGTTCCAGTCTTCCAGTCTGCTGTTCCAGCCTTGCAGTCTGATGTTCCAGCTTTGCAGTCTGACGTTCCAGCTCGCCAGTCTGATGTTCCAGCTTTCCAGTCTGATGCTCCAGCTTTGCAGTCTGAAATTCAAGCTTTGCAGTCTGATGTCCCAGCCTTCCAGTCTGATGTCCCAGCCTTCCAGTCTGATGTCCCAGCCTTCCAGTCTGATGTTCCAGCCTTCCAGTCTGCTGTTCCAGCCTTCCAGTCTGCTGTTCCAGCCTTCCAGTCTGCTGTTCCAGCCTTCCAGTCTGCTGTTCCAGCTTTGCAGTCTGATGTTCCAGCCTTCCAGTCTGCTGTTCCAGCCTTCCAGTCTGCTGTTCCAGCCTTCCAGTCTGCTGTTCCAGCCTTCCAGTCTGCTGTTCCAGCTTTGCAGTCTGATGTTCCAGCTTTGCAGTCTGATGTTCCAGCCTTCCAGTCTGTCGTCCCGATGCCTGCCTTCCAGCTCGATGTCCCTGCCTTCCAGCCGGATGTCTTGCAGCTTGTCTTCCAGCCTGATGTCTTGATGCCCACCTACCAGTCTGATGTGCCAGCTTCCCAGTCTGATGTGCCAGCTTCCCAGATTGATGTGCCAGCTTCCCAGATTGATGTGCCAGCTTCCCAGCCTGATGCCTTGCAGCTTGTCTTCCAGCCTGATGTCTTGATGCCTACCTGCCAGTCTGATGTGCCAGCTTCCCAGTTTGCTGTCCCAGCTTCCCAGCCTGATGTCTTGCAGCTTGCCTTTCAGCCTGATGCCTCGAAGATAGCTTCTCAGTCTGATGTGCCAGCTTCCAAGTCGGATGTTCCAGCCCTCCAGCCTGATGTTCGGGTGTCTGCCCCCCAGCTCAAGTGTTTCCTGTCGTCTGCTGCCCAGCTCAAGTGTTTCCTGTCGTCTGCTGCCCAGCTCAAGTGTTTCCTGTCGTCTGCTGCCCAGCTCAAGTGTTTCCTGTCGTCTGCTGCCCAGCTCAAGTGGTTCCTGTCGTCTGCTGCCCAGCTCAAGTGGTTCCTGTCGTCTGCTGCCCAGCTCAAGTGGTTCCTGTCGTCTGCTGCCCAGCTCAAGTGGTTCCTGTCGTCTGCTGCCCAGCTCAAGTGGTTCCTGTCGTCTGCTGCCCAGCTCAAGTGGTTCCTGTCGTCTGCTGCCCAGCTCAAGTGGTTCCTGTCGTCTGCTGCCCAGCTCAAGTGGTTCCTGTCGTCTGCTGCCCAGCTCAAGTGGTTCCTGTCGTCTGCTGCCCAGCTCAAGTGGTTCCTGTCGTCTGCTGCCCAGCTCAAGTGGTTCCTGTCGTCTGCTGCCCAGCTCAAGTGGTTCCTGTCGTCTGCTGCCCAGCTCAAGTGGTTCCTGTCGTCTGCTGCCCAGCTCAAGTGGTTCCTGTCGTCTGCTGCCCAGCTCAAGTGGTTCCTGTCGTCTGCTGCCCAGCTCAAGTGGTTCCTGCCGTCTGCTGCCCAGCTCAAGTGGTTCCTGCCGTCTGCTGCCCAGTTCAAGTGGTTCCTGCCGTCTGCTGCCCAGTTCAAGTGTTTCCTGTCGTCTGCTGCCCAGTTCAAGTGTTTCCTGTCATCTGCTGCCCAGTTCAAGTGTTTCCTGTCGTCTGCTGCCCAGTTCAAGTGTTTCCTGTCGTCTGCTGCCCAGCTCAAGTGGTTCCTGCCGTCTGCTGCCCAGCTCAAGTGGTTCCTGCCGTCTGCTGCCCAGCTCAAGTGGTTCCTGTCGTCTGCTGCCCAGCTTAATGACTCTGACATGCCAGCAGTACCCACTGTCCAGGTTGATGTACCCGATGCCCGGCCTGATGTGCCCTCATCTGTTCAGTTGGAGGCCATGAACTTTGAACAGATGCACCTTGTTGGAGCGTCCGGAGGCCGCTCCTTTAGGGGGGGGTACTGTCATGAGAAGGTCTACCCGTTGGTGGCGCTACCGGTCTCTTGGATCGCAGTACCAGTGTCCATCAGCAGGTGTCTTCCAACACCTAGGACCTGCAGTAAGAGGTCTTTCCTGCTGGTGGCACTGTTGCATCCTCGGGCCGTAGTACCGGCGTCAACCAGCGGGTACACTCTGGCAGTGTGGAGCAAACAGGTCACACTGCGCTCAGCTGTAACGTGAGGTCAATTACCACAGCCTTACAAATACCCGGCAAGCCCTCATAGGCTTGCCTTGGTCTCTCTCTCCCCCTGCGTTCTGATCTTGCTGCCTGTTTGACCTTGAGCCTGCTATCTGCCTTGTCCTGATCTGATCCAATCCCTATCCTGAGGCCTTCCTAGTCCTGTCCCTTCTGTTCCTGGCTCCCTTGGATCCCTGCCCTGAACCCCATCCATCCATCCTCTCCCTGTCCTGTTCAGGTTCCCGTCCTTACCCTTCTGCTGACTTCCCTGTGTATGACCTTGGCTTGGCTTGTTTACGATTACGGTATCTCCCTTTACTTATATATATATATATACATTGTTGTTTGTAGTGGGTTGTTGTGTGGGTTTTTGCACTGTTTGTTCCTGTCACTTATCACTTGTTAATAAACACCATTTCACTTACATGTGTTTCTGGTCTCCTCTGTGCAGTCCACACAGTCTGGTCAATTAGATACCGTGACAAAATGTTTTTCCCATATTAACTCTTACAGGAGAGAATTTCCCTTCCTAGGGGTAGATTTCATCTCACTTCCTGTTGTCTCCTTCCGTTTGCAAGTAGGAGTCGTTTGTAAGTTAGATGTTTGAAAGTAGGGTCCTGCCCTATATACTCAGCAGAAATTTGGGCCTTAGGTGTTGCTGTGGCCACAACACTGTAAGCCCTCACAGGGCCCTGCTGTGAAATATTTGATCAAGAATTGTAATTACATGCCCCTGTTGAACAGGAGCTGAAAAATTAGGCCTAAGGCACTGGTGCTGGTGCCACAACACTGCAACCCCTCACAGACACTCTAGTTGGAACGCAGGAATGAGCCCTGCTGCAAAGTATTACATCAAAAATTGTAATTACACGCCCCTGTTAAACAGGGGCTGAAAAATTGTGCCTTAGGCACTGGTGGTGGCGCCCAGAACCAAAAATGTTCTTACAAGCTATCAGCGTGATGATTGAGGAGGAAGAGGATAATTACTCAGGGATAGTCACTCAGCATCAGCATAGGCAGTCTTTGAAGGGATCTGAGATTTCAAAAAAAATTATTCGGTTACATCAGCATCAGGTGCTTGGTAGCTGGTGGTGATCCAAGACTGATTCATTTTTATGAAGGTCAGTCGATCGACCGAGTCGGTGGACAGACGCACCCTGTGATCGGTTACCACGCCTCCAGCAGCACTGAATGTGCGTTCCGAAAGAACACTGGATGCAGGACAGGCCAGTAGCTCAATTGCATACTGTGCAAGCTCTGGCCAGTGATCCATCCTCAAGACCCAGTAACCCAGAGGATTTTCGGTGGGAAAGGTGTCCAAGTCTGATCTTGCCCCTAGGTATTCCTGCACCATGTAAAACAGACGCTGGCGATGGTTGCTGGAACCGATCATATCTTGGGGCTGCGGACCAAAAAATTGTCTGAATGCATCGGTCAGACGGCCACCTTCTCCACCGCTCCTTCTTTGACTGACCGAAGCCTCAGCAACACGTTGTCCAGAAACAGGAGTTTGTAACCTCCCAGTCTCTGGGAACGCGTTGCACAGACCTTTCTGCAAGGCCTCCCAAAGATGTTTCATCCTCTGCTCCCTCTGCGATGGCAAGATAAGGTCCGCAACCTTACCCTTGTAACGTGGATCAAGGAGGGTTGCCAGCCAGTATTGGTCCTTCTCCTTGATACCACGAATACGAGGATCCTTACGCAGGCTTTGCAGGATCAGGGAGGCCATGCAGCATAGGTTTGCTGAGGCATTCGGTCCGGAGTCCTCTGGGTCACTAAGGACAACATGGTCCACAGCCACCTCCTCCCAGCCACGTACAAGTCCATGTGTTTCTTGGGACTGCTGATCCCTTAAAGACTGCTGCTGATGCTGAGTGCCAGGCTCCACCTCCATACTGACACAATCTTCCTCTTCCTCCTCCTCCTCCTCCTCGTCCTCTTCCTGTGTGATCGGCGGGCACGCAGGAACACTGTCTGGATAAAGGGGGCCTTGAGAGCTAAGGAAGTCCTCCTCTTCCTGCCTCTGTTCTGCCTCAAGTGCCCTGTCCATTATTCCACGCAGCGTGTGCTCCAACAGGTGGACAAGGGGGACAGTGTCACTGATGCATGCACTGTCACTGCTCACCATCCTCGTGGCTTTCTCAAATGGTGACAGGACAGTGCATGCATCCCTGATCATGGCCCACTGGCATGGGAAAAAAAAACCAAGCTCCCCTGACCCTGTCCTGGTGCCATAGTCGCACAGGTACTCATTGATGGCCCTCTGCTCCACCTGGTGGGCATGTCACAGATTAGGCGGTTCTTGGGCAGGTTAAACTCCTTTTGGAGATCCGTCAGCCGAGCACTGGCATTATATGACCGGCGGAAATGCACACAGACTTTCCTGGCCTGCCTCAGGACATCCTGTAAGCCTGGGTACCTGCCCAAGAACCGCTGCACCACCAAGTTAAGGACGTGAGCCAAACAGGGCACATGGGTCATTTGTCCCTGTCGGAGGGCAGAGAGGAGATTGGTGCCATTGTCGCAAACCACCATTCCTGCCTTAAGTTGGCGTGGCGTCAACCACCTCTGAACCTGCCCCTGCAGAGCTGAAAGAACCTCTGCCCCAGTGTGGCTCCTGTCCCCCAAGCACACCAGCTCAAGCACCGCATGGCATCTTTTGGCCTGCGTACTTGCGTAGCCCCTTGAACGACTACGGAGCACCGCTGGTTCCGAGGAAGAGGCCATGGAGGAAGAAGAAGAGGAGGGGGTGGAGGAGAGAGGTGTGTCACAATCACTAGCATTTTGGAGGCGTGGTGGTGGAACAACCTCCAACACTACTGCACCTTGTCCTGCATCCTTCCCAGCTGCCAGCAGAGTCACCCAATGCGCCGTGAAACTTAGGTAACGTCCCTGTCCATGCCTGCTGGACCATGAGTCAGCGGTAATATGCACCTTACCGCTGACCGCCCTGTCCAGCGAGGCATGGACATTGCCTTCCACATGCCGGTAGAGAGCCGGAATCGCCTTCCATGAGAAAAAGTGGCATTTGGGTACCTGCCACTGAGGAACCGCACATTCCACAAACTCACGGAAGGGGGCAGAGTCTACCAGTGAAGTTCTAGCAATTTTGCCAAGCTAGCATTCAACCGCTGGGCATGTGGATGGCTGGGAGCAAACTTCTTTCGGCGGTGCAGCAGCTGGGGCAGGGAAATTTGCCTGGTACAATCTGACGTCGGTGTACCAAAAGCAGATTGCCCACAAGTACTTGGCTGTGACACACCTAATTCTACACCTTCATTCCTCTCAGTGCAGGTCTCAGAGAGGACTGAAGGTCTAGTGGGGTTGGAAATCTCAGCTGATGAGGAGCAAGGAGAGGTCCTCTTTGTTCTTTGGTGTGGGTCTTTTAGATACGCTTGCCAACGAACTGCATGGCAGGTCAACATATGTCTGGTCAAGCATGTGGTACCCAAGCGGGAGATGTTTTGGCCACGTGAGATACGCTTGAGACATATGTTGCAAATAGCAGCCGTGCGATCTGATGCACTCGTCTCAAAAAAGGCCCACACCAAAGAACTTTTTGAATAACGCGCAGAGACTGCAGCGCCCTGCACATGTGGAGCTTTGGGGTGTGATGCAGTCAATGTGCTGCCCTTAGGCTGGCCCCTGGAGGGCATCCTGCCTCGTTGGTGATGTGCCGCCTCCTCCTCCTCCTCCTCCCCTCTCCTATCAGGCACCCACGTTGAGTCAGTGACCTCATCATCCCCTCCCTCCTCATCACTGGAGCAAACCTGGCAGTATGCTGCAGCAGGGGGAGCATGACTGCCAGATTGCTGTCCTTCTTGGGCACCCCCTCTGTCCATGCTCATGTTACTGCCTTCATCCACTCAGTATCATCATCAGAGCCTTCCAAACGCTGGGCATCCTCCTGGAGCATGTACCCAACACTGTGGTCAAACAGTTCGAGGGACTCCTCAGGAGGACATGGTGGGGCTAGGGAAGGAGTCACTGATGACATTGAGCCGAGGGAAGAGGCCGCTGCTTTGCCAGACAAAGTACCCTGGGCATGGGTGAGAGAGGATGAGGAGGATGAGGACGGCTTGGTCATCCACTCGACCAAGTCTTCCGCATGTTGCGGCTCAACACGGCCAGCTGCCGAAAAAAAGGCCAAGCGTGTCCCATGGCCATGTGCTGATGAGGATGCACCATCTCCACGACCAGCACTAGACACAGAGCCTGCTTGCCCTCTCTTATTGGCTGGTGACTGTCTGCCTCTCCTTGGCCTTCCAGACATACTAATGGCCTGTAGCTGCACTAAGCTGGGAGATATATATATATATATATATATATATATATATATATATATATATATATATATGTACTGATACTGCAGCTAGCAAAATCAACTGCCTGCCTGTAGTATGAGAACACCACCAACCTTCTACAGGTAGCTTTAGCTGAACACTGTGAGGTGGACGCACCCCACTAACTTGTAGGTTTAGCTGAACACTGTGAGCAGGACGCACTGCACTAACTGCCTGACTGTGGTACTAATGGGATCAAAAGAACACCAGCAATTTTCTTCTAGTAGCTGTATTTACTGTAACAAGACAAGCCTGCCTGTCAGTAAGAAGATAACAGAAACGAATCTAGCTGAACACTGTGAGCAGGACGCACCCCACTAGCTTGTAGGTTTAGCTGAACACTGTGAGGTGGACGCACCCCACTAACTTGTAGGTTTAGCTGAACACTGTGAGCAGGACGCACCCCACTAACTTGTAGGTTTAGCAGAACACTGTGAGCAGGACGCACTGCACTAACTGTAAATAGTCTAGCTGCCTGACTGTGGTACTAATAGCATCAAAAGAACACCAGTAATTTTCTTCAGGTAGCTGTAAATACTGTAACAAGACAAGCCTGCCTGTCAGTAAGAAGATAACAGGAACGGATCTAGCTGAACACTGTGAGCAGGATGCACTGCACTAAATGTAAATAGTCTAGCTGCCTGACTGTGGTACTAATAGGATCAAAAGAACACCAGTAATTTTCTTCAGGTAGCTGTAAATACTGTAACAAGACAAGCCTGCCTGTCAGTAGGAAGATAACAGGAGCGGATCTAGCTGAACACTGTGAGCAGGACGCACGGCACTAAATGTAAATAGTCTAGCTGCCTGACTGTGGTACTAATAGGATCAAAAGAACACCAGTAATTTTCTTCAAAATACTGTAACAAGACAAGCCTGCCTGTCAGTAAGAGGACAACAGGAACGGATCTAGCTGAACACTGTGAGCAGGACGCACTGCACTAAATGTAAATAGTCTAGCTGCCTGACTGTGGTACTAATAGGATCAAAAGAACACCAGTAATTTTCTTCAAAATACTGTAACAAGACAAGCCTGCCTGTCAGTAAGAAGACAACAGGAACGGATCTAGCTGAACACTGTGAGCAGGACGCACTGCACTAAATGTAAATAGTCTAGCTGCCTGACTGTGGTACTAATAGGATCAAAAGAACACCAGTAATTTTCTTCAAAATACTGTAACAAGACAAGCCTGCCTGTCAGTAAGAAGACAACAGGAACGGATCTAGCTGAACACTGTGAGCAGGACGCACTGCACTAAATGTAAATAGTCTAGCTGCCTGACTGTGGTACTAATAGGATCAAAAGAACACCAGTAATTTTCTTCAGGTAGCTTTATATACTGTAACAAGACAAGCCTGCCTGTCAGTAAGAAGATAACAGGAACGGATCTAGCTGAACACTGTGAGCAGGACGCACTGCACTAAATGTAAATAGTCTAGCTGCCTGACTGTGGTACTAATAGGATCAAAAGAACACCAGTAATTTTCTTCAGGTAGCTTTATATACTGTAACAAGACAAGCCTGCCTGTCAGTAGGAAGATAACAGGAACGGATCTAGCTGAACACTGTGAGCAGGACACACTGCACTAAATGTAAATAGTCTAGAAGATAACAGGAACGGATCTAGCTAAACTGAATACAGTGTATATATATATATGCAACACCTGGGATGCATATATACACAATACACTTTAAGTGCAGCTAACTGACTGACTGTCCTGCCTAATCTAGCTAACTCAAATGAAATGACACTGTCTCTCTCTCTCTCTATCTCTCAGCACACCGGAACACACTGCACAGGGCCGCCGTGCAGGCGGCCTTATATAGTGTGGGGCGTGTACTAAATCCCCTGAGCCATAATTGGCCAAAGCCTCCTTGGCTTTGGCCAATTACGGCTCTCTGTTCGGGCGGCGCTGTGATTGGCCAAGCATGCGGGTCATAGTGCATGCTTGGCCAATCATCAGCAAGCAATGCACTGCGATGCCGCAGTGAATTATGGGCCGTGACGCGCCACACGAATTTGGCGCGAACGGCCCATATCGTTCGCAATTCGGCGAACGACCGAACAGCCGATGTTCGAGTCGAACATGGATTCGACTCGAACACGAAGCTCATCCCTAATGGAGACATGGTGGCAAAACAAGCTGCAACACTGAGTCCTGTCTTCCATCCTTCCGAGTTGCAAGCACAGTTACTCAGTGTGCTGTGTATTAAATATTTCATCCATGACCATGCTTGCTGGACCACATGTCAGCAGTAACGTGGACCTTGCGGCTGACTGCCTTTCCCAACAATGCCAGAACATTACCTTCCACGTACAGAGATGCAATGTCCTTGCATGAAAAGAAATAGTGAATAGGAACCTGCCATTGGGGTACAGCACATTCTGCAAATTCACCGAGGGGGGCAGAATGCACCAGATGGAAAGGCAGGAGATGTAAAGCCGGCAGCTTTGACAAACTGGAATTTAGACACTGAGCATGTGGGTGGCGGTGACTTTTTTTTGCTGCAGCAGCTAAGGCAGAGACATTTGTCTGCTATAATCTACAGCTGGTGGTGTGCTGCTAGCAGATGTGATGCAAGGACCTGTGACATCCTTCGCTGTACCATCACCCCTGTCAGTGGAGGCTGCTGAGAGGTCATGAGATATAGCAAGGGTAGACCTGAAAGGTGAGGAGGAGTGAGGCAGAGCAGAATTACTTGGCTTTCAGGTGCTCTTGCCAATGGGCTGAGTGGTGGGAGGTTTAATGCCTTGTCAAGCATGTGGTACTCAAATGGCTGGTGTTTTTGCCACACTTGATCTGCTTGAGGCAAAGTTTGCAAATTGCAACAGTGTGATTGGCTGCACATGTGCTTAAAAAGGCTCAAACAGCTGAGCTGTTGGAAATGGGCTGCTCCACAATCTGATGGAATAGGGTGGCTCATTTCTACTCTTCGATGATGGCTGCCTTTGTTGGGGTTGTGCCTCACCCTCACTTTCCTCCTCTACTCTATATACATAGTTACATTGTTAGTCAGGTTGAAAAAAGACACAAGTCCATCCAGTTCAACCAAAAAAAAATAATACAATCCCATATACACAATTAGGGATGAGCTTGATGTTCAAGTCAAACGTAAGTTCTACTTGAACATCAGCTGTTCACGGTAAGATCGCCCACCGCACGGCACCCCATAATGCACTGTGAGATTGCAGTGCATTGACAGCTGCTGATTGGCCAAAGCATGCACCTGAACTGCATGCTTTGGCCAATCACAGCGTGATATGCTGTGAGAGCCATGATTGGCCAAAGGCAAGGTGCCTTTTGGCCAATCATGGCTCAGGGGCTAAGTCCACGCCCCACACTATATAAGGCTACTGCTTACACGGCAGCTGTATATAGTGAATCAATGGAGATTAGGCAGGTAGTTAGTATATTGTGCTGTCAGTCAGTGTAGTGTATATGTAATACATTTCAGGGTATATAGTGCAGTCAGTGTAGTACATATATAATACAGTTCAGAGTATATAGTGCAGTCAGTGTAGTATGTATAGAATACATTTCAGAGTATACAGTGCAGTTAGTGTAGTATATATAATACAGTTCAGAGTATATAGTGCAGTCCATATGGTATATATAATACAGTTCAGAGTATATAGTGGGGTCCATATTATATATATAATACAGTTCAGAGTATATAGTGCAGTCCGTATAGTATATATAATGCAGTTCAGAGTATATAGTTACATAGTTACATAGTTAGGTTGCAAAAGGACACAAGTCCATCTAGCTCAACCAAAGAAAACAAATACAATCCCATATATCCTTCACCCACAGTTGATCCAGAGGAAGGCGATAAACCCCAGCAAAGCATACTTCAATTTGCTACAGCAGGGGAAAAAATCCTTCCTGATCCCCCGAGAGGCAAACAGATTTTCCCTGGATCAACTTTACCTATAAAGGTTAATACCCAGTTATATTATGTACATTTAGGAAAGAATCCAGACCTTTTTTAAAGCAATCTACTGAGCTGGCCAGAACCACCTCTGGAGGGAGTCTATTCCACATTTTCACAGCTCTTACTGTGAAGAAACCTTTCCGTATTTGGAGATGAAATCTTTTTTCCTCTAGATGTAAAGAGTGCCGCCTTGTCATCTATGATGACCTTAACCACTTGCTGACTGCCCGCCCGGCAGCAGAATGGCACTCCTGCGCTAATCACCATAGCTATACGACGGGCGCTTTAAGGAGTATAGGGCGGCGTGCATGCCTGCCGCATGACAAAGGAGCCTGTGTGCGTGGCCTGCGGCTGCGATGGCCACCTGATACCTGTGATTGCTCCTGAGAAGGATAGAACAGAGATCTGTCAATGTAAACAGACAATCTCCATTCTGTCAGGGGTGAGGAGAGCAATCTGTTGTTCCTACTGCTTAGGAACAACAATCAGTCTCATCCCCCAGGCAGTCCCATCCTCCTACAGTTAGAATCACTCCCTAGGACACACATTTAACCCCTTGATCACCCCCTAGTGTTAACCAATTCCCTGCCATTAACATTTATACTGTAATCAATGGGTATTTATAGCTCTGATCGCTGTATAAATGTCAATGGTCCCAAAATAGTGTGAAAAGTGTCCGATCTGTCCACCGCAATGTCGCAGTCCCAATAAAAATGGCAGATGGCCGCCATTACTAGTAAAAAAAAAATAATAATAAAAATGCCATAAATCTATCCCCTATTTTGTAGATGCTATAACTTTTGCGCAAACTAATCAATATACGCTTATTGCAAGGAACTTCTCAATAATAACTTAGAATAATAATACTTAAGTTATCTTGTAGAAATCAGTAAGAAAATCTATTATCCAGTGTACATATCTGAATTATATGGTTATAACAATTAATAGAGCTTTTGTAATTGGAAAAATAAATAAATAAGTAAGTAGATAAATATATATATAAAAAAAAAATACAATATGCCACAATAGTTAGACATAAAATGCAACTAAATTTGATAAATTGGGTATTAATGAGATGACCTAGAGAGACACCCAAACAACCAGAGCCAAGGTCCGGCTATTTGGCCCGGCATATCCCAGGTGTATGGGTGTCCCTCCAAAGCATCCCCATCAAAGGTATAGTTAGTTTGTATCCGAAAAAGACATAGTTTGCCTAACCAAATAATAATTTAATAGAAATAAATAAAGACATATTTTTTTATTATACAATACTAAAAATAAAATGTAATAAGTGGGAATATGTGGTGGGATCTGAAATGGTTATGGAGGGAATTTGGGGTCTCCAGAGAGAAGCGAGTGTTAAATATTTATGGGAACATGTAATAATATAGACCGTGAAGGTGGTAGATCTCATTAGGGTAAAAGAAGTGAATAGTTCAAATCCGGTGGTAGTATGTGTGTTATCCATGGAAGCCAAAGAGATTCAAATTTGTCCAGTTTATCAAGTATGATTGCCTCCATTTTAGCATGGATCATAGCTTGAGTTACACGTTGTTTTACAGATATGTCACAAAGCTTATTGGTTTTCCAGGCTTTTGCTATCGATTGTTTTGCAGCTGTTGTGACATATAGTAAAAGTTTAAATTGGCGTTGAGTTATGTTTCGTGGCTTATTATTTAGGAGGGCTACCAATGGATCCAGTTGTAATGTGGTTTCAAACATTGTAGAGAGAATTTAAAATATTTTTGACCAATATGTTTGGACTATTGGACAAGTCCACCAAATATGCAGATGTGTACCAATGTCGCTGCATCCGCGAAAACAGTGAGGGGGGTATTGGGGAAGGTATTTTGATATACGTGCTGGCACTAAATACCACCTGGTAAGAACTTTATAATTTGTTTCTAGGGCAACTATGTTGGGTGTGGCTGATTTTGTAGATTGCCAGATTTGTGACCAATCCAGTGAGTCTGGAGGAAGGTTTAAATCAGCTTCCCATTTGGTAGTATAAGACGGGGGAGAGGAATTTGTTTGTGAAAGTAGTTGAGCATATATATGTCAGAGATAAGTCCTTGTCTGTGTGGATCTGACATACATGATCGTTCAAATGAAGTATATTCTGGAGTTGTCAAGTTTGTGGGGATGTTTTGGGATAAAAAGTTTTTAATTTGTAAGAATCTAAATGTTTCATTACTGGGTATGTTGTGTGTCTTGCTAATTGTAGGAAATTAAATAAGTTTATCAGAGTCGTAGAAGTGATGAACTCGTGTAAGACCCACATTTATCCAAGCTTTAAAGGAGGAAGGTAAAGTCCAAGCTGGGTAGAAGGAGGGGTTGTTTAGAAAGGAGAGGAGAGGGTTTAGTGGAGATTGGAGACCAAAACGGAATTTAAGTCTATCCCATATTGAGAGGCTATATTTTGTGACTAGATTTGTTATTGAACGTCGTTGGGGTGGTGAAAGCCATAACAGATTTGATATAGAAAGTGGATCACATTCCACCGATTCTATAGTTACCCAAAGAGGGATTTCTTTAGTGGGATGGTATTTAACAATTTGTGCTAATTGAGAAGCATAATAGTATTTTGAGAGATTTGGAACACCCAAACCTCCACAGGTTCGGGCTATATGTAGGGTATTTTGTGGTAATCGTGGTTTAAGTTTGCCCCAAATAAATTGGGCTGATTTGCATTGTAGTATTCATAAAAAATAAGCCGGTACATTTATAGGAAGTACACGGAACAGGTATAGGATTTTAGGCAATATGGACATTTTTACTACTGTGATTCTACCCATCCATGCTAACGGTAAAGAAGACCATTTTCTCAGTAAGGTTGATAATTGAGTTAGCATGGGAGGATAACTTGCAGAGTATAGGTCAGCTGGATTAGCCATTAGTGAGATCCCTAAATATGGTAAATGTGTTGTTGACCATGTAAATGGAAGGGAGTCTTGTAACTGTTTCTGTAAATCAGGTGATAACGATATATTTAGGGCTTTTGATTTTTGCTGATTTATCTTAAGACCAGATATTTTGTAAGAATTTCAATGAGGTTTGGAGCTGATAGTAGGGGCGAAGTAAGAAATACTAAGACGTCATCGGCAAATAAACATAACTTATGTTGGTGACCACCTAATTCAAGTCCTTTTATATTTATATTGGATCTAATAAGTTGAGCTAGGGGCTCAATAGCCAAGGAGAATAGAAGAGGGGATAATGGACATCCCTGCCTGGTTCCTCTTTCAATATTAAAGGGGTCTGAGCAGTAACCTGAATAGGTTATATACGCTTTTGGATTATGATAAAGAGAGGAAATCCATCCCTGGAACCGCTCACCAAATCCGCATTTATGAAGAATGGCTTTAAGATAAGACCATGACAGAGTGTCAAATGCCTTTTGTATATCGATAGAGAGGAAACAGGCAGGGATTTTGCGAGACCTGGCTATATGAGCCAGTAGGGTAGCACGCCGTATGTTATCACCTGCTTGTCCGAAAGGTATGAAACCCGTTTGGTCTTTATGAATTAATGTGCCAATAATTGGATTACCGTATATACTCGAGTATAAGTCGAATTTTTCAGCACATTTTTTTGTGCTGAAAGTGCCCCCCTCCACTTATACTGGAGTCAAGCACTTTTCTGCAGCAAAAAATGTCATTTTCTGAACCGACTTTGGGGCCCCGTATCTCAGGGCCACTTGATGCTAGGAACCCTAGATTTGGTGTGCAAAGCTGAAGGTCCTAGCCCTAAGTGGACCCGAGATACGGGGCCCCAAAATCGGTTCGGAAAATGTCATTCTCTGCTGCAGAAAAGTGCTTGACATTTTCTGAACTGATTTTGGGGCCCCATTTCTCAGGGCCACTTGATGCTAGGAACCCTATATTTGGTGTGCAAACCCACTGGAACTTGTACCATAACATATCCAAAGCTGGGGTTCCTAGCACTAAGTGGCCCCGAGATACGGGGCCCCAAAATCGGTTCGGAAAATGTCATTCTCTGCTGCAGAAAAGTGCTTGACATTTTCTGAACTGATATTTGGGGCCCTGTATCTCGGGGCCACTTGGTGCTAGAAACCCCAGCTTTGGAAATTGTATGCTGCTAGTTCCACTGGGTTTGCACACCAAATTTGGGGTTCTTAGCACTAAGTGGCCCCGAGATACGGGGCCCCAAATTCAGTCAACTGTGTCCATCTGCAGCAATGTCATTTCGGGACCCTTTGGGTTCAGAGACCCCAAATTTTGGCTGCAGCTAGGGGGCATCTAGGAACCCTTAACTACCGAGTTTGAAGTTCAGGGGACCTTTGGCTGCAAATGGGCACAGTGAGGCATGCAAATAGGCATTGTTGACCCTCTTTTCCACTTACAGTAGCTGTGCATTTCTCACCTTCGTCTTATACTCGGGTCAATAAGTTTTTCCCATTTTTTTTTGTGGTAAATTAGGGCCTCGACTTATACTCGGAACGACTTATACTCGAGTATATACGGTAAGTCTATTAGATAGAATCTTTGCTAATATTTTTATGTCTATATTAAGGATTGAGATTGGTCTGTAATTGGACCATGACGTGCCATCTGCATGCGGTTTTGGAATCATGGATATTGAAGCTAGTAGGGATTCCGCGTTAAAGGCACAGCCTTCTAATAGAGAATTAAATGTGTTTGTCATAAGTGGGGCTAGTAGTGTAGTAAAGTGTTTATAAAATGTGGCTGAGTATCCATCAGGGCCTGGGCGTTTATGCAATTTTAGGGATTTTATTGCTGATATGACTTCCATATTAGTGATCTGCTTATCTAAAGTTTCTTGTTGGGTAACAGAAAGGGTTGGGAGAAGAATAGAAGATAACAGTGCGTCTAATTTTGTTGAGTCGAATGTTTGTGTATTTTGGTATAAATCTTTGAGTTTCCTACGGAACTCATTGATAATTTTCTGTGGATTACTAGAAAAATTGTTTTTGGTGATTTGTAGCCGAATTGGTTTTGGAATGTGGTCTGCTCTGCGTAGAGTTAATGCCAAGAATGTGGTTGGCTTATTAGCTTTCATATATATTGTATGTTTAGTTTTGCGAAGAATCTGTATAGCTGAGTCTGTTAAAAAAAGATCAAGCTCCAACTTTGCTTTATCATAGTCTAGCTTTGTAGTTTGAGAGGGCAAATTTTGAAAAATTTCAGAGGCTTTATAATAAGCTTCCTCTAATTTGTTTTGCATTTGCTGTTTCAATTTACGTCGGCAAGACGACTGGCTGATACAGACACCTCTAATGGACGGTTTAAGAGCTTCCTATAGATTCAGTGGATTAGTATCTGTTGGTAAATTATTAGCGATGTAATCATGTATGGCTGTTTCTATTTTTAGATGGTATGTTGGGTCAACTAATAAATTATCATTTATAGTCCAGGATCTATGGCTAGGCCTCGGGATCAAGGATGAGAAGGACGTCATGACCGCATTGTGGTCTGACCATGCGCATGGGATGATTAAGGAATTATGTATTTGTGGTAACGTGCCAATGTGGACGAATTGGTGGTCTATACGAGAAAATGTTTTGTGGGGATGGGAATAGTAAGTGTATTGTTTTCTTCTAGGGATTTGTTCACGCCAAGAGTCAATAAGAGAATGTTGTTCAAGGAGTTGTCTGAAATTAAGGCGTTGAGGTTGTAGTGGTGTAGGGGATTTGTCTAAAATTGGGTATAAAACTTGATTTGAGTCTCCACACATCATGAGGGTACCTTTTTTATGAGATTCAACTACTGAGAACAAGTGTGAGAGGAACGAAAGAGGATTTCTGTTGGGAGCATAGTAAGAAACTATAGTTATTTCATTATCTAACAGGAGACCTGTAAGGATTATATAGCGACCCTCAGGATCTTTTATTTCTCTATGTAAAGTGAAGGGGGTTGTGTTAGGAAATGCAATCAGCACTCCTCTTTGTTTTGTAGTGGCCGAGGCCATATAGACTTGTGGGTATTGGCGACTTATAAATTTAGGGGAAGACTGTGTAGAGAAGTGTGTTTCCTGCAGACATATTACATGTGCAGAAAGTGAAGAAAATGAATGAAAGGCTTTTGTTCGTTTTGGTGGGGAGTTGAGACCCTGGACATTAAGTGTTAGTACATTTAAAGACATTTTTAAATAAAGGTAATAGGGATTATAATAAATTCTTAATGTGATAATATCCAAGAAGGTTATACTCTGGAGGGGCGAGAAAAAAAAAAAAACACAATAAAAAAAAAAAAAGGGGGGGGGGCAAGAAAGGATGAGTAAAAAGAATAAAAGGGGATGAATAGGAGAAGTAGAATAAGTAAAATTCCTGTTTTAGAGAAGTAGATGAGAAGTTGTTTTTAAATAAAGAGGAAAATAGCTCCTATATGGAGCAAGTATCCAAGGGGTGGTGAAATATCACCAACCGGTGGGTACAAATGGTCCAAAGAGAGTCCGGTCAGTAAGTCCGGCTACTCAAGGATCTATTGAGAGGCGCAGTGGATTGTCTCCGGGACAAAGGCAGCCTCCTCAAAGGCTATACAAACAATAATAAAATAATACAAGTCACTAATAATATAATAGCTATTATTAGGATAATGTAATAGAGATATGTTTCTATAACTTTGCATTACATCATGCACTTATAAAAAAGGGCATTGCATTTACTAAACTAAACCTAAAGAATGATATTGGAGTAATAAAGTTTGGTAACAATTATTATTTTATAGACCAAAAAAGAAAAAAGTTTAACCCTGCGCTTACCCTACGGGAAAGCAGCTCACACAACAAATAAGGATTTTGTCAAGATTTCAATGCATAGACAAGTGTAGCGCTGTAGGTTTAAAAAACTTATATAGATATAAGAATAAAGAAAACGTCTATGTCGAACAGCAATTATTGCAAAATATGACAGCTTAACAAATAAACAAATAAAGTCTCTGATGTTCTTCGGATGTTTTAAGGACTAAAAAGGACTGATGTTAGTCCAAAAATATGTATAGTTCCTTATTCACCACGTGGATAACGCATGCAAAGGTGTGATGGACCCTCCACATAGAGAAAAAGTGAAGGCTTACCAGAAGGATTGAACTCATAAGAACGTACGTTCAATGAGTCAATCAAGCTTGTAACATTCAATGCATTATACCACGCCCCCAACACTAGAATCAAAATTCCTAGTCATAACTCAGAGTTTTTCCCACTTAGCAGAGGTACTAGACAAGGCTGCCCCCTTTCACCTCTATTGTTTGCACTTGCTATTGAACCGTTAGCCCAAAAAATCAGAAACAATATTAATATAAAGGGGTACACTAAGGATATTAATGAATTCAAAATTAGCTTATATGCTGATGACGCTCTTATATTCCTTACAGAACCCCACACATCAATCCCTTCTCTCCTTAAAGAACTCAACTCCTTTCATTCCCTCTCGGGTCTTAAAATCAATACAACTAAATGCTCAGCCATGCCAATCGACTACAGCCAAAATACTCAAAATCTATTGTCTAACAACTTCCCATTCATATGGAGTACCAAGTCATTTAGATACCTTGGTGTTTATATAACCCCTATACATAACTTACTATATAAATCTAACTACATCCCATTATTCTCTCAAATCACCTCCCTCCTAACGTCCTGGTCCTCTTTCCACATATCTCTTCTTGGAAGGATATGTGCCGTTAAAATGACTATCCTCCCTAAACTTCTATATTACTTTCGAGCACTTCCCATTAATGTCCCAAAATCTAAATTATTATATATTCAAAGAATTATAAACAAATTTATCTGGTCCGGAAAAAAACCTAGATGCAGTTACGCCCTTATGCACAGACCTCAAACATCAGGAGGATTTGGCCTCCCTAATATCTGGCTTTACTTTTTAGCAGCCAGACTAACCCAACTTACACAATGGTTCACTCCTTCCAGGTAACCCCTTGGAAAAAATTTGAATCCACCTCTATCCTCCCACTTCACCTACAAGGAATACTATGGTCTAACATCACATCTTACAAAAGACTCCTTAAATACAACATCATAGTCGCTCAATCTTTCCAACTATGGAATAAATACAAAGATACTTTCAAACTCTCCTCTAAAACTCCACCCTTAGCATCCTTTCTGGGAGATCCCAGATTCCCTATTGCATATAACAATAGATCCTCCTTTTCCCTATGGATCGACAAAAATTTAACCACTCTCAAATCCCTTCAATCAAAATGGGAGTTTCCCCCTTTTTTACCCTTACAATTCACCCATGGTCTACCAGCATCTGAACTTCATAACTACCATCTTATTAAATCCTTTTATAATAAATTTTTTGCTCTCACAACATCCAGTATCAACACCACATTTGAACATATCTGTATCTCCTTATCTAATGATAGAGGTCTTATTTCAAGACTCTATCATTACCTCAATAACTTTGAAGCACCAGACAAATCAACACAGATGCTAAAATGGGAATCGGACATGGCGACTCCATTCAGTACTGAGGAGTGGTCCTCCATGTCTGAAAATCTCCGAAAATGTAATAAAGCCCTCTCTTTCAGAGAAACCCCACTTAAATTATTCTCTAGATGGTATCCAACCCCCTCCAAACTTCATACATATTACCCTTCGGTCTCCCCAAATTGTTTTAGGGGATGCCCAGAACCAGGTACCCTTTTACACACTTTCTGGGAATGCAAACATATCAAACATATCTGGCTCAAAGCCACAAACTTTATTGAATCCTCTTCCCAACAAAAAATTACTCTCACCCCCCAAGTTTGTCTCTTATATGCAAAAATACCAAATATGCCCATACCATGCATGAGATTATTCCACTCATTGTACAGCTCCATCCATTGGATGATTGCATACAATTGGAAGACAAACAATCTACAATGGCAACAAGTCACCACAAGAATGGAATCAATTAAGATTTCGGAATGGATTTACCACACTCTCAATGATTCAACAAATATTCATAAAAAGAAATGGTCTTACTGGAATGTAACTTGACAGTCTTTATTGCAATATTACATGTGAAAATGTTCTACTGTATGACTATCACTTTTCATTTGTACCTGACTCTCCATCATATCTTTTTCTCACATGTCAATGTATATTAATGTTTTATACATATATACTGTAACATGAACAACCTTTATATTTTTGTAATTTGAACTTCCAAATAAAACTTATGTAAACAAAAAATATAATACAGTGGAGAATATATAGTGCAGTCAGTGTAATATATATAATACAGTTCAGGGTATATATTGCAGTGCAAAGTATATAATACAGTGTAACAGTGTATTGAAGTTGTTAAGGGAAACCCTATGACAGAATTAAGAAAATAAACGGCGTGAGGTCCCCCCAAAATCCATACCAGGCCCTTCGGGTCTGGTATATATTTTAAGGGGAACTCCATGCCAAAATTAAAAAAAATTTGGGGGCGTGACTACCGCGCAGCTGAATGGACGCTTAACTCCACAGCTCCGCTCCAGCTCCAGGAACCAAAGCTTTGGGGACAACACAGCGACCCTGCTCAACTCTAAAAACGAGCCTAAAACCTCTGCTGATACCGCAAGATGACCCGCAGGTAACTGACTTTAGCAAATATTAAACAAACCATTCAAAACCTAGCTACTTCCACTATGTTCTCATGAGATCGGACCGTAGATGAACCTCCTTCCTCCGACCCCCCTCCCTCCCCTACTCCCTTCCTCCTACCTTCCCTTTCTTTTATGTTATTATTTCTTTATACGTTAAATTTCCAGTTATATATTATATCCGTATATGGATAACATGTTATTCAGTTATATCTATAACAATGATGTTAATACACCTTACGAGACCATTGCCTTAATAATATCTTTGAGGTTAAGATTGTCTAAATAAAATAGCTATACTTTCTTGAAGCACTTGCCAACCGCCCTATAGCCAAATGACGGCTGCAGGGTGGCTGGATAACTCTGGGATCATGTTAATATGACGTGATTCCAGAAAACTGCTTCCCCGCGCCCCCTGGGGCGCGCACACGGGAACATCCGTGACCGCCGGGTCCAGAGGACCCGGCGCATCACGGATCACGGTAAACGGCCACTGATCGCGGCCGTTTACCATGTGATCGCTCCGTCAAATGACGGAGCGATCTCATGTAAACAAACCGGCGTCATGTCATGACGCCGGTTCCTCCCTCCCCTCTCTGTACCGATCGGTACAGAGGGGGAGAGATCGGATGGGAGCCGCGCTGTGGCCTGGATGTGTAGTGCCCACAGCGCAGCTCAGTGACATGTATAGTCACATCCCTCCATCCATGCTCAGCCACCCCCCCCATGCTCTGCAATGACCCTGTGCAATACTCTGCAACCCTGTGCAATACTCTGCAACCCTGTGAAATACTCTGCAACCCTGTGAAATACTCTGCAACCCTGTGCAATACTCTGCAACGCTGTGCAATACTCTGCAACCCTGTGCAATACTCTGCAAAGATCCTGTGAAACCCTGTGCAATACTCTGCAACCCTGTACAGTACTCTGCAATGATCCTGTGCAACCCTGTGCAATACTCTGCAATGATCCTGTGCAACCCTGTGCAATACTCTGCAATGATCCTGTGCAACCCTGTGCAATACTCTGCAATGATCCTGTGCAATACTCTGCAATGATCCTGTGCAACCCTGTGCAATACTCTGCAACCCTGTGAAATACTCTGCAACCCTGTGAAATACTCTGCAACCCTGTGCAATACTCTGCAACCCTGTGCAATACTCTGCAACCCTGTGAAATACTCTGCAACCCTGTGCAATACTCTACAACCCTGTGCAATACTCTGCAATGATCCTGTGCAACCCTGTGCAATACTCTGCAACCCTGTGCAATACTCTGCAATGATCCTGTGCAATACTCTGCAATGATCCTGTGCAACCCTGTGCAATACTCTGCAATGATCCTGTGCAATACTCTGCAATGATCCTGTGCAACCCTGTGCAATACTCCGCCATACCCCACCATACACCGCCATACTCCGCCATACCCCGCCATACTCCGCCATACTCCGCCATACTCCGTCATGCCCCGCCATACTCCGCCATATTCCGCCATACTCCGCCATGCTCCGCCATACTCCGCCATGCTCCGCCATGCCCCGCCATACTCCGCCATACCCCGCCATACTCCGCCATACTCCGCCATACCCCGCCATACTCCGCCATACCCCGCCATACTCCGCCATACCCCGCCATACTCCACCATACTCCGCCATGCACCGCCATGCACCGCCATACCCCGCCATACCCGGCGATACCCAGCCATACTTTGCCATGCTCAGCCATACTCGGCCATGCTCGGCTGTACTCGGCCTCTGTATGTGGCCAGGCTGTGGAAGTCTCACACATGTGGTATCGCCGTACTCAGGAGGAGCAGGAGAATCTATTTTGGGGTGTCATGTTTGGTATGTCGTCATACGACATCCTTGACTTTGTGCGGGGATATCTGAATGATGGGTGCAGCTACAGGCATCATTCAGATATCATCTTTTTCAGCCGGTGATTCCCTACACCATAAGTATGATCATAGCGGCTGTTCCACTGCTTGATCATTCTTACGGGAGGCGAGAGGGGACGCCCCCCCCCTCTCGCCGCCCTCAGGTGCTTCTACCGACTCACCGCTACGATCGAAGCCAGGATCATTTTTTTTTTTTTATTTCAGGCTTCCCAGCCTAGAGGTGAGATGTGGGGTCTTATTGACCCCATATCTCACTATAAAGAGGACCTGTCATGCCATATTCCTATTACAGGGGATGTTTACATTCCTTGTAATAGAAATAAAAGTGATCAAAAATTTATTTTTTGGAAAAAAGCCTCAAACTAAAATAAATAAAGTAAAATAAACAATAAAAAAAAAAAAAAAAAATTTCCCCGTGTCCCCGTGTGCTCGCAGTCAGAAGCGAACGCATACGTAAGTTGCGCCCACATATGAAAATGGTGTTCAAACCACACATGTGAGGTATCGCTGCGATCGGTAGAGCGAGAGCAATAATTTTGGCCCTAGACCTCCTCTGTAACTCACAACATGTAACCAGTAAAAATTTTTAAAGCGTCTCCTATGGGGATTTTTAAGTAGCGAAGTTTGGCGCCATTCCACGAGTGTGTGCAATTTTGAAGGGTGACATGTTAGGTATCTATTTACCCGGCATAACTTCATTATTCACATTATGTAAAAACATTGGGCTAACTTTACTGTTTTGTTTTTTTTGAAAGCACAAAACTGTTTTTTTTCAAACAAAACGTGTTCGAAAAATTGCTGCGCAAATACAGTGTGAGATAAAAAGTTGCAACGACCGCCATTGTATTCTCTAGGGTCTTTGCTAAAAAAATATATATAATGTTTTGGGGTTCTATGTAATTTTCTAGCAAATAAATTATGATTTTTACATGTAGGAAAGAAATGTCAGAATTGGCCTGGGCACTCCAGAACGCCTGAAGGTGCTCTGTGCATGTTGGGCCTCTGTATGTGGCCACGCTGTGTAAAAGTCTCACACATGTGGTATCGCCATACTCGGGAGTAATAGAAGAATGTATTTTGGGGTGTAATTTGTGGTATGCATATGCGGTGTGCGAGAAATAACCTGCTAATATGACAATTTTGTGAAAAAAAGAAAAAAAGAAAAAACAAATCTTGATTTTGCAAAGAATTGTGGGAAAAAATGACAACTTCAAAAAACTCATCATGCATCTTTCTAAATACCTTGGAATGTCTTCTTTCCAAAAAGGGGTCATTTGGGGGGTATTTGTAGTTTTGTGGCATGTTAGGGTCTCAAGAAATGAGATAGGCCGTCAGTACTTCAGGTGTGATCAATTTTCAGAGATTGGCACCATAGCTTGTGGACTCTATAACTTTCACAAAAACCAAATAATATACACCAATTTGGGTTATTTTTACCAAAGATATGTAGCGGTATACATTTTGGCCAAAATATATGAAGAAAAAATTACTAATTTGCAAAATTTTATAACAGAAACGAAGAAAAATGCATTTTTTTACAGAATTTTCGGTCTTTTTTCTTTTACAGCGCAAAAAATAAAGAACCCAGCGGTGATTAAATACCACCAAAAGAAAGCTCTATTTGTGTGAAAAAAAGGACAAAAAATTAATTTGGGTACAGTGTTGCATGACTGAGTAATTGTCATTCAAAGTGTGAGAGCACCGAAAGCTGAAAATTGGTCTGGTTAGGAAGGGGGTTTAAGTGCCCAGTGGTCAAGTGGTTAATGTAATACTGTACAACACAATGGTGTAACACTGTATTTTGTGTATAACATGCAAAACTTAATAAAAATCATTTGAAAAAAAAATTTAAAAAATTGGCGTGGAGTCCCCCCCAAAATCCATACCAGACCCTTATACGAGCAAGCAGCCTGGCAGGCCAGGAAAGAGAGGGGAAGAGCGAGCACCCCCCCACCCCCCTGAACCATATCAGGCCACTTGCCCTCAACATGGGGAGAGTGCTTTGGATTGCCCCCCAAAGCACCTTGTCCCCATGTTAATGGGGACAAGGGCCTCTTCCTGACAACCCTGGATGGTGGTTGTCAGGGTCTGTGGGCAGGGGGCTTATAGGAATCTGGAAGCCCCCTTTAACAAGGGGACCCCAGATCTCGCCCCCCCATGTAAATGGGTATCGGGTACATTGTACCCCTACCCATTCACCAAAAAAATCATCAAAAAGTAAAAACCACAACAGACAGTTTTTGACAATTCCTTTATTAAAAAAGAAAAAAGTGTCCCGCAATCCATCTATCTTCAATTACGGTGCCCGACGGACCTAAAAAATAGAGAAAATGTAAAAAGCTCTGCCTCGATGGGACGCCTCCCAGTGACTGCTGTCTCTTGTTTGACATCTGTTATATAGGCAAGGGAGGGGCCACCCAGTGACATAACTGAGTGACCGATTCTGACATCATGTGACATCATGTGATGTCAGAGAGGGCGGATTCATCCTGTTACATCAGTGGGTGGCCCCGCCCTTGTCTATATAACAGCTGTTAAAGCAAAAAGACAGCAATCGCCAGGAGGCCTCCCATGGAGGCAGAGTTTTTCTGTTTTTTTCTATTTTTCGGGCCCGTCGGGCAGTGTGATTGACGATGGATGTACATCATGGAACTTTTTTTTCTTTTTTAATAAAGGAATTGTCAAAAACTGTCTGTTGTGATTTTTACTTTTTGACACTTTTTTGGTGAATGGGTGGGGGTACAATGTACCTGATACCCATACACATGGGGGGCGGGATCTGGGGGCCCCCCTGTTAAAAGGGGCTTCCAGATTCCGATAAGCCCCCCGCATGCACACTCTGACAACCACAGCCCAGGGTTGTCGGGAAGAGGCTCTTGTCCCCATCAACATGGGAACAAGGTGCTTTGGGGTGGACGTGCAGAGACCCCCTGCCCCAGAGCACCCACCCCGATGTGGAGGGCATATGGCCTGGTATGGTTCAGGAGGGGGGGCACTCGCTCGTCCCCCCCATCCAGACCTTCAGGCTGCATGCTCGGATAAGGGTCTGGTAAGGATTTTGGAGGGACCCCACGCCAATTTTTTTTTACATTTTGGCATGGAGCTTCCCTTAATATCCATACTAGACCCAAAGGGCCTGGTATGGACTGAGGGGGATCCCACATTGTTTTTTTCCTTGATTTTTCACCTATATTGCTGGGAGCCAGCAATACATTACAGCCACAAGCAAGTTTGAATTACATTTTTTCCTTTAGAAATGTCATTATTGCTGCGGCATGTTCTACACATCGCACAGATGTGCCACTTTACAGGCAGACTAAGGGGACCCCCAGGCACGATATTTAACCACTTCCCGCCCGCCCTATGGCGGATTGACGTCCGGGAAGTGGTTCTGTTATCCTGACTGGGCGTCATATGACGTCCAGCAGGATAACATGCCGCAGCGCGCCCCCGGGGGCGCGCATCGCGGCGATCGGTGGATCGGTGTGTCAGTCTGACACACCGCTACACCGATCTTGGTAAAGAGCCTCCGGCGGAGGCTCTTTGCCACGTGATCAGCCATGTCCAATCATGGCTGATCACGCTGTCAATAGGAAGAGCCGTTGATCAGCTCTTCCTCACTCGCATCTGAAGGACGCGAGTAGAGGAGAGCCGATCGGCGGCTCTCCTGGCAGGGGGGGTCTGCGCTGATTGTTTATCAGCGCAGCCCCCCCGCAGATCACCACACTGGACCACCAGGGATCGCCACTAGGACCACCAGGGAAGGGGCAACATGTGGATGGCCAGGTATGTACCCCATGGCCATCCACATGTGCCCAGTGTGCCAAATCTGTGCCAATCAGTGCCCACAAATGGGCACTGATTGGCACCATTATGTTGCAGTGATGCCCAGCAATGCCACCCTTAGGGGCATCACTGCAAACAAGCAGTTTTATCAGTGCCACCCATCAGTGTCCATTTGTGCCACCTGTCAGTGCTCATCCATGCCCATCAGTGCCCATCTATCAGTGCCCATCCGTGCCCATCTGTGCCAACTATCAGTGCCACCCATAAGTAACCATCAATGCCACCTACGAGTGCCCATCAATGCCACCTATGAGTGCCCATCAGTGCCACCTATAAGTGCCCATCGGTGCCACCTTTGAGTGCCCATCAGTGCCGCATACCAGTGCCACCTATCAGTGCCCATCAGTGCCACCTATCAGTGCCCATCAGTGCCGCCTATCAGTGCCCATCATTAGTGCCCGTCAGTGCCACCTCATCAGTGCCACCTCATTGGTGCCACCTCATCGGTGCCCATCAGTGCCGCCGTATCAGTGCCCGTCAGTGCAGCCATATCAGTGCCCATCATTGAAGAAGAAAACGTACTTATTTACAAAAAGTTTTAACAGAAACAAAGAAAAACTTGTTTTTTTTCAAAATTTTCGGTCTTTTTATATTTGTTGCGCAAAAAAATAAAAATCGCAGAGGTGATCAAATACCACCAAAAGAAAGCTCTATTTGTGGAAACAAAATGACAAAAAATTTGTTTGGGTACAGTGTAGCATGACCGCGCAATTTTCATTCAAATTGCGACAGCGCTGAAAGCTGAAAATTGGGCTGGGCGGGAAGGTGTCTAAGTGCCTGGTATTGAAGTGGTTATTAAAGGAATATTTAATTTTTATTGTTTCACTTTAAGCATTGTTAAAATCACTGGTTCTGAAAAAATTATCATTTTAAAAACTTTTTTTGCATTGATACATGTCCCTGGGTCCCCATACACTTTTTATGGCAATAACTTGCATACAAGCCTTTAAAATTAGGACTTTTTGTTTTTCCTGTTCGTGTTTCATAGACTTTAATAGGGTTCGCCTGTTCGCTAGAACTGTTTGCCTGTTCAAGGTGTTCTGGTGCAATCCAAACCGGGGGGTGTTCAGTCCCTCCCTATACACAATCCTTCACTCACAGTTGATCCAGAGAAAGACAAAAACCCCAGAAAAGCATACTCCAATTCGCTATAGCTGGGGAAAAAAAACCCTTCCTGATACCCCAAGAGGCAATCGGATTTTCCCTGGATCAACTTTACCTATAAATGTTAGTATCCAGTTATATTATGTACATTTAGGAAAGAATCCAGGCCTTTTTTAAAACTATCCACTGAGCTTGCCAGAACCACCTCTGGAGGGAGTCTATTTCACATTTTCACAGCTCTTACTGTGAAGAAACCTTTCCGTATTTGGAGATTAAATCTTTTTTCCTCTAGACGTAAAGAGCGCCCCCCTTGTCCTCTGTAATGCACTTAAAGTGAATAACTCAACACCACGTTTACTATATGGACCTCTTATGTATTTGTACATGTTGATTATATCCCCCCCTTAACCACTTCAGCCCCGGAAAAATTTACCCCCTTCCTGACCAGAGCGTTTTTTGCGATTTGGCACTGCATCATTTTAACTGACAATTGTGCGGTCGTGCCGATGCTGTACCCAAACAAAATTGACGTCCTTTTTTCCCCACAAATAGAGCTTTCTTTTGATGGTATTTGATCGCCTCTGCATTTTTACTTTTTTGCGCTATAAGCAAAAAAAGAGCGTCTATTTTGAAAAAAACACAATATTTTGTACTTTTTGTTATAATAAATATCCCCATTTTTTTAAAAAAAAGCTATTTTTTTCTCAGTTTAGGCCAATATGTATTCTTCTACATATTTTTGTTAAAACAAATTGCAGTAAGCATATATTGATTGGTTTGCACAAAAGCTATAGCGTCTACAAAATAGGGGATAGATTTATAGCATTTTTATTAATTCTTTTTTACTAGTAATGGCGGCGATCTGCGATTTTTATCATGACTGCGACATTATGGCGGACACATCGGACAATTTTGACACACTTTTGGAATCATTGGCAATAATACAGTGATCAGTGAGATTAAAAATGCATTGATTACTGTAAAAATGTCACTGGCAGTGAAGGAGTTAACACTAGGGGGTGGTGAAGGGGTTAACTGTGTTCCCTGCGAGGTGATTCTAACTGAAGGGGGAGGGGACTAATTACAGGAAGTGACAGCTAATAGGAACACACAATCTGTCACTCCTGTCAGAACAGAACAGGGAAGTGTGTGTTTACACACACTGATCTCTGTTCTGTGTCTCCTGCTCACGTTCACTCGTGGCTGGTGGTCATCGCAACTTTCGGCCACGAGCATCCACACCCCCGCTGTGCAGTGCATGCACACGTGCTGCCAGCTATCTGGACCACGCGAGCCAAAGTACAGATACCTGGTTTTGCACAGGGGAGCCAACCTGACGCAGTATAACTGTGACGGCTGGTCTGGAAGCGGTTAATCTCCTCTTCTCAGAAGAGAATAAATTCAGTTCCTGTAATCTTTCCTCATAGCTGAGCTCCTCCATGCCTCTTATCAGTGTGGTTGCCCTTCTCTGCACTTTCTCCAGTTCCCCCATATCCTTTTTGAGAACTGGTGCCCAAAACTGAACTGCATATTCCAGATGAGGTCTTACTAATGATTTGTACAGGGGCAAAATGATATCTCTCTCTCTGGAGTCCACACCTCTCTTAACCGCTTGCCGACCAGCGCACGCCGATGTACAATGGCAGAATGGCACTGGTAGGCAAAAAGGCGTACAGGTACGTCCCCTTTAAGAAGCAGTGTCGCGGGCGCTTGCCCACGGAGGGGGCGTGGACGGGTGCCCACCGCAGTCTCCATGACCGTGGGTCCTGCAGACTCGATGTCCGCCGGGTGCCCGCGATCGTGTCATGGAAAGGGAGTTGCTTTTATAAACAAAGCATTTTCCCATTCTGCCTAGAGACAGGACAGAGATCACAGCTCTCTGTCATCGAGAGCAGTGATCACTGTCCTGCGTGTTAAAGCCCAGCCCCGTAACAGTTAGAATCACTCCCTAGGACACACTTAACCCCTTCACTGCCTCCTAGTAGTTAACCCCTTCACTTCCAGTGTCATTTACACAGTAACCAATGCATTTTTATAGCATCGATCGCTGTATAAATGACAATGGTCCCAAAATAGTGTCAAAAATGTCTGTCCGCCATAATGTCACTGTCCCGATAAAAATCTCAGATCGCCGCCATTACTAATAAAAAAAAATTTAAATAAAAATTCCATAAAACTATACCCTATTTTGTAGACGCTATAAATTTTGCACAAACCAATCAATATATGCTTATTGTGATTTTTTTACCAAAAATATGTAGAAGAATACATATTGGACTAAACTGAAGAAAAAAATTGTTTTATTATATATTTTTGGGGGATATTTATTATAGCAAAAAGTAAAAAATATTGTTTTTTTTTTCAAAATTGTTGCATTTTTTTGTTTATAGCGCAAAAAATAAAAACCACAAAGGCGATCAAATACCACCAAAAGAAAGCTCTATTTGTGGGAAAAAAAGGACGTCAATTTTGTTTGGGTACAACGTCGCACGACCGCGCAATTGTAAGTTAAAGCGATGCAGTTTCGAATCGCAAAAAGTGCTCTAGTCAGGAAGGGGGTAAAATCCTCCGGGGCTGAAGTGGTTAATACAAGAAAGAACTTTGCTTGCTTTGGAAACCGCAGCTTGGCATTGCATGTCATTATTGAGCTTATGATCTCCCAAAACCCCTAGATCCTTCTCCACTATGGATTCCCCCAGTTGTACTCCCCCTAGTATGTATGATGCATGCTTATTCTTAGCCGCCAAGTGCATAACTTTACATTTATCAACATTAAACCGCATTTGCACTTAGTTGCCCAATTAGACAGTGCATTGAGGTTGGCTTGCAAACTTGAGACATCCTGTAATCCACTGCATAGCTTGGTGTCATCTGCAAAGACAGAAATTGTACTTTTAATCCCAGACCCTATATCATTTACTGAAGGTTTTATTTTTAGCCTTTTAAACGTATTGTCCATAGGAATATGTTCGCATACAGTCTTTTTGAAGAATTCACATTTCTGTTCTGTGTCCATTGATGCCAATATTCCCTTCCAGTCTAAGTCCTGGAGAGCAGCCCTCATCCTTGGAAAATTTGCTCTCTTAAAGTTAGGTGTTTTTATCTTTCCCGTATGTGTTTGTTGCTTACTGCTAACATTAAATGATATCATGTTATCTGCTACCCAGATGTTCTTTTATATGAATATTGGTAATAAGCTCTGGTTTGAGATTACCAGGTCCAGCAGAGCGTTATTCCTAGTCGGGGCCTCAATAAACTGGACCATAAAATTGTCTTGTAATAGGTTTATACATTTTTGCCCTTTAACTGTCCCAGCAGTGCCATTACTTAGTCAATTTCCGGGTAGTTAACATCCCTCATTATTATTACTGTCCCAGCCCTTGCAGCCCTTTCCATCTGTGCAAGGAGCTGAGCCTCCACTTCCTCATTAACACTGGGAGGTCTATAACAAACTCCAATGATAACCTTTTTAGTATGCACACCCATGTATAGTTCCACCCAAAATGCTTCAGACTCATCACACTCTCCATCAACTATCCAGCAGCCAAGTTGCATCAGTGACCTCATCATCATCATTCCCTCCATCCCCATCATCACTGGAGCCAACTTGGCAATACACTGCGGCTGGGGGAACATGACTGACAATTTGTTATTTGCCAGTGTTCTCCCCTGTCTGTAGGCTCATGTTCCTGCCTTCCTCAACCTCAGAACCAATATCTGAATCAAGTAATGGCTGTGCATCATTAAGGAGTAAGTGGCTGACACTGTGTTTAAATAACTCAGCTGACTTCTCCATGCATGATGCTGGGGCTACAGCAGGAGTAGCTGTGGACAAGGAAGTCACTCTGGCAGTTGCGGTGGACTGGACACTAGTCTCTGCTTGGGAGATAGAGGATGAGGAGGATGAGGATAGGTTAGTAAGCCAGTCCACCACCACCTCAGCATGCTGTGGCTGAATAGCACAAACAACATCACTAAACAGAGGAAATGGTACCCTACCCGAGGACAGACCACGTCCACCTTTGCCTGTAAGTAGATATTTGCCAGCACACCATGAATCAATACAAAGTATCATCCAAACGGATAGGTTATTGCATGATCACAACACAAGGAGAGTGCAATGTTTTAGAGTCATGCAGGGCCCCTTCGTCAGGCATGTGTCATCACATGAGAGATGAGTTTTCAGGGATCGTCTGAAAGTGGATAAAGTAGGAGAAAATCAGACGGATTGGGGTAAAGAGTTAATGCCTTAATGGAAATGAATAAAACCATGGTACCCGTTGCAACAAATTATTATACAGGAAAATGCAAATATAGTAAATTTAGTGGGTGGCATCCTGTTGGATGTAAAAAAATCATTGACTTGTTGTTGAAAATGTGATTTGTGTAACAGATAATCTAAAACAGTAAGCAATAGGCAGCAAGAAAATTAGAAAGGCTGTACTGTATGAGCAACTGAAGACAGTAAACAGGACACAGATGACAACTTGATTTAAGGCATGGGAAATGTTATCATACTTCATACCAGAAAGCTGTCTTGAAGAGGAAAAAATATCAAGTACAAACAATGACATTAAAAAAATCTCAACATACACAGCAGAAACTAAAAGCAGACAGTGCCTTGAGGTTACTTGGTGACTTGTTTTCTGTGCCAGATATCTTACACAACAAGTCTGTTTCTGCATTTTCATTATTTCATATAATCTGTTGGGACGTATCAATTTATCCATAAAAGTCAAGCATAAAAAATCTGACTTTGTTTACATCTCGGAAATATAAAAAAGTACCATTGAAAAAACAGCAGGTTATGTTTTTACAAAAAAACAAGAAGCAGGTGTTATTGAATTATTTCTGATTGGGACTCTAAAAACAGAAGTCAATACTGCAGCTGCAGGAACAGATTCACAGGATGCAATTACTGTGTTTAAAATACAAAAATTGGAGAATACCCTGCTAAGTGATAAAAAAATATATATAGATAAGCATCAGCTCAAGGTGAGATACACACACAAAGTAAAACATTGGATTAGAAGAAGCTGCGCTAAATAAAAAAAAAATAGTGATAAACAATAATCAGTCCATAAAGCACAGATGAATGTGAATAATCTTGGTGATCTTAAAACAGCTTTCAACACAGACTCGTAAAGTGGGTGCTTACTGGAAGGCAAGCTATCATAAGCTTGCAGCTATCAATCCAGCCAGGGCCTTTATCCAGGAAATATTGGGATGGCAGCTCACAGACAGATACTTGATATGATAGGGCAGCAACACTCGCCAATCGACCAGGAAGACTCAATTACTCAGTAGTCATGGACAAAGACCAGGCAGTTTACTCAAAAAAGAAAGGAGATCACCATAGTGTAAATTGTATCACACAGGTTTATTAGAAAATAGAAAATTACATTTAAAAAATAAAACATCAAGGTAAAAAGCCAGCTGGCTAGCGAACACCCGTCCACTCGGGATCAAAACGTGATGATGTCAGCACGCCACTCCTCCCGACGCATGTTTAATCACAATCTGATGTTGTCCTGGGGCATAGGTGACGCACTCATCGCAATATGTAGTATACAGAAGAAAACCATGCCTCAATGTGAGTCTCAAGTGGCGGATCCTAAACCTCCATGCAGGAGACTGACAAGATGGCCGTTACACCACGATCACCAGTATTTAATATTTTTAAAAGGATGAGAACAATAAAAATAATACATTTATTTAAAATTAATCTGAACCTACTGTAATAGGGTAATAACCAAAAATAACTTTTCGACACCTCGGGAAATAGAAGGTAGCAAGTAGGGATGAGCCGCACACCCCCTGGTTCGGTTCGCACCAGATCCTGCGAACGGACCGACAATTTGCACTTACTTTAGAACCCCATTGAAGTCTATGGGACTCGAACGTTCAAAATCAAAAGTGCTAAGTTTAACCACTTCAGCCCCGGAAGGATTTACCCCCTTCCTGACCAGAGCTCTTTTTACAATTTGGCACTGTGTCACTTTAACTGCTAATTGCGCGGTCATGCAATGCTGTACCCAAACGAAATTTGCGTCCTTTTCTTCCCACAAAAAGAGCTTTCTTTTGATGGTATTTGATCACCTCTGCGGTTTTTATTTTTTGCGCTATAAATGGAAAAAGACCGAAAATTTTGAAAAAAAATGATATTTTCTATTTTTGTTATTAAAAAAATCCAATAAACTCAATTTTAGTCATACATTTAGGCCAAAATGTATTCGGCCACATGTCTTTGGTAAAAAAAATGTCAATAAGCGTATATTTATTGGTTTGCGCAAAAGTTATAGCGTCTACAAACTAGGGTACATTTTCTGGAATTTACACAGCTTTTAGTTTATGACTGCCTATGTAATTTTTTGAGGTACTACAATGGCAGGGCAGTTCAAAACCCCCCCAAATGACCCCATTTTGGAAAGTAGACACCCCAAGGAAATTGCTGAGAGGCACATTGAGCCCATTGAATATTTATTTTTTTTGTCCCAAGTGATTGAATAATGACAAAAAAAAAAATTTACAAAAAGTTATCAATAAATGATATATTGCTCACACAAGCCATGGGCATATGTGGAATTGCACCCCAAAATACATTCAACTGCTTCTCCTGAGTACGGGGATACCACATGTGTGGGACTTTTTGGGAGCCTAGCGGCGTACGGGCACCGAAAACCAATCACTGCCTTCAGGATTTCTAAGGGCGTAAATTTTTGATTTCACTCCTCACTATCTATCACAGTTTTGAAGGCCATAAAATGCCCAGATGGCACAAACCCCCCCCCCCAAATGACCCCATTTTGGAAAGTAGACACCCCAAGCTATTTGTTGAGATGCATGTTGAGTCCATGGAATATTTTATTTTTTGACACAAGTTGTGGGAATGTGACAATTTTTTTTTGCACAAAGTTGTCACTAAATGATATATGGCTCAAACATGCCATGAGCATATGTGGAATTACACCCCAAAATACATTCTGCTGCTTCTCCTGAGTACGGGGATACCACATGTTTAGGACTTTTTGGCATTTTATGGCCTAGCCACGTACGGGGCCCCGAAAACCAAGCACCGCTTTCAGGATTTCTAAGGGCGTAAATTTTTGATTTCACTCCTCAATACCTATCACAGTTTTTAAGGCCATAAAATGCCAAGATGGCACAAAAAACCCCAAATTACCCCATTTTGGAAAGTAGACACTCCAAGCTATTTGCTGAGAGGCTTGTTGAGTCCATGGAATATTTTATTTTTTGACACAAGTTGCGGGAAAGTGACAATTTTTTTTTTTTGCACAAAGTTGTCACTAAATAATATATTGCTCACACAGGCCATGGGCATATGTGGAATTGCACCCCAAAATACATTCTGCTGATTCTCCTGAGTACGGGGATACCACATGTGTGGGACTTTTTGGGAGCCTAGCCGCATACGGGGCCCCGAAAACCAAGCACCGCCTTCAGGATTTCTAAGGGCGTAAAGTTGTGATTTCACTCCTCACTACCTAACACAGTTTTGAAGGCCATAAAATGCCCAGATGGCACAAACCCCCCCCCCCCCAAATGACCCCATTTTGGAAAGTAGACACCCCAAGCTATTTGCTGAGAGGCATGTTGAGTCCATGGAATATTTTATATTTTGACACAAGTTGCGGGAAAGTGACAATTTTTTTTTCCCCAAAGTTGTCACTAAATGATACATTGCTCAAACATGCCATGGGCATATGTGGAATTACACCCCAAAATACATTCTGCTGCTTCTCCTGAGTACGGAGTAACCACATGTTTAGGACTTTTTGGGAGCCTAGCCGCGTACGGGGCCCCAAAAACCAAGCACCGCCTTCAGGATTTCTAAGGGCGTAAATTTTTAATTTCACTCCTCAATACCTATCACAGTTTATAAGGCCATAAAATGCCAAGATGGCACAAAACCCCCCAAATTACCCCATTTTGGAAAGTAGACACTCCAAGCTATTTGCTGAGAGGCTTGTTGAGTCCATGGAATATTTTATTTTTTGACACAAGTTGCGGGAAAGTGACAATTTTTTTTTTTTTGCACAAAGTTGTCACTAAATGATATATAGCTCAAACATGCCATGGGCATATGTGGAATTACACCCCAAAATACATTCTGATGCTTCTCCTGAGTACGGGGATACCACATGTGTGGCACTTTTTGGGAGCCTAGCTTCTCACGGGGCCCCGAAATCCAATCACCGCCTTCAGGATTTCTAAGGGCGTAAGTTTTTGATTTCACTCCTCACTACCTATCAGAGTTTCGAAGGCCATAAAATGCCAAGATAGCACAAAACCCCATTTTGGAAAGTAGACACCCTAAGCTATTTGCTGAGAGGCATGGTGAGTATTTTGCAGCTCTCATTTGTTTTTGAAAATGAAGAAAGACAAGAATTTTTTTTTTTCTTTTTTCAATTTTCAAAAGTTTGTGACAAAAAGTGAGGTCTGCAAAATACTCACTATACCTCTCAGCAAATAGCTTTGGGTGTCTATTTTCTAAAATGGGGTCATTTGGGGGGGGAGGGGTTTGTGCCATCTGGGCATTCCATGGCCTCCGAAACTGTGATAGGCAGTGAAGAGTGAAATCAAAAATTTACACCCTTAGAAAGCCTGAAGGCGGTGCTTGGTTTTCGGGGTCCCGTACGCAGCTAGGCTCCCAAAAAGTCTCACACATGTGGTATCCCCGTACTCAGGAGAAGCAACAGAATTTATTTTGGGGTGTAATTTCACATATTCCCATGGCATGTTTGAGCAATATATCATTTAGTGACAACTTTGTGCAAAAAAAAAAAAATTGTCTTTTTCCCGCAACTTGTGTCACAACATAAAATATTCCATGGACTCGACATGCCTCTCAGCAAATAGCTTGGGTGTCTACTTTCCAAAATGGGGTCATTTGGGGGGGTTTGAACTGTCCTGGCATTTTATGCACAACATTTAGAAGCTTATGTCACACATCCCTAGGGATGAGCCGAACACCCCCCTGTTCAGGTCGCACCAGAACATGCGAACAGGAAAAAAGTTTGTTCGAACACACGAACACCATTAAAGTCTATGGGACACGAACATGAATAATCAAAAGTGCTAATTTTAAAGGCTAATATGCAAGTTATTGTCATAAAAAGTGTTTGGGGACCTGGGTCCTGCCCCAGGGGACATGGATCAATGCAAAAAAAAAGTTTTAAAAACGGCCGTTTTTTCAGGAGCAGTGATTTTAATAATGCTTAAAGTCAAACAATAAAAGTGTAATATCCCTTTAAATTTCGTACCTGGGGGGTGTCTATAGTATGCCTGTAAAGGGGCGCATGTTTCCTGTGTTTAGAACAGTCTGACAGCAAAATGACATTTTGAAGGAAAAACCCATTTAAAACTACCCACGGCTATTGCATTACCGAAAATACACATAGAAGTTCATTGATAAAAACGGCATGGGAATTCCCCAAAGGGGAACCCCGAATCAAAATTTAAAAAAAAAATGACGTGGGAGTCCCCCTAAATTCCATACCAGGCCCTTCAGGTCTGGTATGGATATTAAGGGGAACCCCGGCCAAAATTAAAAAAAAAAATGACGTGGGGTTGCCCCTAAATTCCATACCAGACCCTTCAGGTCTGGTATGGATTTTAAGGGCAACCGCACGCCAAAAAAAAAAAAAAAACGGGGTGGGGTCCCCCCAAAAATCCATACCAGACCCTTATCCGAGCACGCAACCTGGCAGGCCGCATGAAAAGAGGGGGGGACGAGAGTGCGCCCCCCCCCCTCCTGAACCGTACCAGGCCACATGCCCTCAACATTGGGAGGGTGCTTTGGGGTACCCCCAGATCCCGCCCCCCCCTGTGTGAAATGGTAAGGGGGTACTTACCCCTACCATTTCACTAAAAAACTGTCAAAAATGTTAAAAATGACAAGAGACAGTTTTTGACAATTCCTTTATTTAAATGCTTCTTCTTTCTTCTACCTTCCTTCATCTTCTGCTTCTTCTGGTTCTTCTGGCTCTTCTGGTTCTTCCTCCGGCGTTCTCGTCCAGCATCTCCTCCGCGGCGTCTTCTATCTTCTTCTCCTCGGGCCGCTCCGCACCCATGGCATGGGGGGGAGGCTCCCGCTCTTCTCTTCTTCTTTTCTTCTCTTCTTCTCTTCTTCATTTTCTTCTCCGGGCCGCTCCGCACCCATGCTGGCATGGAGGGAGGCTCCCGCTGTGTGACGGCGCTCCTCGTCTGACAGTTCTTAAATGACAGGGGGCGGGGCCACCCGGTGACCCCGCCCCCCTCTGATGCACGGTGACTTGACGGGACTTCCCTGTGACGTCACGGGGAATGCCACAGGGAAGTCCCGTCCATACATAGCTAATAATGGTGTGTGAATAACGGTAGTTGTAAGCTCTACGCCGTTTCGGGACCTTATAGCCACTCATCAGGAGCATAACCGTATTAATCACCTATAAATAGGGGGAATTAGCAATATTTAGAGTAGTTTAAAGGACGAGTGGGCAAATCTAAAACATAAAATTCCACATTCTTCCACAAAGACCATGAACTTACAAGTGCGTCCGTGCAAAGTCGGCGCAGCCCTGAATGCAGAGCCCACCCACAATGCCAGGGTCCGAAGCTCTAAATATTGCTAATTCCCCCTATTTATAGGTGATTAATACGGTTATGCTCCTGATGAGTGGCTATAAGGTCCCGAAATGGCGTAGAGCTTACAACTACCCTTATTTACACACCATTATTAGCTAGCTATGTATGGACGTTCCATTGTTATTGCATTTTGTCTTTGCCACTTTTTTCTAGTGACACTGCGTGCCACATATTCATTGTTATGCATTTTCTATTCATATCCTCATATGTTTACATAGAAGTCCTTGTTGGAATGTATTTTAGAATTGAATACAAATTATATTTATTGAGCTATGTGCCTACAAATGTAAACTTATGAATTTATGTATTACTTTATATTAAAAAATTGAAACTTTATTCTAGTTTGACTTCTGCTCCCGTGTGCCTCACTCAAAGTCCCACATCCTTTTTCTTTTTTAGTTTTAATATTGAACCGGGATGGAGGAGGGGTATGAACGGCCCCACTATCCTCATCTAAAGTCCCAATACTGCTGATTTCTCTCCTTTTAATTAAAAAAAAAATCAAACAGTTACATCAGCATCAGGTGCTTGGTAGCTGGTGGTGATCCAAGACTGATTCATTTTTATGAAGGTCAGTCAATCGACCGAGTCGGTGGACAGGCGCACCCTGTGATCGGTTACAAAGCCTCCAGCAGCACTGAATGTGCATTCCGAAAGAACGCTGGATGCAGGACAGGCCAGTAGCTCAATTGCATACTGTGCAAGCTCTGGCCAGTGATCCATCCTCAAGACCCAGTAATCCAGAGGATTTTCGGTGGGAAAGGTGTCCAAGTCAGATCTTGCCCCTAGGTATTCCTGCACCATGTAAAAAAGACGCTGGCGATGGTTGCTGGAACCGATCATACCTTGGGGCTGCGGATTAAAAAATTGTCTGAACGCATCGGTTAGACGGCCACCTTCTCCACCGCTCCTTCTTTGACTGACCGAAACCTCAGCAACACGTTGTCCAGGAACAGGAGTTTGTAACCTCCCAGTCTCTGGGAACGCGTTGTATAGACCTTTCTGCAAGGCCTCCTGAAGATGTTTCATCCTCTGCTCCTTCTGCAACAGAAAGATAAGGTCCGCAATCTTACCCTTGTAACGTGGATCAAGGAGGGTTGCCAGCCAGTAATGATCCCTCTCCTTGATACCATGAATACGAGGATCCTTCCACAGGCTTTGCAGGATCAGGGAGGCCATGCAGTGTAGGTTTGCTGAGACATTCGGTCCGGAGTCCTCTGGGTCACTAAGGGCGACATGATCTGCAGCCACCTCCTCCCAGCCACGTACAAGTCTATGGGTTTCTTGGGACTGTTAATGATCCCTTGAAGACTGCTGCTGATGCTGAGTGCCAGGCTCCACCTCCATGCTGACACAATCCTCCTCTTCCTCCTCGTCCTCTTCCTGTGTGATCGGCGGGCACGCAGGAACACTGTCTGGATAAAGGGGGCCTTGAGAGGTAAGGAAGTCCTCCTCTTCCTGCCTCTGTTCTGCCTCAAGTGCCCTGTCCATTATTCCATGCAGCGTGTGCTCCAAAAGGTGGACAAGAGGGACAGTGTCACTGATGCATGCACTGTCACTGCTCACCATCCTTGTGGCCTCCTCAAATGGTGACAGGACAGTGCATGCATCCCTGATCATAGCCCACTGGCGTGGGGGAAAAAAAACAAGCTCCCCTGACCCTGTCCTGGTGCCATATTCGCACAGGTACTCATTGATGGCCCTCTGCTGCATGTGCAGCCGCTGCAGCATGACCAATGTTGAGTTCCACCTGGTGGGCATGTCACAGATTAGGCGGTTCCTGGGCAGGTTAAATTGCTTTTGGAGGTCAGCCAGCCGAGCACTGACATTATATGACCAGTGGAAATGCACACAGACTTTCCTGGCCTGCCCCAGGACATACCTGCCCAAGAACTGCTGCACCACCAAGTTAAGGACGTGAGCCAAACAGGGCACATGGGTCAGTTGTCCCTGTCGGAGGGCGGAGAGGAGTTTGGTGCTATTGTCTCAAACCACAATTTCTGGCTGAAGCTGGCGTGGCGTCAACCACCTCTGAGCCTGCCCCTGCAGAGCTGACAGAATCTCTGCCCCAATGTGGCTCCTGTCCCCCAAGCACACCAGCTCAAACACTGCATGGCATCTTTTGGCCTGCGTACTTGCGTAACCCCTTGAACGCTTTCGAAGCACCGCTGGTTCCGAGGATAAAGCACAGGGAGAGGCCATGGAGGAAGAAGAAGAGGAGGGGGTGGAGGAGAGAGGTGTCTCAGAATCACCACTAGTAGCATTTTGGAGGCGTGATGGTGGAACAACCTCCAACACTACTGCACCTTGTCCTGCATCCTACCCAGCTGCCAGAGGAGTCACCCAATGCGCCATGAAAGATAGGTAATGTCCCTGTCCATTCCTGCTGGACCATGAGTCAGCGGTAATATGCACCTTACCACTGACCGCCCTGTCCAGCGAGGCCAAGACATTGCCTTCCACATGCCGGTAGAGAGCCGGAATCGCCTTCCGTGAGAAAAAGTGGCGTTTGGGAACCTGCCACTGAGGAACCACACATTCCACAAACTCATGGAAGGGGGCAGAGTCTACTGACTGAAAAAGCTAGCAATTTAGTCAAGCTAGCATTCAACCACTGGGCATGTGGATGGCTGGGAGTGAACTTATTTCGGCGGTGCAGCAGCTGGGGCAGGGAAATTTGCCTGGTACAATCTGACGTTGGTACAAGTACTTGATTGTGACACACCTAATTCTACACCTTCATTCCTCTCAGTGCAGGTCTCAGAGAGGACTGAAGGTATAGTGGGGTTGGAGATCCCAGCTGATTAGGAGCAAGGAGAGGTCCTCTTTGTTCTTTGGTGTGGGTCTTTTAGGTACGCTTGCCAACGAACTGCATGGCAGGTCAACATATGCCTGGTCAAGCATGTGGTGCCCAAGCGGGTGATGCTTTGGCCACACCTGATACGCTTGAGACATATGTTGCAAATAGCAGCAGTGTTATCTGATGCACTTGTCCCAAAAAAGGCCCACACCAAAGAACTTTTGCAATAACGCACAGAGACAGCAGCGCCCTGCACATGCGGAGCTCTGCGGTGTGATGCAGTCAGTGTGCTGCCCTTGAGCTTGCCCTTGGAGGGCATCCTGCCTCGTTGGTGATTTGCCTCCTCCTCTCTCCTATCAGGCACCCACGTGGAGTCAGTGACCTCATCATCCCCTCCCTCCTCATCACTGGAGCAAAGCTGGCAGTATGCTGCAGCTGGGGGAACATGACTGCCAGATTGCTGTCCTTCTTGGGCACCCCCTCTGTCTGGGCTCACATTACTGCCTTCCTCTAGCTGTGTACCATAATCGGAGCCTTCAAAACGCTGGGCATCCTCCTGGAGCATGTACCCAACACTGTGGTCAAACAGTTCGGGGACTCCTCAGGAGCACATGGTGGGGCTAGGAAAGGAGTGACTGATGCCATCGAGCCGAGGGAAGAGGGCGCGTTGGAAGCTGCTTTGCCAGACAACATACCCTGAGCCTGGGTGAGAGGGGATGAGGAGGATGAGGACGGCTTGGTCATCCACTCTACCAAGTCTTACGCATTTTGCGGCTCAACCTGGCCAGCTGCTGAAAAAAAGGACAAGCGTGTCCCCCGGCCACCTGCTGATGAGGATGCACCGTGTCCACAACCAGCACTGTTGCCTCTAGACACAGTGCCTGCTTGCCCTCTCTTATTGGCTTGTGACTGTCTGCCTCTCCTTGTTGGCCTTCCAGACATACTAATGGCCTGCACTGCAGAGAGATGTAGCTGAACAAAACTGGGATGTATATATATATATATATATATATATATATATATACTGATTATACAGCAGCTAGCAGAATTCCTGCCTATGGTATTAATACGATCAGAAGAAGCACACCAGCACTTGTCTTCAGGTAGCTATAGGTGCAACTGTGCAGGGTACACAGTACACTAACTATAAATACTTCAAGCTGCCTGCCTGTGGTATTCATAGGATCAGAAGAAGAACACCAGCACTTGTATTCAGGTAGCTATACTGTAGGTACATCTGTGCAGGGTACACAGTACACTAACTGTAAATACTTCAAGAGTCTGCCTGTGCTATTAATAGGATCAGAAGAAGAACACAAGCACTTGTCTTCAGGTAGCTATACTGTAGGTGCACAGGGTACACAGTACACTAACTGTAAATACTGTAAAAACACCTGCCTGCCTGTCAGTATATTAGAAAGAGAATAACAGGAACTGATCTAGCTAAACTGAATACAGTGTACAGTGGGGCAAAAAAGTATTTAGCCAGCCACCAATTGTGCAAGTTCTCCCACTTAAAAAGATGAGAGAGGCCTGTAATTTTCATCATAGGTATACCTCAACTATGAGAGACAAAATGTGGAAACAGATCCATACAATCACATTGTCTGATTTTTGAAAGAATTTATTTGCAAATTATGGTGGAAAATAATTATTTGGTCAATATCAAAAGTTCATCTCAATACTTTGTTATATATCCTTTGTTGGCAATGACAGAGGTCAAACGTTTTCTGTAAGTCTTCACAAGGTTGTCACACACTGTTGCTGGTATGGTGGCCCATTCCTCCATGCAGATCTCCTCTAGAGCAGTGATGTTTTGGGGCTGTCTCTGGGCAACACAGACTTTCAACTCCCTCCAAAGGTTTTCTATGGGATTGAGATCCGGAGACTGACTAGGCCACTCCAGGACCTTGAAATGCTTCTTACGAAGCCACTCCTTTGTTGCCCGGGCGGTGTGTTTGGGATCATTGTCATGCTGAAAGACCCAGCCACGTTTCATCTGCAATGCCCTTGCTGATGGGAGGAGGTTTGCACCCAAAATCTCACAATACATGGCCCCATTCATTCCTTTATGTACATGGATCAGTCGTCATGTTCCCTTTGCAGAGAAGCAGCCCCAAAGCATGATGTTGCCACCCCCATGCTTCACAGTAGGTATTGTGTTCTTTGGTTGCAACTCAGCATTCTCTCTCCTCCAAACACGACTAGTTGTGTTTCTACCAAACAGTTCTACTTTGGTTTCATCTGACCATATGACATTCTCCCAATCCTCTGCTGGATCATCCAAATGCTCTCTAGCAAACCTCAGATGGGCCCGGACATGTACTGGCTTAAGCAGGGGGACATTTCTGGAACTGCAGGATCTGAGTCCCTGGAGGCGTAGTGTGTTACTGATGGTAGCCTTTGTTACGTTGGTCCCAGCTCTCTGCAGGTCATTCACTAGGTCCCCCGTGTGGTTCTGGGATTTTTGCTCACCGTTCTTGTGATCATTTTGACCCTACAGGGTGAGATCTTGTGTGGAGCCCCAGATCGAGGGAGATTATCAGTGGTCTTATATGTCTTCCATTTTCTAATTATTGCTCCCACAGTTGATTTCTTCACACCGAGCTGCTTGCCTATTGCAGATTCAGTCTTCCCAGCCTGGTGCAGGTCTACCATTTTGTTTCTGGTGTCCTTCGAGAGCTCTTTGGTCTTGGAGTGTGACTGTTTGAGGTTGTGGACAGGTGTCTTTTATACTGATAACAGGTGCCATTAATACAGGTAATGAGTGGAGGACAGAGGAGCCTCTTAAAGAAGAAGATAGAGGTCTATGAGAGCCAGAAATCTTGCTTGTTTGTAGGTGACTAAATACTTATTTTCCACCATAATTTGCAAATAAATTCTTTCAAAAATCAGACAATGTGATTGTCTGGATTTGTTTCCACATTTTGTCTCTCATAGTTGAGGTATACCTATGATGACAATTACAGGTCTCTCTCATCTTTTTAAGTGGAAGAACTTGCACAATTGGTGGCTGACTAAATACTTTTTTGCCCCACTGTATATATATATATATATATATATATATATATAAAACACCTGGGATGCAAATATATATACACAATACACTGTAAGTGCAGCTAACTGACTCGACCTGCCTACTCTATCTAACTTAAATCCAATGACACTGTCATTCGACGAACGGTCGAACAGGCGATGTTCGAGTCGAACATGGGTTCGCCTCGAACTCGAAGCTCATCCCTAGTAGCAAGTAGTCCTATCTAAACCTCCTTTATTTCTTAGTTGATACCATAACTGAGTTTCTATTTTCAAAGCCACAAACGGTCAACGGGCATACCATCTGAGCTAATCAATCTATCAATACCTAGTGGTAAACACAAATGGTCAAAAAAGTTAAACACCCACATATCTTTGATGGAAGACTCCAACTCCTGGATTTGGGCAAAACTATTAACCTGGGGACAACAGAAATCAACTTGACAGTGCCCCCTAATGGTAAAAACAGGCACTACTGTTTCGTACGTGTCTATGTACTCCTAATAGGTTATGTAACTATAGGCACTACACCCTAACCAGAACTAGAACAAGAAGCCAAAAAAAAGGCCATACCCCTCACATATCTATACATATTACATCAATGTACTTAATTTATCCAACCCTAAGCTAGTACTATATTACTCTATCATAAATCCCTAGGCATATAGGAGAGGCCCAAATACAGAGCTCAAAGGTTGAATAGTAGTTAATTTAGAAACCTAACCTAACCTAATCTAGAGTTCCTACTTAAATTATCCTCAAGAAACCCAATTTGGTCCATCCATACTTAAAGACTGGATATAATGCACTCAAGTTAAAGGTGCCCACTAGGGATGAGCCGAACACCCCCCTGTTCGGTTCGCACCAGAACATGCGAACAGGAAAAAAATTTGTTCGAACACGCGAACACCATTAAAGTCTATGGGACACGAACATGAATAATCAAAAGTGCTAATTTTAAAGGCTTATATGCAAGTTATTGTCAATAAAAGTGTTTGGGGACCTGGGTCCTGCCCCAGGGGACATGGATCAATGCAAAAAAAAGTTTTAAAAACGGCCGTTTTTTCAGGAGCAGTGATTTTAATAATGCTTAAAGTCAAACAATAAAAGTGTAATATCCCTTTAAATTTCATACCTGGGGGGTGTCTATAGTATGCCTGTAAAGGGGCGCATGTTTCCCGTGTTTAGAACAGTCTGACAGCAAAATGACATTTTGAAGGAAAAAACACATTTAAAACTACCGCGGCTATTGCATTGCCGACAATACACATAGAAGTTCATTGATAAAAACGGCATGGGAATTCCCCACAGGGGAACCCCGAACCAAAAAAAAAAAAAAAAAATGATGTGGGGGTCCCCCTAAATTCCATACAAGGCCCTTCAGGTCTGGTATGGATATTAAGGGGAACCCCAGCCAAAATTTTTTAAAAAAATTGACGTGGGGTTCCCCCTAAATTCCATACCAGACCCTTCAGGTCTGGTATGGATTTTAAGGGGAACCCCGCGCCAAAAAAAAAAAAAAAACGGCGTGGGGTCCCCCTAAAAATCCATACCAGACCCTTATCCGAGCACGCAACCTGGCAGGCCGCAGGAAAAGAGGGGGGGACGAGAGTGCGGCCCCCCCCCCTCCTGAACCGTACCAGGCCACATGCCCTCAACATTGGGAGGGTGCTTTGGGGTAGCCCCCCAAAACACCTTGTCCCCATGTTGATGAGGACAAGGGCCTCATCCTCACAACCGTGGCCGGTGGTTGTGGGGGTCTGCGGGCGGGGGGCTTATCGGAATCTGGAAGCCCCCTTTAACAAGGGGACCCCCAGATCCCGGCCCCCCCCTGTGTGAAATGGTAAGGGGGTACTTACCCCTACCATTTCACTAAAAAACTGTCAAAAATGTTAAAAATGACAAGAGACAGTTTTTGACAATTCCTTTATTTAAATGCTTCTTCTTTCTTCCTTCATCTTCTTCTTCTTCTGGTTCTTCTGGCTCTTCTGGTTCTTCCTCCGGCGTTCTCGTCCAGCATCTTCTCCGCGGCGTCTTCTATCTTCTTCTCCTCGGGCCGCTCCGCACCCATGGCATGAGGGGAGGCTCCCGCTCTTCTCTTCATCTTCTTCTCTTCTTCATCTTCTTCTTCATCTTCTTCTTCATCTCTTCTTCCTTCTTCTCTTCTTCATGTCTTCTGCGGGCCGCTCCGCAGCCATGCTGGCATGGAGGGAGGCTCCCGCTGTGTGACGGCGTCTCTTCGTCTGACGGTTCTTAAATAACGGGGGGCGGGGCCACCCGGTGACCCCGCCCCCCTCTGACGCACGGTGACATGACGGGACTTCCCTGTGGCATTCCCCGTGACGTCACAGGGAAGTCCCGTCATGTCACCGTGCGTCAGAGGGGGGCGGGGTCACCGGGTGGCCCCGCCCCCCGTTATTTAAGAACCGTCAGACGAAGAGACGCCGTCACACAGCGGGAGCCTCCCTCCATGCCAGCATGGCTGCGGAGCGGCCCGCAGAAGACATGAAGAAGAGAAGAAGGAAGAAGAGATGAAGAAGAAGATGAAGAAGAAGATGAAGAAGAGAAGAAGATGAAGAGAAGAGCGGGAGCCTCCCCTCATGCCATGGGTGCGGAGCGGCCCGAGGAGAAGAAGATAGAAGACGCCGCGGAGAAGATGCTGGACGAGAACGCCGGAGGAAGAACCAGAAGAGCCAGAAGAACCAGAAGAAGAAGAAGATGAAGGAAGAAAGAAGAAGCATTTAAATAAAGGAATTGTCAAAAACTGTCTCTTGTCATTTTTAACATTTTTGACAGTTTTTTAGTGAAATGGTAGGGGTAAGTACCCCCTTACCATTTCACACAGGGGGGGGGGGCGGGATCTGGGGGTCCCCTTGTTAAAGGGGGCTTCCAGATTCCGATAAGCCCCCCGCCCGCAGACCCCCACAACCACCGGCCACGGTTGTGAGGATGAGGCCCTTGTCCTCATCAACATGGGGACAAGGTGTTTTGGGGGGCTACCCCAAAGCACCCTCCCAATGTTGAGGGCATGTGGCCTGGTACGGTTCAGGAGGGGGGGGGCCGCACTCTCGTCCCCCCTCTTTTCCTGCGGCCTGCCAGGTTGCGTGCTCGGATAAGGGTCTGGTATGGATTTTTAGGGGGACCCCACGCCGTTTTTTTTTTTTTTTTGGCGCGGGGTTCCCCTTAAAATCCATACCAGACCTGAAGGGTCTGGTATGGAATTTAGGGGGAACCCCACGTCAATTTTTTTTTTTAATTTTGGCTGGGGTTCCCCTTAATATCCATACCAGACCTGAAGGGCCTTGTATGGAATTTAGGGGGACCCCCACATCATTTTTTTTTTTTTTTTTTGGTTCGGGGTTCCCCTGTGGGGAATTCCCATGTCGTTTTTATCAATGAACTTCTATGTGTATTGTCGGCAATGCAATAGCCGCGGGTAGTTTTAAATGAGTTTTTTCCTTCCAAATGTCATTTTGCTGTCAGACTGTTCTAAACACAGGAAACATGCGCCCCTTTACAGGCATACTATAGACACCCCCCAGGTACGAAATTTAAAGGGATATTACACTTTTATTGTTTGACTTTAAGCATTAATAAAATCACTGCTCCTGAAAAAACGTCCGTTTTTAAAACTTTTTTTTGCATTGATCCATGTCCCCTGGGGCAGGACCCGGGTCCCCAAACACTTTTTATGACAATAACTTGCATATAAGCCTTTAAAATTAGCACTTTTGATTTCTCCCATAGACTTTTAAAGGGTGTTCCGCGGCATTCGAATTTGCCGCGAACACCCCAAATTGTTCGCTGTTCGGCGAACTTGCGAACAGCCAATGTTCGAGTAGAACATGAGTTCGACTCGAACTCGAAGCTCATCCCTAGTGCCCACAAACCAAGACTTTAACCAGCATAACTATCCATGGTACAAGATATTAGACCTTGTCCAGTAAACCAGAAAGGGACCCAACAAACAAAAAGACTCCTCGCATAACCCATAGGGAGTCATGATTAAATCCCCTCTCCATAAGTACTTCCACCCAAGACTTACATCAAGTTCACATCTTAATAGTTTCATTTTCTCACAAATATGTAGATTAAGAACTATTAATAAAAGCATGCACGTCTACATCCACATTTAGCCCAGATGGGACATAACACTTAATCCTATGTATCCAAGACATATCAGATCTGGATATTTATCTCACTAGAAACTGCCTCACCAATGGGGGCGGTATTTGTCTATTCCCAAAAATATTGTTTTTGAGGGATCTTTACTATGGGCCAACAGGTAGTGTTTAGAGAAAGAATGTGTTTGAAAAACGTTTTTTATATTTGTAATATGTTCATTCAGTCTCAATTGGAGGGGGTGTTTAGTCCTACCTACATATTGTAGGTCACAAGGGCACTGGAGTAGGTAATCAAACCCCTCTGTTGAGCATGTAATAAAAGTCTTTATTTCAAATTCTATAGAAGTACTAGTTGAAGTAAACCTTTGAGTTCTCCTATGTGTGCATCCACTCAAAGGAAAAAAACTGTGAGGTTTTGAAAAAAGCCTCTTCTTATTGTTGGAGCGTTAAAGTTGTAGGTGAAGGGCCCCCCTATAGATAACCTGAGGCTCACTAGGCAAAACATTATTTAACACCTGATCATTATCCAAAATATGCCAGTGATTCTTTATCAGCTTTTTTACATTCATATGTTGCACAGAATAGGTGGTAATGAAAAGAACCACCGTAGAGGGCACTCTACCCCCCTGTGGGGGCTTTTCCCTCAGTAGGTCCTCCCTCTCCATACATGTGACCTCTTCAAGGGTATTTTTGAAGGAGTCACTGAGATAACCTTTCTCCTCAAATCTCCTGGTTAGAATCTCTGCCTGCCACAAAAATTCCTCCATATTTGTGCAATTGAATTTGAGCCACATATATTGGCTTTTGGGAACATATCTAAGCAACGGACCATAATGGCAACTATCGACAGGAATATAAGAATTCCTGTCGGTATTTTTAAAATACATGAAGGTATTAAATTGATCATCCTTAATTTTGATTTTAAGATCAGATTAGAAAGTTCATCTCAGACTGGCTAGCCTCATAATTTAAGAAGATACCCATGTGTTGTTATTTAGGTTCCCCATAAAAAGATCCAGGTCAGGTCGGTTACCGTCCCAAAGAAGGAGGACGTTGTCTATGTACCTTGCCCACAGTATCAGTTGAGGTTTCTAATGGGCAAAGAGGACATCCTCCTCCCATAGGGCCATATAAAGGTTAGCCAAGCTAGGGGCATAGTTAGCCCCCATAGCAACCCCTCTATCTTGATGGAAAAATTGGCTATCAAATCAAAATAATATTTGACCGCAAACAATCCTTAATCATGTGGTATAATGGTGACCAGCCACATCCCTTCTTTAGGGGTATAACCTGATAAAAGATTGATCACAAAACGTGAATCCTTGATGTGGGAAGGCATCATTTGAACCAAAGGCTGTAAATAAAAATGAATAAACCTGTCCACCAGGGATGTAATACAATCTATAAATCTATACCACTTACTATTGGCCATCCAGGGGGGCAGGTAGGATGTTTGTGTATCTTTGGTAGATAGTATATGATCGGTGTTCATGCTGCCTTAGGAAACAAATAATTTTTCTTTTTTGTTAAGAACTCCCTGCCCAAACCCTCTCTGCACAATTCTTTCCAGTTCGATCTGGTATTTAAGCTTAGGGTCTGAGGGTAATGGGGTGTATGTGTCCCGGTCTCCCACGATCCTGTTCATTTCAATCATGTAATTCTTTCTATATAGTGCCACAATTCCCCCTCCTTTGTCTGCTGGTCTGATTACTTATTCCTTATTGTTACATAAGGAATCCAGACCATCCACCATATTGTTATTGGTTCTAACCTTTTTGATCGGCATCTTGTCTAAGTCCCAGAGTACAACATCTCTGAATACTCTAAGTGAAGGTGCCAAAGCCTCGGGGGGGTTACACAATGAGGCATTAGAAAACCCAGAGTGGTGGAATTCAGTAGATGCCAACCTATTTTCTTAAGGGAAGAGAAGAGTCAGGTGTCATCACTTCTGGCCACGGCCGAGACCGGAAGTACTGGGATCTGTGCTGTTTATTTTATGCTGTACATGTAAGTTACTATGTTGTTTTGAATAAACCTGTTTTGAAAACTACACAATGGGGATACTCCTTTCTATTGCATGCCTCCACTCAACTTGCCGAACTTGAGGCCTTCCATTGGAGATTTGCCAGACCTGTGACGATTGGAGAAGACAGATCGATTGATGGTGTTTCATCCATTTCCTGATTGCAGGCTCAACTTGACCCTAGGGGTCTTTGCTAGAGGTGAGAGGCTGGGGGAAATGTGTGGCGCACCACGGAGTACGGTTATTAAGAGGAATCTGTCACCTATCATCGTTTGCGCTTGCACTTTTTTCATCTATTTTTTGCACAAACTGTTCTATGAAGACTCACTTTGTTCACATTGGAACTGTATTACATTAATTGGATTGACTTGTGGCTATTTTTGTAGCGTTTCTGCACTTTTTTGCACTTTATGCGATTTTTGTTATCGCATGCGACTTTTTTTTATCTCATGCGATTTTTCTCAGTTTTATTTAAAATTTGTGATTTTTTTCATCTTGATGCACTTTTAGACTATTTTTGGATTTATTCACCTTCATTTGAATTGTCTATTTATTTATTTGACGTCATATTTCATGAATTTCACTGTTATTTATCCAATGTCACTTTTTATGAATTTAATGAATGTTTAGTCACTTTATTTATGTGATTTTGCTCTTTACGCATATGCACTTTACTTGAAGAATTGGATTATATTTATTTTATCACATTTATGCACTTTGAGTTAGCGCCACATATTTCTATTTACCTTATTGTTTTTCTGTGTGGGAACACTGCCGTATGTGTGGCGGCTTCTTAGTCCTCTTTAGCTGCTTTGGCTCGCCTTGGTTTTGCGCATTCATTTTCTTCTCTGTTTCTGGAATTTATTCAGCCTATGCGGAAGTGCATATTTAAGTCCTTTATCAAGCACAAGTTTCTCTGCGTCCGTCAACACTGTAGTACTTGAATTAAATATCCCTGCCCCAACTACATCCTTTTTCTCTTTTGATTGTACCCGCCTCCCCCCACTAATTCCTCTCTTTGATTGTCTGGTTGCTTGGTACCCTGATTGGGCCTGTGAAAACCCCAATGTTGGTACTCCTGACTGACTGGACCAGAACCTGCAAAACCTGTAGCATTCTCATTCACCAAATCATGAGGTACGTTCGGAGGACCATTCATTCCCATTAAATGGGATGAAACATTTCTCTGGTCATAATCAACTGTAGGACCCTCTCTATCACATAAGGGAAAGAAAATTTTCTACATGATAATGTTATAATCAAAATCGTTCCTTCCATCTATTGGACATAGTGGGTCAAAATGACTGGGCCTGGGCCCATAATTGGGACCATACCCATATCCTTAATTATTGACCTGACCCGGACCACGATATGGTGGAGGACCCCCTCCACCACCATTGGCATTCTGTCCCTGGGCACGTCCCTGGGGAAAATGCCCTTGATTGTATCCTGAATTAGGGTGAGGAGGACCACAACCTCGACCCCCACCCAAGCCTGGTCTTTGGGGACGCTGCAGGGGGACTTGAGAATAATAAGATGGCCCACCTCTCCCTCCATCCGACATTTTATATGGGGACTGGTAGGATCCCTGCCTTCCTCTCATGGATGGTCCTTGATGGCCTTCTTGAGGGTTTCTGGGAGTGGACTGTGTACCCACGGGTCCAAAAATCCTTTCCTTTATCAGAGTGATGCCCTATCATATCAAGCATCAAGTATCTGTCTGTGAGCTGCCATCCCAATACCTCCTGGATAGGGATGATCCAAACACCCCCCCGGTTTGGTTCGCACCAGAACCTGCGAACGGACCGAAAGTTCGCACGAACGTTAGAACCCCATTGACGTCTATGGGACTCGAACGTTCGAAATCAAAAGTGCTCATTTTAAAGGCTAATTTGCATGGTATTGTCCTAAAAAGGGTTTGGGGACCCGGGTCCTACTCCAGGGGACATGTATCAATGCAAAAAAAACTTTTAAAAACGTCCGTTTTTTCAGGAGCAGTGATTTTAATGATGCTTAAAGTAAAAAAAAAAAAAGTGAAATATTCCTTTAAATATCGTACCTGGGGGGTGTCTATAGTATGCCTGTAAAGTGACGCGTGTTTACCATGTTTAGAACAGTCCCTGCACCAAATGTCATTTTTAAAGGAAAAAATCTCATTTAAAACTGCTTGCGGGTTTAATGTAATGTCGGGTCATGGCAATATGGATGAAAATCAGTGAGACAAACGGCATGGGTACCCCCCAGTCCATTACCAGGCCCTTTGGGTCTTGTATGGATATTAAGGGGAACCGCGCACCCAAATTAAAATAAGGAAAGGTGTGGGGCCACCAGGCCCTATATACTCTGAACAGCAGTATACAGGCGGTGCAAACAAGAAGACAGGGACTGTAGGTTTGTTGTTAAGTAGAATCTCTTTGTAATTTTGAACGGGTACATTTTTAACGTGTTTAGCTCCAGCCAAAAAATATTTTTTAAGCTTTTTGGAAAACATAGGGAAGGGTTATCACCCCTGTGACATTTGTTTTGCTGTCTGTCCTCCTCTTCAGAAGATTTCACCTCACTTTTTGTCCCAATGAAAAATGTTTTTTGAAAATTTGGGGTTTTTTGTGGAACAAGGATTGGAAAGCATCAGTGGAAAGGAGAAATTGTTTTCCCATATTAACTCTTACAGGAGAGAATTTCCCTTCCTAGGGGTAGATTTCATCTCACTTCCTGTTGTCTCCTTCCGTTTGCAAGTAGGAGTCATTTGTAAGTTAGATGTTTGAAAGTAGGGTCCTGCCCTATATACTCAGCAGAAATTTGGGCCTTAGGTGTTGCTGTGGCCACAACACTGTAAGCCCTCACAGGGCCCTGCTGTGAAATATTAGATCAAGAATTGTAATTACATGCCCCTGTTGAACAGGAGCTGAAAAATTAGGCCTTAGGCACTGGTGCTGGTGCCACAACACTGCAACCCCTCACAGACACTCTAGTTGGAACGCAGGAACGAGCCCTGCTGCAAAGTATTGCATCAAAAATTGTAATTACACGCCCCTGTTAAACAAGGGCTGAAAAATTGGGCCTTAGGCACTGGTGCTGGTGCCACAACACTGCAACCCCTCACAGACACTCTAGTTGGAACACAGGAACGAGCCCTGCTGCAAAGTATTGCATCAAAAATTGTAATTACACGCCCCTGTTAGACAGGGGCAGAAAAATTGGGCCTTAGGCACTGGTGCTGGTGCCACAACACTGCAACCCCTCACAGACACAATTATCAGAAATTCCCAGATCGTCTCAAGCTCCTTGTTTCGGATTCTCAGGGTCACCTGTAAATCCCCTCCTGGCTGGCTCGCCATTTGACATGGAATTTTATAGATAGGCAACTCCTATATTCATATTGATTAGTGGTTCCAAATTAATAACTACTGCAGTAGGGAACAGACACAAACGATATACTCAGCATCTTTCCAAATAACTGTTCTGCTTTATTATGACGCAATTGAATATTTTCATTACATGTATGCATTCTTTCGAGTCCTGATTAGACTGCTTATGTTATGCCCCTTGTTACGCCCCTTGTTACCATAAATGTACAATTGTAATATTAACGTGATACCTACATAATCATGTGTATAAAAATCTTCAATAGTGTGATAATTAGGGATGAGCTTCGAGTCAAACTGAATTGCGAACAATATGGGCCGTTCGTGAAAAATTTGAATGGCACGTCATGGCCCATAATGCACTGCGGCATCGCAGTGCATTGCTGGCTGATAATTGGCCAAGCATGCACTATGACCCGCATGCTTGGCCAATCACAGTGCCGTCTGTACAGAGAGCCAGCGTGGCTTTGGTCAATTATGGCTCAGGGGGTTTAGTACATGCCCCACACTATATAAGGCCACCTGCACGTCGGCCCTGTGTAGTGTGTTCCGGCGTTGAGAGAGAGATAGAGAGAGAGAGAGACAGTGTAATTTGATTTAAGTTAGATAGAGTAGGCAGGCGAGTCAGTTAGCTGCACTTACAGTGTATTGTGTATATATATGCATCCTAGGCATTGTATATATATATATATATATATATATATATATATATATATATATATATATATATATATATATATATATATATATATATATATACACTGTATTCAGTTTAGCTAGATTCGTTCCTGTTATTCTCTTCCTACTGACAGGCAGGCAGGTGTTTTTACAGTATTTACAGCTACCTGAAGAAAATTGCTGGTGTTCTTCTGATCCTATTAGTCCTATTAGCTACAGTATTTACAGTAAGTGTAGTGTGTCCTCTGCACAGTGTGCACCTAAAGCTACCTGAAGAAAATTGGTTGTGTTCTTCTGATACTATTAGTACCGCAGGCAGCTGTAGTATTTACAAGTTAGTGTAGTGCATCCTCTGCACAGAGTGCACATAAAGCTACCTGAAGAAAATTGGTGGTGTTCTTTTGATCCTATTAGTACCGCAGGCAGCTGCAGTATTTACAAGTTAGTGTAGTATGTCCTCTGCACAGTGTGCGCCTAAAGCTACCTGAAGAAAATTGGTGGTGTTCTTCTGATCCTATTAGTACCTCAGGCAGCTGCAGTATTTACAATTTAGTGTAGTGCGTCCTCTGCACAGTGTGCACCTAAAGCTACCTGAAGAAAATTGGTGGTGTTCTTCTGATCCTATTAGTACCGCAGGCAGCTGCAGTACTTACAAGTTAGTTTAGTGCTTCCTCTGCACAGTGTGCACCTAAAACTACCTGAAGAAAATTGGTGGTGTTCTTTCGATCCTATTAGTACCGCAGGAAGCTGTAGTATTTACAAGTTACTGTAGTGCGTCCTCTGCACAGTGTGCACCTAAACCTACCTGAACAAAATTGGTGGTGTTCTTCTGATCCTATTAGTACCTCAGGCAGCTGCAGTATGTAAAAGGTAGTGTAGTTCGTCCTCTGCACAGTGTGCACCAAAAGCTACCTGAACAAAATTGAAGGTGTTCTTCTGTTCCTATTAGTACTGCAGGCAGCTGCAGTATTTACAAGTTAGTGTAGTGCGTCCTCTGCACAGTATGCACCTAAAGCTCCCTGGAGAAAATTGGTGGTGTTCTTCTTATCCTATTAGTACCGCAGGCAGCTGCAGTATTTACAAGTTAGTGTAGTGCATCCTCTGCACAGTGTGCACCTAAAGCTACCTGAAGAAAATTGGTGGTGTTCTTCTGATCCTATTAGTACTGCAGGCAGCTGCAGTATTTACAAGTTAGTGTAGTGCGTCCTCTGCTGAGTGTGCACATGAAGCTACCTGAAGAAAATTGGTGGTGTTCTTCTGATCCTATTAGTACTGCAGGCATCTGCAGTATTTACAAGTTAGTGTACTGCGTTCCCTTGCATAGTGTGCACCTAAAGCTACCTGAAGAAAATTGGTGGTGCTCTTCTGATCCTATTAGTACCGCAGGCAGCTGTAGTATTTACAAGTTAGTGTAGTGCATCCTCTGCACCGTGTACACCTAAAGCTACCTGAACAAAATTGGTGGTGTTCTTCTGATCCTATTAGTACCGCAGGCAGCTTCAGTATTTACAAGTTAGTGTAGTGCATCCTCTGCACAGTGTGCAACTAAAGCTACCTGAAAAAAATTGGTGGTGTTCTTCTGATCCTATTATTACCGCAGACACCTGCAGTATTTACAAGTTAGTGTAGTGTGTCCTCTGCACAGTGTGCACCTAAAGCTACCTGAAGAAAATTGGTGGTGTTCTTCTGATCCTATTAGTACCGCAGGCAGCTGCAGTACTTACAAGTTAGTTTAGTGCTTCCTCTGCACAGTGTGCACCTAAAGCTACCTGAAGAAAATTGGTGGTGTTCTTCTGATCCTAATAGTACCGCAGGAAGCTGTAGTATTTACAAGTTACTGTAGTGCGTCCTCTGCACAGTGTGCACCTAAACCTACCTGAACAAAATTGGTGGTGTTCTTCTGATCCTATTAGTACCGCAGGCAGCTGCAGTATTTACAAGTTAGTGTAGTGCGTCCTCTGCACAGTGTGCACCTAAAGCTACCTGAACAAAATTGGTGGTGTTCTTTTGCTCCTATTAGTACCGCAGACACCTGCAGTATTTACAAGTTAGTGTAGTGTGTCCTCTGCACAGTATGCACCTAAAGCTACCTGAGTAAAATTGGTGGTTTTCTTCTGAAACTATTAGAACCGCAGGCAGCTGTAGTATTTACAAGTTAGTGTAGTGCATCCTCTGCACAGTGTGCACATAAAGCTACCTGAAGAAAATTAGTGGTGTTCTTGTGATCCTATTAGTACCGCAGGCAGCTGCAGTATTTACAAGTTAGTGTAGTGATTCCTCTGCACAGTGTGTACGTAAAGCTACCTGAAGAAAATTGGTGGTGTTCTTCTGATCCTATTAGTACCTCAGGCAGCTGCAGTATGTACAAGGTAGCGTAGTTTGTCCTCTGCACATTGTGCACCAAAAGCTACCTGAACAAAATTGGTGGTGTTCTTCTGTTCCTATTATTACTGCAGGCATCTGCAGTATTTACAAGTTAGTGTAGTGCGTCCTCTGCACAGTATGCACCTAAAGCTACCTGGAGAAAATTGGTGGTGTTCTTCTTATCCTATTAGTACCGCAGGCAGCTGCAGTATTTACAAGTTAGTGTAGTGCATCCTCTGCACAGTGTGCACCTAAAGCTACCTGAAGAAAATTGGTGGTGTTCTTCTGATCCTATTAGTACTGCAGGCAGCTGCAGTATTTACAAGTTAGTGTAGTGCGTCCTCTGCTGAGTGTGCACATAAAGCTACCTGATGAAAATTGGTGGTGTTCTTCTGATCCTATTAGTACCGCAGGCAGCTGCAATATTTACAAGTTAGTGTAGTGCGTCCTCTGCACAGTGTGCTCCTAAAGCTACCTGAAGAAAATTGAAGGTGTTCTTATGATCCTATTAGTACCGCAGGCAGCTGCAGTATTTACAAGTTAGTGTAGTGTGTCCTCTGCACAGTGTGAACCTAAAGCTACCTGAAGAAAATTGGTGGTGTTCTTCTGATCCTATTAGTACCGCAGGCAGCTGCAGTATTTACAAGTAAGTGTAGTGCATCCTCTGCACAGTGGGCACCTAAAGCTACCTGAAGAAAATTGGTGGTGTTTTTCTGATCCTATTCGTACTGCAGGCAGCTGTAGTATTTACAAGTTAGTGTAGTACGTCCTATACACAGTGTGCACCTAAAGCTACCTGAAGAAAATTGGAGGTGTTCTTCTGATCCTATTAGTACTGCAGGCAGCTGCAGTATTTACAAGTTAGTGTAGTGCGTCCTCTGCACAGTGTGCACCTAAAGCTAACCTGAACAAAATTGGTGGTGTTCTTATGCTCCTATTAGTACCGCAGACACCTGCAGTATTTACAAGTTAGTGTAGTGTGTCCTCTGCACAGTGTGCACCTAAAGCTACCTGAACAAAATTGGTGGTGTTCTTCTGATCCTATTAGTACCGCAGGCAGCTTCAGTATTTGCAAGTTAGTGTAGTGCGTCCTCTGCACAGTGTGCAACTAAAGCTACCTGAAAAAAATTGGTGGTGTTCTTCTGATCCTATTATTACCGCAGACACCTGCAGTATTTACAAGTTAGTGTAGTGTGTCCTCTGCACAGTGTGCACCTAAAGCTACCTGAAGAAAATTGGTGGTGTTCTTCTGATCCTATTAGTACCGCAGGCAGCTGCAGTACTTACAAGTTAGTTTAGTGCTTCCTCTGCACAGTGTGCACCTAAAGCTACCTGAAGAAAATTGGTGGTGTTCTTCTGATCCTAATAGTACCGCAGGAAGCTGTAGTATTTACAAGTTACTGCAGTGCGTCCTCTGCACAGTGTGCACCTAAACCTACCTGAACAAAATTGGTGGTGTTCTTCTGATCCTATTAGTACCGCAGGCAGCTGCAGTATTTACAAGTTAGTGTAGTGCATCCTCTGCACAGTGTGCACCTAAAGCTACCTGAACAAAATTGGTGGTGTTCTTTTGCTCCTATTAGTACCGCAGACACCTGCAGTATTTACAAGTTAGTGTAGTGTGTCCTCTGCACAGTGTGCACCTAAAGCTACCTGAAGAAAATTGGTTGTGTTCTTCTGATACTATTAGTACCGCAGGCAGCTGTAGTATTTACAAGTTAGTGTAGTGCATCCTCTGCACAGTGTGCACGTAAAGCTACCTGAAGAAAATTGGTGGTGTTCTTGTAAACCTATTAGTACCGCAGGCAGCTGCAGCATTTACAAGTTAGTGTAGTGCGTCCTCTGCACAGTGTGCACCTAAAGCTACCTGAAGAAAATTGGTGGTGTTCTTGTGATCCTATTAGTACCGCAGGCAGCTGCAGTATTTACAAGTTAGTGTAGTGCGTCCTCTGCACAGTGTGCACGTAAAGCTACCTAAAGAAAATTGGTGGTGTTCTTCTGATCGTAATAGTACCTCAGGCAGCTGCAGTATTTACAAGTTAGTGTAGTGTGTCCTCTGCACAGTGTGCACCTAAAGCTACCTGAAGAAAATTGGTAGTGTTCTGATCCTTTTAGTACTGCAGGCAGCTGTAGTATTTACCAGTTAGTGTAGTGCATCCTCTGCACAGTGTGCACATAAAGCTACCTGAAGAAAATTGGTGGTGTTCTTGTGATCCTATTAGTACCGCAGGCAGCTGCAGTATTTACAAGTTAGTGTAGTGCGTCCTCTGCACAGTGTGCACGTAAAGCTACCTGAAGAAAATTGGTGATGTTCTTCTGATCCTATTAGTACCTCAGGCAGCTGCAGTATCTACAAGTTAGGGTAGTTCGTCTTCAGCAAAGTGTGCACCTAAAGCTACCTGAACAAAATTGAAGGTGTTCTTCTGATCCTATTAGTACTGCAGGCAGCTGCTGTATTTACAAGTTAGTGTAGTGCGTCCTCTGCACAGTGTGCACCTAAAGCTACCTGGAGAAAATTGGTGGTGTTCTTCTGATCCTATTAGTACCTCAGTCAGCTGCAGTATTTACAAGTTAGTGTAGTGTGTCCTCTGCACAGCGTGCACCTAAAGCTACCTGAACAAAATTGGTAGTGTTCTGATCCTATTAGTACTGCAGGCAGCTGTAGTATTTACCAGTTAGTGTAGTGCATCCTCTGCACAGTGTGCACATAAAGCTACCTGAAGAAAATTGGTGGTGTTCTTGTGATCCTATTAGTACCGCAGGCAGCTGCAGTATTTACAAGTTAGTGTAGTGCGTCCTCTGCACAGTGTGCACGTAAAGCTACCTGAAGAAAATTGGTGGTGTTCTTCTGATCCTATTAGTACCTCAGGCAGCTGCAGTATCTACAAGTTAGGGTAGTTCGTCTTCAGCACAGTGTGCACCTAAAGCTACCTGAACAAAATTGAAGGTGTTCTTCTGATCCTATTAGTACCGCAGGCAGCTGCAGTATTTACAAGTTAGTGTAGTGCATCCTCTGCACAGTGTGCACCTAAAGCTACCTGAACAAAATTGGTGGTGTTCTGATCCTATTCGTACCGCAGGCAGCTGTAGTATTTACAAGTTAGTGTAGTGCTTCCTATACACAGTGTGCACCTAAAGCTACCTGAACAAAATTGGTGGTGTTCTTCTGATCCTATTAGTACCGCAGGCAGCTGCAGTATTTACAAGTTAGTGTAGTGCGTCCTCTGCACAGTGTGCACCTAAAGCTAACCTGAACAAAATTGGTGGTGTTCTTATGCTCCTATTAGTACCGCAGACACCTGCAGTATTTACAAGTTAGTGTAGTGTGTCCTCTGCACAGTGTGCACCAAAAGCTACCTGAACAAAATTGGTGGTGTTCTTCTGAACTTTTAGTAACGCAGGCAGCTGCAGTATTTTCAAGTTAGTGTAGTGCGTCCTCTGCACAGTGTGCACCTAAAGCTACCTGAACAAAATTGGTGGTGTTCTTATGCTCCTATTAGTACCGCAGACAGCTGCCTTATTTACAAATTAGTGTAGTGTGTCCTCTGCACAGTGTGCACCTAAAGCTACCTGAAGAAAATTGGTGGTGTTCTTCTGATCCTATTAGTACCACAGGCAGCTGCAGTATTTACAAGTTAGTGTAGTGCTTCCTATACACAGTGTGCACCTAAAGCTACCTGAACAAAATTGGTGGTGTTCTTCTGATCCTATTAGTACCGCAGGCAGCTGCAGTATTTACAAGTTAGTGTAGTGCGTCCTCTGCACAGTGTGCACCTAAAGCTAAACTGAACAAAATTGGTGGTGTTCTTATGCTCCTATTAGTACCGCAGACACCTGCAGTATTTACAAGTTAGTGTAGTGTGTCCTCTGCACAGTGTGCACCTAAAGCTACCTGAAGAACATGACATAGTTACATAGTTACATATACATAGTTACATAGTTAGTAAGGTTGAATAAAGACACCAGTCCATCCAGTTCAACCTGAGTGAGTGTCTACAATTATCCCTATTCTTATTTAGGTACCCATATAGCACCGTCAATTGCAGCGCTCCAATTGGTCGTGTTCTTCTGATACTATTAGTACCGCAGGCAGCTGTAGTATTTACAAGTTAGTGTAGTGCATCCTCTGCACAGTGTGCACATAAAGCTACCTGAAGAAAATTGGTGGTGTTCTTCTGATCCAATTAGTACCACAGGCAGCTGCTGTATTTACAAGTTAGTGTAGTGCGTCCTCTGCACAGTGTGCACCTAAAGCTACCTGGAGAAAATTGGTGGTGTTCTTCTGATCCTATTAGTACCGCAGTCAGCTGCAGTATTTACAAGTTAGTGTAGTGTGTCCTCTGCACAGCGTGCAACTAAAGCTACCTGAAGAAAATTGGTGGTGTTCTTCTGATCCTATTAGTACCGCAGGCAGCTGTATTATTTACAAGTTAGTGCAGTGCGTCCTCTGCACAGTGTGCACCTAAAGCTACCTGAAGAAAATTGGTGGTGTTCTTCTGAACTTTTAGTAACGCAGGCAGCAGCAGTATTTTCAAGTTAGTGTAGTGCGTCCTCTGCACAGTGTGCACCTAAAGCTACCTGAAGAAAATTGGTGGTGTTCTTCTGATCCTATTAGTACCACAGGCAGCTGCAGTATTTACAAGTTAGTGTAGTGCATCCTCTGCACAGAGTGCACCTAAAGCTACCTGAAGAAAATTGGTGGTGTTCTTCTGACCCTATAATTTTTTTCGCAAGCAGCTGCATTATTTACAAGTCAGCGTAGTGCATCCTCTGCACAGTGTGCACCTAAAGCTACCTGAAGAAAATTGGTGGTGTTCTTGTGATCCTATTAGTACCGCAGGCAGCTGCAGTATTTACAAGTAAGTGTAGTGCGTCCTCTGCACAGTGTGCACGTAAAGCTACCTGAAGAAAATTGGTGGTGTTCTTCTGATCCTATTAGTACCTCAGGCAGCTGCAGTATCTACAAGTTAGGGTAGTTCGTCTTCAGCAAAGTGTGCACCTAAAGCTACCTGAACAAAATTGAAGGTGTTCTTCTGATCCTATTAGTACTGCAGGCAGCTGCTGTATTTACAAGTTAGTGTAGTGCGTCCTCTGCACAGTGTGCACCTAAAGCTACCTGGAGAAAATTGGTGGTGTTCTTCTGATCCTATTAGTACCTCAGTCAGCTGCAGTATTTACAAGTTAGTGTAGTGTGTCCTCTGCACAGCGTGCACCTAAAGCTACCTGAACAAAATTGGTAGTGTTCTGATCCTATTAGTACTGCAGGCAGCTGTAGTATTTACCAGTTAGTGTAGTGCGTCCTCTGCACAGTGTGCACATAAAGCTACCTGAAGAAAATTGGTGGTGTTCTTGTGATCCTATTAGTACCGCAGGCAGCTGCAGTATTTACAAGTTAGTGTAGTGCGTCCTCTGCACAGTGTGCACGTAAAGCTACCTGAAGAAAATTGGTGGTGTTCTTCTGATCCTATTAGTACCTCAGGCAGCTGCAGTATCTACAAGTTAGGGTAGTTCGTCTTCAGCACAGTGTGCACCTAAAGCTACCTGAACAAAATTGAAGGTGTTCTTCTGATCCTATTAGTACCGCAGGCAGCTGCAGTATTTACAAGTTAGTGTAGTGCATCCTCTGCACAGTGTGCACCTAAAGCTACCTGAAGAAAATTGGTGGTGTTCTTCTGATCCTATTCGTACCGCAGGCAGCTGTAGTATTTACAAGTTAGTGTAGTGCTTCCTATACACAGTGTGCACCTAAAGCTACCTGAACAAAATTGGTGGTGTTCTTCTGATCCTATTAGTACCGCAGGCAGCTGCAGTATTTACAAGTTAGTGTAGTGCGTCCTCTGCACAGTGTGCACCTAAAGCTAACCTGAACAAAATTGGTGGTGTTCTTATGCTCCTATTAGTACCGCAGACACCTGCAGTATTTACAAGTTAGTGTAGTGTGTCCTCTGCACAGTGTGCACCAAAAGCTACCTGAACAAAATTGGTGGTGTTCTTCTGAACTTTTAGTAACGCAGGCAGCTGCAGTATTTTCAAGTTAGTGTAGTGCGTCCTCTGCACAGTGTGCACCTAAAGCTACCTGAACAAAATTGGTGGTGTTCTTATGCTCCTATTAGTACCGCAGACAGCTGCCTTATTTACAAATTAGTGTAGTGTGTCCTCTGCACAGTGTGCACCTAAAGCTACCTGAAGAAAATTGGTGGTGTTCTTCTGATCCTATTAGTACCACAGGCAGCTGCAGTATTTACAAGTTAGTGTAGTGCTTCCTATACACAGTGTGCACCTAAAGCTACCTGAACAAAATTGGTGGTGTTCTTCTGATCCTATTAGTACCGCAGGCAGCTGCAGTATTTACAAGTTAGTGTAGTGCGTCCTCTGCACAGTGTGCACCTAAAGCTAACCTGAACAAAATTGGTGGTGTTCTTATGCTCCTATTAGTACCGCAGACACCTGCAGTATTTACAAGTTAGTGTAGTGTGTCCTCTGCACAGTGTGCACCTAAAGCTACCTGAAGAAAATGACATAGTTACATAGTTACATATACATAGTTACATAGTTAGTAAGGTTGAATAAAGACACCAGTCCATCCAGTTCAACCTGAGTGAGTGTCTACAATTATCCCTATTCTTATTTAGGTACCCATATAGCACCGTCAATTGCAGCGCTCCAATTGGTCGTGTTCTTCTGATACTATTAGTACCGCAGGCAGCTGTAGTATTTACAAGTTAGTGTAGTGCATCCTCTGCACAGTGTGCACATAAAGCTACCTGAAGAAAATTGGTGGTGTTCTTCTGATCCAATTAGTACCACAGGCAGCTGCTGTATTTACAAGTTAGTGTAGTGCGTCCTCTGCACAGTGTGCACCTAAAGCTACCTGGAGAAAATTGGTGGTGTTCTTCTGATCCTATTAGTACCGCAGTCAGCTGCAGTATTTACAAGTTAGTGTAGTGTGTCCTCTGCACAGCGTGCACCTAAAGCTACCTGAAGAAAATTGGTGGTGTTCTTCTGATCCTATTAGTACTGCAGGCAGCTGTATTATTTACAAGTTAGTGCAGTGCGTCCTCTGCACAGTGTGCACCTAAAGCTACCTGAAGAAAATTGGTGGTGTTCTTCTGATCCTATTAGTACCACAGGCAGCTGCAGTATTTACAAGTTAGTGTAGTGCATCCTCTGCACAGAGTGCACCTAAAGCTACCTGAAGAAAATTGGTGGTGTTCTTCTGACCCTATAATTTTTTTCGCAAGCAGCTGCATTATTTACAAGTCAGCGTAGTGCATCCTCTGCACAGTGTGCACCTAAAGCTACCTGAAGAAAATTGGTGGTGTTCTTCTGATCCTATTCGTACCGCAGGCAGCTGTAGTATTTACAAGTTAGTGTAGTGCATCCTCCGCACAGTGTGCACCTAAAGCTACCTGAAGAAAATTCCTGGTGTTCTTCTGATCCTATTAGTACCGCAGGCAGCTGCAGTATTTTTAGGTTAGTGTAGTGCGTCCTCTGCACAGTGTGCATCTAAAGCTACCTGAAGAAAATTCCTGGTGTTCTTCTGATCCAATTAGTACCGCAGGCAGCTGCAGTATTTTTAGGTTAGTGTAGTGCGTCCTCTGCACAGTGTGCATCTAAAGCTACCTGAAGAAAATTGGTGGTGTTCTTATGCTCCTATTAGTACCGCAGGCAGCTGTAATATTTACAAGTTAGTGTAGTGCATCCTCTGCACAGTGTGCACCTAAAGCTACCTGAAGAAAATTGGTGGTGTTCTTCTGATCCTATTAGTACCGCAGGCAGCTGCAGTATTTACAAGTTAGTGTAGTGCATCCTCTGCACAGTGTGCACCTAAAGCTACCTGAAGAAAATTGGTGGTTTTCTTCTGATCCTATTAGTACCGCAGGCAGCTGCAGTATTTTTAGGTTAGTGTAGTGCGTCCTCTGCACAGTGTGCATCTAAAGCTACCTGAAGAAAATTGGTGGTGTTCTTGTGCTCCTATTAGTACCGCAGGCAGCTGTAATATTTACAAGTTAGTGTAGTGCATCCTCTGCACAGTGTGCACCTAAAGCTACCTGAAGAAAATTGGTGGTGTTCTTCTGATCCTATTAGTACCGCAGGCAGCTGTAGTATTTACAAGTTAGTGCAGTGCGTCCTCTGCACAGTGTGCACCTAAAGCTACCTAAAGAAAATTGGTGGTGTTCTTCTAATCCTATTAGTACCGCAGGAAGCTGTAGTATTTACAAGTTAGTGTAGTGTGTCCTCTGCACAGTGTGCACCTAAACCTACCTGAACAAAATTGGTGGTGTTCTTCTGATCCAATTAGTACTGCAGGCAGCTGCAGTATTTACAAGTTAGTGTAGTGTGTCCTCTGCACAGTGTGCACCTAAAGCTACCTGAAGAAAATTGGTGGTGTTCTTCTGATCCTATTAGTACCGCAGGCAGCTGCAGTATTTACAAGTTAGTGTAGTGCATCCTCTGCACAGAGTGCACCTAAAGCTACCTGAAGAAAATTGGTGGTGTTCTTCTGATCCTATTCGTACCGCAGGCAGCTGTAGTATTTACAAGTTAGTGTAGTGCGTCCTCTGCACAGTGTGCACCTAAAGCTACCTGAACAAAATTGGTGGTGTTCTTCTAAACCTATTAGTACCGCAGGAAGCTGTAGTATTTACAAGTTAGTGTAGTGTGTCCTCTGCACAGTGTGCACCTAAAGCTACCTGAAGAAAATTCCTGGTGTTCTTCTGATCCTATTAGTACCGCAGGCAGCTGCAGTATTTACAAGTTAGTGTAGTGCATCCTCTGCACAGTGTGCACCTAAAGCTACCTGAAGAAAATTCCTGGTGTTCTTCTGATCCTATTAGTACCGCAGGCAGCTGCAGTATTTTTAGGTTAGTGTAGTGCGTCCTCTGCACAGTGTGCATCTAAAGCTACCTGAAGAAAATTGGTGGTGTTCTTATGCTCCTATTAGTACCGCAGGCAGCTGTAATATTTACAAGTTAGTGTAGTGCATCCTCTGCACAGTGTGCACCTAAAGCTACCTGAAGAAAATTGGTGGTGTTCTTCTGATCCTATTAGTACCGCAGGTAGCTGCAGTATTTACAAGTTAGTGTAGTGCATCCTCTGCACAGTGTGCACCTAAAGCTACCTGAAGAAAATTGGTGGTGTTCTTCTGATCCTATTAGTACCGCAGGCAGCTGCAGTATTTTTAGGTTAGTGTAGTGCGTCCTCTGCACAGTGTGCATCTAAAGCTACCTGAAGAAAATTGGTGGTGTTCTTATGCTCCTATTAGTACCGCAGGCAGCTGTAATATTTACAAGTTAGTGTAGTGCATCCTCTGCACAGTGTGCACCTAAAGCTACCTGAAGAAAATTGGTGGTGTTCTTCTGATCCTATTAGTACCGCAGGCAGCTGTAGTATTTACAAGTTAGTGCAGTGCGTCCTCTGCACAGTGTGCACCTAAAGCTACCTAAAGAAAATTGGTGGTGTTCTTCTAATCCTATTAGTACCGCAGGAAGCTGTAGTATTTACAAGTTAGTGTAGTGTGTCCTCTGCACAGTGTGCACCTAAACCTACCTGAACAAAATTGGTGGTGTTCTTCTGATCCTATTAGTACCGCAGGCAGCTGCAGTATTTACAAGTTAGTGTAGTGTGTCCTCTGCACAGTGTGCACCTAAAGCTACCTGAAGAAAATTGGTGGTGTTCTTCTGATCCTATTAGTACCGCAGGCAGCTGCAGTATTTACAAGTTAGTGTAGTGCATCCTCTGCACAGAGTGCACCTAAAGCTACCTGAAGAAAATTGGTGGTGTTCTTCTGATCCTATTCGTACCGCAGGCAGCTGTAGTATTTACAAGTTAGTGTAGTGCGTCCTCTGCACAGTGTGCACCTAAAGCTACCTGAACAAAATTGGTGGTGTTCTTCTAAACCTATTAGTACCGCAGGAAGCTGTAGTATTTACAAGTTAGTGTAGTGTGTCCTCTGCACAGTGTGCACCTAAAGCTACCTGAAGAAAATTCCTGGTGTTCTTCTGATCCTATTAGTACCGCAGGCAGCTGCAGTATTTACAAGTTAGTGTAGTGCATCCTCTGCACAGTGTGCACCTAAAGCTACCTGAAGAAAATTCCTGGTGTTCTTCTGATCCTATTAGTACCGCAGGCAGCTGCAGTATTTTTAGGTTAGTGTAGTGCGTCCTCTGCACAGTGTGCATCTAAAGCTACCTGAAGAAAATTGGTGGTGTTCTTATGCTCCTATTAGTACCGCAGGCAGCTGTAATATTTACAAGTTAGTGTAGTGCATCCTCTGCACAGTGTGCACCTAAAGCTACCTGAAGAAAATTGGTGGTGTTCTTCTGATCCTATTAGTACCGCAGGCAGCTGCAGTATTTACAAGTTAGTGTAGTGCATCCTCTGCACAGTGTGCACCTAAAGCTACCTGAAGAAAATTGGTGGTGTTCTTCTGATCCTATTAGTACCGCAGGCAGCTGCAGTATTTTTAGGTTAGTGTAGTGCGTCCTCTGCACAGTGTGCATCTAAAGCTACCTGAAGAAAATTGGTGGTGTTCTTATGCTCCTATTACTACCGCAGGCAGCTGTAATATTTACAAGTTAGTGTAGTGCATCCTCTGCACAGTGTGCACCTAAAGCTACCTGAAGAAAATTGGTGGTGTTCTTCTGATCCTATTAGTACCGCAGATGGCTGCAGTATTTACAAGTTAGTGTAGTGTGTCCTCTGCACAGTGTGCACCTAAAGCTACCTAAAGAAAATTGGTGGTGTTTTTCTGATCCTATTAGTACTGCAGGAAGCTGTAGTATTTACAAGTTAGTGTAGTGTGTCCTCTGCACAGTGTGCACCTAAACCTACCTGAACAAAATTGGTGGTGTTCTTCTGATCCTATTAGTACCGCAGGCAGCTGCAGTATTTACAAGTTAGTGTAGTGCGTCCTCTGTACAGTGTGCACATAAAGCTACCTGAAGAAAATTGGTGGTGTTCTTCTGATCCTATTAGTACCGCAGGCAGCTGCAGTATTTACAAGTTAGTGTAGTGCATCCTCTGCACAGAGTGCACCTAAACCTACCTGAACAAAATTGGTGGTGTTCTTCTGATCCTATTAGTACCGCAGGCAGCTGCAGTATTACAAGTTAGTGTAATGCTTCCTCTGCACAGTGTGCACCTAAAGCTAACCTGAACAAAATTTGTGGTGTTCTTATGCTCCTATTAGTACCTCAGACACCTGCAGTATTTACCAGTTATTGTAGTGTGTCCTCTGCACAGTGTGCACCTAAAGCTACCTGAAGGAAATTGGTGGTGTTCTTCTGATCCTATTAGTACCGCAGACGGCTGCAGTATTTACAAGTTAGTGTAGTGTGTCCTCTGCACAATGTGCACCTAAAGCTACATAAAGAAAATTGGTGGTGTTTTTCTGATCCTATTAGTACTGCAGGAAGCTGTAGTATTTACAAGTTAGTGTAGTGTGTCCTCTGCACAATGTGCACCTAAAGCTACATAAAGAAAATTGGTGGTGTTTTTCTGATCCTATTAGTACTGCAGGAAGCTGTAGTATTTACAAGTTAGTGTAGTGTGTCCTCTGCACAGTGTGCACCTAAACCTACCTGAACAAAATTGGTGGTGTTCTTCTGATCCTATTAGTACCGCAGGCAGCTGCAGTATTTACAAGTTAGTGTAGTGCGTCCTCTGTACAGTGTGCACATAAAGCTACCTGAAGAAAATTGGTGGTGTTCTTGTGATCCTATTAGTACCGCAGGAAGCTGTAGTATTTACAAGTTAGTGTAGTGTGTCCTCTGCACAGTGTGCACCTAAAGCTACCTGCAGAAAATTGGTGGTGTTCTTCTGATCCTATTAGTACCGCAGGCAGCTGCAGTATTTACAAGTTAGTGTAGTGCATCCTCTGCACAGAGTGCACCTAAAGCTACCTGAAGAAAATTGGTGGTGTTCTTCTGATCCTATTCGTACCGCAGGCAGCTGTAGTATTTACAAGTTAGTGTAGTGCATCCTCTGCACAGTGTGCACCTAAAGCTACCTGAACAAAATTGGTGGTGTTCTTCTGATCCTATAAGTACTGCAGGCAGCTGCAGTATTACAAGTTAGTGTAATGCGTCCTCTGCACAGTGTGCACCTAAAGCTAACCTGAACAAAATTTGTGGTGTTCTTATGCTCCTATTAGTACCTCAGACACCTGCAGTATTTACCAGTTATTTTAGTGTGTCCTCTGCACAGTGTGCACCTAAAGCTACCTGAACAAAATTGGTGGTGTTCTTATGCTCCTATTAGTACCGCAGACAGCTGCAGTATTTACAAGTTAGTGTAGTGTGTCTTCTGCACAGTGTGCACCTAAAGCTACCTGAAGAAAATTGGTGGTGTTCTTCTGATCCTATTAGTACCACAGGCAGCTGCAGTATTTGCAAGTTAGTGTAGTGCATCCTCTGCACAGAGTGCACCTAAAGCTACCTGAGGAAAATTGGTGGTGTACTTCTGATCCTATTAGTACCGCAGGCAGCTGCAGTATTTACAAGTTAGTGTAGTGCGTCCTCTGTACAGTGTGCACATAAAGCTACCTGAAGAAAATTGGTGGTGTTCTTGTGATCCTATTAGTACCGCAGGCAGCTGCAGTATTTACAAGTTAGTGTAGTGCGTCCTCTGCACAGTGTCCACGTAAAGCTACCTGAAGAAAATTGGTGGTGTTCTTCTGATCCTATTAGTACCTCAGGCAGCTGCAGTATTTAAAAGTTAGTGTAGTTCGTCCTCTGCACAGTGTGCACCTAAAGCTACCTGAACAAAATTGAAGGTGTTCTTCTGATCCTATTAGTACCGCAGTCAGCTGCAGTATTTACAAGTTAGTGTAGTGTGTCCTCTGCACAGCCTGCACCTAAAGCTACCTGAACAAAATTGGTGTTGTTCTTCTGATCCTATTAGTACCGCAGGCAGCTGCACTATTTACAAGTTTGTTGTTTTTTTTTTTTGCCACGTCAGATAAGTACTATTCATGGGAGGATGTTGTTTCAACTTTTCAGTCAAGCTTATCCCTCAATACTTTCACATCATTGTGGCTTTTTTCTGTTTGCATAAACTCTTTGTATTCCATGTGTACTCTGTAAGAAAAATTGCCCTCTACCCTCGCTAGTTGTTCCATATCCTATTTCTATATCCCCTTCCCCCTACCCCCCTCCCTTCCCCAAACCCCCCCCACATTTGAGAGAGAGCCCCAACGCAACCTCGGTCTATTATTAATCCATTCCTACTATTCCTAGAGCCTGTCTAGGTACATAGCTTGTTTCTTTAGATTATATGGTTTGTTTAGGATGAGTTTTCTGCCTTATCCTCCCACACCTCAGCTGCCTGGTTGGAGGCCTTAAATCTAACCCAATCTCTCCATGTCTCCTCAGATTCCTCCATCTCCAATCCTTCACTATATCTTAAGTATTCCATTCAGTACATTTCGTCTATTTTGTCGAGCCACTCCCGCATTGAAGGTCTCCTACTATACCGCCAGTGTCTAGGGATGAGACTCTTGGCTGCATTGAGGAGGTGTGGTAGCAAGCTTATGGCACACCCAAGGGTCATCCGGTACTTTCTTGTTGGTTATCATGTATGTGGTCTCCCTTGCCTCCTCCCAAAATTTTCTTATTTCTGGGCACGTCCACCAAATCTACGTCGCTGTCCCTATTTCCCTGCACCCCCTCCAGCAGAACTGCGAAGTCTCGTCCTGCATTTTGTGTGCTAGGTCCGGGGTAATATACATTCTGGCCATGATTCTAAAATTCATTTCTGCAATCCTATAATTTACTGATGTACTATTTGCTCTGCTCAAGATTCTCCTTGCCTCATTGTCGTTGATCTTATTTCCTAATTCCTCCTCCCATTTCCCAAGAAATCCTGGTCGCTCAGTCTCTCCCATTTCTATCAGGGTTCTATAGATCCTTGACATTCCTCCCCCCCTACTTTTCTTTATGAGTACTTTCTCAAGGGGGTAGAGGTCTTCTATTGATCTAATTGGCTGCGGGAGGGACTCTACAAAATGTTTGAGCTGCCTATATTTCCAGCTATCCATAACAAACCAGGTGTCTCTTGCCTTGAGTTCCTGGTAGGTACACAATGTTCCCTGGCTAGTGATATCCTTAAGTTGGACCTCTTCACTCAAGATCCATCTTCCAGCCACGTCCTCCCTCCCCGGCGGGAAGTAATCTGTGCCCTTGAGTGGGACTAACGGCGAGTTATATTTCCACCTCTCTCTAGTGTAAATTTTATCCCAAGTGTTCAAGACATGTTTCGTGATATCAAATGTTTTTGTTTTTAATTTTCTAAATTGTGGTGGTATCCAAACATTTTTTCCCAGATCTACCCCGCTCCTTATATTCTCTATTTTCAACCATTGCTTATCCTTATTATTGTTAACCCATTCTGGGATACGTGATAATATTGCAGCTGTGTAGTATTTTTTAATATCTGGTGCTCCCCAACCCCCCCTCTTCTTACCGTTCACTAATTGTGCATATTTTACTCGTGACTTCTTCCCGCTCCATATGAATTTTAGAAACAGTGTGTGCATTTTATTCAAGAAACTCTGTGTAATTGCCAGTGGTAACATTTGAATTTTGTATGTGATTTTGGGGAGGATTGACATTTTAAGTAAATTTATTCTACCACCCCATGACAGTCGATTCCGCGGAAATCTATTTAACTTTGCCCCAATCTCATTAATTAGGGTCATGTAATTGGCTTGAAACATTGCCTCTTTTGTTGATGTTATTTTTACTCCCAGATAGCTCAGTTCTTTTACCCCCCATTTGAAAGGTATACTCTTTTGATAAGCCTTATCCCCTTCTTTATCTTCTACAACTTCCATTACTTCCGACTTGGTCGCGTTTACCCGAAAATTTGATAATCGCCCGTAATTTCTAAGGGTCGCTAGTAAGTTAGGGAGAGTGATCCTTGGGCAGGTGACAAACAACAGAACGTCGTCTGCGAAGGCTGCTATTTTATATTCATCTTCCCCGATTTTAATCCCGCTGATGTCCGGGCTGAGTCTGATCTTAGCCAACAGCGACTCCAGAGTCAGCACGAACAGCAGCGGGGAAAGTGGACAGCCCTGTCTGGTGCCATTTTGCAGCTCAATGGGCCCAGACAAGGTACCATTAATTTTGACTCTAGCCATGGGGTGTGTGTATAGGGCCCTGATCTTTTTAATCATTTTGTTGCCGACCCCGAACTCCTCCAGGGTATTCCACATGAACCCCCAGTCTACCCTGTCAAATGCTTTTTCAGCATCTATCGACAGGAGTAGGCCTGGGGCTCCCCTGTCCCTCATAATCTGGGTCACCATTAACGTTTTGATGCTGTTGTCTCTCCCTTCCCTCCCTGGTACAAATCCCACTTGATCAGAGTGGATCACTTCTTTTATGACCTTTTTCAATCTGTCTGCAAGGATCTTTGCGTAAATCTTTGTATCTACGTTCAGAAGGGAGATGGGTCTATAACCAGAACATATGGTGCTATCCTTTCCCTCCTTCTTTATGACGGCAATATTCGCTTCTAGTGCTTCCTTTCTCATCTCCCAACTTTCCCCGATCCCATTGATGTAGGAGCACAATATGGGTAGTAGTGGTTCTTGCAACTTTTTGTAATAAAGGGCAGTCAGCCCATCGGGTCCTGGGCTTTTCCCATTTGGAATATCCTGAATGGCCCTCTTTACTTCCTGAAGGGTCACTGGGGCGTCTAACATGTTACTGTCCTCTTCCATGATTTTTTTTAGGTTTGCCTCCTTTAAGAACGTTTTGCTGGCCTCGTGCCTATGTTTATCCTGTTCCCGAGTACTACTCACTTTTATTGCATACAGTGCCTCATAGAACGTTTGGAAAGCTTTAGCTATATCTTGCGTTTTGTGTTTGATTTCCCCCGAACTAGTCCTAATTTTTTCAATATAGTTACTTGTTTTCTTCTTTTTTAGGGCCCTTGCCAGGTGCCTACTGGGTTTGTTGCTATGCATGTATCTCTCTTTTTTGACCAGATAATAAGTTTTGCGTGTTTCCTGTTCCAGGGATGTCCTCAGCTCTTCCCACTTTTTGAGTAAGTTCATCCAAACCTCCCTCCCTCCTGATGTTTTATGTTGTTGCTCTAGTTCATAGATCTCTTTAGTCAGGGCTAGTCTTTGGTTTTTCAGTCTCTTATTTTTCCCCCCCCTATCATCATAAAGATCCCCCTTATGTAAGATTTGTGGGCTTCCCAGATTGTAGCCTCATTCACCTCTCCAGGAGTGTTGATTTTAAAAAAAACATTCTAGTTCCTCCTTTATTCTCTTTAAAGTATCGTTATCTGCTAAGAGGTCTTCATTTAATCTCCACCCTGTGCTCTGTGTGTCAATTTCTCCTACCTTTAAATATAGACTCACAGGCGCGTGATCCGAGAAGGTCATATTACCGATGGCAACCCCTTCTATTTCCTCCAGCATCCTGTGCTCTACCAGAAAAAGATCAAGTCTTGAATATATCCCATGCATGGGGGAGTAGTAAGTGTAGTCCCTTCTGTCTCCCTGTTGTATCCTCCAGACGTCTACTAGCTGGAACTGGTGTAATTTTTTTTTTTAGTTTCTCGAGCCACACTCCCCTTCTCCCCCGCACGTGGGACGTACAATCTATCTCGGGTCCAGACACAGATTGAAGTCTCCTCCCACTATTGCCCTCTCCGTCTTGAAAGTCTCAAATTTAGTCAATATGGTCATTACTGTTCTATAGGTGTTTTTATTTGGTCTGTAGATGTTCGCCAGGGAATACTTCCATCCATGAATTTTCCCTTTCAGGAAGAGATACCTGCCTTCCGGGTCAGATAATCTCTCTTCTAGTTCGAATCTCGTTCCCCTGGCGAACCCTATGGCCACTCCTCTTGCACCCCTAATTAGTGAGTCACTGTAGTACCACTCTGGGAAATCCCTGGAGTAGATGGTTTGATTTCCATTGGCACTAAGATGTGTCTCTTGCAGCATTGCCACCTCGGCCTTCAAGAACTTTAATTCCCCCAAAATATTAGCTTGTTTAACACATGCATTCAGGCCCCTTACGTTATAAGAAATAATTTTTAAATTAAATGGCATCTCTCTCTCCTATTTGATTTCAATTTTATATATGGCAGGCTCCTGATACTATTAGTTGCGTTGGGCTCTCTCATACTCCTCACCTCTCCCCCCTCCCGCCTCCCCCCCATCGACCCCTCCCCTCCCACCTTCTGAAACCCCACAATAACCGCCCTCCCTCCCCCTCCCCCTTCCCTGAATTTTTGGGGGTATAACAGGCCTTGACTCGGCCCAAAAATATAACCGTGGCCCTCCTCCAACAATCGGCACCCCGGTTGTCCCCCAAAGGTTGAGCTTGGTGCGGGGTTTGGTCGCGACCGCAGGGTTTCCACTGCACTATTTACAAGTTAGTCTAGTGCATCCTCTGCACAGTGTGCAGCTAAAGCTACCTGAAGAAAATTGGTGGTGTTCTTCTGATCCTATTAGTACCGCAGGCAGCTGTAGTATTTACAAGTTAGTGCAGTGCGTCCTCTGCACAGTGTGCACCTAAAGCTACCTGAACAAAATTGGTGGTGTTCTTCTGAACTTTTAGTGACGCAGGCAGCTGCAGTATTTTCAAGTTAGTGTAGTGCGTCCTCTGCACAGTGTGTACCTAAAGCTACCTGAAAAAATTGGTGGTGTTCTTATGCTCCTATTAGTACCGCAGACAGCTGCAGTATTTACAAGTTAGTGTAGTGTGTCCTCTGCACAGTGTGTACCTAAAGCTACCTGAAGAAAATTGGTGGTGTTCTTCTGATCCTATTAGTACCGCAGGCAGCTGCAATATTTAAAAGTTAGTATAGTGCATCCTCTGCACAGTGTGCACCTAAAGCTACCTGAAGAAAATTGGTGGTGTTCTTCTGATCCTATAATTTCTTGCAAGCAGCTGCAGTATTTACAAGTCAGCGTAGTGCATCCTCTGCACAGTGTGCACCTAAAGCTACCTGAAGAAAATTGGTGGTGTTCTTCTGATCCTATTAGTAACGCAGGCAGCTGTAGTATTTACAAGTTAGTGTAGTGCGTCGTCTGCACAGTGGGCACCTAAAGCTACATGAAGAAAATTGATGGTGTTCTTATGATCCTATTAGTACCGCAGACGGCTGCAGTATTTACAAGTTAGTGTAGTGCGTCCTCTGCACAGTGTGCACCTAAAGCTACCTGAAGAAAATTGAAGGTGTTCTTCTGATCCTATTAGTACTGCAGGCAGCTGCAGTATTTACACGTTAGTGTAGGGCGTCCTCTGCACAGTGTGCACCTAAAGCTACCTGAAGAAAATTGGTGGTGTTCTTCTGATCCTATTAGTACCTCAGGCAGCTGCAGTATTTACAAGTTAGTGTAGTGCGTCCTCTGCACAGTGTGCATCTAAAGCAACCTGAAGAAAATTGGTGGTGTTCTTCTAAACCTATTAGTACCGCAGGAAGCTGTAGTATTTACAAGTTAGTGTAGTGCAACCTCTGCACAGTGGGCACCTAAAGCTACCTGAAGAAAATTGATGGTGTTCTTATGATCCTATTAGTACCGCAGGCGGCTGCAGTATTTAGAAGTTAGTGTAGTGCGTCCTCTGCACAGTGTGCACCTAAAGCTACCGGAAGAAAATTGAATGTGTTCTTCTGATCCTATTAGTACCGCAGGCAACTGTAGTATTGACAAGTTAGTGTAGAGCGTCGTCTGCACAGTGGGCACCTAAAGCTACATGAAGAAAATTGGTGGTGTTCTTCTGATCCTATTAGTACCTCAGGCAGCTGCAGTATTTACAAGTTAGTGCAGTGCGTCCTCTGCACAGTGTGCATCTAAAGCAACCTGAAGAAAATTGGTGGTGTTCTTCTAAACCTATTAGTACTGCAGGAAGCTGTAGTATTTACAAGTTAGTGTAGTGTGTCCTCTGCACAGTGTGCACCTAAAGCTACCTGAACAAAATTGGTGGTGTTCTTCTGAACTTTTAGTAACGCAGGCAGCAGCAGTATTTTCAAGTTAGTGTAGTGCGTCCTCTGCACAGTGTGCACCTAAAGCTACCTGAAGAAAATTGGTGGTGTTCTTCTGATCCTATAATTTCTTGCAAGCAGCTGCAGTATTTACAAGTCAGCATAGTGCATCCTCTGCACAGTGTGCACCTAAAGCTACCTAAAGAGAATTGGTGGTGTTCTTCTGATCCTATTAGTACCGTAGGCAGCTGTAGTATTTACAAGTTTGTGTAGTGCGTCCTCTGCACAGTGTGCACCTAAAGCTACCTGAAGAAAATTGAAGGTGTTCTTCTGATCCTATTAGTATTGCAGGCAGCTGCAGTATTTACAAGTTAGTGTAGTGCGTCCTCTGCACAGTGTGCACCTAAAGCAACCTGAAGAAAATTGGTGGTGTTCTTCTGGTCCTATAATTTCTTGCAAGCAGCTGCAGTATTTACAAGTCAGTGTAGTGTGTCCTCTGCACAGTGTGCAACTAAAGCTACCTGAAGAAAAATGGTTGTGTTATTCTGATCCTATTAGTACCACAGGCAGCTGTAGTATTTATAAGTTAGTGTAGTGCGTCCTCTGATCAGAGTGCACCTAAAGCTACCTGAAGAAAATTGGTGGTGTTTTTCTGATCCTATTAGTACCACTGGAAGCTGCAGTATTTACAAGTTAGTGTAGTGCGTCCTCTGCACAGTGTGCACCTAAAGCTACCTGAACAAAATTGGTGGTGTTCTTCTGAACTTTTAGTAACGCAGGCAGCTGCAGTATTTATAGGTTAGTGTAGTGCGTACTCTGCACAGTGTGCACCTAAAGCTACCTGAACAAAATTGGTGGTGTTCTTATGCTCCTATTAGTACCGCAGACAGCTGCAGTATTTACAAGTTAGTGTAGTGTGTCTTCTGCACAGTGTGCACCTAAAGTTACCTGAAGAAAATTGGTGGTGTTCTTCTGATCCTATTAGAACCGCAGGCAGCTGTAGTATTTACAAGTTAGTGTAGCGCGTCCTCTGCACAGTGTGCACCTAAAGGTACCTGAAGAAAATTGATGGTGTTCTTATGGTCCTATTAGTACTGCAGTCGGCTGCAGTATTTACAAGTTAGTGTAGTGCGTCCCCTGCACAGTGTGCACCTAAAGCTACCTAAAGAAAATTGAAGGTGTTCTTCTGATCCTATTAGTACTGCAGGCATCTGCAGTATTTACAAGTTAGTATAGTGCGTCCTCTGCACAGTGTGCACCTAAAGCAACCTGAAGAAAATTGGTGGTGTTCTTCTAAGCCTATTAGTACCGCAGGCAGCTGTAGTATTTAAAAGTTAGTGTAGTGTGTCCTCTGCACAGTGTGCACCTAAAGCTACCTGAAGAAAATTGGTTGTGTTCTTCTGATCCTATTAGTACCTCAGGCAGCTGCAGTATTTACAAGTTAGTGTAGTGCGTCCTCTGCACAGTGTACACCTAAAGCAACCTAAAGAAAATTGGTGGTGTTCTTCTAAACCAATTAGTACCGCAGGAAGCCATAGTATTTACAAGTTAGTGTCGTGTGTCCTCTGCACAGTGTGCACCTAAAGCTACCTGAAGAAAATTGGTGGTGTTCTTCAGATCCTATTAGTACCTCAGGCAGCTGCAGTATTTACAAGTTAGTGTAGTGCGTCCTCTGCACAGTGTGCACCTAAAGCTACCTGAAGAAAATTGGTGGTGTTCTTCTGATCCTATTAGTACCTCAGGCAGCTGCAGTATTTACAAGTCAGTGTAGTTTGTCCTCTGCACAGTGTGTAACTAAAGCTACCTGAAGAAAAATGGTGGTGTTATTCTGATCCTATTAGTACCACAGGCAGCTGTAGTATTTATAAGTTAGTGTAGTGCGTCCTCTGCTCAGAGTGCACCTAAAACTACCTGAAGAAAATTGGTGGTGTTTTTCTGATCCTATTAGTACCACAGGAAGCTGCAGTATTTACAAGTTAGTGTAGTGCGTCCTCTGCACAGTGTGCACCTAAAGCTACCTGAACAAAATTGGTGGTGTTCTTCTGAACTTTTAGTAACGCAGGCAGCTGCAGTATTTATAGGTTAGTGTAGTGCGTCCTCTGCACAGTGTGCACCTAAAGCTACCTGAACAAAATTGGTGGTGTTCTTATGCTCCTATTAGTACCGCAGACAGCTGCAGTATTTACAAGTTAGTGTAGTGTGTCTTCTGCACAGTGTGCACCTAAAGCTACCTGAAGAAAATTGGTGGTGTTCTTCTGATCCTATTAGTACCACAGGCAGCTGCAGTATTTGCAAGTTAGTGTAGTGCATCCTCTGCACAGAGTGCACCTAAAGCTACCTGAGGAAAATTGGTGGTGTACTTCTGATCCTATAATTTCTTGCAAGCAGCTGCAGTATTTACAAGTCAGCGTGGTGCATCTTCTGCACAGTGTGCACCTAAAGCTATCTGAAGAAAATTGGTGGTGTTCTTCTGATCCTATTAGAACCGCAGGCAGCTGTAGTATTTACAAGTTAGTGTAGTGCGTCCTCTGCACAGTGTACACCTAAAGCTACCTGAAGAAAATTGAAGGTGTTCTTCTGGTCCTATTAGTACCGCAGGGAGCTGTAGTATTTACAAGTTAGTGTAGTGCGTCCTCTGCACAGTGTGCACCTAAAGGTACCTGATGAAAAATTGATGGTGTTCTTATGATCCTATTAGTACTGCAGTCGGCTGCAGTATTTACAAGTTAGTGTAGTGCGTCCCCTGCACAGTGTGCACCTAAAGCTACCTAAAGAAAATTGAAGGTGTTCTTCTGATCCTATTAGTACTGCAGGCATCTGCAGTATTTACAAGTTAGTGTAGTGCGTCCTCTGCACAGTGTGCACCTAAAGCAACCTGAAGAAAATTGGTGGTGTTCATCTAAACCTATTAGTACCGCAGGAAGCTGTAGTATTTAAAAGTTAGTGTAGTGCGTCCTCTGCACAGTGTGCACCTAAAGCTACCTGAACAAAATTGGTGGTGTTCTTCTGAACTTTTAGTAACGCAGGCAGCTGCAGTATTTATAGGTTAGTGTAGTGCGTCCTCTGCACAGTGTGCACCTAAAGCTACCTGAACAAAATTGGTGGTGTTCTTATGCTCCTATTAGTACCGCAGACAGCTGCAGTATTTACAAGTTAGTGTAGTGTGTCTTCTGCACAGTGTGCACCTAAAGCTACCTGAAGAAAATTGGTGGTGTTCTTCTGATCCTATTAGTACCACAGGCAGCTGCAGTATTTGCAAGTTAGTGTAGTGCATCCTCTGCACAGAGTGCACCTAAAGCTACCTGAGGAAAATTGGTGGTGTACTTCTGATCCTATAATTTCTTGCAAGCAGCTGCAGTATTTACAAGTCAGCGTGGTGCATCTTCTGCACAGTGTGCACCTAAAGCTATCTGAAGAAAATTGGTGGTGTTCTTCTGATCCTATTAGAACCGCAGGCAGCTGTAGTATTTACAAGTTAGTGTAGTGCGTCCTCTGCACAGTGTACACCTAAAGCTACCTGAAGAAAATTGAAGGTGTTCTTCTGGTCCTATTAGTACCGCAGGGAGCTGTAGTATTTACAAGTTAGTGTAGTGTGTCCTCTGCACAGTGTGCACCTAAAGGTACCTGATGAAAAATTGATGGTGTTCTTATGATCCTATTAGTACTGCAGTCGGCTGCAGTATTTACAAGTTAGTGTAGTGCGTCCCCTGCACAGTGTGCACCTAAAGCTACCTAAAGAAAATTGAAGGTGTTCTTCTGATCCTATTAGTACTGCAGGCATCTGCAGTATTTACAAGTTAGTGTAGTGCGTCCTCTGCACAGTGTGCACCTAAAGCAACCTGAAGAAAATTGGTGGTGTTCATCTAAACCTATTAGTACCGCAGGAAGCTGTAGTATTTAAAAGTTAGTGTAGTGTGTCCTCTGCACAGTGTGCACCTAAAGCTACCTGAAGAAAATTGGTGGTGTTCTTCTGATCCTATTAGTACCTCAGGCAGCTGCAGTATTTACAAGTTAGTGTAGTGCGTCCTCTGCACAGTGTGCACCTAAAGCAACCTAAAGAAAATTGGTGGTGTTCTTCTAAACCTATTAGTACCGCAGGAAGCTGTAGTATTTACAAGTTAGTGTAGTGTGTCCTCTGCACAGTGTGCACCTAAAGCTACATGAAGAAAATTGGTGGTGTTCTTCTGATCCTATTAGCACCTCAGGCAGCTGCAGTATTTACAAGTTAGTGTAGTGCGTCCTCTGCACAGTGTGCACCTAAAGCTACCTGAAGAAAATTGGTGGTGTTCTTCTGATCCTTTTAGTACCTCAGGCAGCTGCAGTATTTACAAGTTAGTGTAGTGCGTCCTCTGCACAGTGTGCACCTAAAGCAACCTAAAGAAAATTGGTGGTGTTCTTCTAAACCTATTAGTACCGCAGGAAGCTGTAGTATTTACAAGTTAGTGTAGTGTGTCCTCTGCACAGTGTGCACCTAAAGCTACCTGAACAAAATTGGTGTTGTTCTTCTGATCCTATAATTTCTTGCAAGCAGCTGCAGTATTTACAAGTCAGTGTAGTGTGTCCTCTGCACAGTGTGCAACTAAAGCTACCTGAAGAAAAATGGTGGTGTTATTCTGATCCTATTAGTACCACAGGCAGCTGTAGTATTTATAAGTTAGTGTAGTGCGTCCTCTGCACAGTGTACACCTAAAGCTACCTGAAGAAAATTGAAGGTGTTCTTCTGGTCCTATTAGTACCGCAGGGAGCTGTAGTATTTACAAGTTAGTGTAGTGCGTCCTCTGCACAGTGTGCACCTAAAGTTACCTGAACAAAATTGGTGGTTTTCTTCTGATCCTATTAGTACCTCAGGCAGCTGCAGTATTTACAAGTCAGTGTAGTGCGTCCTCTGCACAGTGTGCACCTAAAGCTACCTGAAGAAAATTGGTGGTGTTCTTCTGATCATATTAGTACCACAGGCAGCTGCAGTATTTACAAGTTAGTGTAGTGCATACTCTGCACAGAGTGCACCTAAAGCTACCTAAAGAAAATTGGTGGTGTTCTTCTGATCCTATAATTTCTTGCAAGCAGCTGCAGTATTTACAAGTCAGTCTAGTGCGTCCTCTGCACAGTGTGCACCTAAAGCTACCTGAAGAAAATTGGTGGTTTTCCTCTGATCCTATTAGTACCGCAGGCAGCTGTAGTATTTACAAGTTAGTTAAGTGCGTCCTCTGCACAGTGTGCACCTAAAGCTACCTGAACAAAATTGGTGGTGTTCTTCTGATCCTATTAGTACCGCAGGCAGCTGTTGTATTTACAAGTTAGTGTAGTGCGTACTCTGCACAGTGTGCACCTAAAGCTACCTGAAGAAAATTGAAGGTGTTTTTCTGATCCTATTAGTACTGCAGGCAGCTGCAGTATTTACACGTTAGTGTAGTGCATCCTCTGCACAGTGTGCACCTAAAGCTACCTGAAGAAAATTGGTGGTGTTCTTCTGATCCTATTAGTACCTCAGGCAGCTGCAGTATTTACAAGTTAGTGTAGTGCGTCCTCTGCACAGTGTGCACCTAAAGCAACCTGAAGAAAATTGGTGTTCTTCTAAACCTATTAGTACCGCAGGAAGCTGTAGTATTTACAAGTTAGTGTAGTGTGTCCTCTGCACAGTGTGCACCTAAAGGTACCTGATGAAAAATTGATGGTGTTCTTATGATCCTATTAGTACTGCAGTCGGCTGCAGTATTTACAAGTTAGTGTAGTGCGTCCCCTGCACAGTGTGCACCTAAAGCTACCTAAAGAAAATTGAAGGTGTTCTTCTGATCCTATTAGTACTGCAGGCATCTGCAGTATTTACAAGTTAGTGTAGTGCGTCCTCTGCACAGTGTGCACCTAAAGCAACCTGAAGAAAATTGGTGGTGTTCATCTAAACCTATTAGTACCGCAGGAAGCTGTAGTATTTAAAAGTTAGTGTAGTGCGTCCTCTGCACAGTGTGCACCTAAAGCTACCTGAACAAAATTGGTGGTGTTCTTCTGAACTTTTAGTAACGCAGGCAGCTGCAGTATTTATAGGTTAGTGTAGTGCGTCCTCTGCACAGTGTGCACCTAAAGCTACCTGAACAAAATTGGTGGTGTTCTTATGCTCCTATTAGTACCGCAGACAGCTGCAGTATTTACAAGTTAGTGTAGTGTGTCTTCTGCACAGTGTGCACCTAAAGCTACCTGAAGAAAATTGGTGGTGTTCTTCTGATCCTATTAGTACCACAGGCAGCTGCAGTATTTGCAAGTTAGTGTAGTGCATCCTCTGCACAGAGTGCACCTAAAGCTACCTGAGGAAAATTGGTGGTGTACTTCTGATCCTATAATTTCTTGCAAGCAGCTGCAGTATTTACAAGTCAGCGTGGTGCATCTTCTGCACAGTGTGCACCTAAAGCTATCTGAAGAAAATTGGTGGTGTTCTTCTGATCCTATTAGAACCGCAGGCAGCTGTAGTATTTACAAGTTAGTGTAGTGCGTCCTCTGCACAGTGTACACCTAAAGCTACCTGAAGAAAATTGAAGGTGTTCTTCTGGTCCTATTAGTACCGCAGGGAGCTGTAGTATTTACAAGTTAGTGTAGTGCGTCCTCTGCACAGTGTGCACCTAAAGGTACCTGATGAAAAATTGATGGTGTTCTTATGATCCTATTAGTACTGCAGTCGGCTGCAGTATTTACAAGTTAGTGTAGTGCGTCCCCTGCACAGTGTGCACCTAAAGCTACCTAAAGAAAATTGAAGGTGTTCTTCTGATCCTATTAGTACTGCAGGCATCTGCAGTATTTACAAGTTAGTGTAGTGCGTCCTCTGCACAGTGTGCACCTAAAGCAACCTGAAGAAAATTGGTGGTGTTCATCTAAACCTATTAGTACCGCAGGAAGCTGTAGTATTTAAAAGTTAGTGTAGTGTGTCCTCTGCACAGTGTGCACCTAAAGCTACCTGAAGAAAATTGGTGGTGTTCTTCTGATCCTATTAGTACCTCAGGCAGCTGCAGTATTTACAAGTTAGTGTAGTGCGTCCTCTGCACAGTGTGCACCTAAAGCAACCTAAAGAAAATTGGTGGTGTTCTTCTAAACCTATTAGTACCGCAGGAAGCTGTAGTATTTACAAGTTAGTGTAGTGTGTCCTCTGCACAGTGTGCACCTAAAGCTACATGAAGAAAATTGGTGGTGTTCTTCTGATCCTATTAGCACCTCAGGCAGCTGCAGTATTTACAAGTTAGTGTAGTGCGTCCTCTGCACAGTGTGCACCTAAAGCTACCTGAAGAAAATTGGTGGTGTTCTTCTGATCCTTTTAGTACCTCAGGCAGCTGCAGTATTTACAAGTTAGTGTAGTGCGTCCTCTGCACAGTGTGCACCTAAAGCAACCTAAAGAAAATTGGTGGTGTTCTTCTAAACCTATTAGTACCGCAGGAAGCTGTAGTATTTACAAGTTAGTGTAGTGTGTCCTCTGCACAGTGTGCACCTAAAGCTACCTGAACAAAATTGGTGTTGTTCTTCTGATCCTATAATTTCTTGCAAGCAGCTGCAGTATTTACAAGTCAGTGTAGTGTGTCCTCTGCACAGTGTGCAACTAAAGCTACCTGAAGAAAAATGGTGGTGTTATTCTGATCCTATTAGTACCACAGGCAGCTGTAGTATTTATAAGTTAGTGTAGTGCGTCCTCTGCACAGTGTACACCTAAAGCTACCTGAAGAAAATTGAAGGTGTTCTTCTGGTCCTATTAGTACCGCAGGGAGCTGTAGTATTTACAAGTTAGTGTAGTGCGTCCTCTGCACAGTGTGCACCTAAAGTTACCTGAACAAAATTGGTGGTTTTCTTCTGATCCTATTAGTACCTCAGGCAGCTGCAGTATTTACAAGTCAGTGTAGTGCGTCCTCTGCACAGTGTGCACCTAAAGCTACCTGAAGAAAATTGGTGGTGTTCTTCTGATCATATTAGTACCACAGGCAGCTGCAGTATTTACAAGTTAGTGTAGTGCATACTCTGCACAGAGTGCACCTAAAGCTACCTAAAGAAAATTGGTGGTGTTCTTCTGATCCTATAATTTCTTGCAAGCAGCTGCAGTATTTACAAGTCAGTCTAGTGCGTCCTCTGCACAGTGTGCACCTAAAGCTACCTGAAGAAAATTGGTGGTTTTCCTCTGATCCTATTAGTACCGCAGGCAGCTGTAGTATTTACAAGTTAGTTAAGTGCGTCCTCTGCACAGTGTGCACCTAAAGCTACCTGAACAAAATTGGTGGTGTTCTTCTGATCCTATTAGTACCGCAGGCAGCTGTTGTATTTACAAGTTAGTGTAGTGCGTACTCTGCACAGTGTGCACCTAAAGCTACCTGAAGAAAATTGAAGGTGTTTTTCTGATCCTATTAGTACTGCAGGCAGCTGCAGTATTTACACGTTAGTGTAGTGCATCCTCTGCACAGTGTGCACCTAAAGCTACCTGAAGAAAATTGGTGGTGTTCTTCTGATCCTATTAGTACCTCAGGCAGCTGCAGTATTTACAAGTTAGTGTAGTGCGTCCTCTGCACAGTGTGCACCTAAAGCAACCTGAAGAAAATTGGTGTTCTTCTAAACCTATTAGTACCGCAGGAAGCTGTAGTATTTACAAGTTAGTGTAGTGTGTCCTCTGCACAGTGTGCACCTAAAGCTACCTGAAAAAAATTGGTGTTGGTCTTCTGATCCTATAATTTCTTGCAAGCAGCTGCAGTATTTACAAGTCAGTGTAGTGTGTCCTCTGCACAGTGTGCACCTAAAGCTTCCTGAAGAAAATTGGTGGTGTTATTCTGATCCTATTAGTACCGCAGGCAGCTGTAGTATTTATAAGTTAGTGTAGTGCGTCCTCTGCTCATAGTGCACCTAAAGCTACCTGAAGAAAATTGGTGGTGTTCTTCTGATCCTATTAGAACCGCAGGCAGCTGTAGTATTTACAAGTTAGTGTAGTGCGTCCTCTGCACAGTGTGCACCTTAAGGTACATGAAGAAAATTGATGGTGTTCTTATGATCCTATTAGTACCGCAGGCGGCTGCAGTATTTACAAGTTAGTGTAGTGCGTCCTCTGCACAGTGTGCACCTAAAGCTACCTAAAGAAAATTGAAGGTGTTCTTCTGGTCCTATTAGTACTGCAGGCAGCTGCAGTATTTACAAGTTAGTGTAGTGCGTCCTCTGCACAGTGTGCACCTAAAGCAACCTAAAGAAAATTGGTGGTGTTCTTCTAAACCTATTAGTACCGCAGGAAGCTGTAGTATTTACAAGTTAGTGTAGTGTGTCCTCTGCACAGTGTGCACCTAAAGCTACCTGAACAAAATTGGTGTTGTTCTTCTGATCCTATAATTTCTTGCAAGCAGCTGCAGTATTTACAAGTCAGCGTGGTGCATCTTCTGCACAGTGTGCACCTAAAGCTATCTGAAGAAAATTGGTGGTGTTCTTCTGATCCTATTAGAACCGCAGGCAGCTGTAGTATTTACAAGTTAGTGTAGTGCGTCCTCTGCACAGTGTACACCTAAAGCTACCTGAAGAAAATTGAAGGTGTTCTTCTGGTCCTATTAGTACCGCAGGGAGCTGTAGTATTTACAAGTTAGTGTAGTGCGTCCTCTGCACAGTGTGCACCTAAAGGTACCTGATGAAAAATTGATGGTGTTCTTATGATCCTATTAGTACTGCAGTCGGCTGCAGTATTTACAAGTTAGTGTAGTGCGTCCCCTGCACAGTGTGCACCTAAAGCTACCTAAAGAAAATTGAAGGTGTTCTTCTGATCCTATTAGTACTGCAGGCATCTGCAGTATTTACAAGTTAGTGTAGTGCGTCCTCTGCACAGTGTGCACCTAAAGCAACCTGAAGAAAATTGGTGGTGTTCATCTAAACCTATTAGTACCGCAGGAAGCTGTAGTATTTAAAAGTTAGTGTAGTGTGTCCTCTGCACAGTGTGCACCTAAAGCTACCTGAAGAAAATTGGTGGTGTTCTTCTGATCCTATTAGTACCTCAGGCAGCTGCAGTATTTACAAGTTAGTGTAGTGCGTCCTCTGCACAGTGTGCACCTAAAGCAACCTAAAGAAAATTGGTGGTGTTCTTCTAAACCTATTAGTACCGCAGGAAGCTGTAGTATTTACAAGTTAGTGTAGTGTGTCCTCTGCACAGTGTGCACCTAAAGCTACATGAAGAAAATTGGTGGTGTTCTTCTGATCCTATTAGCACCTCAGGCAGCTGCAGTATTTACAAGTTAGTGTAGTGCGTCCTCTGCACAGTGTGCACCTAAAGCTACCTGAAGAAAATTGGTGGTGTTCTTCTGATCCTTTTAGTACCTCAGGCAGCTGCAGTATTTACAAGTTAGTGTAGTGCGTCCTCTGCACAGTGTGCACCTAAAGCAACCTAAAGAAAATTGGTGGTGTTCTTCTAAACCTATTAGTACCGCAGGAAGCTGTAGTATTTACAAGTTAGTGTAGTGTGTCCTCTGCACAGTGTGCACCTAAAGCTACCTGAACAAAATTGGTGTTGTTCTTCTGATCCTATAATTTCTTGCAAGCAGCTGCAGTATTTACAAGTCAGTGTAGTGTGTCCTCTGCACAGTGTGCAACTAAAGCTACCTGAAGAAAAATGGTGGTGTTATTCTGATCCTATTAGTACCACAGGCAGCTGTAGTATTTATAAGTTAGTGTAGTGCGTCCTCTGCACAGTGTACACCTAAAGCTACCTGAAGAAAATTGAAGGTGTTCTTCTGGTCCTATTAGTACCGCAGGGAGCTGTAGTATTTACAAGTTAGTGTAGTGCGTCCTCTGCACAGTGTGCACCTAAAGTTACCTGAACAAAATTGGTGGTTTTCTTCTGATCCTATTAGTACCTCAGGCAGCTGCAGTATTTACAAGTCAGTGTAGTGCGTCCTCTGCACAGTGTGCACCTAAAGCTACCTGAAGAAAATTGGTGGTGTTCTTCTGATCATATTAGTACCACAGGCAGCTGCAGTATTTACAAGTTAGTGTAGTGCATACTCTGCACAGAGTGCACCTAAAGCTACCTAAAGAAAATTGGTGGTGTTCTTCTGATCCTATAATTTCTTGCAAGCAGCTGCAGTATTTACAAGTCAGTCTAGTGCGTCCTCTGCACAGTGTGCACCTAAAGCTACCTGAAGAAAATTGGTGGTTTTCCTCTGATCCTATTAGTACCGCAGGCAGCTGTAGTATTTACAAGTTAGTTAAGTGCGTCCTCTGCACAGTGTGCACCTAAAGCTACCTGAACAAAATTGGTGGTGTTCTTCTGATCCTATTAGTACCGCAGGCAGCTGTTGTATTTACAAGTTAGTGTAGTGCGTACTCTGCACAGTGTGCACCTAAAGCTACCTGAAGAAAATTGAAGGTGTTTTTCTGATCCTATTAGTACTGCAGGCAGCTGCAGTATTTACACGTTAGTGTAGTGCATCCTCTGCACAGTGTGCACCTAAAGCTACCTGAAGAAAATTGGTGGTGTTCTTCTGATCCTATTAGTACCTCAGGCAGCTGCAGTATTTACAAGTTAGTGTAGTGCGTCCTCTGCACAGTGTGCACCTAAAGCAACCTGAAGAAAATTGGTGTTCTTCTAAACCTATTAGTACCGCAGGAAGCTGTAGTATTTACAAGTTAGTGTAGTGTGTCCTCTGCACAGTGTGCACCTAAAGCTACCTGAAAAAAATTGGTGTTGGTCTTCTGATCCTATAATTTCTTGCAAGCAGCTGCAGTATTTACAAGTCAGTGTAGTGTGTCCTCTGCACAGTGTGCACCTAAAGCTTCCTGAAGAAAATTGGTGGTGTTATTCTGATCCTATTAGTACCGCAGGCAGCTGTAGTATTTATAAGTTAGTGTAGTGCGTCCTCTGCTCATAGTGCACCTAAAGCTACCTGAAGAAAATTGGTGGTGTTCTTCTGATCCTATTAGAACCGCAGGCAGCTGTAGTATTTACAAGTTAGTGTAGTGCGTCCTCTGCACAGTGTGCACCTTAAGGTACATGAAGAAAATTGATGGTGTTCTTATGATCCTATTAGTACCGCAGGCGGCTGCAGTATTTACAAGTTAGTGTAGTGCGTCCTCTGCACAGTGTGCACCTAAAGCTACCTAAAGAAAATTGAAGGTGTTCTTCTGGTCCTATTAGTACTGCAGGCAGCTGCAGTATTTACAAGTTAGTGTAGTGCGTCCTCTGCACAGTGTGCACCTAAAGCAACCTAAAGAAAATTGGTGGTGTTCTTCTAAACCTATTAGTACCGCAGGAAGCTGTAGTATTTACAAGTTAGTGTAGTGTGTCCTCTGCACAGTGTGCACCTAAAGCTACCTGAACAAAATTGGTGTTGTTCTTCTGATCCTATAATTTCTTGCAAGCAGCTGCAGTATTTACAAGTCAGCGTGGTGCATCTTCTGCACAGTGTGCACCTAAAGCTATCTGAAGAAAATTGGTGGTGTTCTTCTGATCCTATTAGAACCGCAGGCAGCTGTAGTATTTACAAGTTAGTGTAGTGCGTCCTCTGCACAGTGTACACCTAAAGCTACCTGAAGAAAATTGAAGGTGTTCTTCTGGTCCTATTAGTACCGCAGGGAGCTGTAGTATTTACAAGTTAGTGTAGTGCGTCCTCTGCACAGTGTGCACCTAAAGGTACCTGATGAAAAATTGATGGTGTTCTTATGATCCTATTAGTACTGCAGTCGGCTGCAGTATTTACAAGTTAGTGTAGTGCGTCCCCTGCACAGTGTGCACCTAAAGCTACCTAAAGAAAATTGAAGGTGTTCTTCTGATCCTATTAGTACTGCAGGCATCTGCAGTATTTACAAGTTAGTGTAGTGCGTCCTCTGCACAGTGTGCACCTAAAGCAACCTGAAGAAAATTGGTGGTGTTCATCTAAACCTATTAGTACCGCAGGAAGCTGTAGTATTTAAAAGTTAGTGTAGTGTGTCCTCTGCACAGTGTGCACCTAAAGCTACCTGAAGAAAATTGGTGGTGTTCTTCTGATCCTATTAGTACCTCAGGCAGCTGCAGTATTTACAAGTTAGTGTAGTGCGTCCTCTGCACAGTGTGCACCTAAAGCAACCTAAAGAAAATTGGTGGTGTTCTTCTAAACCTATTAGTACCGCAGGAAGCTGTAGTATTTACAAGTTAGTGTAGTGTGTCCTCTGCACAGTGTGCACCTAAAGCTACATGAAGAAAATTGGTGGTGTTCTTCTGATCCTATTAGCACCTCAGGCAGCTGCAGTATTTACAAGTTAGTGTAGTGCGTCCTCTGCACAGTGTGCACCTAAAGCTACCTGAAGAAAATTGGTGGTGTTCTTCTGATCCTTTTAGTACCTCAGGCAGCTGCAGTATTTACAAGTTAGTGTAGTGCGTCCTCTGCACAGTGTGCACCTAAAGCAACCTAAAGAAAATTGGTGGTGTTCTTCTAAACCTATTAGTACCGCAGGAAGCTGTAGTATTTACAAGTTAGTGTAGTGTGTCCTCTGCACAGTGTGCACCTAAAGCTACCTGAACAAAATTGGTGTTGTTCTTCTGATCCTATAATTTCTTGCAAGCAGCTGCAGTATTTACAAGTCAGTGTAGTGTGTCCTCTGCACAGTGTGCAACTAAAGCTACCTGAAGAAAAATGGTGGTGTTATTCTGATCCTATTAGTACCACAGGCAGCTGTAGTATTTATAAGTTAGTGTAGTGCGTCCTCTGCACAGTGTACACCTAAAGCTACCTGAAGAAAATTGAAGGTGTTCTTCTGGTCCTATTAGTACCGCAGGGAGCTGTAGTATTTACAAGTTAGTGTAGTGCGTCCTCTGCACAGTGTGCACCTAAAGTTACCTGAACAAAATTGGTGGTTTTCTTCTGATCCTATTAGTACCTCAGGCAGCTGCAGTATTTACAAGTCAGTGTAGTGCGTCCTCTGCACAGTGTGCACCTAAAGCTACCTGAAGAAAATTGGTGGTGTTCTTCTGATCATATTAGTACCACAGGCAGCTGCAGTATTTACAAGTTAGTGTAGTGCATACTCTGCACAGAGTGCACCTAAAGCTACCTAAAGAAAATTGGTGGTGTTCTTCTGATCCTATAATTTCTTGCAAGCAGCTGCAGTATTTACAAGTCAGTCTAGTGCGTCCTCTGCACAGTGTGCACCTAAAGCTACCTGAAGAAAATTGGTGGTTTTCCTCTGATCCTATTAGTACCGCAGGCAGCTGTAGTATTTACAAGTTAGTTAAGTGCGTCCTCTGCACAGTGTGCACCTAAAGCTACCTGAACAAAATTGGTGGTGTTCTTCTGATCCTATTAGTACCGCAGGCAGCTGTTGTATTTACAAGTTAGTGTAGTGCGTACTCTGCACAGTGTGCACCTAAAGCTACCTGAAGAAAATTGAAGGTGTTTTTCTGATCCTATTAGTACTGCAGGCAGCTGCAGTATTTACACGTTAGTGTAGTGCATCCTCTGCACAGTGTGCACCTAAAGCTACCTGAAGAAAATTGGTGGTGTTCTTCTGATCCTATTAGTACCTCAGGCAGCTGCAGTATTTACAAGTTAGTGTAGTGCGTCCTCTGCACAGTGTGCACCTAAAGCAACCTGAAGAAAATTGGTGTTCTTCTAAACCTATTAGTACCGCAGGAAGCTGTAGTATTTACAAGTTAGTGTAGTGTGTCCTCTGCACAGTGTGCACCTAAAGCTACCTGAAAAAAATTGGTGTTGGTCTTCTGATCCTATAATTTCTTGCAAGCAGCTGCAGTATTTACAAGTCAGTGTAGTGTGTCCTCTGCACAGTGTGCACCTAAAGCTTCCTGAAGAAAATTGGTGGTGTTATTCTGATCCTATTAGTACCGCAGGCAGCTGTAGTATTTATAAGTTAGTGTAGTGCGTCCTCTGCTCATAGTGCACCTAAAGCTACCTGAAGAAAATTGGTGGTGTTCTTCTGATCCTATTAGAACCGCAGGCAGCTGTAGTATTTACAAGTTAGTGTAGTGCGTCCTCTGCACAGTGTGCACCTTAAGGTACATGAAGAAAATTGATGGTGTTCTTATGATCCTATTAGTACCGCAGGCGGCTGCAGTATTTACAAGTTAGTGTAGTGCGTCCTCTGCACAGTGTGCACCTAAAGCTACCTAAAGAAAATTGAAGGTGTTCTTCTGGTCCTATTAGTACTGCAGGCAGCTGCAGTATTTACAAGTTAGTGTAGTGCGTCCTCTGCACAGTGTGCACCTAAAATTACCTGAAGAAAATTGGTGGTGTTCTTCTGATACTATTAGTACCGCAGGCAGCTGCAGTATTTACAAGTTAGTGTAGTGCATCCTCTGCACAGTGTGCACCCAAAGCTACCTTAAGAAAATTGATAGTGTTCTTATGATCCTATTAGTACTGCAGGCAGCTTTAGTATTTACAAGTTAGTGTAGTGTGTCCTCTGCACAGTGTGCACCTAAAGCTACCTGAAGAAAATTGGTGGTGTTCTTCTGATCCTATTAGTACCGCAGGCAGCTGCAGTATATATATGTTAGTGTAGTGCGTCCTCTGCACAGTGTGCACCTAAAGCTACCTGAACACAATTGGTGGTGTTCTTATGCTCCTATTAGTACCACAGGCAGCTGCAGTATTTACAAGTTAGTGTAGTGCATCCTCTGCACAGTGTGCACCTAAAGCTACCTGAAGACAATTGGTGGTGTTCTTCTGATCCTATTAGTACCGCAGGCAGCTGTAATATTTACAAGTTAGTGTAGTGCGTCCTCTGCACAGTGTGCACCTAAAGCTACCTGCAGAAAATTGATGGTGTTCTTATGATCCTATTAGTACTGCAGGCAGCTGCAGTATTTACAAGTTAGTGTAGTGCATCCTCTGCACAGTGTGCACCTAAAGCTACCTGAAGAAAATTGGTGGTGTTCTTCTGATCCTATTAGCACCTCAGGCAGCTGCAGTATTTACAAGTTAGTGTAGTGCGTCCTCTGCACAGTGTGCACCTAAAGCAACCTGAAGAAAATTGGTGGTGTTCTTCTGATCCTATTAGTACCGCAGGCAGCTGCAGTATTTAGAGGTTACTGTAGTGCATCCTCTGCACAGTGTGCACCTAAAGCTATCTGAACAAAATTGGTTGTGTTCTTATGCTCCTATTAGCACCTCAGGCAGCTGCAGTATTTACAAGTTAGTGTAGTGCATCCTCTGCAGAGTGTGCACCCAAAGCTACCTTAAGAAAATTGATAGTGTTCTTATGATCCTATTAGTACTGCAGGCAGCTGTAGTATTTACAAGTTAGTGTAGTGTGTCCTCTGCACAGTGTGCACCTAAAGCTACCTGAAAATAAAATTGGCGGTGTTCTTCTGATCCTATTAGTACCGCAGGCAGCTGCAGTATTTACAAGTTAGTGTAGTGCATCCTCTGCACAGTGTGCACCTAAAGCTACCTGAAGAAAATTGGTAGTGTTCTTCTGATCCTATTAGTACCGCAGGCAGCTGCAGTATATATATGTTAGTGTAGTGCATCCTCTGCACAGTGTGCACCTAAAGCTACCTTAACACAATTGGTGGTGTTCTTATGCTCCTATTAGTACCACAGGCAGCTGCAGTATTTACAAGTTAGTGTAGTGCATCCTCTGCACAGTGTGCACATAAAGCTACCTGAAGAAAATTGGTGGTGTTCTTCTGATCCTATTAGTAGCGCAGGCAGCTGTAATATTTACAAGTTAGTGTAGTGCGTCCTCTGCACAGTGTGCACCTAAAGCTACCTGCAGAAAATTGATGGTGTTCTTATGATCCTATTAGTACTGCAGGCAGCTGCAGTATTTACAAGTTAGTGTAGTGCATCCTCTGCACAGTGTGCACTTAAAGCTACCTGAAGAAAATTGGGGGTATTCTTATGATCCTATTAGTACCGCAGGCAGCTGCAGTATTTACAAGTTAGTGTAGTGCATACTCTGCACAGAGTGCACCTAAAGCTACCTAAAGAAAATTGGTGGTGTTCTTCTGATCCTATAATTTCTTGCAAGCAGCTGCAGTATTTACAAGTCAGTCTAGTGCGTCCTCTGCACAGTGTGCACCTAAAGCTACCTGAAGAAAATTGGTGGTTTTCCTCTGATCCTATTAGTACCGCAGGCAGCTGTAGTATTTACAAGTTAGTTAAGTGCGTCCTCTGCACAGTGTGCACCTAAAGCTACCTGAACAAAATTGGTGGTGTTCTTCTGATCCTATTAGTACCGCAGGCAGCTGTTGTATTTACAAGTTAGTGTAGTGCGTACTCTGCACAGTGTGCACCTAAAGCTACCTGAAGAAAATTGAAGGTGTTTTTCTGATCCTATTAGTACTGCAGGCAGCTGCAGTATTTACACGTTAGTGTAGTGCATCCTCTGCACAGTGTGCACCTAAAGCTACCTGAAGAAAATTGGTGGTGTTCTTCTGATCCTATTAGTACCTCAGGCAGCTGCAGTATTTACAAGTTAGTGTAGTGCGTCCTCTGCACAGTGTGCACCTAAAGCAACCTGAAGAAAATTGGTGTTCTTCTAAACCTATTAGTACCGCAGGAAGCTGTAGTATTTACAAGTTAGTGTAGTGTGTCCTCTGCACAGTGTGCACCTAAAGCTACCTGAAAAAAATTGGTGTTGGTCTTCTGATCCTATAATTTCTTGCAAGCAGCTGCAGTATTTACAAGTCAGTGTAGTGTGTCCTCTGCACAGTGTGCACCTAAAGCTTCCTGAAGAAAATTGGTGGTGTTATTCTGATCCTATTAGTACCGCAGGCAGCTGTAGTATTTATAAGTTAGTGTAGTGCGTCCTCTGCTCATAGTGCACCTAAAGCTACCTGAAGAAAATTGGTGGTGTTCTTCTGATCCTATTAGAACCGCAGGCAGCTGTAGTATTTACAAGTTAGTGTAGTGCGTCCTCTGCACAGTGTGCACCTTAAGGTACATGAAGAAAATTGATGGTGTTCTTATGATCCTATTAGTACCGCAGGCGGCTGCAGTATTTACAAGTTAGTGTAGTGCGTCCTCTGCACAGTGTGCACCTAAAGCTACCTAAAGAAAATTGAAGGTGTTCTTCTGGTCCTATTAGTACTGCAGGCAGCTGCAGTATTTACAAGTTAGTGTAGTGCGTCCTCTGCACAGTGTGCACCTAAAATTACCTGAAGAAAATTGGTGGTGTTCTTCTGATACTATTAGTACCGCAGGCAGCTGCAGTATTTACAAGTTAGTGTAGTGCATCCTCTGCACAGTGTGCACCCAAAGCTACCTTAAGAAAATTGATAGTGTTCTTATGATCCTATTAGTACTGCAGGCAGCTTTAGTATTTACAAGTTAGTGTAGTGTGTCCTCTGCACAGTGTGCACCTAAAGCTACCTGAAGAAAATTGGTGGTGTTCTTCTGATCCTATTAGTACCGCAGGCAGCTGCAGTATATATATGTTAGTGTAGTGCGTCCTCTGCACAGTGTGCACCTAAAGCTACCTGAACACAATTGGTGGTGTTCTTATGCTCCTATTAGTACCACAGGCAGCTGCAGTATTTACAAGTTAGTGTAGTGCATCCTCTGCACAGTGTGCACCTAAAGCTACCTGAAGACAATTGGTGGTGTTCTTCTGATCCTATTAGTACCGCAGGCAGCTGTAATATTTACAAGTTAGTGTAGTGCGTCCTCTGCACAGTGTGCACCTAAAGCTACCTGCAGAAAATTGATGGTGTTCTTATGATCCTATTAGTACTGCAGGCAGCTGCAGTATTTACAAGTTAGTGTAGTGCATCCTCTGCACAGTGTGCACCTAAAGCTACCTGAAGAAAATTGGTGGTGTTCTTCTGATCCTATTAGCACCTCAGGCAGCTGCAGTATTTACAAGTTAGTGTAGTGCGTCCTCTGCACAGTGTGCACCTAAAGCAACCTGAAGAAAATTGGTGGTGTTCTTCTGATCCTATTAGTACCGCAGGCAGCTGCAGTATTTAGAGGTTACTGTAGTGCATCCTCTGCACAGTGTGCACCTAAAGCTATCTGAACAAAATTGGTTGTGTTCTTATGCTCCTATTAGCACCTCAGGCAGCTGCAGTATTTACAAGTTAGTGTAGTGCATCCTCTGCAGAGTGTGCACCCAAAGCTACCTTAAGAAAATTGATAGTGTTCTTATGATCCTATTAGTACTGCAGGCAGCTGTAGTATTTACAAGTTAGTGTAGTGTGTCCTCTGCACAGTGTGCACCTAAAGCTACCTGAAAATAAAATTGGCGGTGTTCTTCTGATCCTATTAGTACCGCAGGCAGCTGCAGTATTTACAAGTTAGTGTAGTGCATCCTCTGCACAGTGTGCACCTAAAGCTACCTGAAGAAAATTGGTAGTGTTCTTCTGATCCTATTAGTACCGCAGGCAGCTGCAGTATATATATGTTAGTGTAGTGCATCCTCTGCACAGTGTGCACCTAAAGCTACCTTAACACAATTGGTGGTGTTCTTATGCTCCTATTAGTACCACAGGCAGCTGCAGTATTTACAAGTTAGTGTAGTGCATCCTCTGCACAGTGTGCACATAAAGCTACCTGAAGAAAATTGGTGGTGTTCTTCTGATCCTATTAGTAGCGCAGGCAGCTGTAATATTTACAAGTTAGTGTAGTGCGTCCTCTGCACAGTGTGCACCTAAAGCTACCTGCAGAAAATTGATGGTGTTCTTATGATCCTATTAGTACTGCAGGCAGCTGCAGTATTTACAAGTTAGTGTAGTGCATCCTCTGCACAGTGTGCACTTAAAGCTACCTGAAGAAAATTGGGGGTATTCTTATGATCCTATTAGTACCGCAGGCAGCTGCAGTATTTATAAGTTAGTGTAGTGCATCCTCTGCACAGTGTGCACCTAAAGCTACCTGAAGAAAATTGGTGGTGTTCTTCTGATCCTATTAGTACCGCAGGCAGCCGTAGTATTTACAAGTTGGTGTAGTGCGTCCTCTGCACAGTGTGCACCTAAAGCTACCTGAACAAAATTTTGGTGGTGTTCTTCTGATCCTATTAGTACCGCAGGCAGCTGAAGTATTTACAAGTTAGTATAGTATGTCCTCTGCACAGTGTGCACCTAAAGCTACCTGAAGAAAAATGGTGGTGTTCTTCTGATCCTATTTGCACCTCAGGCAGCTGCAGTATTTACAAGTTAGTGTAGTGCGTCCTCTGCACAGTGTGCACCTAAAGCTACCTGAAAAAAATGGTGGTGTTCTTCTGATCCTATTAGTACCTCAGGCAGCTGCAGTATTTACAAGTAAGTGTAGTGCACCCTTTGCACAGTGTGCACCTAAAGCTACCTGAAGATAATTGGTGGTGTTCTTCTGATCCTATTAGTACCGCAGGCAGCTGCAGTATTTACAAGTTAGTGTAGTGCATCCTCTGCACAGTGTACACCTAAAGCTATCTGAAAAAAATTGGTGGTGTTCTTATGATCCTATAATTTCTTGCAAGCAGCTGCAGTATTTACAAGTCAGCGTAGTGCGTCCTCTGCACAGTGTGCACCTAAAGGTACCTGAAGAAAATTGATGGTGTTCTTATGATCCTATTAGTACCGCAGGCAGCTGCAGTATTTACAAGTTAGTGTATTGTGTCCTCTGCACAGTGTGCACCTAAAGCTACCTGAAGAAAATTGGTGGTGTTCTTCTGATCCTATTAGTACCGCAGGCAGCTGCAGTATTTACAAGTTAGTGTAGTGCATCCTCTGCACAGTGTGCATTTAAAGCTACCTGAAGAAAATTGGTGGTGTTCTTCTGATCCTATTAGTACCGCATTCAGCTGTAGTATTTACAAGTTAGTGTAGTGCGTCCTCTGCACAGCGTGCACCTAAAGCTACCCAAACAAAATTTTGGTGGTGTTCTTCTGATCCTATTAGTACCGCAGGCAGCTGCAGTTTTCACAAGTTAGTGTAGTGCGTCCTCTGCACAGTGTGCACCTAAAGCTACCCGAACAAAATTGGTGGTGTTCGTATGCTCCTATTAGTACCACAGACACCTGCAGTATTTACAAGTTAGTGTAGTGTGTCCTCTGCACAGTATGCACCTAAAGCTGCCTGAAGAAAATTGGTGGTGTCCTTCTGATACTATTAGTACTGCAAGCAGCTGTAGTATTTACAAGTTAGTGGAGTGCATCCTCTGCACAGTGTGCACATAAAGCTACCTGAAGAAAATTGGTGGTGTTCTTGCGATCCTATTAGTACCGCAGGCACATGCATTATTTAAAAGTTAGTGTAGTGCGTCCTCTGCACAGTGTGCACCTAAAGCTACCTGAAGAAAATTGGTGGTGTTCTTCTGATCCTATTAGTACCCCAGGCAGCTGCAGTATTTACAAGTTAGTGTAGTGCGTCCTCTGCACAGTGTGCACCTAAAGCTACCTGAAGAAAATTTGTGGTGTTCTTCTGATCTTTTAGTAATGCAGGCAGCTGCAGTATTTACAAGTTAGTGTAGTGCGTCCTCAGCACAGTGTGCACCTAAAGCTACCTGAACAAAATTGTTGTTGTTTTTATGCTCCTATTAGTACCGCAGACAGCTGCAGTATTTACAAGTTAGTGTAGCGTGTCCTCTGCACATTGTGCACCTAAAGCTACCTGACGAAAATTGCTGGTTTCTTCTGATCCTATTAGTACCGCAGGCAGCTGTAGTATTTACAAGTTAGTGTAGTGCGTCCTCTGCACAGTGTGCACCTAAAGCTACCTGAAGAAAATTGGTGGTGTTCTTCTGATCCTATTAGTACTGCAGGCAGCTGTAGTATTTACAAGTTAGTGTAGTGCGTCCTCTACACAGTGTGCACCTAAAGCTACCTGAAGAAAATTGAAGGTGTTCTTCTGGTCCTATTAGTACCGCAGGGAGCTGTAGTATTTACAAGTTAGTGTAGTGCGTCCTCTGCACAGTGTGCACCTAAAGTTACCTGAACAAAATTGGTGGTTTTCTTCTGATCCTATTAGTACCTCAGGCAGCTGCAGTATTTACAAGTCAGTGTAGTGCGTCCTCTGCACAGTGTGCACCTAAAGCTACCTGAAGAAAATTGGTGGTGTTCTTCTGATCATATTAGTACCGCAGGCAGCTGCAGTATTTATAAGTTAGTGTAGTGCATCCTCTGCACAGAGTGCACCTAAAGCTACCTAAAGAAAATTGGTGGTGTTCTTCTGATCCTATAATTTCTTGCAAGCAGCTGCAGTATTTACAAGTCAGCGTAGTGCGTCCTCTGCACAGTGTGCACCTAAAGGTACCTGAAGAAAATTGGTGGTGTTCTTCTGATCCTATTAGTACCGCAGGCAGCTGTAGTATTTACAAGTTAGTGTAGTGCGTCCTCTGCACAGTGTGCACCTAAAGCTACCTGAACAAAATTGGTGGTGTTCTTCTGATCCTATTAGTATCGCAGGCAGCTGTAGTATTTACAAGTTAGTGTAGTGCGTCCTCTGCACAGTGTGCACCTAAAGCTACCTGAACAAAATTGGTGGTGTTCTTATGCTCCTATTAGTACCGCAGACAGCTGCAGTATTTACAAGTTAGTGTAGTGTGTCCTCTGCACAGTGGGCACCTAAAGCTACCTGAAGAAAATTGGTAGTGTTCTTCTGATCCTATTAGTACCGCAGGCAGCTGCAGTATTTACAAGTTAGTGTAGTGCATCCTCTGCACAGAGTGCACCTAAAGCTACCTGAGGAAAATTGGTGGTGTACTTCTGATCCTATAATTTCTTGCAAGCAGCTGCAGTATTTACAAGTCAGCCTAGTGCGTCCTCTGCACAGTGTGCACCAAAAGCTACCTGAAGAAAATTGGTGGTGTTTTTCTGATCCTATTAGTACCGCAGGCAGCTGCAGTATTTACAAGTTAGTGTAGTGCATCCTCTGCACAGAGTGCACCTAAAGCTACCTGAAGAAAATTGGTGGTGTTCTTCTGATCCTATAATTTCTTGCAAGCAGCTGCAGTATTTACAAGTCAGCGTAGTGCGTCCTCTGCACAGTGTGCACCTAAAGCTACCTGAAGAAAATTGATGGTGTTCTTATGATCCTATTAGTACCGCAGGCGGCTGCAGTATCTGCAAGTTAGTGTAGTGCATCCTCTGCAGAGTGTGCACCTAAAGCTACCTGAAGAAAATTGGTGGTGTTCTTCTGATCCTATCAGTACCGCAGGTAGCTGCAGTATTTACAAGTTAGTGTAGTGCGTCCTCTGCACAGTGTGCATCTAAAGCTACCTGAAGAAAATTGATGGTGTTCTTATGATCCCATTAGTACCGCAGGAAGCTGCAGTATTTACAAGTTAGTGTAGTGTGTCCTCTGCACAGTGTGCACCTAAAGCTACCTGAAGAAAATTGGTGGCGTTCTTCTGATCCTATTAGTACTGCAGGCAGCTGCAGTATTTACAAGTTAGTTTAGTGCATCCTCTGCACAGTGTGCACCTAAAGCTACCTGAAGAAAATTGGTGGTGCTCTTCTGATCCTATTAGTACCGCAGGCAGGTGTAGTATTTACAAGTTAGTGTAGTGCATCCTCTGCATAGTGTGTACCTAAAGCTACCTGAAGACAATTGCTGTTGTTCTGCTCCTATTAATACCAAAGGCAGGCAGCTACAGTATTTAAAGTAAATGTACTGTGTCCTCTGCACAGTGTGCACCTAAAGCTGCCTTAAGAAAATTGGTGGTGTTCTTCTGATCCTATTAGTACCACAGGCAGGCAGCTGCAGTATTTACATTTAGTGTACTGTGTCCTCTGCAGTGACAGTTAGTGTACTGTGTCCTCTGCACAGTGTGCACCTAAAGCTATCTGGAGACAAGTGCTGTTGTTCTACTCCTATTAATACCACAGGCAGGCAGCTACAGTATTTACAGTTAGTGTACTGCATCCTCTGCACAGTTTTCACCTAAAGCTACCTGAAGACAATTGCTGATGTTCTGCTCCTATTAATACCACAGGCAGGCAGCTACAGTATTTAAAGTTAGTGTACTGTGTCCTCTGCACAGTGTGCACCTAAAGCTAACTGAAGAAAATTGGTGGTGCTCTTCTGATACTATTAGTACCACAGGCAGGCAGCTGCAGTATTTACAATTAGTGTACTTCATCCTCTGCACAGTGTGCACCTAAAGCTACCTGAAGACAATTGCTGTTGTTCTGCTCCTATTAATACCACAGGCAGGCAGCTACAGTATTTACAGTTAGTGTACTGTGTCCTCTGCAGTGACAGTTAGTGTACTGCGTCCTCTGCAGTGTGCACCTAGAGCTACCTTAATACAATCGCTGTTGTTCTGCTCCTATTAATACCACAGGCAGGCAGCTACAGTCTTTACAGTTAGTGTACTGTGTCCTCTGCACAGTGTGCACCTAAAGCTACCTGAAGAAAATTGGTGGTGTTCTTCTGATCCTATTAGTACCACAGGCAGACAGTTGATTCTGCCAGCTGCAGTATCAGTATATATATATACATCCCAGCTTTGTGCAGCTACATCTCACTGCAGGCCATTAGTATGTCTAGAAGGCCAACAAGGAGAGGCAGACAGTCACAAGCCATTAAAAGAGGGCAAGCAGGCTCTGTGGTTAGAGGCAACAGAGCTGGTCGTGGAGACGGTGCATCCTCATCAGCACGTGGCCGTGGGACATGCTTGTCCTTTTTTTCAGCAGCTGGCTTTGTTGAGCCACAACATGTGGAAGACTTGGTAGAGTGGATGACCAAGCCGTCCTCGTCCTCTCTCACCCAGGCTCAGGGTACTTTGTCTGGCAAAGCAGCTGTCAATGCGGCCTCTTCCCTCAGCTCAATGGCATCAGTCACTCCTTCCCTAGCCCCACCATGTCCTCCTGAGGAGTCCCCCGAACTCTTTGACCACAGTGTTGTGTACATGCTCCAGGAGGATGCCCAGCGTTTTGAAGGCTCCGAAGATGGTACCCAGCTAGAGGAGGGCAGTAACGTGAGCCCAGAGAGAGGGGGTGCCCAAGAAGGACATCAATCTGGCAGTCATGTTCCCCCAGCTGCAGCATACTGCCAGCTTTGCTCCAGTGATGAGGAGGGAGGGGATGATGAGGCCACTGACTACACATGGGTGCCTGATAGGAGAGAGGAGGAGGAGGCGCATCTCCAATAAGGCAGGATGCCCTCCAGGGGCTAGCTTAAGGGCAGCACACTGACTGCATCACACCGCAGAGCTCTGCATGTGCAGGGCGCTGCTGTCTCTGTGCGTTATTCCAAAAGTTCTTAGGTGTGGGCCTTTTTTGAGACAAGTGCATCAGATCCCACCACTGCTATTTGCAACATATGTCTCAAGTGTATCTCGCGTGGCCAAAACATCACCCGCTTGGGCACCACATGCTTGACCAGTCATATGTTGACCTGACATGCAGTTCGTTGGCAAGCGTACCTAAAAGACCCACACCAAAGAACAAAGCGGACCTCTCCTTGCTCCTCATCAGCTGGGATCTCCAACCCCACTATACCTTCAGTCCTCTCTGAAACCTGCACTGAAAGGAATGAAGGTGTAGAATTAGGTGTATCACAGCCAAGTACTTGCGGGCAATCTGCTATCGGTACACCGACGTCAGATTGTACCATGCAAATTTCCCTGCCCCAGCTTCTGCACCGCCAAAAGAAGTTCGCTCCCAGACATCCACATGCCCAGTGTTTGAATGCTATCTTGGCTAAATTGCTAGCACTTCAACTGCTGCCTTTTCAGTTAGTAGACTCTGCCCCCTTCCGTAAGTTTGTGGAATGTGTGGTTCCTCAGTGGCAGGTTCCCAAACGCCACTTTTTCTCACGGAAGGCGATTCCAGCTCTCTACCGGCATGTGGAAGGCAATGTCTTGGCCTCGCCGGACAGGGCGGTCAGCGATAAGCTGCATTTTAACGCTGACTCATGGTCCAGCAGGCATGGACAGGGACATTACCCATCTTTCACCGCACACTGGGTGACTCTTCTGGCAGCTGGGAAGGATGCAGGACAGGGTGCAGTAGTGTTGGAGGTTGTTCCGCCACCACGCCTCTAAATTCTACTAGTGGTGATTCTGCCACACCTGTCTCCTCCACCCCTCCTCTTCTTCTTCCTTCATGGCCTCTTCCTGAATCAGCGGTGCTCTGTAGGTATTCAAGGGGCTACGCAAGCACACAGGCAAAAAGATGCCATGCGGTGCTTGAGCTGGTGTGCTTGGGGGACAGGAGCCACACTGGGGCAAAGATTCTGTCAGCTCTTCAGGGGCAGGCTCAGAGGTGGTTGAAGCCACGCCAGCTTAAGCTAGGTATGGTGGTTTGCGACAATGGCACCAACTTTCTCTCCGCCCTCCAACAGGAACAACTGACCCATGTGCCCTGTTTGGCTCACGTCCTTAACTTGGTGGTGCATCGGTTCTTGGGCAGGTACCCGGGCTTACAGGATGTCCTGAGGCAGGCCAGGAAAGTCTGTGTGCATTTATGCAGGTCATATAATGCCAGTGCTTGGCTGGCTGACCTTCAAAAGGAATTTAACCTGACCAAGAACAGCCTAATCTGTGACATGCCTACCAGGTAGAACTCAACATTGGCCATGCTGCAGCGGCTGAACAGGCAGCAGAGAGCCATCAATGAGTACCTATGCGACTATGGCACCAGTAAAAAAGGGTCAGGGGACCTTGTTTTTTTTTCCCCACGCCAGTGGGCTATGATCAGGCATGTATGCACTGTCCTGTCACCATTTGAGGAGGCCACGAGGATGGTGAGCAGTGTCAGTGCATGCATCATTGAGACTGTCCCTCTTGTCCACCTGTTGGAGCACACACTGCGTGGAATAATGGACAGGGCACTTGCCTGCCTGCCGATCATACAGGAAGAAGACGAGGAGGAGCATGAGGAGGATTGTGTCAGCATGGAGGTGGAGCCTGGCACTCAGCATCAGCAGCAGTCTTTAAGGGATCATTTACAGTCCGAAGAAACCCATGGACTTGTACGTGGTTGGGAGGAGGTGGCTGCGGATCATGTCATCCTTAGTGACCCAGAGGACTCTGGACCGAATGCATCAGCAAACCTTCGCTGCATAGCCTCCCTGATCCTGCAAAGCCTGCGGAAGGATCCTGGTATTCGTGGTATCAAGGGGAGATTACTTGCTGGCAACGCTCCTTGATCCATGTTACAAGGGTAAGGTTGCAGACCTTATCTTGCCATCGCAGAGGGAGCAGAGGATGAAACATCTTGCAGAAAGGAGGCCTTGCAGAAAGGTTTGTGCAATGCATTTCCAGAGCCTGGGAGGTTAAAATTTCCTGGTCCTCCTGGACAACGTGTTGCTGAGGCTTTGGTCAATCACAGAAGGAGCGGTGGAGAAGGTGGCCGTCTGACCAATGCATGCAGACAATTTTTTAGTCCGCAGCCCCAAGGACTGATCAGTTCCAGCAACCATCGCCAGCGTCTGATTCACATGGTGCAGGATTACCTAGGGGCAAGATCAGCCTTGGACACCTTTCCCACAGAAAATCCTCTGGGTTACCGGGTCTTGAGGATGGATCACTGGCCAGAGCTTGCACAGTATGCAATTGAGCTACTGGCCTGTCCTGCATCCAGCGTTCTTTTGGAACGCACATTCAGTGCTGCTGAAGGCTTTGTAACCGATCACAGGGTGCGCCTGTCCACCGAATCGGTCGATCGGCTGACCTTCATAAAAATGAATCAGTCTTGGATCACCAGCTACCAAGCACCTGATGCTGATGTAACCGATTGATTTTTTTTTTAATGTGAGATCCCTTCAAGACTGCCTATGCTGATGCTGAGTGACTATCCTGTTATGCTGAGTCACAATCCTCTTCCTCCTCAATTTTCTTGCTGATAGCTTGTAAGAACATTTTTTTTTCTGGGCACCGCCACCAGTGGCCAAGGCCCAATTTTTCTGTCCTTGTTTAACAGGGGCGTGTAATTACAATTTTTGATGCAATACTTTGCAGCAGGGCTCATTCCTGCGCTCCAACTCTAGTATCTGTGAGGGGTTGCAGTGTTGTGGCAATTTTTCAGCCCTTGTTTTACAGGGGCATGTAATTACAATTTTCGATGCAATACTTTGCAGCAGGGCTCATTCCTGCGCTCCAACTAGAGTATCTGTGAGGGGTTGCAGTGTTGTGGCACCAGCACCAGTGCCCAAGGCCCAAATTTTCAGCCCCTGTTTAACAGGGGCGTATAATTACAATTTTTGATGCAATACTTTGCAGCAGGGCTCATTCCTGCGCTCCAACTATAGCATCTGTGAGGAGTTGCAGTGTTGTGGCACCAGTGCCTAAGGCCCAATTTTTCTGCCCCTTTTCAACAGGGACATGTATTTACAATTCTTGATCTAATATTTCACAGCAGGGCCTATTCCTGCACCCACCAAGAGTAACTGTGAGGGCTTACAGTGTTGTGGCAACACCATCACCATCACCAACACCAAAGGCCCAATTTTTCTGCCCCTGTTCAACAGGTGCATGTAATTACAATTCTTGATATAATATTTCACAGCAGGGCCCATTCCAGTGCCCACCAAGAGTAACTGTGAGGACTTACAGTGTTGTGGCACCAGCACCACCACCACCAAAGGCCCATTTTTTTTACCACTGTTCAACAACAGCATGTAATTACAGTTCTTGATCTAACATTTCACAGCAGGGCCCGTTCCTGCGCCCACCAAGAGTAGCTGTGAGGGCTTACAGTGTTGTGGCAACACCAACACCTAAGGCCTCAATTTCTGCAGAGTATATAGGGCAGGCCCCTACTTTCAAACATCCAACTTACAAACGACTAATACTTGCAAACGGAAGGAGACAACAGGAAGTGAGATGAAATCTACCCCTAGGAAGGGAAATTCTCTCCTCTAAGAGTTAACATGGGAAAACGTGTCTCCTCTTCACTGATGCTTTATCACCAATCCTTGTTTCACTAAAAACCCCAAATTTTCAAAAAACATTTGTCATTGGGACAGAAAGTGAGGTGAAATCTTTTGAAGAGGTGCACAGACAGCAAAACAAGTGTTACAGGGGTGATAACCCTTCCCTATGTTTTCCAAAAAGCTTAAAAATAGATTTTTTTGGCTGGAGCTACACTTTAAAAATGTACCAGTTCAAAATTACAAACTGATTCTACTTAACAACAAACCTACAGTCCCTGTCTTGTTTTCACCGCCTGTATACTTCTGTTCAGAGTATATGGGGCCTGGGGCCCCACGCCTTTCCTTTTTTTAATTTGGGTACGGGGTTCCCCTTAATATCCATACAAGACCCAAAGGGCCTGGTAATGGATTGGGGGGGTATCCATGCCATTTGTCTCACTGATTTTCATCCATATTGCTGGGACCCGATATTACATTAAAGCCGCAAGCAGTTTTAAATGACTTTTATTACTTTAAAAATGTCACTTTGTGCAGAGACTGTTCTAAGCACGGGAAACATGTGCCACTTTACAGGCATACTATAGACACCTCCCAGGTATGATATTTAAAGGAATATTTCACTTTTTTTTCACTTTAAGCATCATTTAAATCACTGCTCCCAAAAAAACGGCCGTTTTTAAAACTTTTTTTTTGCATTGATACATGTCCCTATGTTTTCCAAAAAGCTTAAAAATAGATTTTTTTGGCTGGAGCTACACTTTAAAAATGTACCAGTTCAAAATTACAAACAGATTCTACTTAACAACAAACCTACAGTCCCTGTCTTGTTTGCACCGCCTGTATACTTCTGTTCAGAGTATATGGGGCCTGGGGCCCCACGCCTTTCCTTTTTTTAATTTGGGTGCGGGGTTCCCCTTAATATCCATACAAGACCCAAAGGGCCTGGTAATGGATTGGGGGTATCCATGCCATTTGTCTCACTGATTTTCATCCATATTGCTGGGACCCGATATTACATTAAAGCCGCAAGCAGTTTTAAATGACTTTTATTCCTTTAAAAATGTGACTTTGTGCAGAGACTGTTCTAAGCACAGGAAACACGTTCCACTTTACAGGCATACTATAGACACCTCCCAGGTACGATATTTAAAGGAATATTTCACTTTTTTTTTCACTTTAACCACTTCAGCCCCGGAAGGTTTTGCCCCCTTCCTGACCAGAGCACTTTTTACAATTTGGCACTGCGTCGCTTTAACTGCTAATTGCGCGGTCATGCAATGCTGTACCCAAACAAAATTTGCTTCCTTTTCTTCCCACAAATAGAGCTTTCTTTTGATGTTATTTGATCAGCTCTGCCGTTTTTATTTTTTGCCCTATACACAGCAAAAGACCGAAAATTTTGAAAAAAAATGATATTTTCTACTTTTTGTTCTAAAAAAAATCCAATAAACTCAATTTTAGTTATACATTTAGGCCAAAATGTATTCGGCCACATGTCTTTGGTAAAAAAAATGTCAATAAGTGTATATTTATTGGTTTGCGCAAAATTTATAGCGCCTACAAACTAGGGTACATTTTCTGGAATTTACACAGCCTTTAATTTATGACTGCCTATGTCGTTTCTTGAGGTGCTAAAATGGCAGGGCAGTACAAAACCCCCACAAATGACCCCATTTTGGAAAGTAGACACCGCAAGGAAATCGCTGAGAGGCATGTTGAGCCCATTGAATATTCTTTTTTTTTTTGTCCCAAGTGATTGAATAATGACAAAAAAGAAAAAAAAAAATTACAAAAAGTTGTCACTAAATGATATATTGCTCACACAGGCCATGGGCATATGTGGAATTGCACTCCAAAATACATTTAGCTGCTTCTCCTGAGTATGGGGATACCTCATGTGTGGGACTTTTTGGGAGCCTAGCCGCGTATGGGGCCCCGAAAACCAATCACTGCCTTCAGGATTTCTAAGGGCGTACATTTTTGATTTTACTCCTCACTACCTATCACAGTTTTGAAGGCCATAAAATGCCCAGATGGCATAAACCCCCCCCAAATGACCCCATTTTGGAAAGTAGACACCCCAATCTATTTGCTTTGAGGCATGTTGAGTCCATGGAATGTTTTATATTTTGACACAAGTTGCGGGAAAGTGACAATTATTTTTTTTTTTGCACAAAGTTGTCACTAAATGATATATTGCTCACACAGGCCATGGGCATATGTGGAATTTCACCCTAAAATACATTTAGCTACTTCTCCTGAGTACGGGGATACCACATGTGTGGGACTTTTTGGGAGCCTAGCCGCGTGCGGGGCCCCGAAAACCAATCACCGCCTTCAGGATTTCTAAGGGTGAAAATTTTTGATTTCACTCTTCACTGCCTATCACAGTTTCGGAGGCCATGGAATGCCCAGGTGGCACAACCCCCCCCCGCCCCCAAATGACCCCATTTTGGAAAGTAGACACCCCAAGCTATTTGCTGAGAGGCATGGTGAGTATTTTGCAGCTCTCATTTGTTTTTGAAAATAAAGAAAGACGAGAAAAATTTTTTTTTTCTTTTTTCAATTTTTAAAACTTTGTGACAAAAAGTAAGGTCTGCAAAATACTCACTATACCTCTCAGCAAATAGCTTGGGGTGTCTACTTTCCAAAATGGGGTCATTTGGGTTTTTTTTTGCCACCTGGGCATTCCATGGCCTCCGAAACTGTGATAGGCAGTGAAGAGTGAAATCAAAAATTTACGGCCTTAGAAAGCCTGAAGGCGGTGCTTGGTTTTCGGGGTCCCGTACGCGGCTAGGCTCCCAAAAAGTCTCATACATGTGGTATCCCCGTACTCAGGAGAAGCAACAGAATGTATTTTGGGGTGTAATTTCACATATTCCCATGGCATGTTTAAGCAATATATCATTTAGTGACAACTTTGCGCAAAAAAAAAAAAAATTAAAAGAAATTGTCTCTTTCCCGCAACTTGTGTCACAATATAAAATATTCCATGGACTCGACATGCCTCTCAGCAAATAGCTAGGGGTGTCTACTTTCCAAAATGGGGTCATTTGGGGGGGTTTTGAACTGTCCTGGCATTTTATACACAACATCTAGAAGCTTATGTCACACATCACCCACTCTTCTAACCACTTGAAGACAAAGCCCTTTCTGACACTTTTTGATTACATAAAAAAATAATTTTTTTTTGCAAGAAAATTACTTTGAACCCCCAAACATTATATATTTTCTTTAAAGCAAATGCCCTACAGATTAAAATGGTGGGTGTTTCATTTTTTTTTTTCACACAGTATTTGCGCAGCGATTTTTCAAACGCATTTTTTGGGGAAAAAACACACTTTTTTAAATTTTAATGCACTAAAACACATTATATTGCCCAAATGTTTGATGAAATAAAAAAGATGATCTTAGGCCGAGTACATGGATACCAAACATGACATGCTTTAAAATTGCGCACAAACGTGCAGTGGCGACAAACTAAATACATTTTTAAAAGCCTTTAAAAGCCTTTACAGGTTACCACTTTAGATTTACAGAGGAGGTCTACTGCTAAAATTACAGCCCTCAATCTGACCTTAGCGGTGATACCTCACATGCATGGTGCAATTGCTTTTTACATTTGACGCCAGACCGACGCTTGCGTTCGCCTTAGCGCGAGAGCAGGGGAGACAGGGGTGCTTTTTTTTTTTTTTTTCTCTTTATTATTATTTTTTTTTTCTTATTTTTAAACTGTTCCTTTCATTTTTTTTTTTTTTTTAATCATTTTTATTGTTATCTCAGGGAATGTAAATATCCCCTATCATAGCAATAGGTAGTGACAGGTACTCTTTTTTGAAAAAATTGGGGTCTATTAGACCCTAGATTTCTCCTCTGCCCTCAAAGCATCTGACCACACCAAGATCGGTGTGATAAAATGCTTTCCCAATTTCCCAATGGCGCTGTTTACATCCTGCGAAATCGAAGTCATAAAATGCTTGTAGCTTCCGGTTTTTTAGGCCATAGAGATGTTTGGAGCCACTCTGGTCTCTGATCAGCTCTATGGTCAGCTGGCTGAATCACCGGCTGCATTTTCAGGTTCCCTGTTGAGACAGGAGAGCCAGAGAAAAACACGGAAGACGTTGGGGGGGATTCCCTCCCACTGCTTGTAAAAGCAGTCTAGAGGCTAATTAGCCGCAAGGATTGCTTTTACATGAAAGCCGACCGCTGGCTGAAAAGAATGATACCAAGATGATACCTAAACCTGCAGGCATCATTCTGGTATAACCATTCAAAGTCGTGAATGGCGTACCTGAAGACAAAAAAATGGTTAACATTAAAGCACAGTAAACGGTAAAGTATAAAAAATTGCATACCTGAAAAACAAACATGATAAAACATAATAACAATAAAACATTGCAGAATAGAATACAGTAAAAAAGAGCAGAACAATAGAGAGAATAGAGAGAGAGAGAGAGAACAATAAAACGACAACTATTTTTTTTTATTTTATATTTTTGTTTGTGTTTTTTTATTTTTTTACACTTTTTTTGTAACTGTAACTTTTATAACTGTAACCGGTTCCAGGTTCGGGTCTCTCAAAATGCGATGGCATCTTGGGAGACCCTGTGAAAGTGTGTCCTAGTCTGTGCAATGCTGTACCCTACGCTAATACTCAACTAGTGCATGGTAGCGTTCAAAACATTCACCAATGCAAAGACCAGGATTGTCAGGACAGGAGGGACAATAATAGCGGGTGTCACGCCTATATCCGCGCTTGCTGCAGACGCGACATCTTTTTTGGGGGGGTTCGTTGGGTAGGGGTACTCGGGAGGACATAAAGAAAATGCCTCTCATGCAGCCGACTGCATTTGGTTGGGGATGTGAATGGGGGAAGTATGGGCGCTGCAGAAGTGGTGGGTTCCCAATTAGGATTGGCGAATGCAGCAGGAAGGGCATTATGGGCACGACGGGCCTGTGTTTGTCTTTCTGGTGGCAGCGGGACACTACTTGTGCTTGCTCACCAGCTTGAACTGCACTTATGGGACTCGCCACGTCACCAAGTGTTACTGCAGTGCGGGTTTTACTATGACCGGGGTGTACTAGGCCGCTGGTGCTTGCCAGTTCACCAAAACGCTACCAAAAAAACTGTTAGCGATCGCAGGGATCAGGCCTGACTCTGCGAACGCTGCAGTTATGCGTTTAGTGTTTTGTAAGTGACAGTGATCGATCGATACTGCACTTGGGTGGGCTGGGCTGGGCCGTGCGGAGGGGCAAAACGCAGGTGCTAGCAGGTATCTGGGCTGATCCCGCTAACACTGCGTTTGTGGGAACCCTAAACTGCTGGGGACGCTAGTATAGATCTGATCGGATCAGATATTGATCTGTTCAGATACTATACCACTAAGGGAGGTGTATGCTGCGTGCGTGGGTGTTAGCGGTGCTGGCGCTAACCTGATGCTGCCTGGGGCAGGTGCTTGCCAGTTCACCAAAACGCTACCAAAAAAACTGTTAGCGATCGCAGGGATCAGGCCTGACTCTGCGAACGCTGCAGTTATGCCTTTAGTGTTCTGTAAGTGACAGTGATCGATTGATACTGCACTTGGGTGGGCTTGGCTGGGCCGGGCGGAGGGGCAAAACGCAGGTGCTAGCAGGTATCTGGGCTGATCCCGCTAACACTGCGTGTTTGGGAACCCTAAACTGCTGGGGACGCCAGTATAGATCTGATCGGATCAGATATTGATCCGTTCAGATACTATACCACTAAGGGAGGTGTACGGTGCGTGCGTGGGTGTTAGCGGTACTGGCGCTAACCTGACGCTGCCTGGGGCTGGTGCTTGCCAGTTCACCAAAACGCTACCAAAAAAACTGTTAGCGATCGCAGGGATCAGGCCTGACTCTGCGAACGCTGCAGTTATGCGTTTAGTGTTTTGTAAGTGACAGTGATCGATCGATACTGCACTTGGGTGGGCTGGGCTGGGCCGTGCGGAGGGGCAAAACGCAGGTGCTAGCAGGTATCTGGGCTGATCCCGCTAACACTGCGTTTGTGGGAACCCTAAACTGCTGGGGACGCTAGTATAGATCTGATCGGATCAGATATTGATCCGTTCAGATACTATACCACTAAGGGAGGTGTATGCTGCGTGCGTGGGTGTTAGCGGTACTGGCGCTAACCTGATGCTGCCTGGGGCAGGTGCTTGCCAGTTCACCAAAACGCTACCAAAAAAACTGTTAGCGATCGCAGGGATCAGGCCTGACTCTGCGAACGCTGCAGTTATGCCTTTAGTGTTCTGTAAGTGACAGTGATCGATTGATACTGCACTTGGGTGGGCTTGGCTGGGCCGGGCGGAGGGGCAAAACGCAGGTGCTAGCAGGTATCTGGGCTGATCCCGCTAACACTGCGTGTTTGGGAACCCTAAACTGCTGGGGACGCCAGTATAGATCTGATCGGATCAGATATTGATCCGTTCAGATACTATACCACTAAGGGAGGTGTACGGTGCGTGCGTGGGTGTTAGCGGTACTGGCGCTAACCTGACGCTGCATGGGGCTGGTGCTTGCCAGTTCACCAAAACGCTACCAAAAAAACTGTTAGCGATCGCAGGGATCAGGCCTGACTCTGCGAACGCTGCAGTTATGCGTTTAGTGTTTTGTAAGTGACAGTGATCGATCGATACTGCACTTGGGTGGGCTGGGCTGGGCCGGGCGGAGGGGAAAAACGCAGGTGCTAGCGGGTATCTGGGCTGATCCCGCTAACACTGCGTTTTTGGGAACCCTAAACTGCTGGGGACGCTAGTATAGATCTGATCGGATCAGATATTGATCCGTTCAGATACTATACCACTAAGGGAGGCGTATGCTGCGTGCGTGGGTGTTAGCGGTGCTGGCGCTAATCTGACGCTGCCTGGGGCAACGCATATCACCGCCGGGCAATCAGGGGGCTAAACCTTTATTCGGTAATAAACGGCGGGTGCCCTGACACTATAAAAAATAAACGAACTAACCAGCATCACCCGCAACGGTTATACGGTGATAAGGGGTGAAGGGGTTAACTAGGGGGAAATCAAGGGGTTAAAACATTTATTAGGTAGTATATGGGGGTCCCTGACGCTATAAAACGCTGACGGCGAACCTAAATATTTACGTCCCTAACTAGCGTCACCAGCGACACTAATACAGCGATCAGAAAAATGATCGCTTAGTGACACTGGTGACGGGGGGTGATCAAGGGGTTAAAACTTTATTAGGGGGGATTAGGGGGGTACCCTAGACCTACAGGGGGCTAATACTCACTGCCCTAACACTTCTAACTGTCACAAACTGACACCTAGCAGTAATCAGAAAAAAAAAAAAAAAATACTGTTTGGTGTCAGTTTGTGACAGGGGGGGGGTGATTGGGGGGGGATCAGGGGGCGATCGGGGCGGGGGTCGGGGGTGTAAAGTATGCCTGGCATGTTCTACTGTGTGTGTGTGTGTTTTGTGCACTCACATGTCTTCTCTCCTCGGCGCTGGAACGGAAACTGCCAAGCCGAGGAGAGATGACATCACATCCTCTGCCTGTGTGAAACTACACACAGGCAGAGGAGGATTCCCATTGGCTGGGAGCGATCGCGAGGGGGGGGCCACGATCGGATGGTCTCCCCCTCGCCTCTCATCGCTTCCAGTCACAAGCCGACCGCCGCTGGCACCGGGGGGGGTCTGATCGGACCCCCCGCCCGCGGGAGGCAGATCACGTATGGGTATGTGATTCTGCCTGCCCGTGCCATTCTGCCGCAGTATATCTGCGTTAGGCGGTCGGCAAGTGGGTAAGCATCATTAAAATCACTGCTCCCAAAAAAACGGCCGTTTTTAAAACTTTTTTTTGCATTGATACATGTCCCCTGGGGCAGGACCAGGGATTAGGACAATAACTTGCATATTAGCCTTTAAAATTAGCACTTTTGATTTTGAACGTTCAAGTCCCATTGACTTTAATGGGGTTCTAAAGTTTGTGCAAACTTTCAGTCCGTTTGAAGGTTCTGGTGCGAACCAAACCAGGTGGTGTTCGGCTCATCCCTTGTCATAATAAAGCAGAACAGTTATTTGGAAAGATGCTGAGTGTATCTTTTGTGTCTGTTCCCTACTGCAGTAGTTATCGTTAATTTGGAACCACTAATCAATATGAGGATAGGAGTTGCCTATCTATAAAATGCCATGTCACAGGTTACACAGGTCAAATAATAATTCCAAATACATTAATTCATACCTCGTAAAGTGATTTGCTTTGGCACAGAATTGCTATAAATATTCTGTTTCTTCACCTTCCCTTTTTTCTAACCAGTTTCATAATTATTAAAGGAACTGCTTGATTTTGTATAAAAAGTCTGTCTACATCCACCTATACTATACACTATATTGCAATATAGGTTTATGATATTTATCATTTGCTGTTTATTGACACCTGCCATATCTTAATTTTGCAATTGTTTTAAAGGTCACACAGAGTGATGCAATCTGTTGACACACAGTAAGGGGTTCGGTAAAGCTAATATCAGGACAAAATAAATTTTGAGGTTGATTCCCAAGATGGACTTACATAGGATTACCAGCCAAGTGTCCCAGGCATACAGTTTACTATTGGAAATGAGCTCCTGGTTTGGTTCAAACATAGGCTGCTTGTTCAGGTGTTTGACATGAGCTAAACACTATATATAGTGGTTCTTTTTTCTAACATTACTATATATATATGTCACCTTTTTTCTTTCCCTGTCAATTGCAGTTAAAAAAGCAGTAAGTGGGGCGTGGCTTGGCGCGCAGCAGAGATGGACGCCTAATACAGGAGCTCCGGTGGATTAGCAGCCTGAGCCCGTCTCCTAGTGCCGACAGCACCTCATAATGAGCAGAAGGAATCTGGGAACACCCCGCACCAGATCTCGCCGTTCAGCGGCGGCTTACAAAGGAAGGAACATATCCGATTTACTTAGAAATCTCTCAGCGGAACGGACCAGCAGGCCGGGATCCAAGATGGCGACGCCACATGCGGAGGAGGATTTCAGCGAGGACTCGCAATCCACGGCAGATGGAACCGGTAGGAACACTCCTCACCCTGACCTACCACTCACATACGCTGGCATGTCAGGCTTTGCAGCTGACATTAAAGCCACTTTCTCTGCGGCCATCACTGACTTAAAGTCCAGCATGATTATATTAACAGACAAGATGGCCACGGCGGAAGCTGCAGGCAGAAGCAGAGACATGGCAATCCATCGTTTAGAGAAAGTTACCTCTACACAAGCCCAACATCTCATTGAGATAAATAAGCATTTAGAGGACTTGGATAACAGAGGGAGGAGGAACAATATAAGGGTGAGGGGGATCCCCGAATCAGTGGAAGCTGAACAAATACTCCCAGCCCTGCAAAGAGTCTTTAACAGCCTATTAGATAGGCCCGAGGACACAGCAATAGAATTTGTGAGAGCCCACAGAGCTCTCAGAGCAAGAGGCCCTGATACAATGCCACCTCGAGATATCATCTGCTGTTTACAAAGCTTTTCCCTAAAAGAAGATATAATGCGCAGAGCACGCAGAAACGACCAAATCATCTTTAACGGCGAGACTATTATGCTATTTCATGATCTCTCCCAGATAACTCTAAAAAATCGCAGAGCATTGCGACCTCTTCTCGACAAACTTAGAGAAAAAGAAATTCGCTACACATGGCGCTTCCCATTTGCACTTTTGGTGAATCATAATGGGAGACAACATACCCTAAGATCCCCTGAGGACCTACCAGATTTCTGTCATGCACTGCAAATAGATCTCATAGAATTACCAGAATGGTACCAGGAGTTCCTATTGCCTCCTCGGGAGAACACACAAACAAGATCACCACTTACTTCTCCGGACAAGCGACATTCAAAGAAAATGAAACCATCACGATCAGGCGGCTCTCAAGCAGGTACACCAAACAACAGACCACATTCTTCCAGAGGAATGGAGGACTTTTGAGGAACTCTTTCCATATGGGATTTATAACAGGATGGCTCAGATGAGAAAGACATTCCATTCACTCCAAACCCAATTCAACTTTGGATATGCCTCATAGACCCACCTAACGAAGATTAAGATGAGTCATCGCAGAGCAGTCTTCACAAAGACTTCCGAACTTGACAGGAGACAGGCTCCTTTATAAAGGAAGATCCAAGGAGTTGTTTAGTTTTAAAGATGTTGATTGGACTGGATAGTCCTAAGCTGATTGGGTTAAATAATTTGACAAACTCATATAAGGTTTATAAAGGTTGATAAAGAAACTAAAACGGATGCAGAGCCATCAGTACTAACATTATTAAGGAAATCCTCTCCTTGCACGTTTGTACGTGGAAGGGATGGGAGACAAGCTCCATTTAAAGGAGACCCCATGATTTCCACATAATAGGTTGTTCCTCTTCACAAAATAAGGTTAATAATATTATTATTACTATTAAGGTTAAATTCTCTGTCCAAGTCTATCTACACAAGAGTAGAGACCACAGTTCCCTTTTTCAGGGGGAGGAAGGAGGGAGGGGAAGGGAAAAACTTTCTCTCTCCTTTTTCTCCCTTAGGCACTAGGTGACCAACACAAATATAGCCTACTTACACAGGCAGCTACCGGTTTCAGCCCTAATATTTAGTGTTGTTTTATTGTTACAGTTAAATCCACATCTCTAAAAAGCTGGGCAGTCATCCACTGCTCCCAACAAGTGCTCTCTAGCAGGAGGGACTCTCCTACTGGATAGCACTAATTTAAATTACTTCCTTGGACCATTTTGGTTTCAGGGAGAAGACAGTATATCTCACTCCTCTTTTCAACTCTTTCTCATTCTTATTCTCACCTCTCCTCTTTGAGCACATTTTATTTACTTTCTCACTTTTGTTTTGGTTTTTGTTTTCCCTTTTATTTTTCCCCATTTCTCCTTTTAATTTCTCCCTTTAATATTATTTATTTCTCATATATTTTTTTTTATTTACCTAAGAATCGAAAAGTGTATTGATTATTTACAATCTATAGCTAAAATACTAATAGTCATTAAGCTTTGTTTCCAGATCTGGTGCTGACGGCTCTCCTTGAATCCATAAGATGTCGTACTCATCTCTAGGACACGCCCCCACAGTGATTTCCCATAATATGAATGGTCTAAACATTCCTGAAAAACACTCTACTCTACTAAGAGAGCTCAAAAAAGGTAGGCCCAAGTTTGTTTTTTTACAAGAAACTCATTTCCAGACCGATAAGGTCCCCAAAATGACGGATACCTTTTTCACACAAATTTACCATGCCACGAACAGTACGGCCAAATCTAAGGGAGTTTCTATACTTATTAGTAGAGATGCTGCCTTTGAAGTCACTGATAAAATGGTGGACCCGGAAGGCAGGTTCCTATTCCTTAAGGGAAACTGTTCAGGCACCCCCATGACTTTAGCTAATGTTTATTTTCCTAACACAGCACATGCAACATTCTGTAAACGCATTCATGACAAACTTCGAGATTTTAGTACAGGTTGTCTTATTCTCGGAGGAGACTTTAATGTACCATTAAATCCTTTAACTGACACCTCAACCGGCAAAACTTATATCACTTACAAGATCCTCAAAAGGATTAAAACACTACTCAACTCTCTACAATTAGTCGATTCCTGGAGATTTGTGCATCCTAATGATAAAGATTATACTTTCTATTCATTCCCACACAACAGATACTCCAGAATAGATTATATTTTTATCACACAAAAAGACCTTGACAGAATTTCGGAAGCAAAGATAGGAATTCAAACGATAACAGATCACGCCCCTACATCACTATCCCTAAATCTATTTGACTCTACATCAAAACCCAATCAATGGAGATTGAACTCAGCTCTATTGACAGATCCAGTCTGGCTACCGCAGATAACTAAGGCACTGAAAGAGTACTTTACACACAACAACACACCTGAAGTAAACCCTTTGACAATCTGGGAGGCACACAAATGTACAATCAGAGGCGAGCTCATTCGAGCAGGCTCACAACGTAAAAAAGAAAGAGATACACAAATAACACAATTGACAGGGAAAATCCGAAGGCTAGAAACATTACACAAACAATCACTAACAGAACAATCAGCAATAGAATTATTAGAAACAAGGAAGGCACTACAACAGATTTATGACACTAAGTCCAAAAGATTTTTATTCTTCCGGAAAAAAATTTATTATGAACACGGTAATAAAACAGGCAAATTTCTGGCGAGAGCCCTGAAATCCACTAGAGCACAACACAATATTGCAGGCATTAGATCAAAAGAAGGTAAAATAGACATTACCACCAAACAAATCGCACGCAACTTTCATGAATATTACACGACCCTTTATAATCTACCCACTTCACAAACACCCAATAAATCACAGGAATCAAGACAACAAAGTATTCAAAACTATCTTAGAGCATCCAAATTACCCATCCTGACAGCAGAAGACATATCCCAACTAGAAAAACCCATTGAAGCCACAGAACTACAACAGACAATCAAAGACCTTAAACCAGGGAAAAGCCCAGGCCCAGACGGCTTTACAGCCATTTATTATAAAACATTTCAGACCATCCTACTAGGACCACTACTAAGAGCTCTGAACTATATGTCACAACCCAGAGAGATCCCACCAAACTTTCTAGCAGCTCACATCACAATTCTCCCCAAGCCACATAAAGATCCAGCAGAATGCGCTAGCTATAGACCAATCTCACTTCTGAACTTAGATGTGAAATTGATGTCAAAAATCATAGCTAATAGGTTAAAACCTTTGCTACACAATCTGATAGGCACCGAACAGGCAGGATTCATGCCCGGCAGAGAAACAAGAGATAATGTCATCAAAACGCTCAACCTGATTCATGCAACTAGGAAAGAAAACATCGAGGGCCTTCTCCTGTCCACAGACGCGGAGAAGGCCTTCGATCGAGTGGCTTGGGACTTTATGCTGGAAACCTGCAAATATATTGGCTTGGGAAGTCACATGATGACGTGGATCTCCTCTCTCTATTACAATCCCACGGCTCAACTCAAAATAAATGGTTCGCTTTCAGAAACAGTTAAAATTAGAAATGGCACGAGACAGGGTTGCCCTCTCTCGCCAATTTTATTTATTTTAACACTAGAGCCATTCATTAGACGGATTGTGGCAGAGAGAGCAATAAATGGTTTTAAAATAGCTGGAAGAGAGTTCAAAGTGGCAGCTTATGCGGATGATCTATTATTTTTTATAGCCAACCCCCATATCTCACTCCCTACCTTATTAAAAGAATTCTCTTTATTTGGCCATCTCTCCAACCTAAAAATTAATTACTCCAAGTCCGAAGCAATGAACATTAGCATACCCATGAATAAATTAGAAGCTATCAAATCCAACTGCCCCTTTAAATGGGAAAACTCAGCTCTAAAATATTTGGGGGTATGGCTGACCCCTCAGATCTCCCAAATTTATGAACGCAATTTCACCCCGTTATTAAAGTCAATTAGCTCAGACCTCCAAACCTGGCACACAAAAAGTTTTTCGTGGTTTGGACGCATTGCTATATGCAAAATGACTGTACTACCTAGAGTATTATACTTATTTAGAAACCTGCCAATCAAAGTACCCCTAAGTTTTTTTAAAGCTTTAAATACAATCCAAATGAAGTTTATATGGGCCCACAAAAAACCCAGAATTCGCTGCACAATACTCACACAACCGAAGGAGAAAGGGGGGATGGGAATCCCAGACTTCCGCGCATACTACTCAGCAGCACACGTCACTAGGATAGTAGACTGGCATTGTCATCACAAAACTAAAGATTGGGTAGAACTAGAAGAGGCATTGAGTCAGACCCCAATTAGGTTCTCACCATGGATCCCATGGACTAGCCTTTCAACCGATATGAAATCTCACCCCCTCATAGGCACCACGCTCACAATTTTTCATAAACTAACTAATCTCACAAATTTCTCCTCCCACTTAAGCCCACTCACGCCACTACAAGACAACCCTAACTTCACACCAGGCATCAAGAACAGCTTACTCCGATCCACAAACACAAACAGAACACTATTAGCCAAGGACTTCTTCCATAACAAAGAATTCAGAGATTATACCGATCTAAAAACGGTAAATAACATTCCAGACCTACCATTATGGACATACTTTCAGTGTCGAAGCTACCTAAACCAAACTAGGGATAGAAATAACTTCAATAGACCAATGACAGACTTAGAAGAGGCATGCCAGAAGGGAGAACCGATCCACAAAACGACATCTCTGATCTATAAATGGATACAAAATAGCAAGGGAGCGATAGACCACGGATTCAGGGAGAGCTGGTCAAAAGCACTAAAGATCTCATTGTCGGAGGTTCAATGGAGAAAAGCATGCATTTTTGCCCACAAATGCTCACTGAGTACAAGCACCCAGGAAACAGCTTATAAACTGCTTACCCAGTGGTATGCCACACCGGCGAAACTGCACTCATGGTCTCCAGATCACCCTGACACATGCTGGCGATGCCAAAATGAAAAAGGAACACTGCTACATATTTGGTGGCAGTGTCCCATAATAGAACCTTACTGGTCAGAAATTAAGGAGATCATCCTCCACATCACTGAGACATCTTTAAAATTAGACGCAGCGGGTTGTCTCCTCCATGTCAACGATTTCTCCATAAAAAAATATAAACATTCACTCTCTAAACACTTGTTGAATGCTGCAAAAGCTTTGATTCCAATCCATTGGAAATCTACAAAGATACCAACTATTAAAGACTGGCTCAACAAGATCACAGAGATTCATGAGATGGAGGAGACAATAGCTCAGGCAGGAGAAAATGTTGAACGCTTCCATAAAACATGGAATCCCTGGATAACATTCAGATATTCTCAAAAATACTCAAACTTAATGAACCAAGTCTAAAACACCTAACCTTTAAAGTCAGACCAAATACAGACCATCTATTTCTAAAACAAATTTTGACATTGACTACTTGCTTCGTAAAACCATGTGCTATAAATGAACCAAATACAGAAAAAGAATGTATGGTATGGGATCTGATGTCCCTTACCACCTGAATGGGCTAATACTATAGATTGTTCCCTTTATTTTTATTTCTTATATTTTTATTTCTTATATCTTTTTATCACTTTCCATTTTTATACACTGATTAACACGTGATAAAACTCTGAGACACGATTAAAAATGCACTTAACATGAAGGCATAAGTCTCTTAACTGAAATAATTGAATAATTTAGGCTGAATGAATCAATGTTGAATTACTGATATACTGTGCGCATATTTCTTTTCCTTTCTGTTTTATGATGGAGCTGCGACTCCATAGTTGCAATAATTTGACTTCAATAAACTTTGATGTTAAAAAAAAAAAGCAGTAAGTATTGGCCCCCGTCATATCCTTAGCAACCAATGACATCACCTGGCCCAATTAAACTGCTGGTGGGGAATCACTGGCAATTTAAACAAAGAGGCAGGGATACTGCCTGATATCATTGCCCAAATATTGTTACATCTTTTTTGTTTCTGTGTCATTCATCATGATTGACAGGGATCTACATAGCTGAAAGACATGAATGATGAGGGAGGGTTCTACAACAGTTTTTTTTTTAAATACTTGTTAAAAGTGTGTGTCTACTTATATATACTTGTTTGTGAATGAGTAGGGGTACTATGTAAGCCTTACTCAGTCACAAAGGGTGGGCCTGTATTTGAAGGCTCCCTTTTTTTCAAGGGGTATTCTAGATTCCAACAAGTCCCCATCCACATTCACCAGGTCAGTGTTGTGGAGAAGAGACCCTTATCAACATGGGTACTTTACTAAGTGTGTTCCTCCTGAGAAGGTACCCTTGTTGAAGACATGTGACCTGGTATGGTTTAGGGAGCACATGTTCTTCTTCTGGTATGAATTTGAGAACATTTTTTACATACACAACTGAAATCTCCTTGTCCTTAGTACAGTCTATAGGATAAAACTTAATTTGATGAAAATGTTACCAACATTGGAAATATTTTAATATGGTAATTGACCATACTAAGTTTTCAAAGCTTTAATGTCACATTTTCTATTTCTATTATTAAATAAGCTACAGCCTATAAACCCTCTATAAAACGCATGTGTCCTTTTTACAATGTGGTGCTCTCAACCACAAATACGTCATTAGTTTGACTTTTTTAATACCGGGTTAAGGCTGCAGCTAGATGCCATAACCCCAGTATTAGAATTTTGCTCAGGCACCCCTCTGTCTGCTAAAAGTGATCTGAGTGGCTGATTAGAAGTGAAAATTGCTTAATTCCCCAATCAACACAGTCAATGTTGATAGTTGAACCCTCCCTCTGCTGCACTATGGCATCCTGACAGCAGGAGGTTTCCTTGCCGTCAGACTACATTGATCACTGATAGTTGCTATAGCTGCCAGCAGTTATCTTACAAAAAAACATGACAGCCAAGTTTGGATAGTTTGACTTCAGTACAACCAGCCTGCCAAAAATGGATAAAAATTTGTCTGGTTGCTGCTGAACTAGCTGTATGGCTATGGATCTGTGTATGGCCAGCTTAAGACTCTCACTGTGCAGATTCTAAATGATTATCAGCTCAAATGGTGGGGATACTAAATAAGCAAGCAGAGGCATTCTTTCTTCGGCAAAATCAAACTCAGAAGTTAATAAAATAAACTTAACAATGTTTTTTCTGAGAATAGAAAGTGATAATAAGTCTATCTAATGGATATCTCATATCAGTAAAATCTGACAGGAGTCCTAACCCTTCCCCACTTTATTCAATTTTTTTTATTTCAATATTTTTATTGAATATTAGAGATAAACATAGTACAGAACAAAAAGGAGTAATATAATATACACAGTTATCTAAAGTACCTTTGGAAAAATAATTCATTGTGCTCACTGTTATCAATCATCAATTGATGGAAGCAATTAAAATCAACTTAGTAAAGTAACCTCTAGTGTTGTCAAGATCATTTGGGCCATATAGACCAATGTTTATCGAATGTTGTACAGTGCAAAGAATTTATTGCTATAAGGCGTTCGAACGTGTAGTTCCTGTGCACAGCTTTGGTATCGATAAGTTTATAGCTGTTGTGGATTTCCAATTACGCAGAATCAGTAATTGTGTCTCCAGCAATATATGTGAGTTATGACTGGTCTGAAGTCTGCGTGGAATTTTTCTATGTTTAAGTGGAGAATTGCCAAAGCTGGATCTGGGACCGTAAGCATTCCTGCTAAGGATGATATCATTTGGAATACTTGGTTCCATAGACTTTTAACTGTGGGGCAATGCCAAAGCATGTGTAAAAGGTTCCCAATTTGTCCACAGGGCCTCCAGCAATGTGGTGATGATCCAGGGAAGTAGTTTGCGATACTATATGGGGTGTAATGCCATCTGTTTGCTATTTTAATTGCTAGTTCCCAGTGTTTGACACAGTGAGAAGCTCTATGTGTTTCTTTAATGTGTGTTGCCATTGTTCTACCGAGAAGGTAGTACTTAGATCTTCTTCCCATTTTTTCATTGCTATAGTTTTAGTAAATGTATGTTTATCTCATATGACATTGTAGAAAAAGGATATTCCTTTTGTGTCTTGTTTGGCTGTAGAGTAGAAGTGCCATATTTTGCATGGAAAGGAAATTGTCGGGTGAGAATGCGATTTTAGGAAGTGTGTGATTCGTAAGCATGTGAATAGCCTGTCATTAGGGCGTTTGTATTGTGTCATAATCTGTTCTACAGATTTGTGCTGTGGTCCAGTGTAAAGGTCTGATATATGTGTGATACCCTTGTGTATTAGGTCTTTAACGTTAATCATTGGGATCATGGAATCTAGTAGAGTCAAAGGTAGGTCATATTTTGTGTCATGTGTGTCTGTGTGATTATGCTCCAGTAGGAATCTCCAGGCTCTTAAGGATACCTGCATTGGGGGAGACATTTGTTTTGTGTCCCATGGTGTTCACCTGTCGCTCAGAGTTAATAACGTCAGTTTGTTAGTCAGTGCTGTTGTTGTTTCGATGTTCACCCATAGTGGTGTGTCAGTTTTTTGGAACCAATATTTAATTTGGTCTAAACATACTGCCCAGTAGTAGTCAAATATGTCCACTAGTCCCGCCCCACCTGCTTTCCTATGGAAAGTGAGATTATTTCGAGAACATCTGGCTTTTTTTCCATTCCATATATACCTCCAACCGATGGTTGCTATACTGTTAATGTAGTGGTGAGGAATGTGGAATCTGTAAAGTATGGAACAGATATAATATTTGTGGCAATATCAACATTTTATAAGCTGTGATTCTACCCAGCCATGATATTTCGTTTTTAACATATCCCTGAGTTATCTTTCCAGCCTGGTTATCAGCGGGATCACATTCGTTTTGGCAAGCGCTGAAGTTTTATTTGTAATAGTAATTCCTAGATACGTGATGCTGCCCTTGCTCCATGTATAGGGTAGCTGTGATTGTAAAATAGCACGTGTGAAGGGTGATACACCTACGTTCAATATCAATGATTTAGTGAAATTAACCTTATAGTAGGATATGTCCCCAAAAGCAGTGAGGATTTGGTGGGCTTGTTTTAGGATTGTTAACGGATTGGTCAGGAGTAGGATTACATAGTCCGCAAAAAGATTGATGGTATGTGTGCTAGTACCAAACTGGAAACCCGTAACCCAGGGGTATGTTCTTCTGCCAAGGGTTCAATTACCAGGTTAAATATGGTCAGAGATAGGGGGCACCCCTGCCTGGTACCATTAGTAATATTGAAGGGTGTGTGTAGAAAGCCTGTAGAGTATACCTGCACTGATGGACATCAATACAGGGCCATAATGGCCTTTAATATGGAGCCTCTAAAGCCATATTTGTTTAGAGTCATTTCCATGTAGGTCCAGTGGGCTCTGTGGAACACCTTCACTGCATCAATCGATAGCAGCAGAGAAGGCGTTCGAGTTCTCTCAGCATGATGTATCACATTAACAATTTTCCTAGTTGCATCAGAGGTTTGTCTCCCCCCTCACAAAACCCATCTGGTCGCGCTGTATAATTGTGGGAGTAATATTTGTCAGTCTTTTGGCTAAAAGTTTAGCGTAAATTTTGGTATCTGAGTTGAGAAGGGAATAGGGTCTAAAGTTGGCCGGAGTGTTGGGTTCTTTACTCGGTTTTGGTAATGTTACTATGTGTGCCCTCAGCATTTCTTGAGGGAGGGTAGCAGATTCAGCAGCTTTGTTGTATACTGTGGTTAGGTGTGGTAAAAGGAGGTTTTTTTTTTAAATAATTCAAAATATTCATTGGAAAACCCATCAGGTCCAGGAGATTTCCCATTTGGAAGCGTGTTAATAGTTAGTTCTTTTTCTTGGATTGTAATTGGGGCGTTTAAGGCTGCTAGTTGGTGTTCAGAGAGGGTTGGTAGGTTTATGTTCTGTAAAAATGTTTGTATTTTTTCAGCGGTCAGTTGAGGCGTTTTGGGATCGTTATGTAGGTTATATAAAGAGCTGTAGTATTCAGCAAATTGATTCGCTATATCTTGTGGATTTGTAATTCTGTAGGACAACGTAGGATGTTTAAGGTATGTTATTCTTGTTTTTGTACGAACCACTTTCAGTCTATTTGCTAGATATTTGCCTGCTCTGGTGGCGTTTGCATAGTGGCTTAGTTGTAGGCGCCTAAGATGTTTGTCGTATTGTTGTGACAACAGATCTCTGAGTTTTTCTCTGAGGCCATTTAGATTGTCAGATAATGATACTGATGGTGCTATCTTGTTTTTGGATTCTAAATCATGAATGGCTCTTAGAATAGCATTAAGCTGCTAAGTCTGTCTTTTTTTTCATTAGCCCCTAATTGTATTAAAATGCCTCTCATGAAGGCCTTATGGGAGTTCCATAGAGTGTATGGATCATTTACCGAACCTATGTTGTCTGAGAAAAATTTGTTTAGATGCTGGGATATTGATTTGAAAGAATGTGGTTCCTGAAGTAGTCTGGTGTTACAGCGCCAGATGGGGGGTGAGGAGGAGACTCCCTTTTCCACAACAGACATAGATATGGCAGCGTGATCTGATCACGTTATGTCATGTATACTTGTGGTCTACACATTTTGTAGAAGCCACTTGTCCGTCAAAAGCATATCTATACGGGTGTATGAGCAGTGCCTATTGGAGAAAAAGGTGTACAGTCCCTAACAAAAGTCTTGTTGCTTGTGTACAAATTGACCTGAAGTGTCACTAAAATATATTTCTAATCAAGATTTTGTTACAAGAAATGGGTCATTTTAATCCCAACAGCTTTTGTAATAATGTTTCAGTACAAAACGAAACTGACAAAAAGTATTCTAATATTCAAGGCTTAGTAAAGCCCATTGAGTCAATTTTTGCCAAGACATAAGTGTTGTCGCCTTGTTATATGAGCTTCACCTGTGACAAATAATGGATCAATTAGGTCTCAGGTGTGTATAAAAAGAACACCAGTACACTAGACCTTCTCAGCTGCAACTAGACCTCTGCAAACATGCCTAAGATTCACCCGGAGACTAAAGTGTTGATTATCAAGAGGCTGAAGACCAGATCCACTGCTGATGTGGCAGACACCTTCAATGTGTCTCAGCGTCAAGTTCAGAGGATAAAAAAAAAGATTTGAAGAGACTGGAGATGTTTTGGACAAGGCCAGGTCAGGCCGACCCCGCAAGACAACTGCTCGAGAGGACCATTTGTTGGCTCGAAAATCCAAGGCCAGCCCATTTTCCACTGCAGCAGAGCTCCACAAGACCTGGTCACCTGAAGTCCCTGTGTCAACCAGAACAGTTTGTGAGATTCTGTCTCGAAATGGCCTCCATGGTCGAATCTGTGCCCATAAGCCAGCACTAAACAAAAGACAATTGAAAAACCGTGTGGCATTTGCCAAGGGCCACAGCCTGCTAAAAGGATGGACTCTGGAAAAGTGGCAGAAGGTGGATTTTTCACCAATCATTTTTTTATTCTTCTGTTGAATTACACCACAGTCGCCGCAAATATTGCAGGAGACCTACTGGAACCTGCATGGAGCCGAGATTTACCCATAAAACAGTGAAGTTTGGTGGAGGCAAAATCATGGTCTGGGGTTACATCCAGTATGGGGGTGTGCGAGGGATCTGCAGGGTGGAAGGCAACATCAATAGTCTAAAATACCAAGAAATCTTAGCTACCTCTTATATTCCCAACCATAAAAAAGGCCAAATTGTGCAGCAGGATGGTGCTCCATCGCATACTTCCATCTCCACATCAAAGTTCCTTAAGGCAAAGAAGATCAAGATGCTCCAGGATTGGCCAGCCCAGTCACCAGACATGAACATCATTGAGCATATGTGATGTAGGATGAAAGATGACGCATGGAAGACGAAACCAAAGAATATTGATGAACTCTGGGAGGCATGCAAGACTGTTTTCTTTGCTATTCCTGATGACTTCATCAATAAATTGTATGAATCCTTGCCAAACCGCATGGATGCTGTCCTTCAAGCTCATGGAAGTCATACAAAATATTAAATTTGGATCTCACAGCACCACTACTTAATTTGCTGACATATTTTTGGATTTTCAGTAAAGTTGTTCAATTTCTGTATAGGCGACAAAACTTTTGTTTTGCCAAAATTTGACCTGTCTGTCTTTATTAAATGATAAATCTAAATTTATTTCAGTGCATTAAACATCATTTGGGATGGCTTTAGCTTTTCATATGAGCTATTTCTAACACCAAGTGATTAATTAAAAGTCAGGTTAATAGCAGGAGTTTCTACAAAATAGAGAAGCGACAAGACTTTTGTCAGGGACTGTAAACTTTTTCATTGGCATGGAGGCATCTCCATGCGTCGAACAGTTTCTCCTTGTGAAGAAGTGCTTGAAGGGATAGAGTACCCTTGGATTTGCCTGATGAGGTGTCCAGTATTGGCTCTGATGTCACGTTGAAATCTCCACAGATCAGGAGATTGCCGTTTTTCATTGAGTTTGCTCTATGAAGAACCTTCATAATGAACCAGATTTGGTATGAGTTCGGAACATACAGCGTGACTAAGGTATATGGCAGGGATATGCAAATAGTGGATCTCCAGCTGTTGCAAAAATACATGTCCCATCATGCCTCTGCCTCTGGGTGTCATACTTGTGGCTGTCAGAGTCTTGCTATGCCTCATGGGAATTGTAGTTCTGCAACAGCTGGAGGTCCGCTAATTGCATATCCCTAGTATATGGTTTGGAATTTATGTCTCCAGTGGCAATGATGTATCTGCCACCCTCATCAAGAACAATATCTTTGGGTTAGAAGGAGAGGGAGTTTTTAATGGCTAAAAGGACACCTCCTTTCTTATGGTTTGGCGTGCAGGCCATGTATATGAACGGATAGTCCTTATGCGTACATTGTGGTGTGTTATTGGTTTGGAAATGCATTTCTTGTACGCAGAGAATGTCCGCCTTTTGTTTACTAGCTTCCTTCCAGAGAGAGAACCTTTTTGCCGGGTGATTTAGACCTCGGGCATTAATCGATAAACATTTAATCATCATTGTAGGGGACGTAGTATGTTTGGTGAGGCATTGTTGTGTAGGTACTCACTGCGTCCATGTATTTGGTAGGGTACAGCTGCTGTGCCACTGGAGAAGGACAGTTGTGATCCATCCATGTCAGTTGATAAGTTGAGGTTACTTCAAACGGAACTGTGTATCTCAAATAAATGAGGGAAAAAAAGAACAAGAAAAGTCAACAAGGGTAGCATAATAAATGGATCCAGAAATTGATCCTAGTGCAGGCATCTCCATGCGTCGAACAGTTTCTCCTTGTGAAGAAGTGCTTGAAGGGATAGAGTACCCTTGGATTTGCCTGATGAGGTGTCCAGTATTGGCTCTGATGTCACGTTGAAATCTCCACAGATCAGGAGATTGCCGTTTTTCATTGAGTTTGCTCTATGAAGAACCTTCATAATGAACCAGATTTGGTATGAGTTCGGAACATACAGCGTGACTAAGGTATATGGCAGGGATATGCAAATAGTGGATCTCCAGCTGTTGCAAAAATACATGTCCCATCATGCCTCTGCCTCTGGGTGTCATACTTGTGGCTGTCAGAGTCTTGCTATGCCTCATGGGAATTGTAGTTCTGCAACAGCTGGAGGTCCGCTAATTGCATATCCCTAGTATATGGTTTGGAATTTATGTCTCCAGTGGCAATGATGTATCTGCCACCCTCATCAAGAACAATATCTTTGGGTTAGAAGGAGAGGGAGTTTTTAATGGCTAAAAGGACACCTCCTTTCTTATGGTTTGGCGTGCAGGCCATGTATATGAACGGATAGTCCTTATGCGTACATTGTGGTGTGTTATTGGTTTGGAAATGCATTTCTTGTACGCAGAGAATGTCCGCCTTTTGTTTACTAGCTTCCTTCCAGAGAGAGAACCTTTTTGCCGGGTGATTTAGACCTCGGGCATTAATCGATAAACATTTAATCATCATTGTAGGGGACGTAGTATGTTTGGTGAGGCATTGTTGTGTAGGTACTCACTGCGTCCATGTATTTGGTAGGGTACAGCTGCTGTGCCACTGGAGAAGGACAGTTGTGATCCATCCATGTCAGTTGATAAGTTGAGGTTACTTCAAACGGAACTGTGTATCTCAAATAAATGAGGGAAAAAAAGAACAAGAAAAGTCAACAAGGGTAGCATAATAAATGGATCCAGAAATTGATCCTAGTGCAGGCATCTCCATGCGTCGAACAGTTTCTCCTTGTGAAGAAGTGCTTGAAGGGATAGAGTACCCTTGGATTTGCCTGATGAGGTGTCCAGTATTGGCTCTGATGTCACGTTGAAATCTCCACAGATCAGGAGATTGCCGTTTTTCATTGAGTTTGCTCTATGAAGAACCTTCATAATGAACCAGATTTGGTATGAGTTCGGAACATACAGCGTGACTAAGGTATATGGCAGGGATATGCAAATAGTGGATCTCCAGCTGTTGCAAAAATACATGTCCCATCATGCCTCTGCCTCTGGGTGTCATACTTGTGGCTGTCAGAGTCTTGCTATGCCTCATGGGAATTGTAGTTCTGCAACAGCTGGAGGTCCGCTAATTGCATATCCCTAGTATATGGTTTGGAATTTATGTCTCCAGTGGCAATGATGTATCTGCCACCCTCATCAAGAACAATATCTTTGGGTTAGAAGGAGAGGGAGTTTTTAATGGCTAAAAGGACACCTCCTTTCTTATGGTTTGGCGTGCAGGCCATGTATATGAACGGATAGTCCTTATGCGTACATTGTGGTGTGTTATTGGTTTGGAAATGCATTTCTTGTACGCAGAGAATGTCCGCCTTTTGTTTACTAGCTTCCTTCCAGAGAGAGAACCTTTTTGCCGGGTGATTTAGACCTCGGGCATTAATCGATAAACATTTAATCATCATTGTAGGGGACGTAGTATGTTTGGTGAGGCATTGTTGTGTAGGTACTCACTGCGTCCATGTATTTGGTAGGGTACAGCTGCTGTGCCACTGGAGAAGGACAGTTGTGATCCATCCATGTCAGTTGATAAGTTGAGGTTACTTCAAACGGAACTGTGTATCTCAAATAAATGAGGGAAAAAAAGAACAAGAAAAGTCAACAAGGGTAGCATAATAAATGGATCCAGAAATTGATCCTAGTGCAGACGTAACTGCTATAGGTGGTATAGGGGTGTTGAAGAGAATCTAAGTGTGAAACTCTTTTCCGAAGATAAATTTGCATGCTTGTGGATTATCTCTCTCTTCTTGGAAGAGCGTTTGTGGGTTACAATTTGTCAATCATTTTGTATGAGAGGCGGCCCTTCAGGGAGTGAGTGGAGGGTGGTCTGTTCAGGAAGTATATTCCACCTCCGCAGGGCAGCAAGCCCTTCCTCTAATGTGGTTACTGTGATGGTGACCCCGTTATGGGTAACGGAGAGCGTTGCAGGATATTTCCATTTATTGAGGATTTTATGATTCCTCAGTGCCTTGGTGATTGTCATCAAGTTGCAGCAGCATTGTAGGGTGTGCCTGGATAGGTCAGGGAGTAATCTGATGTTTGCATATTGCTGTGGGACATTTTCTGGTTTACGGAAGGCTTGCAATATTTGATCTTTTATGTGATAGTAATGCACTCTCAGCAGTACATCCCTTGGGGTGTCAGCAGGGATAAAGGACAGTTTGGGAACCCTGTGTATTCTGTCCACAATAAGATCCTGTGCTGTTGCTTCTGGCACTAGTGTGGAGAATAGGGTCTGGGCGAATTTCATGAGCTGATTGGGGGGAACAGCTTCAGGTATACCCCTCAATTTGAGGTTGTTCCTCCTGGATCTGTCCTCAAGGTCTGCCAGCTTGTCCTTTATCCTCTCTATATCTTCCCCCTGTGCTGTGTGGGCCTCCACCATTACATTATACAATGAGATATATTCCTCCATTTTTGTGCTCCACCTGGTGCACTCTGTGGCCTAAGGCTTGCACCTCCCTCTTGCATTCATTTATCCCCCTGATCATGTCTGCTTGCAGGGATGATCGCAGAGACAACAACATGTCCTTCATCATAGTGTCCGACACTGGTCTGTCTGCTGTGGGTAAATCTGTGATGGGATCCCCTCCCTGCACGCTCTGTGTCGTGGTGGTGCATTAGGGCCCACTTACCTCCATGACAGGATCCGCCGGCGGCCTGGGTGGAGAGTGTCTCCGTTTTTTTTTTTTTCACCGGACTCCTTGTTGAGGGGCTGGATGGGCCCCAGGATGACTCACTGGGTGGGTTAGGTGTGTGGATGGAGGCAGACGTGGGCCTGTTGTTGCGGCTACATGCTCTGGGTCCATGCTCCGGCCTGTTCTCCCGAGTGCCACCGCCATTTTGCTGAGGCCCGCGCACGGCGTAGTAGCTCGTCATTTTTTGCGGCTGCTGCATGTTCTTGCGGTTTCTAGACATCCTCTTTTGGATCACCTGGGTTTCGCTGGCAAGGTGGCTGTGCATGGGGTCTTGGATGGTGCCGATGTGCTCTGATGGCTGCGGATTATCTCCGGTAGGCAAGCGGAGCTCCCAGATTAGGCATCCATCTTGGAGTCCGGTCACCACGCCCCCCCCCCTGTATTCAAATTTAAGAAAAGAAAGTATTGGACTACTTTTAGGGATACCTTTTCATACTTCATACTTGAAAGGTAACTCCACTTTCACTGAAAAAATATAGCAAATAATACCCAAGGAATTTAATATTCATTTTTGGTGAAATACTGCCTAAGGCTCCTTTCACACTTATACGACTTCAAAGTCGCACGATTTTACCGCGATTTCGCGGCCGCGATTTTGCCGCGATTTTAACGCGATTTGCCGCGATTTTACCGCGATTTGGGAGCAGTACTACTTTGCCACGTTTTTGGCATTAACAAATGAAAACATACAGTAGTTGGTATGAATCATAAGGGGGAACTCCACGCCAAGTTTTAAATAAAAAAACTGGCGTAGGTTCCCCCCCAGGGGCATACCAGGCCCTTAGGTCTGGTATGGATTGTAAGGGGAACCCCCTACGCCGAAAAATCGGCGTGGGGGTCACCCCAAAATCCATACCAGACCCTTATCCGAGCACGCAGCCCGGCCGGCCAGGAATGGGGGTGGGGACGAGCTAGCGCCCCCCCCCTCCTGGACCGTGCCAGGCCGCATGCCCTCAACATGGGGGGGTAGGTGCTTTAGGGCATGGGGGGCACCCTGCCGGCCCCCCCACCCCAAAGCACCTTGTCCCCATGTTGATGAGGACAAGGGCCTCTTCCCGACAACCCTGGCCGTTGGTTGTCGGGGTCTGCGGGCAGGGGGCTTATCGGAATCTGGGAGCCCCCTTTAATAAGGGGGCCCCCAGATCCCGGCCCCCCACCCTATGTGAATAAATATGGGGTACATGGTACCCCTACCCATTCACCTAGGGAAAAAAGCGTCAATAAAAAACACAGTACACAGGTTTTTAAAATAATTTATTAGGCAGCTCCGGAATCTTCTTCCGACTTCGGGGGTCCTCTTCCGACTTCGGGGGTCTCTCCGGCGTCTTCACCCAGTGTCCGCATCTTCTGCCGGCTCCACCGCTATCTTCTGGCGCTCTTTTGCCAGCGGTGGTCCGGACTTCTGGATCGTCTTCTTCCCTCTTCTCTTCCAGAGATGTTGACACGACGCTCTCTCTCCAGCCAGAATGGTCTCTGTGCGCTCCGCAACGGACTTATATAGGCGGTGACCCCGCCCCCTTATGCCGTCACAGTCCCATGGCATGCTGGGACTGTGACGTTTTAGGAGGCATGGTCACCGGGTGATGACCACGCCCCCTTATGACGGCACAGTCCCAGCATGCCCCGGGACAGTGACCTCATAGGGGGGCGGAGTCACCGCCTATAAAAGTCTGTTGCGGAGCGTTCAGAGACCATTCCAGCTGTAAAGAGCGTCGTGTCAACATCTCTGGAAGAAAAGAAGAAGGCAGAAGGCAGAAGTCCGGACCACCGCTAGCAATTGAGCTGCAGAAGATAGCGGAGGAGCCGGCAGAAGATGCGGACACCGGGAGGAGACGGCGGAGAGACCCCCGAAGTCGGAAGAGGACCCCCGAAGTCGGAAGAAGATCCCGGAGCTGCCTAATAAATTATTTTAAAAACCTGTGTACTGTGTTTTTTATTGTCTTTTTTCTCTAGGTGAATGGGTAAGGGTACCATGTACCCCATACTCATTCACATAGGGTGGGGGGCCGGGATCTGGGGGCTCCCTTATTAAAGGGGGCTCCCGGATTCCGATAAGCCCCCCGCCCGCAGACCCCGACAACCAACGGCCAGGGTTGTCGGGAAGAGGCCCTTGTCCTCATCAACATGGGGACAAGGTGCTTTGGGGTGGGGGGGCTGGCAGGGTGCCCCCCATGCCCTAAAGCACCCACCCCCCCATGTTGAGGGCATGCGGCCTGGTACGGTCCAGGAGGGGGGGGGCGCTCGCTCGTCCCCACCCCCATTCCTGACCGGCCGGGCTGCATGCTCGGATAAGGGTCTGGTATGGATTTTGGGGGGGACCCCACGCCGATTTTTCGGCGTAGGGGGTTCCTCTTAGATCTATACCAGACCTAAGGGCCTGGTATGCCCCTGGGGGGGAACCCACGCCGTTTTTTTCATTTAAAACTTGGCGTGGAGTTCCCCCTCTGGATTCATACCAGACAGCTGTCAGCACTGCCTGTCGCTCATCGGGAAAGGAAAAAAAAGTTTTCCTTTCCCAATCAGGGAGCCAGGCTTGTGCTTACAAAGTCGTGCTGAAGTCGTGTCTATATATTTTTCAGGCACGACTTGCATGCTACTTCAGGGTTTAACATTGAGGTCTATGGAGTACAACTCGCATAGAAGTTGGACCAAAGTAGTGCAGGGACTACTTTCAAGTCGGCACGACTTAAAGTCGTGCCAATATGAATGGTAGTCATTGAAAATCATGGAGAATGACTTGTCATACGATTTTGCAGTACAAAATTGTGGGACAAGTCGTATAAGTGTGAAAGGGGCCTAAGGGTAATTACTTCAATAAGGGATTCAGACACTGTGACTTTTCTCATCAGAACACTGAGAGTGCACCAGTTAATTATAATGAACCAGACCCTCCTATTCAGAATCATAATTTAAAAGACATAGCCATATGTATTTCTTCAAGCTAGAAATGGGTGAACATTTGCAACAAAGTTGAGGGGATTGTTTTTTTCCCCAGCAAAAGCGGTTACTTTTTAAAGTAGCTATTAGCAATGTTGTGTAATTTATCATTTGAAAAAGAAAACTGATTGAAAGAAAAAAAATCACAGAAAAAAACCCTATTCAACCCTGCACACTGAAAAGCTTGCCAATAGCTCTTCTTAAATATTTTTGCAAGTTCTATGTGCATCAACAGGTCTTGTAAGGGGTTAGCCTTTACAGAGCTTTTATAATACTTCTGCAGACCCCCACATCCACTGGCCACAGTTGTGGGCATGAGGCCCTTGTCCCCATCAACATCAAGCCCCCCTGCATTCACCCCCCATGTTGAGGGCATGTGTCCTGGTATGGTTCAGGAGGGGGGCTGTCGCTCACCCCCCCCTTTCCTGACCTGCCTGGCTGCATGCTCGGATAAGGGTTTGATATGGATTTTGGGGGGGGCAGCTGATGAGTCATCGATTGTTAAGGAGGCGGCGGCCAGCTTCCTGGCTCACTCCTTAGCAACCAGCTCAATGCTGTAAATTACTGCATTAACGAATGCAGTAATTACCACTAAATCAATACCGCATTTGGTATTTAACTCTAAATTCTTAGTGAACACTTGCACAATTGTTACCGCATGTGGTATTTTACTGCATAATATTAGTTGTTATTTAACTCTTAGTGAATTCACCCCTTAGAAGATTTATTCACAACACTGGAAGTAACAACATAGGGGTTGACTTAGCAAGGGCAAATAGACTGTGCAAGTGCAGTTGCCCCAGAACTTAGTTAATGAGGTGAAGATTATCTTTGCAAAGAATACCCAATCACATGCAAGTAAAAAAAAACAGCATGTTTGCCTGCACATAATTGGATGATGGAAGTCAGCAGAGCTTCCCCTTATTTAATAAGCTTCACGGCAACTGCTCTTGCAAACTGCACATTCTATTTGTTCTTGGTAAATCAACCCCTGTGCTGTTACTTCCAGTGTTGTTGTGTAAATGTGGTGCCAATCTCCATACTTACATTGGTAGGCGGTGGAGCCTAACTTCATGATGTGCTAGCATGTGTTTTAACATGTTTACATTGATTTAAAGTGAAAAAGCATCAGGGAAAACACATAGGTATGAATCCAGCCTAAAACACATAATTTACCTGCAGAAAATGTTTGGTAAATGTCACATTAACTGCTTTATATTGTACATATACAGTATATCCCATATAGTGGGACCCAACTAAGGACCAATCATATATCTTTATTTTGGAAAAAAAATTAGAGAGTTTAAAATATGCTGGTATCACTAAAATTCTGATTAGACAATTGATTGTCTTAATTAGAAACAAAGTGGGAAAATGCTCTTCTTTGACCATAGATGTAGAATCCATCTACTGCTCAATCCCCAACAGGATGGGTATTCAGGTGATTAAAAAAAAACTTCTTTTAGCAGTAAACAGAACTCTGAAGCTCTTTTTGACTTTGTTTTGCAAGATCTGTGTTTTATCTTACATCACAAAGTGTTTGATGATTTCCACTTCCTCCAGGTAAAGCACATAGCGATGGGGACATGTTGTTCCCCATCCTACGCCAATCTGTACCTGGGGGAGTGGCAATGCCTATTTTTGTTGTCAAATGAATCGTCGATTTTAGACCATGTATTAAGAGGACTGAGATTTAGCGATATTTTCCTAATTTCGGACGTCCCCATAGAGAGGCTGCCAGATTGTTTAAAATGTATTAATTCTAACCAATATCATTTATCTTTCACTATGTCTTTTGATCAAAAGCAAGCAATGTTTTTGGATGTAGAAGTTGAGGTTGGGGCAGAGCTAGCACGCAGCATGTAAGGAGCGTGAGGCCGGAGCTCCGTCTGCAGACTGTCTATCCTGCTTAAAATCCAGCGGCACAGCAGCACTTGTTTTTTAGCCCATCTGCTGGGGATGTGTGCTAGGACCCCTCGGGCACCTTCGGGGATGGTAAAATACGGCCCTCCTTGCCCCATAACCACTGGTGAGCGGCTGGCGCAATTCACCAGGGGCTTTCAAAATGGCGCCGGATCACAGGAGGAGGAGGAGGAATGGCCGCCGCTGCAGAGATCCACAGAGGCACCGCTACAGGCATCCTCATCTACATCGGTGGACAGGGTGAGTCCTAAACCCCAAAGAGAGGCAGCGATCCACAGAGGGAGATCGCTGGACAGATTAAAAGATCGCTGGGCAAGAGCTGACAGGGAGGTGGTGGGAGAAGAGGAACCGTCCCTGTCACAGATAATGGCGGCCATAAAGGCATGCCAAACAAAGTTATTAGATCACTTTGAGGAGCTTAGAATGGAGTTTTCATTCATGAAGCATGATATGCAAAAGCTGAGGGAGAAGGCACAGATTACAGATCGCCGTGTTTCTGCCCTGGAAGATACTGTGAGACCCTTAGATACTGCGGCACAGGTGACCAGAATGACTTTATCTGAACACACATTAAAGATGGCTGACATGGAAGACCGCATGCGGAGAAACAATATAAGGTTGGTGGGGTTCCCGGAAGGAGTGAAGGGAAAGCACCCAGAGGAGTATCTAGAGAAATGGCTGATTGCTAATATGGCACCTGATACCTTTACAAAAATGTTTGCTATTGAAAGGGCCCATCGAGTTCCAGGCCGGGCCCCTCCGAAGGGAGCCCCCCCCAGATCTATGATAGCAAAAGTGCTTCACTTCCGGGACCGAGAGAATATCCTGAGGGGAGCCAGAGTGGGCCCTGAGATGACTTTTGATGGAAATCGCATATCGATATACCCTGATTTCTCTGCAGTCACCCAGAAACAGAGAGCTTCATTTCAACCCATAAAGAAAAGATTGTGGAATCTCAACCTGATTTACAGCATGCTATATCCTGCCAAGCTGCGCATTGTGGAGAATGGGAAAACGCATTTTTTCACGAATACTACTGAGGCGTCTGAATGGCTGGACTCCCGTGGTAGTCAGAGGAATAGAGCCTCATCTTGATCGCCTTGATGAAAGTGGAAATATGTAGAGCAAGTTTTTTTGGGTGAGAGAATACATAACAGAAACGACAGTGACTGCCTATTTGACTGTATCCTGTGGTGTCTCTCACTTTCCCCCCTCCGTCTCCCCCCCCTTCCCCCTTTTTTTCTCCTCCTTTTTTACTCTTTTTTTCTTATTGATTTTTTGATGTAATCTAATTTTTCTCCATGCTAGAATATTGCTGAAAAGGAGATCCGGCATTGCAGATGCAGTTTTTTCCCTTATTGTGATTTAGGGGAGGAGGAGGAGGTGGAACATTGATCCTTCTTTATGTTCCTGGAAAGTTTATCTTCTTTTTTTCTGGAGGACTTCTCTATAGACACTAGTGGTCCTGGAAGGTTTTTGTTTTTTTTGGTTTTATATTGCTGCTGCCCTGTGCCAATAAGATATGCAGTGTCTGCAGACTGCTCTTGATGCTGCAATTTACTACAAAAAACTTTTTGTTGGGAGAAAGTGTGTTTTTTTTCTGTTTTTTATAGGAAAAAAGTTTTTTTTACTGACTTTATTTTTTGTTGTGATGTTAAGTGGCACTGTTACTCTTCAGTAACTTGCCCTATGTGACTGGTTAAGTCGCATCTCTGCTGCTAATTTACACTGTGGTTATGGGAAAAAAGTGCCTGGTATGTTGGGGCTGGGTGCAGGGAGGGGGGTGGGGGAAGGTTGGAAGTTACCATATCTGGGGGTTTTCAAGTCTGTCTTTGGTAGGGATTGTTCACGTCTCCTGCGTTTGCAGGAAGTCACTTCAACTGTTCTGCTTGTTTCGCCTTCTGCGAGTGATGAGAGAAGACTGGAGCACATCTGGGTGGCTAGATTGGCCGTGTGAGATGGGGAGGTCCGCCTGCTTTCCAAGGTATAGATAAGGCGGTTAGTCTCAAAATTTTGGCCTGGAATGTGCGGGGCCTCAATTCTAATGCCGCGTACACACGGTCGGACTTTCCGGCATACTTGGTCCGGCGGACCAGAGTGTGCCGGACAATCCGCCCGTGTGTAGGCACCGGCGGACTTTTCCGGCGGACTTTTTCCCAAAAGCCCACCGGACCTAGATTTGAAACATGTTTTAAATCTTTCCGTCTGACTCAGTTTCGGGCGGAAAGTCCGCTCGTCTGTGTGCTGGTCCGACGGAAAGCCCGCTCGTGTGTATGCTGGTCCGACGGACCAGATACGACACGAGGGCAGGTTATTGCATTTTGCGCTCGCTGCAATAGGAAAAGCAAATTTTCCTATTGCGGCGAGTGCGGGGCATACCAGGCCCTTAGGTCTGGTATGGATTATAAAGGGAACCCCCTAAGCCGAAAAAACGGCGTGGGGTCCCCCCTAAAATCAATACCAGACCCCGATCTGAGCACGCAGCCTGGCCAGTCAGGAAAGGGGGTGGGGACAAGCGAGCGACCCCCCCTCCTGAACCGTACCAGGCCGCATGCCCTCAACATGGGGGGTGGGTGCTTTGGGGGAAGGGGGCACCCTGCGGGGCCCCCCCACCTCAAAGCACCTTGTCCCCATGTTGATGAGGACAAGGGCCTCTTCCCGACAACCCTGGCCGTTGGTTGTCGGGGTCTGCGGGCGGGGGGCTTATCGGAATCTGGGAGCCCCCTTTAATAAGGGGGCCCCCAGATCCCGGCCCCCCACCCTATGTGAATGAGTATGGGGTACATGGTACCCCTACCCATTCACCTAGGGAAAAAGTGTAAGTAATAAAACACACTACACAAGTTTTTAAAATATTTTATTAAACAGCTCCGGGGGGGGATCTTCCTCCGGCTTCGGGGGTCTTCTTCCGGCTTCGGGGGTCCCTCCGCTTCATCTTCTCCAGGCGTCCGGTTGGTTCTTCTCCGCTCTCTTCTCCCGGTGTTCCAATTCTTCGGCCGGCTCCTCTGCTGTCTTCAGGTAGCTCTCTTGCCAGCAGAGGTCTGGACTTCTGGGCTTCTTGTCTTCTCTTCTCTTCCCCAGATGTTGACACGACGCTCTCTCCGGCTGGACTGCTCTCCGAGGGCTGCGTTGTGACTTATATAGGTGGAGACCCCGCCCCCTTTTGATGTCACAGTCCCTGGGCATGCTGGGACTGTGACGTTTTAGGGGGCGTGGTCAACATCACCCAGTGACCACGCCCCCTAAAACGTCACAGTCCCAGCATGCCCAGGGACTGTGACATCAAAAGGGGGCGGGGTCTCCACCTATATAAGTCACAACGCAGCCCTCGGAGAGCAGTCCAGCCGGAGAGAGCGTCGTGTCAACATCTGGGGAAGAGAAGAGAAGACAAGAAGCCCAGAAGTCCGGACCTCTGCTGGCAAGAGAGCTACCTGAAGACAGCAGAGGAGCCGGCCGAAGAATTGGAACACCGGGAGAAGAGAGCGGAGAAGAACCAACCGGACGCCTGGAGAAGATGAAGCGGAGGGACCCCCGAAGCCGGAAGAAGACCCCCGAAGCCGGAGGAAGATCCCCCCCCGGAGCTGTTTAATAAAATATTTTAAAAACCTGTGTAGTGTGTTTTATTACTTACACTTTTTCCCTAGGTGAATGGGTAGGGGTACCATGTACCCCATACTCATTCACATAGGGTGGGGGGCCGGGATCTGGGGGCCCCCTTATTAAAGGGGGCTCCCAGATTCCGATAAGCCCCCCGCCCGCAGACCCCGACAACCAACGGCCAGGGTTGTCGGGAAGAGGCCCTTGTCCTCATCAACATGGGGACAAGGTGCTTTAAGGTGGGGGGGCCCCGCAGGGCACCCCCCTCCCCCAAAGCACCCACCCCCCATGTTGAGGGCATGCGGCCTGGTACGGTTCAGGAGGGGGGGGCGCTCGCTCGTCCCCACCCCCTTTCCTGACCGGCCAGGCTGCGTGCTCGGATCGGGGTCTGGTATGGATTTTAGGGGGGACCCCACGCCGTTTTTTCGGCATAGGGGGTTCCCTTTATAATCCATACCAGACCTAAGGGCCTCGTATGCCCCGCGACGGGGCTCGCAAGGTGTCAATCTCGCCGATAAAAGCGGCAAGATTGACATCCTTTTCTAGTCCCGTCGCACCTGAGTCACGTTTAAAATGAACGGACTTGTCCGTGTGTGGGCAAGTCCGTTCATTCTGAAAGTCCGCCATAACTCCGGCGAAAGTCCGTCGGAAAGACGGGCGGACTTAGCCCGCCGTAAAGTCCGGGCGTGTGTGGGCAAGTCCATCCGTTTGAAAGTCAGGCGCACCTGGCGGACAAAGTCCGTCAGAAAGTGTGCCGGACCAAATAGGATAGAAAGTCCGACCGTGTGTACGCGGCATAAGTTCAAGCTCATTGATTTTTGACTATATTAAGAAACACAAACCCCATATAATATTATTCCAGGAAACACACCTTCAGGGCTCCAGGGTTCTCTCATTGGAGCGGGCACATATTGCTGGGGCCTATCATGCTACTTACTCTTCGTACGCAAGGGGGGTTTCCACTCTGGTTACTAAGGATATGCCTATTTCAATACATGCAGTTCGGACTGATGTTAAAGGGAGGTTCGTGGTATTAGTGGTTCAGGTGATGAATAATTTTCTAACAATAGTCAATTTATATGTACCTCCTCCCTTTTCCCTAGCTCACTTAGATGATATACTACAAATAATTTATGAGGTGGCGGAAGGGAGGATTTTCATATTAGGGGACTTCAATACTGTGGCAGAGCCAGCTCTAGATAGATTAGGAGCGGTATCTGGCACAGCTGCTCCTTTAATGGGATGGCTGTCTGCACATGGTTTCAGAGATGTCTGGCGTTTCCATCACCCTGGTGTGCGGGAATATTCCTGTTACTCTTTCCTGACGCTTTCCAGAATAGACACTATCCTGACTGAAGGAGACGGTATGCAATTGGTTCAGGGGGTTTCCTATTTGCCCAGAGCTTTATCGGATCATTCCCCTATGCTACTGGAACTTAATTTAGGGCCGAAACCGGGTCTACAATTATGGCGAATGGAGACTAGTTGGCTACAGGAGGAATATATTAAAATCAAATGTACAGAGACGATCAAACATTTTTGGGCAGAAAATGCTGGTTCCGCATCTACACTTCTCCAATGGGAGGCTTTTAAGGCCACGCTGTGAGGGGTGTTCATGACGGAAGTTCAAGGGTTTAAAAAACAACTGGCTTCAGAGGTACAACTTAAAGAGACTGAGGTGACACTGGCGGAGGCTGAGTATGTTAGAGACCCCACTAAAGAAAGGCTACTGACTTTACAAACCAGAACAAGGGAGTACAAGACAATCCTCACAGATCGTACCACAAAATTAAATCTTGCACAACGTAGACGCATATTTGAATTTGGGGACAAGAATGGCAGGCTTCTGTCATACTTAGCAAGACCAGACTATGTTCCGGTGTATATTAAGTCAGTGTATGATGATTCTAAGGTTGAAATATGTGACTCAACCGCTATCCTAGACATTTTTGCTTGCTTTAATAAAAAACTCTATAGCTCTTGTACTCCTTTGGAACTGGAGAAATTGGGGACTTACATGGCTGACGTTGACTTACCTAGATTGACAGAGGAAGGCAGTGCTGCTCTAGAAGTGGGCATTATGGTAGAGGAGGTAGAGAAGGCAATTGCCTCCTTTCCGCCTAGGAAGGCACCTGGACTGGATGGCCTTCCTTCGGAATGGTACAATACCTTTCGCTACGGTATGGCCCCACGACTATTAAAAGTTTTTAATACAGCTAGATCGGAAGGTAGACTCCCTCCTTCTATGAGGGAAGCCTTGATTGAACTAATACCTAAGGGGGTAAAGACCCACGTGAATGTGATTCATATCGTCCGATTTCGTTGATGAATATGGACACAAAAATCCTTGCAAAAATTTTAGCAGGTAGATTACAATCAGTTATACTAAACTTGGTGGATGCTGACCAGACTGGCTTTATTCAAGGTCGTCGTGCACAGATGAATATTAGGAGACTTTTTATAAACCTTCAGACAGCCCATGACAACTCAGGGACTCGAATAGTGGCTTCTTTGGATACAAAGAAAGCCTTTGACTCCGTAGAGTGGACATACTGTATCTGTTTCATCTCCTGGAGTTATATGGGTTTGGCCCCTTGTTTATCTCTTGGGTAAGGTTACTCTATACGGACCCGTTGGTAAGACTGAGGGTAAATGGCATAGTCTCGGACTCCTTTCCCATTTTTAGAGGTACCAGGCAGGGGTGTCCGCTTTCGCCCCTCCTGTTTGCCTTGGCAGTAGAGCCGTTAGCAGTCAAACTGAGAGCCATACCACGTCTGGTGGGACTGAGATTGGGAGAGTTTGAGGAGCGAGTCTCCCTCTATGTGGATGACATGTTGCTATATTTACAGGACCCAGGGCCCTCGCTTTCAGAGGCTTTCCGATTAATTCAGGAATTTGGTGATTATTCTGGATTTCGGATTAATTGGAAAAAGTCTTCTATCTTCCCTATTGACGGGGAGGTGGAGGTCCCGTCGGATTGTCCCATTCCACTGTCCACTTCTTTTAGGTATTTGGGGGTTGAGATTCAGCTTCCCATCTCTACGTTTCTGGAGAAAAACCTGATGCCGGTTATAAAACACTTTCGGGAGAAGGTACGGAAATGGCAGAATTTACCGATTACCCTATTGGGATGGATAAATGTATTTAAAATGATTTTCCTGCCTAAATTCCAATACATTCTTTCAAACTCTCCAGTTTTAGTGACTCTGAAGGTCTTTAAAAATATAGACTCCATTATTGTGGGTTTTCTTTGGGGCTCTGAGGCACCCAGGGTTTCCTTGGCAATTTTAAAACTACCAGTTACAATGGGTGGGATGGCCTTACCTGACCTGCGGTCTTACTTTATGGCGTCACAGTTGTCTTTTTTGCACTGGCGACTATTTCCTCTAACACCCAATGCTACCACCCTGTTGGAGGCTGCCTTTGCCTCCTCGCAGGAAACACTTCAAAATATGCTGTATAGGAAAGGGATACCAGGGAGGGAGGTGGGATCCGTAATGGTATTACCAGGGAAAGTGTTTCAAATATGCTCTAAGCGGAGGAAGGATGATCCATTGTGGCTATCTCCGAATAGCCCTCTGTGGTATAATAAGACCCTTGCAGAGTTCTTGAAACTGCCTGATGGGCATAATTCTTGGGCTAGACATGGCATAAAATACCTACACCATATATATCAGGGTAATCACTTCTGTACATTTGCACAGCTGAGAGAGAATTTTGGAATACCGAAGAACTGGTACTTCCGGTATGTTCAGCTGCGTCATGCTGCGCTCGCACAGTTTGGCTTTGATGAAATTATAGTCCAGAATACTGACTTGGAGAAGGTTCTGATAGATCCGGATCCGGCAAAAAGAATTTCTAGATACTATGGGGCAGTGGGTCCGGGGATGGTGACTACAACCTCTAGATCCATGGAACGCTGGGTCACGATTATCCCTGAGTTGTCGGAAGAAATGTGGCAGGAGGTGTTAGATACATATCTGATATCTGTTGTCTCTTCTACGGATAAAATGATACAATTCCGGTTCCTCCATCAGCAGTATTATACGCCTACTAGACTTTATCGAATGCATAGACGTAAATCGGCTGTATGCCATAAGTGTAGGGGGGCGGAGGGTACTTTCCTACACATGACTTGGGAGTGTGAAAAGGTGAGACCACTATGGTCACAGGTGACCGAATTCATTTCAGAACAGTTTGATTTGCCAAATATTTGCTCTCCCTTAAGGTGTCTCCTCGGGGTTTTTGGACAAGAAGAAATGAGCACACACAAAGTTATTTCTAAGGATTTTATTCTTTGGAGTAAGGAAACCTATTGCCAGAAGATGGATACATGACGAAATGTTGACGCTGGGAATGTGGAAAATAATAATTAAAAATAATAAAATAATTGTTTTGATGTATAAAATAACTTATGAAGCTAGGGGGGTCTCTAAGAAATTACAAAAAGTATAGTTTAGGTGGGTTGCCTCTGCTGATACCCTGGAAGGTGAGGGATAAATATTATTTTGGGGATATTAGTTTTTATTTCAGGAAGTGACAAAGCAGAGGGTTGACAATGACGCTGATTTTCCTTTTTGATGTGTAGAGGACTTTCTAGTTTTTGTCTCTATCTTCTGAATTCTTCTACCAAGGACAGACTTTTTTTAGGGGGGAGGGCGGGAAGGGAGAAGTTACTGGTTAAAATATACAGGTTTTGTTTTTTCTGGTTAAAAAAAAAAAAAGCACATATACCAAATAGGTGATAAAGGTGGAGAACTCATTAGCCTAAATGTCGGTGCATTGAATATGTACGTTCTTATTGCTGGTCAAATGTCAGATGTACATTTATATTTTGAATTGAATGTTACTTTGTTATCGGCTGTATTGTAAAAATATTGACTTTGTGCGCAATAAAAACTTTTGGAAAAAAAAAAAAAAAGAAGTTGAGGCTACTCGTGATGGCATTCTGGTTAGTAATTTATACAGGATACCAACTGCTGAAAACACAGTCCTGAGAGCTGACAGCTTTCAACCTAAACAATTCATTAAATCCATTCCCAATTCTCAATAGCTTAGACTTTGTTGCAATTGCAATGGAGATGAAAAATGTAAACAAGCAGCCCATGGTTTAAAAATACTCTTGCTGAAAAGAGGCTATTCAAAAACGTGTCTACTAGGCCTATAATAAAGCTTTAGCTAGATCGTGCACTGAACTACTATTCAGTCAGAAATTGAAACCTTTGGGCGAACAGCCACTCAGGATAATTACTTCCTTTAATGACCAGCATCAGAGAATTAGGAAATGCATCAACAAATATTAGCATTTGTTGTTGTCTGACCCCAAATTTTCAAGGATAATTCCTCCGACACCATTAATCACCTATTGACGTGCTCCATTGTTGAAGGACAAATTAGTTTCTAGTGTATTTAAAACCGAAGAGTGTTTAAATACCCATTGAGTAAAGGGTATCTACCCTTGTGGGAGTTGCAGCTATTGCCAGTCTTTTTGTTACCAAATTGCAAATTGCCAAACTCAGGGGGTTGTATACATTATGCTCTTCCCCTGTGGGGCTTTTTACTTTTGGAAAACAAAAATAGAATAGATTTGATGCAGGATTTATGAACATGTATCTGTGGCTATGACAGGAAATGCTTATTCTCCAATAGAGCAACATGTTGTCACTGTTCATAAAATATCATGTGCCAAAGCTTCAGTTTCTGACTCTTGAATGCATATACCCTGACTCCAGGGGTGACGACTGGAGTAAAATATGAAATACAAATATACATTCAGGAAAAATGGGGTATGGCTGGAAAATCCTCAAAATGTAAGGCACCTCATCCCAAAGTAATGTACAAAATGGAAAGAGATGGGAAGGAGGGATTATAACTGTGCCAAAAAACTTGTGAATTGGAACAAACATGTAAAAAACTATGTTTTTATTAATACAAAGATCAAAACATAAATATGAATGCACAGGTGCGTTGATAGTCACAGAGCAAAATAATGTAACATACAAATGGTAGATTACAGGCGGTAAGTCCCTACATGTTTTGCCAAACATTAGCTTCTTCAGGGATATAATGTTTTTGACCCGTACAAGTATGTTGGATTTCTGAAAGAGACACAAAATTACATCTTAATAGAAAGTTATAGAAAATGTATACAGTCATAAAAAATGAAATCATGAAATACATATATATAGATTAGATGCAGGATTTATGAACATGTATCTGCGGCTATGACAGGAAATGTTTATTCTCCAATAGAGCAACTTTTTGTCTCTGTTCATAAAATATCATGTGCCAAAGCTTCAGTTTCTGACTCTTGAATGCATATACCCTGACTCCAAGGGTGACGACTGGAGTAAAATATGAAATACAAATATATATTCAATTTTGAGCGATGGATCCTTTGTGAGAATTTCACATGTAATTTTTCTTATGTTCTTCTTTGCTTTTTATTCTGATCCTGTGTGCTCTAATATGGCCCATCTTTTACCTCTGTACAAGATGGAAAATACCTAGCATTTCTGGATCTTGGGATTATACCATGAAAATGGCCTAATCCATGTCATAGCACCAAGCAAATTGAAAACTACCAAATACACATCCCCATCGCTGAAATTCTTTTCCATCCCTGGGATGTACCAGTGCCGAAAACCCTTGAGTCTTACATGTAGCTTTGTCCACCACTGACAAAAGGACTTCACAGTCAAAGGGAAGGTATACAAAATTAGGTCGTTCTACACCTGCTCTACAGAATTTGTAGTCTACTGTTTGTCCTACCCCTGTGACCTCCATTACGTGGGCAGGACAATTCGCACCCTATGTAAATGTTTGGGGGAACACTGCCGGTTCGTTGAGGCCAGCAAAGATGAACACAGTGTCCCCAGACACTTTGCCGAATATCATCAAAAACTGACCACTGATCTAAAGGTGTGGGTCATTGAATCCATCCCCGCTTGTTTGCCTGAGGCAGAGAGATTCCAGCATCTCTGCCAAAGGGAAACATACTGGATATATGCCCTGGATGTACTTTCACCATGGGGTATGAATGAAGAATTAGAAATTAACACCATACTATAAGATTGTTGTAATATATTACTGTACTATGTATAACCTGAACCCAATATTAACACTTCCTTTGACATTACGTCATCAATAATAGACCACCAGAAAATTGACATACTGTATTGACAAGGTATAATACACATTACTTTTCTATGGCACGACATGATCATCTTGAATGTATGCCCATGACTAGCCACTTCCCTATACATCATCGGCAACATACCCCCTTCCTTACTATACATGCTTGCTGATATATGCTTGCCATATGACACATCCATCCCCAGTGCCTCTCTATATATACTGCATATATATACATAACCACGGCCCTTCATCAGTAACATACTCCCATATCCACGGCTAAGTTTTGTCATTCAGTTTGCTGAGCCATAACCCCCCCTTCTCTCCTCCCCCTCATCTCTCATAAGCTGATTATGGACTAATGGGTATAGGTCTGATGAAAGAGCCGCGCATGCTTCGAAATGTGTTACCTCCCACCACCATCAACCGACGTAACTACCGGCCCCGTGCGTTCCATTGTGGTTCCAGAAGCCGGGCTGTGTCATCGCTTCCTTGCTCCTCCACTCCCCCACACCCTCCAGGGATTCTGACAGCTGCTGGCTGTCTCTCTCTCTCCCCATACAGAGGCATAGGAACTAGCGGTCTGCCTGAGGATCACTGCTGACATGCCTGGTTCTCATTCCCTACATAGAAGCACAGGACCTAGCTATCTGCTTGAGGATTATTATTGACATGCCTGATCTCCATGATGATCCTGTAAGTTTTTTTAATCCCCTTGTATTTGTGAATACATTTTTAATACTGCACTTAGAGGCGCCTTTTTTATTTCCCTTTCCCTAATAGATGGCAATGCAGTATATGCAATTAGCATGTTTTGGTATTGTTATGGATTGTAATGGGATGGATGTTTTTCCCTTTAATAGGCAGTCTTCTGATTGTCAAAGCAGCATTTGTGGCCCCTACACACTTTGAGTTTTTACATTTTTAGGGGGAGTAGGGGGAACCTTTGTCATCCGTTACATAGCCGCTTATTTCCTATCATTTTGCAGCTTATGTAAAAAAAACACAATCAAATGTGGTTTTCTTTTGGAGGAAACCATGCGTGCTGGTGCTTTACCCTAGTCCAATATGGCCGACACCTGCCCTTTCCTGAAGGCCTGAAGTGATGTCATTGTTGCACCAGAAGTGATGCCGGGTGTGCATGACTGGGGAAAAGGAAGAGTAGAGGATGCTAAATGGGAGATATTGTTCTCCCTTTCCCACACTATCCCAGCTGTCATTAATTTAGTTTGATGCAACTCGCTTTGTTTTGGAATCTGGATTGGCTGAGTGTTGTCAACTGTTCTCTTCCTTTGGTCTTTATAAGCTCAGTGTTTGTTTAGCCAAATATTACTGTTGGATTCTGGATGCCTATTGATGTGGTGATGCGTCTGTGGCTGCAATTGCAGGATTTTTTCCTTCTTCTCCTTTTTTTGGTATGTACTTACACAGCTTTTTCCACTTCAACACAACATTATTTCATTTTACTATCCTTTTTGCGCTATAGGAATTTTGATCCACTCATGTTGAGACCATTCGAGTTAACTCCATTGACGCCTTTTATACAACATCTTGCCATTTAGGGAGGATTTTTTAATTATTACTTTTTGATTGAGACTTTTTAAGGTCAGTGCAAGTACTCATATGCACAGAACTTTTGAAGGGTCTTATTGATTATTTGATAGACCTTTTTCATTTATTTATACTATATTATTATATTGGCCATTAGGTGATCAGCTGGGGAGTTTATTGCATCCTTTGTGCTATATTGGACACTGTCATGTGACTGCCCTGGAAAAAGGCATTCAGCCTACATCATGTTATGCTGATTAATTCTATGCGTAAGCTAACATACATACATACATACATACACATATATACTGTATATAGATTGTAAATCTCTTTTTTTATTATTATTATGTTTTGTGTATTGGTTTGGTTTATTCATGTGTTTATGTTGCAGATCGTACCAGTACACTAACCCCCGAAGAAGACTTACAACTGTTGAGATGAAATGCGTTGGAGATTTTTTTTAAACTTTAAACATTGAAGATGTGCTGTACTATATAAAGTATATGGTGGTTTTGAATTTATATACATTTTCTTTTGGTTTAACTGTTAATATGTTGCAGACTATTGTCTCTTTTAAGAAATTTTATTAATACATTTTGCAAATTTTAATTTGATTGTTTGTATTCTTGGTGCCAATTAAAAATCCCAGGCCATGAATTCACCTTCTTGAAAATACCGATTAGGACTTGACCTTCTAGCTCCAAAGATCAAAGTGAGAATGAGCAGGTGTTGCATATTATATAATAGTCGATAAAAGGCCCAGGAGTATATGGATAATATTATTTTATTTTCTCTCACACACCATTCCTTATTTCAATACATTTAACATTTTCCTATCATTTTGTAATAAAGAATTCTATAAAATACTTGAAACATCTTGTATAAACCTCCTGGTGATTTTTTTTCTCCACAACTCTGCCAGTTAAAAAAATCTTGTCATAATATATTTTGGAAATGCACACTTATTGTCTTGCAGATCTAGAACCCATGTTGCTGATAAAGTAGATTGCTGCATCTTACCAATCTTCCTAGTGAGACATTTGGCCAGCAATTATTACAGGAATCTGGTTTTCATTGTGTTATGCTCAATATCATGCAGTGCTCAGAGAGGATAAAATAAGATAAACAGAAAGTTCTGTACTGTCAGCAATATATACATGTTTAATATATTTTAGTTAAATTTTACCTTGAAATTTAAAAAGCCTTATCACTTAAATGCAAAATATGAGTAAACATACAGTATCTCACAAAAGTGAGTATACCCCTCACATTTTTGTAAATATTTTATTATATCTTTTCATGTGACAACACTGAACAAATTACACTTTGCTAAAATGTAAAGTAGTGAGTGTACAGATTGTGTCAATTTGCTGTCCCCTTAAAATAACTCAACACACAGTCATTAATGTCTAAACCGCTGGCAACAAAAGTGAGTACACCCCTAAGTGAAAATGTCCACATTGGGCCCAAAGTGTCAATATTTTGTGAGGCCACCATTATTTTCCAGCACAGCCTTAACCCTCCTGGGCATTGAGTTCACTAGAGCTTCACAGGTTGCCACTGGGGTCCTCTTACACGCCTCTGTGATAACATCACAGAGCTAGTGGATGTTAGAGACCTTGCGCTCCTCCACCATCCGTTTGAGGAGACATGTTTGACCAGTCCATCACCTTTACCCTCAGCTTCTTTAGCAAGGCAGTGGTCATCTTGTATTGGGGGTCCTTATCATGTTTGAATATGCCCTGCGGCCCAGTCTCCGAAGGGAGGGGATCATGCTCTGCTTCAGTATGTCACAGTACATGTTGGCATTCATGGTCCCCCCATTGAACTGTAGCTCCCCGGTGCCGGCAGCACTCGTGCAGGCCCCAGACCATGACACTCCCAACACCATGCTTGACTGTAGGCAAGACACACTTGTCTTTGTACCCCTCACCTAGTTTGCCACCAAACACGCTTTACACCATCTGAACCAAATAAGTTTATCTCGGTCTCATCTGACCACATGACATGGTTCCAGTAATCCATGTCCTTAGCCTGCTTGTCTTCAGAAAACTGTTTGTGGGCTTTCTTGTGCATCATCTTTAGAAGAGGCTTCCTTCTGGGACGACAGCCATGCAAACCAATTTGATTCAGTGTGCAGCTTATGGTCTGAGCACTGACAGTGTCAGGGACATGCCAGGGGTCATTAGGCTAACTTGCGTGCACGTAGGTGCACGAGAGGATTTTCTAGAGCAGTTCAGCTGAATTCCCCACTGGGGGGCGCTGGCGCGCTCCCGCGCGCGCCCGTTCACGCGTTCGCGGGTACGCGCGCGTGCCCGTTCGCGCTAGCACTGTTTGGCGCCAAAGTCCCTTTAAAAAGGTGTCAGTTACTCCCATCAGGTGCTGTTCGTCTGCAGCTCTGCACCTGAGTTCCTGTATCCTGCCTGTTGTTGTTATTAACATTGACCTGGCTCCGTCTGACTATTCTGCTATCTCCAAACCCGACCCGGCCTGCCTGACCTTGCTGATATCCTGTTACCTGTTGCCGACCACCTGCCTGCCTGACTACTCTGTGATCATCCCTTCTGCCATATACCTGCCTGATCTCCTGCCAACTCGGACTGTCTGACTCTGCTGTGCTTGTGTCCTGTGACGCTGCTCATCACCTGTTCTTCCAGCTCCAGGTTCTGCTGCTGCTATATTCTCCACCTGCCTGCTAACGGATCCGCTTCTGCTTGCCTGCATCCGCATTACAGTCACCCCGGAGGAAGTCTTCTCAGCTCCTGCATTGGCCGTCGCAAGAAGTCGCATCAGGCACTCCTACCCACTGTGCTCAGGAGACCACTGTTCCCACTCCAGTGGCTCCTGAACCAGCGCTTAAGAGAGGTCTCCTTCTACCAGTCGGGCTCAACTATCAGGTACCTAACAGTACGAACAGCCATGACTGAGCCCGCAGGAGAGGCCTCTCCTATCAAGGAGATCTGTACACACTTAACGGCACTCACACAAGCCGTAAAGACTTTGCAAGATAGTTATACCAGACTGGAAGGTCAAGTCCTGAACCTTAGTAGCCCAGGAGGCGCATCCCCTGCTTCAGCAGCAGCTCCAGCACAAGCTGCTGTATCTCCTTCTGTGGTTATGCTTCCACCCGAACCGAGGGTCCCCATCCCTGAAAGGTTCTCCGGAGACCGCACGAAATTCCTGGCTTTCCGCAGCGCCTGTCAGTTATACTTTGCTTTACAGCCACGGACTTTTTCTTTGGAGGCTACTAAAGTAGGATTTGTGATATCCCTCCTGCAAGGAGAGCCGCAGACCTGGGCTCATCGCCTGCTAGAAACTAAGCCGGTGCAGGTCCAGTCCCTGTCCTCTTTCTTTGAAACCATGGCTCAGTTGTATGAGGATCCTCAGTGGACTGCCACCGCTGAGTCAGCTTTGTTCGCGATCCAGCAAGGCCGCAGACCGGCCGAGGACTATGTCACGGACTTTCGACGCTGGAGCGTGGACACACAATGGAACAATGCAGCATTACGCCATCAATTTCGCATGGGGTTATCAGAAAGCCTCAAGGATGAGCTTGCACGGGTAGGAATGCCAGATACCCTTGAAGAACTCATCGCCTTAACAATTCAGATCGACCGACGCCTTCGTGAACGTCGGTCTGAACGATCCTCCCAGCAAACGCGCCCCATGTGGATGACTGCAAAAGTTCCGATGCCTACCTCCCGATACCTACCTTCTACCCACTCTAACCTGGCCACTTCTACACTTGATGTTCCTGAACCAATGCAGCTGGGACTACTGCGTTCTACTCTATCCCCAGAAGAGCGGGCACGCAGACGCCAACTGAACCTCTGCCTTTACTGTGGTGGAACAGGCCACTATGTGAACAACTGTCCGGTCAAGATTCGTAAGTGTGTTTCCTCCAATCCGACCAGTCTTTCCGCATTAACCGCCAATGCCACTCAACTTGCTCTCCCTCTCTCGTTACAGCTCCAGGGAAGAACCATCCGGATCAACGCCATCATTGATTCTGGGGCTTGCAGCTGCTTTATTGACTCTGCCTTTGCTGCTCAACAAAATCTTCCCCTAAAAGACAAAACACACAGACTTTCAGTTTTTCTGGCCGATGGGTCCCACATAAAATCAGGACAAGTCTCTCAAGAAACCCTTCCATTGTCTGCCACCTGTTCATCTCACCATAAGGAGATCCTGATTCTGGACGTCATCTCCTCTCCTCTGTTCCCGATCATTTTGGGCATGCCCTGGCTTCAGGCCCATAATCCTCACGTTAACTGGACTACCGGTGAAATCAAGTTTTTGTCATCCTATTGTCAGAGACATTGTTTACCCGAAACCTCCAAACCGGCTGCCACCTTACTCTGCATGGATCTGGATCCAGATCAACTCCAAACCATACCAGAAGCTTACCACAAATTTGCAGATGTATTCAGCAAGAAGGGAGCAGACTCCCTGCCACCCCATCGCCCCTATGATTGCCCAATTGAGCTTCTCCCTGGGGCCGAGATTCCCTTCGGGCGCATCTTTCCACTATCTGAAAAAGAACAGGAGGCACTTAAACTTTATGTTAATGAAAACCTCGAAAAGGGCTTTATTCGACCTTCCACCTCCCCAGCTGGGGCTGGAATATTCTTTGTTTCCAAAAAGGATCAGACTCTTCGTCCATGTGTGGACTATCGGGACTTGAATAAGGTCACAGTTAAAAACCGCTACCCGTTGCCCCTGATACCTGAATTATTTCAGAAGTTGAGGTCTGCCATTATTTTCACCAAGTTGGATCTAAGAGGGGCCTACAACCTGGTCCGCATTCGGGCCGGGGATGAATGGAAGACGGCTTTCCGGACCCGTTTCGGACACTATGAGTACTTGGTCATGCCCTTCGGCCTATGCAATGCCCCTGCCACATTTCAGCATCTGGTCAATGATGTATTCAGAGATTTCCTGGACATCTTTGTGATAGTTTATTTGGATGATATTTTAATTTTTTCCAATTCCCTTAATCAACATCGGGAACATGTTCGCAAAGTCCTGGGCCGTCTTCGTTTACACGGACTGTATGCCAAAGCAGAAAAATGCGAATTCGAACAAAGTAACATCCAGTTTTTGGGGCTAGTGATCTCTCCTACCGGCATTAAAATGGATCCTCAAAAAGTGTCCGCTGTGCTAGATTGGCCAGCTCCTCTGGACAAGAAAGGCGTGCAGCGTTTCATCAGATTCGCAAATTTCTATAGAAAATTTATTAAAGGATTTTCTGCCATTATTTCACCCATTACACAACTAACTAAGCAGAACTGTCGCTTTCACTGGAGCGCAGAGGCTCAGGAGGCCTTTGAAGAATTGAAAAGACGTTTTACTTCAGCTCCAATTCTCAGCCATCCTGACCCATCCCTACCTTTTATTCTGGAGGTGGATGCTTCCGAAGTGGCCGTGGGCGCAGTCATCTCTCAGCAACAGGGTAACAAGGATCTGATGCATCCTGTGGGATTTTTCTCCAGGAAACTCTCGCCGGCTGAGCGAAATTATGATGTGGGTGACCGGGAATTACTGGCCATCAAGGCAGCACTAGAAGAGTGGAGGTATCTGTTAGAGGGTGCAGTCCATCCGGTTTTAATATATACTGATCACAAAAACCTCGAATATTTAAGATCTGCTAAGAGACTGAAACCTCGACAAGCCCGGTGGGCCCTATTTTTCACACGTTTCTGTTTTCATATTACTTACCGGCCAGGAACCAAAAATGTAAAACCAGACGCACTATCGCGCATGTTTGATCATCCCAAAGAACCTTCTGTACCCGACACCATTCTGCCAGCAAACAGTTTCTTACTCCTTCAGACGGACATCCTGTCCTTGATCAGAGAAGCGTCACCAGAACCCTCAAGTCTTCAGGGACTCCCTTTAGCATCTCGAGAAGGGTTACTATGGAAAGGAAGTCAAATATTCGTGCCAGAAGATATCCGAGTCAAAGTGCTGACTTTGTTGCATGATCACCCACTTGCAGGACATTTTGGGGTTCGTAAGACCCTTGAACTTGTGCAACGCACGTTCTGGTGGCCCAACATGAAAGAATTTTGCAGGAAGTAAGTCAGCTCTTGTTCTGTCTGCATCCAAAATAAAACCTCCAGGAACCGAGCTTGGGGACTGTTGAGGCAGTTACCCATTCCAGATAGGCCCTGGAGGATGATAGCAATGGACTTTATTGTTGAATTGCCATGCTCAGAAGGATGTTCGGCGATCTTTGTGGTCGTCGATCGTCTGTCCAAGATGGCCCACTTCTTGCCCCTAAAGGGGACACCTTCTGCTGTTGAGACGGCCCGTGTGTTCATAAAAGAGATCGTCAGGCTGCACGGAGTTCCTGCAAATATAGTGTCCGATAGGGGGGTGCAGTTTACCTCACGCTTCTGGAAAGCTCTATGTGAAATACTGAAAATTGAACTAGCCCTGTCTTCAGCATATCACCCCCAAACTAATGGGCAAACTGAACAGACAAATCAAACACTAGAGCAATACATTAGGTGCTTTACCTCTTTTGTGCAAGACGATTGGGTGTCCTTACTGCCTTTAGCGGAGTTCGCGTATAATAATGCTAGCCATTCTGCCACGGGTCAGTCCCCGTTTTTTGCCAATTACGGTTTTCATGTATCTTTCTTACCAGACTTTCTTCCAGAATCTCCAGTTCCAGCGGTCCAGGACACAGTACAGTTCCTCAGTCACAACAACCGGATGCTACAGGAAGCGGTATCCAAGGCACAAGCAGACAGTAAGAGGATCTTCGATCAAAAGAGAAGAGGAGATCTAAATCTGCAGATTGGTGATAAGGTATGGCTGTCTACCAGTAATATTAAACTAGCTTGTCCTTCCAAAAAACTTGCTCCTAAGTTTATTGGGCCTTTTCCGGTGAAAAAGAAGATTAACGAAGTGTCTTATGAACTGTGTTTACCTGACTCACTTAAAATCCATCCTGTATTCCATGTGTCATTATTGAAGCCTGCTGTAACCGATCCCTTCCCTAATAGGGGCACCAGGGTCCCTGAACCGGTTTTGGTGGATGGAAACGAGGAATATGAGGTAGAGGCCATCCTCGATTGCAGAAACAGATTGGGGCAGGTACAGTTTTTGATCAAATGGAAAGGCTACGGTCCGGAGAATAATTCATGGGAACCTAATAGCAATATTCACGCTAAACGTTTAATCCATGCTTATTTTGCTGCTCATCCTGAGAAGAGGAGTTATCTGGGCATCCGGAGGCTGCCCGTTGGGAGGGGGCAATGTCAGGGACATGTCAGGGGTCATCAGGCTAACTTGCGTGCACGTAGGTGCACGAGAGGATTTTCTAGAGCAGTTCAGCTGAATTCCCCACTGGGGGCGCTGGCGCGCTCCCGCGCGCGCCCGTTCGCGCGTTCACGGGTACGCGCGCGCGCCCGTGCGCGCGCCCGTTCGCGCTAGCGCTGTTTGGCGCCAAAGTCCCTTTAAAAAGGTGTCAGTTACTCCCATCAGGTGCTGTTCATCTGAAGCTCTGCACCTGAGTTCCTGTATCCTGCCTGTTGTTGTTATTAACATTGACCCGGCTCCGTCTGACTATTCTGCTATCTCCAAACCCGACCCGGCCTGCCTGACCTTGCTGATATCCTGTTACCTGTTGCCGACCACCTGCCTGCCTGACTACTCTGTGATCATCCCTTCTGCCATATACCTGCCTGATCTCCTGCCAACTCGGACTGTCTGACTCTGCTGTGCTTGTGTCCTGTGACGCTGCTCATCACCTGTTCTTCCAGCTTCAGGTTCTGCTGCTGCTATATCCTCCACCTGCCTGCTAACAGATCCGCTTCTGCTTGCCTGCATCCGCATTACAGTCACCCCGGAGGAAGTCTTCTCAGCTCCTGCATTGGCCGTTGCAAGAAGTCGCATCAGGCACTCCTACCCACTGTGCTCAGGAGACCACTGTTCCCACTCCAGTGGCTCCTGAACCAGCGCTTAAGAGAGGTCTCCTTCTACCAGTCGGGCTCAACTATCAGGTACCTAACAGACAGATTGACCCCCCACCCCTTCAACCTCTGCAGCAATGCTGGCAGCACTCATATTTCCCAAAGACAACCTATGGATATGAAGCTGATCACGTGCACTCAACTTCTTTGGTCAACCATGGCAAAGCCTGTTCTGAGTGGACCCTGACCTGTTAAACCACTGTATTATCTTGGCCACCGTGCTGCAGCTCAGTTTCAGGGTCTTGGCAATCTTCTTATAGCCTAGGCCATCTTTATGTAGAGCAACAATTCTTTTTAAAGGAGGGGAATAATGTATGGGGATAGGAAGGGTAGCAAGGGAGGAAGGAAGGCAGAGGGGGTATGCATGGGAGAAGCATATATTTACTTTACTATCAAAGATTTATACTAATTAGAACCTGGATTCCACATTTTTCCCATTTTGATATAGGATATATTGTCTTTTGTCAATAATATTTCATATGTGTGGTGGGTCTGGGTGATTTTAATGACCTCAAGCACATCAGGAGATTTGGTATTTTTCCAAAGTTTGGTTTTTTTGAGTCTAGCCGCTAGTAGGATGTGTGTTATTACTCTTCTGGGTAATTGGTAGGGATTCTATGGTTAAGTTTAGTAGGGCAAATTCAGGAGAAGGTAATATGTTCAACTCGGTAACATGTGAAAGGAGTAAAAAGATCTTGTGCCAGTACTGCATTAGTTGTGTGAATTCCCATAAGATGTGTAATAATGTGCCGGTCGCCCCACAGTTCCTTCAACATTTGGGAGAGGTGTGTTTGTCAAATTTTGCCATTCTGTGTGTGGTGAGGTATCATCTTTGGACAATATTTTGCATGAGTTGCCACATTGCGGTGCACTTTTTGTAGCTTGATATGTAGGGCTCTAAGCCATTGTCTGTCTGTGTATGTTTTACACAGGTCGAGTTCCCATTCATTGATATCTGGGGAATGTTGGAAGTGTGTTTTTCTTGGAGTATATTATATAATGTAGAAATTCCTTTCTTCTCTAGAGAACTGGGTAAATAATAGGACAATGCCTTAATAGGAATGGAGACCCAAAGTTGTGGGTTATTTTTAAGGAAGTGGGTCATTTGTAAGTAGGCTTCTGGACCTATTCTAATTCTGTGTTGAGGCGGTGGAGAGGTTTGATATGACCGTCTTGGATTAGGTCTGTTAGGAGAAAGGAGTCATGTTTAGACCATTTGTGGATAGGAAAATCAGGGATGAGCAATTTATTAGCTTGTAGAGGTAGTTTAATAGGGGAGTATTGCTCCATTTGGTGGTAGTGAATTTGCGCCATGTTCGGACGGCTGCAAGGATAGTTGGAGGAAGGTGATGGTGAAGTCTTGTTTTGGGTTGTAAGCTGCAGAGCCATTTTTTTAGGTTTTTGCCTGGGGTGATGCTGCTTTCTATTTCCCCCAATGAGTGGAGGGTTTTGGAAGGAACCACTCTTTTAACTGGGTTAGTATGCATGCTGTGTAGTAGTCTGCTACGTTCGCAAGGCCGGAACCCCCTACTAGTCTTTGTTTAATAAATCTTTTTTTGGACACTTGTGTTTTTTTTCCCTGCCCAGATATAGTTATGTAGTGATGTTGTGAGGGAGTTGATATAATTTTTAGGTATTGGGATAGGTAGGGCGCGGATTAGTTAGATTAGATGTTGTGGAAGAACGGTCATTTTAAATGCAGCCAGGAGACCAGCCCATGAGAATTTGTGTTTCTCTAGTTGATTAAGAGATTGGAGAAATTTTCCTTTATATTGGATTAAGTTTTCTTTATATAGGTTATTCAGGTGTTTAGTTAAGGTGATTCCTAAGTAGGTTATTCCTGAATCTTCCCAATGGAATGGGAACTGTAGGGACAGTAAGTTACGAGTGATACTATCTACTCGTAGGTCTAAGATGTGTGATTTGGTGGTGTTTACCTTATAATATGATATTGTTACAAATTCGTTTAGGATAGGTTGAACAGCTGGCAGGGATGTATGGGGGTTGGTCAGAATCAAGATGATGTCGTCTGTAAAGAGGCTAATCCTATGGTTATAGTCTCCTACTTGGAGGCCATAAATTTGTTCGGAGCTTTGTATATATTCCTCCAGCAGTTCTATAATCAAATTGAAGATGAAAGGTGAGAGTGGACATCCTTGGCGTGTGCCATTCGAAATGGGGTAGATAGCATCTCTGCCACATACACTCGGGCTAAAGGGGTGGAGTTTAGTGCCATAATGGCTGATAATTAGGGATGAGCCGAACACCCCCCTGTTCGGTTCGCACCAGAACATGCGAACAGGAAAAAAGTTTGTTCGAACACGCGAACACCGTTAAAGTCTATGGGACACGAACATGAATAATCAAAAGTGCTAATTTTAAAGGCTTATATGCAAGTTATTGTCATAAAAAGTGTTTGGGGACCTGGGTCCTGCCCCAAGGGACATGGATCAATGCAAAAAAAAGTTTTAAAAATGGCTGTTTTTTCAGGAGCATTGATTTTAATAATGCTTAAAGTCAAACAATAAAAGTGTAATATCCCTTTAAATTTCATAGCTGGGGGGTGTCTATAGTATGCCTGTAAAGGGGCGCATGTTTCCTGTGTTTAGAACAGTCTGACAGCAAAATGACATTTCGAAGGAAAAAACCCATTTAAAACTACTCGCGGCTATTGCATTGCCGACAATACACATAGAAGTTCATTGATAAAAACGGCATGGGAATTCCCCACAGGGGAACCCTGAACCAAAATTTAAAAAAAAAATGATGTGGGAGTCCCCCTAAATTCCATACCAGGCCCTTCAGGTCTGGTATGGATATTAAGGGGAACCCTGGCCAAAATTAAAAAAAAATGACGTGGGGTTCCCCCTAAAATCCATACCAGACCCTTATCTGAGCATGCAACCTGGCAGGCCGCAGGAAAAGAGGGGGGGATGAGAGTGCGCCCCCCCTCCTGAACCGTACCAGGCCACATGCCCTCAACATTGGGTGGGTGCTTTGGGGTAGCCCCCCAAAACACCTTGTCCCCATGTTGATGAGGACAAGGGCCTCATCCCCACAACCCTGGCCAGTGGTTTTGGGGGTCTGCGGGCGGGGGGATTATCGGAATCTGGAAGCCCCCTTTAACAAGGGGACCCCCAGATCCCGCCCCCCCCTGTGTGAAATGGTAAGGGGGTACTTACCCCTACCATTTCATTAAAAAACAGTCAAAAATGTTAAAAATGACAAGAGACAGTTTTTGACAATTCTTTTATTTAAATGCTTCTTCTTTCTTCTATCTTCCTTCATCTTCTTCTTCTGGTTCTTCTGGCTCTTCTGGTTCTTACTCCGGCGTTCTCATCCAGCATCTCCTCCGCTGCGTCTTCTATCTTCTTCTCCTCGGGCTGCTCCGCACCCATGGCATGGGGGGAGGCTCCCGCTCTTCTCTTCATCTTCTTCTTCTCTTCTTCTCTTCTTCATTTTCGTCTCCGGGCCGCTCCACATCCATGCTGGCATGGAGGGAGGCTCCCGCTGTGTGACGGCGTCTCCTCGTCTGACAGTTCTTAAATAACGGGGGCGGGGCCACCCGGTGACCCCGCCCCCCTCTGACGCATGGGACATGACGGGACTTCCCTGTGGCATTCCCCGTGACGTCACAGGGAAGTCCCGTCAAGTCACCATGCGTCAGAGGGGGACGGGCATGCCAGCATGGATGCGGAGCGGCCCCGAGAAGAAAATGAAGAAGAGAAGAAGAGAAGAAGAGAAGAAAAGAAGAAGAGAAGATGAAGAGAAGAGCGGGAGCCTCCCCCATGCCATGGGTGCGGAGCGGCCCGAGGAGAAGAAGATAGAAGGCGCCGCGGAGGAGATGCTGGACGAGAATGCCGGAGGAAGAACCAGAAGAGCCAGAAGAACCAGAAGAAGAAGATGAAGGAAGATAGAAGAAAGAAGAAGCATTTAAATAAAAGAATTGTCAAAAACTGTCTCTTGTCATTTTTAACATTTTTGACAGTTTTTTAGTGAAATGGTAGGGGTAAGTACCCCCTTACCATTTCACACAGGGGGGGCCGGGATCTGGGGGTCCCCTTGTTAAAGGGGGCTTCCAGATTCCGATAAGCCCCCTGCCTGCAGACCCCCACAACCACCGGCCAGGGCTGTGGGGATGAGGCCCTTGTCCTCATCAACATGGGGACGAGGTGTTTTGGGGGGCTACTCCAAAGCACCCTCCCAATGTTGAGGGCATGTGGCCTGGTACGGTTCAGGAGGGGGGCGCACTCTCGTCCCCCCCTCTTTTCCTGCGGCCTGCCAGGTTGCATGCTCGGATAAGGGTCTGGTATGGATTTTTGGGGGGACCCCATGCCGTTTTTTTTTTTTTTTTGGCGTGGGGTTCCCCTTAAAATCCATACCAGACCTGAAGGTTGCATTGCTCAAAATAACCACCAAACTATAGTGACTGCATCTTACTTCTATATGTGACTACATGCACTCATTAACCAATTAGTGACCACCTGCCCACAATATACTGTGGACAAGAGGCTGATGTAGGCAAAGCAACATACCCATGTGTTGCTGCCTACTTCTGGGTGTAAGGCATGCGCATGTACACTCCCTGCCTGCCCCCCACTGTGATTGTACACAGAGGGAGCCTATCAAAAAGTCCCGGACAATGATTCATGGCCAGGACTTGCTGATTGGCTGTGTGCGATCACAGCCCAGAGCTTTTGTGTTGGTAAACAACATAGAGCCCTGTAGAAAGAAAGAGTACTGTCAGTTTCTCATTCCTGCAAAGCAGGAATGAGAAACTGAGAGATCAGTTAGTAAAAGCAGCACACTGTGCATACATTACACATAGTTAGAAACATATTTAACCTCTTGATCATCATAGATGTTAAACAACTTCTGAATATGTACTCTTCTATGATATAAAAAAACTGTTAACAATCAGCATCTACTCATGTATCAATATTAACATGTGACAGCATATGAAACTTGCATAAAAAGTCTCTTATGCCGCGTACACACGAGCGGAATGTCCGACAGAAAAAGTCAGATGGAAGCTTTTCATCGTATATTCCGATCGTGTGTATGCCTCATCTGACTTTTTTTTAGAAAATTCTGACGGACCTAGAAATAGAACATGTTCTAAATATTTCCGACGGAACCAATTCCTATTGGGAGAACCACTCATCTGTATGCTGTTCCGACGGACCAAAAACGACACATGCTCTTAAGCAAGTACGAGACGGAAGTTATTGGCTACTGGCTATTGAACTTCCTTTTTCTAGTCCCATCGTACGTGTTGTACATCACTGCATTCTTGACGGTCGGACTTTGGTCGGACTTTGGTTTGACCGTGTGTAGGCAAGACTGCTTGAATGGAATTCCGTCAGAGTTCCGTCGGAGAAACCTTCGGAGTTTATTCCGACAGCAAAACTGATGGTGTGTACAGGGCATTAGATGTGAAATGAGGTGATTTTTTTTACTTTTAAGAGTACATATGAAATAGTGGTTTAATGAGTGCATGTAGTCACACATAGACTATACAGTATATACACAAATGATAGTGTGCTTCCTATTATGAAAAAAGGTTGAACAGTTTTATGAGTGTACAAAATATAAAATCAAACAATGAAACAAATCATTCAATGAAAGTAATTAGTCCATATGCTGCAAGCAGATAAAATATGTAGTGTAAAAAGAGAGTTATAATTCTTCTTATTCTGAATGCAAAGCCATGTGAAAGAGTTAGAAAGTCCAACATGTGCCCTCCACCATTAATTTTACTACTACTGATCACCAATGACTGTGGGATTATTGTGGCCACCTGCAGCAGTGCTGTTTTTGCTTCTTTTTATTGCTGTTAATGACACCAAATCTGGGGGTTACTATTACCATCACTGACACTGACACAATGATGTGGCTAATCTAACTTTACTCCCAGAACACACATTCATTGTGAAGTAACACCCACTGGTCACACCACCAGAAATTTTCTTCTTGATCCCTTATTTTTTTTTTAAATGTTGGTAAATTTACAAGACATAGCATCTCTGGGCTCCTGCATGTCAAGCAAATTGGTATTGTATTTGCATAAAGTTGTAACTCTTTTTACATATTCTGCTGTCTGCTCTGCATGCGTTAATTTTGTTCCCACCCCCCATCATGCATCACATTTAATTTCATGATTATTACTGAAAATAATTTTGATTTATTGGATGGTGTTAGGAAACGTTTCCATCCCGGGGGCCAGATATGCTAGGTATGTTACTGTATACAAGCATGGAGAGATGGCGAGAAAGTTAAGTATATTTCAATTGACAATTATGACCCTCATTCTGTGTACTGATGTCTCAGGTAGAAAAGCGGGGTAATTTTCAAAAGAACTTGAGAATATTCTCCCAAAAAATGGTTTATATATTTGTTTCAATGATACAGGCATGTGAAAAGCACTTTCCTGTTCACTTTAAATACCCAATCATGTGCAGATGCTTTTCATATAATTAGATAATTGAAGGGAATACGCATACACATTTTTCAGTAAAGAGTCTCAACTTCTTTAATAAATCAGCCCCAAAGTGTGGCAAAATCGCCAAGCTATGTCACAGACAACAATAACTACCACATAGCTCTTCTGAACTTCTCTCTACTTTATCCAAAAGTGTACCAAACTGTATTGAGCAGAATTTGGCCTCAACCGGAGCCCCATCCCTGTCCAGCGATGTCCACGAGTGTCTCAGCCATCCGAGACTCTCCCTCCTAATTAGTTGAGACACATAAGCGGTGCCATTGGCTTCCAATGCTGTCAAAGTCAGTTAGGGGCTGGGCTGGCCTGCAGCTCCATTTCTGAGTGGACTCGGGTGCCCCCATACCAAACTGCTTACTGTGGGGGCACCCAACAGGAGGGAGGGCCCAGAAGCACAGAAGAGGGCCCCGAGAAGAGGAGGATCTGGGCTGTTCTGTGCAAATCCTCTGCAACAGAGCAGGTAAGTATAACACGTTTGTTATTTTTATTGAAAAAAAAAATAGACTTTACAATCACTTCAACGTAGAAACTGTATTGAGCAGAATTTGGCCTCAACCGGAGCCCCATCCCTGTCCAGCGATGTCCATGAGTGTCTCGGCCATCTGAGACTCTCCCTCCTAATTAGCTGAGACACAGAAGCGGTGCCATTGGCTCCCGATGCTGTCAAAGTCAGTTAGTCAACCAGGAGAGAGAGGAGGTGGGGCTGGGCTGCAGCTCCGTGTCTGACTAGACTCGGGTGTCCCCATACCAAACTGCCTACTGTGGGGGCACCCAACAAGAGGGAGGGGCTAGAAGCACAGAAGAGAGCCCCGAGAAGAGGAGGATCTGGGCTGCTTTGTGCAAATCCTCTGCAACAGAGCAGGTAAGTATAACATGTTTGTTATTTTTATTGAAAAAAAAACGAGACTTTACAATCACTTCAGTGTACACCAGAGAAAGAAAAGAAAATATACAGTATGAGAAAGTGGGTTTTCTTTTTTTCCTTTAATATACTGAGAGGCATTTATCAAGATTAGAACAGCCAGAATTTGGAGCAGCTGTGCATGGTAACCAATCAACACCTCTCTTTCATTTTTAAAATGTAACAAGTTAAGTTAGAAGCTGACTGCTTGACATGCACAGCTGATCCAGATTCTGTCTAATACAGTTTTGGTTAATTCCTCACCATGCTGCAAGGGTTAAATGCTTTTTTACGATACTTTTTAAAAAGCATCTTCATATACCCCTCAATCCTCCTAACAACCAGCACTCACCCCAATGCTTTAGGTTGTGGATGGGCCCCCAATGTCCTCAATGCCCTCAAAGCCTGCAAGAGGGAAGGATAAGGTGCTTTTCAATGGGAACCCTAGACAAAAATGAGAATTTACCTCTTGTGGTGAGGGGAAGCCCCAATACAAGGGTGGTTTTTTACATTTCCAAGAAGTCCGACTTAAATGTTTCCCTTTCAGCAGAGTAAAAATAAAAAAAAATAATAATAAAATTTTATTGAAAACTGTAAATTCAAATACTGACATCATTATCCAACTGCTGTGCAAATTAAGCTTTCTCTTCCTTTTGTGGTGAAAATAGAAAGGGTGGTAAGGCAAAATAAATATTGCACTGACAAAGCTTTAAGCCATAGTACTGTTTTTTTTTCCTATTATATCCAAAAACAAAGGGCATCTGCATGATTGACTTAGTTTTTATTTACCTAGGATTCTTTCACAATAAAAAGAAATGAACGAAATTACACATCTGCTTTTGATGTGTAATCAACAAAGCAGAATAACTCTTCTCTGTAAGTGCTTAAGGCAGTTTTAATAATATCTATCCATTCTGTATCTCATCTCTCAGCAAACAGAAACAATTTTAGCACAATCATATAGTATATTTGAAGGTCATGCTATGTGGATAAATAAAGTATGTGTGAACTATGCCACATGTATTGCTCAGGTACAAACACATACACACCGGTCCATTTATAGTTTAAATACACACCCACACATACCACACACACCAATACATCAAAAGTTTCAGAGAAAAATGATTTTGCAAACAAAGATATATTTTATTTGTTATATAGGTTTTGTGGTATTATTAAACACAATACTAAATCTACCTTCTACACAAGCTAAACGTACCTTTCATACCAATAAAACAACTCAATTAAAAAAAATGTACTCCAAGTTTTTAAGTCTTTGAAGAGAAATAAAACAAAAACAGTTATATTAGCAGACACAATGCATACATACAGTATTGCTCACTAATCACTAACCTATGTGTTATTTTTCAGTGACAAATATAGTCTTATTTGTTTTCTCCAAAATAATTGTTTGTCATATTTGTAATATCTAACATACTTTCGATGGGTCATAGTTACCAACTTAGAACAACTGTCCAGTTCAGTTTCTTCTGGCACCATGTTTATTATAACTTAGAGCTAGCAAAAGGAAGGCTGGCAATCCTTCAAAGCAAGTCAGCAATGACAATTCCCATATCACTATCCTGACAGGTTCCTTTCAACAATGTGTTTTTTTTTCAAATTCATATAGTATTGACATATCCCAAAGCAAGTTACAGAGAACATTGAAACAGTTAATTCAGTCCAAGCCCACAAAAGAGCAAAATGTTCTCACCCCCTTTCAGAATAAGTTTGGGATAAGATATTTATGGTGGCTTAACACCATTGTATTGCAGTGGCAATGGCCCCTCAATGCACTTCCACAATGCTCCTTTTTTGCAAGACACCTCAACATATTGTAGCACTCTACCATGTGTTGTGGTATACTGCATTAAAAAAAAGGTGTAGATACATTGGTTTGTCTGTTCTGGTGTACTCAACTGAAGAGGCTGCTTTAACATAGTGTGCATTAATGTTGGTGCATTAATGCAACACACTTAATTAGACAAGTATAAAGTGACCCTTAAAGTAATGCATGTCATTCTTTTTTAATGCAATCTACTGAGCTGGACAGAACCAGCTCTTGATGGAGTCTATTCCACATTTCCATAGCTCCTACTGTGAAGAAGCCCTTCCATATTCAAAGATTAAATCTCTTTTCCTCCAGATGTAAAGTGTTACCCCTTGTCCTCTGTGATGACCTTAAAGTGAATAATTCAACACTGAGCTTAAGTTTCTAATGCTGTCTGTGATCATACTAGGAGAAATGAATCCTTTCTATTGCCCTGCTGGCCACTACAACCAGGATTGAAAGTGAAGGAAAATCCTAAAATTTAAGTGGTCACCAAACAGGGGACAGAAATCTTTCAATCATCAATGGGGAGACTTGTTCCAGTGACAACTGTCTAAGAGGGAATTTTCTTACCCATAATTTTTTCCATTTGTGAGGATAATAAAGTTTAAAACCAGTTTCTCTTCCAATACATAGGCAACAATATAAAATCAACATCATTTAGTTTAGGTATAACACTTTTATGTTGTAATGATGAAGTTATTAAACTGGATAGAAAGAGATTGAGGAAATGCAAATGAAACAAAAGTAACTGGTAAAAGAGGGTATTCCTTTAATTTAAAAGCCTCAAAAAAATAAGAAAAAAATAGAATTTGTATGGACAGAGTTGAAAACAGAACAGATTTTGCCAAAAAGCATCATTTTGATATTATGTCAGTTGGGAACAAGAAAGGATCCTTGATTAAAACAGCATGATATTCATTGATAGTAGTGAAAATGTCAGTACCAATGGAGCATTGACAACTGCTCTGCAGATTGCCACAGGCACACAGATTGAAACACCATACCACTGGGTTGGCATCAAAGCTGTTGACTCTTAATATGTAGCAATTTAAGAAAGCTTTGAGAACTTTCTGATCATGTTAGAATGTCTTTAAAGTGTACACAGTGCTAAGAAAATAAAATGTATAGAAGAAAATGGCATAAAGTGTGTGAGTTTATACTGTATGGGTGTGAATGTGTGCAAGTGCACACATAAACATATTGAAAAGGCAGAAAAAATATTGTAAAAGGAACGAGTCCAAGGAATATACAAATGTTTCTTCAAAAAACAGTGAAAGCAGGCAACTTGTCTGGTCTTGATTTTTTTTAATGCCTTGCATGGAGTTAATCAGTTTCACAAAAGTGAAATAGCACTGCTTTATTTGCTAGTGAATAGGGATGAGCCGAACACCCCCCGGTTCGGTTCGCACCAGAACCTGCGAACAGACCGAAAATTTGGACGAACGTTAGCACCCCATTGACGTCTATGGGGCTCAAACGTTCAAAATCAAAAGTGCTAATTTTTAAGGCTAATTTGCATGGTATTGTCCTAAAAAGGGTTTAGGGACCCGGGTCCTGCCCCAGGGGACATATATCAATGCAAAAAATTTTTTTAAAAACGGCCGTTTTTCGGGAGCAGTGATTTTAATGATGCTTAAAGTAAAAAAAAGTGAAATATTCATTTAAAAATCGTACCTGGGGGTGTCTATAGTATGCCTGTAAAGTGGTGCGTGTTTCCCGTACCTGTCCCTGCACCAAATGACATTTTTAAAGAAATAAAAGTCATTTAAAACTGCTTGTGGCTTTAATGTAATGTCGGGTCCTGGCAATATGGATGAAAATCAGTGAGACAAACGGCATGGGTAGCCCCCAGTCCATTACCAGGCCCTTTGGGTCTTGTATGGATATTAAGGGGAACCCCACACCCAAATTTAAAAAAAGGAAAGGTGTGGGGCCACCGGGCCCTATATACTCTGAACAACAGTATACAGGCGGTTCAAACAAGACAGGGACTGTAGGTTTGTTGTTAAGTATAATCTGTTTGTAAATTTGAACTGGTAGATTTTTAACATGTTTAGCTCCAGCAAAATCTATTTTAAGCTTTTTGTAAAACATAGGGAAGGGTTATCACCCCTGTGACAATTGTTTTGCTGTCTGTGCTCCTCTTCAGAAGATTTCACCTCACTTTTTGTCCCAATGACAAATGTTTTTTGAAAATTTGGGGTTTTTAGTAAAACAAGGATTGGTGATAAAGCATCAATGGAAAGGAGAAACGTTTCTCCCATATTAACTCTTACAGGAGAGAATTTCCCTTCCTAGGGGTAGATTTCATCCCACTTCCTGTTGTCTCCTTCCGTTTGCAACTAGGAGTCGTTTGTAAGTTGGATGTTTGAAAGTAGGGGCCTGCCCTATATACTCAGCAGAAATTTGGACCTTAGGCGTTGGTGTTGCCACAACACCGTAAGCCCTCTCAGGGCCCTGCTGTGAAATATTAGATCAAGAATTGTAATTACATGCCCCTGTTGAACATGGGCAGAAAAATTGGGCCTTTGGTGGTGGTGCTGGTGCCACAACACTGTAAGTCCTCACAGTTACTGTTGGTGGGCGCAGAAACAGGCCCTGCTGTGAAATATTAATTCAAGAATTCTAATTACATATCCCTCTTGAACAGGGGCAGAAAAATTGGGCCTTGGGCACTGGTGCAACAACACTGCAACCCCTCACAGATACTCTAGTTGGAGCCCAGGAACGAGCCCTGCTGCAAAGAATTGCATTAAAAATTGTAATTACACGCCCCTGTTAAACAGAGGCTGAAAAATTGGGCCTTAGACACTGGTGCTGGTGCCACAACACTGCAACCCCTCACAGATACTCTAGTTGGAGCAAAAAGTGGCGTTTGGGAACCTGCCACTGAGGAAGCACACAATCCACAAACTCACGGAAGGGGGCAGAGTCTACCAACTGAAAAGGTAGCAGTTGAAGTGCTAGCAATTTTGCCAAGCTAACATTCAACCGCTGGGCATGTGGATGGCTGGGAGCGAACTTCTTTCTGTGGTGCAGCAGCTGGGGCAGGGAAATTTGCCTGGTACAATCTGACGTTGGTGTACCGATAGCAGATTGCCCCCAAGTACTTGGCTGTGACACACCTAATTCTACACCTTCATTCCTCTTAGTGCAGGTCTCAGAGAGGACTGAAGGTATAGTGGGGTTGGGGATCCTAGCTGATGAGGAGCAAGGAGGGGTCCTCTTTGTTCTTTGGTGTGGGTCTTTTAGGTACACTTGCCAATGAACTGCATGGCAGGTCCACATATGTCTGGTCAAGCATGTGGTGCCCAAGTGGGAGATGTTTTGGCCACACGAGATACGCTTGAGACATATGTTGCAAATAGCAGCAGTGCGATCTGATGCACTCATCTCAAAAAAGGCCCACTCCAAAGAACTTTTGGAATAACGCGCAGAGACAGCAGCGCCCTGCACATGCGGAGCTCTGCGGTGTGATGCAGTCAGTGTGTTAGCCTTAGGCTGGCCCCTGGAGGGCATCCTGCCTCGTTGGTGATGTGCCTCCTCCTCTCTCCTATCAGGCACCCATGTTGAGTCAGTGACCTCATCATCCCCTCCCTCCTCATCACTGGAGCAAACCTGGCAGTATGCAGCAGCAGGGGAACATGATGGCCAGATTGCTGTCCTTCTTGGGCACCCCCTCTGTCCGTGCTTATGTTACTGCCTTCATCTAGCTCAGTATCATCATCAGAGCCTTCAAAAAGCTGGGCATCTTCCTGGAGCATGTACCCAACACTGTGGTCAAACAGTTCGAGGCACTCCTCAGGAGGATATGGTGGGGCTAGGGAAGGAGTCACTGATGCCATTGAGCCGAGGGAAGAGGCCGCGTTGGCAGCTGCTTTGTCAGACAAAGTACCCTGAGCTTGGGTGAGGGAGGATGAGGAGGATGAGGACGGCTTGGTCATCCACTCGACCAAGTCTTCCGCATGTTTTGGCTCAACATGGCCAGCTGCCAAAAAAAGGCCAAGCGTGTCCCATGGCCACGTGCTGATGAGGATGCACCGTGTCCACAACCAGCACTGTTGCCTCTAGACACAGAGCCTGCTTGCCCTCTTTTATTGGCTTGTGGCTTTCTGCCTCTCCTTGTTGGCCTTCCAGACATACTATTGGCCTGCAGTGAGCTGCACAAAACTGGGATATATATATATATATATATATATATATATATATATATATATATATATATATATATATATATATATATACCGATTATACTGCAGCTAGCAGAATCAACTACCTGCCTGTAGTATTGTTAGTGTGATAACACCTGCACTTGTCTTCAGGTAGCTATACTGTAGGTGCAACTGTGCAGGGTACACAGTACAGTAACTGGAAATACGTCAAGAGCCTACACAAGCATCTCGCTGCAGGTAGCTATACTGTAGGTGAGACTGTGCAGGGTACACAGTACAGTAACTGGAAATACTTCAATGAGCCTATACAAGCACCTGGCTGCAGGTAGCTTTACTGTAGTTGAGACTGTGCAGGGTACACAGTACAGTAGCTGGAAATACTTCAATGAGCCTACACAAGCACCTGGCTGCAGGTTGCTAAACTGTAGGTGAGACTGTGCAGGGTACACAGTACAGTAGCTGGAAATACTTCACTGAGCCTACACAAGCACCTGGCTGCAGGTTGCTAAACTGTAGGTGAGACTGTGCAGGGTACACAGTACAGTAGCTGGAAATACTTCAATGAGCCTACACAAGCACCTCTGCAGTTAGCTATACTGTAGGTGAGACTGTGCAGGGTACACAGTACAGTAGCTGGAAATACTTCAATGAGCCTACACAAGCACCTAGCTGCAGGTTGCTATACTGTAGGTGAGTGTGTGCAGGGTACACAGTACAGTAGCTGGAAATACTTCAATGAGCCTACACAAGCAACTGGCTGCAGGTTGCTATACTGTAGGTGAGTGTGTGCAGGGTACACTGTACAGTAGCTGGAAATACTTCAATGAGCCTACACAAGCACCTGGCTGCAGGTTGCTATACTGTAGGTGAGACTGTGCAGGGTACACAGTACAGTAGCTGGAAATACTTCAATGAGCCTACACAAGCACCTGGCTGCAGGTTGCTATACTGTAGGTGATACTGTGCAAGATACACAGTACAGTAGCTGGAAATACTTCAATGAGCCTACACAAGCACCTGGCTGCAGGTTGCTATACTGTAGGTGAGATTGTGCAGGGTACACAGTACAGTAGCTGGAAATACTTCAATGAGCCTACACAAGCACTTGGCTGCAGGTAGCTATACTGCAGGTGAGACTGTGCAGGGTACACAGTAGGGATGAGCCGAACACTCCCCGGTTCGGTTCGCACCAGAACCTGCGAACAGGCCGAAAATTCGCACGAACGTTAGAACCCCATTGACGTCTATGGGACTCGAACGTTCAAAATCAAAAGTGCTCATTTTAAAGGCTAATTTGCATGGTATTGTCCTAAAAAGGGTTTGGGGACCCGGGCCCTGCCCCAGGGGACATGTATCAATGCAAAAAAAACTTTTAAAAATGGCCGTTTTTTCGGGAGCAGTGATTTTAATGATGCTTAAAGTAAAAAAAAAGTGAAATATTCCTTTAAATATCATACCTGGGGTGTGTCTATAGTATGCCTGTAAAGTGGCGCGTATTTCCCATGTTTAGAACAGTCCCTGCACAAAATGTCATTTTTAAAGGAAAAAATCTCATTTAAAACTGCTTGCGGGTTTAATGTAATGTCGGGTCCTGGCAATATGGATGAAAATCAGTGAGACAAACGGCATGGGTACCCCCCAGTCCATTACCAGGCCCTTTGGGTCTTGTATGTATATTAAGGGGAACCCCGCACCCAAATTAAAATAAGGAAAGGTGTGGGGCCACCAGGCCCTATATACTCTGAACAGCAGTATACAGGAGGTGCAAACAAGACAGGGACTGTAGGTTTGTTGTTAAGTAGAATCTGTTTGCAATTTTGAACGGGTACATTTTTAACGTGTTTAGCTCCAGCCAAAAAATCTTTTTGAAGCTTTTTGGAAAACATAGGGAAGGGTTATCACCCCTGTGACATTTGTTTTGCTGTCTGTCCTCCTCTTCAGAAGATTTCACCTCACTATTTGTCCCAATGACAAATGTTTTTTGAAAATTTGGGTTTTTTTGTGGAACAAGGATTGGAAAGCATCAGTGGAAAGGAGAAATGTTTTTCCTATATTAACTCTTACAGGAGAGAATTTCCCTTCCTAGGGGTAGATTTCAACTCACTTCCTGTTGTCTCCTTCCGTTTGCAAGTAGGAGTCGTTTGTAAGTTAGATGTTTGAAAGTAGGGGCCTGCCCTATATACTCAGCAGAAATTTGGGCCTTAGGTGTTGTTGTGGCCACAACACTGTAAACCCTCACAGGGCCCTGCTGTGAAATATTAGATCAAGAATTGTAATTACATGCCCCTGTTGAACAAGGGCAGAAAAATTGGGCCTTAGGCACTGGTGCCACAACACTGCAACCCCTCACAGATACTCTAGTTGGAACTCAGAAATGAGCCCTGCTGCAAAGTATTGCATCAAAAATTGTAATTACATGCCCCTGTTAAACAAGGGCTGAAAAATTGGGCCTTAGGCACTGGTGCTGGTGCCACAACACTGCAACCCCTCACAGATACTCTAGTTGTAACGCAGAAACAAGCCCTGCTGCAAAGTATTGCATCAAAAATTGTAGATACACGCCCCTGTTAAACAGGGGCTGAAAAATTGGGCCTTAGGCACTGGTGGTGGCGCCCAGAACCGAAAATGTTCTTACAAGCTATCAGCGTGATCATTGAGGAGGAAGAGGATAATTACTCAGGCATAGTCACTCAGCATCAGCATAGGCAGTCTTTGAAGGGATCTGAGATTTCAAAAAAAATTATTTGGTTACATCAGCATCAGGTGCTTGGTAGCTGGTGGTGATCCAAGACTGATTCATTTTTATGAAGGTCAGTCGATCGACCGAGTCGGTGGACAGACGCACCCTGTGATCGGTTACAAAGCCTCCAGCAGCACTGAATGTGCGTTCCGAAAGATTAGCAGCAAGGATGGGAAGTGTTATCATAATGGGGGATTTTAATTATCCAGACATAGACTGGGCGGAGGGAACCGCGCATTCATTTAAGGCTCGCCAGTTCCTTAATGTCTTGCAGGACAATTTTATGGGTCAGATGGTAGACGCACCAACTAGAAATAAAACATTACTAGATCTACTGATTACCAACAATACAGACCTGATAACAGATGTGGAAATACGGGGCAATTTAGGTAACAGCGATCACAGGTCAATTAGTTTCAGTATAAATCACACAAATAGGAGACATGAAGGGAACACAAAGACACTGAATTTCAAAAGAGCCAACTTCCCTAAACTACAAACCTTGCTAAAAGGCATAAATTGGGATAAAATATTAGGAACAAAGAATACAGAGGAGAGATGGGTTTGCTTTAAGAGCATATTAAATAAGGGCATTAGCCAATGTATCCCATTGGGTAATAAATTTAAAAGAGCGAACAAACATCCTGGATGGCTTAACTCCAATGTAAAAATGCATATAAAAGCAAAGGAGAAGGCCTTCAAAAAATACAAGGTTGAGGGATCATCCACAGCATTCAGAATTTATAAAGAATGCAATAAGAAATGTAAGGGTGCAATTAGGATGGCTAAGATAGAACATGAAAGACACATAGCGGAGGAGAGCAAAAAAAATCCCAAGAAATTCTTTAAGTATGTAAACAGTAAAAAATGGAGGACAGACCATATTGGCCCCATAAAGAATGAGGAAGGACATCTGGTTACAAAGGATGGGGAGATGGCAGAGGTATTGAATTTATTCTTCTCCTCAGTATTCACGAGTGAATCGGGGGGCTTCAGTAACCAAAACTGCAGTGTTTATCCTCATGACACAACACAGGAAGCACCTACATGGTTAACAGAGGACGGAATTAAAATTAGACTTGAGAAACTTAACATTAATAAATCACCGGGACCAGATGGCTTGCATCCGAGGGTACTTAGGGAACTCAGTCAGGTGATTGCCAGACCGTTGTTCCTAATTTTTACAGACAGTCTATTGACTGGAATGGTACCAGCTGATTGGAGAAAAGCCAATGTAGCACCAATATTTAAAGAGGGCCCAAAAAACATCCCTGGGAATTACAGACCAGTTAGCCTAACATCAATAGTATGTAAACTCTTGGAAGGGGATGATAAGGGACTATATACAAGATTTTAGTAATAAGAATGATATCATTAGCAGTAATCAGCACGGATTCATGAAGAATCGTTCTTGCCAAACCAATCTATTAACCTTCTATGAGGAGGTGAGTTGCCATCTAGATAAAGGAAGGCCCGTAGACGTGGTGTATCTGGATTTTGCAAAAGCATTTGACACAGTTCCCCATAAACGTTTACTGTACAAAATAAGGTGCGTTGGCATGGACCATAGGGTGAGTACATGGATTGAAAACTGGCTACAAGGGCGTGTTCAGAGGGTGGTGATAAATGGGGAGTACTCAGAATGGTCAGGGGTGGGTAGTGGGGCCCCCCAGGGTTCTGTGCTGGGACCAATCCTATTTAATTTGTTCATAAATGACCTGGAGGATGGGATAAACAGTTCCATCTCTGTATTTGCAGACGATACTAAGCTAAGCAGGGCAATAACTTCTCCGCAGGATGTGGAAATCTTGCAAAAAGACCTGAACAAATTAATGGGGTGGGCGACTACATGGCAAATGAGGTTCAATGTAGAAAAATGTAAAATAATGCATTTGGGTGTCAAAAATATGAATGCAATCTATACACTGGGGGGAGAACCTCTGGGGGAATCTAGGATGGAAAAGGACTTGGGGGTCCTAGTGGATGATAGGCTCAGCAACGGCATGCAATGCCAAGCTGCTGCTAATAAAGCAAACAGAATATTGGCATGCATTAAAAGGGGGATCAACTGCAGAGATAAAATGATAATTCTCCCGCTCTACAAGACTCTGGTCCGCCCGCACCTGGAGTATGCTGTCCAGTTCTGGGCACCAGTCCTCAGGAGGGACGTACTGGAAATGGAGCGAGTACAAAGAAGGGCAACAAAGCTAATAAAGGGTCTGGAGGATCTTAGTTATGAGGAAAGGTTGCGAGCACTGAACTTATTCTCTCTGGAGAAGAGACGCTTGAGAGGGGATATGATTTCAATTTACAAATACTGTACTGGTGACCCCACAATAGGGATAAAACTTTTTCGCAGAAGAGAGTTTAATAAGACTCGTGGCCACTCATTACAATTAGAAGAAAAGAGGTTTAACCTTAAACTACGTAGAGGGTTCTTTACTGTAAGAGCGGCAAGGATGTGGAATTCCCTTCCACAGGCGGTGGTCTCAGCGGGGAGCATTGATAGCTTCAAGAAACTATTAGATAATCACCTGAATGACCGCAATATACAGGGATATGTAATGTAATACTGACACATAATCACACACATAGGTTGGACTTGATGGACTTGTGTCTTTTTTCAACCTCACCTACTATGTAACTATGTAACTATGGATGCAGGTCAGGCCAGTAGCTCAATTGCATACTGTGCAAGCTCTGGCCAGTGATCCATCCTCAAGACCCAGTAACCCAGAGGATTTTCGGTGGGAAAGGTGTCCAAGTCAGATCTTGCCCCTAGGTATTCCTGCACCATGTAAAACAGACGCTGGCGATGGTTGATGGAACCAATCATACCTTGGAGCTGCGGACCAAAAAATTGTCTGAACGCATCGGTCAGACGGCCACCTTCTCCACCGCTCCTTCTTTGACTGACCGAAGCCTCAGCAACACGTTTTACAGAAACAGGAGTTTGAAACCTCCCAGTCTCTGGGAACGCATTGCACAGACCTTTCTGCAAGGCCTCCCGAAGATGTTTCATCCTCTGCTCCCTCTGCGATGGCAAGATAAGGTCCGCAACCTTACCCTTGTAACGTGGATCAAGGAGGGTTGCCAGCCAGTATTGGTCCTTCTCCTTGATACCACGAATACGAGGATCCTTACGCAGGCTTTGCCACATCAGGGAGGCCATGCAGCGTAGGTTTGCTGAGGCATTCGGTCCAGAGACCTCTGGGTCACTAAGGACGACATGGTCCGCAGCCACCTCCTCCCAGCCACGTACAAGTCCATGTGTTTCTTGGGACTGATCCCTTAAAGACTGCTGCTGATGCTGAGTGCCAGGCTCCACCTCCATATTGACACAATCTTCCTCCTCCTCCTCCTCCTCCTCCTCTTCCTGTGTGATCGGCGGGCACGCAGGAACACTGTCTGGATAAAGGGGGCCTTGAGAGCTAAGGAAGTTATCCTCTTCCTGCCTCTGTTCTGCCTCAAGTGCCCTGTCCATTATTCCATGCAGCGTGTGCTCAAACAGGTGGACAAGGGGGACAGTGTCACTGATGCATGCTCTGTCACTGCTCACCATCCTCGTGGCCTCCTCAAATGGTGACAGGACAGTGCATGCATCCCTGATTATGGCCCACTGGCGTGGGGAAAAAAAACAAGCTCCCCTGACCCTGTCCTGGTGTCATAGTCGCACAGGTACTCATTGATGGCCCTCTGCTGCGTGTGCATCCGCTGCAGCATGGCCAACGTTGAGTTCCACCTGGTGGGCATGTCACAGATTAGGCGGTTCTTGGGCAGGTTAAACTCCTTTTGGAGGTCCGCCAGCCGAGCACTGGCATTATATGACCGGCGGAAATGCACACAGACTTTCCTGGCCTGCCTCAGAACATCCTGTAAGCCCGGGTACCTGCCCAAGAACCGCTGCACCACCAAGTTAAGGACATGAGCCAAACAGGGCACATGGGTCATTTGTCCCTGTCGGAGGGCAGAGAGGAGGTTGGTGTCATTGTCGCAAACCACCATTCCTGCCTTAAGTTGGCGTGGCGTCAACCACCTCTGAACCTGCCCCTGCAGAGCTGACAGAACCTCTGTCCCAGTGTGGCTCCTGTCCCCCAAGCACACCAGCTCAAGCACCGCATGGCATCTTTTGGCCTGCGTACTTGCGTAGCCCCTTGAACGGCTACGGAGCACCGCTGGTTCCGAGGACAAAGCACAGGAAGAGGCCATGGAGGAAGAAGAAGAGGAGGGGGCGGAGGAGAGAGGTGTGTCACAATCATTAGCATTTTGGAGGCGTGGTGGTGGAACAACCTCCAACACTACTGCACCTTGTCCTGCATCCTTCCCAGCTGCCAGCAGAGTCACCCAATGCGCCGTGAAACTTAGGTAACGTCCCTGTCCATGCCTGCTGGACCATGAGTCAGCGGTAATATGCACCTTACCGCTGACCGCCCTGTCCAGCGAGGCATTGATATTGCCTTCCACATGCCGGTAGAGAGCCGGAATCGCCTTCCGTGAGAAAAAGTGGCGTTTGGGTACCTACCACTGAGGAACCGCACATTCCACACACTCACGGAAGGGGGCAGAGTCTACCAACTGAAAAGGCAGCAGTTGAAGTGCTAGCAATTTTGCCAAGCTAGCATTCAACCGCTGCGCATGTGGATGGCTGGGAGCAAACTTCTTTCGGCGGTGCAGCAGCTGGGGCAGGGAAATTTGCCTGGTACAATCTGACGTCGGTGTACCAAAAGCAGATTGCCCACAAGTACTTGACTGTGACACACCTAATTCTACACCTTCATTCCTCTCACTGCAGGTCTCAGAGAGGACTGAAGGTATAGTGGGGTTGGAGATCTCAGCTGATGAGGAGCAAGGAGAGGTCCTCTTTGTTCTAAGGTGTGGGTCTTTTAGATACGCTTGCCAACGAACTGCATGGCAGGTCAACATGTGTCTGGTCAAGCATGTGGTACCCAAGCGGGAGATGTTTTGGCCACGCGAGATACGCTTGAGACATATGTTGCAAATAGCAGCGGTGCGATCTGATGCACTCGTCTCAAAAAAGGCCCACACCAAAGAACTTATTGAATAACGCGCAGAGACTGCAGTGCCCTGCACATGTGGAGCTTTGGGGTGTGATGCAGTCAAGGTGCTGCCCTTAGGCTGGCCCCTGGAGGGCATCCTTCCTCGTTGGTGAGGTGCCGCCTCCTCCTCCTCTCTCCTATCAGGCACCCACGTTGAGTCAGTGACCTCATCATCCCCTCCCTCCTCATCACTGGAGCAAACCTGGCAGTATGCTGCAGCAGGGGGAGCATGACTGCCAGATTGCTGTCCTTCTTGGGCACCCCCTCTGTCCGTGCTCATGTTACTGGCTTCATCAAGCTCAGTATCATCATCAGAGCCTTCCAAACGCTAGGCATCCTCCTGGAGCATGTACCCAACACTGTGGTCAAACAGTTGGAGGGACTCCTCAGGAGGACATGGTGGGGCTAGGGAAGGAGTCACTAATGACATTGAGCCAAGGGAAGAGGCCGCTGCTTTGCCAGACAAAGTACCCTGGGCAGGGGTGAGAGAGGATGAGGAGGATGAGGATGGCTTGGTCATCCACTCGACCAAGTCTTCCGCATGTTGCGGCTCAACACGGCCAGCTGCCGAAAAAAAGGCCAAGCGTGTCCCACGGCCACGTGCTGATGAGGATGCACCGTCTCCACGACCAGCACTAGACACAGAGCCTGCTTGCCCTCTCTTATTGGCTTGTGACTGTCTGCCTCTCCTTCTTGGCCTTCCAGACATACTAATGGCCTGTAGCTGCACTAAGCTGGGATATATATATATATATATATATATATATATATATATATATATATATATATATATATATATATATATATATATATATATGTACTGATACTGCAGCTAGCAAAATCAACTGCCTGCCTGTAGTATGAGAACACCACCAACCTTCTACAGGTAGCTTTAGCTGAACACTGTGCAGAGCTCGCAAAAAAATAACTCGTAGGTTTAGCTGAACACTGTGAGCAGGACGCACCGCACTAACTTGTAGTTTTAGCTGAAAACTGTGAGCAGGACGCACTGCACTAACTTGTAGCTTTAGATGAACACTGTGCAGAGGTCTCACTACACTAACTTGTAGTTTTAGCTGAACACTGTGAGCAGGACACACTGCACTAACTTGTAGTTTTAGCTGAACACTGTGAGCAGGACGCACCGCACTAACTTGTAGTTTTAGCTGAGCCCTGTGAGCAGGGCGCAATGCACTAACTTGTAGTTTTAGCTGAACACTGTGAGCAGGACGCACTGCCCTAACTTGTAGCTTTAGATGAACACTGTGCAGAGGTCTCACTACAATAACTTGTAGTTTTAGCTGAACACTGTGAGCAGGACGCACCCCACTAACTTGTAGTTTTAGCTGAACACTGTGAGCAGGACGCACCCCACTAACTTGTAGTTTTAGCTGAATACTGTGAGTAGATCGCACTGCACTAACTTGTAGTTTTAGCTGAACACTGTGAGCAGGATGCACCGCACTAACTTGTAGTTTTAGCTGAACACTGTGAGCAGGACGCACCCCACTAACTTGTAGTTTTAGCTGAACACTGTGAGCAGGACGCACCGCACTAACTTGTAGTTTTAGCTGAACACTGTGAGCAGGACGCACTGCACTAACTTGTAGTTTTAGCTGAACACTGTGAGCAGGACGCACTGCACTAACTTGTAGTTTTAGCTGAACACTGTGAGCAAGACGCACTGCACTAACTTGTAGCTTTAGATGAACACTGTGCAGAGGTCTCACTACACTAACTTGTAGTTTTAGCTGAACACTGTGAGCAGGACGCACCGCACTAACTTGTAGTTTTAGCTGAACACTGTGAGCAGGACGCACTGCACTAACTTGTAGTTTTAGCTGAACACTGTGAGCAGGACGCACCGCACTAACTTGTAGTTTTAGCTGAACACTGTGAGCAGGACGCACTGCACTAACTTGTAGTTTTAGCTGAACACTGTGAGCAGGACGCACTGCACTAACTTGTAGTTTTAGCTGAACACTGTGAGCAAGACGCACTGCACTAACTTGTAGCTTTAGATGAACACTGTGCAGAGGTCTCACTACACTACATTGTAGTTTTAGCTGAACACTGTGAGCAGGACGCACCGCACTAATTTGTAGTTTTAGCTGAACACTGTGAGCAGGACGCACCCCACTAACTTGTAGTTTTAGCTGAACACTGTGAGCAGGACGCACCACACTAACTTTTAGTTTTAAATGAACACTGTGAGCAGGACGCACTGCACTAACTGTAAATAGTCTAGCTGCCTGACTGTGGTACTAATAGGATCAAAAGAACACCAGCAATTTTCTTCAGGTAGCTGTAAATACTGTAACAAGACAAGCCTGTCTGTCAGTAAGAAGATAACAGGAACGGATTTAGCTAAACTGAATACAGTGTATATATATATATATGCAACACCTGGGATGCATATATATACACAATACACTGTAAGTGCAGCTAACTCACTGATTGTCCTGCCTAATCTAGCTAACTCAAATGAAATGACACTGTCTCTCTGTCTATCTATCTCTCTTTCAATGCCAGAACACACACTACATAATGCCCCAAGTGTGGGGCGTGTTCTAAACCCCCTGAGCCATAATTGGCCAAAGCCACCCTGGCTTTGGCCAATTACAGCTCTCTCTACTGATGGCGCTGTGATTGGCCAATCATCAGCCAGCAATGCACTGCGATGCCGCAGTGAATTATGGGCCGTGACACGCCACACGAATTTGGTGCGAACGGCCCATATTGTTCGCAATTCGGCGAACGGGTGAACAGATGATGTTTGAGTCGAACATGGGTTCGACTCGAACACGAAGCTCATCCCTAATACACAGTACAGTAGCTGGAAATACTTCAATGAGCCTACACAAGCACCTGGCTGCAGGTTGCTATACTGTAGGTGAGACTGTGCAGGGTACACAGTACAGTAGCTAGAAATACTTCAATGAGCCTACACAAGCACTTGGCTGCAGGTAGCTATACTGTAGGTGAGACTGTGCAGGGTACACAGTACAGTAGCTGGAAATACTTCAATGAGCCTACACAAGTACTTGGCTGCAGGTAGCTATACTGTAGGTGAGACTGTGCAGGGTACACAGTACAGTAGCTGGAAATACTTCAATGAGCCTACACAAGCACCTAGCTGCAGGTTGCTATACTGTAGGTGAGTGTGTGCAGGGTACACAGTACAGTAGCTGGAAATACTTCAATGAGCCTACACAAGCACCTGGCTGCAGGTTGCTATACTGTAGGTGAGTGTGTGCAGGGTACCCAGTACAGTAGCTGGAAATACTTCAATGAGCCTACACAAGCACCTGGCTGCAGGTTGCTATACTGTAGGTAAGACTGTGCAGGGTACACAGTACAGTAGCTGGAAATACTTCAATGAGCCTACACAAGCACCTGGCTGCAGGTTGCTATACTGTAGGTGAGACTGTGCAGGGTACACAGTACAGTAGCTGGAAATACTTCAATGAGCCTACACAAGCACTTGGCTGCAGGTAGCTATACTGTAGGTGAGACTGTGCAGGGTACACAGTACAGTAGCTGGAAATACTTCAATGAGCCTACACAAGCACTTGGCTGCAGGTAGCTATACTGTAGGTGAGACTGTGCAGGGTACACAGTACAGTAGCTGGAAATACTTCAATGAGCCTACACAAACACCTGGCTGCAGGTTGCTATACTGTAGGTGAGTGTGTGCAGGGTACACAGTACAGTAGCTGGAAATACTTCAATGAGCCTACACAAGCACCTGGCTGCAGGTTGCTATACTGTAGGTGAGTGTGTGCAGGGTACACAGTACAGTAGCTGGAAATACTTCAATGAGCCTACACAAGCACCTGGCTGCAGGTTGCTATACTGTAGGTGAAACTGTGCAGGGTACACAGTACAGTAGCTGGAAATACTTCAATGAGCCTACACAAGCACCTGGCTGCAGGTTGCTATACTGTAGGTGAGATTGTGCAGGGTACACAGTACAGTAGCTGGAAATACTTCAATGAGCCTACACAAGCACCTGGCTGCAGGTTGCTATACTGTAGGTGAGATTGTGCAGGGTACACAGTACAGTACCTGGAAATACTTCAATGAGCCTACACAAGCACTTGGCTGCAGGTAGCTATACTGTAGGTGAGACTGTGCAGGGTACACAGTACAGTAGCTGGAAATACTTCAATGAGCCTACACAAGCACTTGGCTGCAGGTAGCTATATTGTAGGTGAGACTGTGCAGGGTACACAATACAGTAGCTGGAAATACTTCAATGAGCCTACACAAGCACTTGGCTGCAGGTAGCTATACTGTAGGTGAGACTGTGCAGGGTACACAGTACAGTGGCTGGAAATACTTTAATGAGTCTACACAAGCACCTGGCTGCAGGTTGCTATACTGTAGGTGAGACTGTGCAGGGTACACAGTACAGTAGCTGGAAATACTGTAAAAACACCTGCCTGTCACTATATTAGGAAGAGAAGAACAGGGTCTAGCTAAACTGAATACAGTGTATGTATATATATATATATATATATATATATATATATATATATACAACACCTGGGATGCATATATACACACAATACACCATAACTGCAGCTAACTGACTCGACCTGTCTACTCTATCTAACTTAAATCAAAGGACACTGTCTGTCTCTCTCTCTCTATCTCTCTACCTGAACGCCGGAACACACTACACAGGGCCACTGTGCAGGCCCCCTTATATAGTGTAAGGGGGGGGACTAAACCCCCTGAGCCATAATTGGCCAAAGCCTCCTTGGCTTTGGCCAATTACGGCTCTCTGTTCAGACGGCGCTGTGATTGGCCAAGCATGTGGGTCATAGTGCATGCTTGGCCAATCATCAGCCAGCAATGCACTGCGATGCCGCAGTGAATTATGGGGCGTGATGCGCCACTCGAATTTGGCACGAACGGCCTATATTGTTCGTAATTCGGCAAACGACCAAACACACGATGTTCGAGTCGAACATGGGTTCGACTCGAACACGAAGCTCATCTCTACTGGTGAAACGTGGAAAAATAATTCACCTGAAAAAGAACGCAGGTCCCATGCCGCAGTACTTCACAGGCTACATGATTGTTCTTAGTCTGCAACATACTAATGATTTATTCACAGTTTAAATGGTTCTACAGTGTATTGCAAGCAATCTGATCTGATTATTCAATAGTTGTAAACAATAGCTGTGTTTGCATTAGAGTATAATAATAATACATTTAACAAACAAATTACTCCTTAGTGGTCTTTTTAAAAAAAATGGCAAAAAAGTCTTAATGTGGAAGATGTTTTCTGCTAAGCAGCCAAATTCATAATGCCTCACCAAACCCCAATGCACACAACCTTTTTTAAAACAAGATGTTTCTTTTTGCACTTTGTAGAGGCGCGGGATTCATTGTATCTATAGCTAAATATTTTCTTTTAATTTTAGACAGAGCAGGGAAGGGTTAGACCACATATTAAGCTTTTATTTAAATATGACTATACTGGAGAGGGGCTATTGTTTAATAAATTATTTTGTATATAAAATGGTATCACACTATCCAGTCCATTATATATCTTATATGTATGCGGAGACAGCGCTACTGGGCAGCTCGGGCGAGCACCAGTATTGACACATGAACACGTTTGGATCACCATGACAACATTTTATTATAAAAAAGTATAGTAAAGATCTTGCAAGCTACCAAATCAAAGTTCCCCTATCTTATAATAGTATAATGACAGCTGCTAGCACTAATCACATCTAACACTAACGTGTAAGAATCACAGATAAATAAATAAATCATGTGCTGCACTATCCCCTTAATGATCCGCTGAACCTGCAGCAAAAACCTAAAAAACAAAACAATTAATTAAAGTGATGTGCCTATAACTCAAATCCAAGAATATAATAATAATATGTAAGTGACTGAAGTCATCATTCAGCTTTCAACATCATACAGCGGGAATATATACATATATCAAAAATATAAATATTGATACAAAAGTGAACCATAAAGTGCTCAAGTGCATATAAAGCCTATTACACACGATAGGACTTTGTACAAACTTTCCCTTGGATTTTTGTACAAAGGGCGTTGGCCATAAGTTTGTATTGCATACACACGGCAGAACTTTTTCAGCCAACTTTCACAAAATCACGTGGTTTTTCTGCTCTTTACCACCACCCTTTGGTCAACTTCTGTATTGTTGTCTGATATTGTGTCAATCTCGCCGCTTTTATCGGCGAGATTGACACCTTGAGAGCCGGGTTCACATTGGTGCGGGGATACAACTTAGATCCCCGCCAATGCCAGGCACTGTGTTTGGTATGAATCTTGAGGGGGAACCCCATGCCAAATTTTAAATAAAAAACTGGCATAGGTTCCCCTCCAGGAGCATACAAGGCCCTTCAGTCTGGTATGGATTTTAAAGGGAACCCCCTACGCCGAAAAAACGGCGTGGTGGTCCCCCCATACCAGACCCTTATCCCAGCACGCAGCGGTCAGGAATGGGGGTGGGGATGAGCGAGCGCCCCCCTCCTGAACTGTACCAGGCCGCATGCCCTCAACATAGGGGGGTGAGTACTTTGGGGGAGAGGGGCGCCCTGTGGCCCCCCACCCCAAAGCACCTTGTCCCCATGTTGATGAGGACAAGGGCCTCTTCCCGACAACCCTGGCCGTTGGTTGTTGGGGGTCTGCAGGCGAGAGGCTTATCGGAATCCGGGAGCCCCCTTTAATAAGGAGGCCCCCAGATCCCGGCCCCCCCACCCTATGTGAATGAGTATGGGGTACATCATACCCATAACCATTCACCTAGGGAAAAATGTGCCAATAAAAAAAACACACTACACAGGTTTTTACAGTAATTTATTGGGCAGCTCCGGGGTCTTCTTCTGACTTTGGGGGTCTTCTTCCGACTTTGGGCGTCTTCTCCCGGTGTCCGGTTCTTCTCTGCTCTCTCCGGCGTCTTCTCCCGGTGTCCGGTTCTTCTCTGCTCTTTCTGGCCTCTTCTCCCGGCGTCTGGTTCTTCTGCTGGCTCCTCCGCTATCTTCTGCCGCTCTTTTGCTAGCAGTGGCCCTTGACTTCTGCTTCGTCTTCTTCCCTCTTCTCTTCTTCCAATGTTGACACAACACTCTCTCCCACTGTAATGTTGTGTGAGCGCTGACACAGAGAGAAGACGCTGGAGAGACCCCCGAAGTCGGAAGAAGACCCCCAAAGTCGGAAGAAGACACCGGAGCATAAATTACTTTAAAAACCTGTGTAGTGTGTTTTTTTTTATTAACACTTTTTTCCCTCAGGTGAATGGGTAGGGGTACGATGTACCCCATACTCATTCACATAGGGTGGGGGGGCCGGGATCTAGGGGCCCCTTACTAAAGGAGGCTCCTGGATTCCGATAAGCCCCTCGCCCGCAGACCCCGACAATCAACGGCCAGGGTTGTGGGGAAGAGGCCCTTGTCCTCATCAACATGGGGACAAGGTGCTTTGGGGGGTGCAAAGCACCCCCCTCCCCCAAAGCACCCACCCCGCCCATGTTGAGGGCATGCGGTCTGGCACGGTTCAGGAGAGGGGGGCGCTCACTCGTCCCCACCCCCTTTCCTGACCGGCCGGGCTGCGTGCTTGGATAAGGGTCTGGTATGGAGTTTGGGGGGACCCCCACAACGTTTTTTCGGTGTAGGGGGTTCCTCTTGAAATCCATACCAGACCTAAGGGCCTGGTATGTTCCCAGAAGGGAATCCCCTCTCGCACTGGCTGCAATAGAAAAATGTGTTTTTCCTATTGCAGCCAGCGTGAGATGTACAGTACCCTGCTGCGAGAAACATTCTCGCGGCTGCATACTGTAGTTTGTACAAAAGTCCGATGGTTTTGTGTGCATACGATCGGACTTTGCTCCAGTGGACTTTTGTTGCCGGAAAGTTTGTGCATTCGCACAGCCAACAAAAGTCCGATGGAAACAGAAAAAGTTTGTCCAATGGAGTGTACACACGGTCGGATGTTGCTCCAAAACAGCTAATTTGCATGTTTGTTGTCAAAAAGTCCGATCGTGTGTACAGGCCTTAAGTCCGTGATACTCTGATCACCCAGGATCAGTTTTCAGTGTCCTTTATACAGCAATAATAAACGTGACTTGATGGGTGACTGTGAATATAGCGATCTGCAGCAGTGATTACACTCAGGTGCTCCCCAATTTAGTAAATAAAATCTTTTAAAACTGTATCACACAATGGAGTTTCTTTTTTATATTTATATGTGAGGAGGCTGCAACTTTGAGCAGTGTTTGGACCTTGCAACCTGACCTGGAATTCGCTTTGATGATTCAAAAGCATGTATTGACCAAACTTAATTGCGAGGTCACACGTTCTGAGGTGAGCGGCCATTACCTTGGGGGTGAGGAGCACCTGAATGTAATCACTGCTGCAGATCACTATATTCACAGTCACCTATCAAGTCACATTTATTATTGCTGTATTAAGGACATTGAAAACTGATCCTGAATGGTCAGAGTATCGCAGACTTTATATGCACTTGAGCACTTTATATGTGTATAAATATTTATATTTTATGATGCGTGTATATATTCACGCTGTATGATGTTGAAAGCTGAATGACGACTTCGGTCACTTACATATTATTATTATATTCTTGGATTTGAGTTATAGGCACATCACTTTAATTATTTGTTTTGTTTTTTAGGTTTTTGCTGCAGGTTCAGCAGATCATTAAAGGGATAGCGCAGCACATGATTTATTTACAAAATGTTATTATGTTTGAAATGGACTTTATGATTTAATAATGTTGCTTTGATTCACGAGATTCATTATCAGCGTATCATTTTAAGCACTATAATTGCACTATTGTCACTTTATTTTTTCATTATTGTATATATATATGTTTGGATCATTTACATGATTTTATGTTTGTAATAGCCTTTATGATCTAATTATGTTACGTTGATCCACCAGATTCATTATCAGAGTATTATATACACGCATTATAGCACTTTATTTCACTATTGTCATTTCATTGTTTTTATTTATTCATCAGTGCATATATATATTTACAGTTATTAGGATAGTGTAATTCTCTTATAAATTTACATCACATTTTTTTTTTTTTTTAAGATTTTAAAGTTTTTATTGTATTGCATGAGGAAAAAAGGAATACAGAAACATCGCCAATTGGGCATACACTGGCGTTATTATGCGTATATAAACAGCAAAAATGGTGAGAGTGTACTTATATGTAGCCTCTACCTAGCTACATCAAGACTAAAGGTTTAGCATTAGATAAACGGTTGTCATAACAAAAACATAGAAAAGCTTACAATATCATTGTAACGGTCAGTTAGCTTAGTGGGGAGATGAACTCCCATGGGTAATACAAGTAATGGGATAAACAATGGGAACTGCATTGATTATCATAACAAGGTGATTGTAGGAGTGGGTGATGGAAAGGGAGAAAGGTGTGGGATCCAATCCAGTAAAAGTTATTACTGCTAGCACAGTGGAGAACTTCTAGAGTCAGAGATCCAAGGTTCCTAGGATTTATTAAATAGATTAGTGGACATATTGGCCTTGGCAAAGGAAAACTCCATCTGGAAATGCAAGTTAAGTAATCGAATGGTATCTTTTAGTGAGGGAGGGTACGTTGATTTCCATTTCTTCGCAATCGTCAGTCTTGCTGCTATGAGGATGTGCGTGACAAGCGTTTGCAAGTGTTTAGGCCATGCGGGGATCGAGAGTCCCAGGAGCAGGTCAAGTGGGGACATCGACGGGGATAAACCACACAAAGACCCAATCAGATTCTGCACCTTCCTCCAAAAATTCCTGATGAGGTGGCACTCCCACCATATGTGTGAAAGAGATCCAGTTTTGTCACAACCTCTCCAACATTTGGGCAAGGTATCTCGGGTATATCCTCGCTAGCCTTTCTGGGGTAGAGTACCATTTGTGAAAAAGCTTCTGTAGTGATTCCCAATGGTTAATGCAGTGAGACAGGCATAAGGGCAATGTGAGGGCTTTCTGCCGCTGTAGAACTGGAGGTGGATGGTCCAAAAAAGAGGACCAATACTGTGTGGAGGAAGATAGCAAGTCGGTAGCTGGCTTGGTGAGGAGTTTGTACACTAAAGAGATTCCTTTGGTCTTGGATGCCTCCAGGTTGTAGAACTTGATCAGGGGGAGCAAAACACAGTCCGTGGTTGACCAGCGCAATTTTGACAGGCTGGATCTAATCCGCAAGTAGAGAAAGAACGTGTGTTTGGATAGACCAAACTGCTGTGTTAGATGTTCAAAGGTATGTAAGCCTGATGGCGAGAAAAGCATATCAAAGCTGGTGATGCCGGCTTTTGTCCACTCCGAGAGGGGTAAGTCTGGGGAGATAAGGTGCAGCGCTTCAATGGGTATTGTTGTTAGTGTGTCCACTGACATCCCTCCAGTAAGTTTCAGTATGGAGGACCAGACTTTTATGGAGGATGTGATGGTGTCGAGAGGGTACAGCTTAGGGTGAAGGTTAAGCCATAATGCAGCCAGGAAGAGTTTAGGATTCGTGAGTAGTATGGTGGCTTCAATTTGTTTCCAGGTTGTGTGATGGTTGTCTGACCACCAAGATTGCAGTTGGTCTAAGATAGTTGCTCGGTGATATGCTTGGATGTCTGGTGCACCCAAGCCTCCGTGTTGAACTGGGGTTACGAGTATGGCTTTTTTTACTCTAGGTCGTTTTTGTTGCAAGATAAAACTGTTAATGATCCCCTGGAGTTTCTTGATCTGGTTTTGCACTAGAGGTAGGGGTATTGTACGAAAAAAATATAAGACATGGGGGAGTAACTACATTTTTGCCTGAGCCAACCTACCAGCCCAAGAGGCTCAGTTCTTTTACTAGCCGTGTGAGCTTGCCCACAAGGTCTTCTAGGTTGGTTCTCAATAATATCTGGCTAGGGAATGTTAGATGGATTCCCAAATATGGGAGAAAGGAGTTGGGGGCCCAAGCAAATGGGGAGCTAGAGGTAATGGTTTTTACGGTCTGAGGATCTAGGCCGAGATTAAGCATTAGGGATTTACTATGATTCAACTTATACATAGATATGGAGCTGAACAGTTCTAGGACTCGCTGGACTGCAGGTAGGGACAACAAAGGATTGGTTAGGGCAATAATCACATCATCTGCGTATAGGCCAATTTTATGATCAACTTCTCCAATTTTTATCCCCGAGATCAACAGGTCAGATCTAATGAATTGTGCTAAGGGTTCCATTATCATGGCAAATATTAGAGGGGACAACGGGCACCCTTGTCTGGTGCCGTTAGTAATTTGGAAGGGGTTGGAGACAACACCTGAAGTCCAAATGCCTGCAAAAGGGTGAGTGTACAAACCTAATATGGCAGTAAGAAAGATGCCCGACAGTCCAAATTTACGGAGCACTGCCTCCATGTACGGCCAATAAACCCTATTGAACGCCTTCTCTGCATCCAAAGATAGAAAGAGAGAAGGCGTTCGAATATGCTCCGTCCATTGGATAAGGTCAATAAAAAGTCTGGTTCCATCTGAGGCCTGTCTGCTGGGCACAAATCCCACTTGATCAGGGTGAATAATCTGGGGGATGATAGTGGAGATGCGTCGTGCAAGGAGTTTGGCATAAAGTTTTGTATCTGTATTAAGGAGTGAGATTGGACAGTAATTGGCGGGGTTGTCAGGAGCCTTTCCCGGTTTGGGAATGGTGACCACTAAGGCATTGAGGAATTCCTTAGGGATTATGCCTGTGGCAGCAAATTGGTTGTACATGTCACATAGATGGGGGATTAAGGGTTGGGTGAAGTGTTTATAGTACTCATTGGGCAGTCCATCAGGTCCTGGTGCCTTATGTAGTGGTTAGTTTTTTTATTAATTTTTGGATTTCATCATTTGAGAAAGAAGCTGCTAAGAGGTCAAGTTGTTCTGAAGAAATAGAGGGGAGGGAGATAGAGGATAGAAATTTTGCTATGTCAGTTTGGGAAGGAGCAGATTGGGGGTCTGTTTCCGTAAGATTGTAAAGTTTTGCGTAAAAATTGCCAAATTCATTGGCAATATCTAGCGGATTAGTCAAACGCTGTCCTTGAGAACCAGTGAGAAAGGCGATTCTTTTGTTGGAAACTTGCTTTTTAAATTGTCTGGCCCTAAATGCCCCTGGTTTATTGGCTGATCAGTAGGTATGTAACTGTAGTCTCTTGATGTAATAGTCAAAATTTTTGCAAAGGTGATCACTGAGCTGGAGTCTAAGATTTTTAAGTTCTGTGGAGATAGTGCTAGAGGGGGATCTCTTGTTCGTGAGTTCAAGAGATCTAATTTGTTTTAGGAGGGTCTCAGTAATATGGGAGTGTTGTTTTTTTAGCTTGGGCCCCAAGTTTTATGAAAAGACCTCGTAGACAAGCCTTATGAGCATTCCAAACAATAGCATGGTCAGTTATTCAATAGCATAATCAGTTATTCATGGTACAGAATTTACATTTTCTTGGAAATAATTGTCAATCTCGGACTGTATCTGAGACTCAAAGGTGTGATTATTAAGGAGGGAGGTGTTCAATTTCCAAACCGTATGTCTGGTGGTTTGTGAAGGGGATGCTAGCTTGATCGTGACTGGAGCATGATCAGACCACGATATGGTTCCTATATGGGAAGCGGTGATAGACTGCAGTAAATGCTTATCTGTTATAAACAGGTCAATTCGGGAGCAAGACTGGTGCGGTGGGGAGAAGTAGGTGTAGTCTCTCTCCATATCGTGCATGCACCTCCAAGAGTCATATAAATCCTCTCGTTTAAGAATAGTGGATAACGCTGAGGGCCTACATCTTGAGGGATTGGAAGTATCTAGCGTAGGGTCGATTACTTCATTGAAGTCTCCACAAATTATCAAGGGTGAAGATCTAAAAGGAGTCAATTTGGCAAAGAGATTGGCATAGAATTTTTTTTTGGGCTGTGTTGGGGGCATAAATGTTGACTAAAGTGAGAGGACGGTTATCAAACGTGGCTGATAGGATTAAGGATCTGCCATCCTCGTCACTTTTACAATGGTGTAGTTTGAAATCTACTGCCGCATTAATGGCAATAATTACCCCTCTCTTTTTTTTTAGAGGCATTCGCAAAGAAGCAGTGGGGATATTTTTTGTGAGTACATTGGCGTTGTTTAAGTTTAGAAAAGTGTGTCTCTTGAACACAGATTACGTCTGCACGATGTTGTAATGCTTTCTTCCATAGAAGGTTGCGTTTAAATGGCGAGTTCAGGCCTTTTACATTGAGGGAGGTGATCGAGAGTTTCATGACAGCAGGGCAATTATGAGGGCCTGGGCAGAGGGAGAGACTTCACCTACCGTCTATAGTTGAGAGATACATAGACAGATAAATCAATGCCATATGTGCTACAGGTAGATGACAATAAACTGATCAGTTACTAAAATACAAACAAACTGAAGCTCTGAAAAAGAAATAAAACAGTTGCTGGATAAACTATATTGAGATCAAAAGTCAAAGAAACGTGTGCTTAGCACAACTTTAAACCTGAGGGGTGGTGAGAAAAAAGGGTAAGGTGTTTCGCCCAGGCTGAAGATAAGTAAAGCTGGGGACCTGGGCTTAGACCAAGGTCATATTTTGTTGGACGCTTTGGTCGCCGCATTTTTGGAATCAGATGGCTTGTAGGAGGTAATAGCTTGTTCCGCTTCTATAGGAGCGATGGGGAGGAGACCCCAGTTGGTGAGTTTCTTAGCCATCCTTTGCATCTGGGATATTGATAGCTGGAGCTCCCTAGTTTGGGATCCATGTGTCCCTGCAACAACATGGGACCATAGTTGCTTTTTTCCATGTGGCTCCTTGTTTGGGGAGTGTGCAGGGGAGGTAGCCAGCCTCTTACCTCTGTCAGGGTGAAGTCCTCCTAGGGATTCCTCTGGAGGAGGGTGCGTTTCCATACCATCTCTTGTGGACACTGTGGCTGGGTCTCCTTGACGAGGCAGCACTGTAGGGGCAGAAAGCAGGCACTCAGAGTCATTATGGGAGACATTGCTGTTACTGGCGTCAACACCATCTTGGATCCTCTGCATGGCGGCAGCCGTCAGATAGTAATCAGTCAGGAGGCGGGGATTCGTCGGCTTGTATCGCCGCAGCGACATGCCCTGGAATGTCCCTAGACCTCCCACGCTTCAGTGGTGTAAGCTGCAGGGAAGGAAGGTCGCTGAGGGGTGCCGTTTTCCAGGCCGTGGAGCAGAGCTCGGACTTCAGGCAGCCATCCTGGTCTGCAGCAGGCCACGCCCCCCTTTACATCACATTTTAAAGTCCAGGTTATTGATAGAGAACAGGATATGATAACTGCATAAAACTGTATCCTGCCCCTCTATCTCCTCTGGGAGCTCTAAAGGATCCTTTATATTGCTGATAATAGCATGTGCTGTAGCACAATAAGCAAAAACAAAAGATGGCTGGATTAAGAAAGAAGCAACCAGCAAAGTATTAGCCCAAGCATGAGCAGTGGCAGAATCTCAAACTGCACAGGAAGAAATTCAAACATCCTAGGCTTAAGCATAGGATAAAGTATGAGTTGCACAGGCAGAAGCCAAGATAGAAGTGCTTCAGAAGAAAAGAAATGAAATGGCAGCCCTAGCTAAGCTAAGAACCATCTGAGGAAGAAGAATTGTATTTCCCTATCGTGACAACCCCTGATGAGCCTACAAGGTGAACAATTTGTCCAGAGCAATGACAACACAATGGCACAGTCTTCAAATCCTGCCCACTTGTCTGCAGTACATTTGCCAGAAGGGGAAGCTGCAGCAGTCAAGCTCCAAGGTCAGTCAGGCAAATTGTACCTTTTCCTGCTTCTCAAGCTGCTAACACCCCACGCAACAACCTACGGAACTACGCTATTTGAAGAGAACTTCCCCAGAGACTGCAAGAGTACAGTGAAGTGTTTAGAATGCAACAGTGATACAGTATAGACATATCAGCCTTGCTCTGAGACTCTGGAAGCAGAGCCTTCTAAAGATGCATTTTCAATCATTTTCTTCAACAAACTGGAGAGACTATGCTACTTCCACCCTTCCACCATTTTTGTGCCCTTGTTATGTTCCATTGGTTATGTTCCGTAGGCACTCTCTTCCTCTCCACTGTACAGTTTAGTTTCTCTTTCATCCACTTGGAAAGGGCTTGTGAAAGTCACTGTCTTCTTGAACTTCAAAAGACTGGAACAGCATGCTTTGCATTTATTGTACCTGAAGAAAAACTGTGTTGGATTTAACTTCTGTGTCTTATTTAAGGATTAAGCTGCCTCTGAATTCTTAAAGTGGTCATGTTGTCACTCAGCACTGATTGGGTTTAGCATCACATCCCTTCTTACCAAGAAGTGACAGATCAACTTGGGCAGTCACCCAGGACCAAAGGCTCCTAGGAAAGTGATGTCTGTCCACACATATGCCACTGAATAATCTAAATAAGCACTTGTCAAATTCATTGTAAGCCCAGCTGTTTAGCAATGCAGCTGGCTAGTATCTCTTACAGACACTACCACAGTTCTTATGGCTGCTTGACAACTATGGCTATAAAAATGCAGAAAGCCAGATATTGGTGAGTAGAATTTAACAAGAGTTTAGTAGGAGCCTAAAGAACTGTGGTAGTTTTCTTCACCCAGAGTTTTCAGTGCCTAGACTAGACATTATACGTTATACTGTATGTAAACGGAGCCCATTGTGGTAAATATAGTTCTGCTGTAGTAGACCATCTCTGTCCTGTGTTGTACTGTACATATTCATGACTATTCCCCTCTGTTCGCTGTATTGTACATTACATACTCCTGACCTCCCTCAACTCACTCTGTATGCTACACTGGAATGGTCATAACCCTAACCCACCCACCAAGTATGCTACATTGTAATGTATTTACTTCTGGCTCCCCCACTTTGCTTTACTCTGTTTTGTATTTTATGTACTCTAGATTTCCAAATCTAAACGTTGTATGTTTTATTGTGCATAAAGGTTATCTATGTGGGTATATATTTTGCATGTAGCTGGTAGAGATTCTATTTTTGTTTCTATACAATTTTCTGGTGGCTCCACAAGTTAACCCAGCAGACTCTACTTGGGGTGGCACAGGTAACCCTCATGGTAACCTGGGAAGTTACTGGCCTCTATTCCATAATCAATCATGAGGAGAGTACAGAGGTAGCCCTTACATTAATTTAGGAGTGCAGACAATATACTTCAACTGATATTGACTTGTTTGAATATATTTTTGGGTACATTTTGACTATTAACTTTTTTTTGATAAAGGACACATTTTATTTGTAATGACACAGCATTACTATGGGTTCCAATTTTGCGCCAGCTTTTGCATGTGTTTCATACTTAACTACGGTATATATTGAATATTACATCACTTACTGGTATAGTATTTAGTCTCTGGTGAGGTGATATTAAACACTTTAGTGTACATCAAGCAGGATCAGCTCAATAATTATGATTTATATTCTAAACATACAAACCACAGGCCAAATACTCAGATATGACAATTTTCACCCTTCACACATTTTTCAGTCAGCTACTGAGAGTAAAACGTATAGTAAATGACCTAAATAGATTGGAGAAGTGGTTACAGGAGATGGCGTGCAAACCTAATGATAAAAGATATCCCCAAGAATTATTGGAAGCAAAGAAAAAAGATGATTCTGGCTGATAAAAGGCCTATTACACCTAAGAGATTTCAATTTGCTTTACAATATCAGCCTTTAAGCACAAAGATATTTTATATTGTGAAAAAACATTGGCATGTATTGACAAACTCATATCCAGATATCTCTGAGCTACAGGTTGCTAATAAGGCCTTCCAACACAATCACAGTTGGGGAGATCAGCACTGACCTTTTTAGAACAAAAAAGAACTGGGTCCTTCCCATGCTGGTCCTGTACATAATTTACTTTGATGCTGAAAGGAAGTAGCTTCATTCACCCCAATAGGAGCCTAAAATATGAGAAAACATTACACTGCATTCTCATTTTTGTAGTGTATGCCTTAATTTGTCCTTGTAAGTTGATTTATGCTAGGAAAACCACACAGAGAGTGAGGACTGTATTTAATAACATTTGGAAGAGAAGTCCGGCACCGCCAGTGTCAAGACATTTTCCCATACTGAAAAGAGGAGGTGACCATATTCTAATGAGGTGTGGTGGCATTAAAGGTAATCAGTACACTTTGGTTTTGTAGTACTGATATGTCAATTTCTACATCCACAGGCAGCAGACAAATGAGTGGGAAAGAACTTGTGGGATGATCGGTTCTCTGACACACATAATGCTTTTTTGTTACACATTTATTGATGAACACTAGGGATGAGCTTCGAGTTCGAGTCGAACTCATGTTCGACTCGAACATTGGCTGTTCGCAAGTTCGCCGAACAGCGAACAATTTGGGCAAATTCGAATGCCGCGGAACACCCTTTAAAAGTCGATGGGAGAAATCAAAAGTGCTAATTTTAAACGCTTATATGCAAGTTATTGTCATAAAAAGTGTTTGGGGACTTGGGTCCTGCTCCAGGGGACATGGATCAATGCAAAAAAAAAGTTTTAAAAACGGCCGTTTTTTCAGGAGCAGTGATTTTAATAATGCTTAAAGTCAAACAATAAAAGTGTAATATCCCTTTAAATTTCGTAGCTGGGGGGTGTCTATAGTATGCCTGTAAAGGGGCGCATGTTTCCTGTGATTAGAACAGTCTGACAGCAAAATGACATTTCGAAGGAAAAAACCCATTTAAAACTACTCGCGGCTATTGCATTGCCGTCCGACAATACACATAGAAGTTCATTGATAAAAACAGCATGGGAATTCTCCACAGGGGAACCCCGAACCAAAATTTAAAAAAAAAAATGACGTGGGGGTCCCCCTAAATTCCATACCAGGCCCTTCAGGTCTGGTATGGATATTAAGGGGAACACCGGCCAAAATTAAAAAAAAAATGACGTGGGGGTCCCCCTAAATTCCATACCAGACCCTTCAGGTCTGGTATGGATTTTAAGGGGAACCCCGCGCCAAAAAAAAAAAAACGGAGTGGGGTCCCCCCAAAGATCCATACCAGACCCTTATCCGAGCACGCAACCTGGCAGGCCGCAGGAAAAGAGGGGGGGACAAGAGTGCACCCCCCTCCTGAACCGTACCAGGCCACATGCCCTCAACATTGGGAGGGTGCTTTGGGGTAGCCCACCAAAACACCTTGTCCCCATGTTGATGAGGACAAGGGCCTCATCCCCACAACCCTGGCCGGTGGTTGTGGGGGTCTGCGGGCGGGGGGCATATCGGAATCTGGAAGCCCCCTTTAACAAGGGGACCCCCAGATCCCGCCCCCCCTGTGTGAAATGGTAAGGGGGTACTTACCCCTACCATTTCACTAAAAACTGTCAAAAATGTTAAAAATGACAAGAGAGTTTTTGACAATTCCTTTATTTAAATGCTTCTTCTTTCTTCTATCTTCCTTCATCTTCTTCTTCTTCTGGTTCTTCTGGTCCTTGCTCCGGCGTTCTCGTCCAGCATCTCCTCTGCAGCGTCTTCTATCTTCTTCTCCTCGGGCCGCTCCGCACCCATGGCATGGGGGGAGGCTCCCGCTCTTCTCTTCTTCTCTTCTTCTCTTCTTCATTTTCTTCTCCGGGCCGCTCCGCACTCATGCCGGCTGTGTGACGGCATCTCCCCGTCTGACGGTTCTTAAATAACGGGGGGCAGGGCCCCTCGGTGACCCCGCCCCCCTCTGACGTACGGGACATGACGGGATTTCCCTGTGGCATTCCCCGTGACGTCACAGGGAAGTCCCGTCAAGTCACCGTGCGTCAGAGGGGGGCGGGGTCACCGGCTGGCCCCGCTACCTGTTATTTAAGAACTGTCAGACGAGGAGACGCCATCACACAGCGGGAGCCTCCCCCCATGCCAGCATGGGTGCGGAGCAGCCCGGAGAAGAAAATGAAGAAGAGAAGAAGAGAAGAGCGGGAGCCTCCCCCCATGCCATGGGTGCGGAGCGGCCCGAGGAGAAGAAGATAGAAGACGCTGCGGAGGAGATGCTGGATGAGAACGCCGGAGGAAGAACCAGAAGAAGAAGAAGATAAAGGAAGATAGAAGAAAGAAGAAGCATTTAAATAAAGGAATTGTCCAAAACTGTCTCTTGTCATTTTTAACATTTTTTACAGTTTTTTAGTGAAATGGTAGGGGTAAGTACCCCCTTACCATTTCACACAGGGGGGGCCGGGATCTGGGGGTCCCCTTGTTAAAGGGGGCTTCCAGATTCTGATAAGCCCCCCGCCCGCAGACCCCCACAACCACCAGCCAGGGTTGTGGGGATGAGGCCCTTGTCCTCATCAACATGGGGACAAGGTGTTTTGGGGGGCTACCCCAAATCACCCTCCCAATGTTGAGGGCATGTGGCCTGGTATGGTTCAGGTTTTGTCCCCCCTCTTTTCCTGCGGCCTGCCAGGTTGCGTGCTCGGATAAGGGTCTGGTATGGATTTTTGGGGGGACCCCACGCCATTTTTTTTTTTTTTTGGCGTGGGGTTCCCCTTAAAATCCATACCAGACCTGAAGGGTCTAGTATGGAATTTAGGGGGACCCCACATCATTTTTTTAAAAAATTTTGCCCGGGGTTCCCCTTAATATCCATACCAGACCTGAACAGCCTGGTATGGAATTTAGGGGGACCCCCACGTCATTTTTTTTTTTTAATTTTGGTTCGGGGTTCCCCTGTGGGGAATTCCCATGCCGTTTTTATCAATGAACTTCTATGTGTATTGTCGGACCGGCAATGCAATAGCCGCGGGTAGTTTTAAATGGGTTTTTTCCTTTGAAATGTCATTTTGCTGTCAGACTGTTCTAAACACGGGAAACATGCGCCCCTTTAAAGGCATACTATAGACACCCCCCAGCTACGAAATTTAAAGGGATATTACACTTTTATTGTTTGACTTTAAGCATTATTAAAATCACTGCTCCTGAAAAAGCGGCCGTTTTTAAAACTTTTTTTTGCATTGATCCATGTCCCCTGGGGCAGGACCCAGGTCCCCAAACACTTTTTCTGACAATAACTTGCATATAAGCCTTTAAAATTAGCACTTTTGATTATTCATGTTCGTGTCCCATAGACTTTAATGGTGTTCGCGTGTTCGAACAAACTATTTTCCTGTTTGCATGTTCTGGTGCGAACCGAACAGGGGGGTGTTCGGCTCATCCCTAATGAACACAAATTAAATTGCAACATTATATTTGTGATGCCTGATTACTTTAGGTTGGTTTAGTTTGTTTCAGTGTTATCTGTGATAGCTTTGATTATGTCTCAATTAATTGGTGTATATACAGTACATAAGCCTTATGTGGGTGGAATTTTTTATGCTATGATTGTGTGACTTCCACCCTGAGCAATTATTTAATGAACTTGAATTAAAGTATAAATAAATGCAAAACTTTTTTTAGTTTTGGATAGAGGGGCGAGGGATTGTTTTTTTTTTTTTGAAAACCAAGTTTATTTGTAAGCAAAAACATACAAGCGCGGTACATGTCATATTGTACAATAGAAGGATACATATTGAACACTAACAGGTGAATTCTCCTAGATGTCTTCTACACAATATATTCTGTCCTTGCATCTATCTTCGCTTTTTATAACAGATTATATTTCTTCACCCTGCACCCTTGGCTCTTTTGATTCTTTAGATTCTTTATCACTACTCAGTGTGACACGGTTCTTTCACATGACATGGAGTAGCTCTGGTCTCTCAATATACATTCTTGGGTATGTGCCTATTCAGTAATTGTATCTGGGGTATCCAACCACCTGTCCCAGACCTTGTTGTATTTAGCAGGACAGTCTCTATGTCGGTATATAACCTTTTTGTATGGTAGATTTAAATTGATCTCCCCTATCCATGCTTGAATAGTAGGAGGTGTATTTCCCATCCAATATTTGGCTATTAACTTCCACGCGTTAAAGAGGGTTTCATATAAGAAGGTGGCTAAGAACTGATTGATTGTGACGTCTGGAAGTAATCCTATTAGGCAGGTTTTGGGGTCTAGTTGTAAGGGCGATCTCATATGGTCATGCAAAAATTGTATGATTTGTGCCCAGTATTTCTGGATCGCTGGACAGGCCCATATTAAGTGGTAAAATGTGCATGGGTGGCCAGCACATCTCAGACACAGTGGGTTGTGGTTTGGATGATACTTGGCGATTCTCGCCGGTGTAAGGTATGATTTGTGTATAATATATAATTAAGTCAAACGCTCAGAGAGCCTAGGGGAGACCTTCTTAATAAGGGACGGATTTCCGCGCTCACGGACCTGAAGGCTTGCAGCCTCCCCTTACACTTACCCCCGAAGGAGTGAGTTAAATAGTAAAGGAAAGTTAATTAGGGGTAGATGGCGCTACCTTACCAGGGTACCTTGATTTATAATGTAATGAACCTCAAAGGGAAAAAGAAATCAGAAAAAATATAATAAATACACCCCTTTATCACTCATTAGGTAGTGGATCTAGGTGTCCAGCATTACCTAAATGGACTGTACTAGCAAGTCAGTCTCATACCTACATGCAGGTGTACACCGTGTGGCTAATCATCATAAATTGATTAAGTGACAACTTGTAAAAATAATATATGACAATCCAATAAAATAAAATAAGTTAAATAAAACACCACGGTAAAAACTTATGTTGATCCCCAAATGTGTCCAAGTGTGCTTATAAGCATAAAGGTTAATTAAATAGTCCCAACATTAGGTATATAGTGCAGGACTGCACATTAGATAATAAAAAACTGGTGAAAAATTAATGAAAAAATTAGTGAAAAAATTGGTGAGAGAAATATATATTATATTGTAAAAAATAATGTATCAAAGTCCAGTAGCAGGAAGTAAAAACGTCTGTGGTAAGTGACTTTTGTGAGAACAGCTGATCAAATCCAGTGACTTGCGGTGCTCCCCCTCAAAGATCCCCACTCACCAGCTCCCTGCACCCCTGCAGGGGTAGTAGGCATGTAGTAACAGGCAGCAATATGATGTGTATGGGTCCCTAGGGTCCACCGCTCCAGCTGTGAGGTATCCTTCAGTGTATCCTCATATAGAAGAAACAGGGCTCCATAGTGTGATACGTTTTAAATAGTTTATTTAGCTATCATAACAGCACAAAAAATAAGGCAAATAAAAATAACTAGAATTAAAAGTTTAAAATCCGGGCTAACTAGTCACACAGCGTGCAATCAATTTCGTATGGAGAGTGCAGTGCGTCTAGAACCATCAGCTGCGCCTCGTGTGCCTCAGCTGCGTTCCACACTCTCCTACTTCCGCGTGTGATGTCAGTGCGTAGCTCCGCCTTAGGCGTTTAGTCATCGACGTTATCAAAGGCGCAGCTAACGTACCTAGTCCTATGCTATTTAAAGACAAGCAGTGTATATTTTCCTCCCACTTTCCTCCCCTGGGCGGGCTCGTAATCTCATGTCGCCTCCCAGGTCAGATCATTACAGGCCGGAGAGGATAATCCAATTACCATATAAGGGAGCCTGAACTTATATCTCCGCTAGTCGTTAAAAAAGGCAGACTTAACATAATGCGATCCTTAACAACATAGATAATAATGTTATACATAACATTAGTGCTCAATTGACCTCTCAAGCTGACTAAGCGATACCAATTCCTATTCCAAACTGTTTATATGCAGGAATAGGAGGGGGAAATAGGATAAACCATACGGTGAGTGAGCCTAGTGGTAGCCCAATGTATTGCTACTCTAACCATAATGTTATATATCATAAAACCCCCTAGGCTTGCGGGATGTACGTGCGAATGAGATGTCAAACTCCTAGATTAGAGAGTGTTCTTGAACCCCGCTTCTATCGCCCTATGGGGTTCTATTCATCCATTTATCCTGCATGGGCCGGATTAAGGAATTGATATCAGCATAGTAGAAAAGTACATGTACATATATGCAAGTAATAATATAAATTAATAAAAATTAATAAAAGATAATTAAAAATTAATTAATAAAACGTATTAAAAAAATTTAACGTATTAAAATTTTTTTTTTTTTTTAATTTTTTTAAAATGAAGCAGCTTTACACATTATGGGCAACGCGCACCCTTATATTCATATATATAATGGGATAGTATATATACACACATGTATACGATGTTCTATAATATGGCAAATCCACCATCAAAAACCCATCAAGTGTGTGTACCTCCCCTCATGTCCCCTCTCGGGGTCATACCACATAGGGGGCTCCGCATGTAAGCCCCTGGCCATAGATACCCATGTCAGAGAGATACCTTGAGGGCCTGTATACCCCTAGACTGTATGTTATAAGGAAAAAAACCCACATAAGAGAACATATGGTATTACCCTACATAAAAGGACATCGTGGGGCACCTAAGGGGTACCAGTACTAGGATTAATATTAATTGATCCCCACCAAGGGACTTTACATATGGTATATAACCCCAAAACTAAATTTAAACATTAATATTTTCTCCCAAGCATACCAATATATTAGAGGATCCCTACTCTATTGTCCTCCCTCTCTCTACCTATATGAAAAGTGAAAGAAAAAGTGAAAGAAAAAGGGGGACAACCAGACAGGGTTAAAAATTATATCCCCCAGATTACTTGGTGCTTGACCCACTAGTCACCCAAGAGCGTCCACCAGGTTCATTAGGTAATTGGACAGATCTATAACTAGGGGTTAGCTATAAAACAGTTCAAATCTATGTCCAGATTTAACCCCCTCGGGGCCAGGGATTGTAATCAGTAGATCCACTCGGTTTCATTCTGGGAGATCAGAGTGAGTTTGTTGTTTCCTCTCCAATGATCTTCCACATGATCTATACCATAAAACGCAAGCCCTGTGGGGTCTCTCTGATGTACCTCATCGAAGTGTCTGGACAGGTGGTGTTTAGGGAACCCCTTCTTTATATTGTTAATATGTTCCCTAATTCTGACTGCCAGGGGGGCGGGTGGTTCTACCCACGTACTGGAGGTGACAGGGACATTCTATAATATACGTGACGTAAGTACTCTGGCATGTGATTAGTTTTCTAATTTTATATTGTTTGTTGTCGACTGTAGATTTGAATGTTTCTCTCTTCCTGGGTTGTGGTTAGCTGACCCTACATGCTAAGCACCTACGCCATTTATAGAACCCTTTTAGACCTGTACTGATTTTTACTTGCTTCGGGGGGTCTACAGCATTATGTACTAAAAAATTCCGGAGGTTGGGTGCTCTCCTGTAGACAAATTTAGGTTTTCTAGGGAGAATTTTTGATAGAACTCTGTCTTCTTGTAAGATAGGCCAATACCTGTGGATAATCCGTTCAACGTCCTTGTATTGATTATTGTACCCTGTGATGAACAGGATCTCTCCTTGTTCGTTTTTTCTCTTCCTTGTATTTTTGAACAGGGTCTTTCTGTCTATCTTCATGATATCTGATTTCAACTTTGCTAAGGTATTTGCTGCATATCCTTTTTCTTGGAACCTCTGGATAAGCACATCTGCTTGTTTGTCAAAATCCGCAATTAGATCACAATTCCTGCGGAGCCGCATTAGTTGGCCCTTTGGGACATTTCCCTTCCACCTCGGGTGGTGGCAGCTGGAACTGGGAATATACCCATTGCGGTCCGTTTCTTTAAAAAAGGTGCTTGAAGATTTCTAAATCAAGGTACTCAATCTTCTCAAGGTTCCACTTTCCTGTGAAGGTGATTCCATATTTATTAGTATTCAGTTGTCCAAGGAATTTCTCAAATGTATCCGATGTTCCGTCCCATAAGATGATCAAGTCATCAATGTAGCGCCTCTACAACTTGATTTGGGGGATTTTCCGGTTGTAAATGTACTCCTCCTCCCACATATCCAAAAAGAGGTTTGCTACAGTGGAGGCATAACGTGCCCCCATGGCTACACCTTTGGTTTGTACATAGTAGTTGTTATTGTACCAAAAATAGTTACATTCCATGGCCATCTTCAGCCCCTCCAGGATGTAGTTAATCTGCTGCTGCTTCATCCCTGTTTTTTCATGCAGCGCCTTCTCTACTCCAGCCAACCCGTCTTTTTGTACAATACTGGTGTACAGCGAATTAACATCTATGGTTGCTAGGATCCAATTCCCCCCAACTTGAATTTCTTGCAGTTCCTGAATGAGCTGTTGGCTGTCCCGTAGGTAGGATTTCCCTTTTTGGACTATTGGTTTAAGGTATTTGTCCAGGTATTCTCCTAACCTCGAGAATATGGAATTGATCCCACTTATTATAGGCCTGCCTGGTGGCTTATGCAATCTTTTATGTATTTTTGGTGTGTAATACATGACTGGAGTCTTAGTGGACTTTTAGAACAGGTATTCAGCCTCTTTTAAATTTAGTATCCCTAGTTTCTTCCCCTTGTCAATGAAGGTCTTCAATTTCCTTTGATACTTTTTCTTGGGGTTGTCATATATTATTTTTACAAGTTGTCACTTAATCAATTTATGATGATTAGCCACACGGTGTACACCTGCATGTAGGTATGAGACTGACTTGCTAGTACAGTCCATTTAGGTAACGCTGGACTCCTTCTGTAAGGAGTAGGACAGGTAGCAGTTCACTTTTTTCATCTGCTGCTAACTCCCCTTCTCCCTCTGTTATTATGGAGGAAGAATCCTGTGATGATGATATCACTGACCTCCCAGTCCCCAGCACCCCTGCCATTAGCAGCACTAGTTCTAGTTCACCAAGTGTAACTGTAGTGGCAACAGTTTCCACCACTGGTGTGCTACCTGCTGCAGCTATGTCAGCCCTAAATAGAGATCAACAGGGTCAAGGGGCTGCATCACGGAAATACTTTCAAACATTGGAAGGCGGCTTCTTTGCAAAGTGTAAATTGTGTGGGAAGCAATTGAGTAGGGGTAAAAAGTTAGGACATTTAACCAATGCTGGTATGAACCTACACCTTACAAATTACCACCACTCTACTTTACTGCGGGCAGAGGCGGGCAGAGGCAGAAAAAGAAGATGGTAGCGCAGGAAGCAGCATAACAGACTCTGACTATACTGGTGGTACCTCCTCAACCACACCACTTACTCAGAGCACAGGCAATAGAGAGGGTTCAATTAAGACAAACCGTACACGTGCAGTAGTTCCACTGCGGACCCAATCAGGCTCCTCATCCTCCCAAGGACATCATCAGCCTACCCTAGATAGTTTTGTTGGCTTTAGTTCCAAGGGCATGTCAAAACAGCAGGCCAACAAGATCACCCGCCTCATTGGCCAATTCATTGCTGTTGAAGGAGCCTCTTTTCGCATGATTGAAGGGGAGCCATTTAAACAGCTCATGCATGCCCTTGCTCCATGATACGTTATTCCTGCATGAACAACTTTCAGCAGAAATATTATTCCAGCACTATACCATTCGTGCATTGCATTATTGAAGGAAAAAATGGCCAAAGCCGAGGGTCAGACAATTCATTTGACCACTGATTTGTGGACAGCTCCCAGCGGTCAACACGCTTTCCTGTCTTTGACTGCACACTGGTGGAAGGCCACTGTGCCCGTTGGTGGTGGCACTAGTGTAAGAGTTCAAACTTCATCAGGAAGCAGGTCTGCAGTGCAAGACCAGCAGGGTTATCAAGCTTTCCTGCTCCACACAGAAGTCCGTGATGATAAACACAGCTCTGCCAACATATTGCAGGCAATTAGATCGATGTTGGGCAATTGGTTTGGAGAGCGGGCAGTCACCAATGTCTCTGTTGGGTTCATTATGACAGACAGAGGTTCAAACATGGTTAAAGCGCTCCAAGATGGATCTTTTGTCGGTGTGCGCTGTTCTGCACACATACTGAATTTAGTGGTCAAGGGTGCAATCCCAGTGGAGAAAAACAGCAAGATTGCTCAAATATTGGACCTTTGCAGAAAGATCGCAGGGCATTTCCACCGCAGTGTAGGGGCTAGTCAACTGTTGAGGGAGGAGCAAGAACAATCAGGGCTCCCCATACATCGCTTGAAACAAGATGTCAGCACCCGGTGGAACTATACCCTGGAAATGCTGGAACGCTTTTTGGAGCAAAAGACAGCCATCCACAATCTATCATCCCGCCACAGCATTGGGATTGATTCCACACTGGGACGTGATGACTGGTGTATAATTGGGCAGCTCCTTTATGTCTTAAAGCCTTTTTGAATGTGGCGGAAAACTTGAGTCAGAGCAACTTCAGCCTAGGACAGGTCATACCCTTGTTTACCTATCTCATAGATAAGATGGGATCGTTCCTAGAAAACAGTGAGCCTGTTTGTGGCAGCCCACTTCATGCTCATGTAGCGTCTTTCATCAGAAAGCTACAAGATAACTTAAAAGATCGGCTAAATGACCGTGTCCGCAAAAGCCCTGAACTCATGCTGGCTTCCCTGTGTGATCCCAGGATCAAAGGTAAACTGGCACTCAGAGTCAACAGCCTCTCCTACTGGAAAGAAAAACTGATTGAAAGAGTCCGTAATTTGCAGCAACAGAGATGTATGCCGGATGAGGCCAGTTTGGAAGATTCGCCTGCCATGTCTGCTATTCCAAGGCCTGGCACCATCACTCAAAAACAACTGAGTGGAGCATGTGCATGTTGGGTAGAGGCACTTGACAATCTGGTGGATGCAGGTCAAGCAGCAGGTAATCAAGAGGAGAGCAGTGCCTCTGAAATGGTCAGAGCCTACCTATATGAAGCACCTTTGCTTCCTACAGAGGACCCTTTGACCTATTGGGATGGTAAGAAAAGTTTGTGGCCTGGTTTTTGCCTGGTTGCCCAGCAACTACTATCCTGTCCTCCAACTACTGTGCAAAGTGAGAGAGTTTTCTCTATTACTGGGAATATCCTTAATCCACACTGTGCCCAACTAACACCCCATTTGATGGAACAAATAACTTTCCTCAAATTTAACCTCCCCAAGCTGGGTTACCCTACCCTTAACTTGTGTGACCTGAATCATTGTTACCATGTGAAGATAGATGGGACTTAAAGGAACCATCCAAATGTTGAGGAAAATCATTTTTTTTATTTTCTTACCACTTGACACAATAGCAGTTGTCTACTTGTCTTTGGTATGACCCCAAGATTTAAATAGAATTATATTGTTTTAAGCAATCCAAATTTTTCCCTTTATTCCTTCCATTACCCTTTTTTGTAATGAATGTTGTGTAGCGTGACTAGAGCATGCGTAATTGCATAAATGAATGTTGTGTGAATGGACAGTAGCAAGGGTTGAAGCCTTGACGTGGCGCTACTGCTCACGTGTTGCTGTCTTTGTAAATACAAATAGCAACGTGTGCTAATTTAACCATTTTTGTATGATGGTCTGGAAATAAGAGACAATGATTAAAGATGACCTCAACAGCATGACAGTTCCACTTGATGGAGAGACTGTCAACTCAAGGATCAGAATATGTTACCAACACAACATAACACAAAGAAGCATACAGTTGGAAACGTGATTCTATGCAAGATGGATTAGTTGGTCACTGCTGAGCTGCATCCAGATGCCCAGGACCCCTCCCATTTGCCATCTCTGACCCTGGGGACACCAGGGCCCTCTCTGATCCTCCGCCTGTTTCATGACCATCTGCAATTGTCTGAAGTCAGCAGTGTGAGTAATCTACCCTGCTGCCATGTTACTCAAGCCCTGGAAATGATGACTGCCCTTTGAACTGTTGCCCCTTGTGATTGAGTTAGCCTGTCAACCTCTGTCCGGTTAACTGTTGCCCTCATGAATGCAAGCCTGCAACCTATGTCCTGTGAACTGTTGAGGACTGTATGGTGGTTAACCCCTGCTGTAACTATCTGCTGTGTATTCTGGTGGGGGTAAAGCTGAATGGCGTGACTGGACACAATATATGGGATTACCCTTTGCACATTGAAAGAGTGTAGAGAGAAATCTCTTACATTTTCTAAGCTCAGCCTAATGGTTAAATGTAGAAAAACTACAATTATAAGGCCTCTAGTAAGTTACAGTAGGTGACCGCGATATTGTGTCAATCTCGCCGCATTTCTCGGCGAGATTTGACACCTGCGAGCCCCGTCGCAGGAGCCAGCGCCGAGATGGCTCACTCATCGGGAAAGGAAAACTTTGTTTTCCTTCCGCGATGAGTGACAGGCAGTGCTGACAGCTGTCTGGTATGAATCCTGAGGCGGGAACACCGCGCCAAATTTTAAATGAAAAAAACGGCGTGGTCCCCCCCAAATCCATACCAGACCCTTATCCGAGCATGCAGCCCGGCCGGCCAGGAGAGGGGGGGGACGAGCGAGCGGCGCCCCCCTCCTGAGCCGTACCAGGCCGCATGCCCTCAACATGGGGGGGTGGGTTCCTTGGGGGAGGGGGGCGCCCCCCCCACCCCAAAGCACCTTGTCCCCATGTTGATGAGGACAAGGGCCTCTTCCCGACAACCCTGGCCGTTGGTTGTCGGGGTCTGCGGGCGGGGGGTTTATCAGAATCCGGGAGCCCCCTTTAATAAGGGGGCCCCCAGATCCCGGCCCCCCACCCTGTGTGAATGTGAATGAGTTTGGGGTACATGGTACCCCTACCCATTCACCTGGGGAAAAGTGTCAATATAAAAAAAACACAGTACACAGGTTTTAAGAGTCATTTATTAGTCAGCTCCGGGATCTTCTTCCGACTTCGGGGGGTCTCCTTCCGACTTCTCCCGGGCCCCGCCACTATCTTCTTCCAGCTCTATTGCCAGCAAGGGGCCCGGTCTGCTGCCGCTGTCTTGCCGCCGCTGTCTCGCCACCGCCGCTGTCTTGTCGCCGCTGTCTCGCCACTTCTTCTCTTCTTCTCTTCTTCCCCGATGTTGACACGACGCTCTCTCCGGCTCGAATGCTGTGTGCGAGCTGCGGAGCCATTTATATAGGTGGTGACCCCACCCCCTTACGACGTCATTGTCCCAGCATGCGCAGGGACTCTGGGGTCACGCCCCCTTATGACGCCAGAGTCCCTGCGCATGCTGGGACAATGACGTCGTAAGGGGGCGGGGTCACCGCCTATATAAATGGCCCCGCAGCTCACACACAGCATTCGAGCCGGAGAGAGCGTCGTGTCAACATCGGGGGAAGAAGAGAAGAAGCGGCGAGACAGCGGCGACAAGACAGCGGTGGCAGCAAGACAGCGGCAGCAGACCGGGCCCCTCGCTGGCAATAGAGCTGGAAGAAGATAGCGGCGGGGCCCGGGAGAAGAGGCCGAACACCGGGAGAAGTCGGAAGGAGACCCCCCGAAGTCGGAAGAAGATCCCGGAGCTGACTAATAAATGACTCTTAAAACCTGTGTACTGTGTTTTTTTTATATTGACACTTTTCCCCAGGTGAATGGGTAGGGGTACCATGTACCCCAAACTCATTCACACAGGGTGGGGGGCCGGGATCTGGAGGCCCCCTTATTATCCCGGATTCCGATAAGCCCCCCGCCCGCAGACCCCGACAACCAACGGCCAGGGTTGTCGGGAAGAGGCCCTTGTCCTCATCAACATGGGGACAAGGTGCTTTGGGGTGGGGGGGCCCCCGCAGGGCGCCCCCCTCCCCCAAGGGCACCCACCCCCCCATGTTGAGGGCATGCGGCCTGGTACGGCTCAGGAGGGGGGGGGGCGCTCGCTCGTCCCCCCCCCTCTCCTGGCCGGCCGGGCTGCATGCTCGGATAAGGGTCTGGTATGGATTTGGGGGGGACCCCCACGCCGATTTTTCGGTGTAGGGGGTTCCCCTTACAATCCATGCCAGACCTAAGGGCCTGGTATGCCCCTGGGGGGGAACTCACGCCATTTTTTTCATTTAAAATTTGGCGCGGTGTTCCCGCCTCAGGATTCATACCAGACAGCTGTCAGCACTGTCAGCACTTGAAGGAAAACGAAGTTTTCCTTTCCCGATGAGTGAGCCAGCGCGACATGCACAGTACCCTGTCGCCGAGAACCAGCGCGATGCTATCGCGCTGGAAACACAATCTCGCGGTCAGGTACTGTAGTAACAATAAATGGACTTGCTCATTTAGATGAACATCATTTGAATCTAACAAGGAAAACAAAACTCAAGAAAACATTTATTTCTGAACAAATTTTTTTTATTTTTAACATAAAATAAAAAAAATTATAAAAATATATTCTCCCCCAACCTGGTGACCAGTCGCTGTAGGGACATATGAATGCCAGCCATCTGGTCACCAAGGTACCGAGTAGCCTACAGTTGCCACCTAAGGCTATGTTGGTACCTCTCCAGAGGCACATAGTGACGGAGCTGCCGGCGATTGTGGAGGGCCAAAGAGTGACATAGCCTCCTGGTTAAGGCATATTGTCTCTCTTGGACCTCCACAATGCTCTGAAGATAATCATTCACATGTGGCTCTGGAGGGGGGATGTGTACTGGTCCTGGAGCGGGTGGAGAATCCACACCAGGATGCACTGGGGAGGAGACACCAATGGGTGTGCAGGTGAGGGAGATAGTGATGAAGGGTGGAGGAGAACATGCCCTGTAGAAACCGCTGGGGAGGAAGGACAGTCAGCCCAACCAGACGCGGGCAGGTCCAGGCCTTCGTCCACCACGTGGAGGTGAAGGATATAGACTTCACCTGTGAAGAAAAGAAAATACATTAGATAGATAGATAATACAATACACATGGCTTCTTCACCCTAACATTATATAAAGGCAATTATCTCCCAGTCCTTGTAGACAGTAGGAGATAGTGGTGTCTGTGTCAATTCGCTGCGTCATACCAAGTTTGCAGAGCTGTGCAGGAAGGTGTAGTACTTTACTGTACTCTGACCGGGGCGGAGCTGAGTGTCCTCCCCGGCCAGAGTACAAAGGGATTCCCCTCTACACATCGAGCAGTGTAAAGGGGAATCTCACCTAAGTGCTGACCGACCACTAACTAATCTACCTCATCCAGACTGACTGACTGTCACAGACATGGAAGATCAGTTGCACTTGCAGAAAAACATATCAGCTATACCAGTTTTTAACATTACACTCACCAAAGAGAAGCCATTCAAGCATAGGCGTGCGCAGCCTATTACATTAGGGTGTGCACCGAAAGCTCAAGCACACATACGTGTGTGTGTGTATATATATATATATATATATATATATATATATATATATATATATATATATATATAGTCAAAAGTATTGGGAAGCCTGCCTTTACACACACATGACCTTTAATGACATCCCAGTCTTAGTCCGTAGGGTTCAATATTGAGTTGGCCCACCCTTTGCAGCTATAACAGCTTCAACTCTTCTGGGAAGGCCGTCCACAAGGTTTAGGAGTGTGTCTATGGGAATGTTTGACCATTCTTCCAGAAGGGCATTTTTTGAGGTCAGGACTCTGTGCAGGCCAGTCAAGTTCCTCTACCCCAAACTCGCTCATCCATGTCTTTACGGATCTTGCTTTGTGCACTGGTCCAAATCATTTGGTGGAGGGGGAATTATGGTGTGGGGTTGTTATTCAGGGGTTGGGCTTGGCACCTTAGTGCCAGTAAAGGGAACTCTTCTATCGTCAGCATACCAAGACATTTTGGACAATTTCATGCTCCCAACTTTGTGAGAACAGTTTGGGGATCTCCCCTTCCTGTTCCAACATGACTGCCCACCAGTGCACAAACAAGGTCCATAAAGACATGGACTTAGCAGGGGTGGTGGGAAATTAACTTCAAGTGCAATCATTCACATTATAACCGTAACTAAAACATATACAATTAAGTGTAACACTCTAAAAAATCACTCTAAAAAATAAAAATTCCAAAGTCCTATAATGGTGTGAACCTCCCAATTAAAAAGTTGTTGCACTTTAAGGTAATTTGTATTGCAATTATCTGTAGAGGGGTTTCCACCATCCCTGCTAAGGCAGCACTGATGGGCACTGATAGGCAGCACTGATGGGCACTAATAGGCTGCACTGATTGGCAGCATTGATGGGCACTAATTGGTAGCACTGATGTGCACTGATAGGTGGCAATGATAGGCAGCATTGATAGGTGGCACTGATGGGCGGCACTGATGGGCGCTTATTGTCAGCACTGATTGGAACTGATGGGCACTGATTGGTAGCACTTATGGGCACTGATAGGCTCTGATTCGCTGCACTGATAGGCAGCATTGGTTGGCACTGATTGACAGCATTGGTTTGCACTGATTTACAGCATTGGTTGGCACTGATAGGGTGCACTGACTGGGAATGGTTGCTACTGATAGGCAGAATTGGTTGGCACTGATAAGCAGCTCTGGCACGGATAGGCAGCACTGGTTGGCACGGATAGGCAGCATTGGTTGGCACTGATAAGCAGCACTGGCACTGATAGGCAGCATTGGTTGGCACTGGCACTGATAAGCAACACTGGCACTAATAGGCAGCATTGGTCAGCACTAATAATCAGCACTGATTTGCACTGATAGGCAGCACTGGTTTGCACTGGTTGGCACTGAAAGGCAGAATTGATTGGCACTGATAAGCAGCACTGGCATGGATAGGCAGTACTGGTTGGCACTGATTGGCAGTACTGGTTGGCACTGATTGGCAGCATTGGTTGGCACTGATAGGCAGCACTGGTTTGCACTGATAGACAGCACTGGTTGGCACTGATAGGCAGAATTAGTTGGCACTGATAAGCAGCACTGGCATGGATAGGCAGTACTGGTTGGCACTGATAGGCAGAATTAGTTGGCACTGATAAGCAGCACTGGCATGGATAGGCAGTACTGGTTGGCACTGATAGGCAGCATTGGTTGGCACTGAGGATCAGCACTGGCACTGATAGGCAGCATTGGTTGGTGCGGATAAGCAGCAGTGGCACTGATAGGCAGCATTGGTTGGCACTGATAGGCAGCACTAGTTTGCACTGGTTGGCACTGATAGGCAGAAATGGTTGGCACTGATAAGCAGCACTGGCATGGATAGGCAGTACTGGTTGGCACTGATTGGCAGCATTGGTTGGCACTGATAGGGGAGAGGGGAAGTTTCACATTCAGGAGATCGTGAGAATTGCCAGAGCTGTTCAGTGTATGAAACTGTCAGATGATGACACTGCATGCATGGAGAGATACCAGCTGTCAGAGGTGATGTTGGTGGTGGGCGGGACTGAACAGTTACCAAACAGCAGCCAATAGGATGGGTCTGGGCGGGCCGCTACATTTCTCTGGCTCCGCCCTCTCTCTGAAGCAGCCCAATTATTGGCTGGTGATGGCGCTTGGTCCCGCCCACCCCCGACATCACGGCTGAGTTGTGATGACTTACAACTGAGCCGCGATGTTGGGGGTGGGCGGGACCAAGTGCTTTAAACACCAGCCAATGTTTGAGTTGCTTTAGAGAGGGGGCGGGGCCACATAAATGTAGCGGCCAGCCCAGACCCCATCCCATTGGCTTGTGTTTGATGGCCCTTCAGTCCCGCCCACCCCCGACATCACCCTGACATTAAGACAGCTGGTCTCACTTCCTGCATGCAGTGTCATTATCTGACAGTTTCATACACTGATCAGCTCTGGCAATTCTCACGATCTGCTGCCTGTGAAACTGTTTGACAGGCAGCGCGGGCCACACACTCTCTTGGATGCAGCATTTTGGGGCAAATCTCTGGAGACAGCACGGGGTGATTAGGGTGTGCCCAGGCACACCCGGCACACCCCGTGCGCACGCCTATGCATTTAAGCCATTGCATTTGGGACCTAATAAAAAGTTGTTTAATAAAATATAGCAGGCTACTTTTTAAAGTTGATAATTTTGTATGGCCACTGATTGAATAAGCCCCACTTCTGTTCTAGGCTAGGTAGGTTACTCACTCCTGGTCTAGGCTAGGAGGTATAACAGGTATAACATCATGAGGAAAGTGTTAATGCATGCATTAGGGGCATGCCAGAGATTGAATATGTCCAGGGACTGCCAGGCAATAGCTGGAGATTCTTGTCTGATACACCCCCTGCAGCCTGCTGTGTTATTCATGATGATTAACAGTGGTTGGCTCAGACTGGGAATCTGAACTGCAGCAAGAAGGTAGTGTGATCAGGGACATTGAGGAAATAACAAGCACAGGTCACGCTAACAGGAAGACTGGAATCAGCTGCAGAGGGGGACTAATAGTTCCAGCTAAACTGAAGCCTTGCAGAATAAATCACAACCATTTCTAGACAAGGTATGCCATCATCATTTCATATTTAAAATGCTATATTTGCCTGGAAAATACAAAATAAGTTATACTTACTCCCTGCATCTGCCGCGTCTGGCTGTTCTTCCGCATCCCCAGCAGCCTCTACAGGGCAAGTCTCCTCCACCTCCTGCTCAGCCTCAGCAGCTGTTGATTAATGATAGAAAAGAACATTACAATCTGCAGTGTACAACAATCTCACACATTAGTACAAGAACATTGAAACATGTATGATCACTCAGCAGATACCAGCAAGGTAATACTAACTTACATGTGGGCGTTGCTGCCTCAGCCTCCTCCTCCTGAGTCTCCCCCTCTAACTGGATGACACCTATTTAAAGGAGAAATGAGGAACATTACAATGTTCAAGCTTCAACTTACTATAAATAAATATACTGTAGTGTATATAGATAAAATTAATTATCCATTAGCATGGCAATACAGGGCAGGTCACTAATGTTTATCTACAAGGCAGGGGCATGCATTCACCATTTCGAAAAAATCTGTAAAAAAAAAATACGAGACACTTACCTGTCCTGGTTCCAGTGGCGCCGCTGAGTGCTAGGTGCACCGCCACTGATCAGACGCCTCAGTTCAGATCGGCGACGTTCTGTCAGATTACGTAAGTTACACAAGCGCTTGCGTTACCTGACAGAGCGCCGCAGAGGCTCTACCTGTCACTGCTTGAGCGAGAAGCAATGACACTGGAATCGACAATGGAAGGCTGGACAAATGAAAAACGACCCACTGTATTAGTGTCACTACTACAGTACTAACTGCACGTTGCTGACGTGGAGGACTCCTGCTCCTCCGCCCTCTGCCTCCGGCGGCGCTGGGCCTGCATAGATCTTTAAATAAATATTATTATAAAAAGAGGGGAAAGGGGGGAATACCCTTTCTCCAAATAAATGGGATTTTAGAGGAAAGTACTGAGTCTAGTAGGTGAAGATCAAACAAGTTTGATAAAAAATTGACAATATTTATTTAAACATAATTAAAATAGAAATATCAGCACATATACAGACATATGACCATCCAGTAGTAGATTTCAGAATTCATACGTGACTAACAGCCAACATGTTTCGCAAAAGGATTTTTGCTTCATCAGGGCTAGACACGATATCATTGATTCATTTAAACTGTATAGACAATAAACAGTCTCAAATTAGATACTGGTCATATAAGAAATCAAATCATAACAAATAGAAAAACATTAGTTGCATTTTGCTCACCTACTATTAAAATTTCAAATGAATAAGGCAATCACCACCATTCACCGGACAACAACCGCTAGACCAACTGGTGCAGATTGTCCCTGGGTGCCAGATCCCAGACGGACAATACCAGTAGGTATCGATATAGAGGCCCTATATAGAGGCCCTATATTCAAGTATACCACATACGAAAGGTGTGGCAACAATTGTGGAGTTCTTAAGAGAAAGAGATACTGACAGCTGGGAATTAGGCCAATTTATTACAACTTTACTGGAACATATTCTCACCAATAACATGTTTCTTTTTAATGGCGTTACCTACCTCCAGGTGCAGGGGGTAGCGATGGGGACATCCTGTGCCCCATCGTATGCCAACCTGTACCTGGGGGGATGGGAACGCACTCTTTTTTCTAGTGAGGAGGCCGCGATGTACCTCTGCCATATTCTTCTGTGGCGGAGGTACATCGATGATGTCCTCCTCATCTGGACGGGGTCGGCTGAACTACTTAACAGCTTTATGGAACTTCTTTCTCACAATAAATTTAATCTCAAGTTTACTATTCAATCTGACACAACCACTATCCCCTTTTTGGATTTGCGACTTGTTCTCAGAGAGGATGGCTCCATCTTTAGTACACTCTACAGAAAGGAGACGGCTGGGAATCCTATCCTGCACTTTTCCAGCTCCCATCCTCGTACATTGATATACAGTATACCCTACAGTCAGTACCTCCGACTACGACGGAATTGTGCTAGGAATGAGGATTTCGAGAGAGAAGCTAAAGCACTTTATGACAGGTTGCTCAACCGAGGCTACAGCAAAAAAGTCTTAAAGAAGGCCTACCAACGGGCCAAACAGAATTTACGTGGCACTCTTATTTTCAAACAAAAAGCACGTGACCCACATCCTACTACAAAACTAATTACGACATTCACAGCCCATCAACAGAAAATTCGAAACCTGATTAGTAATAATTGGCATTTCTTATCTGAGGATCCAGTCATCTCAAAATATGTGGCCAATGTGCCACAAATTACCTACAGAAAATCACGGTCCATCAGGGACACCTTAGTTCATAGTTACCTACAACCCCCGACACCCCCATTAGGGGCGGAGGGGGGGAATGGCACCTTTAAATGCGGACATTGTGAATTCTGTCCGTGGATTAAAGAAGGAAGTGGGTGCCCCCTTCCCAGAGGAGGCTTCCACAAGCTTAAAAGCTATGCAGATTGTACCACATCGGGCATTGTGTATTTGGCTATGTGCCATTGTGGCGCATTTTATATAGGCAAAACAAAGCGTCCATTTGCTAGAAGAATTCAGGACCATTTATATTACTTAGACGCAGGGCTACTTTATACTCCCATTTGTAAACATATTGGTCTGCGACATAGCTTCGACCCCAGTTATGTATCCTTCTTTGCTTTGGAGGTTGTACCTGACCTAGAGAGGGGTGAGAATGTGGATAAAATTATATTGCAGCGTGAGACCAGGTGGATATTCAACCAGCGTGCGACTTATCCACCTGGGCTCAACACTGCACTCTCATTCAAGCCTTTTCTGTGATGGGTCTGGCTGCAGAAAACGATTGAGTTATAAACAATTAACTGAAATTACATGGAAAATTTGCTATGTGCCTCCACATCCATATGTGTGCCATTTGTGATACATACAGTACTCTGTTGATGAGCCGTCATCCACCTTCAGCTTCATAGCCCCACAAATGATATATCTCTATACCCACTAGATGGGCTATTTTCTATATGTGAGGAGAAGAATATAGGGTGCCTGGTCCCGACTCTCTCTATCCATATTGCTCCACCTTATTTGTGATTGATCAAATTGGAATGTACCTTATGAAACCATGCATATATGATTTCTGTGATATATCTTTGCCTATGTGTATAAATGCATATATGTATAAAACTCAAGGTGCTTAGTCCATGTTGGACTATATTGTATGCTCTTTCCCCTATTGCTGGACTGCTTCCGCTGTCTGCTGGGAGTGGATGCCTTAGGTGGGGGGGCTCGGACGTCCCTGCTGGGGGGGCGGAGCTGCCTCTCTGCCGCCCCTACATGCCCGTCACGCCAATGGCGGAGTATGGGCAATGCGCGCGCATCTTGGGGGGTGGAATGCACATGCGTCCGCCCCCGGGATGCGCGCGCATTCAGGCAGGGACGTCCGGACCGGAAGCAATTCCAGAGGTCAACCCTGACCTGATTGCTTCCGATGGGACCGCACTATACAAGAGATGGAGGCGCTGGTGCTGTCTGATAGACGCATCCTGCAGCCATCCATCGTGACGCACGGACGGACAACCATTCGACTAGGAGCCATCTCAGCTCCCTTCCCTCTATGTCTCTACTTAGGGGTAAGCCTATATCCATTTGGACACGCTCTTTTTATGTGATCAATTTCTCTTGGGGGATTATTGCTATTTATTAAGGGTTAACTAAGGAACAGGGTCCATTGACTACTATTACTTTAGGCCTGATGCCTTACCTGGATCATCTATCCTATTCGAATATCTACATTGGGACATTATAGATATTGGCATTGCATATTTAATGACCATTAACTATAAACTAGTAAGATTGTTCCCTCCCTGCAATATAAGATAAAGTTGTCCCGAGCAATTCATTGGCGGGTCCCGTCCGGGCCCCCCTCCCCCCTACCAATGATGACTAAGACTGCCCCTTATCTTTATAGATATCCTGATGTAGATGTCTTTATAATACTATATACACTATGAATATACTTTATATGTAATGTACTCACTTGAGCGTCAGGTCAAAAAGTCTTTAATATCCAATATATAAAATTCAAGATATGATTGACTATTAATGGTCGTCAGTAGTAATGTTTATGATCAATTCTTAATCAGAGGAACTTATGGGTTTCTCGCTTTTGTTTCAGTACGGGTTACCAGTCTATATTGCCCTAACTGTGTGGTCCAGTCCTCCTACTGGTATTGTCCGTCTGGGATCTGGCACCCAGGGACAATCCGCACCAGTTGGTCTAGCGGTTGTTGTCCGGTGAATGGTGGTGATTGCCTTATTCATTTGAAATTTTAATAGTAGGTGAGCAAAATGCAATTAATGTTTTTCTATTTGTTATGATTTGATTTCTTATATGACCAGTATCTAATTTGAGACTGTTTATTTGAGACTGTTTTTTTATTTTTGGTGCACAATAAAATATAAAAGACAGGATTGGGATTGTTCCAAGTAAATATAGATGTCCAGTCCACCTTTCTAATTATTACGTGGCGCTCGCTTGTGTGAACTGTGTATGGTGTAAAATGTATTTTCTTGTTTCTTTTGCAAAGCGTTGACCCACTTGTGCATGTGGACCCCCCCATAGTACCTAAACATATGGCGGGTCCGCAAGCTGGTTAAGTTCAGCCACCGTAATAGGGCGTACACATGGTCGGACTTTGTTCGGACATTCCGACAACAAAATCCTAGGATTTTTTCCGACGGATGTTGGCTCAAACTTGTTTTGTCTACACACGGTCGCACAAAGTTGTCGGAAAATCTGATCGTTCTAAACGCGGTGACGTAAAACACGTACGTCGGGACTATAAACGGGGCAGTGGCCAATAGCTTTTATCTCTTTATTTATTCTGAGCATGCGTGGCACTTTGTCCGTCGGATTTGTGTACACACGATCGGAATTTCCGACAACGGATTTTGTTGTTGGAAAATTTTATCTCCTGCTCTCCAACTTTGTGTGTCGGAAAATCTGATGGAAAATGTCCGATGGAGCCCACACACGGTCGGAATTTCCGGCAACACGCTCTGATCGGACATTTTCCATCGGAAAATCCGACCGTGTGTACGAGGCATAACACTTTTTTTTTTTTATATATATATATATTTAACTCTTTTTATTTTTCAATAACAAAAAATTTAAAACCCAGCTGTGATATAATGCCACCAATAAAAGCTCTATATGTGGCGGGATAAATAAATTTCATTTGCGTAGTACATCGCAGGAGCGTGCAGTTGTCAGTTAAAGCTGCAACGGCAATGCGCTAGCAGAATATGGCCTGGTCAGAAAGGGGGCATAACCTACAGGTGGTCAAGTGGAACTTAAAAGCACTTACTGCTCAGTTTAGTGATAACTAAGAACAAATAACGGCCATGGAAATATTCCTCTTACAATGATTGTGGCGATAATATATTTAACATGTGCAACTGCAAACTATGCTTTCATGTGTAGGCTAGGCACACCTACCCTGTTTCCCCGAAAATAAGACCTAGCGTGATTGTCGGTGATGGCTGCAATATAAGCCCTACCCCCCAAATAAGCCCTAGTTAAAGTCCTTGTAGGTCTTATTTTCAGGGTAGGGCTTACTTTCGGGAAAACAGGGTAGGACTTATTTGGGGGGTAGGGCTTATATTGCAGCCATCACTGACAATCACGCTAGGTCTTATATTCAGGGGAAACAGGGTATGCGCAAATTAGTTTTTTCACAGGAGGGAGGATAAATTGAAAATTATTTATTCCTTTTTTTTAAAAAAATTTCACTTAACTTTACTGACATCGCATGTGATAGCAATAATATATGTTTATGTGTGTGTGTGGAGGGGGGGCATAATATGTGATTTCATTTTTAATCCACTCGGCAGAATGGCATGGCTGCGCAAAGTAACATGACATCGGGGCCCGCGGACTCGATGTCCGCCGGGTGCCGGCGATCGTGTCACGGAGCTGAAGAATGGGGAGATGCCTATGTAAACACAGCATCTCCCTGTTCTGCCTAACGACAGGACAGTGATCTTCTGCTCCCTGTCATCAGGAGCAGTGATCAGTGTTGTGTCACTGGTAGCCCATCCCCCCACAGTTAGAATCACTCCCTAGGACACACTTAACCCCTTCAGCGCCCCCTAGTGGTTAACCCCTTCCCTGCCAGTGTAATTTTTTACACAGTAAAATCAGTGCATTTTTTGAGCTTTGATCATTGTATAAATGACAATGGTCCCAAAATGGCATCAAAAGTGTCAGATGTGTCCGCCATAATGTTGCAGTCACAATAAAAATCGCTGATCGCCGCCATTACTAGTAAAAAAAATTATTAAAATGCCATAAAACTATCCCTATTTTGTAGACGCTATAACTTTTACGTATCGCCCCAAACTGAGAAAACAATTTGTTTTTTATATATTTTTTGGGGATACTTATATAGCAAAAAGTAAAAAAATAATTGCTTTTTTTTCAAAATTGTCGTTCTTTTTTTGTTTATAGCGCAAAAAATAAAAACCGCAGAGGTGATCAAATACCACCAAAAGAAAGCTCTATTTGTGGGAAAAAAAGGACGTCAATTTTGTTTGGGAGCAACGTCGCACGACCGCGCAATTGTCAGTTAAAGCGACGCAGTGCCGAATCGCAAAAAGTGGCACGGTCATTTGACAGCCAAATCCTCCGGGGCTGAAGTGGTTAAAATGTAAAAAAAAAAAATAATCAGACACGTTATTTACCGTTTTTATGATTTTTTTGCGACAGGCAGTCGGGTCACGCCGATAGCGATAGTTCTCCTCAACCCTTCTGGAGATCTCCTCCCACTTCTCCCGCTTCCACTCCTGAGTGGTTTCCCTGGAGCGGGGGCAACACAGCTGCATCCAGCAAGGAAGCGTTTCCTTTACAAGGTCCTGGGACTCAATGTGAGTCCACATAAGGTTACGCTTCCTGCTGGTTGCAGCTTGTGTCCCCCTCCTGCGCCCATTTTTGGATGATGGTGTTGGGGATGTTGCTGCTGCTGATGCCTCCATATTAGGCCCAGGAAGTGGAACGTCCTCCATGTTGTCGAAATTCATTGATGCCTTTGAGACTGACACAGAGACAATGTCGGATGCCACGCCCGCTATTGCACTTGCGATTGAGAAACTAATGTGAACGTTAGCTGACTGTTGGGGTAGAGTAGACCAATGAATGAACGATGAAGATTCGACAAAGCAATGAAAAACATACAAATGTTGAATCTTTGGCTTATGGTGTCTGTCGAAAGCTCTAAGAAGATTCGACGGAGCAGCTAGTAAACTGTACGATGCTGCAATCGCACATTTCCAGTCAAAAGCATTCGCCCATAAGCTATAGAAAAATTCTAATGTTGGTTGACTAGTAATAATAATGAATAAATATAATTATTACTAGTGTCATACAACATTAGAATTCTACTATAGCTTGCAGGCAGAAAATTTGACCGTAAATGTACGATTGTGGCATCGTACAGTTTAGCTGCTCGGTCGAATCTTCTTTAAACATTCGACAGACACCATAAGCCTTCAATGACAGATTTGACCTTATTTAATTTGGATTTTCGGACGAATGCAAGTTTTTAACGAAAAACGAAAGAAAAACTAATTTCGGGAGTAAATAAATACATTTATTTTTTGGACGAAAACAAAATTCCGAAACAAAATATTTCAGTGTGCACATGTCTAGTTTCCACCAACACCACTATGTCCGCTCGGTAGGATTTGAGGCAGCCAAACACTGCTGAGCACTTGAACTTGTCCCGAATCCCACGGACATTCCAGGTTAAAAATTTTATGGTGGCCATATGTAATTGGGGTGAGTATCCTCTGGGAGAGGTATTGGATCAGTCCCCAGAGCAGGATCAGCTACAGAACACACCAGTATGTGCAGTTCAGAACACCTTAGTTGCATGATGTACCTTGCATAGTTATAGCTCGTGAAGCACGTTGCATTACAAATAACTAACCACAGGCAAAACTTACAATTACCCCTTACCCCCCTCCCAGCCCTCAGCTTCCCCAACTTAGCTGGAGCATAATTCCCAAAACTTGTGTGGGTCTGAAATAACAAAAAAAATAACAAAGAGGGCAGATAATTCCGCAACAACTACATCGTCACCTACAGGCATCTTCTGAGCATCGTGGACGACAATCTAACTAGTTAGCCAGGGGGCGAACATACGCTGGTTGCGGAGCCAGCGATAGAACTTGTGTCATATAAAGTTTACCAACACTCGTTGGTGGTTGTACAATGGTCATGAGCTTGTTTACGGTAGGTAGTAGAAATAAGATGAAAAATTACATCAAATAATGTGATAAAATACAAGCAGAAAAAAAGAAAAAAACACAGGGGGAAATGGAAAACCCATAATCAGGGAGAGTGGCTATAAAAATGTCCCCAGAGAAGCAATAGTGGGGATATCTTCCAATAAGGACACTGGTTTTGGTGACCCTGGTGACAACCAGGGATTCACTCACTTTAAAGGTATTTTCTCTCACTTTGGCTATGAGACAGGAAGTGAAGTGAAATCCCCTCAATGGGACACAAGTAGCAAAAGTAAACTGGCAGGGGTTATAACCTTGCCCTACTCTATCCAAAATTAGAAAATAAAGTTTTGAAGTTTTGCTTTTAATTTTACTTTGTTTTTATACCACATGCACTTGATAAAGATTTGGGAATCTAAAAATTGCTGTATAATTTTCATATTTTGCATGTATTCAGTGTATTGAGGAAGAAATTGAAATGTAGTGACTTTCCTGCATTGATATAATGTTGTGACATTATGTAGATTATCAGTTACCTGCAGTTAACTCCTCTACAAAGATACGGGCGCCTCACCTGCATTTTTGCTATTACATGTATATCTAAAATATTGAAAAGTTTATACATTACTTTTAAACAGTTCGCAAAAAATATAGTCCTTAAAAAATAATGAAGACCTAAGAGACTTTCTAGTAGTACTTTCTCCCAAAAAATAATGCCACAAAATTACATTTTTGTGCTACACCGGTTTTTGAAGTAGTTACTGATATTCTTACATAGTTTAACACTTCCCGTCCAGCCCTTCCTGTGTACAATTGTGTTGATAGCTGTGATTGTTCGATTTGATCACATGGTACAGACAGGCCCAATCACAGCCCATCTGTACTATGTGATTAGCTTTGACCAATCACAGCTAATCACAACAAAACAAACTGAATGATTAAGTTTCATTCAATAAAATGCTTGCTTATAGCACTGCAATTCACTGCTATAAGCAAACATTAAGTGTAAAAAAAAAAAAAAATCCTGATCACTACCTCGGAGTAGTACAATGTTACTATAGTAACAATATATTGCTCTGGTCACAGTGTGTTAAAAAAAAAAATGTAGAAGAAAAGAAAAAAAATGTAAAAAAAAAATACATTTTTTTAAAAAACTGCCACCGCCACACCAGTTATATGATGATGCTGTACTGCACTGGTGACAGTATGTAAAAAAAAAAAAAATCATGAACATTTTTTTTCTTAATTTTCCCAAAAAATTATGAAAAGAATATAACAATTAAAAACAAAAAACTGCCATGCATCTTACTAAATATCTTGAACTGTCTGCTTTCCAAAAATGGGTAATTTGAGGGTACAGTACCTGACCGCGAGATTGTGTTTCCAGCGCGATACCATCGCGCTGGTTCTCGGCGACAGGGTACTGTGCATGTCGCGCTGGTTCACTCATCGGGAAAGGAAAACTTTGAGTGACAGGCAGTGCTGACAGCTGTCTGGTATGAATCCTGAGGCGGGAACACCGCGCCAAATTTTAAATGAAAAAACCGGTGTGGGTTCCCCCCACAGGGGCATACCAGGCCCTTAGGTCTGGTATGGATTGTAAGGGGAAAAAAATGGCATGGGGTTCCCCCCAATCCATACCAGACCCTTATTCGAGCACGCAGCCCGGCCAGCCAGGAAAGGGGGTGGGGACGAGCGAGCGCCCCCCCCCCCTCCTGAGCCGTACCAGGTCGCATGCCCTCAACATGGGGGGTGGGTGCCTTGGGGGAGGGGGGCCCCCTGCGGGCCCCCCCCCCCCAAAGCACCTTGTCCCCATGTTGATGAGGACAAGGGCCTCTTCCCAACAACCCTGGCCATTGGTTGTCGGGGTCTGCGGGCGGGGGGCTTATCGGAATCCGGGATCCCCAGATCCCAGCCCCCCACCCTGTGTGAATGAGTTTGGGGTACATGGTACCCCTACCCATTCACCTAGGGAAAAGTGTCAATATAAAAAAACACAGTACACAGGTTTTAAGAGTAATTTATTAGTCAGCTCCGGGATCTTCTTCCGACTTCGGGGGGGTCTCCTTCCGACTTCTCCCGGTGTTTGGCCTCTTCTCCCGGTGTTCGGCCTCTTCTTCCGTGCCCCGCCGCTATCTTCTTCCAGCTCTATTGCCAGCGAGGGGCCCGGTCTGCTGCCGCTGTCTCGCCGCCGCTGTCTCGCTGCCGCTGTCTCGCCGCTTCTTCTCTTCTTCCCCGATGTTGACACGATGCTCTCTCAGGCTCGAATGCTGTGTGCGAGCTGCGGAGCCCCGCCCCCTTCCTAAAATTCATAGAAGAAGTTGTCACGTCCCTCATCTATCACCAAAGACCCCCCCAGAAGACCTTCGCTCTGAGGCTGTTTGCCGACTCCATGAGCGCCACTTCGCCTTCAGCATTCCACCATCTGAAGCAGGCCGAAGACGGCAAAAAAAATGTTGTGTGTGCACCAAAAGAGGATTTAGAAAAGATACCAGCTACCATTGTCCCCAGTGTCCCTCCCAACCTGGCCTTTGCATTAGTGAATGCTTCTAACTTTATCATACATCCATAAAATATTAGCCCATATTTTTAACCATTTCCCCATTTTCATCATCTGTGCTGACCATTTTCCATTCTTTCCCAAATAACCATGCCACTGCCTTCCATGTGAACTGACCCTGGCCTGTTTTTTGACTATGCCTCTGCCTACTGTTTGGACTGCTTTCATGTGAACTGACCCTGGCCTGTTTTGTGACTATGCCTCTGCCTACCGTTTGGACTGCCTCCACGTGAACTGACCCTGGCCTGTTTTATCAACTACTCTACTGCCTACCGCTTGGACTGCTTACATGTGAACCGACCCTGGCCTGTTTTATGGACTATGCTTTTGCCTACCGCTTGGACTGATCTGTTGCCTTGCTACTGTAGTACACAGGGGTCTCACATATGTGAGGGGCTCCAGAATCGTTTTTCCGGTTGGAGAAAACAATTATTTTTGTTTTCTCCGGGTTTCGGAATTAGGGTCTGGAGTCCGGAGGCTTCATAGAGATTTGGGTGGGTTGAAGCCTCTACCCCTGTGCCCCTGTGCACAGGTCTTACCTGATTGTGGCCCTCAGCCTGCTGCTGACTTACTGCCACCATGCCCATGCCTGTCGCATGAATGGACCACACCGCTACCTGGACTATGCAAATAATTAGCTGTAGCAGGAGGCAGTATGTTTATGAAGGGCTGGAGAGCGGTACAATAATGAGTGTCTGTAGTTAACAGTGTACCAGGACCAATATTATGGCTGTGCTGGCTGTCTCTGCCTGGACAATTTCTATGGACTGTGCTATGCCGACTATAGACAATATTCCTGCCTGCTGCCTGGATAGTTATTATTGCTGTCGCTAAGCACCTCCCTGCCTGCTGCCTGGACCAGTGCTCTCCTCTGTGGATACTACTAAAAGCACAGGTAAAGCTTTTTTTTACCCTTTCTGCAATAGAATTTATTTTGGATTGTAATTTTTGGTAGGTGCATGCTATGTGTTAGAAATATGAAGGGTTTTCAAAAATGATAGGTTGCCAGGAAATTATATATGTCATTTATGCTCCTAGAACGCCTGATGGTGCTACTTGGATGTTGGGCCTCTGTATGTGGCCAGGCTGTGTAAAAGTCTCACACATGTGGTATCGCCATACTCAGGAGGAGTAGCAGAATGTATTTTGGGTTGTCATCTTTGCTACGTACATGCTATGTGTTGGAAATATCTGATAAATGAACAACTTCATGTAAAAAAAAATGCGTTTTCATTTTTTTCCACATTTTCCAAACACTTTTGGAAAAAAATGAACAGTTCAAAAGACTCATTATGCCTCATAGATTATCCGTTGGGGTGTTTGCATTCCAAAATGGGTTATTTTGGGGGCAATTCCATTGTCCTGGTGCTCCAGGGCCTTCCAAAATGCAATAGGTGGTTGAGAAATGAGATGTGTCATTTATGCTCGTAGATCGCCTGATGGTGCTACTTCAATGTTGGGCCTTTGTAGGTGGCCACGCTGTGTAAAAGTCTCACACATGTGGTATCGTTATACTCAGGAGGAGTAGAAGAATGTATTTTGGGGTGTCATCTTTGCTATGTACATGCTATGTGTTGGAAATATCTGATAAATGGACAACTTTGTGTAAAATAAAATGCGTTTTCATTTTTTTCCACATTTTCCAAAAACTTCTGGAAAAAAATGAACCGTTCAAAAGACTCATTATGCCTCATAGATTATATGTTGGGGTGTTTGCTTTCCAAAATGGGGTCATTTTGGGGGCAATTCCATTGTCCTGGTGCTCCAGGGCCTTCAAAAGTGTAATAGGTGTTTGAGAACTGAGATGTGTAATTTATGCTCGTAGAAGGCATGGAGATGCTACTTCAATGTTGGGCCTTTGTATGTGGCCAGGCTGTGTAAAAGTCTCACACATGTGGTATCGCCATACTCAGGAGGAGTAGCAGAATGTATTTTGGGGTGTCATCTTTTCTACGTACATGCTATGTGTTGGAAATATCTGATAAATGGACAACTTTGTGTAAAAAAAAATGCGTTTTTATTTTTTTCCACATTTTCCAAAAACTTCTGGAAAAAAATGAACCAGTCAAAAGACTCATTATGCCTCATAGATTATACGTTGGGGTGTTTGCTTTCCAAAATGGGGTCAGTTTGGGGGAAATTCTATTGTCCTGGTGCTCCAGGGCCTTCAAAAGTGTAAATGGTGGTTGAGAAATGAGATGTGTCATTTAGGCTTGTAGAACGCATGAAGATGCTACTTCAATGTTCGGCCTTTGTATGTGGCCAGGCTGTGTAAAAGTCTCACACATATGGTAACGCCATACTCAGGAAGAGTAGCAGAATGTATTTTGGGGTGTAATTTGTTGTATGCATATGCTCTGAGAGAGAAATAACCTGTTAATATGACAATTTTGTAAAAAAATAAAAAAAATAAAAATCTTCATTTTGCAAAGAATTGTGGGAAAAAATTACAACCTAATAAAATTCACCATGCTACTAACTTAATACCTTGGAATGTCTACTTTCTAAAAAGGGGTCATTTAGGGGGTATTTGTACTTTTCTGACTTGTTAGTGTCCCAAGAAATGAGATAGACCATCAGTACATCTGTGTGATCAGATGTGATCAATTTTCAGTGATTGGCACCATAGTTTGTAGACTCTATAACTTTCACAAAGATCAAATAATTTACACTAATTTGGGTTATTTTTACCAAAGATATGTAGCAGTATAAATTTTGGCCAAAATTTATGAAGAAAAATTACTAATTTGAAAAATTTTATGACAGAAACAAAGAAAAAGGCATTTTTTTTTCACAAAATTTACGGTCTTTTTTATTTATAGCACAAAAAATAAAAAACCCACTAGTGAATAAATACCACCAAAAGAAAGCTCTATTTTGTGAAAAAAGGACGCAAATTTCATATGGGTACAGTGTTGCATGACTGAGTAATTGTCATTCAAAGTGTGAGAGCGCTGAAAGCTGAAAATTGGTCTGGGCAGAAAGTGGGTGTAAGTGCACTGTATTGAGGTGGTTAAGCATCATTAAAATCACTGCCCCTTTAAAAAAATGTTTTTTAAAAATATTTTTTGCATTGATACATGTCCCCCAGGGCAGTACCCGGACCCCCATATCCTTTTTATGGCCAATTACTTTTTGCGGTTTGGTGCAGAATTTTTTACCTGTTTAGGAGTTCTGCTGCAAACCAAACAAGGGGGTGTTTGGCTCATTTCTAATCCTGAAAAACCATCAGTGGCAGATCCCATATTTCTGTACTGACAGTATATCAAAAAGAAAGGGTCCTGCTAAAAAAAGGCAATATATTTAAAAAAAAATGGTTATTGACTTCATAACAGTGACACCTTAGATATTTGCCAGCCTGGTAATTAAAAGCAGGCATGACATTTGAACTGAGGCTGTTAATGCTGCAGCCATGATCACTAAACTCTGGTAGGGCTATACTGTATATATAGTTACATAGTTATATAGTTAGTCTGACTAAAAAAAGACACAAGTCCATCTATATATATATATATATATATATATATATATATATATATATATATATATATATATATATATATATATATATATATACTGTATATAATCTATATATATAAATCAATAAATATATATATATATATATATATATATATATATATATATATACACACACACATGCACAGTCCTATATATACAATACTTTACCAACGGTTGATCCTGAATAAGGCAAAAAACAAAACAAATCCGAAACAAATCCCCTGCTCCAGCAGGGGAAAAAAATTCCTGTGGTCACATATGTTTCAGCATACCTGTTCTGGAACTTTGCCCCTTGGGAATTCAAAATAGTATAGCATGTTTGAATTTTGTGGGCTCCATTACACGCAGTAGATCATTTTTTTCATGATTACAGGATGGGCTGCTTATTTGAAATATCTTAATATTTAGCTTATATACACTGTTAAGAAAGATGAATTTGTCTTTTATTATTCTAAACTGTCCAGCACTGGTACATAGATCTCTCCCCTTCTTCCTTGTACCCTCCCCCCACCCCATACTTGAAAAAACCAACAACATGCATACTTTACCTTATTCCCAGAAGTCTTCTGGAAGGTCAGATGGCAAGTAGGAACTTTCCTCTATTCCTCCAGTGGTCACCAATACTGCAGAGAAAGGTGCTCACATTTTAAGCACTAGTCTCTGCAAATTTCTCCTGTGAGTCCAAGCTCGGCAATGAAGCATCCCCAAGGGGTAAGTTCATTGGGGCTTGGCTACACAAAAACATTAAATTACTCTTTAAATTATAACTTTCAACCCAGAAGAAGACCAGTTGCCAATGGTAATGGAGAATGCTAAGGACAGTGCTGAACAGTGTGTTTTTTTTTAATTAAATGGAGGATATAAAAAAACTATTAAAAAGGGAAGTTATATGCTAGGTCATAACACTGAATATTTTAAGATATGTTTAGGTATCACAAAATCCAAATATACAGTATAAGGTATACAGCAGTGATAAGACAGATATCAAATAATTATATAATATTACGAATATATTATGACTGAAAATGCATACATAAATGTATTGCCTTGGCCTGAAGGGGTATACATATACTATCTTGGGAAAGATTAACACGTTAAACATGAAATAACAAGTTCAGATAAACTGCTAATTTAAAATGTTAAATGAATCCACAAGTTTTTAAAGGTCATGAAACTTTATTTCAGTTCAGACAAAATTGACATTGTTTATATTCTTGGCTAGAAGAGCAAGTGTTACCTGACCCCATTTTTAAGCCCATAAGACTCTAAGTACCACTGATAATTACTGTTATGCTTTTAGGGACTAATTAAGAATTTTAGCCAACCTTTATCTTACTATAGAATCTGTATTTTCTTCTTTTTTATTTTCTGTTTGGTCTTTTTAAAGTACACCATATTTGTATTTCTTTATGCAATGTATCTTTTTATTCTTGTTTTATTAAAATGTTTTAGGGAGAATAGAGTACAAAATAAAACAGTGGCAGAGTAAAAGAGCAAAAATATAAAATAAATGGCATAAAATAACATTGACAAAATTGACATTCTTTTTTGTGAATTAAAGTTAAAACTTTCATATGCCTGTTCTTGATGCTTTAAATGAATTCATATAAACGTAAGAATGCTTGTTGTTTGAATGTGCAATAACCCTTATGGGGCGTACACACGGTTGGACTTTTCAGCTACAAAAGTCCGACAGCCTGTCCGACAGACTTTCGACGGACTTTTGGCGGACTTTCGACTGACTTGCGGTGGACTTTCTAACGAACAGACTTGCCTACACACGATCACACAAAAGTCCGTCGAATTCTTACGTGATGACGTACACCGGACTAAAATAAGGAAGTTCATAGCCAGTAGCCAATAGCTGCCCTAGCATGGGTTTTTGTCCGTCGGACTAGCATACAGACGAGCGGATTTTTCGACCGGACTCGAGTCCGTCGGAAAGATTTGAAGCATGTTTCAAATCTAAAGTCCGTCGGATTTGAGGCTGAAAAAGTCCGTTGAAAGTCCGGAGAAGCCCACACACGATCGGATTACCAGCCAGCTTTAGTCCGTCAGCGTCCGTTGGACTTTTGTAGCTGAAAAGTCCGACCGTGTGTACGCCCCATTAGACTGTTAAAGTGTCTGTTTTAACACTTTAACTGCTTGAAAATAAGATACATTTGGTACCTGGTACATAAACTCAGCCCCCTCAAGGGTTTAAAATAAAAATGAAATACCAAATTAAATTGTTGGTGATGTTTGGGGAAAATCAAGGAAAATGTTCTCAACTAGTTTGAGAGCCGTATAGTATATTCTTTTAGTTATAGAACAAATAAATTTGTAGTTGCTAATTTTTCAAGTATACTTGACTAATTATTCATGCAATAAAACAGCTGACACCTAATACATTAAGCACACAGTTACAGTATGGTCAAGAAATTCTGTCATTGTTGCACTAAATGCTAGGTTGAGGAAGTGGTATGATTTAAGTGACTTTGGAGAAAAAGTGTTGGTTAGAAATATAGTGGTTACAGCATCTCAGAAACTTCTGACCTCTTGGGAATAGAATATAATGGAACTTTTAGAGTTTACAAAAATAGTGTCCATAGGTGAGAGTGTTGTGTCTGAATGTACAACATTTTAAACCTTAAAGAGGATAACCTATAGGATCAAAATAATATACCAGGTTTCAAAAAGTGAGACTGCAGTTGACATGGGATCCCCAAATTTGAATAAAAGTTTATAGAGCAAAAAATAAAAACCGCAGAGATGAGCAAATACCACCAAAAGAAAGCTCTATTTGTGGGAAAAAACTATTTTGTTTGGGTACAGCATCGCATGACTGCGCAATTGTCAGTTAAAACGAGTGGCGTATTGCAAAAAACAGCATGGTAATTAAGGGGGCATATCCTTCCTGGGCTGAAGGGGTTAAATATAGTGCCTGGGGGGTCCCCTTTGTCTGCCTGTAAAGTGGCACATCTGTAGCATGTGTAGAACATTCTGCAGTGAAAATTACATTTTAAAGGACAAAAAAAAAGTCAAACCACATTGACCTAAATTGACTCATGGTTGCATTTGCCGGAACCCGGCTATTTAAAAAATAAAGAAAGAAAAAAATGCATAGGTCCCCAGTCCATACCAGACCCTTATCTGAGCATACAGCCTGGCAAGTCAGGAAGGTGCACCACACCTGCAGGATGTAATAGAAGCCTATGGCAAAGCGCAGCTAACCCAGGAAAGTTGCAGATGCACTGTGCTGCACCCGTGGTGCAGATAAACTATAGCACAGCAGTGTGAAAGCAGCCTTTTAGGGGGCTTAGAACAGTAAGGGTTCATTTCCATTTGCAGTTTGGGAGGTGGTAAAACCCCATAGTTGAAACATGTTTTTTATCACCCCCCGCCCCAACTGCACCCCCTTTATCTGCAGTAGTCCGGGGTGTACACATGTTGCAGCTGCAGCAGGAGTTATATGCCCTGTCATGCTTGGTGGGTGTTGCACCTGCCAAGCATGACCCTTTCAAGTGAATGAGGCCACTCTGCAACCTTGTACAGTACAAGGGATTAAAGCAGGCAACATTGTGTACCTTTCTCACCACCTGCTTTAACCCCTTGGACACAGAAGCATGCAGCTGCTGTGCGCTTGCAGAATGGCCCTATTTACTTGAATGGGTCGCAATTGGCAGATGGTAGCACAAATCCAAAAGCAACAGGGGGTTTAATTCCTGCTGCTGCATGTGTACACCTTTAGCTTCTGCCTTAGCAGCTAAAGTGGGTAGGGATTGGGAGTGATAAAACTGGGACTTAACCGCAGGGTTTTATCACCCCTCAACTTACGTGTGAATGAACCCCAAGGTTGCCTCTCCAGAATGCAATTAAGGGCTCATTCACTAGTGCAGCAGGCACTGCTGCTCCTCTGAAAAGCGATCCAAGTGTGTTTGGCAGGTGGTGATATGTTGCCTCCTCACCACCTGATTTAAAACCATAATTGCCGTGCAATGCACGTGATTTGAGACACAGTAGTGTAATTAATGGTTTAAATTAGATGTGAGGAGGCAACACTGGGCGATGCTGTGCCCAGTGATCTTTGACTTCTCCTATGTTGTTCAGGTAGATCTACACCTCTTTAAGGTTTCCTAGCCCTTGTGTAGATGGAGTCAAAGATGATTGACACTAGCTTTAATTTTGTTCAGACGGCATCTGCATCCAAGGCTCATTTTTAACTTTACTGGTATTAGTGTCAGGGCTGGGCTCAGTCCTTCCATCTCAGAGCTCTGTGCTCAGCTGTCGGTTAATTGCCTAAGACTCTTCCTTCCACAGTGACTCACCTGGTCTTCATTTCCTGCTCGTCAGCTGCAGCTGCTAGTTATATAAACTCCTTGGATCAGATTTTCTGTGCCTTTGCCTTGGTCAACAGAGCCCCTAATTTTCCACTTCTTAATAAGTGATTAAACAGTACTGACTGGCATATTCAAGGCTTTAGATATCTTTTTATATCCTTTTCCATCTTTGCAAAGTTTCATTACCTTGTTACGCAGGTCTTTTGATTGTTCTTTTCTACCTCTTCATGGCTCAGTGTCTAGCCTGCTTAGTGCATCCATGTGAGAGCTAACAAACTCATTGACTGTTTATACACAGACACTTATTATGATTTAAAAAGCCACAAATGTGGGAAAATAACCTTTAATTGCCATTTTAACCTGTGTGCCACCTTCTGTGTCTGTACCAAGGCCAAACATTCCAGGGTATGCAAACTTTTTTCAGGGCTCTTTGGGTGATTTCTGTTATCATTATGATTTAAAAAGGATCCAAAAAATGATATGATAATAAATGGTTTCATGTGATTGTTATCCTTAAATAAAATACATTTTTTTTGGCATGATCAGTCATATTTTCAATATTAATGCCAAAATTTCACAATTTCTGCCAGGGTATGCAAACTTTTGAGCACAACTATATATATATATATATATATATATATATATATATATATATATATATATATATATATATATATAGTTTTTATTTATTTATTTAGTTTTTCGTTAAAAATTGCATACGGCCGAAAATCCAAATTGAGGTCTAATCTGTCATTGAAGGCTTGTGGTGTCTGTCGAATGTTCAAAGAAGATTCGACGGAGCAGCTAAATTGTACGACGCAGTATAGTTTACATGCTCCGTCGAATCTTCTTAGAACTTTCAACAGACACCATAAGCCAAAGTACGTGTGTACTTAGTTCTAGCTATTTTACTGCTCCTCCTCTTTGGTTACAATCAGTCAATAACATTCATCATCATCATTATTTTTATTCATCTTTTCTCCCCTACGTCGAATCTTTTCTCCCCTACGTCAAATCTTTTCTCCCCTACGTCGAATCTTTTCTCCCCTACATCGAATCTTTTCTCTCTATGTCGAACCTTTTCTCTCTATGTAGAATAATCTTGGACTAATAGAGTTAGGATTAGGCACATTCGAACACAGGTTTGATGGACACAGATTGTTATAGTCATCATCATGTCGAATCTCCTATCTATATCGAACTGTTGTAGCAACGAAAACAAAAATAAAGCATTTGTTTATGTCGGATCTTTCATTTTTCGGATTCTGCACTTTTGTTATCATTTGTTAAAACGATAACGAAAACACCTGAAATTCGAACTAAAATGCATTTAGACGAAAACGAATGCACACGTCTATTGTCGCATACAACCATTCCTGGCTGAAGCTGGCATGGCGTCAATTACCTCTGAGCATGCCCCTGCAGAGCTGACAGAATCTCTGCCCCAGTGTGGCTCCTGTCCCCTAGGCAGACCAACTCAAGCACTGCATGGCCTCTTTTAGCCCAACTGCTTACGTAGCCCCTTGAATGCTTATGGAGCACCGCTGGTTCAGATGACAAATCTGCAGAAGAGATAATAGAGGAAGAAGAAGAGGAGGGAGTAGAGGAGAGAGATGTGGCAAAATCACCACTAGAATTTTGGAGGCGTGGTGGCAGAACAAGCTCCAACAACACTGAACCCTGTCCTGCATCCTTCCCAGCTGCCAGCAGAGTTACGCAGAGCGCCGTGAAAGAAAGGTAACGTCCCTGCCCATGTCTGCTGGACCATGAGTCAGCGGTAATATGAACCTTACTGCTGACCACCCTGTCCAACGAGGCCAAAACATTGCATTCCACATGCAGGTAGAGAGCCGGAATGGCCATACATGAAAAGAAATGGCATTTTGGAACCTGCCACTGAGGTACAGCACATTGCACAAATTCATGAAAGGGGTCAGAGTCTACCAGCTGAAAAGGCAGCACTTACAGTGCTAACAATTTGGCCAAGCTAGCATTTAGACCCTGTGCATGTGGATGGCTGGGATCAAATTTCTTTTTATGATTCAGCAACTGGGGTAGGGAAATGTGCCTGCTAAAATCAATTGGTGGTGTACTGCTAGCAGATTGGCTGCAAGTACTTGGGACACCTATTTCTATACCTTCCTTCCTCTCAGTGCAGGTTTTTGAGAGGACTGGAGGTATATTAGGGTTGGAGATCCCAAAAGAGGATCAAGTAGAAGTCAACCTTTTTCTTTGTTGTGGGTCTTTCAAGCGCTGTTGCCAATGGTCTGCACGGCATGTCGTCATATGTCTGGTCAAGCATGTGGTGCCCAAGCGGCTGCTGTTCAGGCCATGCTTGATCCGGTTTTTACATAGGTTGCAAACAGCAACAGTGTGATCTGCGGCACACGTGTCGAAAAAGGCCCACACCAAGAAACTTTTAAAAATCAGCAGGGAGTCAGCAGCACCCTGCACCTGCAGAGCTCTGCGTTGTGATGCAATAGGGTGGCTGCCCTTAATCTGCCCCCTAGAGGACATCTTGCCTCATTGGAGTTGTGCCTCTTCCTCCTCCTCTCTTCTCTCAGGCACCCAAGTACAGTCAGTGACCTCATCATCCCCTCCCTCCTCGTCATTGGAGATACAGTGCCTTGCAAAAGTATTCGGCCCCCTTGAACTTTTCAACCTTTTGCCACATTTCAGGCTTCAAACATAAAGATATAAAATTTTAATTTTTTGTGAAGAATCACCAACAAGTGGGACACAATTGTGAAGTGGAACGAAATCTATTGGATATTTTAAACTTTTTTAGCAAATAAAAAACTGAAAAGTGGTGCAAAATTATTCGGCCCCTTTACTTTCAGTGCCTAAAACTCACTCCAGAAGTTCAGCGAGAATCTCTGAATGATCCAATGTTGTCCTAAATGACTGATGGTGATAAATAGAATCCACCTGTGTGTAATGAAGTCTCTGTATAAATGCACCTGCTCTGTGATAGTCTCAGGGTTCTGTTGAAAGCGCAGAGAGCATCATGAAGACCAAGGAACACACCAGGCAGGTACGTAATACTGTTGTGGAGAAGTTTAAAGCCGGATTTGGATACAAAAAGATTTCCCAAGCTTTAAACATCCCAAGGAGCACTGTGCAAGCGATCATTTTGAAATGGAAGGAGTATCAGACCACTGCAAATCTACCAAGACCTGGCTGTCCCTCTAAACTTTCAGCTCAGACAAGGAGAAGACTGATCAGAGATGCAGCCAAGAGGCCCATGATCACTCTGGATGAACTGCAGAGAACTACAGCTGAGGTGGGAGAGTCTGTCCATAGGACAACAATCAGTCATACACTGCACAAATCTGCCCTTTATGGAAGAGTGGCAAGAAGAAAGCCATTTCTCAAAGATATCCATAAAAAGTCTCGTCTAAAATTTGCCACAAGCCACCTGGGAGACACACCAAACATGTGGAAGAAGGTGCTCTGGTCCGATGAAACCAAAATCGAACTTTTTGGCCACAATGCAAAACGATATGTTTGGCGTAAAAGCAACACAGCTCATCACCCTCAACACACCATCTCCATTGTCAAACATGGTGGTGGCAGCATCATGGTTTGGGCCTGCTTTTCTTCAGCAGGGACAGGGAAGATGGTTAAAATTGAGGGGAAGATGGATGCAGCCAAATACAGGACCATTCGGGATGAAAACCTGTTGGAGTCTGCAAAAGACCTGAAACTGGGACGGAGATTTATCTTCCAACAAGACAATGATCTCAAACATACAGCAAAATCTACAAAGGAATGGTTCACAAATAAACGTATCCAGGTGTTAGAATGGCCAAGTCAAAGTCCAGACCTGAATCCAATCGAGAATCTGTGGAAAGAGCTGAAAACTGCTGTTCACAAACGCTGTCCATCCAACCTCACTGAGCTCGAGCTGTTTTGCAAGGAAGAATGGGCAAGAGTTTGAGTCTCTCGATGTGCAAAACTGATAGAGACATACCCCAAGCGACTTGCAGCTGTAATCGCAGCAAAAGGTGGCTCTACAAAGTATTAACGCAAGGGGGCCGAATAATTTTGCACGCCCCACTTTTCATTTTTTTATTAGTTAAAAAAGTTTCAACATTCCAATAGATTTCGTTCCACTTCACAATTGTGTCCCACTTGTTGGTGATTCTTCACAAAAAATAAAAATTTTATATCTTTATGTTTGAAGCCTGAAATGTGGCAAAAGGTTGAAAAGTTCAAGGGGGCCGAATACTTTCGCAAGGCACTGTAACTTGGCAGTATGCTGCAGCTGGGGAACATGACTGCCAGTTTCTTGTCCTTCTGTGGCACCCCCTCTCTCTAGGCTCACTGTACTCCCTTCCTCAACCTGGGAACCAATATCGGAGACTTCAAATCGCTGCGCATCCTCCAGCAGCATGTACCCGACACTGTGGTCAAATAATTCTGGGGACTCCTCAGTGCATGATGGTGGGGCTATGGAAGGAGTGACTGTGGACAAGGAGCCGGTGGAATAAGCCACTTTGGCAGCTGCGTTGGAAGGTAAACTACTCTGAGCCTGGGTGACAGAGGATGAGGACAGCTTTGTTATCCACTCCACCAACTCTTCTGCAAGTTGTGGCTCAATAACATGGCCAGCAGCAGAAAAAAAGGACAAGCGTGCCCCACGGCCACCTGCAGAGGATGCACCATCTCCACGACCACCTCTGTTGACTGTAGACACAGAGGCTGCTTGCCGCTTTTAGTGGCCTGTGAGCATCTGCCTCTCCTTGGTGGTCTTCCAGACATGATGTATTTTTTGTTTTGCAACACCACACTACACTGTATATGCTGTATTAGATACTGTGTACACCACCATAAAAGTAGTAGAAACTCTACACACTGTATTAGATACTGTGTACACCGCCTGCACTGTATTAGAAACTGTACAACGGCTGCACTGTATTTTATACTGTCTACACCACCAGAAGTGTAGTAGAAAACTGTACACACTGTATTAGATACTGTGTACACCACCTGAAGTGTATTAGAAACAGTACACCACCAAATGCACTGTAGATATAGGCTACACTGAATGCAGAGCATATACAGTATATATATATATATATATATATATATATATATATATATATATATACACTGCAATTCAGCATGATGATGCCCTTCTGTCATTAAATTGGGCATTCAGTCAGAGGGATGATTTTCCATATATACCGAAAAAGTTTTTAGGGATGGCTTTAGCATTTAAAAAATTTTATAATCAGAAGAGGGGCGTAGCGATGGGCGCTAATTTTGCGACAAGCTCGGCTAATCTTTTTATGAGTGAATGGGAAGACCAATATACTTATGGCCAACAGAGGAGTGAAATTTTATAGATGACCTGTTCTTTATTTGGGCTGGAACAGAATCATCTCTGATGGAATTTGTTGAAAGTCTCAACCAAAATAATAATAACATAAAACTAGAGTGTCATTGGAGTAGGGAACAAATAAACTATCTTGATGTTACGGTCATGTTATATAATAGAGAATTAATTACTAAGGTATATTTTAAGCCTACTGACCGAAATAGTTACTTACCCATCTACAGTGACCATCACCCGATATGGCTTAGGAACATACCAAAAGGCCAGTTTACAAGAATTAGAAGAAATTGCACTAGAGATGCTGACTTTGTAACACAATCACAAATAAATAAAGGAAGGCTTTGTAGAAAAGGGCTAAGGGATAACTAGATATAGTCCTGCAAGATATGAGGCACACTACACAAGCTATGTGCTTGACAAATAAGGTTAAATCTAATGATGACGGTCACCAATGGGGCTTCATTAGTAATTATCATTCATAATACAATGAAGTAGAAACTATTTTTAGAAAGTACTGGCCAATTTTAGGTATGAATAAAATTTTATGGAAAACAGTACCTAAAGACCCAAAGTTTATTTACCGGATAGGACCCTCATTTGGTGACAAAATAGTGAAAAAAATATTAGATTCTCCAACCAAACCCTTGATGTTCTGCGATAGAGTGGGTTTTTATTCCTGCGTATGTTTATCATGTAGGCATTACTCCCGCAAATGTTTATCATGTAGGCAGGTGAACTCACATGTAAGAGGTATGACTGAATTTTGTTCAACTGCTAGTGGAAAAACTTTTAAGAATAAAGATCTCATCACATGTAACTCAACCCATGTGGTATATGCATTACAGTGCCCATGCAGCCTGATGTATATAGGCCGTACAAAACACACAATGGGAAAAAGAGTATCTGAACACATCAACAATATCAAAATAGGTTATAAGGATCATAGTGTGTCCATGCACTTTTTCTGTAAACACAATAGAGACCCCTCAGGTCTAAAGTTTTGGGGCATAGAAATAATTAAATCCATGTGGAGGGGAGCGAATAGAGTCAGAGACTTATCGAAGTTTGAAACTAAATGGATATATCTAACAGATACTTTATACCGTAAGGGGATGAATGTATAACTCGATCTAAACTGTTTTATTAGTGTTTTTATTAGCTTTTTATAAATGAAGTATGTTTTATGAATAGCTCACTTTTAGATGAATTATTATTACGGATTCATTATAGATGTATTAGGTGATACATTCACAAAATTTTATGAATTATTTATTAATATTTTTTAACTTTGGGGTGCTGGCTGTTCTAATGCTGTAATTTTATCAAAGGTAGTTTGACAAAGTCGGCCTTTCCATCTACATGTCACTCATGACAAAGAGATGCATATACATAGCGTAATTCTGTAAGATAAAGTTGTATTAATTTAATCCCCGTCCCCCTTACAAGTTGCACTTACAAGCAAAATGAATTATAAAAGCGTTTGAACATAAACAGTCCTATCACGATCAGTCACAACTCTCACCGCCAGAGGGATCTCTCACGCAGCGGCATACCTAGGTCGAGCTGACCGCTGATCGACAGACTGGATGGCTGCATGGTCACGCACTGATGCGTTTCGTCATCACTTTATCAGAGGGCGTGGCCACACAGCACAGCGCATCCAATATATACACGTACGGGCGAGGAAATTTCGCCCATCGCCCGTAGAACACCACAATACATCTTTAAATCGAAAAACTCATCAAAGTTGTATACCTACGGACGGGAACTCAATCCGTCTTACATCACATAACACTATACATTATTCTGGTTGCGGAGGCACGTATGCTTGCACATATCCCATACCAAACGTTGTAACCAAATATTACACATTACATTGTTCGCCCACAATAGCGCATTCATTTCAGCCCTTGTTTAAAATCAGTTAGAGCTAAGCTCATATAACCACATTGCACTCCTCCCGATATCGATTGATTGCAACATGTATGTTCATTTAATAATGATACCTCGATAGAATGAATGCAATTCCAATTACATATAATCTGCTATAGAATAAGTAGCATCAGCGCCTCCACCCATAGCACACAAGATTATATATGGACAAATCAGGGAGCCATTAAGATACACATTTTTTGTCAATGCTTAACCACTTCAGATATAATAGGACTGCCTATCTAATTCTTGAGGTGCTAAAATGGCAGGGCAGTATAACCCCCCCTAAATGACCCCATTTTGGAAAGTAGACACCCCAAGGAAATTGCTGAGAGGTATGTTGAGCCCATTGAATATTTTTTTTTTGTCACAAGTGATTGAAAAATGACAAAAAAAAAAAAAATTACACAAAGTTGTCACTAAATGATATATTGCTTACACATGTCATGATTATATGTGGAATTACACCCCAAAATACATTCTGCTGCTTCTCCTGAGTACGGGTATACATGTGTGAGACTTTTTGGGAGCCTAGCCATGTACAGGACCCCGAAAACCAATCACCGCCTTCAGGCTTTCTAAGGGTGTAAAATGGTGATTTCACTTCCTCACTACCTATCACAGTTTCGGAGGCCATGACAAGATAGCACAAACCCCCCCAAATGACCCCATTTTGGAAAGTAGACACCCCAAGCTATTTGCTGATAGGCATGTTGAGTCCATGGAATATTTTATATTTTGCCACAAATTTCGGGAATATTACAATTTTTTGTTTTTTTACACAACATTGTCACTAAATGATATATTGTTCAAACATGGCATGGTTATATGTGGAATTACACCCCAAAATACATTCTGTTGCTTCTCCTGAGTATGAGGATACCACATGTGTGGAACTTTTTGGCAGTCTAACCACGTACAGGACCCCGAAAACCAATCACCACATTCAGGCTTTCTAAGGGCATACATTTTTTATTTTACTCCTCACTGCCTATCACAGTTTCGGAGGCCAAGTTATCTGCTGAGAGGCATGTTGAGTATTTTGCAGATCTCATTTTTTGTTACAAAGTTTTGAAAATTAAAAAAAGGAAAAAAATGTTTTCTTTTCTTTCTTCATTTTCAAAAATAAATGAGATCTGCAAAATACTCACCATGCCTCTTAGCAAATACCTTGGGGAGTCTACTTTACAAAATAGGGTCATTTGGGGGGGGTGTTATCTGGACATTTCAGGGGGTCCACAACTGTGATAGGTAGTGAGGAGTAAAATCACAATTTTAAGCCTTTAGAAAGCCTGATTTTGCTTGGTTTTTGGGGTCCTGTATGCGGCTAGGCTCCCAAAAAGTCTCACACATGTGGTATCCCCATACACAGGAGAAGCAGCAGAATGTATTTTGGGGTGTAATTCCACATATAACCATGCCATGTTTGAACAATATATCATTTAGTGACAACTTTGTGTAAAAAAAACCTGTAATTTTCCCAAAACTTGTGGCAAAATATCAAATATTCACCTCCTACATCGCTGGAGTCGCTGATTTATGTATCGTGGGAGCAAACTCTGTTGCTGTCAAAATAAATAAATCAGTGTTGCAGCTGAATGGCGTACCTGCTAAGCAAATGATGGTTAACAATAAAAAAGTAACATTACAGTATAACAGTAATGCCGCGTACACACGAGCGGACATTACGGCGGACTTTGCCCGGCGGACTTTTCGACGTACTTTCCGACGGACTTTGTGAATGAACGGACTTGCCTACACACAATCCACCAAAGTCCATCGAATTCGTACGTGATGACGTACGACCGGACTAAAACAAGGAAGTTCATAGCCAGTAGCCAATAGCTGCCCTAGCGTGGCTTTTTGTCCGTCGAACTAGCATACAGACGGCGGACTTTTCGACCGGACTCGATTTCAACGGATAAATTTGAAACAAGTTTCAAATCTAATTCCGTCGAACTTTTGAGAAAACAAAGTCCGCTGGAGCCCACACACATCGAATTGTCCGACGAAATCCAGTCCGCCGGGCAAAGTCCACCGTAATGTCCGCTCGTGTGTACGCGGCATTAGACTTACCATACCTGCAAAGCAAATACAATAAAACATATTAAAAATAAAAAACATTTTAACGCAATCTGTGCCTAAAAAATATATGCCAAAGCATGGGGGCATCCGCCCCTAATGTTAGGAGCAAATCGCTCCTCCACCCCTGCCCCCATGCTTCGGCATATATGCTCTTTTTTTTAACTGTGGTGGTGAAATCACCTCCGACAACGCTGGAGTCACGGCTTTACATATCGTGGGAGCAAAGATAAATAAACCCATGCTGCAGCTCAATGCCGTACCTGAAAACAAAAAACGGTTAACAATAAAACACAGTAAACAGTAAAGTATAAAAGAATTACATACCTGAAAAGCAAACATGATAAAACATAGTAACAATAAAACATTGCATTGTAGAATACAGTAAAAAAGAGCAGAACAATAGAGAGAGAATAGAGAGAGAGAACAATAAAACGACAACTATTTTTGTTTTTTTTGTTTTATATATTTTTTTTAACTTTTTTTTACACTTTTTTTTGTAACTGTAATGCACCGTACACACGGTCGGACTTTGTTCGGACATTCCGACAACAAAATCCTAGGATTTTTTCCGACGGATGTTGGCTCAAACTAGTTTTGCCTACACACGGTCGCTCAAAGTTGTCGGAATTTCCGATCGACAACAACGCGGTGACGTCAAGCACGTACGACGAGACTAGAAAAGGCCAGTTCAGAACCAAGCGCAGCACCCTTTGGGCTCCTTTTGCTAATCTCATGTTAGTAAAAGTTTGGTGAGAGACGATTCGCGCTTTTTCAGACTCGTGGCTTTCAGATCGTTTTCTGCCGTTCAGTTTGTGCTTGTGGGTTTGTATCTGCTCTTCAGTGCGTGCAGTCAGTTCGTATCAGAGTTTTCTGTGTGATCTTGCCTGCTCGTTGCTGTTTTTCAGGTCGCTCTTCACAGGCCTTGCTGTTCTTCAGTGCGTTCTGTTACTTCGTTCTGAGCAGCCGACCGTTTTCTAGCCATGTTTCGTATGCGTACTCCTCGTAGAGTTCATGCTGTGCGGGGGCTTGGTGTTGGGGTCCTGACCTTGACACAAGTCCAGTCCATGAACAGGGTGGGGAGGAGTTCATGGACCAAGAATTGGTTGCTTCAGCGTGACCAGTTCTCTCATATGCCTTTGCTCCGTGAGATCCGTGAGAATAATCCTGATGATTTCAGGAACTTTCTCCGGATGACGGACCCCGTATTTCACCGTTTGTTGGCTTCGCTGACCCCCTATATTAGCAGGCAGGATACCTGCATGAGGCAAGCCATCACTCCGGAGCAGAGGTTGGTCGCTACCTTGCGGTATTTGGCCACAGGGAGAAGCCTGCAGGACCTCAAGTTCTCGACAGGCATCTCCCCCCAGGCTCTGGGGATCATTATCCCAGAGACCTGTTCTGCCACCATCCATCTCTTTTACCTGAGCCTGTGGTTGCAGACACTCACCTGTTGTGGTGCCAATCTCCACCACATCTTCTTCTTCCTCCTGCTCTTCTTCTTGTGTTGGTATTTCCCCTTCTTCCAGAGGTGGGGAGTCTCTGGTCTCCTGGGATGAGGGCTGTCCTCCGAGTCTTTTCTCCCCTATGTAAAACAAAAATGGTATACTTAGCACACAGATATTTGATGGCAGAACTAGAACTAGGAAACATTGCTTGGAAGTGGGGTACAATTGTCTATTTTAGCCGAGTTCCGAGATGTATTTTTTTTATTGCCCTTTGTCAAGCTGCAATACTTTACCTGTTTAGTACAAACTTCACAGATGGAGACCCCCCTATAGTATACACTGGAGTACCTGTGTGGCCCCCTAATAAAAATGGTGTTCTTGTGTCCCACACTAGTGCTCCAGTGTCCAGATGTGAAAACAGCTGCTCAGTTTCCTCTCCTTACACACAATCTAGTTGGCATTTCATTCTAGTAACAAACCCATCTACACAAACAAATATTTGGCATCCAAGTAGGCCCCCAAAAATGTGTGAAAATGCATATGGCCTCAACAATGGTGTTCTAGAGGCCGAAAGAAAAATGTTTGATACGAACGAATAATGTGCCCATGAACATTAAAGTTGACCTTTGGAAACGTTACAACTAATCAAAGCATATGGAGCAGAACGAACGTAATAAAGACATAAAGAATAGGAACACAGCACAACTACTTACTTTTTTGCAGCACTCTCCAGATCTTTCGGTACTGCTCTGGCTCTCTCAACTTCAGGTCCGACCACCGCTTCCTGAGCTGATCTTTAGACCTTCGTACCCCGAAATTCCGCTCTAGACTCCTGACCACTTTACCAATGATTTTGGCCTTTCGGATGTTGGGGTGGGGGTAAGGCCCATATTTTCCGTCATAGTCGGACTTCCTCATGATGTCGACCATCTCCAACATCTCCCCAAACGACATATTGGTGGCCTTAAAACGTCTCCTTCTGGATCGGGACGTGCCTGGATCCGCCCTTTCCTCCTCCTCCTCCTCCTTGTTGCTACAATTAGCCCGCACCTGCTGTATGTCCGCCATCATGCTCTTCACCCACTGCGCCGAACGAAAAGGGGCGGGGAATACACTAGAAAGAACATCAGGGGCGGGCGGAGTTACACGCATGCGCAGTGTATATAAAGCGTAACACACGTGCGTATTACGTTTGATCTGTGAGCGGAGGAAGGAGCATTGAACGCGGCGATCGTAAGAACGAAGGTAAGAGACAAACTTGGGCCTATACTGCTTCTATAGATTGAGGCCTATATTGTAACAAGATTAGGAGAGTTTGGTCTGACATTAGGCTTTGTCTTGTGTTGTGTCTTGCAGTGAACATGGATATGGTACTGAAAGAAGATACTGACTTCATGTCAGTCTTCATTGATATGCTAAGGGATCTGCCCTGTCTGTGGGAGATTACCCACCCCCATTACAAGAACCAAGCAAAGAGGAAGGCAGCACTGGAGCAATTGTGTGAAATTGTGAAGCAGGTGATCCCCACGGCAGACATCACCTATTTAAAGATCTTCATTGGTGGCCCGAGGAGCACATATCTGAGGGAGCGCAGGAAAGTCCTGGATTCCCAGAGATCCGGAGCAGCAGATGACATCTATGTCCCCAGGATGTTGCACTATGACAGGCTGCATTTTCTGGCAGGCCAGACTGAACCCAGGCCATCCCTCTCAAGTCTTCCTTCCACACTTCCTTCCCGTCCGGCTGAGGCTTCTGACGCCCAACCTGGGCCTTCCAGGCCACATGTGGAGGAGCCCAGATTGAGCCAGGTATAGCATTCCTCTAAATATTTCTGCTTGTCCAATCAATGATGTTAACTAGATGTTAGTTTGGAGTACTAATTTAGGATTGTGATTGATGATGCAAAAACTAAAACCATGTCCCTTTTTCATACACAGGGAAGTCTCAGCCAGGAGGTGGCCGGGCCGAGCCGGCTGGCTGATGTGCAGGTCCCTCCACCCATGGTGAAAACAGAAAGTGGCAGTAGGAGGAGTACCCTGGAGGAGGCGGCTATCAGATTTTTTTGTAGGGCTACTGAGGTCCTGGGAGCACCCCACACCAGGCAGGAGAACATTGGTGCATTCATTGCATATAAAATGCAGAGGATGGAGGAGGGCCAACAAGCCATGTGTGAGGCCCTCATATCAGAGGCTGTGGAGAAAGGTGTGAGGGCCCAAATTACACCTGACACACACCTTTGTGATGGTCCTCCTCCTCCTCCTGCAGGTCCTCCTCCTCCTCCTCCCTCTCCTCCAGGTCCCCCCAGTCCTCCTCCAGGTCCCCCCAGTCCTCCTCCTCCTCCAGGTCCTACTCCTCCTCCTGCCACATCTACAACTGCACAGCGACAGCCCGGAAGGAAGTGTGAAAGGAAGACCAGAGAGTGAGGACCCTGGATCCAGTCTGGTCGGCCAAAAAATGCAGCCTCTTGTGGTACCACAGCCTGGGGACACTGATGTCATCTGCTGCTATCCCGATCTCTGTGAATCCCGGACCAGACTGCCCTCCCTCACATATGGACTCCTCAGGCCACCAATTTTGAGCTTTAAGAATTGATGTCTGCCCTGGGGGTCCCAGGCTTCACTAATTTCTCATGTTGATCCAGTGTTGCCTTCCTCTTTGTTTGGTTCTGATACCTTAATAAAGGATTTTTGTTTTGAATTATACTCTCCTATGTGTTTTATTTCAAAAATGATGGTTTGTTTGTGAGGATTCAGGTACATTTCTAATATACAATGTGAAATGAACAAGGGTCACCAACAACAAAAAATCTCATGGAGATTAAATAATACAAGATATCAATGGTGTGGGGGTAACTTGCCACACAAAACACACACCAAAAATATTCTGGAGTAAAAATAAAAATAACATTGAACAAAGATCAGCCTTGGAAAAAATACAAACATTAAAGAAAAAAAAAGGCTTAAAAAAAAAAAAAAAAACATAAAAAATATAAAACTGTCAGATGTGACAACTAATAACAATATATTGAGGGAATCCCACTAAAAAAACACAAATAAAAGTTTGTGAGAAGTGTGTGTGAATATGAGCAGCAAAACTACTTAATTCTTGTCACATTATAAAGAAGAAGAGAGTGCGCTGTATTAAACCATTTTTTACATTGCAGCGTGACGAAAGTGCTGTATCCATTCCGAACGCTAAGTTTACCAGAACGAGCTGTCCCGTGTCGGAATTTCTTCTGAGCATGCGTGGCACTTTGTGCGTCGGAACAGGCCACACACGGTCGGAATTGACGCGATCGGATTTTGTTGTCGGAAAATTTTATCTCCAACTTTGTGTGTCGGAAAATCCGATGGAAAATGTCCGATGGCGCCCACACACGGTCGGAATTTCCGACAACACGCTCCGATCGGACATTGTCCATCGGAAAATCTGACCGTGTGTACGGGGCATTACAGTTGTAACGGTTCGGTTCCAGGTTCGGGTCTCCCAAAATGCGTTGGCATCTTTGGAGACCATGTAAATGTGTGTCCCAGTCTGTGCAGTGCTGTACCCTACACTAAAACTCCACTAGTGGTTCAAAACATTCACCAATGCAAAGACCAGGATGGTCAGGACAGGAGGGACAATAATAGTGGGTGTCACGCCTATATCCGCACTTTCTACAGACACAACATTTTCTTTGGGGGGCTTGTTGGGTAGGGGTACCAGGGAGGACATAAGGAAAATGCCTCCCATACAGCTCACAGCTGGCTTACTGCATTTGCGTTTGGAAGTTGGGCCACAGCACCATCTGGAAACAGAAGGGCTGTGATGATCTCTTCCTGGAATTTAATAATTTGTATAGCACATAAGCATTCAGCAGAGCCAATTGAAATAAATATAAAGACACTTTTTTGTACCAGCATCTGGCCTTATGGGCAGTTAGCTAATACTCAACTAGTGTGTGGTAGCATTCAAAACAGTCACCAATACAAAGACCAGGTTGGTCAGGACAAGAGGGACAATAAAAGCAGGTGTCACGCCTATATCCGCACTTTCTACAGACATAATATCTTCTTTGGGGGTTTCTTTGGGTAGGGGGACCAGAGAGGACATGCAGAAGATGCCTCTCATGCAGCCGGCTTACTGTATTTGGATTGGGAAGTTGGGCCACAGCACCATCTGGAAACAAAAGGGCTGTGATGATCTCTTCCTGGAATTTAACCACTTCAGCCCCATAAGGATTTAGCCCCTTCCTGACCAAAGCACTTTTTACAATTTGGCACTGCATTGCTTTAACTGCTAATTGCGTGGTCATGCAATGCTGTACCCAAACAAAATTTGTGTCCTTTTCTTCCCACAAACAGAGCTTTCTTTTGATGGTATTTGATCACCTCTGCGTTTTTTATTTTTTGCAATATAAACGGAAAAAGACCGAAAATTTTGAAAAAAAATCATATTTTCAACTTTTTGTTATAAAAAAATCCAATAAACTCAATTTTAGTCATACATTTAGGCCAAAATGTATTCGGCCACATGTCTTTGGTAAAAAAAAATGTCAATAAGCAGATATTTATTGGTTTGCGCAAAAGTTATAGCGTCTACAAACTAGGGTACATTTTCTGGAATTTACCCAGCTTTTAGTTTATGACTGCCTATGTCATTTCTTGAGGTGCTAAAATGGCAGGGCAGTACAAAACCCCCCAAAATGACCCCATTTTTGGAAAGTAGACACCCCAAGGAAATTGCTGAGAGGCATGTTGAGCCCATTGAATATTAATTTTTTTTGTCCCAAGTGATTGAATAATGACAAAAAAAATTACAAAAAAGTTGTCACTAAATGATATATTGCTCACACAGGCCATGGGCATATGTGGAATTGCACCCCAAAATACATTTAGCTGCTTCTCCTGAGTATAGTGATACACATGTGTGGGACTTTATGGGAGCCTAGCCGCATACAGGGCCCCGAAAACCAAGCACTGCCTTCAGGATTTCTAAGGGCGTAAAATTTTGATTTCACTCCTCACTACCTATCACAGTTGTGAAGGCCATAAAATTCCAAGATAGCACAACCCCCCCCCCCCAAATGACCCCATTTTGAAAAGTAGACACCCCAAGCTATTTGCTGAAAGGCATGTTGAGTCCATGGAATATTTTATATTTTCACACAAGTTGTGGGAAAGTGACAATTTTTTTTTTTTGCACAAAGTTTTCACTAAATGATATATTGCTCAAAAATGCGATGGGCATATGTGGAATTACACCTAAAAATACGATCTGCTGCTTCTCCTGTAAACGGGGATACCACATGTGTGGGACTTTTTGGGAGCTTAGTTGCATACGGGGCCCCGAAAACCAATCACCGCCTTCAGGATTTCTAAGGGCGTAAATTTTTGATTCACTCCTCACTACCTATCACAGTTTCGAAGGCCATAAAATGCCAAGATAGCACAATCCCGCCCCCCCCAAATGACCCCATTTTGGAAAGTAGACACCCCAAGCTATTTGCTGAGAGGCATGGTGAGTATTTTGCAGCTCTAATTTGTTTTTGAAAATTAAGAAAAACAAGAATTTTTTTTTTTCTTTTTTCAATTTTCAAAACTTTGTGCCAAAAAAGTGAGGTCTGCAAAATACTCACTATACCTCTCAGCAAATAGCTTGGGGTGTCTACTTTCCAAAATAGGGTCATTTGGGCGGGGGGGGGGGTTTGTGCCACCTAGCCATTACATGGCCTCCGAAACTGTGATAGGCAGTGAAGCGTGAAATCAAAAATTTACGCCCTTAGAAAGCCTGAAGGCGGTGCTTGGTTTTCGGGGTCCCGTACGCGGCTAGGCTCCCAAAAAGTCTCACACATGTGGTATCCCCGTACTCAGGAGAAGCAACAGAATGTATTTTGGGGTGTAATTTCACATATTCCCATGGCATGTTAGAGCAATATATCATTTAGTGACAACTTTGTGCAAAAAAATAAAGAAAAAAAAAATTTGTCTAACGCAACCTGTGTGTAGAGAGAGAATAGAGAGAGAGAGAACAATAAAACGACAACTATTTTTGTTTTTTTTATTTTATATATTTTTTGTGTTTTTATTTTTTTTACTTTTTTTTTTACACTTTTTTGTAACTATAACTTTTGTAACTGGTACCAAGTTCTGGTCTCTCAAAATGTGATGGCATCTTGGGAGACCCTGTGTTAGTGTGCCTAGTCTGTGCAGTGCTGTACCCTACGCTAATACTCAACTAGTGAATGGTAGCGTTCAAAACATTCACTAATGCAAAGACAAGGATTGTCAGGACAGGAGGGACAATAATACCGGATGTCACGCCTAAATCCACGCTTGCTGCAGACACGACATCTTCTTTGGGGGGGCTCATTGGGTAGGGGTACTCGGAAGGACATACAGAAAATGCCTCTCACGCAGCCGGCTTACTGCATTTAGTTTGGGAAGGTGAGGTGGAGCACCGTCTGGAAACAGAAGGGCTCTGACTAGGGATGAGCTTCGAGTTCGAGTCAAACTCATGTTCAACTCGAACATTGGCTGTTCGCAAGTTCGCCGAACAGCGAACAATTTGGGGTGTTCGCGGCAAATTCGAATGCCACGGAACACCCTTTAAAAGTCTATGGGAGAAATCAAAAGTGCTAATTTTAAAGGCTTATATGCAAGTTATTGTCATAAAAAGTGTTTGGGGACCTGGGTCCTGCCCCAGGGGACATGGATCAATGCAAAAAAAAGTTTTAAAAACGGCCATTTTTTCAGGAGCAGTGATTTTAATAATGCTTAAAGTCAAACAATAAAAGTGTAATATCCCTTTAAATTTCGTACCTGGGGGGTGTCTATAGTATGCCTGTAAAGGGGCGCGTGTTTCCTGTGTTTAGAACAGTCTGACAGCAAAATGACATTTCGAAGGAAAAAAAGCCATTTAAAACTACCCGCGTCTATTGCATTGCCGACAATACACATAGAAGTTCATTGATAAAAACGGCATGGGAATTCCCCACAGGGCAACCCCGAACCAAAATTAAAAAGAAAAAAATGACGTGGGAGACCCCCTAAATTCCATACAAGGCCCTTCAGGTCTGGTATGGATATTAAGGGGAACCCCGGCCAAAAATGTTTTAAAAAATGACGTGGGGTTCCCCCTAAATTCCATACCAGACCCTTCAGGTCTGGTATGGGTTTTAAGGGGAACCCCACGCCAAAAAAAAAAAAAATACGGCGTGGGGTCCCCCCAAATATCCATACCAGACCCTTATCCGAGCACACAACCTGGCAGGACGCAGGAAAAGAGGGGGGATGAGAGTGCGCCCCCCTCCTGAACCGTACCAGGCCACATGCCCTCAACATTGTGAGGGTGCTTTGGGGTAGCCCCCCAAAACACCTTGTCCCCATGTTGATGAGGACAAGGGCCTCATCCCCACAACCCTGGCCAGTGGTTGTGGGGGTCTGCGGGCGGGGGGCTTATCGGAATCTGGAAGCCCCCTTTAACAAGGGGACCCCCAGATCCCGGCACCCCCCCCTGTGTGAAATGGTAAGAGGGTACTTACCCCTACCATTTCACTAAAAAACTGTCAAAAATGTTAAAAATGACAAGAGACAGTTTTTGACAATTCCTTTATTTAAATGCTTCTTCTTTCTTCCTTCATCTTCTTCTGGTTCTTCTGGCTCTTCTGGTTCTTCCTCCGGCGTTCTCGTCCAGCATCTCCTCCGCGGCGTCTTCTATCTTCTTCTCCTTGGGCCGCTCCGCACCCATGGCATGAGGGGAGGCTCCCGCTCTTCTCTTCATCTTCTTCTTCACGGGGTTTATACATTAGCAACTTGTATCTTAAATATCTAATTATATTAATTTTAGAAGAATCATTAAGCATGATCGTACGCTGAGCGGTCACTGATTCGAAGAACAGCACAATTACCAACATAGATGTTTTAAATATAAACATCTTGTCTGAACTTTTTTTTACGTTTTTGTCTGAACATAAGGAAACTTTATTTACAAAGATTCGGCGAGACCATCCTCCATATAATGATCGCTGCACTGGGATACATTTGGTCTACAACAAAATGGCTATTTTTACACTTCCTGTCCTAACTATATAAATACACAATGGCAACAGCCAATCCGGTGCCCTGAGGAAGTCATGTGATATGACGTAACGCGTAGGACGTAACCGGATACACAATAGCGCGGACCGGAAGTGACGTAGCGGGGATCGTAACCACGCTGTTTTTACCTCTGCTCAACGCAATCTCTTTTACTTCAATGTAAGCAGATATATTTTTAATAAAGTCTTTGGTCATACGATATCACCCTATTGGAGTCCCCTCCTTTTGATTATCCCCTATGTGGAGTCCAAGCACCGGAGGGAGCGCCTCCTTCCCATAGTTGGATCAGAACGTCAGCACCGATCGGACCAGAGAGTACAGTTCCAAAGGATTCACATAGGCACTTTTATTGTGTCATTAAGGTGAGAATTCTGGGAGCCCCTAGTGGGTATCCAACACCACAAAAGTCACCAGATCTCCTATCAACGCACGTGCACTTTTAAAGTCACATTTTGCTCATGTTACCTATTTATTAATTTACTTTACTTGATTGATCAGCACTGAAGTCACGTTTTTATTCACTTTATGGACAATCACATACATATATATTTTTACTAATTGTGGATTTATACTTATGGTATTTTATCACCTAGTTTATTCTTTTATTATTAGTAAGTTCATTTAGAGGTTTTGCGCGAAATCACATACACAATTGATTGTATTGTGCAATTTTTAGTTCATAGGTAGTGAGTGGTGTTCACTATTTTTTGATTTTGCAGCATTACACACATAATTTTGCACGGTTTCACTGTAGTAGCGCAGAAGTCTATCCTAGGATATCTCACAATATACTGTAACAAGACAAGCCTGCCTGTCAGTAAGAAGATAACAGGAACGGATCTAGCTGAACACTGTGAGCAGGGAGCACTGCACTAACTGTAAATAGTCTAGCTGCCTGACTGTGGTACTAATAGGATCGAAAGAAAACCAGTAATTTTCTTCAGGTAGCTGTATATACTGTAACAAGACAAGCCTGCCTGTCAGTAGGAAGATAACAGGAACGAATCTAGCTGAGCACTGTGAGCAGGACGCACCCCACTAACTTGTAGGTTTAACTGAACACTGTGAGCAGGACGCACCCCACTAACTTGTAGTTTTAGCTGAACACTGTGAGCAGGACGCACTGCACTAACTGTAAATAGTCTAGCTGCCTGACTGTGGTACTAATAGGATCAAAAAGAACACCAGCAATTTTCTTCAGGTAGCTGTATATACTGTAACAAGACAAGCCTGCCTGTCAGTAAGAAGATAACAGGAACGGATCTAGCTGAACACTGTGAGCAGGACGCACTGCACTAACTGTAAATAGTCTAGCTGCCTGACTGTGGTACTAATAGGATAAAAAGAACACCAGTAATTTTCTTCAGGTAGCTGTATATACTGTAACAAGACAAGCCTGCCTGTCAGTAGGAAGATAACAGGAACGGATCTAGCTGAACACTGTGAGCAGGACGCACCGCACTAACTTGTAGGTTTAGCTGAACACTGTGAGCAGGACGCACCCCACAGACTTGTAGGTTTAGCTGAACACTGTGAGCAGGACACACCCCACTAACTTGTAGTTTTAACTGAACACTGTGAGCAGGACGCACTGCACTAACTGTAAATAGTCTAGCTGCCTGACTGTGGTACTAATAGGATCAAAAGAACACCAGCAATTTTCTTCAGGTAGCCTTATATTCTGTAACAAGACAAGCCTGCCTGTCAGTAAGAAGATAACAGGAACAGATCTAGCTGAACACTGTGAGCAGGACGCACTGCACTAACTGTAAATAGTCTAGCTGCCTGACTGTGGTACTAATAGCATCAAAAGAACACCAGTAATTTTCTTCAGGTAGCTGTATATACTGTAACAAGACAAGCCTGCCTGTCAGTAGGAAGATAACAGGAACGGATCTAGCTGAGCACTGTTAACAGGACGCACTGCACTAACTGTAAATAGTCTAGCTGCCTGACTGTGGTACTAATAGGATCAGAAGAACACCAGTAATTTTCTTCAGGTAGCTGTATATACTGTAACAAGACAAGCCTGCCTGTCAGTAGGAAGATAACATGAAAGGATCTAGCTGAGCACTGTTAACAGGACGCACTGCACTAACTGTAAATAGTCTAGCTGCCTGACTGTGGTACTAATAGGATCAAAAGAACACCAGTAATTTTCTTCAGGTAGCTGTATATACTGTAAAAAGACAAGCCTGCCTGTCAGTAGGAAGATAACAGGAACGGATCTAGCTGAACACTGTGAGCAGGACGCACTGCACTAACTGTAAATAGTCTAGCTGCCTGACTGTGGTACTAATAGGATCAAAAGAACCCCAGTAATTTTCTTCAGGTAGCTGTATATACTGTAACAAGACAAGCCTGCCTGTCAGTAAGAAGATAACAGGAACGGATCTAGCTGAACACTGTGAGCAGGACGCACTGCACTAACTGTAAATAGTCTAGCTGTCTGACTGTGGTACTAATAGGATCAAAAGAACATCAGTAATTTTCTTCAGGTAGCTGTATATACTGTAACAAGACAAGCCTGCCTGTCAGTAGGAAGATAACAGGAACGGATCTAGCTGAACAGTGTGAGCAGGATGCACCGCACTAACTTGTAGGTTTAGCTGAACACTGTGAGCAGGACACACCCCACTAACTTGTAGTTTTAACTGAACACTGTGAGCAGGACGCACTGCACTAACTGTAAATAGTCTAGCTGCCTGACTGTGGTACTAATAGGATCAAAAGAACACCAGCAATTTTCTTCAGGTAGCCTTATATTCTGTAACAAGACAAGCCTGCCTGTCAGTAAGAAGATAACAGGAACAGATCTAGCTGAACACTGTGAGCAGGACGCACTGCACTAACTGTAAATAGTCTAGCTGCCTGACTGTGGTACTAATAGGATCAAAAGAACACCAGTAATTTTCTTCAGGTAGCTGTATATACTGTAACAAGACAAGCCTGCCTGTCAGTAGGAAGATAACAGGAACGGATCTAGCTGAGCACTATTAACAAGACGCACTGCACTAACTGTAAATAGTCTAGCTGCCTGACTGTGGTACTAATAGGATCAAAAGAACACCAGTAATTTTCTTCAGGTAGCTGTATATACTGTAACAAGACAAGCCTGCCTGTCAGTAGGAAGATAACAGGAACGGATCTAGCTGAGCACTGTTAACAGGACGCACTGCACTAACTGTAAATAGTCTAGCTGCCTGACTGTGGTACTAATAGGATCAAAAGAACACCAGTAATTTTCTTCAGGTAGCTGTATATACTGTAACAAGACAAGCCTGCCTGTCAGTAGGAAGATAACAGGAACGGATCTAGCTGAACACTGTGAGCAGGACGCACTGCACTAACTGTAAATAGTCTAGCTGCCTGACTGTGGTACTAATAGGATCAAAAGAACCCCAGTAATTTTCTTCAGGTAGCTGTATATACTGTAACAAGACAAGCCTGCCTGTCAGTAAGAAGATAACAGGAACGGATCTAGCTGAACACTGTGAGCAGGACGCACTGCACTAACTGTAAATAGTCTAGCTGCCTGACTGTGGTACTAATAGGATCAAAAGAACACCAGTAATTTTCTTCAGGTAGCTGTATATACTGTAACAAGACAAGCCTGCCTGTCAGTAGGAAGATAACAGGAACGGATCTAGCTGAACAGTGTGAGCAGGATGCACCGCACTAACTTGTAGGTTTAGCTGAACACTGTGAGCAGGACGCACCCCACTAACTTGTAGGTTTAGCTGAACACTGTGAGCAGGAAGCACCCTACTAACTTGTAGTTTTAGCTGAACACTGTGAGCAGGATGCACTGCACTAACTGTAAATAGTCTAGCTGCCTGACTGTGGTACTAATAGGATCAAAAGAACACCAGTAATTTTCTTCAGGTAGCTGTATATACTGTAACAAGACAAGCCTGCCTGTCAGTAAGAAGATAACAGGAACGAATCTAGCTGAACACTGTGAGCAGGACGCACTGCACTAACTGTAAATAGTCTAGCTGCCTGACTGTGGTAATAATAGGAATAAAAGAACACCAGTAATTTCCTTCAGGTAGCTGTATATACTGTAACAAGACAAGCCTGCCTGTCAGTAGGAAGATAACAGGAACGGATCTAGCTGAACACTGTGAGCAGGACGCACCGCACTAACTTGTAGGTTTAGCTGAACACTGTGAGCAGGACGCACCCCACTAACTTGTAGGTTTAGCTGAACACTGTGAGCAGGACGCACCCCACTAACTTGTAGTTTTAACTGAACACTGTGAGCAGGACGCACTGCACTAACTGTAAATAGTCTAGCTGCCTTACTGTGGTACTAATAGGATCAAAAGAACACCAGCAATTTTTTTCAGGTATCTGTATATACTGTAACAAGGCAAGCCTGCCTGTCAGTAAGAAGATAACAGGAACGGATCTGGCTGAACACTGTGAGCAGGACGCACTGCACTAACTGTAAATAGTCTAGCTGCCTTACTTTGGTACTAATAGGATCAAAAGAACACCAGTAATTTTCTTTAGGTAGCTTTATATACTGTAACAAGACAAGCCTGCCTGTCAGTAGGAAGATAACAGGAACGGATCTAGCTGAACACTGTGAGCAGGACGCACTGCACTAACTGTAAATAGTCTAGCTGCCTGACTGTGGTACTAATAGGATCAAAAGAACACCAGTAATTTTCTTCAGGTATCTGTATATACTGTAACAAGACAAGCCTGTCTGTCAGCAAGAAGATAACAGGAACGGATCTAGCTGAACACTGTGAGCAGGACGCACTGCACTAACTGTAAATAGTCTAGCTGCCTGACTGTGGTACTAATAGGATCAAAAGAATTTTCTTCAGGTAGCTGTATATTCTGTAACAAGACAAGCCTGCCTGTCAGTAAGAAGATAACAGGAACGGATCTAGCTGAACACTGTGAGCAGGACGCACTGCACTAACTGTATATAGTCTAGCTGCCTGACTGTGGTACTAATAGGATCAAAAGAACACCAGTAATTTTCTTCAGGTAGCTGTATATACTGTAACAAGACAAGCCTGCCTGTCAGTAGGAAGATAACAGGAACGGATCTAGCTGAACACTGTGAGCAGGACGCACCCCACTAACTTGTAGGTTTAGCTGAACACTGTGAGCAGGACGCACCCCACTAACTTGTAGGTGTAGCTGAACACTGTGAGCAGGACGCACCCTACTAACTTGTAGTTTTAGCTGAACACTGTGAGCAGGACGCACTGCACTAACTGTAAATAGTCTAGCTGCCTGACTGTGGTACTAATAGGATCAAAAGAACACCAGTAATTTTATTCAGGTAGCTGTATATACTGTAACAAGACAAGCCTGCCTGTCAGTAGGAAGATAACAGGAACGGATCTAGCTGAACACTGTGAGCAGGACGCACTGCACTAACTGTAAATAGTCTAGCTGTCTGACTGTGGTACTAATAGGATCAAAAGAACACCAGTAATTTTCTTCAGGTAGCTGTATATACTGTAACAAGACAAGCCTGCCTGTCAGTAGGAAGATAACAGGAACAGATCTAGCTGAACACTGTGAGCAGGACACACTGCACTAACTGTAAATAGTCTAGCTGCCTGACTGTGGTACTAATAGGATCAAAAGAACACCAGCAATTTTCTTCAGGTAGCTGTATATACTGTAACAAGACAAGCCTGCCTGTCAGTAAGAAGATAACAGGAACGGATCTAGCTGAACACTGTGAGCAGGACGCACTGCACTAACTGTAAATAGTCTAGCTGCCTGACTGTGGTACTAATAGGATCAAAAGAACACCAGTAATTTTCTTCAAGTAGCTGTATATAATGTAACAAGACAAGCCTGCCTGTCAGTAGGAAGATAACAGGAACGGATCTAGCTGAACACTGTGAGCAGGACGCACTGCACTAACTGTAAATAGTCTAGCTGCCTGACTGTGGTACTAATAGCATCAAAAGAACACCAGCAATTTTCTTCAGGTAGCTGTATATACTGTAACAAGACAAGCCTGCCTGTCAGTAAGAAGATAACAGGAACGGATCTAGCTGAACACTGTGAGCAGGACGCACTGCACTAACTGTAAATAGTCTAGCTGCCTGACTGTGGTACTAATAGGATCAAAAGAACACCAGTAATTTTCTTCAGGTAGCTGTATATACTGTAACAAGACAAGCCTGCCTGTCAGTAGGAAGATAACAGGAACGGATCTAGCTGAACACTGTGAGCAGGACGCACCCCACTAACTTGTAGGTTTAGCTGAACACTGTGAGCAGGACGCACCCCACTAACTTGTAGGTGTAGCTGAACACTGTGAGCAGGACGCACCCTACTAACTTGTAGTTTTAGCTGAACACTGTGAGCAGGACGCACTGCACTAACTGTAAATAGTCTAGCTGCCTGACTGTGGTACTAATAGGATCAAAAGAACACCAGTAATTTTCTTCAGGTAGCTGTATATACTGTAACAAGACAAGCCTGCCTGTCAGTAGGAAGATAACAGGAACAGATCTAGCTGAACACTGTGAGCAGGACGCACTGCACTAACTGTAAATAGTCTAGCTGCCTGACTGTGGTACTAATAGGATCAAAAGAACACCAGCAATTTTCTTCAGGTAGCTGTATATACTGTAACAAGACAAGCCTGCCTGTCAGTAAGAAGATAACAGGAACGGATCTAGCTGAACACTGTGAGCAGGACGCACTGCACTAACTGTAAATAGTCTAGCTGCCTGACTGTAGTACTAATAGGATCAAAAGAACACCAGCAATTTTCTTCAGGTAGCTGTAAATACTGTAACAAGACAAGCCTGCCTGTCAGTAGGAAGATAACAGGAACGGATCTAGCTAAACTGAATACAGTGTATATATATATATGCAACACCTGGGATGCATATATATACACAATACACTGTAAGTGCAGCTAACTGACTGACTGTTCTGCCTAATCTATCTAACTCAAATCAAATGACACTGTCTCTCTGTCTATCTCTTTCAACGCCGGAACACACACTACACAGGGCCGCCGTGCAGGCGGCCTTATATAGTGTGGGGCGTTTACTAAATCCCCTGAGCCATAATTGGCCAAAGCCTCCTTGGCTTTGGCCAATGTCACGTACCTGGTAGGTGGAGCCCGGAATGCAGAGAACGGCCTCTCGTATACCTCTGACTTAAGAACCCCTGAAGGTGTGAACAGGGACTCGAAAGTACAGAGGGGCACAAGTGCCTGACTGGAACACTGGAGCAGAAGGCAGGATCCTGTAGTCAGCAGGGAGGTGCACTGTAGTCCCGTAGCAGGTTGCAGACAGCAGGGAGGTGCACTGTAGTCCCGTAGCAGGTTGCAGACAGCAGGGAGGTGCACTGTAGTCCCGTAGCAGGTTGCAGACAGCAGGGAGGTGCACTGTAGTCCCGTAGCAGGTTGCAGACAGCAGGGAGGTGCACTGTAGTCCCGTAGCAGGTTGCAGACAGCAGGGAGGTGCACTGTAGTCCCGTAGCAGGTTGCAGACAGCAGGGAGGTGCACTGTAGTCCCGTAGCAGGTTGCAGGCAGCAGGGAGGTGCACTGTAGTCCCGTAGCAGGTTGCAGACAGCAGGGAGGTGCACTGTAGTCCCGTAGCAGGTTGCAGACAGCAGGGAGGTGCACTGTAGTCCCGTAGCAGGTTGCAGACAGCAGGGAGGTGCACTGTAGTCCCGCAGCAGGTTGCAGACAGCAGGGAGGTGCACTGTAGTCCCGCAGCAGGTTGCAGACAGCAGGGAGATGCAGACAAGCCGGGTCAAGGTACTGGCGGGCAGATCAGGTACAGAAGGGCAAACCAAGAGAATAGTCAGAGTCCAAGCCAAGATCGGGGCGGGCAGCAAGCAGGTAAGTCAGGAACAAGCCAAGTAAATACTGGATACAAGAAAACTGGTAACAAGGTAGCAGGGGTCTCAGGAAACGCTGTAGACCGGACAGCAAGGCAGCATTGAAACAGTCTTCTTTAAATAGCCTATCTTTGGCGCCAAGTGGCGCTATTGCGCATGCGCGTACGCACGTTAGCGCCATTGGCGCTATTGCGCATGCGCGTACGTTTGTTAGCACTATTAGCGCCATTGGCGCTTCTATGCACAGGCATTCGTTTAAAACTGCAAGAGGGCTTTTCCTGACAGCCAATTACGGCTCTCTGTTCAGACGGCGCTGTGATTGGCCAAGCATGCGGGTCATAGTGCATGCTTGGCCAATCATCAGCCAGCAATGCACTGCGAAGCCGCAGTGAATTATGGGCCGTGACGCGCCACACGAATTTGGCGTAAACGGCCCATATCGTTCGCAATTCGGCGAACGGGCGAACAGACGATGTTCGAGTCGAACATGGGTTCGACTCGAACACGAAGCTCATCCCTACCCAGCACTGATAACATCTTCTGGATTCCATGGACAGGAGATGGTGAACCTCTATCCCCAAACACCAGTTATAGAGATAGGGGATTTATTAGACTTTTCTGCTGAGGAGGAACAACCTGATGAGGCTCCAGCAGAAGAGCTGGTATTAGGGCCAAACTTCACTGTGCTCTGCCCAGCACCAACAGCAGTATCTGTGGAGTTACAAGGAACTTCCCCAGCAGAAGTGCTGGCAACTGGACAGAGGGTCCAAGACCTCTGCCCCACACCTGTGGCAGTTTTGGAGGCTCAGGGTGAGAAGGTGGCAATCACTTCCCAGCAGCAGATACAGGGGGAAAAAGGAGAGGAGGTGTTCTTCGTCCCTCCCCAACAGATTGCCAGGGTGGAGGAAGCGGTCTTTCCTCCCCAGCAAAGATCCGTGCACCTGGGAGACAGTACCACAGACATGTCGTCCCAGCAGCCAGATGAGGGAATGGAACAGGAAGCAGTCGGCTCACCTCCCCAATGACAGCTACACAGTTTGGGAGTGGAGGAATCTAGCCTCCTGCCCCATCGGTTAGCCAGAGCAGAGGGTGTGAAGTCCCCAGCAGAAGTGCTGGCAACAGGGCAGAGTGCTACCAACCTCTGCCCAGCACCGGCAACAACTGTGGAGATCCAGGGAGCTGGGGCAGTTAGCCCCTCTCTCCGGGGACAAGCTCATGTAGTGAAGCTGCTACTCCCAGCTGAATCGCTGGCAACAGGGCAGAGCACCGCTGGCCTCTGCCTAGCACCCACAGTTTCTTCTCATCTTCAGGGAACTGGGACCGTGGGCCCCTCTACCCAGCAACAGGCCAAGCCATGGAATGGTAAACACCACCCAGCTGAAGCGCTGGCAGCTGGACAGAGAGTCAATGACCTCTGCCCCACACCTACTGAGGTCAACTATTCCTTGTAGCCAAGAAAGGAGATCATGCAGACAGATTTTGTGACTTCACTCTGCCTGACTAACGCATGTCCAGACCAGGTGGAGGTCTGGGACCTTGTTAATGAACTTTTGATGGGGAGAAATGTGACAGACTCACCCGGGACAGAGGCTATTGGAGGGGACTGAATGTGAGCCTCTTGCCAACAGATTATGGGCCCTGGATTTTAAGGGAACAATACTCTGCGAGGTGAATTAGAAATCCAGTCTGATCTGTACTAATCAGACTCAATCGTGTATACGTATATATTATATGTTGTCTCATTCTGTTGTGGACTCTTTGCTGTGGTCATTTGGGATTTGTGTCCCTGTAGAGGGAGGGGGGATTCCTCCAGCAGCCCCCCTGCTGATAAGACTGATTCATACTGTTGGGACACATACTGTGAGGAGATGCTGGTGTCATCAACTCCAACTACCTGTCTTGTTGTCTGCTATAAAGTGTTTAATGTAAATGAGTCTAGTCTGGCTTACCACAGGTTCTAAGGGTATTCCACACATTGTTGTTTGTTCTAATTAACCCTGTGTTGATGTTTATGGTAATGTGTATTGTGTATTGAATAGTAACCTAGTCTGGGTAAATGATTTAGTAAACTAGCTCATGTTAATTAGGTTACAGTTGTATTGTTAGAGGAGGTTCCAACAGCATATAAAGTCTTGTAATTTTGATTCTAAATAAAATAGTCCATGTTAGCATCTAAGCAAGTCTCGTCTTGTTTTATGCTTGGGAGTGGTTGGAATATTTGATATCTGTATTCAGACTGGGAGGAAGTGGTATACTGACGGAAACACTCAAGCGGAGTGTGGGACATTCCGTGACAGTTTCCAATCTCTGACAAGGGTCAAATGGGGATTAGCGGCAATGAATTGACCAGCATGCTAATTGCTTTGGTCCACAATAGATCTATAGAGATCTTTGGTGAAAAACAGTGAATAAAAATCAAGTGAGGTAAAATCAACTGTTTCCACCTGAATTCCGGGTTGGCCAGTGAATGGGGGAAGTACGGGTGCTTCAGAAGTGGTAGGATTGGCGAATGCAGCAGGAAGGGCACTATGGGCTCCACGGGCCTGTCTTTGTCTACTTGGTGGCTGCAGGACTCTACTCATGCTAGCCACCTCGCCAGCTTGAACTGCACTTATGGGACTCACCACATCACCGCGTGATACTGCAGTGCTGGATATACGACCAGGGTGTACTAGGCTGCTGGTGCTTGCCAGTTCACTAGAAGGATGAGCGGCGCTAGTACTGGCTCTCTGCTCCATATGAGGGACCTGTGGTTCTTGCACCTCAATGACAGCAGAAGAACGGGGTCTGGTACACCTGACCTTGACAGGGACCACAACTCCGTCGTCAGAGCTATCTGTCAGCGTGCCACTGCTGTCTACAGATTCGTATTCTGAGCCTGAATCTGACAGATGAGTGGCTTCCTCTTCACTATCTGTCATGCTCAGAAATATGTAGGCATCTTCACTAGTGTACCTTCGATTTGACATTTTGGTCTATAAATTTACTGGTACACTAGTGAGACTCACAGGTAAAAAAGCTCCTGACTGTTAGCAACTGATTCAGATGCTACCAAAAAAACTGTTAGCATTCACAGGGATCAGGCCTGACTCTGCGAACGCTGCAGTTATGTGTGTTGTGTTTTGTAAGTTACAGGGATCGATTGATACTGCACTTGAGTGGGCTGGGCCGCGTGGAGGGGCTAAACGCAGGTGCTAGCAGCTATCTGGGCTGATCCTGCTAACACTGTGTTTTTGGGAACCCTAAACTGCTGGGGACACTACTATAGATCTGATCAGATCAGATATCAATCTACTCAGACACTATACTACTAAGGGAGGCGTATGGTGCATTTGTGGGTGTTAGCGCTACTGGCACTAATCTTATGCTGCCTGGGGCGACGCAGACCCTAACTGATGCCTAACTGATGCTAAAACCTAACTTATATCACCCGCTGGGCGATCAGGGGGTTAAACCTTTATTGGGTAATATACAGCGGGTGTCCTGATGCTATAAAAAGCAAACTAACTAACCAGCATCACCCGTAACACTAATACGGTGATCACTGGTGACAGGGGGCGAAAGGGTTAACTAGGGGGCCATCAGGGGGTTAAAACCTTTATTAGGTAATATATGGGGGTACCTGAAGCTATAAAAACCTGATGGTGAAACTAGAACCTAGACCTAACAGGGGCTAATACTAACTGCCCTAACAGCTATTTCAGTGACAAATAACAGCAATGCAGTGATCAGTGAAAAATCTGAAAACTGCAATTGGTGACATTGTGACAGGGAGTGAAAGGGTTAACTGGGGGGTGATCGGGGGGTGATCAGGGGGTGGAAAGTGTACCTATGTGTGCTGATGTCAGTGTACTGTTGGTGCAACTCACGGTTAGATGTCTTCTCTCTCTTTTTGGAATCGAAAAGACTCCATGAGGAGAGATGACATCACTTCCTCCTGTCTGTGTTTACAGGGGAAGCTTTTCATTCGTTGGGAGCGATCGCCAGGTCCATACCATAAATCATTGGTCTGGCCCTGGGGACTGATCGCTCCCCTAATGAATCCGACTGCCGCAGACAGGGGGGGGGCGCAATTGCGTCCCCCGCCCATTGGGAGGGCGGGACGCACAGGTACGCCCATTTGCCTACCCATGCCATTCTGCCCACATACATCGGCGTGCGGCGGTCGGGAACTGGTTAAATCTAAATAAAAACAAAAAAATGCATACATTCATTGAAAATTGGGGGAAAAGGGGATGATGGGATTATTGCGGTGCCACCAAAATTCAAAATTACTAAAATAATATTTTATATAAAATCATTTATTTTATTGATATCAAAAACATCTAAAATGTTTACATGAAAGAGTACAAAAAATATACAAAGCAAAAACAAAAACAGAAATACAGTTCAAATAAATGACCGTCACCAAAGATGTTGAGGGGTGATAAAAGTCTTATGTTCCCAACTAGTTTCGCCAAAACATTGGCTTCATCAGGGGAATGTAGAGATGTACTGCAGAGAGTAAAACCACTATAATAAAGAAAAAATGCATTATTGGATCAACATAATCTTGTAATGCTGGAGGCAAGCCAATTGCATCGCATAGTGGTCAAGTTGCCGCCCCCCCATATCCCACGGTCTTCCCACCCCCCACACACCCAAGACCATGGGATATGGGGGGGCGGCAACTTGACCACTATGCGATGCGATTGGCTTGCCTCCAGCATTACAAGATTATGTTGTTATGTCCCAGGAACACAGCACACCTGCTGTCCCAGAACGAGAGCCGCACTGCTCCGCCGTCATTTGAGGATGGGTGGGCGGCAAGTAGTCAAAGAATAAATGTATGTTTAAAGTATAAAGAACTCTGTAAACTAACTTTAGTAGCTTAACAGAAAAATTGGTACTAATGATAATTGACAGAAAAAGTATAATTTCTGACAACTTACTTTATTATTACTTTTTCTTTTAAACTTTCAGGGCCTTATTTTTAAAGGATTATAAAAGTCAGGCATAGCTGCTGTTTTTTTGGAAAGGAAAGAAGACAAATCTATTTACGGGTAATATTTAGGGATTTCATCCGTCAATGATTTAAAGAAAAAGTATGTACTCTTCTTTTAAATAACACAGGTGATCTTCTTCAAAATGATCACATCTTTCCATAGCAGGAAAACTATCCAGTTCATTTTATAATAGGCTTATTAAGTATATTTACCTTCTCTCACTTCTTTCCCATTTCCTGTCAATGTTTAGTATACTGGACTTTCTGGGAGTTGTGACAGTGGATCTGAGCAGTGTAGTTATGTTAGAAAGGCATGTATGGCATGCATATTGTGACTGAATACAAGTGAAATTATTACTTTGCCTACTATGGTAAAGTATGGCTTCACTTTAAGCCTTAAATCTACCCACAATGTATTACTGGTAAATACCTGCAAAACATTCCATGTTCAAGAGTTGTTTGTTAATACCACTGAAAAGATATTACTTGGTAACAGTAGTAAGGGCATTTTACAATATCTTTTTTCTTTTATTAGGAATAAATGCATGTTAGATTAAGTTGTTGTGACAAGATGCCTATAATCCTATCTCTCAGGATTTCCTTTCTTTAATTGGTGTTGTGGATGTGCTTTCAACTGGAAAGGCTGTGTGAGCAAAATGCTACGTCAGATCTCTAGTAAGTAATGATATTAAAATAACGTTTAATCCTCATAAGGTTTAAAGAACAAGCATTTGAAATTAATCCAGAATCATAGCAAATTAGGTGACACACATGAAGTCAGTGTTATGCAGAGCTGTTTACCTTAACTATATTGTGCTAATAAAATAACTTAAACTGGAAAGCATTGCACTGTTTGCGCCCCCCCCCCCCCACCAAAAAAAATTACCACCATCTGCCACTGCAATCTACTACAGCAAAATTGGCATTTGCAATATATATATATATATATATATATATATATATATATATATATATATATATATATATATATATATATATATATATATATATACGTATATATATATATATGTATATATATATATATATATATATATATATATATATATATATATATATATATATATATATATATATATATATATATATATACATATATATATATATATATACATATACATATATACATATATATATATATATATATATATATATATATATATATATATATATATATATATATATATATATATATATATATATATATATATATATATATATATATATATATATACATATATATATATATATACATATATATATATATACATATATATATATACATATATATATATATATATATATATATATATATATATATTTATATATATATATAAATAGATATATATATATATATATATATATATATATATACATATATATATATATATATATATATACATATATATATATATATATATATACATGTATATATACAGTGCCTTGCAAAAGTATTCGGCCCCCTTGAACTTTTCAACCTTTTGCCACATTTCAGGCTTCGAACATAAAGATATAAAATTTTAATTTTTTGTGAAGAATCACCAACAAGTGGGACACAATTGTGAAGTGGAACGAAATCTATTGGATATTTTAAACTTTTTTAGCAATTAAAAAACTGAAAAGTGGTGTGTGCAAAATTATTCGGCCCCTTTACTTTCAGTGCAGAAAACTCACTCCAGAAGTTCAGCGAGGATCTCTGAATGATCCAATGTTGTCCTAAATGACTGATGGTGATAAATAGAATCCACCTGTGTGTAATCAAGTCTCTGTATAAATGCACCTGCTCTGTGAAAGTCTCGGGGTTCTGTTGAAAGCGCAGAGAGCATCATGAAGACCAAGGAACACACCAGGCAGGTCCGTAATACTGTTGTGGAGAAGTTTAAAGCCGGATTTGGATACAAAAAGATTTCCCAAGCTTTAAACATCCCAAGGAGCACTGTGCAAGCGATCATTTTGAAATGGAAGGAGTATCAGACCACTGCAAATCTACCAAGACCTGGCTGTCCCTCTAAACTTTCAGCTCAGACAAGGAGAAGACTGATCAGAGATGCAGCCAAGAGGCCCATGATCACTCTGGATGAACTGCAGAGAACTACAGCTGAGGTGGGAGAGTCTGTCCATAGGACAACAATCAGTCGTACACTGCACAAATCTGGCCTTTATGGAAGAGTGGCAAGAAGAAAGCCATTTCTCAAAGATATCCATAAAAAGTCTCGTCTAAAGTTTGCCACAAGCCACCTGGGAGACACACCAAACATGTGGAAGAAGGTGCTCTGGTCCGATGAAACCAAAATCGAACTTTTTGGCCACAGTGCAAAACGATATGTTTGGCGTAAAAGCAACACAGCTCATCACACTCAACACACCATCCCCACTGTCAAACATGGTGGTGGCAGCATCATGGTTTGGGCCTGCTTTTCTTCAGCAGGGACAGGGAAGATGGTTAAAATTGAGGGGAAGATGGATGCAGCCAAATACAGGACCATTCTGGATGAAAACCTGTTGGAGTCTGCAAAAGACCTGAAACTATGACGGAGATTTATCTTCCAACAAGACAATGATCCCAAACATACAGCAAAATCTACAAAGGAATGGTTACAAATAAACGTAGCCAGGTGTTAGAATGGCCAAGTCAAAGTCCAGACCTGAATCCAATCGAGAATCTGTGGAAAGAGCTGAAAACTGCTGTTCACAAACGCTCTCCATCCAACCTCACTGAGCTCGAGCTGTTTTGCAAGGAAGAATGGGCAAGAATTTCAGTCTTTCGATGTGCAAAACTGATAGAGACATACCCCAAGCGACTTGCAGCTGTAATCGCAGCAAAAGGTGCCTCTACAAAGTATTAATGCAAGGGGGCTGAATAATTTTGCACGCCCCACTTTTCATTTTTTTATTAGTTAAAAAAGTTTCAACAATCCAATAGATTTCGTTCCACTTCACAATTGTGTCCCACTTGTTGGTGATTCTTCACAAAAAATAAAAATTTTATATCTTTATGTTTGAAGCCTGAAATGTGGCAAAAGGTTGAAAAGTTCAAGGGGGTCGAATACTTTCGCAAGGCACTGTATATATATATATATATAGACATATATATAGAGAGGGTGGTCCGATCATGACTGGAGGAAGAGGAGAGCCATGGGGTCACCGAGCGGTATAGCACTATGTTACAGCTTACATTGAAATTGCCTCCGCTCTGCTAGCCGTCACACACAGCCCCGTCTCCTCCTGACCCCACGCCTGTGATAGACAGAACACATCCCAGCATTGGAACCGCATTCTGTCTATTACAGGCACGGGCTTAGGAGGAGGTAGGGTCATGTTTGACAGCGAGCAGAGCGGAGGCAATTTCAATGTAAGTTGTAAAACGGGAAAACGGCTCCCGATCAACCCCACCCACTGGAGGTGCTTGCCCCCCCCCCACTCCCAGGCAGCCCAGCTCGCAAGCCCTCATTTTCCAATCACAAAATGGGAGTGGGTGAGTGGAAAATTTGAGGGCTGATCTAGGATGACACTTTCTTTGCTTGTACACTTTCTTTACTTTCTTTGCAAAGTAAGCCTTCCACGTTCAATGGTATAATTTGTGAGAAATCTACTTCCTAACATAGAGAAGTGTTGGGATAACCAAATCCATTAAGCCTCTGTCGCTCAGTGCCTTGAAACAGAAGGTCAATGCAATCCAAAAGAGGCCAAGAGGAGTCTGCCAGAAGCTGAAGTAAATTCTAGTACCAAATTTTCCTGGGCCAGTTTGATGCCATAGTAATCACTGGATTGCCCTCTGACTTTATCCTGTGGAGATGTTGAAGAAGGAGCTTCAGTGAAGGAAAAGCATGAATTGTCAAAACAGTGAAAGCTCGAGGATCTTTAGACCTGTTGATGAACCTGTTTAGTTTGTTGTTGAACCAGGATGCTAACAGGTCCACATCCAATGCCCCCCCCACCTGTGACAAAGGTCAGCCTGCCAAATTTCCTGCCTGGAATGTGTACTGTGGTCAGGGCTGGATTGTGGCACTCTGCCCAGGTCAGAATCCTTTCCAATTACTTTTCAACTGTTCAAATGTTTGTGCCTCCTTGATGATTGATGTGGGCCATAGGATTGAAGCCACATTGAAGCCACATTAAAGACATCCAGTGTTAGAGGGATAGCCAAATGGCTCTGAGTTTAAAAATGTTTAGTGGACGTTTTAATTCTCTTGCTGGTCAGGTTCCCTGAGAATTTTGAAGTCATTGGGAGAAACAACTTCCCAACTTCAATGCTGAATTGGAAATTCAGCAGGAAGAAACAGATGCATGGGATTGTACAGAAACGAATGCCCCGTACACACAATCGGACATTGATCGGACATTCCGACAACAAAATCTATGGATTTTTTCAGACGGAAGTTGGCTCAAACTTGTTTTGCATACACACGGTCGCACAAAGTTGTTGAAATTTCCGATCGCCAAGAATGCAGTGACATACACCACGTATGATGAGACTAGAAAAGGGCAGGTCCGAACCAAGCGCGGCACCCTTTGGGCTCCTTTTGCTAATCTCGTGTTAGTGAAAGTTTGATGAAAGTCGATTCGCGCTTTTTCAGACTCGTGGTTTTCAGATCGTTTTCTGCTGTTCAGTTTGTGCTTGTGGGTTTGTATCTGGTCTTCAGTGTGTGCAGCGAGTTACGCGTGACTCTTGTCATTGTGTTCTTGTTCGTTACTGTTTTTCAGGTCGCTCTTCACAGGCCTTGCTGTTCTTCAGTGCGTTCTGTTACTTTGTTCTGAGCAGCCGACCATTTTCTAGCCATGTTGCGTATACGTACTACTCGTAGAGTTCGTGCTGTGCGGGGGCTTGGTGTTGGGGTCCTTACCTTGACACAAGTCCAGTCCATGAACAGGGTGGGGAGGAGTTCATGGACCAAGAATTGGTTGCTCCAGCGTGACCAGTTCTGTCACATGCCTTTGCTCCGTGAGATCTGTGAGAATAATCCTGATGATTTCAGGAACTTTCTCTGGATGACGGACCCCATATTTCACCGTTTGTTGGCTTTGCTGACCCCTTATATTAGCAGGCAGGATACCTGCATGAGGCAAGCCATCACTCCGGAGCAGAGGCTAGTCGCCACCCTGCGGTACTTGGCGACGGGCAGAAGCCTGCAGGACCTCAAGTTCTCGACAGGCATCTCCCCCCAGGCTCTGGGGATCATTATCCCGGAGACCTGTTCTGCCATCATCCAGGTCCTGCAGAAGGAGTATATTAAGGTAAGATTTATCCTTTAACATCACAATTTATTGTATTTAATGTTTGATAATTTATTGTATTTCTTTCCTCATTCCCTAATTACCATGATTGTAACATGTCATGAATGTCCCCTTTGTCCTCTTGCATGCTGGATTTTTATGTAATTATTTTTTTTGTCCTTCATACATATTTGCCTTCACTTACCTCCCCAGCATGGTCTCCTGGCCCTATATTCACCTCATGTAGTCACTTAACAATGTATTGTATCAGCTCCATAGTAGTGCTTTACCCTAAATACCCCCAAAAATGTTTTTAAATTTGATTGGTGCTTAAAATTCATGCAGAGTGCTAGAGGACCCAAATCATTTGGAACCCTCAATCTGCTAAGTCAGCTGATACCAATTCTCTATCTATGCTCAGTCATCTATCTGCTGACTTTGCCAAACCCATACACACTATACCCATCTCTTTTGTGGTCAGATTTATGGATGAATTCCCCAAAGCATGTAGTGCAAGGGCCTGCCTGTATACTTTCATATGGTACTGTTTAAAGTTTTTGCATATTATTATTATCTCTATAGGTAATAGCAGAATTTCCAAATGTGCTCAAATGTGTACAGTGTGTATTTATATCTTTGTATTATGACACTTCTTACCTGTCCAGTGGGCTGTCAATAGTGTAGCTAAGGAGGGGCTGGCCAAAGTAATACACATTATTTAGGCATTCATCTCTCAATGAAGTGGAGAGGGTTACCTGTCCAAGAGCTATCCCCCCTAAAATGTTAGAAATGGTCCATGAGAGGGGGGAGGGGGAATCAGATAGGTGTACCTTATACTTTGGTCTTTAAAAACTCCCTCAAATAAATGTTATCTTGATGTTGGCCAAGAATGTTTGTGTCTAATCTGCTTTCCCTGTTTATGTGCAAAATGACTCATTTTTTGTTGTTGTTTGACTCCACAGTTTCCTTCCAACCCACAGGAATGGCAGACTGTGGCCTCCCACTTTGCCCAGCGGTGGGACTTTCCTAACTGCGGAGGGGCAATTGATGGGAAACACGTCCACATCGTCCCACCACCCAACTCGGGGTCATACTATTTTAGCTATAAGGGGTTCAATAGTATTGTGATGTTGGCGGTGGTGTCAGCTACTTACAAGCTCCTGTAAGTGGACGTAGGGAAGAATGGCCGGATGTCCGATGGTGGAGTCATCGCCCAGACGGAGTTCTACAGGCGTCTCCAGAATGGCAGCTTGGACTTGCCACCTCCAGGAGACAATGTGGAAGGACTCCCATTCGTCTTTGTTGCGGATGAAGCGTTTGCGGCCATTCCCAATGAGGACCCTCATCCCGGACCAGAGGGTTTTTAATTACCAGCTGGCCAGAGCCAGAAGAGTGGTGGAGAACAAGTTTGGAATCATGGCCAGCCGGTTCCGCCTATTTCTTACATCCATACACATGGCGGAGTACAAACTGAATCATATCATCCTGGCGTGCTGTGTTCTACACAACTTTTTACGGCAACATTCTGCCAACTATGCTGGCTCAGTTGGGCCTGAGGCCAGAATTCTAAATGAAACAACCCTGACGGAACTTTAAAGTGGCCGTCCTGGCTTGCCCCCCCTGAGTGCCCGTGATGTCCGGCTAAGATACCTTGAATACTTTGCGGGTAGGGGGGCTATCAATATGCCAGACAATGTCTGAAACCTTTTTCAAATAATAAAAAAAAAATAACTACTAAAATCTTTGGTGACATTTACTGCTTGTGTTTCTTTTAGCTGACCCTGACAGAAATGTGGTGAGTCCTGAAAATGGCGTGATTGTGTAATATTACAAAGCACTGTTGGGTGTTATTTACTAAAAGCAAAGACACTTTGCACTACAAGTGCAGTTGAAACTACACTTGTAGTGCAAAGTGGATTTTACCTTAGGAAATAACCCCCATTGTCACTGAAAACACCAATTAGAGCACAACAAAAGTTTTGGAGCATTGAAACAATAATCCACACATTCTTGATTAACAATCTTTTTAATACCAGCACAATCACATGTGCATTTAGAAAAGGTTTTTAAAACAAACCAACATGTTTGTTGTATAACAATTTTTTCTACTTTAGAAAAAGTAGAAATGTCTATTTAAGATAAAACAGGCATGTTTAAGACCAACAAGAAAGACACAAATCTTGAACTTACAAAGTTCACATTTGGTAGAACTCAAAGGCAATATCAGACATGAGTATTTACAAACTGTGTTTGATATTGCGTTCAGATGGGGTGAAGTCACCCCAGGAAAAGCCAAATTTTGAAGATGCACACAAATTGCCGAATGTCAACATGTGCTACCTGTCATCATGGGGGATCAAGAGACGTGTTTTTGGGGTGCAACCCCTTCCTCACAGCTACTTTATTATTGAGGAAGGGGTTGCACCCCCAAAACGTGTCCATTGATCTCCCGTGATGGCAGATAGCACATGTTGACACACTGTGTGCATCTTCAAAATTTGGCTTTTTTCGCAAAAATGTCAAAAAATTGTAAAAAATTTTAGCTCACAAAAAACCAAAGAGATTTGGAGGGGTTTTAAACTCTCCCTAAAACATCAATGATGTTCTTCATTTTTTTTTGAACATCATTGATATTTTTCAGGATGTTTTCCAAGTCCCTATTACACCCCATGATCTCCCCGATCAGGATCTGCGCACTTTCAGAGGTGAAATGTCCTGGATCCACAACAATCATGATCACCTAAAAAGATAGAAACAAAAACACACCATGTATTATAAATATGCCAGCATCCATCTCTTACCTGAACCTTTGGTCACAGACACTCACCTGTTGTGGTGACAATTTCCATCAAGTCTTCCTCCTCCTGCTCTGCTTGGCTTTGGGGGATTTCCCCTTCTTCCAGAGGTGGGGGGTCTGTGGTCTCCTCGGATGAGGGGTATCCTCCGAGTCTTTTATCCCTTATGTAAAAACAAATAGGTATACTTAGCACACAGATATTAGATGGCAGAACTATAAATATGAAACATTGCTTGGAAGTGGGGTACAATTGTCTATTTTGGCAGAGTTCCAAAATGTTGAAATTTTATTGTCCTTTGTCAAGCTTGAATATTTACCTGTTTAGTACAAGCTTCACAGATGGAGACACCTCTATAGTATACACTGGAGCACCTGTGTGGGCCCCCCAATAAAAAGGGTGTTCTTGTGTCCCACACTAGTGCTCCAGTGTCCAGATGTGAAAACTGCTGCTGAGTGTCCTCTCCTTACACAGAATCTAGTTTGCATTTCATTCTAGTTACAAACCCATCTACACAACCAAATTATTTTTAGACAAGTAGGCCATAAAAAATGTTTGAAAATGCATATGGCCAAAACAATGGTGTGTTCTAGGCTGAACAAACAATGTTTCATACAAACGAATAATGTGCCCATGAACATGAAAGTTGCCATTTAAACTGTACAACAGTAAAGAAAAGCACATGGAGTAGCACGAACGTAATAAACATAAAGAATAGGAACACAGCACAAGTACTTTTTGCAGCACTCTCTGTATCCTTCTGTACTGCTCATGCTCCCTTAATTTGAGGTCCAACCACCGCTTCCTGAGCTGATCTTTCGATCGTCGTACCCTGAAATTCCGGTGCAGACTTTTGACCACTTTCGCCATGATCTTGGCCTTTCTGACATTGGGGTTGGGGTAAGGTCCATACTTCCCGTCATAGTCGGCCTTCTTCAGGATGTACACCATCTTCAACATCTCCCCAAAGGACATATTCGATGCCTTAAAACGTCTCCTTCTGGATCGGGATGTTTCAGGCTCCAGGCTTTCCTCCTCCTCCTCGTTGGTGTAACTATCTGACACCTGCTGTGTCTCCGCCATGTGCTCTTCCCCCACTGCCCTGAATGAGAAGGGGGCGGGGAATAGACTAGAAAGAACGTCAGGGGCGGGCGGAGTTTCACTCATGCGCAGTGTCTATAAAGCGTAACACGCGTGCGTAGTACGTACGATCTGTGAGCGGAGGAAGGAGTAACAGAGGCACCGATCGTAAAAGCGAAGGTAAGATTTAACATTGGGCCTATACTGCTTCTAGATTGAGGCCTGTATTTGCACAAGTTTAGAACGCTTTAGGCTGACATTAGGGTTTGTCTTGTGTTGTGTCTTGCAGTGAAAATGGATATCTTGAAGGATCATGACTTTATGCCAATCTTCATTGATATATTCAGGGAGCTGCCTTGTCTGTGGCAAGTAAACCACCCTGAATATAAGAACCAAACAAAGAGGAAGGCAGTGCTGGATAATTTGCTGCAATTTGTGAAGACGGTGATCCCCACGGCAGACATCACCTATTTGAAGATCCTAATTGGTGGCCTGAGGAGTACATATCTAAGGAAGCACAAGAAGGTCCAGGATTCCCAGAGATCAGGAGCAGCAGATGACATTTATGTCCCCAGGCTGTGGTACTATGACAGGCTGCATTTTCTGGCAGGTCAGACTGAACCCAGGCCATCACTCTCCACTCTTCCTTCCACGCTTCCTCCCCCCCCCCCCAGCTGAGGCTTCTGACGCCCAACCTGGGCCTTCCAGGCAGCAACATGTGGAGGAGCCCAGATTGAGCCAGGGATAGCATTCTTCTAAAGATTTCTAGTTGTCCAATCAATGATGTTAAATAGATGTTAGTTAGGAGTACTAATTTATATTTGTGATTGATGATGCAAAAACTAAAACCATGTCCCTTTTTCATACACAGGGAAGTCTCAGCCAAGAGGTGGCCGGGCCAAGCACCTTCAAAGACAAAGTGGCAGGAAGAGGGGTAACCTAGAGGAGGCTGCCATAGGTCTCTTTTGGAAGGATACTGAGGCCCTCAGAACACCCCACAGTGTGGAGGAAGACTTTGCTGGCATAACTGCCTGCAAAATGATGCAGATGGAGGAGGGCCAACGACTCCTATGTGAGTTCTTAATTTTGGAAGCTCTAAATAAGGGGTTGAGGGGCCAACTCACATGTGCAACCCACATTTGTCACCCCACCCATAGTCCTCCTCCTCCTCCTCCTCCAGGTCCTCCTCCTCCTCCAGGTCCTACTCCTCCTCCTCCTCCAGGTCCTACTCTTCCTCCTGCCACATCTCCAATACCAGAGCCACAGCCGGGAAGGAAGCTCAGAAGGAAGACCAGAGAGTGATGACCCTGGGTTCAGTCTGGTCTGGCAAAATATGCAGCCTCTTGTAGTACCACAGTACCACAGCCTGGGGACATACATGTCATCTGTTGCTTTCTGGATCTCTGTGACTCCGTGACTTCTGGACCAGACTGCACTCCCTTACATATGGACTCCTCAGGCCACCAATTTTGATGTAAAATAATTGATGTGTGCCCTGGGGGTCCAAGGCTTCGCCAATTTCTGCTGTTTCTCCAGCGTTGCCTCCCTCTTTGTTTGGTTCTGAGCCCTTAATAAAGAAATTTTTGTTTCAATTATAATTGCCTATGTGTGTTTTCCTTCAAAAAGGACAGTTTGTGTGTGAGGAGGCAGGTACATTTCAAAAATACAATGTGAAATTAACAAGGGACACCAACACCAAGCAACCTCCTTGAGATTAAATAATACAAGATAATAATGGTGTTGTGGTAACATGACACACAAAACACACACAAAAATATTCTGGATGTTAAATAACTAAAAAAAAAAAATAACAACAAGATCAGCCTTGAAAAAAATACAAACCAAAAAAAAAAAATTATAAAAAATCACATCAGGCTTGGAAAAAAAAAAAAAAAAACACAAAAAAAATGATATAGATTTTTGGTCAGATGTGACAAATCATAATATATTAAGGGAATCACGATAAATAAGAAAGAAATATGTTTGTGAGAACTCTGTGTGAATATCAGCAGCAAAACGCAAAACGACTTTGTTCTTCCTGCATTATAAGAAGAAGAGAGTGCGCTGTATTAAACAATTTGAAACATTGCAGCCTGACGAAAGTGCTCTATCCATTCCGAACGCTAATTTTACCAGACCGAGCTGTTCCATCTCGGAATTTCTTCTGAGCATGCGTGACACTTTGTGCGTCAGAATTGTCCACACACGGTCGGAATTGACGCGATCGGATGTTGTTGTCGGAAAATTTTATAGCCTGTTCTCAAACTTTGTGTGTCGGAAAATCCGATGGAAAAAGTCAGATGGAGCCCACACACGGTCGGAATTTCTGACAACACGCTCCGATCGCACATTTTCCATCGGAAAATCCGACCGTGTGTACGGGGCATTAGTCAGTTTGCCCCACACAGTCAGAGGACAGGACATATTTGTGCTGCATATACACTATTGGAAAATCATCATGTGAGAAAGGCAACTGGTATTATTACTTGTTTGTACACAAGAGGATTTTACAATTGAAAATTTATATGGTGGATGGACCAACATAACTAACAAAGGGCTGCTGTACCACAAACATTACATAGCATTTTAATACATCTATGACATTTTGAATTCTTTGAAAGTCCCAATGGAATCAGTATAATCAGTCACTAATATAAATTCTTGTGATCCACAAGGAGCGGAGAATGACATGGTCCAACACTTTTCAAATACTGTTTATATACATGTTTGGATTGGTGCAAGTTTTGGCACTAGCATTTAGCACTTTCGTTGCACTGATATTTAAGATTTTCTCAGTGGTGATATTATATCAGAGAAAACACAACACAGAAAATTCCCAGCTCAGGTAACAGCTAGCCAAAAAAAGAAATAACAAAAAGGATAAAATCCCCTGGGACATATTTACTGTATATTGAAGTGAGGATAACAAGTATCAACAGACTTGTGGCCTCAGCTGTGTTTACCATATGGCCACTTTTTATATCTAGGTACAATCCAGGTGACTCAGGTACAAATACAAAAAAATGAAGACTAGAAGTCTGCAAAGAAGTCACATAAAGGATCAATCGGTGGAACATATAAAACCAAAGCTTTTACTGAAAATAAACAAATACATGGATCTGAAGAAGTTGTATGTGATTGGTGAATAAAATGCGTCAGCATGACTTTACCACACATGTGATGTCATCTTGCAAGCCTACGGTACGAGCATGCGCAGATGAACCTGTGGGTGCCATCTACATCACGGGATAAGGGCAGTAGTATAATAGACATCTATGAGAGAACTGAAGTCGGATACAACAAAGCAGACCACAACCTGGACTCTGGAGACATAACGAGTTGACGAGATAACTACCCACTATACACTGATCTGCTATTTCATATTTAAGACTCTATACTGACTATACCTAGATTGCTACTATTGTCCCTACCACTAAGCCCATCCCCATGAGTAAGCTCCAGTGGGCAGAGATACGTGTGAATTGTACTGGGGGTGTGGCCTGGCGAGGGTCCAGGCTAAGACTGCCACTTGTATACACACAGCAGGTCTTATTCTGATGTGCAGCTTCCAGGATTCCAGGATCTTCTGCTCCTACCACTAACTAAGCCGTTCACATATGCTGACCCATAGACACCTGCATTCACACAGCAGCATTCTAATACTCTATACCTGTGAAGTGTGGAAATCCTTGCCCCCCACCCCAGCCCCTACTACTCAGGAACTAAAGCTACTTTGGAGTATGCCTGTCTGGATGAATGCATAATGCGAGTAGCTGTTAGGCTTGTCCAAGGCAACATTGTCTAATTTTGAACTGGTGAAGGCATAATATTTTGTAATCGTTCATTTTCAATAAAAGCTGTGGTTTAATATTTTCAACTGGTTGATCCTTTATGTGACTTCCTTGTAGACTTCTAGTCTTTTAAAAATAAAAATAAAAATATGTTTTAAGCTGCTTTAACCATCTGTATTAAACTCAGAGGTTTTAGTTGCACACATTTGAAAATATACAGTATATGCCAAAGCTAAACTGCCTCATCAAGGCCCCTCTGTGTAGTGTATTATTTGAAAACATCTATCTTGGAACATATGTAGAAACTATATTAAATCAAATCTGCTCTCTAAGAACCCTATTGGTCAGCCTTATTAAGGCAGGAGTCTGCTGGTTGCATTTGCTGGTTGACTTCATGTCAATGTTTTATATATAAAGATGGAGTATATCTTTACCTGTTGTAGATTACTCATAATACATTTTGCAGAGATCAGAGCCCCTTTAGCAAATAGGAGCCTATCCTTCACAATTCTTTCCAAAAAATATGTATAAAATGTATTTGTCTATGCCTGCATCTACTTTTGAACATTCACAAAACCCATGGCCATGGCTTTATCACAGGATGCATTTTGCAAACAGCTAAGCATAGAGAAAAGCAGAAACATGACTCTAGCAATGGCATTAATTATACTGATGTTAGTGGAGTAAGGGGGGACTGGAAGTACAGCAGGAAGACTAGAACTATTTTCTTTTTTAATACTTTTAAAGAATGCTTACATTACATTATTGCACAGAAGTGGCAAAAAAGAAAAAGAGAAAAGAGAAAAACAAGACTTCTTGAAGGATAACCAAACTCAAGACTGAAAAAATCAATATATTTCAGCGTACAATCCTTAGATGTGTTAGCTGCAGTCTGTCAGCAAAGACAGAAAATACCTGTTGATCTTGCCAGAAATGCAGTTTAAATCCCAATAAGCGTATATTGATTGGTTTGCGCAAAAGTGAAAGCATCTACAAACTATAGGATATTTTTATGGAATTCTTTTTTTTACTAGTAAAGGCATCGATCAGTGATTTTTAGCAGGACTGTGACATTGCGGCGAACAAATCAGACACTAACTGACACTTTTGTGGACCAGTGACACCAATACAATGATCATTGCTAAAAATATGCACTGTCACTGAACTAATGACACTAGCAGGGAAGGGGTTAACAGGGGCAATCAAAGGGTTAAATGTGCTCCTAGGTGTTGTAATATGTTGGCCGATTGATGTAGGATATTATATTATTATATATATATGTACACATACAATATTGACATATTGACCAGGCCAGAATTCAGTTGATAATGGTTGAGTTGGCCAACTCAATTTTAACATATCAAGAGGACAGCTGATGACCCTTTGATATGTTAAACTTACGTAAGTCTACCTAGGAATGTGAAGAATGGCCTGTTAATCTAATTTCAAAGGGTACATTGCAAGTAGAGTTTTTTCACCCTGATTAAAAATATGATCAAAAAGTATTTTGGGTTGACCTAGCAGAAATCCCCCAGTGTCAGACTAGTATTTCAGGGGGACGATTCAAGCTGGCATTCAGTCTTTTCATCCCCCATGAAGATGAGGGCCACAGGTCTAGATATAGTCTAGGACAAATGAGAGTCTGAAGGATGGATTTTGTCATCTGTTGCAAGGATTTTGTGAACTGTGTTCATCTGTGTTGAAAGTCAATAAATGCATTCTCTGGAAGAACCAATTACTGTGGGAAATGACTCACTATATCACTACATTGGTGCCGTGACCCTGGCTTGGACAACTCAACCATTATCAACCGAATTCTGGCCTGGTCAATATGTCAATAATGTACCTGATGTGTACATATACAGTATATAATAATATAATATCCTACATAAATCGGCTAACATATTACAACACTAAAGTGTGCTTTCTAACAGTGTGCTTTGACTAGGGGAAGACAGAGATCTGTGTTTCTGCTTAAAGAATGGTGATCTGCCTTGTTTACATAGGCAGACCGCCATTCAGCCTCTCCAGAGAACAATCAGCGAGTCCGGCGGACATTGGGTCCGCCGGACCTGCTGATTGGCTCCAGCTGTGGGAGCAGGTCACTGGTAGCGTGAGCGGGAGCAGGTCGCTGGCAGCGCGAGCACATGCCCTAGACCCAGTGCACGAAATAATGTACAGGTACGTGATTTTGCGCAGGAGGGCCAGCCAGTATATCTGCGTGAGGTGGTCAATAAGAGGTTAACATTAATAATAATTAAAATAATTGTGGTCTATTCAATAAACATGATAACAAGTGGAAATGTACAAGGTACTATTATTCAAAAAAACATATTTCAGCTCTCATCAGTAAATTTTTAATTCTGAATAGCTGTTTAGTCACTGAAATGTGCATATTGATCTTTCTTTGGCCTATCTAAAGAAACCTACCAGGACAAACAATGGAGTGACTAGCTTGCATCAGTGCTGTCATCACTATTCTTGCTTTACTTATATAAACAGAATCCACCCTCCAATGGTGCAGATGGATAGCGGCGCTAACTATAACAATGATGGAAAAAAAAAAAAATTGCTTGGAACCCCACCGTTCTTAGTACCTTGGGGTGAGTTAGAGATGTGCTGAATCTCAAAGGTGATGCATCATAACTTAGCACTCACTCTTATAACACATATAGTATTAGTGATCTAAATGAATAGAACACTCCACGTGAACACTCCACGTGAAAAAATACAAATAGTTCCTACAATATATAATCACTTGAAAAATATATAAAAAAATACAAAAATATATAAAAAATAAAAATAAAATAGTATATGAAAAATAAAAATAAAATAATATAATAAATAAATGAAGTCCAAGCATGCGTTCCAGATCTCCACTGCTACACACTGGCTTTCCTCCTCATAACCTCATAAGTGTGTAGCAGTGGAGATCTGGAACGCATGCTAACCCCCATGAGAGTGGGTTGAGGCTCTGTTCGGCCAAACACGAGAGTGGGAGGCCTTAATAGCTGGTGACTTTGAATTTCAGAAGGGAGTGGAATCACGTCACTGAGGTGTGGTGAAATTTGCGGATCACAGCAGAGCGATTTTGAGGACACCTGCACTTTCTTCTTGCAGTGGTGTTTTCTTGTCACACATTATCATCATTGTTTTTGTGGACTATTTTTGGATTTTTTTTATTTCACTTTGGACTTTATTTATTTTATTATATTTTTTTATTTTTAGTTTTAGTTTTCATAGACTATTTTTTTTTAGTTTTTATATATTTTTGTATTCTTTTATATATTTTTCAAGTGATTATATATTGTAGGAACTATTTGTATTTTTTCACGTGGTGTATGGTAATATATATTCATCACATATTAGTTGGAATATTGGGGGACATTTACGGGATTTACTTCACACGGGAGTGTTCTATTCATTTAGATCACTAATACTATATGTGTTATATGAGTGAGCGCTAAGTTATGATGCATCACCTTTGAGATTCAGCACATCTCTAACTCACCCCAAGGTCCTAAGAACGGTGGGGTTTCAAGCAATTTTTTTTTTTCCATCATTGTTATAGTTAGCGCCGCTATCCATCTGCACCATTGGAGGGTGGATTCTGTTTATATATGATTTGATATTTAAGTGGCAGCTCTATTTTGTGCTCTCTATTTCATCTAGCGTGGAGGTGGTAGTGCAGGTTTAGGCGAACTCTCCTGGTTACCTTTCAGTTTACATTCCTGCTTTACTGTTTGATGAATTATTTATTTGGAAAACCCATGACTTTATCAGGTATTAGAACACCTACAATGCACATGCTTGTTCCTTAGCTCAAGACCATGCTACTTCAGTGAGAAATCTGCAACGCCCAACAGATTTCCTTTTTTCTTGCCCTGTAATATTTCTGTCTTTTTCCTTGCCTTACCCAAGCTATTGTTTTAGTAGTAGTAGTGGTAGTATTAGTAGTATTAATAGTAGTAGTAACAGGGGCATAACTAGAAATCACAGGGCCCCATAGCAAAATGTTGTATGGGCCCCCCCCCAAAAAAAATGGCGGGACTTAAATTAAATAGTGGCCGTGGCTCAAGTCTGAGATGAATGAAGAAAGAAAGAAAGAAAGAAAGAAAGAAAGAAAGAAAGAAAGAAAGAAAGAAAGAAAGAAAGAAAGAAAGAAAAAAAAAGAAAGATCACCCTCACCCGTGCAGAGAAAGAGGTGAGCCAGTGGCGGAACTACTGGGGAGGATGGATGAGGAATGCATACTGCAGCCCTCAAATGGCTGTTGGTGAGCGTGGGGCTGCCGCAGAGTGGGGGGTGAGCACTGCCCGCACGGTCCCCCAGCCAGGGGAAGTGAGAGGAAGAGGCACTTTGTTGCCCGTCGACTGAAGGAGAACTACTGCTTGGTTTTAAAAAAAAAATTCTTACCCCCACCCTTTGTGTTTACTTGGAACTTCCCTTAGACCTCCCTCCCCTGGTGCCAAACCTCACATCCCCCCACTCCCTGGACTTTCAGTACTGTGCCTTCAGGGTCTGTGACAAAGGGGGGGCAACTCTCACTTTAGCAAGAAATGCTCGGAAGCCCCCTTGGAGCTCGGACAGTTTGCATTGCGGTAATAAGGCACAGCGACCTGCTTTCTGCCTGACCCAGAAAAAAGATCAACTTTTACTTAAGTGCCTTACTGCTTCTGTATCCCAGGGGAGTGGGGGAGGGGAAGCCATACATTTTCTGTACCTTGAGGTTAACAGGTGGTACCGTGGTCCAAAAACTGCCTTTTACACTGAAACTCTGGACTTTCTCCCATTTCCCCTCCCCTCCACACCTTAACCCTTTTTTTTCTTTTGCAGGAGATAAGCCGCGGCACCCCCCCCTCCCCTCAGCCAGCACTAACCTCCGGCCGCTGCACATTCCTAAGCGGCGGCGGTGGATGGCTATTCACTCCTCGGTGGAGGGGAAGGGGGTGGAGACTGCTGTTCTGCGATGCCGTCTATAGTTCAGCTTTGACCCCCGCCCCCCAAATGAGAGCAGTATTTATAGGCTCAGATTTCAAAGATGGAACTCCAGCAGCAGCAAAATTGAAAATTGTCCAGCTTGGAGAACACCACAGCCAGGAACCTACTGGGCAAAGACCCATCAACACCCATGGCCGTGGTCCTAGTCTTTTTTTGTCTCCACTGTGGCCCCACTGCGTCATGGCACTACTAAAAGCCCTGCGGCTGCCTCAGAGTGGGGCACTGTCCCCCAGCCAGGGGAAGTGAGGAGATGAAGAGGCGAGCTGTCCGTACGAGCAGAGAGCTGTAAGAGCTTTCATTTGAATTCCCTGTGTTCCAGGGGCTCCCCGTCCCATAGCCCCACCTCTTGGCCCGGCGCCTTTGATGACGTCACATGCCCCGCATTGGACCGGCATTTTGTCTATCAAAGGCGCCGGGCCAAGAGGTGGGTCTATGTGACGGGGAGCCCCGGGAACACAGGGAATTCAAATGAAAGCACTTACAGCTAAGCCCTCTGCTCATACAGACAGCTCGCCTCTTCCTCTCCTCACTTCCCCTGGCTGGGTGACCGTGCGGGCGGTGCTTGCCCCCCCGCAGTATACATTCCTCATCCTCCCCAGGGCCCCTCTCGGCTGCGGGCCCCATAGCGACTGCGTGGCTCGCTATGGTGGTAGTTCCGCCACTGAGTAGTAATAAAAATACATTTCAGAAGGAGCAGTAAAACAACAGTACTATACACCTTTAGAGAAATTAATTCTCAAATAAACACAGTCACAGTTTCCATACACTGACATTTTAATTTGCACTGCATTCATTTTGCCTTTTTCAATAAGAATCATTTTCCTGTCTTTGCATTCTACATTCATTTTGATGATTTTTAAATGAAAAGTGAGTTTGGCTTTAATTAAGTGTCAAGTAAAATGCACACATTTTTTTCATCCCAGTGAGAAAATAAATCCAAATATCAACAATATGGGTAATACAGATGATGAGACGATAACCACAAGCTCTAGTTTTAAAATACCAATGTATTAAAACATAGTAACTGCTTTGTAAATAGTTAACAGTTTCTCCGTGGCTCCGCAGATTAAGAAAACAGCCAAGTGTTGATTTTGACACGTGACTTCTCTCAAACAAACAGACCTTGTGAGGTCAACTTCTCTTAAGAAGAGAAAAGTCTTCACACGGCTGAAGACTCCCACTGAGGCAGATTGTGCGGACGGAGCGGAGAAGAAGCCTCGAGGAAGATGTAGAACGAGAAGAGTGGAGGAAGAAGAAGATGGAAAAGAAGAAGATGAAGAAGAAGATGGAGGAAGAAGAAGAACACCAAAGGAACACCAGAAGAAAGAAGATGAAAGAAGAAGCCGAAAGAAGAATAAATTATTAAAGGACTTGTCAAAAACCGTCTCTTGTGTTTTTTAACCTTTTTTGACACTTTTTTTGTGAAATGGTAGGGGTACATTTGTACCCCATTACCAATTCACACGGGGGGCGGGATCTGGGGGTCCCCTTGTTAAAGGGGGCTTCCAGATTCCAATAAGCCCCCCGCCCGCAGATTCCCACAACCACCAGGCAAGGGTTGTGGGGATGAGGCCCTTCTCCCCATCAACATGGGGACAAGGTGCTTTGGGGGGCTACCTCAAAGCACCCTCCCAATGTTGAGGGCATGTGGCCTGGTACGGGTCAGGAGGGGGGTGCTCTCTCGTCCCCCCCTCTTTTCCTGTGACCTGCCAGGTTGCGTGCTCGGATAAGGGCCTGGTATGGATTTTGAGGGGGACCCCCCCGGGGTCTCCCATTTACGTAAACAGGTGACCCCGCCCCCCTCTGACAACATGGGGAAAGCCATAGGGAAGTGCATCAGAGGGGGGCGGGGTCACTGGGTGGATTTTTGGGGGGACCCAACACCATTTTTTTTAAAAATTTTGGCGCGGGGTTCACCTTAATATCCATACCAGACTTGAAGGGCCTGGTATGGAATTTGGGGTGACCCCCACGCATTTTTTTTTTAAATTCTAGTTGGGGGTTCCCCTGTGGGGGAATCCCATGCCATTTTTAGCAATGAACATTTATGTGTATTTCCAGACCAACAATTCATTATAGCCACAAGTAGTTTTAAACAACTTTTTTTCCTTTAGAAATGTCATTTTGCTGTCAGACTGTTCTAAACATGGGAAACATGCGCCACTTTACAGGCATACTATAAACACCCCCCAGGTATGAAATTTAAAGGAATATTACACTTTTATTGTTTCACTTTAAGCATTATTAAAATCACTGCTCCCGAAAAAACAGCCGTTTTAAAAACTTTTTTGCATTGATACATGTCTCCTGGGGCAGGAGCCAGGTCCCCAAACACTTTTTATGACAATAACTTGCATATTAACCTTTAAAATTAGCACTTTTGATTTCTCCCATAGACTTTTAAAGGGTGTTCCTCGGCTTTCGAATTTGCTACGAACACCCCAAATTGTTCGCTATGCGGCGAACAGCCAATGTTCGAGTCGAACTCATGTTCGACCCGAACATAAAGCCCATCCCTAGCTACCATGCACAGTGGTAAGTCAACCTCTTTATGTTTACCTCAGCAATAAGGATACCTACTTGCATTCTATATTTTCAGAATTGCTGGATGATTAACACCCCTCATATCACAGTTGAGCATGGAACATTTGTTAATTGGATCAATCCTATTTAATTTTATAGTGACTTTTTTAAGAGAATTGTTTGGGTTGCTCCCTTACCTCTCCCCTCCTTTTTTCCTGTAACCCTGATTTTCTTTTTTCCTAACCTCTTTCTCATGTCTGACTTCCTTTCTTTTTCCTTACTGCTCTATTCTTATTACCTTCTCTTTGTTGCTGATATGCAACTATTAGAAGGCTTCCACACTCCCTCTGTTTCTTGGAAGTTTCTAAGCTCAAGGAATGGCAGAGGGCACTAGACTGAGTGCAGTTGTATGAGCATTTTCTTTTTTTTGAAAGACAATTAGCAACTCACTTTTAGATGTGAAAACAAAGCATGTCTCCATGATATAGATCACTAGCAGCTTCTTCTTCAAACCATATAGTGCCATAAAAACTATGCAAATATATTCCCACTACAGGCGTGGCCAGCAAGGGGGCAGGAATTGTAGACCATGAGTATACAATGAGAGATCCATAATGCAGGGAGGTAATTTCTCCTTAATGGACTGCACAGAGGGGGAACCACAGAGTGCAGAGCCAGAAATAAACACACAATGAAAGATCAATCATACAGGGAGGCCATAACCCCCTAATAGACTGCACAGAGTGGGAACTACAGAGTGCAAACAAACAAATAGAACCCAAACATTGTGTAAACATGAAGTTCAATATACAAAAAGAGTGTAGCATTGACCCTAAAAAGGCAAAGCAAACGATTATGCAAAAAGAAACATATTATAAAACAGGAAACAGGGCCTCTGCCCTTAGCTGGCTGTACCAAGTGGAATATATTAGCTGAAAATAAAGTATAATATATTATATGGAACTGTAATGTATAAAAAATATATATGATGACAATGCCTTTTATTTTTCTTTTCTAACACAGCTCTGACTTTATTGTTAGCACGTCTTATTGTGTCTATGTTTTTATTGGCCCACCATGGAATGTGAACAAGCAGCATACCCCTTCCCTCTTGGGTTCAAGGTCTGCCCTATTGCCTCTTAGCGCTGTAAGCTGATTTATCATTGCCTCTCTAACATTATTTCAAGTCTTATTCTGTATTTACAGGTCTGCGCCTGTATTAATAGGTATGAGATTAATGTTAATAGTTATTACACTTGCAAACCTCTTATATCATATATTTTTTAATTTTTCTTGCAGCTTGTGTTGTTTTGGTGAAACAACAGAGAAGGTCAAATAAAAATTGCCAGATACAAATATTCTATTACAGATAAATCTAGTGAGCTGCCAGTTGAGAGATATTTTACAGAAAAGTCTCATTCTTTGTCTGTCAGGAGTGTGTGTGATCCTTCCATCATAGCTTTTGGTTCCAGTATCCTGGCTGTGGCATTCTGCTTGTCTGCCAGTCTACCAGCAAGATGATTAATGTGGCCAGTCTCTTGGTGGAGACCAAACCTGATTTAAGCCAACCAAGCCTGTGTGTCATGCCTGTGATAGCATGTGTAATATGTGCAAGCTCTCTGTCTGTCTGTCCTGCTCTGCTGTTTGGATTCCCCTATTTATGAACTTGGATCAGATATTGACTATTCTCTGAACTCTGCCTGCCTTTTGACTAAGGATTAACCCCAACTATTCTGAACCTTGCCTGCCTCGCACCTAGACTGTCATTGAACCACTCTGCCTGTCTGCCAACCGCAAGTGTTCATTTGCTCTGCTCAGTTCGCACATGCCCCAGCATGGTGTCCAGGCACTATGAGAAAGGGGGCTGTTATAGGCGAAGAACATAGAAGCTAGCTATGGTGTCTGACCACCTGCATTAGGGGTAAACGTGACATTATCACAAGCAAATCATGATTTCGCAGCCAAAGGCAGGATGCCAATCATGGCTCAGGGGGCTAAGTCCATGCCCCACACTTTGTAAGACTGCTTACACGGCGGCCCTACATAGTTTTATGAATGAGAGGCACAAAATGACATTTGTAAAGGAAAAATTGTAATTTAAAACTGTTTGTGGCTGTAATGTATTGCCAGATCCCAGCAATATAGATAAAAATCATTGAAAAAACAGCATGGGTTCCCCCCAGTCCATTACCAGGCCCTTTGGGTCTAGTATGGATATTAAGGAGAACCCTGTACAAAAATGTAAAAAAAATGGTGTGGGGGGTCCCCCCTAAAATCCATACCAGGCCCTTCAGGTCTGGTATGGATATTAAGGGGAACCCCACGGCGAGATTTTAAAAAAATGGCCTGGGGGTCCCCCCAAAATCAATACCAGATCCTTATTCGAGCATGCAACCTGGCAGGCTGCAGGAAAAAGGGGGGCGAGAGTGCACCCCTCCCCCTCCTGAACTGTACCAGGCCACATGCCCACAACATGGGGAGGGTGTTTTGGGGTTCACCCCAAAACACCTTGTTCCCATGTTGATGGGGACAAGGCCTCATCCCCACAACCCTTGCTTGGTGGTTGTGGGGGTTTGTGGGCAGGGAGCTTATCAGAATCTGGAAGCCCCCTTTAACAGATCCCGGGACCCCCCCACATTGTACCCCTACACATTCACCTAAAAAAGTGTCAAAAAAGTAAAAATGACAGGAGACAGTTTTGGACAAGTCCAAAAAATATGCCCTGACATGTCCAATGATCTTCGATCACAGCGCAGATGGACAGAGGAAAAAAAAAACTTAAGAACTTTGCCTCAATGGGAGGCATCCCCGTAATTGCAGTCTTTTTGTGATGACAGCTGTTATATAGCTGAGGGCAGGGCCACCCGGTGATGTAAACGGGTGACCCCATCCCCTCTGACATTACGTGACATCACATGATGTCAGAAGGGGTGGAGTCACCCATTTACGTCCCTGGGTGGCCCCACCCTCAGCTATATAAGAGCTGCCAGAGCAAAAAGGCTGCAGTCGCGGGATGCCTCCCATTGAGGCAGAGTTTTTCCATTTTTTTTTCTCGGGTCATCAGCGCTGTGATCAAAGATGGATTTACAGCTCGGGCAAATTTTTTTTTAATAAAGGAATTGTCAAAAACTGTCTGCTGTCATTTTTACTTTTTTGACACTTTTTTTGGTGAATGTGTAGGGGCACAATGTACCCGATACCCATTCACATAGAGGGGGCCGGAATTTTAGCGGTCCCCTTGTTAAAGGCAGCTTCCAGATTTCGATAAGCCCCCACCCACAGACCCCACAACCACCAGGCAAGGGTTGTGGAGAAGAGGCCCTTGTCCCCATCAACATTTGGACAAGGTGTTTTGGGGGACCCCAAAACACCTTCCCCATGTTGAGGGCATGTGGCATGGTACGGTATGGATATTAAGGGGAATCCCGCAGCAAGATTAAAAAAAATGGCATGGGTCCCACAAAATCTGTATCAGCCCCCTATTCGAGCATGCAACCTGGCAGGCTGCAGGAAAAAGGGGGGCAAGAGAGAGCCCCTCCCCCTCTTGAACTGTACCAGGCCACATGCCCTCAACATGGGGAGGGTGTTTTGGGGTTCCCCCAAAACACCTTGTACCCATGTTGATGGGGACAAGGACCTCATCCCCACAACCCTTGCCTGGTGGTTGTGGGGGTTTGCGGGCAGAGAGCTTATCGGAATCTGGAAGCCCCCTTTAACAGATCCCGGGACCCCCCACATTGTACCCCTACACATTCACCCAAAAAAGTGTCAAAAAGTAAAAATGACAGGAGACAGTTTTGGACAAGTCCTTTTAAAAAAAAAATGCCCTGACATGTCCATTTATCTTCAATCACAGCACTGATGGAAGGAGAAAAAAATACAGAAAAACTCTGCCTCAATGGAAGGCGTCCCCTTGATTGCAGGCTTTTTGTGATGACAGCTGTTATATAGCTGAGGGCAGGGCCATCCGGTGACATAAACGGGTGACCCCATCCCCTCTGGTGTTATGTGACATCACATGATGTCAGAAGGGGCGGAGTCACCCATATACATCACTGGGCGGCCCCACCCTCAGCTATATAAGAGCTGCCAGTGCAAAAAGGCTGCAGTCGCGGGATGCCTCCCATTGAGGCAGAGTTTTTCCTTTTTTTTTCTCGGGTCGTCGGTGCTGAGGTCGAAGATGGATTTGCATGGCGGTACTTTTTTTTTTTAATAAAGGAATTGTCAAAACCTGTCTGCTGTCATTTTTTCTTTTTTGACACTTACTTTTTTTGGTGAATGTGTAGGGGCACAACGTACCTGATATCCCTTCACATAGAGGGGGCTGGGATCTGGGGGTCCCCTTGTTAAAGGGGGCTTCCAGATTCTGATAAGCCCCCCGCCCACAGACCCCCACAACCACCAGGCAAGGGTTGTGGAAAAGAGGCCCTTGTCCCCATCAACATTGGGACAAGGTGTTTTGGGGGACCCCAAAACACCTTCCCCATGTTGAGGGCATGTGGCCTGGTACGGTTCAGGAGGGGAGGGGGGCCCTCTCTCTCGTCCCCCTTTTCCTGCAGCCTGCCAGGTTGCGTGCTCAGATAAGGGTCTGAAATGGATTTTGAGGGGGACCCCACGCTTTTTTTTTTACTTTGGCGCGGGGTTCCACTTAAAATCCATACCAGACCTGAAGGGCCTGGTATGGATTTTGGGGAGGACCCCCACGCCATTTTTTTCCCTTATTGTTCATACCAGACCCAAATAGCCTGGTAATGGACTGGGGGGGGGGGCTATGAATTTTAACCCATGATTCAATGATTTTTATCCATATTGCAAGGACCCGACAATACATTACAGCTGCGAGCAGTTTTGAATTACATTTTTTCCTTTAGAAATGTCATTTTGCTGTGGTACTGTTCTAAACACGGGAAAGATGCGTTACTTTACAGGCTGACTTTTTTTTTACATTGACACATGTCCCCTGGGGCAGGACCCAGGTCCCCAAACACTTTTTATGGCAATACCTTGAATATAAGCCTTTAAAATTAGCACTTTTGATTTTTCATGTTCGTGCTCACGCAATTTTTTTGCCTATCCACAAGTTCTGGTTTGAAACGAATAGGGGGGTTTTCAGGCTCATCCCTATTACACTACCCTGAACCAAATTTGTTGAAGGAAGAAAGGTGTGGAAAGGTGTGCAGAGAGATTTGTTCCCTTGCCCCATTGCCCTCTACCTGCCACTTCCCCATCAGCCCTTCCTGGGTACTCTCAACCTATCCAGAAGGAGCCCATGCAAATTGGCACTATTCATTTATCCTCTGGGGAAAAGGCTAGAAGTAGAACCCAGGACTCTGCTCATACTGTGGCAACCATTGCCACTTTGTCTCCAGCTGCCCTAATAAGACGGGAAACCTCAAGAGTATTAGGCAGATGGGGTCAGCTTCTCTAGACTATACTGTGTCAGGTTCACCTGAGATAAATTATTTGTTCCTGCACAACTTAGATCTGCCACATTTTCTCATCACCTCTCAGTTTTCATAGATTCTAGTGCTGCTAGGAATTTCATTCATAGGGACCTTGCACACAAAAACAGATTCCCTTGCCTAATGTGCACAGACCCTTTTCAGTTTTAGCTGTTGATAACTCTCCCTTATCCCTGGGCCTGGTCACCTTGTGCACTGTACCTATTACTCTGACCACTGGGGAAATTCAAAAGGAAAGGATCAGCCTTCACTTGATAACATCTCCTGCTTGTCCCCTTATCTTAGTTTATCCTTGGCTTAAACTTCATAACCTGCACATAGATTGGGCTACAGGGAAGCTTAGGTCCTGGTCCCAGGTTTGCCTCCAGACCAGCATTAAACCTGCTGACTAGTTGCCTATTTGTAACTCTTTTGTGGCCAGTACCAGTCATGTGCTTTTATTACAGTCCTATTTGGTTCTTGATCATGACCACTTTTCCAAGTGTGACTCCAGTTACATAACCATTTGCCTTTATATGACTCTGCTGTATCAGAAAGCACTGACAAGTTTATTGAATCCTCTACAGGCCACCTTTCTAGCCAATTTAGATACTAAATACACAAAATATAGCAGTGCAGCGCTCAGTACAGGTCAGATATATACACATAAAATGTACATATTAAACGTACATAAATAACACGCATGAGGCAAAGTCCCAAAAAGTATATCTTAGTCCAAGGAGATCAAAAGCTGCCCACTTGCAGAAGGGGGATCCCTCAGTTGGCAAGGAAAGGGTGCAGTGATAGGATAAGATTGTATTCGCTTTATCACCACCAATGTGAACCTCCACTAAGGGTCTAGGCTGCTCACCTTATTGAGTGGACCTTCTGCGTTAACAGCAAGGTCACTCATGCATTCCCTTCCACAGGGTAGATTATGGAGATAGGGGTCCACAGGCAGTATCCCAAATTCAGTCTCATCGGTTGATATATATCATGTTAAAAACAAAAATAACAGGACATAGTGCTCTCCATACCAAAAGGTATAAAATGTATTAAATAAGAAAAATATTACTCACAAAACAAGCACTGTTTCCCAGTGCAGGAGTATACAGCATAAAATGAACCAGATGGGTGGCTGTACTGACATCATAGAGCCCCTCGCACGCGTATCGTCCGTGTGGAATTCCCCAGTGACCTACAGTGTCCAGCTGCTGAGTTTTAGTAATTAGGTTTTGCGCTGTCTGTTACTTCTGTTTAGATACTAAATAGACTCCCATAGGTTGGCGTGTAAATTGCCATCATCCCTTTAAACATTGAAAAATACCAAACCTCAAGAATGGTATTTTAACCACTTCAATACCAGGCACTTAGACACCTTCCCGCCCAGGCCAATTTTCAGCTTTCAGCGTTGTTGCAATTTGAATGACAATTGCGCGGTCATGCTACACTGTACTCAAACAATTTTTTTTATCATTTTGTTCCCACAAATAGAGCTTTCTTTTGGTGGTATTTAATCACCTCTGCAGTTTTCATTTTTTGCGCAACAAATAAAAAAAGACCAAAAATTTTGAAAAAAAACAAGTTTATCTTTGTTTCTGTTAAACATTTTTGTAAATAAGTACATTTTCTTCTTCAATGATGGGCATTGATATGGCTGCAGTGAGGGGCACTGATACAGCGGCACTGATGGGCACCGATGAGGTGGCACCAATGAGGTGGCACTGATGAGGTGGTACTGACAGGCACTGATGATGGGCACTGATAGGCGGCACTGATGGGCACTGAAAGGTGACACTGATGGGCACTGATAGGTGGCACTGGTATGTGGCACCGATGGGCACTCATAGGTGGCACCGATGGGCAATCATAGGCGGCACTGATGGGCACTCGTAGGTGGCATTGATGGGTACTTATGGGTGGCACTGATGGGTATTTATGGATGGCACTGATAGGTGGCACTGATGGGCACTGATAGGTGGGCACTGATGGGCACAGATGGGCACTGACAGGTGCCACTGATGGACACTGATGGGTGGCACTGATGACACTGATTGGTGGCACTGATGCCCCTAAGGGTGGCATTGCTGGGCATCACTGCAATATAATGGTGCCAATCAGTGCCCATTTGTGGGCACTGATTGGCACATATTGGGCACTGACTGGGCACATTGGGCACATGTGGATGGCCATGGGGTACGTACCTGGCCATCCACATGTTGCCCCCTTCCCTGGTGGTCTTAGTGGCGATCCCTGGTGGTCCAGTGTGGTGATCTGAGGGGAGGCTGCACTGATAAACGATCAGCGCAGAGCCCTCCTGTCAGGAGAGCCGCCGGTCGGCTCTCCTCTACTCACGTCTGTCAGACGCGAGTGAGGAAAAGCATATCAATGGCTCTTCCTATTGGCATCGTGATCAGCTGTGATTGGACACGGCTGATCACGTGGTAAAGAGCCTCTGCCGGAGGCTCTTTACCAAGATCGGTGGAGCGGTGTGTCAGACTGACACACCGCTCCACCGATCGCCGCGATGCGCACCCCCGCAGGAGCGCGGTGGCATGTTATCCTGCTGGACGTCATATGACGCCCAGTCAGGATAACTGAACCACCGCCCGGCCGCCATCCGCTATGGGCCGGGCGGGAAGTGGTTAAAGGCAATTTGAGAAAATAATATAATAAAGAAAATTATATATATATATAAAATATGAATTTATTAATACAAAACACAAAGCATAAAAACAGAATTGTTGTGGTAACAAACCACAGGTACATGCATAGAAAATATTATACAATTGTAGACAGAGGGGGTAGAATCCTACTACATAGGCATGAGCCATACAACCGGGTAGCCTAGACAGTGAGTAGTAGAGAGGTCAAACGCGTTTTGAGAAAATGCATAAATTATAATCTTCATCAGAGACTATTACTCTAAAATACAGAATATAATATAAATACATTGAAGTACAGAAATACATTTACCATTGAAACAGTTAATTACAGTGTATAATAAATACCTATCGATACAAGAAATATATACATGATAAACTTACATATCAAATAAATTGGTCTGGAGAAAGAATTCCCTCAGCACCCAGAACTCATCCTGCAGGTTTGCAAATGTCTTTCATTATACAAAAGGGCCATAGGGTATGAAACCCAACAAGGGCATCAAAAAGAAGAGATCCAATAAAGTCCCACTCTTTATAAAGGGAAAACCTAGAATCAAAATTTTGATTCCAGTTAAAAGTGCACATGAACAAAGTATGTTAGTGTCTCAAAAGGACAGAGCCGGACCCCCAAGGCAAGGACAGCACCAGGGAAACCACAGTTCAACCCCAAGGGGGAAGCTGCATCCCCAAACTCTCCCCAGACCAAAGGGACCGGCATCCATACATAAAATGAGACACACACAACAAAGAGTTCCATAGAAAAAGCCACACTTACAAGTTGTAGCCTGGCAATTCCTGATTCAAAGAGGGGACACCTATGTTGTAGTAGCCCCTACCAAGATAATCCCAGCCAAAAAACCGGACAACCTATAGGAAAAATTATAAAGTTCAATTAAAGGGTGTACAGGATAATTATAGAAGTGTCTCAGGGAAACAGGTAAGGTCCCCCCAGTGAGGACATTACCCCAGAAATGCACTGCCAACCCACCAAGGAGGAGTCTGCGCCAAACATAATAGGAACCTAACCTGTACCAAAAAAGAAGACACAATCTCAAAGACCATATTGCAAGGTGCCAGACTTACCGACTATGAAGTACATAGTGCCCAGGAGATGTATGGGCACCTAGGTTGTGAAACAAAAAGATCTCCTGGAGTATGATCCTAAACACACAGAATGTAGAGGAAGATTGGTTCCCTTAACCACTAGCCCACCGCCCACCGTCATATGACGTCCTGGGCTTTGGGCGGGTATATCTGAATGATGCCTGTAGTTACAGACATCATTCAGATATTGCCGGTTTCAGCCGGCGAATCTCTACACCATAGGAACGATCATAGCGGCCGTTCCACCGCTTGATCATTCCTATGGGAGGCGAGAGGGGACGTCCCCCCCCTCCCGCCGTCCTCCGGTGCTTCTACCGACTCACCTCAGCGATCGGTGAGTCGGATAGCGGATCCGCCGGCGCCGGATGTAGATCGTAGAGATTTCCGGTGGACCAGATGGTCCCCGGAGTCCCTATGATCGTCGGAGGCCGGGCACGATGTTATGACGTCACGCCCGGCCTCTCCATTCAAAAAAACGGCGCCACATCGGCTTGGAAGCGGCGATCGTTTTATTTTTTTTTTAATTTCAGGCTTCCCAGCCTAGTGGAGAGATATGGGGTCTTATTGACCCCATATCTCACTATTAAGAGCACCTGACATGTCATATTGCTATTACAAGGGATGTTTACATTCCTTGTAATAGGAATAAAAGTGATCAATTTTTTTTTTCAAAAAGGTGTCAAAATAAAAAAAAATAAAATATAATTAACAATAAAACAAAAAAAAATTTAAAGCGCCGCTGTCCCCGTGTGCTCGCACGCAGAAGCGAACGCACACATAAGTCCCGCCCACATATGAAAACGGTGTTCAAACCATACATGTGAGGTATCGCCGCAAACGTTGGAGCGAGAGCAATAATTTTGGCCCTAGACCTTCTCTGTAACTCAAAACATGTAACCAGTAAAAAAATTTAAAGCATCGCCTATGGGGATTTTTAAGTACCGAACATTGGCGCCATTCCACGAGCGTGTGCAATTTTGAAGCGTGACATGTTAGGTATCTATTTACTCGGCGTAACTTCATCTTTCACAAAATGCAAAAACATTGGGCTAACTTTACTGTTTTGTTTTTTTTTTAAACACAAAACTTTTTTTTTCCCCAAAAAAACGCGTTCAAAAAATTCCTGCGCAAATACTGTGTGAAATAAAAAGTTGCAACAACCGCCATTGTATTCTCTAGGGTCTTTGCTAAAAAAACATGTATAATGTTTGGGGGTTCTATGTAATTTTCTAGCAAAAAAATGATGATTTTTACATGTAGGAGCAAAGTGTCAGAATTGGCCTGGTATTGAGGTGGTTAAGGCCCCTGGTGTCTTCCTTATATATCCCAAAAAGATTTCTGGTTGGTCAATATGAGGCACCTAAAGATGACACTAAAAAGCAGAGAAACACCTCCTCGCATTGGCACCAAGGCATTTGGCACCAAAAAAGATTTGTTGCCAAAACGTGCTGTCGCTGGATCAACCATGTCATATGTTGGAATTCTCCACCCACGGCGAGACACAGCCTTGATGATTAGTCCGTCTTTGCTGTTTACAGTTTTGGTGTGGCTCCACCCACTTTGCGAAGCTCCACATTGAGCCGTGTCATGCCTGGGATGCTACCATCTGATGCTGTGCATGCACGCATCGGCCTCTGGGCATGACGTGGCTACTTTGGCATCTTTTGGTAACGCAGCAGCTCACCCTCGGGATTATCGGGGTTGCATTATCACACCGCGCTGGGACCATGTGATGCCGCCGTGCACGTGGTGACGCTCCTCCCGTTTTGGTGCCAAACGCTTTGGCGACAACACAAGGAGATGATGAGGCTCATGTGCTGTTCAGCATCATCTCTAGGCGCTCCACACTCCGTTTTGGCACCAAATGCCTTGGTGCCAATGCGAGGAGGTGTTTCTTTGCCTATTAGTGTCATCTTTAGGTGCCTCATATTGACCAACCATGGATCTTTTTGGGATAAATAAGGAAGATGCCAGGGGCCTTAAGGGCACCATTCTTCCTCCACATTCCCTGTGTTTAGGCTCATACTCCAGGAGATCTTTTCGTTTCAACAACCTAGGTGCCCGTACATCTCCTATGTCCAGTTTGGGACTTGGGCACTATGTACTTCATAGTCGGTAAGTCTGGCCCTTGCAATACGGTCTTTGAGATTGTGTCTTCTTTTTGGGTACAGGTTAGGTTTCTATCATGCTTGGCGCCCCCAGTGATGCAGCCTCCTCCTTGGTGGGTTGGCAGCGCATTTCTGGGGTAATTTCCTCACTAGGGGGACCTTACCTGTTTCCCTGAGACACTTCTATAATTATCCTGTGCACCCATTAATTGAACTTTATAATTTTTTCCTATAGGTTGTCCTGTTTTTTGGCTGGGATTATCTTGGTAGGGGCTACTACAACATAGGTGTCCCCTCTTTGAATCAGGAATTGCCAGGCTATAACTTGTAAATGTGGCTTTTTCTATGAAACTCTTTGTTGTGTGTGTCCCATTTTATGTATGGATGCCAGTCCCTTTGGTGTGGGGAGCATTTGGGGATGCAGCTTCCCCCTTGGGGGGTGAACTGCGGTTTCCCTGGTGCTGTCCTTGCCTTGGGGGTCCAGCTCTGTCCTTTTGAGACACTAACATGCTTTGTTCATGTGCACTTTTAACTGAAATCAAAATTTCAATTCTAGGTTTTCGCTTTATAACGAGTGGGACTTTATTGGATCTCTTCTTTTTGATGCCCTTGTTGGGTTTCATACCCTATGGCCCTTTTGTATGATGAAAGGCATTTGCAAACCTGCAGGATGAGTTCTGGGTGCTGAGGGATTTCTTTCTCTTTATATGTAAGTTTATCATGTATATATTTCTTGTATCAGTAGGTGTTTATTATACACTGTAGTTAAGTGTTTCAATGGCAAATGTATTTCTGTACTTCAATGTATTTTTATTATATTCTATATTTCAGAGGTGGTAATAGTCCCCGATGGTCAAAGTGATCACATGGTACAGACAGGGCCAATCACAGCCCAACTGTACCATGAGAGTAGCTGTGGCCAATTACAGCTAATCACAATACACACTGAATGAATCAGTTTCATTCAGTAAAGATGGTTTCTTATACCAATGAAATTCATCGGTATAAGCAATCATATTGAGTAAAAATAAAAAAAATATATTTTTTTTACAAAATAAAAATGTTTTGAATTTCTTAATTTTCCAAAAAATTGTGACAAAAACTTACAACTTCATAAAACTTTCCATGCCTCTTACTAAATACCTTGGATGGTCTACTTTCCTAAAAGGGGTCATTTGGGGGTATTTGTACTGTACTTGTGTTTTTGGTCCTGAAGAATTGAGATAGGCCGTCAGTACATCAGGACTGATCAGTTTTCAGATATGTATACTATAGTTTGTGGACTCAATAAGTTTCCTACAGACTAAATAATAAACACAGATTTAGGTTATTTTCACCAAAGAAATGTAGCAAAATACATTTGGCCTAAAATTATGAAGAAAGATTTTTTGTTTGCAAAATTTTATAACAGAAACTAATAAAAACATGTTTTTTTTTTTTTGCTAATGTTCTTTTTTCATTTTTTTAGCAAAAAAAAAACAAAAAACAGTGATGATTAGATACCTTAAAAAGAAAGCTCTATTTATGTGAAAAAAATGATAAGTATTTCATATGGTCACAATGTTGCATGACCACACTTTTGTAATTCAAAGTGCGACAACGATGAAAGCTGAAAATTGGCCTGGGCAGGAAGGGGGTGAAAGTGCCCAGTATTGAAGTGGTTGAATAAATCTTATTGAGTGCCGCAAACTTGGAATTTTCATCATATGTGTGTTTTGTATTTATTGTTTACAGGTTCAGTTGTAAAACCATTTTCTGAGTTTCTGAGGGTAAGGCCATCTTTCAGAGAGGTGATTGCAGTCATTTTACAAATCTTTGTGAGGATTAGTTTCACAGGAAACAGCCATCTATGATGAAGATATTGGGAGATTTTTTTTCTGGTAAGAATTGTAGCTTGGGAAAGCTCTTCATAAAGATTCAGTTGTTGCTTAATATGTAGTTTCTTGGTAGTTTCTCAGGCATCTGGACTGGATTAGGGAGTCTGTGTGCCCTGTCTATTATTATTTTACTGAAAGGAGCTGAGGGCAGGTAGTCATAGGTCAGCTGTACTGTATCAGATCTGCTGATGGCATTAATTCTGCAATCCCTCTGAATTTGACATTCTTGCTGGGTGACCTTTTCGCCAGATATGCAAATTTAAGATTTATCTTCTGAAAACCATCATCATAAGATTCCACCAATTCATTATGAGCCTGTGCATACTCTCCCATTTTATTTCCAAAATGGGTCAACTCTTTCTTTGTTTGAAGTGTCTCTCTTAGTGAAATTAAAGTGTTACTAAACCCACAACAGTAAAAATCAACCTGTATATGCTGTAAAGCATGTTTGTTATACTCACTGTGGAATCTTCCCCTTCTGTTACTGTCCCCAAGCCATTTGCTGATAGTACGGAGCTTTGGAGGCGCTCTGCACATGCTCAGTTTAATGTGTATTGCTGGAGAAGTTTTTTTCTGGGAGGGTCCATGCGATCAGCCCAGGGCCAATCAGCACTGTCCAGACAGAGGGTCAAGGGTCATGTAACCCCATAGGACAGTCAGAGAGAAAACTCCTCCTACAAGTTTTAGCCAGACACTGGTAGACATCATAAGACTGCTATATTCTGCTCATGAGAAAGGGTATTTAGCAGTTTATATTTACTAAAATAATTACATATTACACCTTGTTCTGTGTACTGTGGGAGACCAGATATAGTGAATGCATTCTCCTGGGCTTAGTAACACCTTAACATATCATTTAGGTAGTATCATAAAGGGGTTCATCAGATGTAAGGAGTACATTAATAGATTTGAAAATCTCTCTAGTATTTTTAAGAAGTTTTCACAAGAGCATACCTCCTGATCTTAGACCCTGTGTGGTGATTAGTGCTGAGCAAATTGCTTAGGTTTGAATCAAGGGCAGGTTTAGTGAACTCATCCAAAAATTCACAAATTGTGAACTTTAATGCCCACCACATTAAAATCAGTGGGAGGTAAATCTTGAAAATGAATTTTCTAAATTGTCACGATTTTTAAGCAAGGGATTGTCACACAAATGGTATAGTGAGTTGAACTTCAGCAGGGGGTATATGTACCAATGCAAAAATATAATTTGAAGGAAAGCGTCTCTTTTTATGAGGCCTGAATGCACCATTAAAAATGTAAAATTCCTTTAAATACCATACCTGGGGGAAGAGATAAATCTTCCTATACAATTTACTACAGCAATAGTAGCTTCCAACCACCCCCCCAAAAAATAAAATCTGGGCTCAGCAGGTCATTAATAATAGAAAAACGATATATAATATATTTGAAATGGCTTATCACAACATAAACAAAGTTTGTTGCACATACAAGCTGACAAAAACCATTGTCAAATGTTAACAATTCCCTGAATTCCTGCCCTCATATTCTAGCCAAATAATCCATGCAAGTAAAATTAACATTACAATAAGCAATACCCACAGTACTCAACCACTACATATATAAGTGTCAGATCACGTACCTGGTACGTGATCTTACACTTCTAGGTCTGGAGCACCACCGTCAACCCACTCCCGCTGTGATCATAGACAGCAGGAGCCCAGCGGCAAGTACCGTGGACTCACTGTCCGCCAGCACCCACCAATTACACAGGACACAGGCAGAATGACACTCTGTAAACATGGCAGATTGCTGTTCTGTCAGAAGGGAAGGCATTGATCCTGTGTTTCTGCAAAGCAAGAACACTGATCTTTTCCTTTCCCTAGTCAAAGCACCTTCCCTAACAGTGAGTAAGCACAACCTAGGCACACAGTTAAGCCTTTGATCGCCCCTGATGTTAACCCCTTTCCAGCCAGTGTCATTAGTACAATGTCCGTGCATATTTTTTTAATCACTGTCACAAGTGTCACATGTCCCCAAAATATTTCAAAAGTGTCAGTTAGGTGTCCGATTTGTCCGTCGCAGTACTGCAGTCACCGATCACCGCCATTACTAGTAAAATAAAATATCCCATTGTTTGTAGCAGAATACATATTGGCCTAAATTGATGAAGAAATTTGATTTTCTAATTTTTTTTATTGGATATGTTTTATAGCAGAAAGTAAAAAATCGTTTTTTTTTTTTTGTAAAAAAAAGTTTTTGTTTGTTTGTAGCGCAAAGAATCAAAAACCGCAGAGGTGGTCAAAAACCACCAAAATACATTTTTATTTGGGGGGAAATAATGACAAACATTTTATTATTGTACAGTGTTGTATGACCGGGCAATTGTCAGTTAAAGTAACGCAGCGCCGTATCGCAAAAAAATGGCCTGGTCATGAGGTCAAGTGGTTAAAGTACATAGACAATAGTATAATATACGTCAAATGCGTGTATCTGGCACTATACACTTGGTGCAAAATGTGGAGCAAAAAATATACAATAATTTTAGTGGTAAAATACACCACACTATACAGTATACTACACTATCCAAATGGTGAGGTTGTATCATTCTTGAAAGTGTCCTAAAATCGTCAGGAAACAATGACAAACACCTTATCTATCTATACAAAATAGTTACTGATGCATGTGTCCAAAACCTTAAGGTGGTGTCCATAATACAATTTCATGAAATGTCCAAGTATACTTCACAAGCACTGGTGAGGTCTACGCTAAGTCAATGTGTTGAACCCTGCAGATGCCTCCAGAAGAGAACACTGTGTCCACCCACCTCCCATGACAGCAAACCCTGCCTCTTTAATAGGACAAAGATGCAAAAAACACCTATAGGTACACCACAAAACCAAGTACTCACAGTGCAAAAACTTTAACTTGAGTCTTTTAGTCATTACTCATTATTACAGGGGTGAAAAAATATGGGACTCATTTTATACTGAATTAAAACTCCTATCTATTTTAGGGAACCTCTAATTGCCCACCCCCTGCAAACCTTTGAAGAAAATACAGTGAAAGGTAGTTTGAATTTCAATATTTCAATATATATAATTATATCAATGTTAATCCTATTACTGTTAATCTTCCTAAATTATTTACAATGAAAAAATATATTTAAAAAAACCCTGGAAATTAAACTATTATTCAGCCGTGGGGGTTTGGTAAATAATAGATTTTTTTTTCTGCAAGACCAGATTGTCAAAGTTACCTCCCCTGGTGGTATGTGGAAAACATGTGCACTATTCAACATTTCAACATTTTGTGCAGGCCTATGTAAACAGTAAAATAGTCTTCTTGATGGTGGGACTTCATCAGTGTGCCTGTCCAGGATTTTGGCCCGGTACAAGTACAAAGTACAATGTACAATGTAAACCGTAAAACACTCTTTTTGAAGGTGGGACTTCAACAGTATACATGTCCAGGATTTTGGCCCAGTACAAGTACAATGATGATGTTCTAATATTACGAACAGAGTCTGCAAAGGAGGGAATTTGTGGATGATTTGTGAATTAATGATTTTAGTTTAAAATTTACCAGCGTTTCTTGTCCCATCCAGGTCACATATTTGGACCTAACAGATACAATTGGAACAAATGGGGAGACTATTACACAACTGTATAGGAAACATACTGCTACCAAAAGCCTCCTCCATGCGGATAGCTTTCATCCAAAGAGATTATTTATGAGCTTTCTCATTAGACAGTATTTAAAAGCCCAATAAAATTGATCACAGATGCACAATTTCGAAAGAAAAGCAAGAATAATGCAGACAAGGTTTGTGAATTAGTAATATAAACAAAAGTGGCTCAGTAAAGCATATTATAAAGCTTATCAGAGTTACAGGGAGACACTCCTGTATAAATGTAGAGCTCCCCTTTCCAATTAGATGTAGAAAGCTTTAAGGCGCATGGGCGGAGCCTGATTAAGCAGACATGCCAGCTTAGAGCTCAGCTCCTGAAGGGACATTTCTCTCATATTATATCGTGTCTCAGCTCTTCAGAATATAAATATTATTACTCAGTCTGCTAATAATGCCCGCCACTTAATGTAATGGTTCTTGGGAGTTCTCATCTGAAAATGAAGCCAAAAAACAACAAAGAAGCACTGCCACAGGCTTCAGTCAGAATGGCACTAGCTCCATCCCCTCCCCCTGGTACCTCACACTCAGTGAAATCCTCTCAGCGCTCTAAGATATCTGTGGCAACACAGGGGAATATGACTCAAATTCATCTATACAAACTTCACAAATTACATTCTTTACAGACCCTGTTCATTCTTCTGTTCCTTGTCAAAAGAAGTTTATTGAGTATACAATATTATAAAGATACATAAAGTAAGTTTACAAGGATCTATAAAGTAAGCTCATTGTTTTACAGTAGGGTTTATATAGGTAAATATCATGAAATTTCAAATATTAAACCTTGGGTTCACGTAAACCTAAATTAAAGATATATATCATTTCCTTAGTTACTTTTGTAGGTATTTAAATGATTTATACCTACTATACATATTGTTTACAGGTAGAGTGTATATAGGTCAAATAAATTCTGAAAATGAGCTTTAATCGTAAGGTGGAGAAAAGGAAAGAGAAAGAAGAAAAAGGGTAGAAAGGCAGAGGTATGATCCACAAGGTTGTCCCGCTCGTCAGTTTATTATTCTTTTTAGTTCTCTTTGAAGCCTTAGAATGGGTGTCTCTGTAAGTCATTTAATCTGTTACCATGGCAACAGGACAGAGTCATTGAAATTTGACAGGAACTGTTGTTTTATCCAAGGATGCCAAAGTTTTTCAAATTTTGGAATTTGATTTTGATCGATGGCTACCATCTTAGCATGGGACATTGTATTATTCATTCTGTGAATTGTTTCTGCCACTGTTTGTTTTGCAGCCGTTATTAGTTGGATCATAAGTTTGAATTGAGAGAGTGTTAACCATTCCGGTTTTAGATTAAGTAAAGTTATATATGGATCTGGTTGTATTATTTTTTTAAATATTTTAGATGCAATCACGAAGACTTCCTTCCAGAAGGTTTGGATTACTGGGCACGTCCACCATATGTGTAAATGTGTGCCTATTTCTGGGCATCCTCGAAAACAAAGAGCTGAGGTATTAGGTGAATATTTTGCCACTCTAGCAGGTACAAGGTACCAGTGAGTTAGGACTTTATAATTTGTCTCCAGTGCTAAGATGTTGGGTGAAGATGACTTAGCTGTGAGACATATGTTAGACCAGTCCGTGTCTTCTAAAGTTCGTCCCAGGTCCTCCTCCCACCTCTGAACGTAAGAGGGTCTATTAAGATTTACTACTCCATATAATTGATTATAAAGTGATGAAATTGTACCTTTAGCAAATGGATCTTTTGTACAGATTGATTCAAAAAAGGATAATTGGGATAATGGTGTATCCCCCTTTAGGAATGGTGTATAGAAATGTTTGATTTGGAGATATCTAAATATCTCAGAGTTTGGTAGATCATATTTTTCTCTAAGCGATGGGAATGAAAGGAATGATTTAGATGCTATGAAGTCATTTAGTGTCTGAATGCCTGATGTTGTCCAAGCTTTAAAAGAATTTGGGTAGATCCATGCCGGATAAAAGGCCGGATTTCTGATAAAAGAAAGGAGAGGATTGTGTGGAGATTGTAACTGATATTTGGTTTTTAGTTTATCCCAGAGAGATAAGAAGTGTTTAGTTATGGGATTATGAATTTTAAAGCGGTCTTTAGGATCAAGCCATAACAAGTTTGATATTAATAGAGGGTCATTTTCTGAAGCCTCTATAAATACCCATAATGGGATTTCCTGTTTTGCATGGTATTTGGACAGACTGGCCAAATGTGCTGCTCTGTAGTAGTTAGTAAAATTAGGGTATCCCAGGCCTCCTTTATTTTTGGGAAGATGTAGTGTGTGTATAGGTATACGTGGTTTAGAAGAGCCCCATATAAACGAAGTTGCTCTTTTTTGTACTATTCTCAAAAAATAGGAAGGAATTGGAATAGGGAGGACTCTGAATAGATAAAGCAATTTGGGTAGAATAGTCATTTTGATTGCATTAATCTTCCCTATCCAGGATAAAGGAAGTTGCGACCATTGTTTTATTAGATTTGTGATCTGTCTTAATACAGGAGGATAATTGGTTGAGAAAAAGTCAGAATGACTGCTGTTAAATGAATTCCAAGATATGGGATTGATTTTTCTGCCCATGTGAATGGGAGTGCAGCCCTAGCCGGGATCAATTCCATGTTTGTGAGCGAAATATTAAGCACTAGGCATTTCTTAGGATTAATCATAAGGCCGGATAGGGCTGCAAATCCATCAAGAGCTGGTATTAAGTTAGGACCAGAGACCTGTGGTGATGATATAAAAAGTAATATATCATCTGCAAATATACATAATGTGTGTGTAATACCGCCTACTTCAATGCCAGTTATAGTTTGGTTTGTTCTGATGTATTGGGCCATGGGTTCGAGTATAAGGGCAAATAATAAGGGAGATAATGGGCAACCCTGTCGGGTACCTCTTTCGATATTAAAGGCATCAGATTTGTATCCAGCATATTTTATATAGGCTTTGGGTTTATTATATAATGCTTTGATCCATGTTAAAAAGTGGGGTCCAAAACCCCATTTTTGTAATGAATATTGCATATATTGCCAGGATACTGTGTCAAATGCCCTCTTAATATCGAGAGATAGAAAACATAAAGGGATTTTCTGTTTTTTAGCAATATGTGCCAATAACACTGCCCTGCGTATATTATCGCCTGCCTGTCTATTTGGCATGAAGCCTACTTCTCTATGTATTAATTTTCCTATAATGCTATTGAGGCGTTTTGCTATTATTTTTGCTAATAATTTAATATCAAGGTTTAACAGAGAGATAGGCCGATAATTCACACAGGAAGTATCATCAGAAAGGGGTTTTGGGATCATACAAACAATTGCCATTAGTGTTTCTTGCCGAAAAGAATGTCCTTCTAGAAGTTTGTTAAAAGTTTCAGTGAGAATGGGAGAGAGTATTTCTGAGAATGTTTTATAGTATAAAGCCGAGTAGCCGTCTGGGCCTGGTCTTTTGTTAAGTTTTAGGTCTTTTATGGCGTTAGCAACTTCATCTATAGTTATAGGCTCATCCAAACTGCTTTTTTGATTCTGAGACAACTCAGGTAAGGTTATTTTTGAGAAGAAGGATTCAGCCTCTGTAGGATTAAATTCATTGTTTGTCTTGTATAATGTTGTGAGATGTGAGTGAAATTTATGGACTATTTTAACTGGATTACAAGTATAAACATTTTTTGATAATTTCAAACGTATTGGTTTGAAAGATTTGTTAGTTGAATTTAATGCCTGAGCCAAATATGTACCTGGTTTGTTTGTATTCATGTAGAAATTGTGTTTGGAGCGTTTGAGGGATTTATCAACTGACTCAGTGAGAAATAGATCGTATTCCAATCTAGATTTTTCCAGATGAGATTTTGTACTCTGAGATGGATTATCTTGGAATGATATGTAGGCTGCATTAAAATTGAGTTCCAGTTTTTTTTGCTAGATTTTTGCGTTCCCGTTTAAATAGTGCCATTTGTCTTTGTATTGTACCACGCAAGACAGGCTTATGAGCTTCCCACAGTGTTATTGGGGAAATGTCTGTTGTATTATTAATTGATATGTATTCCTTTAAAGCTTGTTCAATGGCCATCTGATGTAGTGGGTGTTTGAGCATTATGTCCGGTAAGTACCACGTTGGGTCATGCGCTTTTGGTATGGCTGAGGCTATAGTAGTGTATACTGCATTATGGTCAGACCACGGAATCAGAATTATATCTGATGCAATAATTTCTGGTATCATTCCTATTGTTAGAAAAATATGATCTATTCTGGTGAAGGTTTGATGAGGGTGCGAGAAATAAGTGAATTTCTTTTTCATTGGGTTACTTTCTCTCCACGAATCTACCAGATTGTATTTGGAAAGAAGTTGAGAAAAAGGTAATCTAGAGGTTATTTTGGATGGTGTAAAAGGTGATTTATCTAGAAATGGGAGGAGGACCTGGTTCGAATCCCCGCACATTATCACTGTTCCTATTTTGTGTGTATTAATCACTTGTAATATATGTGAGAGGAATGGTGTAGGTTGTTTGTTAGGAGCGTAGTAGGAAATCACCGTGATTGCTGTATCCATTATATAACCCATGAGTATCAGGTATCTACCTTCTGGGTCTTTAATTTCTGATGACAAGGTGAATGGTGTGGATCGATGAAATGCAATTAGAGTACCCCTTTGTTTGGTACAGGCAGAAGCCGTGTAAATTTGTTGATAAAAAGGAGAAATATATTTTGGAGTAGAATCTTTGGTGAAGTGTGTTTCTTGGAGGCATACTATGTGAGCCTTCTTGTTATGGAAAGTACGGAAGGCTTTGGTCCTTTTTTGAGGGACATTTATTCCCTGAACATTCAGGGAAAGTATATTCAGTGGTGCCATGGCAACAGATCAAATAGTTTTGACTTACTTTTTGTTATGCAGAGCTGACTGCGCAGATCAACCTGTGTGGACTGAAGAGATGAAAAGATAGAAAAGAAACCAGTGAATTCTGGAGTAAAGGGTAAACAAAAAACATATGAGATTAGATGATACATTGTATAAATTATTTTTTGCAAGTAATCACAATTTACCCGTGAAAGAGAATAAATATCTCTCTCAGGGGAATAAGTGCCTTCGTCACACTCCCACATAATATGGTTGGGAGAATGAGGAGGGCTAATGGGGGTACACGGATCTTCCGCTTACAGGAGAGAAGTGCTATGTCAAAAGACATCAAAATGATTCATTAATTGGAGTGCAGAATATAGTTTTTGTTTAAATTATTTATTCCAGGGTGGTTGTATATGGTTAGTCTTGCCCTAGGCTAAATAATTCAGTTAGAAAGGTACTGTTAATAACTTTGGTATTGATGAAGATAGTTTGAATTATTTTGGGATTTTAACCCTTTTAGAGTAAACAATTACATATTGTATTCATATGTAACTGTTTAGATATGTTAACTCATAAAATTGAGGTTGTATTGCTTCAGATTAGAATAAACAAAAACATAGTTCTAGGAACTAGTTAGGTAATAATATATTTGTTTTAAGAAAAGAAAGAAAAAGACTTCCATTACTTCTGGATTATTGAACATATTTGTCCTAAAAAGTAATAAATCTATTGTTATTACCTGAAAATATATAACTGAACAAGAATTTCCTTATTTCACTTATATATTCTAAGGCTATATGAATCAGAAGTAATAAGAAATATAACTGGAATGTAACATGATCCCACACAGTGTGTGACTATCAGAATGCAGTTACATTCAGTTATAAATACAGGTTTTTTTTATAGAGAACCATCTCTTAGTATAATAAATGAAGAGATATCAGGAATTAGGATGTCAGTCCATTGAATCTTCTTGGTCCATGGATGATGTGGCATAACGGCCTCTTTTGTGAGAACGATGATTCCCATTTTGTTCTGAAATTTTCTGGGTGCTGCCTGAAGGTAAAGATGATGCCATTCTTCTGCGTGTGGGAGAGTTGCTGCTTGTGGGTTCTGTCAGATTTAATTTTAAAAGGGTTTGTTGTAGTTCATCTGCTGATCTGCTTCTGTAAATTGTACCTTGGTAGTTAAATCTGACTGAAAAGGGGAAGCCCCATTGATACATAATGTTGTGGCGTTGCAGTTCCATTAGTTGGGGTTTCATGGATCGTCTTTTAGTAATAGTAAGTTGGGATAGGTCAGCAAAAATTTGATAATTGTGTCCTTGAAAAATAAGTTCCTTTTTTTCTCTTGCAGCAATTAGTATTTGTTCTTTCGTTCAGTAATAATGAAATTTTGTGATTATATCACGTGGGGGTCCATCTTTCTTTTTGGCTGTGAGGGCTCTGTGTACTCTGTCCAGTTCTAAACGTTCAATAGGGATATCTGGCTTTAGTTCTTGTAATAGAGCAGTAATAGTAGATTGCAGGTCTGTCACAGTTTCAGGTATTCCCCTTATGCGCAAGTTTGAACGTCTGGCTCTATTTTCGTAATCTTCGAGCTTAGTTTGAAGTATTAAATTCTCTTCTTTTAATTGTTCCAATTCTGTTATATTTTCTTGGGTTGTAATTTCAATTTCATCCATTTTTATTTCTAAGGCTGCGGTGCGGTTTCCCAGCTCTCTTATTTCTTTGGTTAGGCTGTTTGTTATTTGGTCTGAGGTTTGTTTTAAAGCCTTATGAAGCATCTTTTCAAATTGTAATAATATTACTGGGGATGCTGAGGAGGCTTGTGGAGAAGTTTGTGAGAGGATTTGTTCTGTATCTGACTCAAATGGAGAGTCTTGCTGTGACATTTTCTGTCTGTGAGAGCGCCCTGATGCTGTATATTGTGAGGTGACTGGAGGTGCTTTAGTTGCAGTGAGTGCCTGTGAGCTCTTTGTGAGGTGATTTTTATTTCTGCCACGGCTTCCTCCCAGTACCATATTTCCTGCCCAAATTTTCACAGTTTGTTCCCTGGGGCAAAAAGGTTCAAATAGATACCTTTTGAGCCTGCAGGCTCCGCTTTGTCCTTCTCTTCTCTCCTCAGCGGTGCAGAGCTCTAACAATGCATGTCTGCTCTGCTAGGCTCCGCCCATGCACCTTCCATTCTTCTGTTCTGAGGTAAAAATGCCTCACAATGCCCTTAAACAGACATCAAATCATATTACAAACAGTTTGACTAGGGAAATCAGAGAACTGGGCCAACGCACTGCAAATCTTGAACTGCGGATTGATGAACTTGAAAAGAACTCCCAGGTTTATGCAGTTAAATGTGAAAACCTCAAAGAGGAAAACGTAGTCCTTCAATTTCTTTTAGAAGAGTCTGAAAATAGGGCCCGGCATTCCAATATGGTATTCCATATACCTGTACATGGAATACCTGAATCAGGTATTCCATATACGTGAAATACCTGTATCTGACTGCAAGCCACTATGCTATCCCTATTTCAAGAACTACAGCCTTCCATACCAGTCAAACGCATGGAGATGGACAGGGTTCATAGAGCAGTCACACCTCGCAAAGCTGATGGACCATCGCGCAATATTATTATAATATTATATTATATTATATTATAATATATTATATTATATTATAATATTAACTTCCAGAGCAAAAGTTTCACAGCGACATTCAGATTTTCCAGCAACATATCTATCAACTTTTTGATGATCTATCTCAGCTCACCATCTCTAAGCATCGGCTTTTAAGCCACTTCTTCAAGTTTTACAGCTACATCAAATCACCTATCAATGAGGCTTTCCATTTTCAACTCGCTTCACTTACCAAGGATCTAAATATGTCTGCCGTCCTGCTGAAGAACTCAAATCTTCTTTACAAAACATCCAGCTTCTAGAATGCCCTCTCAACCAAAGCAACGCACAAAGTCAGATGGTTCCCCATTCCCTGCAAAAATCAGCTGTGCTGAAGGAAATAAAAGTCGCCAGGTTCAATCAAAACATGTTCGTTTTTCTTCTCCTACGCCAATTCCTGAGGACTCTATGGACTGACTTTTTCCTTTTGTTTGACTTGACGTAAGATATTCTTATATCTTTAACTTCCAACTAACTAGCAGCAAGTTGTTCGCTATATTTCTTTACATATTATTTGTTTTTTGAATGTTTTCTGTGATGTTTTTCGTTACTTGTACACACCTTACCCCATCCCTTACATCCCTCTTCATATGCTTTCTCATGACATATTGATGGGTATGGAACTTTTTGGGACAATGGTATCATGTCTATTTATGTATTACTTTTTATTGTTGGCACTGTTCCCTTTGGTGGCGTTTTTGTGCCTCCAGTTTGCCTCAGATTCTCATTATTATGTGTGGCTTCTGATGGTAGCTCTTTGGCCTCTGGTGGACCGATTGTCGCTCCCCTAGTACGCCGTTCTGTTGAGCTATTAGCTCTCTTTATTATTTTACAAATCAGAGTAATATCTGCTCGACAAGAGTAAATTCCTTTCCATTTCTTCTAACCTTTCCTTTTTCCTACCCCCTATACTGAATTGTATGTGATCCTACAGTCAAAACTTAACATTTTTTTTATGCAACTCCTTATATTACCAATATGGCCCCCTTAAACATTTTGACCCTAAATGTCCAAGGTCTTAATATACCACAAAAATGCACTAAAGCATTCTGTTCATTTACTGCAGCTAAAATCCACATTATTTGCATATAGGATCCCCATTTTACTGACTAATCTACTCCTAAGTTTTTCAGCTCCTCTTATCCACAGGTATATACAGCCTCGGCAGCTACTAAACAATGAGATGTTCTTATAGCTATTCACCGTACAACCCCATTTGTACTTTCATCTGAAATTAAAGATCCTGAAGGCCACTACCTCATTCTTATTGGGCACATTTCTGATGTTGCTGTAACCATTGTATCATATTATGCTCCTAATAAACATCCATTATCATTTCTTTCCCATCTTTTTTATGTAATTAATTCACACAAGTTAGGTACAGTGATATTATGTGGAGAGCCCCCCCACCCCAAAGCACCCACCCCCCCTGATGTTGAGGGCATGTGGTCTGGTAAGGCTTAGAAGGGGACGCTCGCTCCCCCCTCTTTCCAGGCATGCCAGGTTGCATGCTTGGATAAGGGTCTGCTATGGATTTTGGGGGGACCCCGCTCCTTTCTTTTTTTAATTTTGGCATGGGGTTCCCCTTAGAATCAATACCAGGCCCAAAGGCCCTGGTATTAATTGGGGGGGACCCCACGCTGTTTTTTTTGAGAATTTTCTATTGCTGGCATTGTTTTGTTTACATTGTCATGTCAATGGGGAAGCCAGCTGTCAGCTAAGGATGTGGCAGCCAGCTTCCCGGCCCACTGTGCAATATTATCACCAAATTTCACTATTTCCAAACAAATTCTAGCTGCAGCTAGAGCAAAAGATTCACTGATTTTCCAGGGACATACCTATCAACTTTTTGCTTATCTATCTCAGCTCACTATCTCTAAGCATCAGGCTTTGAAGCCACTTCTTCAAGTTTTACAGCGACATAAAATCACCAATTAATGGGGCTTTCCATTTTCAATTCGCTTTGTTTACATTTCAGCTGTCAGTGGGGAAGCCAGCTGACAGCTGATGACTCATCAGTTGTTAAGGACATGGCAGCCAGCTTCCCGACCCACTGCTTAACAATAATTTTTGACCGATCTGAATTCAAATCATTCTAAAAAAGTGGAATTCATTAGAAAGTAATAAACAAACCAAAATTTAATGAACACTAAATGAAATTTAACAAATTCCGAAACCACACTAAACTAATTCCGAAAGGAAATTAGTAACATAACAAATATATATGAAACTAAACAATTTTTTCCATTCTGCACATGTCTAATGTTTATTACACTGCCACACACAACCTCTAAACTCCTGTGGTGAGCAAATTCAACTGGACGCAGTGGGAGAAGTGAAATGTTGAAATGTTGCATGATGGAACATAATTACCACAACCAAACAGAAGGTAACTTTGGCTAACTGGTCTTTCAGAAAGAAATCAAATTAATCTGAGACTTAGAAACCCTGTTTTTTAATTATAAATAAATAAAAAGCAGTTATAATATTAACATTCATATAATGATTTATATTAAAATATTGTGATTGAAAATTCTTACTTCAGTTTACTCTTCTGGAGGCATCTGAAGGATGTCATGAGCGATTGGTTGGAGACACTGTACCTGGAACTTCCTTTTAAAGGCTTACAGCAGCCTTTTTAAACATGGGGGCCTATTGGGTGCTTCAGGGGTGCCTTGGCAAAATGCCCAAAAATTGTGTACAAGCCATTGGTTAGATCAAGTCTCCTTTTTTGTTACGCAAAGCCACAGGTTTCATTGTGCAGCATTACAACCTTGTGCAGGCCACCTGCCAGTGTCCTAACAACCACTGGAGTCATTAGTTGATAAAAAGGACATCAGCCACCTGCACAGCATCTTTGTTTGACCCCCCCCCGCCCTTCTCTGTCAGCATTAGGGTCAAATTAGCTGTGAGGGTGAGAGAAAATGAGGAAGAAGAATTTCTGGAATACCAGTTAGACACTCAACATAAATCACCTTTAACCACTTGCCGACCGCCTCACGCCTATATACGTGAGCAGAATGGCACGGGCAGGCAAAATCACGTACCTGATACGTGATGCCTTCCCGCGGGCGGGGGGTCCGATCGGACACCCCCCCGGTGCCAGCGGCGGTCGGCTTTGGTCTGGCAGCGATCACAGATGAGGGGGAGGCCATCCGATCGTGCCCCCCCCCTCGCGATCGCTCCCAGCCAATGAGAAACATCCTCTGCCTCTGTATTGTACACAGAGGCAGAGGATGTGATGTCATCTCTCCTCGGCTCGGGAGTTTCCGTTCCAGCGCCGAGGGGAGAAGACATGTGAGTGAGTGCACCAACACTACACAACACAGTAGAACATGCCAGGCACACTAAACACCCCGATCACCCCCCCCGATCGCCCCCCGATCCCCCCCCCAATCACCCCCCCCTGTCACAAACTGACACCAAGCAGGTTTTTTTTTTTCTTCCTGATTACTGCATGGTGTCAGTTTGTGACAGTTAGAAGTGTTAGGACAGTGAGTGTTACCCCCTATAGGTCTAGGGTACCCCCCCTAACCCCCCCTAATAAAGTTTTAACCCCTTGATCACCCCCCGTCACCAGTGTCACTAAGCGATCATTTTTCTGATCGCTGTATTAGTGTCGCTGGTTCCGCTAGTTAGGGACGTAAATATTGAGGTTCGCCGTCAGCGTTTTATAACGACAGGGACCCCCATATACTACCGAATAAATGTTTTAACCCCTTGATTGCCCCCTAGTTAACCCTTTCACCACTGATCACCGTATAAGTGTTACGGGTGACGCTGGTTAGTTTGTTTATTTTTTATAGTGTCAGGGCACCCGCCGTTTATTACCGAATAAAGGTTTAGCCCCCTGATCGCCCGGCGGTGATATGCGTCGCCCCAGGCAGCGTCAGATTAGCGCCAGTACCGCTAACACCCACGCACGCAGCATACGCCTCCCTTAGTGGTATAGTATCTGAACGCATCAATATCTGATCCGATCAGATCTATACTAGCGTCCCCAGCAGTTTAGGGTTCCCAAAAACGCGGTGTTAGCGGGATCAGCCCAGATACCTGCTAGCACCTGCGTTTTGCCCCTCCGCCCGGCCCACCCAAGTGCAGTATCGATCGATCACTGTCACTTACAAAACACTAAACGCATAACTGCAGCGTTCACAGAGTCAGGCCTGATCCCTGCGATCGCTAACAGTTTTTTTGGTAGCGTTTTGGTGAACTGGCAAGCACCAGCCCCAGGCAGCGTCAGGTTAGCGCCAGTACCGCTAACACCCACGCACGCACGCACCGTACACCTCCCTTAGTGGTATAGTATCTGAACGGATCAATATCTGATCCGATCAGATCTATACTAGCGTCCCCAGCAGTTTAGGGTTCCCAAAAACGCAGTGCTAGCGGGATCAGCCCAGATACCTGCTAGCACCTGCGTTTTGCCCCTCCGCCCGGCCCAGCCCAGCCCACCCAAGTGCAGTATCGATCGATCACTGTCACTTACAAAACACTAAACGCATAACTGCAGCTTCGCAGAGTCAGGCCTGATCCCTGCGATCGCTAACAGTTTTTTTTGTAGCGTTTTGGTGAACTGGCAAGCGCCAGCGGCCTAGTACACCCCGGTCGTAGTCAAACCAGCACTGCAGTAACACTTGGTGACGTGGCGAGTCCCATAAGTGCAGTTCAAGCTGGTGAGGTGGCAAGCACAAGTAGTGTCCCGCTGCCACCAAAAAGACAAACACAGGCCCGTCGTGCCCATTAGTGCCCTTCCTGCTGCATTCGCCAATCCTAATTGGGAACCCACCGCTTCTGCAGCGCCCGTACTTACCCCCCATTCACATCCCCAACCAAATGCAGTCGGCTGCATGAGAGGCATTTTTATGTCCTCCCGAGTACCCCTACCCAACAAACCCCCCCAAAAAAGATGTCGTGTCTGCAGCAAGCGCGGATATAGACGTGACACCCGCTATTATTGTCCCTCCTGTCCTGACAATCCTGGTCTTTGCATTGGTGAATGTTTTGAACGCTACCATGCACTAGTTGAGTATTAGCGTAGGGTACAGCATTGCACAGACTAGGACACACTTTCACAGGATCTCCCAAGATGCCATCGCATTTTGAGAGACCCGAACCTGGAACCGGTTACCGTTATAAAAGTTACAAGTTTGCAAAAAAAACACAAAAAAAAAATAATTGTCGTTTTATTGTTCTCTCTCTCTCTATTCTCTCTCTATTGTTCTGCTCTTTTTTACTGTGTTCTATTCTGCAATGTTTTATTGTTGTTATGTTTTATCATGTTTGCTTTTCAGGTATGCAATTTTTTATACTTTACTGTTTACTGTGCTTTATTGTTAACCATTTTTTGTCTTCAGGTACGCCATTCACGACTTTGAGTGGTTATACCAGAATGATGCCTGCAGGTTTAGGTATCATCTTGGTATCATTCTTTTCAGCCAGCGGTCGGCTTTCATGTAAAAGCAATCCTAGCGGCTAATTAGCCTCTAGACTGCTTTTACAAGCAGTGGGAGGGAATGCCCCCCCCCACCGTCTTCCGTGTTTTTCTCTGGCTCTCCTGTCTCAACAGGGAACCTGAGAAAGCAGCCGGTGATTCAGCCAGCTGACCATAGAGCTGATCAGAGACCAGAGTGGCTCCAAACATCTCTATGGCCTAAGAAACCGGAAGCTACGAGCATTTTATGACTTAGATTTCGCCGGATGTAAACAGCGCCATTGGGAAATTGGGGAAGCATTTTATCACACCGATCTTGGTGTGGTCAGATGCTTTGAGGGCATATATAATAGACCCCATTTTTTTCAAAAGAGAGTAAGAGAGTACCTGTCACTACCTATTGCTATCATAGGGGATATTTACATTCCCTGAGATAACAATAAAAATGATTTAAAAAAAAAAAAAAAATGAAAGGAACAGTTTAAAAATAAGATAAAAAAGCAAAAAAATAATAAAGGAAAAAAAAAAAAAAAAAAAAGCACCCCTGTCCCCCCTGCTCTCGCGCTAAGTCGAACGCAAGCGTCGGTCTGGCGTCAAATGTAAACAGCAATTGCACCATGCATGTGAGGTATCACCGCGAAGGTCAGATCGAGGGCAGTATTTTTAGCAGTAGACCTCCTTTGTAAATATAAAGTGGTAACCTGTAAAGGCTTTTAAAGGCTTTTAAAAATGTATTAATTTTGTTGCCACTGCACGTTTGTGCGCAATTTTAAAGCATGTCATGTTTGGTATCCATGTACTCGGCTTAAAATCATCTTTTTTATTCCATCAAACTTTTGGGCAATATAGTGTGTTTTAGTGCATTAAAATTTAAAAAAGTGTGTTTTTTCCACAAAAAATGCGTTTGAAAAATCGCTGCACAAATACCGTGTGAAAAAAAAAAATGAAACACCCACCATTTTAATCTGTAGGGCATTTGCTTTAAAAAAATATATAATGTTTGGTGGTTCAAAGTAATTTTCTTGCAAAAAAAAATAACTTTTTGATGTAAACAATAAGTGTCAGAAAGGGCTTTGTCTTCAAGTGGTTAGAAGAGTGGGTGATGTGTGACATAAGCTTCTAAAATGTTGTGCATAAAATGCCAGGATAGTTCAAAACCCCCCCAAATGACCCCATTTTGGAAAGTAGACACCCCAAGCTATTTGCTGAGAGGCATGTCGAGTCCATGGAATATTTTATATTGTGACACAAGTTGCGGGAAAGAGACAAATTTTTTTTTTTTGCACAAAGTTGTCCCTAAATGATATATTGCTCAAACATGCCATGGGGATATGTGAAATTACACCCCAAAATACATTCTGCTGCTTCTCCTGAGTACAGGGATACCACATGTGTGAGACTTTTTGAGAGCCTAGCCGCGCACGGGACCCCGAAAACCAAGCACCGCCTTCAGGCATTCTAAGGGCGTAAATTTTTGATTTCACTCTTTACTGCCTATCACAGTTTCGGAGGCCATGGAATGCCCAGGTGGCACAAACCCCCCCCCCCCAAATGACCCCATTTTGGAAAGTAGACACCCCAAGCTATTTTCTGAGAGGTATCGTGAATATTTTGCAGACCTCACTTTTTGTCACAAAGTTTTGAAAATTGAAAAAAGAAAAAAAAAAAAAATTTCTGGACTTTCTTCATTTTCAAAAACAAATGAGAGCTGCAAAATACTCACCATGCCTCTCAGCAAATAGCTTGGGGTGTCTACTTTCCAAAATGGGGTCATTTGGGGGGGTTTTGTGCCATCTTGGCATTTTATGGCCTTCAAAACTGTGATAGGTAGTGAGGAGTGAAATCAAAAATGTATGCCCTTAGAAATCCTGAAGGCGGTGCTTGGTTTTCGGGGCTCCATACGTGACTAGGCTCCCAAAAAGTCCCACACATGTGGTATCCCCGTACTCAGGAGAAGCAGCTGAATGTATTTTGGGGTGCAATTCCACATATGCCTATGGCCTGTGTGAGCAATATATCATTTAGTGACAACTTTTTGTAAAAAATTTTTTTTTTTGTCATTATTCAATCACTTGGGACAAAAAAAATAAATATTCAATGGGTTCAACATGCCTCTCAGCAATTTCCTTGGGGTGTCTACTTTCCAAAATGGGGTCATTTGGGGGGGTTTTGTACTGCCCTGCCATTTTAGCACCTCAAGAAATGACATAGGCAGTCATAAATTAAAAGCTGTGTAAATTCCAGAAAATGTACCCTAGTTTGTAGACGCTATAACTTTTGCGCAAACCAATAAATATACGCTTATTGACATTTTTTTTACCAAAGACATGTGGCCGAATACATTTTGGCCTAAATGTATGACTAAAATTTAGTTTATTGGATTTTTTTTATAACAAAAAGTAGAAAATATCATTTCTTTTCAAAATTTTCGGTCTTTTTCCGTTTATAGCGCAAAAAATAAAAACGGCAGAGGTGACCAAATACCATCAAAAGAAAGCTCTATTTGTGGGAAGAAAAGGACGCAAATTTTGTTTGGGTACAGCATTGCATGACCGCGCAATTAGCAGTTAAAGCGACGAAGTGCCAAATTGTAAAAAGTGCTCTGGTCAGGAAGGGGGTAAAATCCTCCGGGGCTGAAGTGGTTAATGTTGGGTGTCTTACCTGTGTGGAGCTTGCACTACATAGAATTATTTGTTTCTTTTTTCTTACATTTTAGAATGGGGTGCCTCAAGATTGTACATAATATTAAAGAGTGCTTTGACTGGAAAAAGGTTGAGAAACACTGGCTTCCTGGTTAAAAAATAAATAAAAGACAGTCTTGGAGCTTTTTTTCTTTTTACTTGTTCTCTACTGCATGCTGATTTTATATGGACCTCACTGGTATTTGTGGAAAATGTGGGGGTGTATGCAAATAATGTCTAAATGATTTTAGGACACATTCAAGAACGATAAAACCTTATCCTTTTGATGTTGTAGTGTACTTGATGTATTTTACCCTGAAAGATGATTGAGTGTTTTTTGCTTCACATATTGCAGCTAGTTTTTGTTGCCAGATACACGCATTGAATGTTAACTTCTGGACTGGGTATCCTCTGAGCACAGGAGTTATACAGTATGGCTAGACCTTTGGATCTTAAAGAAAAAACATATTCCATCTTATTGTATCTTCACTTGTACAATATTGTTGCACAGTACCAATTGAATTGTGAGCCATTAAATGACATTTCCTAGTTGCATTTTTCCATCTGCAATTGCAAAGCAGTTGGAATTCCCCTCCACATTCTTATCAGATCCTTATTCTAGAGGGTCTGCTATGGATTGTAAACTATCCTACATATTTGTTTACATTCAACTGCATTGAGCAGTCATAAGCAGTGAGCAGTCCTTTGGGAGCAGATTTGTAGGGGTGTCAGCAGGCATTATTTATCCTGTGGGGCATTTAAAAAAAAAGAAGAAGTAGGGTTAAAGTCCCTCCCCCACCTTAAGGATAAAATTTTATTCAAAGAAGTTTTCACCAACTTAAACTGGTAAATGTCATATTGTGTTTGATAGGTATAGCAGTTTTGTAGGTTTGCACAGGAGCGTATTTACAGCGAGGCAAACAAGGCATTTGCCAGGGGCGACATTTTTTAGGGGGATTGCATCTACACTGGGATGATGCCTGCAACTGCATCACCCTGGTAACATTTTTTAAAGCAGACGGCTTTCTTGTAATAGGAATTGTAGCGACTTACTAGCCACTCAATTGCTATAACAAATAGCGAGAGGGGACGTCCCCCCTACCGCCACCTTCCACGGCTCTCCCATCCCCGGGAGACCTGGGCAACCAGCCGGTGCTTCCGCCGGCTGGCTGGCCGGACAGCCAAGCAAAGCTGAGAGCAATGACATGACATCACTTCGATTTACTCAGCGCCAGTTTTGAAAAATCTAAAGCATTCAAAAACACTGAAAAGCTTGGAGTTTTGAATGCTTTTAAGGGCAGAGGAGGGATTTGGGGTCTTATAGAGAGTACATGTCACTGCCTATTACTGTCACAAGGATGTTTACATTCCTTGTGACAGCAATAAAAGTGATAAAAAAATTAAAGCAACAGTGTAAAAAGAAAAGAAGTTAATAATGTAAAAAAAAAAAAAGTGCCCCCATCCCCCCATGCTTGCACGCAAAGGCGAACGTGCATGTCAGTCCCGCATGCATGCATGCAAACAGTAATCGTCCCACACATGTGAGGTATCACCATGAACATTAGATCATGGGCAGTAATTCTAGCACCAAACCTTCTCTGAAAATCTAATGTGGTAACCTGTAAAGGCTTTTAAAATGTCACCTATGGATAGTAAAATGTACGTTGCTTGAAGCCAATGCACAATTTAAAGCGGCTGGGGTGAGACAAATTTAGATGGTGGGGGCGCCAATGTTTAGATTTTCCTAAGGCAGCACAAAATCAAAATACACCACTGGGTGTGCAATAAGCGTAACTATTACCATAAGACACTGATCGTTAAGAATTTCAGCTACAAGGATTGGCAGGGCCTGCTAGGAAAATCAAAACTTTGAGCAGTTTATACAGACATCCTCCTTTTCTCTGCAGGTTCTTAATTGGTGGATGGTAATGATGACCAAATTTATTTGCCCAAACCAGTGCTTTCTGAATGCTGCTTGCATAATGTTTGCTTAGGTTATACTTGCATGATGTTTACAAAGGGTCAAACAGTGTTTGCTTGTAATACAAATGATGCACAGCAGGTCTATTTATTAATGTTTTCACCCAGAAATAACACAGCAATCACCCAAAACCCACTCTTTTTTTAAGTTGTATCTTATGTGAAAATCAGGTGAATTTTGGGTAAAAGTTAGGTGGCCATTCTGGGAAAGCATTGATAAATATATCCTTAGAGTTTATTATAGCAATATGATCCAGGATCCCTACATCTGGCCACACTAATGAAGTCATTCCTCTCCAAATTGATATTTGACCCACATTCCACAATGTAATATAACCCACTTGTAACTAATAGGGAACAGAATATATTGCATTTTGGTATGTCAGGAGAATGTATCAAAGCACTAAAGATAAAGATGAATTCTACCTACTAAGTTCAGCAAAGTTTGGGTAAGGTTCCAGGCTTTAATGGTTTAGTCACATGTAAATGTGCATTTAGCCATTGTTGTTAGACATCTAATTGTTCATGACAGGTTCTCTTTAATAAAAATCTATAAAACAATCTCCTGATGTCATGTATCCCTCAGGTACTACATCAACAAAATCTTTTCTCCTTACTGCTGGATTTTTTTTAAATTACATTATATTGAAAAAAATGTACCAGGAAATGTGAGGCTACATTCTACCCACGAGAGTCCATACAAATGATCAGTTTTGTGTTGGCCTAGCATTTAAAGCGTAACTCCAGTTTTGTTGAGAAAAAAAATTTCCCCCCTGTGTGATCTATGTACATTACAAGGATTTTAACAAACGTTGTTGCAGATTCCTACCTTTTTTTTATTCTTAAGAAATCCCTGTGTGTTTCTCTGTGCCCTTGTGGGAAAGTGAGTCTAATGGGAGTGGTTTCATAATTATCAATCAGCTGCAGCAGCTTCAAGGCACTAATGAGGAAAGCTGCTGGGCCTGCATCCCCTTAAGACCCCTGTCACACCAAGGCGCTTCAAAAACGCCCTAAAACGCCTTAGCGTTATTACCGCGTTTTTACAGCGTTTTAGGGGTGTTATCGGTAAAATTAACGCAATGCTGCAGGCGTTTTAACAGCGTTTTTCAAGCGTTATTGAAGCATGTGTTATTGATGCTATCTTTCTGCTTGCATGTTTATCCTTTGTGATATCATGTAAAACAAGCAGTGTCTTGTAAAGTAACAAGCAGTGTCTTGTTTTACTTCAAATTTTCATTTTTCTGGGATTAATTCTTTTCTTTGGCACTTTAATTTTCTTTTTTGGCACTTTGATGGTCTGTTTAATCATTCTGACCTTCCCACAAGTTCAGTCCTGTTGTTGTAGATGCTCTCTTTTCTGCTTGCATGTTTACCTTTTTGTGAGATCATGTGAATTTTCTACAGCTCAGGGCGGATTATAGGCGCTATTCAGGCGTTTTTACAGCATTTTCAATTCATTTCAATGGAGATGGGCATTTTGAAGCGCTTTTTTCAACGCCCAAAAGCTGCTCCAAAGATGCTGCTTGCAGAACTTTTCTCAACGTCCCGCTAGCGCAATGCCTCAGTGTGAAAGGGTCCATTGAGATGCATGGGGAGCGTTTTATGAGCTTTTTATGAGCATTTTAATAGCGTTATTTTTAGCGCTAAAACGCTGCAAAAACGCCTTGGTGTGAAAGGGGTCTTAGCGTGCTCCTATTGGGAGTATTTTTTCATTGCAGGGGTTACCTGAAATCTGACTTGCATTTTAGTGCAGACTTCTGGGAAAATCTGTGAGCCAATCACACAAGCAGGAGATTCAATTTCTGGGGGGATTCTGTACACATTCTGTGTACAGAACACCTCCAGGTAGCCATATTGCATTTCATTTTCAGAAAATTACAACGGCTGTAGATTGAAAAAGAAAGGAAATTTTTAATAACATTTAATTACAATATGACTTGAGTTGCAATTGTATACGCTATATTATTTTTTTTTATGTGCTATTTTTCTCCCCACGAAATAGATTTAACTTTAGTTTTTAACTTGAGTTCATGCAGTTCAGTTAAGCACTGAAAAAGACATAAATCTAATTTTTAAATTGTTCATTTACTGTGTACTGAGATTTTTCTTTCTTTTAGATGTTTGTCATTCCTATAATTGTCAGGATCCACTCATGGTTAGAATGCTGGAAACTTACCCTCTCCTGATATATAAATAAATATCCTGCTCTGTTATCATTCAAGTGGCTGCATCGATTTTATCTTTTATATTTCAGGTGGTAGCTCATACTGTACAGTACCTGTAAAAAGTCTGTAAATGAGAATTAGAAAATTAGTCATTAACAGAGAATGCAGTAGTTCCTAAATAACTTAATGCCGAAAGCTTCTTCAGTGAAGACTTAAGAGGCTGATTTATTGATTTTGTGGCTCTCTCTTGGTAAAAAGAAGAAGAAAAGAAGAAGAAGATAGAGACTGGCCTGAAATGAAGTACGTTGATTTCTGAGCTTAAATACCGTTTCCCTTGTCTTTATAATTACTAAAGCACTATTCATATGCATAGCAGTAGTATTTGAGTGAAATATATCAGTAATCAATAATTTTTTTACAATAATAACATTTGAATGAGATGTCTAACATACCAAATATGCACCAGAAAATGTACATTTTTGCCAGTGCTGAAATGCATGTCAGAAAGGTGCATTGCGGTACCATTTAGACCTCATTTAGGGAGGTGCACAAACCTGAACATTCATAAGGAGGATCATATTTATGTGTCTGAGGAATGACAAGTTTTCTGTACAGCCATTGGCAGCCAGCTTGAGTGAATGATGGCCTGAGAGATTGAGTGGAAATGGAGGGATGAATGCACAGCTCTAGACACAGATGATCTGTGTCCAGAGCTGTGCATCTGTCCCTATATGAAAGTAAACACTGGCATGTGCAGGATGATCTATACAGCTGCTGTATCTCTTAGGACATCATTTATTTTGATAGGTTAGCTGCACGGAACACCTTTCATTCCTGGGGCACATAAACATGACCCTCTGCATAGAGGCAGAGGTCTATGTCCAAACAAGTTTACACATACGTTTGCAAATGTGTGCAAACAATACTTTCTGTATTTAACAAACTATTAGACAGGGACAATTTGGTTGTTTTGCAGGCTAGCTGGTAAGTGTGCTGGGAAATCTTTTGTCTGTTTGTGATGTGCATTGCCCTTCCATGGCAATGCACATCACAAACTTGCTGCAAAGACCAGTTAGAGGTTGGGGTGGTTGCCACTTTTATATACAGTTGCTTGGAGGGAGCCCACCACTTCCCTAAAGGCAGAGGGATGCACGGGATGCCCAGCAAAAGTGCAATGGAAGCTGAAGGCATCCAGTGTGTCCTTGCATCCAATTCAACCAACTGTACAAACAACAAAAAAAAGGGGGGAGAAACAGAGAATTTCTCTAAAGTAGGTCAACAGAGAACACTAATGTAAATACAAAACCAGCTTTATTATTTACCAAAAAATAAACCAATTAATATTACAAAAAGTGAAAAATTAGCAATATGGACAGACGGTTATCACAAACCAATTAAAAATGGACAACGTTGTCACAGGGGATATTAAAAACAAATGGGAGCCGCGGCTACACGCCCACTCATACAGGGGCTATGGTTGACACCTAGTGGATACAAGCAGTATCTGCACTCTCTACTATCTATTTAAGCTCACCACACTTGACCCCTCCTAGCTCTGAGGAAACCAGCGTCCATTGGCTGGTGAAACGCATCAGCGGTGTGACGTCACCACGTCCTTGGGAGCCGCACGCAATTTGATCTGACTCATCCTTACACGGACCCAACAGCTGATCCAACAACTGATGTCAGCTTTCCCCTGCAGCCACGCATCATACAGCAGCAACGGCGCTTCAGCGGCTCCACAGTGAGGGACAGTGACGGACGACTCCTTACCAACCTACACTCCTAGTGAGCCATACAGAAGCATTTGTCCACAGAGAGACTCCAACATCCGGGACCATCACAGTCTGACGACGAATACAGTGCGGTTAGTGAGATCCTTCCACCTTACTCAGCACTCCAAAAAAACGTATATGTCAGTTTTTCTCTATGTCTCCTTAAATGTTGTCTCCATGGACATTTATCCTGCTGCCTTTGTAGATGACTTTACAATTATCCTTACTGCAACCTGGAAAGCGCTCGTAATCTATTCATCAGCTGTGGTTCAAACAATCACTAAGTGCAATGATCCTTTGAGAGATCGCTCCATCTATGGTCCAACTTTACGACCTATTGGTTTGTCAGATCACCCACCCATTTACATCACCTCCAAATTAGTGGTATAGGACTGTTCCTGCCCAACTGGATACTCTGTATTGGGAATACTCTCCATTAATCGCCAACCTTACCGTGCAGGACTATCCTCAATTCATTATACCCCATTATCCAGTGTGCATGATGTGTATGAGTGGGCGTGTAGCCGCGGCTCCCATTTGTTTTTAATATCCCCTGTGACAACGTTGTCCATTTTTAATTGGTTTGTGATAACCGTCTGTCCATATTGCAAATTTTTCACTTTTTGTAATATTAATTGGTTTATTTTTTGGTAATTAATAAAGCTGGTTTTGTATTTACATTAGTGTTCTCTGTTGACCTACTTTAGAGAAATTCTCTGTTTCTCCCCCCTTTTTTTTGCAATATGTTTGAAAGGGCAACTTGAACTGCATCCAGGCTTGTGTCTGTATGATAGGTCTATACTTACCCGCTGAAACTAGCCACCACTGTTAATATTTACTGGTTGATCCGGGCAAAAATCCTTGTTTTTTTGTCTGTTATTTTGGGGCGTTTTTTGCCCTTTCTTTGCCCTGGGGATCCCACCATCATTGTACTAATATCAGTGATTTAGCAAAGTGACAGACGTTTATATCACACAAACCGTATACATAATTACATATATGGCTTATATGATTGATCGAGATTTAGATGATGAGATTGATACAGCCTTTTCTATTGATGGAAAGAGTGATGACACAGAGGGAGAATCAACACGCAAACTTTTCAAAAACCATAAGAAACTTATGATTACATTTTTGAACCGTAAATGGGATATTGCCTCTTTAAAATCGCATATCTCTCATAATATCATCCCTAGAAGATTGAGGGAGAGAATAATTCCTGCCGAACATCTCCACACCCCGAGATTCTTGGAAGTGTGGAAAGAGGAATGTCTGAATAGAGGCCTAGCATTAATGAAAATCATTGTGTCTGAAGAAGAAATACAACTTCAGGAGATCAGAGGAGAATTAGAGATTAGCGCAAAGGCCCTTGAATCCCACAAAGATGAACCTGACTTTGTAAAAAATAATGAGTTCATCAAGAAAGAAATAGAAAGAATACAAAAAAATCTTAAACACACCAAATAAGAAAAATTTAGACAAAATATCACTGATTGGGAGGCGGGAGACATCTTTAACCCCACTTTTCCAAATAGAAGTAGATCTTCCTCAAGAAATTCCAGACGTTCACAACGCACTAGTAGGAATAGAACTGGTTCCTCCTCAGACAGTGACCCAGACAAAGAAAGTTCTAAAAAATCTGTCACTCTTTTAGAGGAACTTCAGGGCAACATAGTAGTGGACTGCCCAAAACAATCAGTGGAAAAGAGTCATCCCAGGGGAATAGGAAGAGGAAACACAGAAGGAAGAGGCGGGGACCGAAACACAGCTCAGAATCGGTGCAGTGGGAGACTAAGGAGTCAGAAAAGACATTAAATAATACTTTTAACTCAGCCTCTACGGACATGAGTATAATTAATTTATCTGACTTCCAATTGGACTCCAACCACATTGCACTTCTCCAAAAGGGATTATCTTTTTCCCCCACTGCGCCCATGAATGAATTTGAAGTATTTAAGGATATCAATCTATTCCTTAGAAAAGTCCTCTTCAAACTCTGGCACCAAAAAGATCCTGATAACACATCTACCCCAGAATCCAATCTAGACAAAGAGGAAAGAGAGGCCATCAATAATCTAATATCTCTTTTGGAAGAAAACGCTAATAGCGATTCGGAAACTGAAACTAGTCACCCAATTAGAAGGAAATCTAGTTTGAGAATCAAGTCAACTAAAATGCCAACTTTATCCAAGCACAAATGGCTTCAACTATTCCTTGATCAAGTCAAACATGATCTTGAAAAGATTAATTGGGAATGGTTGGGATCTAACAACTTAAATGGCCCTGAACGAAAAGCACTACGGGAATTACAGGAAGCCCCCAATTTAGTGATTAAAAGAAGTGACAAGGGCGGTAATGTGGTCCTACTCAGCGAAAAAATCTATGAGGACGAAGTACTTAGACTGCTGAGTGATAGCTCGACCTATAAAAAACTGACTGGGACCCCCTTTCCCGCCCTTGTTGACACTTTGAACACTAAACTAAAACTAGCTATGGAAACAGGCCTACTCACTAAAAAGGAATACTTATACCTTAAAGTAGAAAATATAACAACCCCCACATTCTATATCATTCCCAAATTGCATAAGTCTTTATCCAACCCCCCAGGGAGACCAATCGTCTCAGCCATCAAGGGTCCCCTTGAAAGAGTTGGTAGATTTGTGGACTCGATGATCAAAGACATGGTAACTGAACTACCTTCTTTTGTCCGTGACAGTAGAGATATACTTCTAAAATTATCCAATTTCACCCTATCTCCCAATGCCCTACTGGTGGGGATAGATGTGGAAAGTCTATACACATCGATTCCTCACCAGTGGGGTATTCAAGCCACCAAAACTTTTTTAGACACTCATCATCCATCACTTGGAGCCCACAATGAATTCATTATAGAACTATTGGAGTTCATGTTGGGCAATCATTTCTTTCAGTTTCTTGGGAAGTTTTACCAACAAATTAGAGGCACCAGCATGGGTGCCCCCTGGGCCCCTTCTTATGCCTGTCTCCATTTAGGACTTTGGGAGGAGGAGGTCATGTACAAGTCCTCGATGTACCTTGACCACTGCGCGCTGTGGTTAAGGTACATCGACGACGTACTCGTGGTATGGGAGGGCACAGTAGAACAACTTTTGGAATTTTTGTCCCAACTAAATAACAATGAAAGGAATATTCATTTAACCTATTCCTATTCTGCTGATGCCCTCTCATTCCTTGATTTACAAATCACTAGATGTGGAAGCAAGATAGCAACAAGTACCTTCAGAAAGGAAACAGCAGCTAATACCCTCCTCTTGGCACAGAGTCATCATCCAAAGTCGCTAATTAGGGGAATACCCACGGGACAATTTTTAAGGATCAGGCGAAACTGCTCGGAGGAGGATCAATTTCTAACTGAAGCACATGAAATGTATAAAAGATTTAGGAAAATAGGGTACGCACATAATTCCCCTAAAAAAGCTAAAAATAATGCATTTAAAACCAAACGTGAGGACCTCCTAACCACACAGAAGAACCCCCAAGAAACGGACCAATCACATTGTGACTTTCCCAGAATCATCACCAGGTTTGGCTCGCAATGGGCCAAAGTCCAGGAGATCCTAAACAAACACTGGCATATCCTTAAATCGGCACCCCTCATTGCTAACATAATTAGCCCTAGACCATTACTTACGGCCAAAAGGGCACGTAATTTGGGAGACGCTCTGGTTCATTCAGAGTATACCAGAACGATCAATAAAAACTGGCTTACTGAGAGAAAACCTCCTCCAGGCATGCATGCATGCGGACACTGTAACATATGCAAATATGTACATCACACTGATGTGTTCGCTGATCCAAGGGGTGGCAATGACTATCGAATTAAACAATTTATCAATTGCTCAACGACACGTGTCATATATATGCTCACGTGTCCTTGCAATAAAAACTACATAGGAAAAACCAAACGTCAGCTCCGAATTAGGATCAGCGAACACATCAGTGGCATCAGGAATAAAACAAAGAATAAGGATGATAACAGATCTATCCCAGGCCTTACAGTTAAAGGGATCTATGTGCTTAATCTGCCCCCCAGAAGGGGTGATTTTGACACTATACTCCTGCAAAAGGAAAAAATGTGGACATACTATTTAGATTCTTTAACCCCTAAGGGGTTAAACACTGAATGCAGTTTACAATCCTTCCTAGAAACATAAACAATGTTTCTTAAATGTGGGGATAAAATCCCTATTATAAACACTACCTCTAATAACTCACTCTTTCCATGGCTGATTTCCAAAAAATTGTTAAAGTACCCCTTTTTTTCTTTTTGTTTCCCTACATCCTCTCTGTCTTTATCTCGTAAATAGTTAATATCACTATCCTAATCATGTAATTAGAGTGTATGCTTTGTTTGCTGAATGACTTACACTGAGGGGCTATGGTTGACACCTAGTGGATACAAGCAGTATCTGCACTCTCTACTATCTATTTAAGCTCACCACACTTGACCCCTCCTAGCTCTGAGGAAACCAGCGTCCATTGGCTGGTGAAATGCGTCAGAGGTGTGACGTCAGCACGTCCTTGGGAGCCGCGCGCAATTTGATCTGACTCATCCTTACACGGACCCAACAGCTGATCCAACAGCTGATGTCAGATTTCCCCTGCAGCCACGCATCATACAGCAGCAACGGCGCTTCAGCGGCTCCACAGTGAGGGACAGTGAGGGACGACTCCTTACCAACCTACACTCCTAGTGAGCCATACAGAAGCATTTGTCCACAGAGAGACTCCAACATCCGGGACCATCACAGTCTGACGACGGATACAGTGCGGTTAGTGAGATCCTTCCACCTTACTCAGCACTCCAAAAAAACGTATGTCAGTTTTTCTCTATGTCTCCTTAAACGTTGTCTCCATGGACATTTATCCTGCTGCCTTTGTAGATGACTTTACAATTATCCTTACTGCAACCTGGAAAGCGCTCGTAATCTATTCATCAGCTGTGGTTCAAACAATCACTGAGTGCAATGATCCTTTGAGAGATCGCTCCATCTATGGTCCAACTTTATGACCTATTGGTTTGTCAGATCACCCACCCATTTACATCACCTCCAAATTAGTGGTATAGGACTGTTCCTGCCCAACTGGATACTCTGTATTGGGAATACTCTCCATTAATCGCCAACCTTACCGTGCAGGACTATCCTCAATTCATTATACCCCATTATCCAGTGTGCATGATGTGTATGAGTGGGCGTGTAGCCGCGGCTCCCATTTGTTTTTAATATCCCCTGTGACAATGTTGTCCATTTTTAATTGGTTTGTGATAACCGTCTGTCCATATTGCAAATTTTTCACTTTTTGTAATATTAATTGGTTTATTTTTTGGTAATTAATAAAGCTGGTTTTGTATTTACATTAGTGTTCTCTGTTGACCTACTTTAGAGAAATTCTCTGTTTCCCCCCCCTTTTTTTGCAATATGTTTAAAAGGGCAACTTGAACTGCATCCAGGCTTGTGTCTGTATGATAGGTCTATACTTACCCGTTGAAACTAGCCACCACTGTTAATATTTACTGGTTGATCCGGGCAAAAATCCTTGTTTTTTTTCAACTGTACAAACAAGTGGCAACCACCCCAATCTATAACTACATAAGCTGCATATGAAATCCGATGATTTCCCAGCACACTTACCAGCTATTCAGAAAAAAGGGGAAGAGGGGGGAAGGGGGCAATGGCAGGTGTGTATAGGTGTTCTGATCAGTCCAATACTGATCAGGTCCTGACCATGCACCTGTAAGGTGTAGTTGCTGTAACCAATACAATAGTATAATATAATAGGTGGGGGACCAGGGAACGGGGGAGGGGTATGCGGTATAGAGATACCGGTGGGAAAAGTGGTTACTATAGCAATTAGAGGTCAGTACAGTATGATTGGAGTAAAAGGTAACATTTTATTATAAGATGATAAAACAGCTGGGTATGATAGACATACAGTAATGATTGGTGCACTTAAGAGTACAATGCCATATCTATAGTGGTGGCATAAAGGGACTAATAAATACAACAGACAAGACATACACAGAACATTGACGGCATGAACACTGTCCGGACTGGTTATATGCTGCTCGGTGGCCTAGCGATCAAATTGATAGACGACATATAAATATGTCATGAAAATTTAGTGGAACGCGCTGCCGAGAAGCATATACATTGAACGGGGAGGGGGGAGGGGGAGGGGGGGGGGCAGAAGGGGGCGGGGGGGGGGAGGGGAAGAGCCCGGGCCCGGGAATGGGGATCAAGGAGTTGGCTGTACAGATCCTGGCAGTTCAGAGTGCTTATCAGATGGTAGCCAAACTTATTCTGAGTTAAGTTGAACAGGTGATGTAGGTATAGTGTGGTTCACATATACAGTGTAAGCAATAAAGGTCGGCCGTGTAAGCAGGGGAGCTTGATAAAGCACAGTGATCTATAGGCTTCAGGACTATTGTTAAGGTGCAGACAATGGTTGGCAGAAACACAGATGACCGTGTGGTACTAGTGGAGCTTGAGCTATTAAAGACTGTACAAAGTCCTCAACTTATTGGTGAGTGAGTAATGCTCGTACCTTAACCTCCTTGGAGATTCCTGGAGGTAATTACACGGGTCATGCTGAAGGTAACTTGCGAAGGCCAGGTGGTTGTGAAGCCGGTGGATAGTGCTGCTCCTATGATCCTCCGTAGGAAATTGCTGATCGGGTCCTGGGTAGAGAAGCCCTTGCTTGACGCTCGTAGCCTGAGTGGCTTCAGGTGCCTTCAAGGGTATAGTGGGCTACCTTGTATCACTGCTGCACGGCTTCCTCCTCTCCGACCGTTCAATGGACAGCGCTGATGCCGGTGATGACGTCAACGCGTTTCGCTGTTGCGTGGTAGCGTAGCTTCTTCCTGGACGTTTGATTGGAGAAGTCAGTCCACACCTTTTTATTTCGGCGAACCGGCTTCTTTGTATCCAATCGGCTCTGTGGTTGATTTTAATTAAGTTGTTGCTAGGTACGGAATAACATGGGCTGTGTAATTCATTTCCCTACATTTGCTCAGTTGTTGTTATATCGACGAGACTTTGCAGACGATATCGTCAGTTGTGGGAGCATATGGCATTTAAGTATCACATTAAGTGCAATTAAAGAGGGGAAGGTGCAGCGATATACAGTATCTATTATGGATTTTGCAAAGGTACGGTAGGAAAAATACAATAGGTGAGGACACGAGGATACATAGAGATCACAGTGCATTTAGAATATTGCATAAAGTGCATATAGGTGAGGTTAGAATCATTTGTATAGTGGACATAGTGAGACAGGCTGGTAATTAGCCTGAAATAGATCGAAATCAAAGTAAAAATGGGGGACTTAATCAGTTTAGACATATTTACATTAGCTATGCAGAATATATACAGGACAATTTTTACTTTTCCTTGACAAAGCCCTTAAGTTATCTATTCTTTCTTAATTATTTTTTATTTGAAGGGAAATTGTATTAGCTAATAAATCTCATTTTTGACTGATATAGATTCCTGAAGGTGCATAAATAGCATTTATGTACTTAGAAAGGGCTGCAGGTTTAGTTCTGTGTTTAACCCTAGAGGGACAAGAGACTTCAGGCGGTACACCCATCGTTTCTCTTTTTGCAGGAGGACACGATCAAAGTCACCGCGTCGGTTAGATATTTTCAAGGCATATATGCCCTTTATTAGCATGCCTTTGGTGCTTCTATCGTGTTCAAGTGCAAAATGCCTGGCTAGTGGTTTCTCCGGGATTTTTTCTTTATCTTTAATTTCTCTTAGATGTTCGCCGATTCGCACTTTGAGGGGCCTTTTTGTTTTCCCCACATAGATCTTAGGGCAAGGGCACGTTATCATATAGACAACCCTGGTTGTGGAGCAGTTTATACGATCACGTATTTCAAACTGCTCCCTACCCAGGGCGTCTGAAAAGGTGGCAGTCCTATGTATCAGCGGGCAGATCTGGCATTTATTACATGGAAACATTCCTTTACTGCGTGGGTAGTTGGCTAGCCAGGTCGGATCAGGATTTTTTGTGAATTCAGACCGGACCAGCATGTCGCTCAAATTTCTAGCCCGCCGGGCCACCAATAAAGGCGATGTGCCAACTATCTTCAGAAGCCCTGGGGAATTAGTAAGGACCCCCCAATGTTTTTCCAGAATAGAGCGAACTTCCTTCCACTGTGGTCCGAAGGTGGTGATTATCCTGGTACGGTCACCACCTTCAGGTTTAGATGCACGCTGGTTAGGTGGGTGCATCTGTAATAGGCTTTGCCTCTCTCTTGCCGCGGCCTTTCTGCGCGCACTTCTGATTTGTCTGTGGGAGTATCCGCGTTCGCGGAACCTCGCATAGAGTTCCTCTGACTCACGCCTGTAATCACTAGACCTAGTGCAGTTCCTCTTTATTCGCAGGAATTGGCCCACCGGAATGCCGTTCATCAGCCACCGTGGGTGATGGCTGGTGGCATACAAGAGGGTGTTGGCGGACGTTTCCTTGCGAAAGGTACTGGTGTACAGTTGGCCGTTTTGGAATGAAATCAGTAAGTCCAAGAAGGACAAACTGGTCCGATCGAAACTGTACGTCAACCGTATATTACGCTGGTTGACGTTCAATTGTGCCATGAAGTCGTGGAGGTCCTGTGTGGTACCTGTCCATATCATAAGGACATCGTCGATGTACCGCAGCCAGGTATGCACGTGGCTGCGGTACATGGGCGAAGGGTAGACATCCTCCTCCTCCCACAAGCCCAGATGTAGGCAGGCGTAGGCTGGGGCCCAGGCGGCACCCATGGAGGTACCCCTGATCTGCTGATAGTAGGTCGTCAAAAACTGAAAATAGTTGTTGAGTAAAGCGAAGCGTAGTAATTCGACCAAAAAATTATTTTGGGGTTTCGACCCTGGGTACCAATATTCCAGGAATACCTGTACCGCTTCGACACCACATTGATGGGGGATCGAAGTGTACAGGGACTCAACGTCAATCCCCACTAATATGACGTCCTTCAGGTGGATCAGGTCGCCTAGCTCAGAAATTTTGGCTAATACATGTCGAGTATCCTGTACATAGGACTTTAAGTTAGTGACCATATCCTTCAGTAGGGAGTCCAGGTACCTACCAACTTTCTCCAGTGGGCCTTGGCAGGCCGAGACAATCGGCCGGCCTGGTGGGTTGCTCAGATTTTTATGAATTTTTGGAATGATGTACAGTCTTTAATAGCTCAAGCTCCACTAGTACCACACGGTCATCTGTGTTTCTGCCAACCATTGTCTGCACCTTAACAATAGTCCTGAAGCCTATAGATCACTGTGCTTTATCAAGCTCCCCTGCTTACACGGCCGACCTTTATTGCTTACACTGTATATGTGAACCACACTATACCTACATCACCTGTTCAACTTAACTCAGAATAAGTTTGGCTACCATCTGATAAGCACTCTGAACTGCCAGAATCTGTACAGCCAACTCCTTGATCCCCATTCCCGGGCCCGGGCTCTTCCCCTCCCCCCCCCCGCCCCCTTCTGCCCCCCCCCTCCCCCTCCCCCCTCCCCGTTCAATGTATATGCTTCTCGGCAGCGCGTTCCACTAAATTTTCATGACATATTTATATGTCGTCTATCAATTTGATCGCTAGGCCACCGAGCAGCATATAACCAGTCCGGACAGTGTTCATGCCGTCAATGTTCTGTGTATGTCTTGTCTGTTGTATTTATTAGTCCCTTTATGCCACCACTATAGATATGGCATTGTACTCTTAAGTGCACCAATCATTACTGTATGTCTATCATACCCAGCTGTTTTATCATCTTATAATAAAATGTTACCTTTTACTCCAATCATACTGTACTGACCTCTAATTGCTATAGTAACCACTTTTCCCACCGGTATCTCTATACCGCATACCCCTCCCCCGTTCCCTGGTCCCCCACCTATTATATTATACACTTACCAGCTAGCCTGCAAAAAAAATCAAATTGTCCCTGTCTAACAATTCATGTTAAAAACAGAGGATTTTGTTTTGCAAATATGTGTAAGCTGTGGTACCAACATCAAGGCTCCTCTGAATACTGTGGTACAGAAGGGTGAGCTTTAGTGGGACTGCGACATTGCAGCAGACAAATCTGACACCAAGTGGCACTTTTTTGGGACCGGTGACACAATACTAAAAAATGTACTGTCACCATATAAATGACACTGGCAGGGAAGGAGTTAACACCGGGGGTGATCAAGGGTTTAAGTGTGTCCCTTATGAGTGCTTTCTGACTGTGGGGGGAGTCGATGCACTGGAGGTAAAGAGAAATCTGTGTTTCAACTTAAATGAAACACATGATCTTTCTTTTACTCTTTGACAGAACATCGGTCTGCCTTGTTTACAGACCGCAATTCTGCCTTTCTTCTGAACGATCGGTGGGTCCCGACGGCCATCGCAGCTGCCGGACCTGCTGATTGGCTCCTACTGTGTCCAATCACAGCAAGAGCAGCCCTCCAGTGGCACGCACATGCCCCCTAGATTGCGTGGACAAATTCACGTACAGGTACGTGATTTTGCACAGCCGGGCCACCCTGCCGCAGTATATATGCGATGAGCGCCCTGGAAGTGGTTAAATAAAACACACAACTAGTATGCCCTTTAAATAAAACTTACAACTTTTTCCTGTAGTTTTATTCATTAAAAAAAAAAAAATGATATTTTCTGTTCACTTACAAGTTTGCCTTTTTTATAGGTTTGAGGGAAATCACTTACCAAATTTGATCTAAAATATGATGCGCAGACAAAGTGAAATAAATTCTGTATGCCATTTTTTTTTTTTTACAAAGAGAACCCTATGAACCAGAGTTTCCAAAGTTTATGCAAGTCTACCAGTTTACTAATCATCACAGACATGCAAAAAATAGCATCACAATGTTTACTATGCATCAGCCTTGTGCATGGATACATGTACACAGGCTAAAGATTATATATTAAGAATTTACTAACAAGTGTGATTTGCTATGGACCATAAATCATCATTTTAAACTAAAACATCATTACAAAAAACACCTTTCCATGATAGACAATAAAAAACCTCTAAAACCCTAATAAATTCCCCCCATAAAAACCAAACATTATCCATGCATTTTTCCCCAACTTACCCTATAATTTATTGAAAAGTTTTTTGTGTACAAACAAAATATTCAGTATTTGCAACTGACAGATCTTATACATAGTAACCATAGTAAAAAGAGTGTAAGTGCTTATGTACACTATATTACCAAAAGTTTTGGGACACATTCCTTTACACACACACATGAACTTAATGGTATCCCAGTCTCAGTGTGTAGGGTTCAATATTAGGTTGGCCCACCATTTGCAACTATAACAGCTTCAACTCTTCTCGGAAGGCTGTCCACAAGGTTTAGGAGTGTGTCTATGGGAATGTTTGACCATTCTTCCAGAAGCACATTTGTGAGGTCAGGCACTGATGTTGGATAAGAAGGCCTAGCTCACAGTCTCTGCTCAAATTCATTCCAAAGGTGTTCTATCAGGTTCAGGTCAGGACTCTGTGCAGGCCAATCAAGTTCCATGCTCTTGTCTCAGCCTTCAGGATTGACTTCTTCCTTGCTGGGGAAACTGATAACCTAACACTTCCTGTATCTGGTACTTAAGTCCTGAGGGCATCCAAGCATTGCACATAAAGCAAGTAAAGTGTCCTCAAAAGGTAGCTACTATATTTGAAGTGATCCATAGCTGTGGATGATAAACTCTAGCTTAAACACTTATATATACTTTTTCCTTGGGAACAAACACGAATTTCTTTTGTAGGTATTGTCTGTAATTATTGAATTTTCTATATATTTTAAAAGAAAATATGCATTTTTACATTTGACTGGTAATAGTTTAAAAACAATGGTTGCAACAGATACAAAGCGTAAATTGTATTCTGTGAATTGTTTAATTTATCATAACACTGAAAATACAGTATGTTGCTGCAAAAGCATGGTAATATTATTTGCACGTAAAACAAGGTGTTTATTTATTTTGTAAGCTTGTATATTTTTAAATACGCTTTAAAAAATAAATACATGTTTATAAGGTTAAAAAAAATACTGTCCAAGGATTTAATTATGGTTAAATAGGATTAACTAGGTGTGCCTAAATAAAATAAATAGATGCAGTTTTAAAGAAATACCCACTATTTCTCATGATGGGGGATGTGGTGCCTTTCTGAACTTGATATTGTGCTGCTTTTGCTTGTTGACAGCCTTTGTTGTGTCACCAACAAGTTCAAGTTGCTGCTGACTCTATAAAAATAAATAAAAGTTCCTGAAAAAAATATATAGTAATAAAGTATAAAAAGCAAAAGAGAGGGGTAGTGGGACTTTAAATGAGGCATGGGTAGGTCTTTGAAAAAGTCTAGGATACCTTATATTAAATTAACTATCACCACCCCTTGAGGGGCTTATAAGCTGTATAGCCATAGAGAAATGCTAATCAAAGAAATGCATAGACATCAGTTCATGAGTAATATAATAATAATAATATAATGCATCATAATATACAATACATAAATCATGCACATTGAGGCATAATAAAAATAGTAGTCATGTTGATAGAAACGTTGTTTATAAACACTGTTTGAAATTAATTGATACAAGCAATCACAGTTCTAAAATGGGTATACAAAAAAGGTGCCAAGGTATTCTGAATAACAATGTTAGTAAGTATAAATGGTATACGATAGAATTCATAGATGAACCAAACTTGAAATGGCAACCCTGAGTGTAGACTCTACGCGTTTCATGGCGTTTAAAGCCAATCATCAGGAGTGGGATGAATCAAGAGATGACTAGAAAAATAAATAAAACAAATCAATAAGTAGATCATTGGAGTCTCGATTAAAATCATGCTTACACAAGGTAAAGCAGGTATTTTAGAATATATAAATGCACATTACCTTTTGGCAACAACCCAGTACATAACCCAACAGTCCAATTGTGGAATAATGAAGGTGGCCCTGAGAGAGCTGTCTCCCCCGGGGTTGAGGCCAAGGACACACAAGGCTAACCCCCAAACTGAAAGTCTCCATGGGGGCTGGAGAATCGGAGAGGGGGTAGAGAGGAACAGCAGCCAGGGAGAGAGCCAGACAGCCAAAACACACTTCCAAAGTAGGAGGCATACATGTATGGGCCACAGGTGAAGTTCTGCAATAAATGAAAAATAATGAGGAGGAGATGTGTAACAAAGAGATGGGGATGAGTGTGTCAAAAGAAAAAAAAAAAAAAAAAAAAGGAAATAGAACAATGTTGTGAATGAAGGAAAGTAAAATATAAAACCAAGCTGGCACTAGAGTGTATGTCTGACACCTGCCCCAAAAATAACTGGGTGGTGAGGACCAACAAACAAAAGATATATATAAATAATGTATACTAGCATGTTGCCAATGTATTGGTATTTAAATGAGAGGCATAAAAATAAATAATGCACACCTGTATAAAGAGAAATCAAGCATGATGTGAATAGGTGTGTGATAGTGAAGAGGGGAAGAGAAACAGCCTGATTACCTGAGGTGTGGATGAAGACCCATATATCCTCTCCTCCTGAGAAAAAGTGTGGAATGAACTGCCGGCTCATCCCGACCTTTGTATCCTCAGCCTAAGGGCGTGTCCCAGCCAACGTCATGCAATCACGTTTGGCCAAAGAAATAGATGGGGCAGACAACCAACTGAGGCACAGAGATCTCAGCAGCAGTTCATCCCCGCCCATCAAGCCTAAGTGAGATGGAGGGAGCATAAACGCAGGTCGGCGTCGGGGGGACACCGCACCTGCGGCATGCTGGGCATGATGCCGATGCGCCAAGATCCAGCCCCGCCCCCATCGCTGAAGAGATGGGTGGGGGGAGAGAAGGAGCTGGGCGCATCGCAACCCCGGGGGAAGAGAGATCAATCAAAAACGGACCACCCACCCTGGAGGAGGAGGAGGAGGAGAGGATATATGGGTCTTCATCCACACCTCAGGTAATCAGGCTGTTTCTCTTCCCCTCTTCACTATCACACACCTATTCACATATTCACATCATGCTTGATTTCTCTTTATACAGGTGTGCATTATTTATTTTTATGCCTCTCATTTAAATACCAATACATTGGCAACATGCTAGTATACATTATTTATATATACCTTTTGTTTGTTGGTCCTCACCACCCAGTTATTTTTGGGGCAGGTGTCAGACATACACTCTAGTGCCAGCTTGGTTTTATATTTTACTTTCCTTCATTCACAACATTGTTCTATTTCCTTTTATTTTTTTTTATTTTTATTTTTTTCTTTTGACACACTCATCCCCATCTCTTTGTTACACATCTCCTCCTCATTATTCTTTTTTCTTTCATTTATTGCAGAACTTCATCTGTGGCCCATACATGTATGCCTCCTACTTTGGAAGTGTGTTTTGGCTGTCTGGCTCTCTCCCTGGCTGCTGTTCCTCTCTACCCCCTCTCCGATTCTCCAGCCCCCATGGAGACTTTCGGTTTGGGGGTTAGCCTTGTGTGTCCTTGGCCTCAACCCCGGGGGAGACAGCTCTCTCAGGGCCACCTTCATTATTCCACAATTGGACTCTTGGGTTATGTACTGGGTTGTTGCCAAAAGGTAATGTGCATTTATATATTCTAAAATACCTGCTTTACCTTGTGTAAGCATGATTTTAATTGAGACTCCAATGATCTACTTATTGATTTGTTTTATTTATTTTTCTAGTCATCTCTTGATGCATCCCACTCCTGATGATTGGCTTTAAACGCCATGAAACGCGTAGAGTCTACACTCAGGGTTGCCATTTCAAGTTTGGTTCATCTATGAATTCTATCGTATACCATTTATACTTACTAACATTGTTATTCAGAATACCTTGTTCACCTTTTTTGTATACCCATTTTAGAACTGTGATTGCTTGTATCAATTAATTTCAAACAGCGTTTATAAACAACGTTTCTATCAACATGACTACTATTTTTATTATGCCTCAATGTGCATGATTTATGTATTGTATATTATGATGCATTATATTATTATTATTATATTACTCATGAACTGATGTCTATGCATTTCTTTGATTAGCATTTCTCTATGGCTATACAGCTTATAAGCCCCTCAAGGGGTGGTGATAGTTAATTTAATATAAGGTATCCTAGACTTTTTCAAAGACCTACCCATGCCTCATTTAAAGTCCCACTACCCCTCTCTTTTGCTTTTTAATGTTTATACAGGGATGGAGACATGGTTATGGTAACTGTGGGGCCCAATCAGGTCAACTGCTTTACTATAGTAATAAAGTATACCTCATGAAGAAAAAAAAATCACTAAAAAACTAAACCCCAAATACCAGCACACTTTCATGGATAAAATTAAAAACAAACAAATAAAGAAAATAAAACATTGCCCCAAAAAAAGAACAAAAAAAGGAGACCAGCAGCTACACAACAAGGGAAAAAAATGCTGACCCACACAAAACAAAAAAGTATATATTAGTGGCAACATATAGCACTGTATATAGCACTGTATAGCTCTGTGGTAGAACACTAGCATAGTACAACAAATGCACTAAGACTGGGTTCACATATGTCCGGCTAAGGTTTGCAGTCTGGAGTCTGGTGTGGCTTTGTTTACCAGTTCAGATGCAATTCAGGTGCAAATTTCTACTTGAATTCGCACCTAGATCGGACCCAAAATTGGACAGGACCCTTTTTAGAAACAGACCGTGGCCACACTAGACATGCGGAAACTGGCTCCATTGAAAGACGGTACGATCCACATGTTATGTGAATCGGATGCGGTTAAAAACGCATCAGTTTCGTATATATGTGAACCAAGCCTTACCTATCTATGCAATCCACAATTACTGTCAGCTGACGCTCATTAGACATGGTCCGAACACCTCCCTGTTTGGTTTGCAGCAGAACTCCCAAACAGGGGAAAAGTACTGACCTGAATGGCAAACCTCATTGAAGTCTATTAGAGCTGAACAGGAGAAATCAAAAGTGCCCATTTTGAAGGCTTATATGCAAGTAATTGGCCATAAAAGGGGTATGGAGGCCCGGGTACTGCTCTGGGGGGATATGTATCAATGCAATTTCTTTTTTAAAAACTATAGTTTTTAACCACTTCCCACTATAGCGGATTGACGGCCGGGCGGTGGTTCAGTTATCCTGACTGGGCGTCATATGATGTCCTTCAGGATAACATGCCGCCGCGTGCCCGCAGGGGCGCGCATCGCGGCGATCGGTGGATCGGTGTGTCAGTCTGACACACCGCTACACCGATCTTGGTAAAGAGCCTCCGGCGGAGGCTCTTTACCACGTGATCAGCCGTGTCCAATCACGGCTGATCACGCTGTCAATAGGAAGAGCCGTTGATCGGCTCTTCCTCACTCGCGTCTGACAGACGCAAGTAGAGGAAAGCCGATCGGCGGCTCTCCTGGCAGGGGGGGTCTGCGCTGATTGTTTATCAGCGCAACCCCCCCGCAGATCACCACACTGGACCACCAGGGATTGCCACTAGGACCACCAGGGAAGGGAAACATGTGGATGGCCAGGTATGTACCCCATGGCCATCCACATGTGCCCAGTCAGTGCCAAATCTGTGCCAATCAGTGCCCACAAATGGGCACTGATTGGCACAATTATGTTGCAGTGATGCCCAGCAATGCCACACTTAGGGGCATCACTGCCATCAATCAGTATCATCAGTGCCACCCATCAGTGTCCATCGGTGCCACCTGTCAGTGCCCATCTGTGCCCATCTGTGCCCACCTATCAGTGCCCATCCGTGCCCATCTGTGCCAACTATCAGTGCCACCCATAACTACCCATCAACGCCACCTACGAGTGCCCATCAGTGCCACCTACGAGTGCCCATCAGTGCCGCCTATCAGTGCCCATCGGTGCCACCTATCAGTGCCCATCAGTGCCACCTACCAGTGCCACCTATCAGTGCCCATTAGTGCCACCTATCAGTGCGCATCAGTGCCGCCTATTAGTGCCCATCATCAGTGCCCGTCAGTGCCACCTCATCAGTGCCACCTCATTGGTGCCACCTCATCGGTGCCCATCAGTGCCGCCGTATCAGTGCCCGTCAGTGCAGCCATATCAGTGCCCGTCATTGAAGAAGAAAACGTACTCATTTACAAAAATTTTTAACAGAAACAAAGAAAAACGTGTTTTTTTTCAAAATTTTCGGTCTTTTTTTATTTGTTGCGCAAAAAAAAAACCGCAGAGGTGATCAAATACCACCAAAAGAAAGCTCTATTTGTGGGAACAAAATTATAAAAAATTTGTTTGGGTATAGTGTAGCATGACCGCGCAATTGTCATTCAAATTCTGACAGCGCTGAAAGCTGAAAATTGGCCTGGGCGGGAAGGTGTCTAAGTGCCTGGTATTGAAGTGGTTAAAGGAGCAGTGATTTTAATGATGTTTAACATGCAACAATAAAAATAAAAAATCCTTTAAATACAGTGCCTGGGGGTCCCCTTAGTCTGCCTGTAAAATGGCATATCTGTAGCATCTATAGAACATGCTGTTGCAAAAATGGGATTTCTAAAGAAAAAAATTAGTCAAATCACATTTAAATTGACTCATGGTTGCAATTGCTGGAACCGTCTATTAAAAACTGTTTTTAAAAATGGCATGGGGTCCATGGATATCCTCCCAGAACCCTGCCTCCTGCATGCCCCCTGGGGCGCGCATCTAGAGCACTCTGTGACTCGTGACTGCAGACCCCTGAAGGTTCTAGTATGGACTGGCGGGGACCCCACAGCAAAAAAAAAAACAGTGTGGGGTCATGCCAAACCCTTATCCAAGCACACAGCCTGGCAGGTCAGGAAAGGGAGTGGATGAGTGAGCGCCCCCCTCCCCCAAAGCACCTTGTCCCCATGTTGATGGGGACAAGCAACTATGAGCTGTGGTTGTGGGAACCGCAGGCAGGGGGCTTATCAGAATCTGGAAGCCCCCTTTAACAAAGGAGTCCCCCGACCCTGCCCCCCCATGTGAATGAGTAGAGATACTTAGTACCCCTACTCATTCACCAAAAAAGTGTCAAAAAGTAATAAAAACCATAGCACCGCACTGATGATTAGTCTTTACTCACACAGACACAGCATGGGAGGAAAGGATTGCCAATAACCAGCAAGTCTGTTTGCAAGTGATCAGCTGATCACATGGTAAAGGGCTGCTGTGATTGGCCCTTTATTATGATCTGTGATTTAACATCATTCTAAACCTTACTCCCCGGTTATAGGGTGATTTTTCCCTCTCTCCTAGATGTGCTCCTGTGTTGTCACCCCATCACACAAGTTTCTGACAGGGACTACAAATACCAATTTTAAATAAATTACACTGGCATGACCAACTGATGTCACCATCAGGAAATCTACCATGAGAGATGCCAATGCACCTAGGTGATCCAAACAGAAGTGGGAGCCCAAAAACATTTTCCAAAAGTCCCAAAACTTCAAGAGGTGGAGAAGGAGGAAAGCGGAACTTCCCCTTTTGGGTGACGTTCCACTATAATCAATTAGTACTTTAATATTAGCAATGCAAAATAACTTTTAAAAAAGAAACACATTGGATTTTTGACATCACATCATTACAAGTAGTTTTAAATACACTGTTCTTTTTAAATGCCTCTAAAGACTTAGATGATAAAGGGCACCATTTTTTCTAATTTGTTTTTAACTGTCATATGTGTATATTGCTTTAGAAGCCTTTAGCAGAAAAAGCCATGTTTTTAAGGCAGAATGATTAAGTTTTTCAAGACGCTTTATCTGTTTACTCTTAAGAATGTTGCCATGTTGTCTGCAGTTTTTCTTGCTGTAGAACATAATTTTGATGTGATCAGTAATGGGTATTTTATTGTCAGTCTTTAAATAATTTTGCAGTTTGAAAAAGGACTTATAATTATCTTGGCTGCATTTTATGCGAGTTAATTGAATGCTGTTCAAATAAATCCATATTAGAGTCTGTTTATAATTATTGGAAGGCTACGTGCTGAGCCACCAGTTCAATTAAAGTCGGATGGCTGATATTTCTATTTCTGACATGATGTGTACACATATTTGGGTGGAATGTAGCCATTTGCAAAAATTCACATGCCTAATTTATTTGAAAAAATCAGAACATGGTATAATTTTTCTTCTGTACAATGTGAAAAACTGCTTTGAGATCAATGTGACCTTACCAGACAATTAACCATTTCAATACAAGGCCAATTTTTCAGCTTTCAACGCTGTCACACTTTGAATGACAATTACATGGCCATGCAACACTGTAGCCATATGACATTTTTATCATTTTTTTTTCTCACAAATAGAGACTTTTGATGGTATTTAATCACCACTGGGTTTTTATTTTGCTAAAAAAACAAAAAAAGACTTACATTTTTAAAAAAAACACGTTTTTCTTTCACGTTTCTGTTTCTGTTCTAAATTTTTTCAGATAAGTAATCTTTCTTCATACATTTAGGCCAAAATATATTCTGTTGCATTTATTTGGTAAAAAATAACCCAAATCAGTATTTATTATTTGGCCTGTAGGAAAGTTATAGAGTCCACAATCTATGGTATATACAGTATATCTGAAAATTGATCAATCTTGATGTACTGATAGCCTATCTCAATTCTTGAGGTCCAAAAACACCAGGACAGTACAAATATCCCAAAATGACCCCTTTTTGGAAAGTAGACAGTCAAAGGTATTCAGTAAGTTGTAATTTTTTGTTGCAATATTTTGAAAAATTAAGAAATTTAAAAAAAATTTAATTTTTTTTTTTCACATACTGTCACCAGTGCAGTACAGCATTATCATACAACTGGCGTGGCAGTGATCGGGAACACTGACTGGTGACAGTATGTAAAAATATTAATATTTTTTTTTCATTTGTTTTACATTTTATTTTATTTTTATTTTTTTACGATTTTTTTAACACAATTTGGAGATTTACTAAAACTGGAGAATGCAAAATTTGGTGAAGCTATTCATAGAAACCAATTAGCTTCCAGGTTTTATTCAAAGCTTAATTGAACAAGTTGAAGTTAAAAGCTGATTGGCTACCATGCACAGCTGCACCAAATTCGAAATGCTCCAATATTAGTAAATCTCCCCCACTGTGACCAGAGCAATACAGTGTTACCATAGTAACATATTATACTACTCTGGGGACGTAATCAGGATTTTTTTTTTCTTTACACGTTGTGATTGCTTATACCAGTGACTTTCAGTGGTATAAGCAATAATTTTTATTGAATGAAACTGTTTCATTGTTGTGATTAGCTGTGATTGGCTACAGCTAATCACATAGTACAGATGGGCTGTGTCTTTACCATGTGATCACTGTTACCAATCACAGCTAGTAACACAATTGTACACAATGGATGGCATGAAAGGAAGCCATCCATAGTTTCCAATTGTCATGTGATCTTCTGTGATTGGTTACAGTGATCACATGGTACTGGCAGTGAGCCAGTAAACTGATCAGTCATTGGCTGTGTCCACAGCACGGTTCCACAGCTGCACATGAGGTGTGTTTCAGGAGGACGTCATATGATGTCCACCCCGAATGACGAATGTCCTGCCCAGCCATCAACTGACAATAGACTGGGTGGGAAGTGGTTAAACACTTATCTGAACAGAAAGAATAGACAGAATTACATAATTTTCTTTCATTTCAAAATAGAAATCACTGTGAACTAGAATCACGGTAGCTCTATGCATGGATTTTCACACCTAATAATAAATATTTGCATATAGTTTAGCAAACAATATGGGAATAAAGCAGTTGTAAAGGTTGCTTTTTTAAATTAAAATGATAAATATTGCACAGAACGGCCCCAAACCTCCTCTTCTGGGATCCCCCACCAGTGATTTTGTACAGAATGGCCCCAAACCTCCTCTTCTTGGGTCCCCCACCAGTGATGTCTGCTCCACCTGTTTTGTGCCTGCCCCATAGCAAGACTCTTGCTATGGGAGCAGACATGTGGGCTTTTCACTTGCCCCCCAAACTGCTCCCCATTATTCTGCAAATAAAACAGAGGAGGGAATAAATATGCTACAGGTGTGATGCTTAGCATTGTGGGGAGGAAAAAAATCTCCCTGCTGACGTCTTCAGAGGGCAGTTCTGCTTGCTGAACATGACCCATTCAACCGAATGTGTGCAATGCATGTGTTTTCTACATGCTAGTGTGAGGTTCAAGGGGTAAGGTAGCTCATGAGGAAGTGATATAATGTCTCCTCACTACCCATCAAATGCTTTTTTAACCACTTGCTGACCAGTGCACGGCGATTTACATCGGCACAATGACACGGCTGCGCAAATGGGCGTACAGGTATGTCCCCTTTAAGAAGTGCCCACTGCGTGCCCTGTGACCGTGCCTGTGGGATCAGCATACTTGATGTCCGGCAGTGTCCCACGATCGTGTCACGGAGTGGCAGAATGGGGAGATGTCTATGTAAACAAGGCATTTCCCCATTCTGCCTAGTGACAAGACAGAGATCTACTGCTCCCTGTGATCGCTGTTATGTCCTAGGTAGCCCATCCCCCCACAGTTATAATCACTCCCTAGGACACACTTATCCCCTTGATCGCCCCTTAGTGTTTAGCTCCTTCCCTGCCAGTGTCACTTATAGAGTAATTAGTGCATTTTTATAGCACTGATCACTGTATAAATGACAATGGTCCCAAAATAGTGTCAAAAGTGTCAGATGTGTCCGCCATAATGTTGCAGTCATGATAAAAATCACAGATCGCCACCATTACTAATAAAAAAAAAATAATAATAAAAATGCTATAAATCTATCCCCTATTTTGTAGACGCTATAACTTTTGCACAACCAATCAATATACGCTTATTGTGATTTTTTTAACCAAATATATGTAGAAGAATACATTTTTTTTTATATTTTTGGGGGATATTTATTATAGCAAAAAGTAAAAAATATTGCTTTTTTTTTCAAAATTGTCACTTTTTTTGTTTATAGTGCAAAAAATAAAAACCACAGTAGTGATAAAATACCAAAAGAACTCTGTATTTGTGGGAAAAAAAAAGGACGTCAATTTTGTTTGGGTGCAATGTCGCACGACCACGCAATTGTCAAAGCGACGCAGTGCCGTATCACAAAAAGTGCTCTGGTCAGGAAGGGGGTAAATTCTTCCGGGGCTGAAGTGGTTAATAACAATCCAAATGCAGATTGCTTTAGAACCACTTTAATGAGTTATAGTGTGGGTTATTCCTGCACTACCGTGATAGAAAGATAAAAAGATAAAAGTATGAACAGCTGCACGCACCGAATGGGGTCAAGCAAAGCCCATAGATAAATGAAAGGAAAATGGGGGTGGGTGTTGCGCTATCCAAAAAGAATTGCTGCTACAGGTAACAATATGAAGTAAATGTTGAAGTGTAGGTAGGGGCTGCTACCAGCCTAAATGATGTGTAGCAAGATAGTGGTAAGAGCCACTTTGAATCAATCTCAACTCAATACACGTGCTATTGCCCAAATGGGAAGTGTAAACAAAATCTATGTGCAAAATCCTGTAATAAGTAAATCCTGTCTATAAATGTACAGTAAAAAATTCAGTATAGGTATACTCATGTGCAAATATAAATGAATAGATGCGTGTGCCAAATCCAGCAATACATAAATATAAACTAGCAATATAATAAATTATGCAAAAGAACAAATCAATGTGCAAACACAGTCATATAAAAAGCTTCCTGTGTAAACGTGCAAAACCGCATAAAAAGTGCATGGTGATATGTGACATAAATAGTCCAATGAAATTGCAATCACAAAGTGTCACAACAGTAGATACATCCAATATGGTCTAGTAATAGGGAAGGTCCAAATAACATGCAACTGTGTGCATAAGTGAAAAAACACAAAATGCAGTGTGGTAATGTGCTCTTAAAGGCAATACAGAAGTCCAATGTGCTCAAATCAAATGAAGTGAAGTGCCTGAAGTGAGACAAATGTGTATCCTCTTCGTGCATAAATCACACAAAAGTAAACAGTGGCCCCTTACCTAGCGATAATGGGAAAAAACGCAGAGAAGTAAATACAGGTGGATGTTGTCTTTACTTGGGGTCCCTGGACCAGCGCGGGTCCTGTCTCTGTCTCCGTGCCTCAGTATAGGTGAAACCGATAATAAAGGACAAGGGGGTACCAGATAGTGTAGTATGTTTTTAAGCAGGATAGAGCTTTATTAAAAATCATCAATATTTGGGACGGAATGGGCACTTCATACTGATTGAGGCTAACGAGCTCGCCACTCGTAGGAGACAGATATTGTTCCTTTATGTTAAATGTGAGTACATCTTGATGATTTTTAATAAAGCTCTATCCTGCTTAAAAACATACTACACTATCTGGTACCCCCTTGTCCTTTATTATCGGTTTCACCTATACTGAGGCACGGAGACAGAGACAGGACCCGCGCTGGTCCAGGGACCCCAAGTAAAGACAACATCCACCTGTATTTACCTCTCTGCGTTTTTTCCCATTACCGCTAGGTAAGGGGCCACTGCTTACTTTTGTGTGATTTATGCACGAAGAGGATACACATTTGTCTCACTTCAGGCACTTCACTTCATTTGGTTTGAGCACATTGGACTTCTGTATTGCCTTTAAGAGCATATTACCACACTGCATTTTGTGTTTTTTCACTTATGCACACAGTTGCATGTTATTTGGACCTTCCCTATTACTAGACCATATTGGATGTATCTACTGTTGTGACACTTTGTGATTGCAATTTCATTGGACTGTTTATGTCACATATCACCATGCACTTTTTATGCGTTTTTGCACATATACACAGGAAGCTTTTTATATGACTGCGTTTGCACATTGATTTGTGTAAGGAGATTCCATATTACATTTCATAATTGATTAATTGTTGATTTCACTCTGTTCATGATATGTTCAGGGTTTTGCTTATTTGCTTTAATAATCAGAAAAATATCTGAGTATATTTTTCATGAAGGTCAGACTGTCTTATGATTTTACTAAAATATATCATACTGTCTGCTTTTCCTCTTTTTCCATGCCCATCAGAGGAAGCATCTGCTTGTGGTTTTATCTCTGTACTTTTTGTCCGGCATAACAGCTAACATTAGGCTTTTTTAGGGAAGCTGTGGTTGAATACCTCATAGCCCCGCAGACAAATGACAGAGGGTAAGGAATGTTTTGACCTATTAACTTGAACTACAGGGGTCACCATTTCTGATATCACAAGACTTTATTAAAGTATGAAAAATCAAATCACAAGATTAAGAAATTACTAATATGCTAATGAACTCTGTTGTGTATCATTTTGATTGGCCCCCAAATTGTGGGCAGAGTCTTGTAAAGACAGCATAAAACAGCGAATCCTGAAATAAAGAATTGTAATCATTTTCAGCATACCTATGTGTGTATGTGTCATTGATTAACCGCCGGCGAGGACCTCCACTGAGCCATCTCCAAGAGCCTAGGCCACAAGGAAAAGACGGGAGCCTAACAGTTTTGGTACCAGGAGTGGTGGGGTGTTTTGAACAGGTAAGTCACCTCCTTTTTACCTATTTTTTGGTAACTGGTGTTGATGCTTGCCTTGTTCAAATAACCTTGTATGTCCACCCACTTACATAACTGTGCCTTCGCAATGGGCTAGGCTGGCCCCTTGGAGGGTTAGAAGGGCTCGCAGAGGTTTTTTTTTTTTTTTTTGGTTTTTTAGAGTCTGACTAGGCTGGTCTGACTGTATTGAGTAGATAGATATATGTGTGTTTAAAACTCGGGAAGTATAGAATACGCCCGTAGTAGAAGGAATGGCTAAGTGGACGCCCAATTTTTGGGGAAAATATTGAAAAGTGCACTTATAATAACATGTTCATATAATGTAACTTTATTTGGCCACTGTACATATAAGATTTTGCTTGTTTTTCTCTTAGGTACCACCGTAAGTATTTAGAGTGTATAGAGTATTAGAGAATTAGAGATAAGTGTATGATATATGTGTATGACAACTGAATGTAAAGTACTGTATTGATTTAGAGGATTTTTTTGTTAAGATATTGTATTACACATATATGTACTAAATGAACGACCTAAGACAGGAGCCTGACTGTAGTGAGATAGCGCCCGCCTGCCCACATTGCACCTTTGGTTTACTGTTCCTTAGTGTTGACAGGACGTGGATCCTGCTTACCACTAGACCAACCGGATTTTCATACCGACTTGGTGCAAGGGGGGTTTTTCCTGCCACGAGAAGGGGTACTTTACACCGGGTACTAAGAATTAACCTCCATAGCTATTTCAGCCCCACTGCCATAAGAGACCAAGGGACTTACTCCCAAGTCAGGGAACAGATTATAGCACAAACAGGTTGCTTTCATCTCTGTCCCTGTACTAGTCACACACTACCAAAGTTATTGGATGGGGAATTCTGCGGCAACCCAGACCATGGCCAATCCATCTCCCTATGAGTATGTTAAAAACACACTACCGGGGTCACAGGTAGAACCGTTTTGGACACAGGTCAGAGACAGGTGCCAACAGCTGGGGATACATGACCCAGGGCCAGTGGGACCCTGTTCTGAGGATGATTGGAAGGAAGTGAGCAAGGTGTGTCAGGTACACAAGCACTCCTACCCACCTGGGAAATGGGAAGACACCCAGTATATGAAAGATTGTTACAAAATATGGAATAAATGCTTAGCCAAATATAAAACAAAGTATGTAACTAAAGCCCCCACACCAAAACCTGTAAATTCACCCGCCCTATCTCAGCAACCCGAAGCACCCCCCCCTTATGTGATGGTTAAACAGGAGGATGGAACATTGGGTCCATGTCTTCAGCTGTATCCATCTTTGGATCCAGCAGTATTAGCTACCATGGTATATGGTGCAGCTGATCAGGTACAGGTTACACGATGGGAAAACGAAAGTAGAAGAAGGGAAGAGGAAGTCCGGGCAGAAGAGAGGATTAGGAAGTTGGAAAAGGAAGAAAGGGATGGAATGTCCCTAGAAAAGGGAGAAGAGGAAGGAGTCAGGAAGTTAAGCCCCAGGGAAAAGGAGTGGAAGGAGAAACAGAAAGAGTTTAATAAGAGACAGCAGGAAGAGAAAGAAAGGATACAGAGGAAAAGGGAAGATTTAGAGGCGTACGAGAGGAAACTAGAGAAAAAGGCGAGAAGGATTAAGGAGGCTGAAGAAAAGATAATTTCACAGCCATCCACCACACTCAGAAGCCAGAAACCCCCACAGGAGGAAAGGGAGCAGGGTGAATCCTCTACTGAGGAAAGAGAAATGGAAGTGGACCAGGAAACTTTAGGTGCCACCTTTAAAGCACCACTTATGCATATAGGGGAGACGGTAGTGCATATTCCCCTACCCCTAGGCACACTGTCAAAAATAAAGGAGTTATGCCCCAGCCCAAAGAAAAGCCCTAGGGAGGCTGGTGCTTTCCTTGCAAAATATAGTGCAGGGACAAGCCTGGATAAGGAAGATATAGCAGGGATTCTTAGTATAGTTGACCCTGACAGCCCAGAAGGGCATCCCGTAGAGGCCTTATGGACAGCCCACATAGAAGAAAATAAAGATTGGGTGTCTTTTTGGAAAGGTATGGGGAATCATTGGTCTGCTATATACAAGGGTTCATCTGCACTTCAGGAACTTGTCCTAGCAAAACAGGGACCGAAGGAAAAGTTCTATGAATTTTGTACCCGGGTATATAGTCTGTGGAAAGCAGTAGATAACGCCAACCCCCAATTGTTCACCACCACCATTATGGCTGGTGGCGATACGAAGGTGACACAGTTGCTTAAATTCACTAATCCAAAGTGGGCAGAACAACCCCCAGATGAATTTATGAAAGATGCTAGGTCACGAGAAACATCAGGGGTATTTGAGCAAAAGGGTGGCATTTTTCCCTCCCTGACACCAACCCAGACTCTGCCAACTGGTGGGACCCCGCCCACCCACATAATGACAATGCAACCTTATCCACCAATGCAATCTTATCCCCCAGACCAGGGTTACCCACCAGACCAGGGGTGCTTTAACTGTGGGGAACTGGGGCACTGGAAGTCCCAATGTCCCTACAGAATTAGAACAAACGCCCAGAGAGGGAGAGGTAGGAATCTTAACACCGGCCCCCGTCGCCTTCAGGATATCAGGTATCCTCACCCACCACAACCCCAACCACCCCCACCACAACCCCAATACCAGCCTCAGCCCAACAGACCACCCCCACGCATTCCGATGCAGTGGCCATCCGCTCGGCGGACACCACAATAGGGATGCCAAGAGTATGTCCCGTCCCTCAGCCTTGTGTGTTACAATCCATCATGGAAAAGTCTTCCGCAGGTACTATTGCGGGTAGACAATCACCTGATATGTCTACTTTTGGATTCAGGGGCTACATTCAGTAGTTTGAATGATGCCATATATGACACACCGCACTGCACTGAGGGAAACTCTATTGGCATAAATGGGACATCAGTTACCCACCCCATCACTCCACCATTGCCCGTGGCTACTCCAGAAGGGCAGGAACTGTGCACTCAGAGTTTTGCTGTCCTTGTGGATTGCCCAGTATCTTTAATGGGGAGGGACCTACTCTCAAAACTGAATATCACCATTAAATTTGACAGAGGGGGCTCCCTCACTGCCAGCTCACCGTTCTGTGATTTACATGCTCCAAAGAGACACACTTTCAGGGGACTCTTTGCATCATTACCACCCACTCTAGAAACACATGCTATATGGGCAGACAACAAAGGGAGTGTGGGTTTTATCAACTGTACACCCTACACACCACAAATGCGTCCAGACGCTGTAGTACAATATCACAAGCAATACCCCCTGCCACTTGAAAAAATTGAAGGCATCACACCATTAATCAATGATTACATAGCCAAAGGGATTCTGAAACACATCATAAGCCCCTGGAATACACCAATCTACCCTGTGAAAAAGGCAAATGGGGAATGGAGCCTTGTACAGGACCTAAGGGCCGTAAACAAGCAGGTTATACCTCTGCCACCTTTGGTGGCAGATATTTCTTTCATCTTTTTGAAAATACCTGCTGATTCCCTTTGCTACACAGTAGTAGACCTGGCGAACGCGTATTTTAGCATCCCGATCGATGATGGGGTATCGCCCATGTTCTCATTCTCATGGGAGGGGAAAAAGCAGTTGACCTGGTCAAGATTACCTCAGGGGTATGTGGACAGTCCCGCAGCCTTCTCCATGGTCCTTAATGAGACAATTAAGTCATGGACTGCTGAGCGCGGGTCGGTGCTAATACAGTATGTGGACGACTTGCTCCTGTGCAGTCGATCTGCTGAAGATTGTGCGGTCGATTCCACATCTCTGTTACATCACCTGGCCAGGTCTGGCCACCTAGCATCGAAGAAGAAGATTCAATGGTGTCAAAGTCAGGTAGAATACCTGGGATGCATTCTGAAGGAGGGAACCAGGCTGGTATCCCCCAAACGTGCCGCAGCCCTGAAGGCTCTCAGTCCTCCAAGAGACAAAGCAACTTTGCTCTCATTCTTGGGCGCAATCGTATATTGCCGCCAATGGATCCCAGATTGTTCATATTATGATGGCATTCTGAGGGAGGCTACCTTGTCCACCGCCCCAAAGACAGTAGATTGGACAACAGAAAGGCTCTGTGCTTTTCAGGCCTTGTTGAAAAGTCTGACTCAGGCCCCCGCCCTGGGATTGATAGAATATGGCAAACCCTTTCAATTATACTGTGTGGTATCGGGAAATTCTTTTGCTGCGGTTTTGACACAGCAACATGGAACCGGGTACCGACCAGTCTCCTATCTCTCAAAAAAGTTGCCTACCCAAGTACAAGGGATGCCATCTTGTCTACAAAACCTTGCTGCTTGTGCTATGGCAGTTCAGGAGGCTAACAAATCAGTATTAGGCCATGAACTGACTCTTTACACTACTCATTCAGTAACTCACCTTCTGCAAAACATGAACACACAGCATATGACAGCACAAAGGCTTAGTGGGTATGAGATCACACTTCTGAATACTGATAACCTCACCCTCAAACACGCACCACCAAGTAATCCCACTGTCCGTCTTTTACATTCTTTGCTCAAGCTGCCACGAGACCCTGATCAGAAGCACAATTGTGTTGAACAGGTTGCAGCAATAACCAGCCCTCGCCCAGATCTCACTGACATTCCCCTACCAGGAGTACAGGACGTCTTCATAGACGGCAGTTGTTCTCGCCCCTCTGATGCAACATTCCTGACAGGGTATGCCATTGTCCAACTACCTGATGTGGTGTTGGAAGCAAAAGCCTTACCACCCTCCTCGGCACAGGTAGCAGAATTGGAGGCACTCACAAGAGCTTGCATACTTTTCTCTGATGAGGAAGTAAACATCTACACAGATAGTAGGTACGCTTTTGGCGTAACGCACGACTATGGCGTAATATGGGCGAATAGAGGATTTAAAACCGCTGACAACAAGCCAATCGCCAACTCTACGCAAATTAAAGCACTCCTGCAAGCGATTCTTCTCCCAAAGAGGATAGCGGTCGTCAAAGTAAAGGCACATTCATCAGATAACAGCAGAGTTTCCAAAGGAAACGCTCTGGCAGACAGAGAAGCAAAAAAAGCCGCTGCCCTATACATTGGTCAGCCAGCCCCCACAACAATGTTCTTCAAGGAACATTTTACATCACCCAACTTTAAAACCGTTGTGGCACAAATACAGGGATTAGCTACAGAGGAGGATGTTTCTTTTTGGGTCAAGGATGGCTTGACCAAGGACCAAGAAGGTCTTTGGTCAAAAGAGGGGAAGATATTGGGCATACCAGAATCAAGCAGTGTTCTCATACTTTCCTATCTCCATGGTCCAGGACATATAGGTACCACCGCCCTAACAAACATATACACAAAGTCTTTCTGCACAAACAACTTAAGTAAACAGGCAAAACTCCTCACCAGCAGCTGTCTGACCTGTGCACAAAACAATGTCCAAGGGAAAAATCATGGATTACATGGCCACCTGCCCTCACCCCTGGGTCCCCTAACAGATTTGCAAATAGACTTCACACACATGCCCAAACAAAAAGGCAATTTGAAATGCCTTTGCGTGATCGTATGCAAATGGTCGGGCTGGGTTGAAGGAATTCCGTGTACAGGTGAGACTGCTAAAATTGCTGCCAAATGCATACTGAACCATTGGGTTTGTAGGTTCGGAATACCAACGGCCATATGGTCAGACAGAGGGCCTGCCTTCAGCTCCTCTGTTACACAGACTTTAGCTAAGCTACTAGGCTTACAGTGGAAACTGCACATCCCTTACCACCCACAAAGTGCAGGAGTAGTGGAAAGAATGAATAGGAACATTAAGGACAAGTTAAAAAAGGCTACGGGGGGCACCATGAAAGGATGGTTGGATTACCTTCCTTCTGTCCTATTCCAGATCAGAACAACACCACATGCTAGAATAAAACTCTCGCCCTTTGAGATTTTGATGGGAGTTCCTGCAAACATAGAGCTGCCCCTCTTAGATCAAAACACTGACATTAACATCTATTCTCAACAGGAAATGTACGTGAAAAATCTGGTAAGTATGCTACAAGATATGAACGAACAAGTCTCTGTCACCTTTTCTCCTCTTTCAACAGAACCTACTCATCCCTTCATCCCAGGAGACAAAGTACTGGTGAAACAACTGGCACACAAAAAGAAGGTTGGACCCATTTTCTCCGGACCCTGGAAAATAGAGAAGGTTTCCAGAACTGCTGTACTGACCGATCTAGGAAACACCTGGATCCACGCCAGCCGGTTAAAGAAGTGTCCACAGCAACCCCAGACCCCTGACCCTCCACCAGCATCCCAAGACTTCTCTCTTCAGGAACAACGACCGGATTTGAAGGACATTCAAGAAGGCATAAAACAAATCTTTCTGGACGACGAGACGAATCCCCCACCAACAGGAAGAAACGTGTAAACAGAACTTTGCACACAGTACCTGACAAAATGATTTCCACCTTTGTGTCAGAAAAAACATTATGCCTCTGGACATGTCTGATTCTGACAGTATTCATACCTACTTGGTTAATAACAAATTGTGTGTACCATCCAGAAGATTTAGGGTCACTAGAAGGGATATGTGGGAATGCACAGACAGCCAATACATCTAGTTTAAAATATAAAAGAAGTATGTCCCCCACTGAACCCCCTTCAGGTTTCACTGACAAGATGTTGTTGTTGAAGTTTAAGTACAGTTATGCACAAAAGTCTGGTTTTGAGAAATGTTGGATATGCAGCAAACTCCACCCCAGCACAGCCAGAATCCCATTGATGGCCATTCCCTTAAACATCACTCCTTTTTTGAATGGAACACCTCCCATAATTTTTGCCAATGTCATAAGAAAAAGTCCCAATAAGCCCCTCAGTTTTCAAATTGTGGGCAGGAGCCACGCTCCAGATTGGTGTTTCATACTGGGAAACATTTCCAGGGGAGCTGAGGTGTGCAAACGGTCAAAACTTAATGTCTCCATGGCTTCCCTTACCGACAACTCACTTTTTCGCACCTCAGACCCTGTGATAAATGCTACCATCTATGACCTTTTTAATTCCAGTTCCCATTCCATGGTCGCACAGTTGTTAGCTCTGCTAATGGCATCTGGTCATTCAAAGGGTGCAAGGACCGTTGTTAGTCAACGACCCTTGGCATTAGGTAACACAACTTACATCTGTTGTGGCAAACTGCTCTGTTACCCATGGATTCCTGAAGAACCTCAGGGATGGTGCTACCTTGCTAAAATAGTTCCTGTAATGGGAGTAGTTGGGGACAATGGGAGAGGACACCTACTTAAAGCTAGCACCCACCCAAGATACCCTCTAAAACATCTTGGAAAAAGAGAAATGTTCCTAGAGAAAGATATGACCTGGGCTTGGTTCCCTTCCTGGACAGGTTGGGGAATAGATTTGATGAAGAGACTAAATAACTACACCTCAATCATTGATGAGATCTTGGAGAAGGACTCTGATGACATCTCAAAATTAAACCTAGAAACCAGAGCTATTAGAAAACAATTGGAGCTTCATGACCTTGCTATAGAAAGCATGAGCGCAGCCCTCACAGGCCTCTGTGAAATTACTGAGGACTATGAATGCTGCACTTGGATACACAACACGAGTATCGAGATCCCTGATTACTATGACATCATTACACAACACAGAACAGAGGTAAACAAGCTACAACAGGATGCAAGGGATATTGGGAAAACATGGGACCCTTTCTCTACCGGTTTCAGTTTGGGAGGTCTCACTTCATGGTTTAAGAACACTGCAATGACAATTTTTACCATACTGCTTTTCATATTGTTCTTGTATGCATGCTTCACGTTACTCAAATGCCTCTACAAAAAGGGTAACAAAGCACCTTCCGAAACCATGAAGCTGACTTCCATTACCAGAGATCCCACGGTATGGTACGAGAACCAGGGAAATGAGGCCGAGGAATATGACTCCTTAAGGCATGATGAAAAGGTAGCCGAGGAATATGACTCCTTGAGGTGTGACGAATAGGTAGAATGACCATTTCGATGATATCGAATGGTCAAAGGGAGGATTGTAAGGAGATTCCATATTACATTTCATAATTGATTAATTGTTGATTTCACTCTGTTCATGATATGTTCAGGGTTTTGCTTATTTGCTTTAATAATCAGAAAAATATCTGAGTATATTTTTCATGAAGGTCAGACTGTCTTATGATTTTACTAAAATATATCATATTGTCTGCTTTTCCTCTTTTTCCATGCCCATCAGAGGAAGCATCTGCTTGTGGTTTTATCTCTGTACTTTTTGTCCGGCATAACAGCTAACATTAGGCTTTTTTAGGGAAGCTGTGGTTGAATACCTCATAGCCCCGCAGACAAATGACAGAGGGTAAGGAATGTTTTGACCTATTAACTTGAACTACAGGGGTCACCATTTCTGATATCACAAGACTTTATTAAAGTATGAAAAATCAAATCACAAGATTAAGAAATTACTAATATGCTAATGAACTCTGTTGTGTATCATTTTGATTGGCCCCCAAATTGTGGGCAGAGTCTTGTAAAGACAGCATAAAACAGCGAATCCTGAAATAAAGAATTGTAATCATTTTCAGCATACCTATGTGTGTATGTGTCATTGATTAACCGCCGGCGAGGACCTCCACTGAGCCATCTCCAAGAGCCTAGGCCACAAGGAAAAGACGGGAGCCTAACAATTTGTTCTTTTGCATAATGTAATATATTGCTAGTTTATGTTTATGTATTGCTGGATTTGGCACACGCATCTATTAATTTATATTTGCACATGAGTATACCTATATTGAATTTTTTACTGTACATTTATAGACAGGATTTACTTATTGCAGGATTTTGCACATAGATTTTGTTTACATTTCCCATTTGGGCAATAGCACGTGTATTGAGTTGAGATTGATTCATAGTGGCTCTTACCACTATCTTACTATACATAATTTAGGCTGGTAGCAGCCCCCTATCTACACTTCAACATTTACTTCATATTGTTACCTGTAGCAGCAATTCTTTTTGGATAGCGCAACACCCACCCCCATTTTCCTTTCACTTTAATGAGTTGTTCACACCAGTTGCACTGAGATTTGCTGATCAGCATTGATAAATGCAGGTCCAACACAAGGACAAACAAAAACAGTTGTTTTCTATGTGTCCTGTTCAGACCATACGTGTAAGTTGGTGTGTGTCACATAAAAATGCAGCATGCCTTTTTTATATCCTTTATTTAATAGAAAGAATTTAATATTTACCAATTCAAATATACAGATAATATCAATATTCATTGTAGCAGAAAAACAAAAAAATATATAGTAAAAGAACATTAATGAATAAATGGCCAGGAAAAATTAGAGAACAATGTGGTACCTAGTAGTGAAACTCCCCTGACCAAAATTACCGCATAGATTAGATGTGGTCATGATAAAAGTAAGGGGAAGTTACAATAAAAATAATAAAATAAATAAATATGTAAAAAAAAGGGGGTGGAAGGGGACATGGGGTAGGGGTTAAGGGGTAAGGTAGATAGTGAGTATCCAGAGTGATAACTGTTAAAATTCAGCAACTGGTTTCAATGAAAGTCTTTCCGTTGTCTGAGTACTTAAAGATATTCCAATAAAACCATGTTTTACTGTAATGTTCAGGTTGGTTATAGTAGGAGAGTATTATGTCTTCCAGTGCATTAATAGCTTCGATCTTTGACAACCATAGTGAAAGAGTAGGAGGGTGTGGGTATCTCCACTTTGAAGAAATACAAGATTTAGCGGTGTTAATGAGGAGCCGCAAAACCGATTTATCATAGGTTTTTATAGGTGTCTTTGAGTTATGTAAGAGAAAAAACGAGGGATCTCCAAGAAAGTTCATAATCAGTAAAATTTTGAGAAATACTCTATACCAGAAATGTGTCAGCTTTGGACAGGACCATAATAAATGTAAAAGGTCTTCTGCCCTTCTGGCATCTCCAACAATGGTCTGATATAGAAGGAAAGAAAGTATGAAGAATGGATGGGGTCTGGTACCATCTTGCTAAAAACTTAAAGTTGAATTCCTGTACTCTTTTAGATATGGAAGACTTGAGCGAGAATCTGATCATTTGTTCCTCATCAAAAGTTTTGTCTAAGTCGCATTCCCTTTTCCAAATATAATTATGTTTATAATTGTTAGATGGGTTATTCAATAGGGATTATGTCGGGGAAAGTGAATGATTTATCTGTCCTTTATCGGAGCAAAAACAAGTGTCAATGCATTGCAATATGCTGCATTGTGCTGTTGTGCACAGATTTTAGTAGAGTGATATTTAAGTAGCGTTAAAAAGAGTAAAAACTGTGAAGCTTGCCTGCTGGTGTGACTGGGCCACAAAGAAAGCACAACTAAAAGGCAAAACAAAATAAACACTGTTGTTAGGGAGATTTGTATCTCTGGGTAGAGAGGATAATGTTGATTCAGGGATTCAGGGAAGTTATAATGTTCAGACAATAAATTGTGTCAAGATTGATTTCAATTATCCAATCGTGTGAAAAGAAATTATTTATTTACTACCATTTCCACATTATTGGGTAATTGAAGTGAATTTTCACATAATTTATTGTAATTTCTCCAATAAACATAATGGTAAATTGTATTATACTGTATACTCAGAAAAGCAAAACTCCTTCTGAGGCTTCTTCAGTAGTGATGAGCTTCCGGTCCTTCCTGTACCCAGGTTCAGACTGAACTTTGCTTCTTCTGATGTTTAGAAAATGGCCAAAACCAATCCAAGCATTCAGCCTTGTTGGCCAGAAAAGGGGGGGGGGGGCAGCATGTATATCCTTGCTTGAACCATAACAAGCCACATGCCTGTGGAGTACCTTTCCAGGGGGCTCACTTGTGTCAAAGTAGCTAGTCCTCATGTTGATGAGTTCAAGGACCTTTTCCCCACAACTTTGTTCTGATGGATGTAGGGGTCTGTGGGTAGGATGCGTATCAGAATCCAGATGCCTTCTTTAAGAACAAGAGGGGCCCCAGATACCAGTCCTTCATGTGAAAAAGTAGGGGGTATATAGTACCCCCAGTAATTTACAAAATAATGGAGTAACAAGTCCTTTATTAAAAAAAAAAAATGATGCCCCCTGACCAGCTGAAAAGAAAAAAAAATCTTGTTGACACGATCCACTTCCACTGCTTGTGCTGAATGACATCTCCTGGGGCCTTGCTGCTGAAACAAAATGGGGCAAGGTCACTCGGGTAATACCATTTACCATATATGGATTTACCATATATGGATACGATCATATTTGGTTAGTAATGTCCTGCAAACCCCCTTGTGTGGGGTCCCCCTTGACGTCCATACCAAACACTCTTTGATGAGAGCCAGATATGTATTGTTAGGCGTGATCTTGTGCCTTTTTTGTGTGTGGAGTCCCCATTAACATTAATACTAGACCTTCACCTAGGATAAGGGACTAGTATGGGTGAACAAAATCCTCAGCTGCTTTGTTTTCAAAGTAGCTTGCATGTGTCATTTAAAAAAAAAAATATTTTACTGAAAGCATTATTAAAATCACTGCTCCCCTTCAAACATAATTTGTTTTAAACTTTTGTTTTGCTTTGGTACATGTTCTCCAGTGCTATGTCCAGCTCCTATGCCATTTATTTGACAATCCCTTGCCTATTAACCTAGAAAATGGCCACTACTGTTAATTAAAATTTTTTCTCCCATTGACTTCAATTCGGAAACCCACACTTTAGTAATGTTCACTGACTCCACCTTGAACCAAACCCAGGTGCATTTGGCTCATCCCTATTCTTCAATGGGGAAAGGTTTGTCTGTGCCACTTTTTCTAGTGAACAGTAAACTAACTAGTGCTGGAAATATACTCTTTTCACTTTTGAAGCCATTCCTCTCCTTTGTGTTTTGCTAATTATCAACCAACGAGCTGCTTTTCTTTTCCTTCCTTTTACAGCCCAATATTGAACCTTATATTTCTAGGAAAGTAATTGGAAAGGTGTAAACTACCAGCTGGAAGTCAAGTTCCTAAGTTGTATTCCAGTCTGAATTCAAAAGAGCACTCTCTCCAGAAACAGCTTTTTGTAATGAAATAAATTTATGACAGCTAGAGACAGAGAGAAATGATCTGTCCATACACTTCTTTGTCTTTCAACAGCGTTTTATATACTGTACTAGAACAAGACTCCCTAATGGAATAGCTCAATTAATTTTATAGTCTAGTGCAGTACAGTGTTCAAATAGTTATTTTTTTTCTGATATGCAGATCTCAGAAGGCCACATCAAGATGATACCTCACTGCACTTTTAAATCTTGCTTATTATACAGACCTCTGATTTCTCTCTGTTTGGTCCCATTTTGCCAAAACAATTAGAGAAAAAGCAGTGGTGTCTTTGGTGTTATAATGAATTCCCATGTATGTGTTTTACATTACAGGCAATGCAGGAAGTACAGAAGTTATCTGTGTGTTAAAGGTAGACAAGAGGGAATGCAAATGGTGGGTCCCAAACCATGCTGAAGATTCAATTTATTCAAATTTATGATTACAGGTGAATGAAAAAATACACACACACAAACACATGACTTTTGCATTGATATGTGTTCTGAACATGCCACCAAAAAACTATTTTTTTTGTGTTTATTTTTTTTAAGTATAGTATGTGTAAACTAAAACAATATTAAACCTACAGTATGTAGGGATGGGGAGATCTGCTTGGGTTTGACTAACTACAGAGTTTGGTAAATTTTGTTAAAATTGGACAAACCTGAATCTAGCAATTGGAGTCTATGGGGGAAGGGGGGAGAATCCTGTTGGCAAATTATATACAGTTTTAGGGATAATATAAGTTATTGTAAACAAAAAAGGCACTGCCATTAAAGGACATGTACCAATGCCATTTTTTACATGCCATGCCATGAGGAGAGGGTTCTTTTGCTTTAAGGGTGACATTGGATAAAGCATAAATCCTTTACATTACAGGCTTAAGAAATTATGTAAACTGTATATGGTATTACAGAACAGTATGCTTTAGAGACTGTAGATGAAAAAGCAGTTGAAAAATTGTCTTACAGCGGGATAGTTTTAATGAGCAAGGCAGGTATTTTTCCACAAATAATAAAGCCATGTAAAAATTGACCATCAGCAGTACAGTTTTAATAACCAAGACTAGGCAGCATTGGAAAGACACAAGGTACAGCTAGGTGTTTTTCGACAAGAATTAAAAGTTAAAAGACTGCATATGATACAGCAATGCATCAGGACAGATTTAATAAGCAAGACTAGGCCACAATGTCGAGGCACAGGAAAGTGTTCTCATATAAGAATTACAAGCATAAGCCTATAAATGTTTTGTAAAATTGGCAGGACAATGTAATCAGGGATAATAGGCCCAGCTAGAATATATATATATATATATATATATATATATATATATGTGTGTGTGTGTGTTCTGTATATCTATATATCTATATATCTATATATCTATATACATATATATATATATCTATATATATATATATATATATATATATATATATATATATATATATATATATATATATATATATATATATATATATATATATATATATATATATATATATATATATATATATATATATATATAGATAGATAGATATAGATATATATATATATATATAGATATATAGATATATCTATATCTATATATATATATATATATATATAGATATATAAATATATAGATATATAGATATATAATATTTTTTTTTTATATAAATTCTTCATTTATAAGAATTAATAATGCAGTGGGACAATAATGGTCATAGAGTCACAAAAATCTTTCTATTTTTTTTTTTTGGACTTAGGTGTATCGTGTAACAGGTATGTCATCAAATTTCCCCCAAGAGTCACATGAGTCCATGAGAACTTTAATTGTTTGTTCAACTGTGACCCAAAAATCTTTCAGCTTCAGACATTCCCAGAAAATGTGAATGAGAGTACCTTCAGATTCTCAACAGCACCAGCAGGTACTTAGTACCTTGGGGAACATTCTGTGTAACACCACATGTGTTTTAAACCATCTTGTTAGGAGTTTATAACCCCCTCTTGATATCTAATCACTATTGAGGCCTTATGAGCAAAGAGTACAATTCTGTCTTTCTGTGATTAGGTAAAGGTAGTGTTAATGACTCTTTCCCTGTTGTTACAAGAATGGAAGTTTCTGCGGGGCTCCCAATGCTGTCAAAAAGGCATATAGATGTGCCAGCTAAAGCTGTATTGTTTCCCCTGCAAGGCAGGTTTGATCAAATGAGGATGGTTTTCTCACCTTATGGCATTTCTCTGGTAGGAAACAAAGATATCCAGGGTATGCAAGAAATTAGATCTCACCATGCAACATAATGCAATGATCTTGGGAAAAGTGTAATAGTCCAAAAGGTACCCTGCTGAGCGAGTACATTAAATTGGGAGTCAGTTATGCCTGGTGACAACCTCCTTTTAATTTGTATCCAGTAGTGTTATTCGTCAGAGAAAAATACACCTTATTGTACAGAAGGTAAACAGAAAGGTAACAATGGAGAACTGGTATCATTAGAAGAGGACTTAAAACATTAACCTTCGAATATTGGTCACCTCATCCTTATAATGTTAGGAAGATAAAGTTTTCCATAGTCGTATAAAAGCGTTGCCTCTGAGAAAGTGAACTCTAAATCCAGTATGATAATTGGGGTTAAATCATGACAATGCAGGTGAGCGAAGCCCGACTTATTCTAATAATAATTTGAATACACTGTATATTTGTCAGGACCACTAATTTCACACCTCCAGGAATCTCAAACTCCTCCCTACTAATTAGCTACTGTATATTAAAGTTTTTGTTTTGGGTTTAGGTACACGTTAAGAAATACAGCTTGGTAACCAATCTGCCCCAGCCTGCAAATTTGATAAAAAATGAGAATCTCCACAATGATGGGGTCATCACTCTGCTGCTCTCTCTTCCTAGGAACCCCTAAGAACTCTGATTGGTTAAGAATGCTGACCCTTCCTCTTTCAACGTGAATGTGCCTGTGTCTGGGATTGTAGGCTGAAAACAAGCATATTCAGGTAATAATGCTCTTTCTAAGTAAAGTACATTTTTGGGAGTCGCACAAACTCAGATTTGCTAAATTTGATTGAGTTCACCAGAGCCCTTCATAATTCAATGTGTATTTTCCCTCTTATCTATTATGCTGTGGACAGTTCCCAGTTATATCAGACTTCAGTGTAATGGAAAACTGTAATAATAGCAAATGTGCTGCAGTCTACATTTCAGTATGTAAAGCCATTTATTTTTTTCTTTGGTCTGTTTTGCTTACTTTTTTTTAACTAGTTACAGGTTCTGCTACAATCAAGAACAATAGAATAGTTTTCTGTTCATTACTGACCTTCATGTAATGTTACACCAGTAATTAATAATACATCAGATTACATTATGATTCATTCACATTTAACAATAGTTTATGTCCATTCAGTGTTGTCTTCATTGTTATAAATAAGCCTCATATATTATATGGTGTTTTAAGTGGACATTAAGGAGTTTTCAAATATTTCCCCCAAAATGATCCTGTTTTATATCTTTACATAGCTGACTTATTCTAAGAAATACATTTTTTAGATCTTTAAATCAACACTGATTTTGCTTATACAAGTTTAACAAATACACAAAAATGATGATTCCAAAGGCAAAGAAACTAAAAGATATCTGGAATTACCTGACATTGAAGAGCATTTAAAGCAGTGTAACCTGGGGGACAGGTAGCAGGTACAAAGCTCCCTAGGATGAGCAGTCTTTCAGGCACAGATACCAAATCCAGTGAGGTAGTGACAAACAGTGCGGTGTTTATTGGTGATATATACAAGTCTATATACAGTGCTGTACAGTGTTTCAGAAAAACAAACAAAACAAGAAAACAAAAACCTAGCTATGTCCTGACACTAACTATACAATATATACAGTCTCTAACTACCAGGCGGAGCAAGCCTACAGCTTGTCAGCTTCCACAGATACAGCTCAATAGCTTTTTACCAACCCTTTGCTCTCACAGACCAGTGTTGTCTGTGTTTCCCAGGCAGAGAGCAAAGGCTGTCTGTCACAGGTGAAATTAAGATCCCTGAACATGTATGAGAGGAGCCTGGGAGACGTATAAACCCCAAACAGGACTTTTCCCAGCTCTCTCTGGGACTCACTACTACAGCGGTTATTAAAGTCAGACAGTTTTTTTTTCCTTAATGCATTCTCTGCAATAAGGTAAAAAGCCTCTCCATTACTTGTTTTTCCCTCATCCCTAAACACTTACCTGTCTCCTCTCACGATCCAGTGCTGTCCTGACTTTGACCCTGCTCTCCCCTCTTCCTAGTTTCATGGGAGACACAGGCAGCTGCGGGAGCCATGGGCCCCTGCTCCTGTCAGTAAAGCTCTTGTGAGGAGTAAGAGGGGGAAGGCTTACCAGTGCTGTGTATGTCTTTGGAAGCACACCGCCCAAATCAGGAGTGCACCCACATGGGTGCCCCCTCACCACAGGGCATGCTAAGGGAGCGTGCACAGGAAGGAGGAGAAGGGAACGCTGGCTGGAGACTCCAGGAGAGGAGGTAAGGGGCCACTCTGTGCACCACTATTGCACAGAGCAGGTAAGTATCAGTATATTTCTCACCCTAGACTGTACTATTAATTTCTGCACTTCTTAGGTATCCCAAAGAGGTTTACATAATATCTTTATTTCAAGTAGCAGTATAGTCAGTGTTTATCTGGTGCTCCAGATGGAGTAATCTTTAGGGGTATAGTTTGTGGCTGTAATAGCTGGATGGTGATGTATCCATAGAAAGGGGTATTAAGGCTTAAAATTTGCACTAACATATAATTTTTCAGGACAACCTCTCGGGGTATGTCCCCTTCTTCAAGGTCCAAGCAGTACTGATTCACAATTTTTTAAGCAGAATGTTAAAGAAGAATGTTCTTCTTTAACATTCTGCTTAAAAATTTGTGAATCAGTACTGCTTGGACCTTGAAGAAGGGGACATACCCCAAAAGCTTGTCCTGAAAAATTGTATGTTAGTGCAAATAAAAAAAGTATCACGGACAGTACTCAATTTTCTCTGTCACAATTGCACTAATACGACTACTATCTAATCAAGTAAGGCTTAAAATGAAAGGCAGCCATCCTTCAGTGTGGATATCTTCATTTCAAGGAGTGTGGAGAATAGGACCCTCTGGATAACAAGGAGACTTTAACAAACAGTACATGACTGGCTCTTGAAATGTGATTAATACACCACAGCAGAACTTCAGAAGAGGGAAGAACACTCTACAGGAAAAACAAAGCAGTCTAGAAGGTGCTTCTAAGTGCAGTATGAAAACACTTTAATGACAAGGAAGGGTTAGAAACACTTACAAGATGGAAGTAAAAAACAGGCGTATCAATGAATCCATAACGTCCAGCGGGATGCCTCCTGGGAGTAAAGACAGCTGCAGGTGGAAGTTCCAGCCATCCAGGGGTGGGAAACACTGTCTCTCTGATCCAAGATGGAGGGCCGTGCTGTCAGGACCAGCATGAAATCCAGGCAACTGGAAGTGACCTCAGAGTGGGCGGGACATGTTTCGAAGCATTGGTTTGAGATTGGTTTGAAAAAGAAGCGACTGGGCATGCTCTTAAAAATGTCCGCCCACTCTGATGTCACTTCCGGTTGCCTGCATTCCATGCTGGTCCTGACTGCACGGCCCACCATCTTGGATCAGAGAGACAGTATTTCCCATGGCTGGTCAACTGGAACTTCCACCTGCAGCTGTCTTTACTCCCAGGATGTTATGGATTGATACGCCTATTTTTCTCTTCCATCTTGTAAGTGTTTTTAACCCTTCTGTTTCCTTGTGAGTTTATGTGAAATCTCCATTAATAGCTGTAAAATATTGTAATTATGAATATATTTCATTTAGCTTGTATCCATGTATGGCGTAAAATATCTTCACAGAATTCTCTGGTAGACCAGACAAGTCGGTGCCTAGGCTTGTGTATGCAAACAATGGGATCCAAACCTCATTGTTTTACACATACTCACTTCAAAGGATCCCATTCTGGGAAATGCAATGAAGGGGGTCCAACCCATAATCAATACTTAACTTCCCGGGAAAATTCAAGTTAATCTCCTGCTCAGAATAGTCACAAGGATTTGCATTAAAGGGGGCTGACTTATGCAAAGTATAGGGATTGGAGATGTAGAAAGCCTATAACCAAGCATAGGGAAGCTAACCAATCAGAGCCACCCTATGCCAACCAATGAGGCATCAGCCCGTAATGATATACACAGACTAGATGGGAGGGAAACACACTTTATGGGAGAGCAGCCATCAGAATGGATGCTTGGTGAAAAGGGTAATTATGGGTAAGTTCTGCATTTTACTTGTAACTAAATATGTTTGTAGATTAAGGTTTTAAGGAATATACTCTGTATTCCTTCATGAAATTCTATTATTTTAACCTAATATTTTCTTCCTTGGTGTAGACTATAGATAGGTGGTTGTTTTTTTGACTTTCAACTACTCACCAATCAATATTGTTATTGTGGTAAAGCTTTCACTCATGGTCAAAGAACTTTCATTTAACCCAAATCAAATCTGAGAGATATTAAATCTCCAATATAGTACATGGGTAACACTTCCTTGTCATAAACCCCCCTAGCGGTATTCCCGAGTCTGGCTCGGGGTGGATTTTCAATACCAAAAGCGGTATCCCCGAGCCAGACTCGGGATCGCGTCGCAGGATCCAGGAAGAGTTTACTTACCTTGTCCTCTGGATCCTGCGATGTCTCCCCGCTGTGATTGGCGAGCTGCTGTGTCTCGCTCGATTCACAGTGCCAAGCTCATTCCCTGCGAGCGTTGCGACGCACGGGGACGGAGTTCGGCGGCAAATTCAAAAAGTGAAACACACAGTATAGATACAGTATACTGTAATCTTACAGATTACAGTACTGTATCAAATAATTACACATCCCCTTTGTCCCTAGTGGTCTGTCCAGTGTCCTGCATGCAGTTTTATATTATAAATACTGTTCTTTCTGCCTGGAAACTGGAGATTGTCCATAGCAACCAAAACTGTCCCTTTACATCAAAAGTGGCTTTAGAGCAGCTAGAAAACAGCGATAGTAAATTAGAATCACTCGCAGAATTGAGTGATAGTGATTTGTGGGAAAATCCGTCATCAAACACTAAAAGTAACGAAAGCGACAATTCTGCAACTGAGCAAATTTCAGTGTTTTTGATTTGATTACATTATTGAATAATTTTTATTATTATTATATTATTATTTGTTATAATTATTTATAGTTATTTATTATATTATAATTTTTAATTTCGTTTTTCAAACTTTATCATACCGAGATGTCTACTAGACTCTGGTTTGGACAGATTTAAGTGAATTATTCCTAAGAATTACAGGCCTACAATATAAAACGCCAAATTTCTGTGCAAAATAAGGGTACCGCTTTCAGCACCTAAAATCTGAAATAATCATACCGCCAGGGAGGTTAAAGTGTTTTAATACTGCACTTAGAAGCGCCTTCTTCTCTGCTCAGAATATCTTCATGTATCTCTTGGTACCTGAAATAGCTGACAGACTTGGCACTTTTGTAGCCACCAGCTTTTATAAGTTTTGTGCTCTTCTTTTTACTTTACATTTTTTCCCATTTATGTTACCCTATTTTGCCTTTTGTTCTTCTAGGGACATGGGTATACGTCCATGTATGGTTCTAAAATGTTGTAACTGTCCCTTTATGACTTTTTTTGTATCTTTGGGCTATGTCCAAATCAGTTGCCCATATGTTTTTTATCACTTACATACTTTCTCAATAAAATAAAAATATTAAGGTTAAAAAAAAGTATCAGTATGATATTTTAATGAAAAAAAATAGCCTTTAATATTGCTTCAACCTTAAAACATCTATTATGACAAAAGTTATTAAATGCAGTGAACGGAAAAAGTGAGCATGAAAGAAGAAATCTTAAAGAAAAACACTAAAACAGCAATTCTGTAATAATGATTTTTGTAATGAATGCAAAACTGGATCAAATTGTATTTTTGTGTCTTACTTAAGGTTAGGTTTATACCAATGTAAGCAATAGTTTATTGTGAGTATATGTCAGCATTTTTTTTTTCTAAATAATGCAAAAAGAAACATTTTTTTGTGAGTAAATAAATATTCAGGCATTTTTTATTATTTTAAAATATGTACTATTAAAATACAATGATAGAAGCAAGATGTCACATACAGACAAAATGTGTTTCTTTTTTTTACAGATTTGAATGTTTATTGTCCACTCACTAAAAACTATACATGGTTGTTGCTCTTGCCATTATTCATGCACAACAAGTGTATAATTTTCCAGAGATATATCAAGAAATGGTTGCTGGTTGTTTTTTATTATGACATAGTAAAGCATAGTGTACATATGCTTAGTAGCTGCACTGTGGGACTATTTTTTAAATGTTATGAAAAATATACTATGGCTGCAATGTTCCTAGGGTGCGAGAACATGAATATTAATTCATTTTCTGATTATGTTTTTTTATTTAAAGTGACAGTGACATATTCAGGGCAAGATGACATACTCTATTTAAATCCCACCACACCCTCCTTCCCAACCCACTTACCTCTGCAGCACTTCTCTGAATCTTTGTTCTGTCTCAGTTGCTGCAAAATACCATATGTGAGCTCCAAGTTGGATGGTGTCTGAGTTTACACCATCAACCCCTTAGTCATGGAACAGCACTGCATCAAAGGAGAGGTCATATGTTCAGAGTGGGTATTTTGTAGTGGCTGAAAAAGAAGAAGGAGCAATGGTGGAGTGCTGTGAATGTGAGTATAAGTTGGTTGGGGGAAAGCACAACAGACAATCAATAGTGACAGCATTTCTCTCATGACAAGTTTAATCTCAGAGAAACCTATGCTGGGAGAACTATGGAGCCTTATGTTAATAACCTTCTTTGGCTGACTGTCATACTTCTCCTCTGTTTTCTATTCTTTCTGCAACATTGACAAAAATCAGGTGTACAGCAACAAAATCAAAGTTATTAGAATTTCCGCTCAGCATACTTATTCTAGTAGAGACTCAGAAAGCGTGATAGCAATTAGATCAATATAACAGATAAGGTCAGCATGACAGCAAAGCTACAAGCATTTTCTGAAGGGGAAATCAGCTTGACATTTTAGGTACAGATGTCCTATAAAATAAAATTGAAATTTGTGAACTATGTGCATTGCAAAGTGTTTTAAATATTTACAAAGAAGGAAGGGGGGTTGGGGTATAGATACCCCTGGGATTTTTATGGTGCTTTTCAAAATTTTGGTAGGTCAATAGGAAAATAGATCAGCCTCAAAAAGAAAAAAAGACACTGTATGCAAATTGCCAAACTGACTAATAATAATCTTCTTATTCAAAATCTTTAATAGTTAAGAATAATAACAAAACAATCATCTAAAAACAAGCACAATCTTGAACAAACATAGTCAATTAGTGAAGTATTTTAAAATTAGAAACCACTTTGCGATACCAATCTCAACATGTTTCGCTCCTGATGAAGCTCAGTTGTTGAGCGAAACATGTTGAGATTGGTATCGCAAAGTGGTTTCTAATTTTAAAATACTTCACTAATTGACTATGTTTGTTCAAGATTGTGCTTGTTTTTAGATGATTGTTTTGTTATTATTCTTAACTATTAAAGATTTTGAATAAGAAGATTATTATTAGTCAGTTTGGCAATTTGCATACAGTGTCTTTTTTTCTTTTTGAGGCTGATCTATTTTCCTATTGACCTACCAAAATTTTGAAAAGCACCATAAAAATCCCAGGGGTATCTATACCCCAACCCCCCTTCCTTCTTTGTATTTATTTAATAGGGATGCGGTGCTAAGGGTTAACTGTCCCTGCCCTCTAACAAACACTTCTTGTTTTAAATATTTGTTTCAGTGCTAAATGAATCTACTTTAGTAAAGTCAAATTCACAAGGAAAATAAGAAATTTCTATTGAAATAATTGGTGCAATTCTGCACCTTCATGCATTCAGTAAATGCAGTCTTTTATTGATTTGCTACTGCATACACTCATGTTTGATAAATCTAAAGTCTTTGCTGACAGGGTGTATTGAACATTGAAATAGTGCTGTTTTATGTCATATAATCAGATAAGGCAAATTTAGTAATGTGCGTGTGTTCACTCAGATTCTGCTGTAAAGCCTATTTGCAGTCACAGAAAAAATATGTAGTTGAATAGGCAGTGTAGGAATCATCTCCATTTTCATAGTCTTACCTCTACTTGAGTAAAGCAGGGACAGAGGGGCGCTAGACTAAGTGCAGCATTAATCGTAGGTTTATTAATAAAAGCAAATTAGCAACTCACAAGATAGATGAATCTATCTTGTGAGTTGCTAACTTGCTTTTATTAATAAATCTACGATTAATGCTGCACTTAGTCTGGTGCCCCTCTGTCCCTGCTTTACCCACAGAGTCCACTGATTCGCTCTAAAGGTGCTGCCTCCAGGTGCTGATCGAACAATATCATGCACAAATTTATGGACTATTTAGATTTATATGATCTATTACTATCATTATTATTTTTGGGTATTCCAGTTGTTAATTTCACCTATTCACATCAGTCTAGTGCCACTGTTCCCCTTTGTTTTTTTACCTCTGCTTTCCTGATAGAGTAGCTCTTCAAGAAGTTTACTATACCTGTGCAGCCCAATAGACACCAGAGCCAGAACAAGTGTACTCCAGAATCCGTGATAAATGGGGCTGACCAAATTTGGTCAAGGACATTCCTTAGTATTATAGGTGACTATGTGGTCAATGACAATCTTTGCCAATGGCATCGCCCATGATTCCTGATTTCTGTTTTTACTACCAAAGCCAGTAAATATGTCCCCCATATTACCCTCACATCCTCCTTGGGGCACCTGCAGTGGGGAAGAGCCTCTTGTCTTTAAACATTGGGACAGGGTTGCTTGGCAAAAGGCAAGACTTTGACTTCCCCCCAATGTTAATATGCCCTGTTACCGGAAATGGGGGGGGTAGGGTGCTGGTTTGTTCCTGGCCACCCAGGTTGCAGGCCTCAGCATGGGTCTGGTTGGAGTAATAAGGGGATTCCCATGCATTTTTTTGCATTCAGTGACTTTCATTTGTAAGCATTAACTCTGTGATTAAAGTTTTTTTTGTTTTACATTTTTTTTTTTTTTTTTTTACAATCTTTATTTATCAAACATTTTTACAAAATTTTTATATAAAACATATACACATACATACATACATCTACACAGAAAAAAAATAAATCATGGTGTATAGGGGCATTCACAATTAATATTCAGATCATTTTATATATCCCCATGATCTATACTAGCATCATCTGTATACATTTCTGGATATAATTCGTTACTCTATCTTTGCACGGCCCCTATATCTACCACACAATACTATCCCAGTACCCCCCATCCATACCCATCATACACCCTCAACCAATCTTCTTACACAACACCACTCAGCTAACCGAAAAGCAAACAAAAAAAAAAATAAATAAATAAAAAAATAAATAAAAAAATTTCTCCAATTCAGAAGAACTCTCCCCCCTTCTCCAACTCTTCATCACAGTATTTGCTCTATCTTTATCCCCTTTTTCTCGTTCCCCTATCGCGGCGAGGTTCTAGACTCTTCCCACGCTCTTCCTGTACCTACTCATCTCCTTCCCTCTAATATCATCCTCTCCTCTAAGGATCGCATCACTCCCATTTCACATTCCCATTCTTTTATGGAGGGGGCTTTTTTATTTTTCCAATTTCTAGCTATGACGGTACGTGCCGCAGTTATATAGTACTTCAAAGTTCCCTTTTTTATATTTTTTATTGATCCAGGGATCATTGTGTACCATCCAGTGTATTAGGATTATAAGTAGACTCTCAATAAGGGGACTAAATCTGAATTATATTTCTCCCCTTGAGCTCACTAAATCAGTTACGCTCTTGTATTGTGAGTCTGTATTATTATTATACTCAATCAAGTCTATAATTCATAGCCTCGTTCGTGGTTGCGAATAGAGTAAAATCGCATCGCAACCGCGAGCAATGAGGGATCCATTGGATCCGATGCAAATTTCCTCACTTGGATTGTTATACATTTACTATTTTGCGTATATTTAAATGTTGAAATTATGTTGCCATCTCTGGGTTGTTTTGGTTTTTACATATTTTTAACATATTTTTAGGAATATTGTTAGAATTGTCAGTGCACAGTTTCCAATGTTTACTTTGTATGATCAATAAGCAACTATGTAGAAAACTTTTGTCATTTGTTATTTTTCACAAATTGCATATGTGAGCTCGTTTGTGTGCTTCTCGATTGGCGCCTCCCCGCTTGCAGCTTGGACCATCGGATCCCTGTGATGCCTGCATGATCGCATGCTCCCCGGGTCGGGGCTCATGTTCCCTGATGTGTCTTCCCGGCAGGGTGGGGAGCTCAGTTACCTGCGCTCCCCTTGTCTCTCCCCTTGGATGGCCGGATTCCCGGATTGGCCGCCCATGGGCGTGATTACCCTGCCGGCGGCATCCCCCATCACCTTCGGACGTTGCGTGCGGTGTGCGCACACGTGCGGGTCGCGTGTGCGTGCGGCCTCATGATGTCACGTATTTTACGGCGAAGGTGACGACAGATGTCGGGGCTTCGCCTTGATGGACGCCGAGGGAGCCACACGAGGCCTGCCAATGGCGGCCACAGCCTCCCTCTACACTCCGGGGTTAAGGGGCGGAAGAAACGATACCTGTTGTTAATTTCAGTACTAATTAAGGACACTATTTAATGAGGGTGGATTTGGGTGTGATCCCTCCACTTCCTCCTTGGACGGCCAGACTCTTTTCCTCAACAGTAGGAGTGAGTAAGAACTTATGATACATCTGATTATCAATGCTTTGTTAGACCCCATAGAATAATATTTTATCATGCACTTTTTCCTCAAATTCACACATCACACATACACTCATTTGTTTTGTGTTGGTTTTTATTTATTTATTTATTTTTTTTTTTGTTTCTCTGCTGTTTAAACACTCACTCGCATCATTTTCATGCACATTCCTTTTTTCACATAGACTTAGATACTTGGCAATATCATGCACTTTTTCCTCAAATTCACACATCACACATACACTCATTTGTTTTGTGTTGGTTTTTTTTTTCTTTTTTTTTTTTTGCTGTTTAAAACACTCTCGCATCATTTTCATGCACATTCCTTTTTTCACATATATTTTACATGTCATTATTCACTGTGCACATCCCTCACTTCTCTTCCCATCACTGCCATTGTCAGCATTTAAAGACAAGGTCATCCCTGACATATTTTATATTAGTTATACCAACATAGTCACTTTACTTATTTTATTACCCTTCACATGATCAATTCAAGCTGTAATAGATTATTACAACACTTTCTGACCGCTCAACAGTTAAATCTAACCACTAACCTATATGGGTATATTTATGAGCTAACGCTCTGACAATTTTCGTAGGTTCCGGCCCCACCCCCCAGTGGCGTGTTGGTGGGGGGGGCAATTATACGTGTGACTCCTTGCAAGCCATATCAAGTGGATTCCTGTTCCCCCTTCTTCCGGGGTGCTGCTATGTGCGGGCACACTGGATGGTCGGGCTGCTATGTGGGGAGGCTCTGATCGAGGGGTACATCCAAACTCAGTGGTAATTATGTGCAAAGTGTTACTAAACATGTTGCTAAACAAACTTGCCTATGCTGTAATTCTTTTAAATAAGCTGGACATACTGTTATAAATTTTTCTTTTTTCTGTAGCAAACTCATCCTCTGAAGAGACCCCAAAATTCATGGGTCGAAACGCATCAGGATTGTTATGCAATAGCCTTATCACATGCACATTTGCTATTATATGTATTTGGTATTGGTATTTTCCCACTTGAGCTCCCAATTTATATTTATATGTTGTTACATTTATTCATTACCCTTCAATAAAGAATTTTAATATTTTACTTAATGCCTTGCTCATATCTATAGCTAGCTGCCTAAAAACCCCGCTTGGAGGACTTTTTTCCATTTTACATTTTTAATATATATCCCTAGAGGGGGTTCTGGGATCCCTTAGTAATGTCTAGTGTTGCTGCTATGGGATTTTTGAGAGCAGGAACACCCACCTTGACCAGCAGATTGGCCAGTAGTTCAGGGAGTCTGTCTGTCCCTGTTCTCAATGATGCAAAACTGTCTTTGTGACAATTGTGAGCAATGGGTGCACCATGTATTTAGACTGCAATTGCACTACACATGTTAGGGTATAGCTGCAAATGTCCAAGTGAGAGAAATAACACTAGGGCCATAACTCATGGTTAGTTATACAGTAATACAGTAATGAAGTAGAGTATAAAGTAATGAAATATAATAGCTTTAAAGCATTCTCAATATCACTGGCAAAATAAAATTGTATCCAAAGCAAAGTGTTTGTTTGCACTAAAATTCATTTTAGTGTATTTTTTTTCCTGAAAACTAGTGTAGCACCCTGGTGTTTAGGCAGCGTTGTTAACAAATTTGGTCTGCCAGGTAGTAAGTGTCCTAGCTAATGGTTAGAAGATGCACAGTTTTTTCCCTAAATCTGGGTTTGCCACACTTCTCTCTTCTGTCACTGGGTGTCACTGTTGCTGGTGACATTGGATTGACAAGAGCCTAGCAAAGTCAGACTATGAGTGAATGGGTTTTCTGGGCCAATTGGCAGGGGTCTTTTTAGCTCCTCTACCTACTGGGAGAGCCTCTTTATTTGGGAGGAGTCAGGTGATCATTGTTCTGTGCCACCTGGTGGCTGTCTGGGTGGACATGTGTCAAAATGCTCTGGGTTGCTATGCCAGAAGTCTGAGGCCTATCCCAGGAGTACTTGGCTGCTAGGCTGCCTGAGGCCTATCCAGGAGTAGGAGAAGCAGCGCAGGGTTGGGACTTCAGGCTTGGAGTCCAACCGAGGTTGCAGAGGTTAACTTGGACTGGGAACCAAATTATTATTATTATTATTATAATAATACAGGATTTATATAGTGCCAATAGTTTGCACAGCTCTTTACAATATGAGGGCAGACAGTACACTTACAATAGAAATCAATACAGGAGGGATCAGAGGGCCCTGCTCATTAGAGCTTACAATCTAGAAGGGAGGTCAAGTGGAAACAAAAGGTAATGGCTGTGGGGGGATAAGCTGATGGAGAAAATGAAAATACAGTTGTTAAGTGTGGGTAGGGTAGGTTTCTCTGAAGAGAAGGGTTTTCAGGGATTATCTAAGAGCTAAAAAAGGAGGAGATAAGCGGACAGATTGGGGTAGGGCATTCCATAGGATTAGAGAGGCTTTGGAAAAGTCCTGGAGTCGAGCATGGGAGGAGGTGATGAGGGAGCTAGAGAGCAGGAGAGAACGAGAACGAGTAAGTTGGTATTTAGAGACTAAGCTAGTGATGTAGCTGGGGGCGAAATTGTGGATGGCTTTGTACGTAGTTGTTAGTATTTTGAATTTAATTCTTTGGCCGAGCGGAAGCCAGTGGAGGGATTGACAGAGAGGAGTGGCAGACACAGAGCAATTGGTAAGGTGGATGAGTCTGGCAGCAGTATTCGTGATGCATTGAAGAGGTGATAGACTATGTAGAGGTAAGCCAATGAGAAGGGAGTTGCAGTAGTCGAGGCGAGAGATGACCAGCGAGTGAATTAAGAGCTTTTTTGTGTCATTGGTTAGAGAGGGGTGTATTTTGGAGATGTTGTGGAGGTTGAGGCGACAGGATTTGGACAGTGATTGGATGTGTTGCTTGAAGGAGAGTTCAGAGTCCAGGACTACACCTAAAACCTTGGCATGTGGGGATGGGCTTATAGTTGTGCCATTAATTTTGACAGAGAGATCAGGGGAAGGGGCATATGGGGAAGAAAAAATTATGAGTTCAGTTTTGGATAGATTGAGTTTGAGGAAGTCGTGTGACATCCAGACTGATATATCTGATAGTAAATTAGTGATACGTGAGGAGACAGAGGGAGTGAGCTGAGGGGTAGAGAAATAGATTTGGGTGTCATCAGCATAGAGGTGGTATCAGTTGACCCAGGGAGGAGGTGTAGATTGAAAATAGGAGAGGTCCAAGAACAGAACCTTGGAGGACCCCAACAGAGAAAGGAAGAGGAGAGGAGGAAGTAGAGTTGTAGGAAACGCTAAAGGTGCGGTTGGATAAGTAGGAAGAGAACCAGTGAAGAGTACAGTCATGGAGACCAAAGGTGTGGAGTTTTTTGAGGAGGAGGGGGTGGTCAACCGTATCAAAGGCAGCAGAGAGGTCCAGGAGTAGGAGTACAGAATAGTGTCAATTGGTTTTGACCGTTAGTAGATCGTTTATTAGTTTTAGGAGAGCAGTTTCTGTGGAGTGTTGAGGACAAAATCCAGACTGAAGGGGAACAAGAAGGCTATTATCAGTGATGTGGACGCTCAGTCAGTTGTAGACCAGACGTTCAAGGAGTTTGGATAAGAAGGGGAGCAAGGTGATGGGGCGTAAGTGAGGGCTTTTTAGGTATGGGTCTGACAAGTGCATGTTTTAGAGAGTTGGGGAAGATGCCATAAGAGAGGGAGAGATTGCAGATATGGGTTAGAGAGTGTAGCATAGAGCCAGAGGGTGAACGTAGCATTTGTGAGGGAACAGGATCCAGAGGGCAGGTGGTAAGGTGGACATGAACAAGTAGTTTAGCAACTTCGTCTATAGTGGTGGGGTTGAAAGAGGGAAGCAATGATTGTGTAAAGTGCGGAGGGTATCGCAACAGTAGAGATCTCCGCGCAAATTGTATCAATCTTCTGTTTGAAGTGATTGGCCATCTCCTGGGCAGTGAGCGAGTTGGTGGGTGGAGGCGGTGGAGGACGAAGTAGAGAGTTGAAGGTAGGGAAGAGTTGATGGGACAGGATGATAAGTTGCTAATGAGAGTGATAAAATAGGTCTGCTTGGCAGAGAGGAGGCTGGAATTGTATTTTTGGAGGGCAGATTTATATTGGTTGAAATCTCTCTGAGACTTGGTCTTACGCCACAGGCGCTCATGAGTACGACTACGTTTTTTCAGATTTCTATTATCATCAGTTTACTTTTTCATCTCTTTATTCCTTTTTTCCTCATCACTCTTTTTTTCCCTGCACACACTTTCCTCACTTATTTCCACATCACTAACAATTTTTATACATTCATCCTTTTTTATTTAATTATAATTTTTTTTTCACTTTCTTACCTAGGTCCCCTATTTTTGTGGTCACCCATCAGAGGAGGCGGGGTCACCCGGTGACCCCGCCCTCCGTTATTTAAGACCTGTCAGACGAGGAGCATCGTCACACAGCGGGAGCCTCCCTCCGTGCAGAGCAGCCCGGAGAAGAAAATGAAGAAGAGAAGAAGAGAAGAAAAGAAGAAGATAAGAGCGGGAGCCTCCCTCCCCATGCCATGGGTGCGGAGCGGCCCAAGGAGAAGAAGATAGAAGACGCCACGGAGGAGATGCTGGACGAGAATGCCGGAGGAAGAACCAGAAGAGCCAGAAGAACCAGAAGAACCAGAAGATGAAGGAAGATAGAAGAAAGAAGAAGCATTTAAATAAAGGAATTGTCAAAAACTGTCTCTTGTCACTTTTAACATTTTTGACAGTTTTTTAGTGAAATGGTAGGGGTAAGTACCCCCTTACCATTTCACACAGGGGGGGGCCGGGATCTGGGGGTCCCCTTGTTAAAGGGGGCTTCCAGATTCCGATAAGCCCCCCGCCCGCAGACCCCCACAACCACCGGCCAGGGTTGTGGGGATGAGGCCCTTGTCCTCATCAACATGGGGACAAGGTGTTTTGGGGGGCTACCCCAAAGCACCCTCCCAATGTTGAGGGCATGTGGCCTGGTACAGTTCAGGAGGGGGGGCACACTCTCGTCCCCCCCTCTTTTCCTGTGGCCTGCCAGGCTGCGTGCTCGGATAAGGGTCTGGTATGGATTTTTGGGGGGACCCCACGTCGGTTTTTTTTTGTTTTTTTTGGCGCAGGATTCCCCTTAAAATCCATACCAGACCTAAAGGGTCTGGTATGGAATTTAGGGGGAACCCCACGTCATTTTTTTTTAAATTTTGGCCGGGGTTCCCCTTAATATCCATACCAGACCTGAAGGGCCTGGTATGGAATTTAGGGGGACTCCCACGTCATTTTCTTTTTTTAAATTTTGGTTCGGGGTTCCCCTTTGGGGAATTCCCATGCCGTTTTTATCAATGAACTTCTATGTGTATTGTCGGCAATGCAATAGCCGCGGGTAGTTTTAAATGGGTTTTTTCCTTCGAAATGTCATTTTGCTGTCAGACTGTTCTAAATACAGGAAACATGCGCCCCTTTACAGGCATACTATAGACACCCCCCAGGTACGAAATTTAAAGGGATATTACACTTTTATTGTTTGACTTTAAGCATTATTAAAATCACTGCTCCTGAAAAAACGGCTTTTAAAGGGTGTTCCGCGGCATTCGAATTTGCCTCGAACACCCCAAATTGTTCACTGTTTGGCGAACTTGCGAACAGCCAATGTTCGAGTCGAACATGAGTTTGACTCGAACTCGAAGCTCATCCCTACTGGGGACGGTGAAGAAGTGAGAAAGCTTCAGCAAGTGCCAAGCCAGGGACCCAGCAGGTTAGCAGGGGTGACACTTGAGGAGTATACAGCGGGTTAGCTGTCTAAGAGCTCAGAGGATCCAGCTCAATTGTTATTACAAACAGCGGGAGGGGATGTCCCCCCCATCTTCCGCTGCTCTGCCCAGGCTTTTTCCTCCCAGAGCAACCAGCCAGCATATCCGCTGCCTGGCCAGAGACCTGAACAAAGCCAGAATCTGCTTTTATCGGGTCTTGGATCTAATAACCAGGAAGCGACGTCAAGACATTACTTCCAGTTTGCTGTAACCTTAAAGGTGCCAGATTAACCACTTCTGGACCAGCCGCCGCAGTTTTACTGCGGTAGGTTGGCTCGGCTGGGCAAATCGACGTTACCTTATGTTGCTTTTCCTTTTGGCCACTAGGGGCGGTCATCGCACCCACCAGGCCCGCAGCGTGTGCCCGGAACAGATGCGAGTGCCCGACTGCCTTGCACCCGCGATCGCTCGTGACAGAGCGAGAACCGGGATCTGTGTGTGTAAACTAGGGATGAGCCGAACACCCCCCTGTTCGGTTCGCACCAGAACATACGAACAGGAAAAAAGTTTGTTCGAACACGCGAACACCGTTAAAGTCTATGGGACACGAACATGAATAATCAAAAGTGCTAATTTTAAAGGCTTATATGCAAGTTATTGTCATAAAAAATGTTTGGGGACCTGGGTCCTGCCCCAGGGGACATGGATCAATGCAAAAAAAAGTTTTAAAAACGGCCGTTTTTTCAGGAGCAGTGATTTTAATAATGCTTAAAGTCAAACAATAAAAGTGTAATATCCCTTTAAATTTCGTAGCTGGGGGGTGTCTATAGTATGCCTGTAAAGGGGCGCATGTTTCCCGTGTTTAGAACAGTCTGACAGCAAAATGACATTTTGAAGGAAAAAACACATTTAAAACTACCCGCGGCTATTGCATTGCCGACAATACACATAGAAGTTCATTGATAAAAACGGCATGGGAATTCCCCACAGGGCAACCCGGAACCAAAATTTAAAAAAAAAAATGATGTGGGAGTCCCCCTAAATTCCATACAAGGCCCTTCAGGTCTGGTATGGATATTAAGGGGAACCCCGGCCAAAATTTAAAAAAAAATGACGTGGGGTTCCCCCTAAATTCCATACCAGACCCTTCAGGTCTGGTATGGATTTTAAGGGGAACCCCGCGCCAAAAAAAAAAATAAACGGCGTGGGGTCCCCCCAAAAATCCATACCAGACCCTTATCCGAGCACGCAACCTGGCAGGCCGCAGGAAAAGAGGGGGGACGAGAGTGCGGCCCCCCCCTCCTGAACCGTACCAGGCCACATGCCCTCAACATTGGGAGGGTGCTTTGGGGTAGCCCCCCAAAACACCTTGTCCCCATGTTGATGAGGACAAGGGCCTCATCCCCACAACCCTGGCCGGTGGTTGTGGGGGTCTGCGGGCGGGGGGCTTATCGGAATCTGGAAGCCCCCTTTAACAAGGGGACCCCCAGATCCCGGCCCCCCCTGTGTGAAATGGTAAGGGGGTACTTACCCCTACCATTTCACTAAAAAACTGTCAAAAATGTTAAAAATGACAAGAGACAGTTTTTGACAATTCCTTTATTTAAATGCTTCTTCTATCTTCCTTCATCTTCTTCTGGTTCTTCTGGCTCTTCTGGTTCTTCCTTCGGCGTTCTCGTCCAGCATCTCCTCTGCGGCATCTTCTATCTTCTTCTCCTCGGGGCGCTCCGCACCCATGGCATGGGGGGGAGGCTCCCGCTCTTCATCTTCTTCTTCATCTCTTCTTCCTTCTTCTCTTCTTCTCTTCTTCATTTTCTTCTCCGGGCCGCTCCGCATCCATGCTGTGGCATGGAGGGAGGCTCCCGCTGTGTGACGGCGTCTCTTCGTCTGACGGTTCTTAAATAACAGTGGGCGGGGCCACCCGGGGATCCCCGCCCCCCTCTGACGCACAGTGACTTGACGGGACTTCCCTGTGACGTCACGGGGAATGCCACAGGGAAGTCCCGTCATGTCCCGTGCGTCAGAGGGGGGCGGGGTCACCGGGTGCCCCCGCCCCCTGTTATTTAAGAACCGTCAGACGAAGAGACGTCGTCACACAGTGGGAGCCTCCCTCCATGCCACAGCATGGATGCGGAGCGGCCCGGAGAAGAAAATGAAGAAGAGAAGAAGAGAAGAAGGAAGAAGAGATGAAGAAGAAGATGAAGAGCGGGAGCCTCCCCCCCATGCCATGGGTGCGGAGCGGCCTGAGGAGAAGAACAGCGAACAATTTGGGGTGTTCGCGGCAAATTCGAATGCCGCGGAACACCCTTTAAAAGTCTATGGGAGAAATCAAACGTGCTAATTTTAAAGGCTTATATGCAAGTTATTGTCATAAAAAGTGTTTTTTTTTGCAGGTCCCAGGTGATTGAGCGGCCAATCACGGCGCTCGGCGCCGCTCGCGCATGCGCAGTGGGTGCCAGGCTGTGAAGCCACAGCCCGGCGCCCACAGTTGAAATGCCGGCGACGACGAGCGGAGGGGGGGATGAGCGGGGCTTCAATCCCCCGCACCGCTGGACCCAGGGACAGGTGAGTGTCCAATTAAAAGTCAGCAGCTGCAGTATTTGTAGCTGCTGACTTTTAATTTTTTTTTTTTTAATGGCCCCCCTGGGTGGAACTCCTCTTTAAGTGCAAAGGATGGATGTGGGGTCTTGACACGTGACTATTGCTGTCACAAGGGATGTATACATTTCTTGTGACAGCAATAAAAGTGATAAAAAAAATTAAAGGGACAATGTAAAAATAAAACAAAATAAATAAGAAAAATAAAGTAAAGCACCCCATCCCTCCATGCTTGCGCACAGACGCGAACACATATGTAAGTTGAGCTCGCAAATATAATCGTATATTACCAAAAGTATTGGGGCGCCTGCCTTTACACACACATGAACTTTAATGGCATCCCAGTCTTAATCTGTAGGGTTCAATATTGAGTTGGTCCACCCTTTGCAGTTATAACAGCTTCAACTCTTCTAGGGAGGCTGTTTACAAGGTTTAGGAGAGTGTCTATGGGAATCTTTTGACCATTCTTCCAGAAGCACATTTGCGAGGTCAGACACTGATGTGGACGAGAAGGCCTGGCTCCCAGTCTCTGCTCTAATTCATCTCAAAGGTGTTCTATCGGGTTGAGGTTAGGACTCTGAGCAGGCCAGTCAAGTTCTTCCACCTCAAACTCACTCATCCATGTATTTATGGACCTTGCTTTGTGCACTGGTAGTCATGTTGGAACAGGAAGGGGCCATCCCCAAACTGTTCTCACAAAGTTAGGAGCATGAAATTGTCCAAAATGTCTTGGTATGCTGAAGCCTTAAGAGTTCCTTCACTGGAACTAAGGGGCCAAACCACACATGTGGGGTATCGCCACGATCATTAGAGTGAGAGCAATAATTCTAGCACTAGACCTCCTCTGTAACTCGATAACCATTAAAAATGTTTAAACCATCACCTATTAAGATTTTAAGTACCATAGTTTGTCGCCATTCCACGAGCGTGTGCAATTTTAAAGCATGACATGTTAGGTGTCTATTTACTCTGCATAACATCATATTTCACATTATATAAAAAAAAATGGGCTAACTTTACTGCTTTTTTTTTAATTCAAGAAAGAATATTTGTTCCAAAAAATTGTGCTTGGAAGTCCTCTGCACATACATACTGCAATACAGTGCAACATAAAATATTGCAATGACCACCATTTTATTCTCTAGGGTATCTGATAAAAATATATATATAATGTTTGGAGGTTCTAAAAAATTTCCCAGCAAAATATACTCATTTTAACTTGTAAGCAACAAGTGTCAGAAAAAGGCCTGGTCTTCAAGTGATTAAAAAAGGTCTGATTAAGATGTTACAAATACAGAAATGTTTGCCTTTGAAACTTTAAAGGAGGTCTGAGACTGGTATTGATGAAATAAAAACCAACAAATGTATTGGTTCACACAAGATCTACAGTAGTCACAAACACATGTCAGGTATATGAACAGATTCATAATGTTGTACATATAATATTGCAGTAAAATATGATTTTCCATTATAAAGGTCCAAAATAAGTACAAGAATGTATCCTAGTGACCCGGTGCATTTCGTGAACACCTATTAGTTTCCTAAGGGGTTGATGCAAACTTGATATCTATAGTGTAAAAACTGTATAAGTATAATAGAGAAGGTAAAAGAATTGTATAGGGTCAAAAGGTTAAAGGACCGCCATATTGTGCACATATCCACAAAACTGTTAGAGGGAATACACATGCTCATATTTACTGGACTACCGCTGAAAACGTCTGTCCCGTACCTTCAAGATATCAAGTTTGCATAAACCCCTGAGGAAGTGAACAGGTGTTCACAAAATGTGTCAGGTTACTAGGATTCATTCTTGTACTTATTTTGGACCTTTATCATGGAAAATTGTATTTTACTGCAATTATACATTATGAATCTGTTAATATACCTGACATGTGTTTGTGGCTACTGTAGATATTGTGTGAACCAATAAATTTGTTGTCTTTTATTTCATCAATACTAGTGTCACACCTCATTTAAAGTCTCAAGGGCAAACATTTCTGTATTTGTATGTTCAATAGGGATGGAGGTGCACTACGGGGTACACCAGGTCACACTTTATTGTTCTAAGTGTATATTTAGGTGGAAGACACATTTTGCCAATTTGTGACCTGTGACCCATTGTTGTCTGCATTTTTTGCTCTTTTAAAGGATACCATGTGTCACTGTGATTATATTGCCACACAATTTGTATAATAGTTTGACTGGCTTATACATGCTCTTCTCTGGGACCACACCACATGTTTCTGTCCTGGGTGCTGCAATGCTGTTTTATCCTGTGTGATTCCCCTACTAGGGATGAGCCGAACACCCTCTGGTTCGGGTCGCAGCATAACATGCGAACAGGCAAAAAATTTGTGCGAACATGTGAACACCATTACAGTAGTGCATCTTTCCCATGTTTAACAATACCGCAGAAAAATGAAATTTCTAAAGGAAAAAATTTAATTTAAAACTTTTCACGGCTGTAATGTATTGTTGGATCCCAGCAATATAGATAAAAATCATTGAAAAAAACTGTGTGGGTCGCCCCCAGTCCATTCCTAGGTCCTTTGGGTCTGGTAGGAATCTTAAAAAGGCAAAAATAGCAAATAAATGTTGTGGCCCTTCGGGTCTGGTATGGATATTAAGGGGAACCCCACACCAAAATTTAAAAAAAATGGTGTCAGGGGTCCCCCAGGCACTATATACTCTGAGTAGCAGTATATATACTATATGGCCTGCCCTATATACTCTGCAGAAAAATTGGGCCTTGGGTGTTGGTGGTACCAGAACATGGTAACCCCTCATAGTTACTCTTGTTGGGCGCAGGAACGGGCCCTGCTGTAAAATATTATATCAAAAATTGTAATTACATGGCCCTGTTAAACAGGGGCAGAAAATTGGGCCTTTGGTTTTGGTGGTGCCAGAACACTATAACCCCTCACAGTTACTCAAGTTGGGCGCAGAAACGGGCCCTGCATTAAAATATTATATCAAAAATTGTTGTTACATGCCCCTATTAAGCAGGGGCAGAAAAATTGGGTCTTTCGTTTTGGTGGTGCCAGAACACTGTAAGCCCTCACAGTTACTCTTGTTGGGCGCAGGAATGGGCCCAGCGTGAAATATTTTATCAAAAATTGCAATTACATGCCCCTGTTAAACAGGGACAGAAAAATTGGGCCTTGGGTGGTGGTGGTGCCCTAAACCAAAAATATTGTTGGAAGCTAGCATCATCAAGATTGAGGAGGAATAGGATAGTCAGCATAATCAGTCTTCAAGGGATCCCACATCCATAGCAAATTCAATCAGTTACATCAGCGTCAGGTGCTTGATAGCTGCTGATCCAAGACTGATTCATTTTTATGAATGTGAGCCTATCAACGGAGGCGCACTCTTTGAACCATTACAAAACCTCCAGCAGCACTGAATGTGCATTCAGAAAGCACGCTGGATGCAGGAAAAGTCAATAGCTCAATTACATAATGAGCAAGTTTTGACCAGTGGTCCATCCTCAAGACCCAGTAACCCAGTCACCCAGTAATCCATCCTCAAGCCCCTAGATATTCCTGCACCATATAATGCAGACGCTGGCGATGGTTGCTTGAACTGATCAGACCTTGGTGCTGAGGACTGAAAATTTTTTAAAGGCATCAGTCAGCCGGCTACCTTCTCCACCACTCTTAATCTGACCGAACGAAGCATCAGCAACACGTTGTCAAGCACCAGGAAATGGTAACCTCCCAGCATCTGGAAATGCGTTACACAAATCCTCTGCTCCCTCTGCAAAGGCAGGATGAGTTCTGCAACTTTAACCTTGTAACGTGGATCAAGAAGGATTGCCAGCCAGTAATGATCCCTCTCCTTGATACCACGAATCCTAGGGTCCTTTCGCACACTTTGCAGAATCAGGGAGGCCATGCAGCGTAAGTTTTCAGAGGCATTCGATTCTGAGTCCTCAGGGTCACTAAGGATCACATTATCCGTAACTACCTCCTCCCAGCTACATACAACTCCTTGGGTTTCTGGGGACTGAAAACCATCCCTTGAAGACTGCTCCTGAGTGTTATCCTCTACATCCATGTTGACACATTCCTCCTTCTTATCTTCTTCCTGTGTGTCCTGTGGAATGCTATCTGGATATAGGGGGCCTTGAGAGGAAAGGAAGTCCTCCTCCTCCTCCCGCTGTTCTGCCTCAAGTGCCCTGTCCATGATTCCACAAAGCGTGTGCTCCAGCAGGAAAACTATAGAGACAGTGTCACTGATACATGCATTGTCGCTGCTCATCATCTTTGTGGCCTCCTCAAATGGTGACAGGACAGTGCATGCATCCTTGGTCAGTAGCTGCTGACATGGCAAAAAGAAGCCAAGCTCCCCTGACCCTGTCCTGGTGCCATACTTGCACAGGTACTCATTGATGACCCTCTGCTGTGTGTGCAGCTGCTGCAGCATTGCCAACATTGAGTTCCACATGGTGGGCATGTCACAAATGAGGCGGTTGGTGGGAAGGTTGCATTCCCTTTGAATGTCAGGCAGTCGCGCACTGGCATTGTATGTCCAGCCGATATGACTACAGACTTTTCAGGCCTGCCTCAGGAGATCTTGTAAGCCTGGGTACCTGGTCAAGAACCACTGTACCACCAAATTCAGGAAGTGTGTCAAACATGGAACATGGGTCAAGTGTCCCTGTTGGAAGGCGGAGAGAAGGTTTGTGCCATTATCGCATACAACCATTCCTGGCTGAAGCTGGCATGGCATCAACCACCTCTGAGCCTGCCCCTGCAGAGCTGACAGAATCTCTGCCCCAGTATGGCCCCTGTCCCCTAGGCAGACCAACTCAAGCACCGCATGGCATCTTTTAGCCTGACTGCTTACGTAGCCCCTTGAATGCTTACGGAGCACTGCTGGTTCAGAGGACAAATCTGCAGAAGAGGCCATAGAGGAAGAAGAAGAGGAGGGGTGGAGGAGAGAGCTGTGGCTAGCACCACTAGCATTTTGGTGGCGTGGTGGTGGAACAAGCTCCAACAACACTGAACCCTGTCCTGCATCCTTCCCAGCTGCCAGCAGAGTTACCCAGAGCGTCGTGAAGGAAAGGTAACGTCCCCGCTTATGCCTGCTGGACCATGAGTCAGCGGTAATATGAACCTTACTGCTGACTGCCTTGTCCAACGAGGCTAAAACATTGTCTTCCACGTGCCAGTAGAGACCTGGAATGGCCTTCCGTGAAAAGAAATGGCATTTTTGAACCTGCTACTGAGGTACAGCACATTCCATAAATTCACGAAAGGGGGCAGAGTCTACCAGCTGAAAGGGCAGCAATTTGGCCAAGTTAGCAATTAGACGCTGAGCATGCGGATGGCTGGGACCAAATTTATTTTTACGGTTCAGCAACTGGAGTAGGGAAATTTGCCTGCTAAAATCAATTGGTGGTATATTGCTAGCAGATTGGCTGCAAGTACTTGGGACACCTATTGCTATACCTTCATTCCACTCAGTGCATGTTTTTGAGAGGACTGGAGGTATAGTAAGGTTGGAGATCCCAGATGAGGAGCAAGGAGAAGTCCGACTTTTTCTATGATGTGGGTCCTTCAAGTGCTGTTGCCAACGGACTGTATGACAGGTTGTCATATGTCTGGTCAAGCATGTGGTGCCCAAGCAGCTGCTGTTCTGGCCACGCTTGATCCACTTCAGACATAGGTTGCAAACAGCAATGGTGCGATCTGCGGCACACGTGTTGATAAAGGAACTTTTAAAGTCAGCGGGGATTCAGCAGTGCCCTGCACCTGCGGAGCTCTGTGGTGTGATGCAATAGGGTGGCTGCCCCTTAAGCTGCCCCCTAGAGGACATCCTGCCTTGTTGGAGTTGTGCCTTCTCCTCCTCCTCCTCCTCTCCTCCCTCAGGCACCCAAGTAAAGTCAGTGACCTCATCATCCCCTCCCTCCTCATCACTGGAGCAAACTTAGCAGTATGCTTCAGCTCGGGGAATATGATTGCCAATTTCTTCTCCTTCTGTGGGCTCATATTACTCCCTTCCTTGACCTGGGAACCAACATTGGAGCCTTTGATGCGCATCCTCCAACAGCATATAACCAACGTTGTGGTTGAATAATTCTGGGGACTCCACTGTGCATGATGGTGGGGCTACGGAAGGAGTGACTGTGGACAAAGAGCCGGTGAAATAGGCCACTTTGGCAGCTGCGTTGGAAGGCAAACTACTCTGAGCCTGGGTGACAGAGGATGAGGAGGATGACGATGTCTTGATTATCCACTTCTCCAACTCTTTTGCCTGTTGTGGCTCAATAACATGGCCAGCAGCAGAAAAAAAGGACAAGCGTGCCCCATGGCCACCTGCATAGGATGCACCATGTCCACGGCCACCACTGTTGACTGTAGACGCAGAGGCTGCTTGCCCTCTTTTAACGGCACGTGAGCGTCTGCCTCTCCTTGGTGGCCTCCCGGACATGATGTATTTTTTGTTTTGCCACACTACACCACACTACACCGTATTATATACTGTGTACACCGCCTGAAGTGTATTAGAAACAGTACACCACCGAGTGCACTGTAGATATAGGCTATACTGGACGCTGAGTATATATATATATATATATATATATATATATATATATATATATATATATACAGTATATACTGTATATATATATATATATATATTAATACACCGCCTGAAGTGTATTAGAAACAGTACACCACAGTACAGCACTGTAGATATAGGCTATATTGGATGCAGAGTAGATAGATAGATAGATAGATAGATAGATAGATAGATAGATAGATAGATAGATAGATAGATAGATAGATAGATAGATAGATAGATAGATAGATCGATCGATCGATCTATATACATATATATACTAGACTGTATATATATATATATATATATATATATATATATTAATACACTGCACTGACTGAATACAGAGTAAACACTAAATATAAAGTCTATGCTAAATGCAGAGTATATATACATATATATATTAGACTGACTGTGTATATATATATATATATATATATATATATATATATATATATATATATATATATGATCTCACAGTGCATTATGGGGCGTTCCATGGTGCTCTAATTTCTTGTGAATGCCCCATATGTTTGGTTTGTTTTAGAACAAACACCCGATGTTCAAGTCAAACTTACGTTCGACTCGAACCGCTGGCTCATACCTATCCCTTACCTTCTCCCTGATGGGAGGGGTTTGCAAGCGCCACATGGGGGACTCAGCATCAGATGCTGGCACTCTTGCCATCACGTCATTGCGCCGGTCCACGTGGCCATCCTCACTGTGCGGTATAGGATATGTGCTTGGTGCTGTCCTTCCTGCATGGCGAGGGTTAATGATGGGGATTCTCTTCCCCCTCTAGCAGCACCCACCTGACATTGGGAGGGACCCATGGAGGCTTCAGGTAGGTACTTATAGGGAGCTTTCTAGCAGTGCACTTTCCCTCAGTGGCTCCATGATGATCAGTGAAGAAACAACACTTTGTGCCAGAGCACATGTTCCACCATGGTAGGCATTTTCATTCACATTTTCTTTTGTTTGATCTGTTTTCATTTTTTTTTGTGTTTTTGTCCATCCATATTCCTCTCGTTCACTCCTTTACTCTCAAACCTTGACACACCCAAGCAGTTTTGCTTACCTCACTTGGATCACTTATTAGTCAACACAGCATTTTGCTGTTAATCAATGGTATTTTACACCGGGCACTTTTATTCACCACCCCTCCCTTCTGGGTTTTTTTATTCAGATGTGTCTGTTTCATTTTGCTTTTTTGCTTTCTTGCTTGTTTCCTTTTCACTTCCATTCCACTCTAACCCTTGTTTATTTTTTTATTATTATTTTTTTTATACTGTTTGTACCCTTGTCACTCATTCATTTTTCCCTTTCTGCCCTGTCTCTGAACATTTAATATAATACATTCACTTCAGTCACCTTCAGTGATATTGACATAAACTTGCACTTTTTGTTCAGCATTATATTCATTGATTCAGTCAGTCACTATAGTTATACACTGTGTTAGCAAGGTTTATTTTCTGATATGTCTTTCACAGTCATTATCGTGGAGGCCATTATGTTGGTTTGGGCCCACATTCTCCCTGTTTGGCCTTTCGGGCCTTTTTGGGTCTTACACTCACACCTCCCGGGACAGACATTTTCAGTGGTAGTCCAGTGAATATGAGCATGTATATTCCCTCTAAAAGTTTTGTAAGTATGGGCACAATATGGCGGTCCTTTAACCTTTTGACCCTATACAATTATTTTACCTTCTCTTTTATACTTATACAGTTTTTACCTTATAGATATCAAGTTTGCATCAACCCCTGAGGAAGTGAACAGGTGTTCACGAAATGCGTCGGATCACTAGGATGCATTCTTGTACGTATTTTGGACCTTTATCATGGAAAATAATATTTTACTGCAATATTATATGTACAACATTACAAATCTGTTCATATACCTGACATCTGTTTGTGGCTACTATAGATCTTGTGTGAACCAATAAATTTGTTGTTTTTTATTTCATTAATACCAGTGTCACACCTCATTTAAAGTCCCAAGGGCAAAAATGTCTGTATTTGTATGTTCAATATGGATAAAGGTGCGCCAAAGGTACACCAGGTCACACTTTATTGTTCTAACTGATTAAGAAGTTATCTCCCAGTGGTCTGTCTGACTGATATTTAGATTATGCCAATTGTAATGATACCTATTAAAGCGTATCTCAGCCTTAAAGTATAACGAAAGGCAATACTTTTTTTTAGGATTGGTTAGAGTGGAGAGGGATTCAAAAACCTATTAGTTTTTAATTGCTGTCTGTGACCCTGCTAGGTTGATTCACCCCTCATTTTGTCATGTTTACCATTATCATGGAAGGTGAAAGTAAAAGAAAATCCCAAATTTTGGGTTGTCCCCAGAAAAGTAATAGAGATTAAATCTTCCAATGGGGACATTAGTTCTGATGACCTAGGGGCCCTAAGGGATTTCCTTAATTTGCCGAAATTACCTTTCACTACCTGTTTTGGCTATGGGACAGTAAAAGCAGGTAAATCTCCCATGTGAGACACAGATGGCAAAACAACTAAAAGGGGTTATAACTCTCCCTTTCTCGACTTATATAAAAAAAAGTGTTGCCTATAGTTATACTTGTTGTGATGTTCAGTGGAACAGAGGAACAATAAAGCTATCCACACACACAGCAATTTTAAGGCAACAACGTAGTCAATTACTTTTATCCATCTTAAAATTGTTATTATGATTGAAAGTTTGTTAAGCCAAAATATGAATAACAGAGCAGACACATGCACATTTAACCTGTTGCTGTCCGCCCACCATCATATGACGGCGGAGTGGTGCGGCTCTTGTTCTGGGTCGCTGTCATATGATGGCGGCTGATTCACACAGGGCATGCACGCGATCGCGGGACACAGCGTGTCACCGACAGGGGTGAACAGCCATTGGGCATGGCTGTTCACCATGTGATCGGCCGTGAGTACGTCATGGCCGATCACAAAGGGGTATGTATTCCCCGCTTTAGACCGCGCATGCGCGCGATCAGGAGCGCGCAGCGCCGTCACGTCGGTGGCAGCGTGTTCCCAGGAACACTGCTCGTCACCGACAAGGGTAAGCAGCCAATGGCTGGTGGTTGTTTACCACATGATTGGCTGTGATCCATTCACAGCCGATCACTAAATGTAAGCATAGACCGGTTACTAGCTGTTACCGGTTCTTGTCTCTTCACACACCGTTTTCAGTGTGAGGAGAGAAGAGCCAGGAGCAGTGAGTGACCGATCTATGTATTGAAATGTATTGCACCAGCACCACAGTAAAGAGAACCTGTCACAACGCCCCCCCATTACAGCTGTCACCCAACAGTCACCACATCAGTGCTTATAAAAGTGCACCTGTCACTCATCAGTGCCCACAAAGTGCACCTGTCACCTATCAGTGCCCACAAAGTGCACCTGTCACCTATCAGTGCCCACAAAGTGCACCTGTCACCTATCAGTGCCCACAATGTGCACCTGTCACCCATCAGTGCCCACAAAGTGCACCTGTCACTGTCAGAAACTGCCGTCAGCGGTGCACCTGTCACCCATCAGTAACCACCATCAGTGACCCATCCATGACCCTCATCTGTCACCTATCAGTCCCATAAAGTGTACCAGTCACCATCAGAGACTTCCATCAGTGACTGTCACCCTTTACCTGTCACCTGTCACCCACCAGTGACCGTCACACATCACCTGCTACCCACCAGTGACCGTCACACGTCACCTGTCACCCATCAGTGACCGTCCCCTGTCACCCATCAGTGACCGTCCCCTGTCACCCATCAGTGACCGTCACCTGTCGCCCATCAGTAACCGTAATTTGTCACCTGTCGCACAGCCCATCAGAAAAAATGTCCAAAAGATTCTATACCTAGTGAGGAGGCATTCCAGATCCTCTCCATGACTGATGAGAGCAACAGGGAGTTCTCATCAGATTCAAATGCCAATTCCGTTCGTGAATCAAATTCAGCATTTGAACCAGCCGATAGTAGTGGATCGGCAAACGAATCAGAGGAAGAATGGATCCCTCCTAAAAGAGCATGGCGCTCTGGAAACCAGGCAGCCACCAGCAATATACCCGAGGATCAAATTCCCAGGCCCAGTACCAGCGCTGCTGCCAGCGCTAGACCCCAAAACCAAAGGCCCAGTACCAGAGCTGCCACCAGCGAAAGGCCACAAGAAATGCCCAGTACCAGCACTTCCGCAGCATCATGCCCAAATGCCAGCACAGGAACTCCAACTACCAGCACTGGAGTTCCACTTCCCCCAAGAGCCAGGGCCGCTACATATTTCCCAGATGGTCTTGCCAATCCAACATGGCTGCCTTCTGACTCAGGATCAGCAAGAATTCCCCCTTTCACCGCACAGCCAGGTGTGCAGGTCAATACCCAAAATTTTTCTGAAATTAATTGTTTTAATTTATTTTTGCCCAACACTTTGCTGCAACTGATCGTGAACCAAACCAATTTATATGCCCAGCAACATATTGCCAACAACCCCCAATCTTCATACGCCCGTCCATTTGAGTGGAAGGATTTGACTGGAGGAGTTCAAAATGTTTATGGGCCTCACCATAAACATGGGGCTTACAAAAAAAATGAAGGACATGCCTATTGGTCCACCCACCCCATTCACCACATGCCCATTTATTCTTCTGTAATGTCCAGGTCCCGATATAAGATGATAATGCGCTTTCTTTATTTCAGTGACAACACCCAGTGCCCTCCCCGCAATCATCCAAATTACGATAAAGTATATAAAATTCGCCCACTCGTTAATTTTTTTTCCCAACGATTTGCAGAACTCTATGTCCCCGATAAGCATGTATGTGTAGATGAGTCCCTGGTACCCTTTTCAGGCTGGCTAGGAATAAAACAATACATTCCTAACAAAAGGGGGCCAAATACGGAGTGAAATTTTATAAGCTTTGTGAGAGAGTCACCGGATATCTGTATGCCTTCTGCATATACGAAGGAAGAGATTCCCAGCTCCAGCCCCCTGAGTGCCCGGCCTACATGGGCACAACTGGTTAAAATTGTATGGGACCGGGCATACCCACTGCTGAAGAAAGGTTACCACATATACCTGGATAACTTCTACACAAGCCTGCCCCTTTTCAAACACCTATACCTCGCACAAACCCTGGCCTGTGGAACCTCCAGAAAGAATAGGAAGGACTTCCCACAAGCCATAGTAAATAAGAAATTGCGAAGGGGAGAAAGAGCAACTTTGAGATGCAATGAAGTTCTGGCCTTGAGGTGGAAGGATACCAGGAATGTGTACATGATGTCCACCATCCATGACGACACTACAGTTGAAGTTCAGAGAAGACGAGGTCCCATTGTAAAGCCAAAATGTGTACAAGATTACAATCTGTACATTGGGGGTGGATTTCAACGACCAAATGCTTCAGCCCTATTTAGCAATAAGGAGGTCCCGTTTCTGGTACAAGAAAGTATCACTCTGTTTAATTAATTTGGCCATTTTTAATGCCTACTTAATTTACACCAAATCCACTGAAAGCCCTACCTACTTCCTAAAATTCATTGAAGAAGTTGTCACGTCCCTCATCTACCATCAAAGACCCCCCCCAGAAAAACTTTGCTTTGATGCTGTTAGCCGACTTCATGAACGCCACTTTCCGGACCACGTTCCACCATCTGAAGCAGGCCGAAGACGCCAAAAAAGATGTCGAGTATGCAGCAGTAAAGGATTTCAAAGAGATACCAGCTACCATTGTCCCCAGTGTTCCCTTGAACCCGGCCTTTGCATTGGTGAATACTTCAGACTATATCACACATCCCTATAATATTAGCCCATATTCTTAACCATTTCCCCATTTTTATCTTCTGTGCTGACCATTTCTCATGCTTCCTCAAATAACCATGCCACTGCCTTCTACGTGAACTGACCCTGGTCTGTTTTTTGACTATCCCTCTGCCAACCGTTTGGACTGCTTACATGTGAACTGACCCTGGCCTGTTTTACCAACTACGCTTCTGCCTACTGTTTGGACTGCTTACATGTGAACTGACCATGGCCTGTTTTACCAACTACGCTTCTGCCCACCACTTGGACTGCTTGCACGTCATCTGACCCTGGCGTTTTATGGACTATGCTTTTGCCTACCGCTTGGACTGATCTGTTGCCCTGCTACTGTAGGACACAGGGGTCTCACATGTGAGGGGCTCCAGAAATGTTTTTCCGGATGGAGAAAACTATTTTTTTTGTTGTCTCCGGGTTTCGTAATTTCCGGATTAGGGTCTGGAGTCCGAAGGCTTCATAGAGATTCGGGTGGGTCGAAGCCTCTACCCCTGTGCCCCTGTGCACAGGTCTTACCTGATTGTGGCCCTCAGCCTGCTGCTGACTCACTGCCGCCATCCCCCTGCCTGCAGCATAAACTGACCACACCTCTGCCTGCTACCTGGACTATGGAAATAATTAGCTGTAGCAAGAGACAGTATGTTTACGAAGGGCTGGAGAGTGGTACAATAATGAGTGCAGGGAGGTAACGGTGTAGAAGGACCAATATTATGGCTGTGCTGGCTGTCTCTGCCTGGACAATTTCTATGGACAAATGCTCTGGTTGTGCTGACGATATCCTTGTGCTGACTATAGATAATATTCCTGCCTGCTGCCTGGATAATTACTATTGTTGCTAAGCACATCCCTGCCTGCTGCCTGCTGCCTGCACCAATTCTCTCCTCTGGGGACACTAATAAAAACACAGTAAATCTTTTTTTTACCCTTTCCTCAATAGAATTTATTTTGGAGAGTAATTTTTGGTATGTAAATGCTATGTGTTAGAAATATAAGGGCCTTCAAAATTAATAGGTTGTCAGGAAATTAGATGTGTAATTTATGCTTGTAGAACGCCTAAAGGTGCTACTTCAATGGTGGGCCTCTGTATGTGGTCAGGCTGTGTAAAAGTCTCACACATGTGCCATACTCAGGAGGAGTAGCAGAATGTATTTTGGGGTGTCATTTTTGCTATGTACATGCTATGTGTTCAAAATATCTTAAAAATAGACAACTTTGTGGAAAAAAATGCGTTTTCATTTTTTTTTCCACATTTTCCAAAAATTTCTGGAAAAAAATGAACTGTTCAAAAGACTCATTATGCCTCATAGATGAATGAATGAATGAATGAATGAATGAATGAATGATTTGTAAAGCGCTGCAAATGCGAACTGAATCGCCTCAAGGCGCTGGATGCATTCTCTGTTGTCAGCTTCTCAGAAAAGGAAGGTCTTTAGTTTTTTTCTGAAGGCCTGGAGGTTTTCTTCCATGCGGATGTTAGTTGGAAGAGCATTCCATAGTCGAGGCCCTTGGACTGTGAATCTTCGTTCTCCCTTTGCTTTGTAGCGGTATTTGGGAATGGTAAGGAGGTTTTGGTTAGCTGATCGAAGACTGCGATTCGGTGTGTAGTGTTTTATTTTCTCGCGGAGATATGGTGGGGTGTTTCCTTGTACGCATTTGTGGGTGAGGCAGAGGGTCTTGAATGTTATCCGATTCTTCACGGTTAGCCAGTGTAGGCTCTTTAGGGAGGGGGAGATAGATTCCCAGGGTTTTTTTCCTGTTAACAGTCTTGCCGCCGTGTTTTGGATGAGTTGTAAGCGCGCAAGCTGATATTGGGGTAGTCCTACGTAGAGCGAATTTGCGTAGATTATACATTGGGGTGTCTGCTTTCCAAAATGGGGTCATTTTGAGGGCATTTCCATTGTCCTGATGCTCCAGGGCCTTCAAAATTGTAATAGGTGGTTGAGAAATGAGATGTGTAATTTATGCTTGTAGAACGCCTGAACATGCTACTTCACTGGTGGGCCTCTGTATGTGGCCAGCCTGTGTAAAGGTCTCACACATGTGGTATCGCCATACTCAGGAGGAGTAGCAGAATGTATTCTGGGGTGTCATTTTTGCTATGTACATGCTATGTGTTGGAAATATCTTAAAAATGGACAACTTTGTAGAAAAAAAATGCATTTTCATTTTTTTCCCACATTTTCCAAAAACTTCTGGAAAAAAATGAACAGTTCAAAAGACTCATTATGCCTCATAGATTATACATTGGGATGTCTGCCTTCCAAAATGGGGTCATTTTGTGGGCGTTTTCATTGTCCTGGGGCTCCAGGGCCTTCAAAACTGTAATAGGTGGTTGAGAAATGAGATGTGTAATTTATGCTTGTAGAACGCTTGAAGGTGCTACTTCACTGGTGAGCCTCTGTATGTGGTCAGGCTGTGTAAAAGTCTCACACATGTGGTATCGCCATACTCAGGAGGAGTAGCAGAATGTATTTTGGGGTGTCATTTTTGCTATGTACATGCTATGTGTTCAAAATATCTTAAAAATAGACAACTTTGTGGAAAAAAATGCGTTTTCATTTTTTTTTCCACATTTTCCAAAAATTTCTGGAAAAAAATGAACTGTTCAAAAGACTCATTATGCCTCATAGATGAATGAATGAATGAATGAATGAATGAATGATTTGTAAAGCGCTGCAAATGCGAACTGAATCGCCTCAAGGCGCTGGATGCATTCTCTGTTGTCAGCTTCTCAGAAAAGGAAGGTCTTTCGTTTTTTTCTGAAGGCCTGGAGGTTTTCTTCCATGCGGATGTTAGTTGGAAGAGCATTCCATAGTCGAGGTCCTTGGACTGTGAATCTTCGTTCTCCCTTTGCTTTGTAGCGGTATTTGGGAATGGTAAGGAGGTTTTGGTTAGCTGATCGAAGACTGCGATTCGGTGTGTAGTGTTTTATTTTCTCGCGGAGATATGGTGGGGTGTTTCCTTGTACGCATTTGTGGGTGAGGCAGAGGGTCTTGAATGTTATCCGATTCTTCATGGTTAGCCAGTGTAGGCTCTTTAGGGAGGGGGAGATAGATTCCCAGGGTTTTTTTCCTGTTAACAGTCTTGCCGCCATGTTTTGGATGAGTTGTAAGCGCGCAAGCTGATATTGGGGTAGTCCTACGTAGAGCGAATTTGCATAGATTATACATTGGGGTGTCTGCTTTCCAAAATGGGGTCATTTTGAGGGCATTTCCATTGTCCTGATGCTCCAGGGCCTTCAAAATTGTAATAGGTGGTTGAGAAATGAGATGTGTAATTTATGCTTGTAGAACGCCTGAACATGCTACTTCACTGGTGGGCCTCTGTATGTGGCCAGCCTGTGTAAAGGTCTCACACATGTGGTATCGCCATACTCAGGAGGAGTAGCAGAATGTATTCTGGGGTGTCATTTTTGCTATGTACATGCTATGTGTTGGAAATATCTTAAAAATGGACAACTTTGTAGAAAAAAAATGCATTTTCATTTTTTTCCCACATTTTCCAAAAACTTCTGGAAAAAAATGAACAGTTCAAAAGACTCATTATGCCTCATAGATTATACATTGGGATGTCTGCCTTCCAAAATGGGGTCATTTTGTGGGCGTTTTCATTGTCCTGGGGCTCCAGGGCCTTCAAAACTGTAATAGGTGGTTGAGAAATGAGATGTGTAATTTATGCTTGTAGAACGCTTGAAGGTGCTACTTCACTGGTGAGCCTCTGTATGTGGTCAGGCTGTGTAAAAGTCTCACACATGTGGTATCGCCATACTCAGGAGGAGTAGCAGAATGTATTTTGGGGTGTCATTTTTGCTATGTACATGCTATGTGTTCAAAATATCTTAAAAATAGACAACTTTGTGGAAAAAAATGCGTTTTCATTTTTTTTTCCACATTTTCCAAAAATTTCTGGAAAAAAATGAACTGTTCAAAAGACTCATTATGCCTCATAGATGAATGAATGAATGAATGAATGAATGAATGATTTGTAAAGCGCTGCAAATGCGAACTGAATCGCCTCAAGGCGCTGGATGCATTCTCTGTTGTCAGCTTCTCAGAAAAGGAAGGTCTTTCGTTTTTTTCTGAAGGCCTGGAGGTTTTCTTCCATGCGGATGTTAGTTGGAAGAGCATTCCATAGTCGAGGTCCTTGGACTGTGAATCTTCGTTCTCCCTTTGCTTTGTAGCGGTATTTGGGAATGGTAAGGAGGTTTTGGTTAGCTGATCGAAGACTGCGATTCGGTGTGTAGTGTTTTATTTTCTCGCGGAGATATGGTGGGGTGTTTCCTTGTACGCATTTGTGGGTGAGGCAGAGGGTCTTGAATGTGATCCGATTCTTCACGGTTAGCCAGTGTAGGCTCTTTAGGGAGGGGGAGATAGATTCCCAGGGTTTTTTTTCCTGTTAACAGTCTTGCCGCCGTGTTTTGGATGAGTTGTAAGTGCGCAAGCTGATATTGGGGTAGTCCTACGTAGAGCGAATTTGCGTAGATTATACATTGGGGTGTCTGCTTTCCAAAATGGGGTCATTTTGAGGGCATTTCCATTGTCCTGATGCTCCAGGGCCTTCAAAATTGTAATAGGTGGTTGAGAAATGAGATGTGTAATTTATGCTTGTAGAACGCCTGAACATGCTACTTCACTGGTGGGCCTCTGTATGTGGCCAGCCTGTGTAAAGGTCTCACACATGTGGTATCGCCATACTCAGGAGGAGTAGCAGAATGTATTCTGGGGTGTCATTTTTGCTATGTACATGCTATGTGTTGGAAATATCTTAAAAATGGACAACTTTGTAGAAAAAAAATGCATTTTCATTTTTTTCCCACATTTTCCAAAAACTTCTGGAAAAAAAATGAACAGTTCAAAAGACTCATTATGCCTCATAGATTATACATTGGGGTGTCTGCCTTCCAAAATGGGGTCATTTTGTGGGCGTTTTCATTGTCCTGGGGCTCCAGGGCCTTCAAAACTGTAATAGGTGGTTGAGAAATGAGATGTGTAATTTATGCTTGTAGAACGCTTGAAGGTGCTACTTCACTGGTGAGCCTCTGTATGTGGTCAGGCTGTGTAAAAGTCTCACACATGTGGTATCGCCATACTCAGGAGGAGTAGCAGAATGTATTTTGGGGTGTCATTTTTGCTATGTACATGCTATGTGTTGGAAATATCTTAAAAATTGACAACTTTGTGGGAAAAAAATGCGTTTTCATTTTTTTCCACATTTTCCAAAAACTTCTGGAAAAAAATGAACAGTTCAAAAGACTCATTATGCCTCATAGATTATACATTGGGGTGTCTGCTTTCCAAAATGGGGTCATTTTGTGGGCGTTTCCATTGTTCTGGGGCTCCAGGGCCTTCAAAACTGTAATAGGTGGTTGAGAAATGAGATGTGTAATTTATGCTTGTAGAACGCCTGAAGGTGCTACTTCCCTGGCGGGCCTCTGTATGTGGCCAGGCTGTGTAAAAGTCTCACACATGTGGTATCGCAACACTCAGTGTCAGGAAAGGGTCCGTCTGCTGGTAAGATATATCATTTGGCGTGCAGTACTGGGGTCCACCAGCAGGTGTCTCCTGGCAGTTTGGAACTGTCAGGGGAATCTTTCCCTGCTGGTGTTATTTCATCTTTTGGCCGCAGTACTGATGTCCACCAGCGAATGGATCCTGGCAGTATGGAGCAGACAACACTCCCTATAATGGATGTGAATAATAATGATATCAGGTGTTACCAGGTGAGGTATATTAAAATGTCTATTTCAAACTCTTTATATCTGTATCAGAAGTTTTGAAATGTTAAAGAGCCTTAAGACTTTCCAGACATTTTGCTACTTCCTCTTTTTCTGTCTGGAGCCAAACCGCATTGAGTTATCAATAGACTGCAGCTTCCTGTTGCTTCCCCATCCATCTCCCGGAAGTCGTACCAAGACCAGACATGACGTCAACATATAATAATAGCTTTGATTAATTGTTACTTTTACTGAAATTATTGTTACATTTGCTAAAACTGCTAACACTGTTAGAATCTCAAAAGATCCTATTATGTGTAAATATGATGATAAAAAACCTCTGTGTCCTGGAAAAAAATGAATACAGTCTGTGAAAAAATTTTGTGCATCAAACCAGAAATAAAAATCCAAAAAGTTCTTAATGTGGTGGTTCATCAAGTGCTCCCCACCTTCAACTTGATGCACAATAGTTTTTCACAGACTGTATTCATTTTTTCCAGGACACAGAGGTTTTTTATCATCATATTTACACACAGTATTTTTCATATCAACTTTTGCAAATTCTTTGCCATTTTTTCACTGTGGTTTGCTGCGGATTCACTTGAAAGACTTTTTTACAGGATGTTATTTGGTGTTTCTAATATCACCGTTAGTTATTTATTTATTTATTTTATATGAATTGAATTTATTTTTTTCATATCACATATTTTCCAGCACTTTGCACTTTATAGCACATCAGTGTATTTGGGTTCATATCACCTGGAGTACTTATTTTTATATTTATTTTTAATTTTATTGACTTACATTTACCTTTATTTATTTTTATTGATTTGCATTATTATTTTAATATTTGTTGAACACTTTTTGAACAGCGCCAATTCCCCCATAATAGGATCTTTTTTGTCTGAACTTCACTGAGGTGATATTCTTTGTTGGGGGGGCTGCAGTTCCTTTTTTTCCTAAGCGTTGAATAATTGGCCTTTTTACTGTTAGAATCTTATGAATTGTCATAACAACATGTTTTGCATATACTGTACTCTTTTGCAAGGGTATAAAACTCACTGTAAAAAAGCGGAAATAAACTAGAAGTTTTTCATTCTGAACTAAGAGTCAGAGCGTGATCACTTCATCATGGCATGCATGCTTTAATTTGATAAATAATTTCAGAACTTTTATTCTGAATCCAAAACATTTTGGCGCTCAAAAGTGGGGCTCGAGGCTAGGATCCCAGGTAGCCGATCTCGAGAAGGGACCAGGAGAAGAGCCAACGTGGAAATACAGGAGGAGACTGATCAACTCTAGAAACGGTAAGACACTTTTGATATCTTGTATATCTAGTCTACTGTTTATCCTGTATCCGTGGCTTGTCAATCTCTGTGCCCATATTGGCTTCCTGCGACCCTCAAAGACAGGTATTAATCTTGCCTCGAGTCTGTTGATAAGTTAAAGAACCTGCAAATTATAAGTACCACCTGTTTTGTTCTGTTTTGTTTTGTTGATCGATCTGTGTTTTGTGATGGCTGTTGGGAGTTGGGGATTGCTTGTATAGTCATGGATGATGGATGAAATTAGTTGACATGGTTAAACTTCTCCTAGGACTAGGAGAAGGCATCAGGACGTGGTTAAACTCCTCCTGAGGGGATAAAAATAAATAATTGTGCAGGCAAAGCATGGGTACAATAAGTACGGAAGTACGGGCAACCGGGAAACCTCAGGTGGGGGCGTCAGGAACACGCACAGTGGCGTGGGGGATCCCGTGACAGTTTGAGAGATCCTGTACTCCATTGCAGCCGTCACATATCTTGTTGTTGGGTGTTGGTCACATTTTGTTGTTGGTTGATTATGTCATGTCCTAAATGTGTTTGTGGTCTGTTATTTGGGATACATGAAGAGGGCTGGGGGTTGATTGAAGTGGTAGAGCCAGGATATAGGGTTGAGTCTCTTGGTTACAAACCCCTACTGCCACATACTCCGCATTTATTAGACATGTGCATTTGTTTTCGTCCGAATGCATTTTCGTCCGAATTTCAGGTATTTTCGTTATCGTTTTAACAAACGATAACGACAGTGCAGAATCCGAAAAACGAAAGATCCGACATAAACAAATGCTTTATTTTCGTTGCTACAACAGTTCGATATAGATAGGAGATTCGACATGATGATGACAATAACAATCTGTGTCCATCAAACCTGTGGTCGAATGTGCCTAACCTTAACTCTATTAGTCCAAGATTATTCTACATAGAGAGAAAAGATTCGACGTAGGGGAGAAAAGATTCGATGTAGGGGAGAAAAGATAAATAAAAATAATGATGATGATGAATGTTATTGGCTGATTGTAACCAAAGAGGAGGAGCAGTAAAATAGCTAGAACTAAGTACACACGTACTTAGGCTTATGGTGTCTGCTGAAAGTTCTAAGAAGATTCAACGGAGCAGGTAAACTATACGGCGTCGTACAGTTTAGCTGCTCCGTCGAATCTTCTTTGAACATTCAACAGACACCATAAGCCTTCAATGACAGATTCGACCTCAATTTGGATTTTCGGACGAATGCAATTTTTAACGAAAAACGAAATAAATAAAAACGAATTTCGGGAGTAACTAAATAAATTTATTTTTCGGACGAAAACGAAATTCTGAAACAAAATATTTCAGTGTGCACATGTCTAGCATTTATTGGTGTTCAGATTGAATGTGCATTATCCAGTAAAAATTGTTGTTAGCAAATCACTGGAAGTAATAGAGGCTCAAACTAGAATAACAGGACGTGCAGCCGAAAGGTGCCCCTTGCAACCTGAACAACGGGAAGGGTTAGAAGAAGGGGAAAGAGAGAGAGTGAGAAGTTTGGGTATTGAGTTGGGACATGTAAATGAGATTTAAAGTGGTTCAATTGAATATTAATTACTGTACTCCTTATCTGTTTGTTAATTGTCTTGTTGAGGGTAATAAGTAGTCACGTATTACCCGCTCGCTCCCTTACCTGTGGCCATTTGAATGGGCAGGGCTATGACTGGTCTACGTTTTGGGAAGACGCGTGTAAGGAGACTTGCATGGAAGTCGAACGCTGTAGACGTTCTTTTCTCTCTCTCTATCCATTTTGTCTTTTGTCCTCGTTAACTTGAGACTGTGATATGGTCTGAACCGGTAGCAGGTGACGGATAGAGGATTGTCAGACCCTTGAGTCAGGACAGCCTCATGACCCGTTTAAAATCCTGAGCAGACACACATAAATATCACAGTCATCAAGACAAAACGTAGCAAGATAGTGTTATATATTGGAAGGTGGTCCGAAAGAGGACAGGTGGTGGTCAGAGGATTGTCGGACCCTCGAGTCCAGGACAGCTTCATAAAACCGCCATACAAATCCTGAGCCTGGACACATAAACTTCCCAATAGCTAACGATGGGGCAGAAGTTAGAGAGACCTAAAGAGGGTAGTTTGGCTTGTGATCTGGTATTAGAGCGAGAAGGAGAGGATGCTGTCAAGGAAGGGAAGAGATTGGCAAAAGTGTGTGGAGTCACTAGGCATTTGGGTGGTCGGCTAGAGCCGAATGAAGGGAATGGGGTTTGTTATGGGGCCACGGGCTGCTGCAAACAGCAGACGCTTGGTTCAAAGTTGCCAAAGCCATTCATGAAGAAGGATGGATAGAACATGAAATATGTCAGAATGGTTGTATTATGTATGTGTGCAAGAAGCCAGAAAAGGGGTCAAAAGCTAAGACAGGCAGTCAGCCACCGCCCTATAATGGTGTCTGGACCCCAGGAAGTACACACTCCCAAAACATTACTGCCCCTCTGCTACAAGTGACAGAGGAGCCTGTGACACCTCCCCCACCGTGCTTAATAGTAGACAATGTGCACTTGTCTTTATACGGCTCAGGTGGCTGTTGTCACACACGCCGGACCCAAACTGTACAACCTGTACCACCGCCCCCACCGGAACCTACCCACATACATCCGGTGATAGACCAGTCCTTGGTATTGTATTACAGAGCCCAACCTACCCCAGTAGTGACAAGTGTACATTCTGGGAAAGACTCGGACAGCTCCCAAGGGGGGAAACACAAACACTCAAGCCTCAGGAGGTCCCCTCCTTGGCCCTCCTGCCCTAATAGACCTAGGACTAAGGACTCAGACTCTACCCGACCTAACGTTAATAGACTAGGGGACCCAACCTTAGCCCCAACCCGGTCCCTCCTCTTAAAGTCCCGACCAGGGTCACGCCGGTCCTGCCAGGATGCACCAAGCTGACAGACATGCTGGAACAGGTACAACCCCAAAACGACAGACTGTTACATTGTAAGGCAAACCCTGAATTGGATCCATCCCCATGTATGACTCATAAGCTGGGGGAATGGGTTCCTTTGTGCCATTGTCCAACGTCCCATTTGACCACCTATACGGTGACATATGTTTACAGTCCCTCTTAAGCCCCTTGCAATCCAGCAACCATTACCCAGTACTTTCCCTGAACCCCCTTTTGAATGGGTTCCTGGACCCTCACACCGCCAAAGACAACAACCCCAATATGGTCCTTTCCCTTCACCACTGAGAGTCTGAGAGTCTGACTTTAAGGAGTTTCTCTAGAAACAGTGAACGTAGCAAATGTGCTATATTTATGCAAATTGTAGTTATGTAATTGCATTAGCAATAACTGGTTTTAAAATGAAGTTTAAAATGTTCAAATTCAATTGAGAATATATTTAACAGTATTATAAGAGGAAGTTGATGCTCTGGGCGTTATGCCGAGAGAAGGACGAAAGAGGAAGTGTTTTCCTCACTCAAATCTGTATTTAGATTTGGGGCTCATTCACATCTGAGTATTTTGAAAAAAAAAAAAGAAAAAGAAAACATTTATTCTGTATGTATTCATATATGCACTCTGAAACGTCTGACGCCTATATGTATACAGGAGGTCACTCAAGGAAAGGCAAATCTTTTGAGAAATTGTTTTGGACCAAACAGAACCGCTCGGTACCCTTGTTTCCGTCCCCCTGGCCAAATTAACCTTCGATGTGAAAATGTGCACATTTAACCACAAATCACTGATACGGACACATTCAGTAAGTTTGGTACTTCTGTTGTTTATTTCCTGGGCTCAAAATGATATGCTGAGAGCCGGAAATTTCGTTATCAAATCAAATATCAAATAAAACAAGCGTGTACAAACCACAAATTATACATATTCATTATTGTGACGAAATGTAAGCTTTACTGGGTTATATCTGTATAAGGAGATAGCAGACTATCATAGCTAATTACGGTGTCTTATTTTCAGTTCCTGTTTGTCTTGAGTGTAGCCTCATAGGCCTGAAAATAGGTGCAATCTTCTTAACTTTGTTCTTTGTACTTTAACTCTTGCAGTTCTGTTTCACATGAAAGGAGAAGCTGGCAGACATCTAATTTGAGCATGATTAAGGCTAATAGCTGAGTATAAGAAAATAAGCACTTATACTTATGCGATTATATTAGAAATAGGCATTTCACAATAACAATCATAATCACATTCCATTACAAAATAGCACAAGAAGTTTACTGATTTGGGTTTTAGTGTGCTGAACAAAGACATATATCAATTTATTTCAGATCTTAAAGAGTTAATCCGAAAGGGTCTGAGTATAGAGTATAAAGTATAGAGTATAGAGCTAATGGAGCTTGAGACACTAGTAGCTAGTGGAGCTAATGGAGTTAATAGTTGTTAGGTCTAGAATCCTCACAGAGCAGTAGAGAGTAGCTCCTCTCATGATGGACTCTGACACACCCTATCTGCGCCCATCAGTACCAATTCCACGTGTCTGTTACAACTGCAGAAGACCTGGCTGTTCCAGAAGAGAATACCGAAGACAGCAGAAGCTTGCCCACAGGCCCCAACTGTGACCCACGTGAAGATGTCTAATAGGAGAGATGACATTCCTCCTCCACCCCCCTCCAGACCATGTAGACTTTCTCCACTAGGATTCCAGCAAACCTGTGTCACTTACCCCTACAATGGTATCCTCTGAAGACTCAGGAGGTCCTCTCGCAAAAATAACTACCAGAAGTGTAATTAGGACAGAAGAACTATCCGATAACTTGTTCTTATCAGACATAACATGCGTAGGGGAGGATGGAACACCCAGGAAAAACCCCCTTACACTCCGTTTACAGGTGGGCAACTTTCCTGATCTACTAGCAAGATGTGTGGTCTCTTCCACATGCCCCTTAAATCTTTTAGGGGCTGATGTCTTATCCAGACTCCAGGCTTCAACTCGATGGCGGTGTTCTGGTCTCCTCACCGCTGACCATCGATGATCCTTCAGCACTATGCTCTGTTCCCCTTTTGCTATCATTGGATGCACAATGTGAGGTTGGGATCCCAAAAGAAGTTTTAGATCGAGTCCCTACATGCCTGTGGTCCACAGGGCCTGAAGACGTAGGACGTCTTAAAGTGCCACCAATCATGGTGCAGTTAAAGCCTGGGGCCCCTTTGCCCAGAAGACCACAATAACCCTTGAAGCCACCTCAAGCTGCATCTTTTTCAAAGCAAATCGAAACCCTTCTGTCAAAAGGAGTTCTGATACCCTGCACATCTCCGTGCAACACACCACTGTCCCCAGTGAAGAAATAAACTGCAAAAGGAGAGCCATAAAAACACAGAATGGTACAAGACCTTAAGGCTGTGAACAAAGTTACTGTATTGGAGACACTTATGGTGTCCCTGGGTGGGAAACCCACACACCTTGCTGGCAGGAATACCGCCCACAGCAAAATACTTTACAGTAGAAGACTTAGCTGGACTGTTATGCCACAAGGTGCCCAGAACTCCCCTTCCCAATCCACCAAGGTAATGGCCCTCATTCTGGACTACTGGATGAAGTTACACCCAGACATTATACTCCTTCAGTATCTAGATGACTTCCTGCTCTGTGCAGATACCCTTGAGGACGCCTTAATCTTTTCCAAAAGTCTCCTCCAACACTTGCTCGAGCAAGGATGCAAGGCCTTAAAGCAAAAAGTCCAGAGAGAAAGTGAATTTCCTAGGCCTCTGCATCTCCCAAGGTACCCGACATCTCACTGAAGAAGGAGTTGCTGCAATCAAAGCCATCCCTTTGCCTCAAGAATGAATCCCAGAAGCCTCCCTCTTGATGCAACCCCTCTATGATGTCCTTTCTTGCTTTCTCCAGAAGCTGTGGACTATTTTGAAACTCTGAAAGAGATCCTTTCAACAGCCCCCGCTTTGGGACTAAAAGACTTTCAAACTGTTTGTCTCAGAGAGAAAAGAACATGCCACAGGAGTTTAGGTTCAGACCCATGGCAACAGACTCAGATCCATTGGGTATTACTCCTGTCAACTGGACTCAGTGGCTTCAGAGCCGTCTTTGAAGTATAATGCCCCTCATGACGTAGCTGCCATACTAAACCAAGTACAGCCAAAGCACCTGTCTTCAGCAAGCCACCTCAGACTCCAGTGTGCCTTGCTCATCCCTGATAACATCACTCTCCTCCGATGTGATACTCTCAACCCATCCACTCTACTTCCACTTCTCGAGGTGGGGGTCCTTTTTAGAGAAGGATGTTAAGATGCTCGTCTCACCGCTCATGACTGTTTCGAGGTGATGAAAATGGAGACTTCACATTTACTGACAGTCAGTAAAACAGCCCTTGAGAATCCTGACTTGACAATCTTTGTGGGTGGGTCTAGGTATGCTGACAGCATACAGTTCTTCAGGCTGGATTCCCAAGAAGCACAAGGCAATCACCTGGCAGATACTGCCGCAGAACAAGCTGCAAATAGAACACAAGAAGTTGTCAGTGGGGTGGATGCACCCATCCTGGATGGTACAGTGGGTACCCCTGAAGAAATGGTACAGACCACCATGATTCTACAAGACCTTCCTGTGAGCAGGACCCATCTCAAGGAGCAGCAAGAAGCAGCTGATGAAGAAGAAGAAGTGTGAATCAAGAAAGGAGCCACAGAAACTGAAGGGATCATGGAATTAGACAAGAGGCTGTGTCTGCCACGATCAAGGTTTCCTGCAGTGGTACAGTGGGCCCACGGTGCCTCTTATCTGTAAAAACTTTGATCAATGCCCTGATCAATAAATACTACTTAGCCCCGGGGATTACACCACTCACCAACAACTTTTGCAAGTCATGCACTATTTGTGCTAAATGTAACCCAGAAAGAATGGAAAAGGTACCTTTGAAGTATCTAGCAAAGGCCCAGGACCACTTTCAAAGGATACAGATCGACCACGCCCAGATGCCAAAGAGTGGCCATATGAATATGCATTGATTGACAGAAAAAAACCATGGCGAAAAGACTTTTAACGGAAATAGTGTGCAGGTATGGTGTCCCAGAGGTTATAGAGAGTGACCAGGGGCCGGCTTTCACGGCCTCAGTAACCAAGGAAATATGGGCATCTCTAGGGGTCACATTATCTTTCCACACCCCATATCATCCTCAGAGCAGTGGGAAGGTGGAAAGATTAAACGGCACAATAAAATCTAGGATGCTAAAAATGTCTCAGGAAACAGGAAATGAGTTGGCCAGATAGCCTGCCCACAGCCTTATTCAGTGTTAGGTACACTCCAAGGGGAAACCATGGTTTGTCACCCTATGGGATAATATTTGGTTTAGCCCCCAGACTGGCTTGTTATTTCCTACAATAGGTGTAACTCCAATCCGATGTATTAACTGATTATGTGACTGCTTTATCTTGAGAATTAATCTATGTCCATTTGGAAGTATTCTCCTCCATTCCAGATCCTGAGCGAGATACAGGATCACACAAGTTGGTTCCCGGAGACTGGGTCCTGGTAAAGAAGTTTGTGAGAAAGCACACCCTTGAACCCAGATATGATGGTCCTCTCCAGGTTCTCCTAACAAGTGCCACATCAGTCAAGGTGGCCGGAAAGAACACGTGAACACATGCCTCCACTGCAAGAAAGTTCCTGTACCTGAGGAAGAGGCCAAGGGAACCAAATGATTCTGTAACCACTAATCACACCACTCCCTGTGTGAACATTGGAAGGAGGAATATCCCATAGTCACCAAAACTCCCAAGCCAGGAGAAGGTATCACTATATACCCTGGCAATTACACATGCCATGGACGGTATCAGGGAATGGGGAAACCCTTTGGGAATTTCACTAGGGGTTACTGTGGATCTTATAGTGAAGCCTCCATAGGTCTAGTACAAAATCAAGTCCAGTCCTTGGGAGACATATACTGGATTTGCTGGTACATGAAAGTTAGAAGCAGATTGACAAAGTAGTGGACAGGAGAATGCGCATTGCCCAAGGCCATAATGCCTCTACACATTTGTCCAGAGACTACTCCACAAATAGAACCAGACTTAAACGACATACCCAGGCTTAACAGGAGGTGTAGGAGTGCCCCAGCAGGAAGTTTTGACCCTCATGTATACATAGACAACATAGGGGTCCCTAGAGGGGTCCCAGATGAGTTCAAAGCAAGAGACCAAGTAGCAGCAGGATTTGAATCTTTGAACCCCATCATCACTGTAAATAAAAATGTAGACTGGATAAATTACATCTACTATAACCAACAAAGGTTTGTCAATTACACCAGAGATGCACTCCTAGAAGCCACGTCACACATGACTTTCCAAAACCGCATGGCCTTAGATATGGTCCTAGCTGAAAAGGGGGGTGTGTGTAAAATGGTGCCTAAAACAGGTACAAGTTGTACCTACATCCCAGACAATACTGGCCCAAACGGTAAGGTGACTTTGGCCATCAGGAAACTTGAGGATTTGTCCGAAGAATTAAAAAAGAATTCAGGGCTCGCCAACCCTTGAGATCAATACTTCACCTGGGTTAGGGGAGGGTGCAGGGAATACTAACACAGATAGGAATAACCATCCTGATAATCTTGGTGACCTTGGCTGTCATAGTTTGCTGTATTCTTCCCTGTCTTAAAAAAAAATGTGTAGGGAAAGTTATTAACCAATGTTCTTTCACTTTGCTTTTGTGAATCAGGAAATACCAGATGAAAATTATGAAATGCACTCCGTTACAGTCACCTCCCCTCATGATGCAACACCATAAGGATACAGGGACAGACAGCACCTGACTGCCCTTCCCAGCTGTATCGAGTAGGGTAATGAATTAGTCATTGCTCTCCTCTATATACAGTTGAAAAAAGTTCCAGGGGATAGGCCAGGGGGGGTAGGTTTTTCTAGTGTAAGGGACAGATTCTTAAATAGTCATTTTCAAGGGGGGAACTGTAATGGATGTGAATAATAATGCCATCAGGTGTTACCAGGTGAGGTATATTAAAATGTCTATTTCAAACTCTTTATATCTGTATCAGAAGTTTAGAAATGTTAAAGAGCCTTAAGACTTTCCAGATATTTTGCTACTTCCTCTTTTTCTGTCTGGAGCCAAACCACATTGAGTTATCAATAGACTGCAGCTTCCTGTTGCTTCCCCATCCATCTCCCAGAAGTCGTACCAAGACCAGACATGACGTCAACATATAATAATAGCTTTGATTAATTGTTAAGTTTACTGAAATTATTTCTAAATTTGCCAAAACTGCTGACACTGTTAGAATCTTATGAATTGTCATAACAATATGTTTTGCATATACTGTACTCTTTTGCAAGGGTATAAAACTCACTGTAAAAAGCGAAAATAAACTAGAAGTTTTTGATTCTGAACTAAGCGTCAGAGCGTGATCACTTCATCATGGCATGCATGCTTTAATTTGATAAAGGGGTAGATATAATAATTTCAGAACTTTTATTCTGAATCCAAAACAGGGTCCACCAGCAGGTGTCTCCTGGCAGTTTGGAACTGTCAGGGGAATCTTTCCCTGCTGGTGTTATTTCATCTTTTGGTCGCAGTACTGATGTCCACCAGCGGATGGATCCTGGCAGTATGGAGCAGACAACACTCCCTGTGCTCAGGTGTTACATGAAGACAATTATTGTCAGTCTCATAAATACCCGGCAAGCCCTCACATGCTGGCCTTGGTATCTCTCTCATGAGCCCTGAACTTGTTTGCCTGTTACCCGATCCTGAGCCTGCATCTGACCTTGTTCCGTGCTTATCCTGACCCGGTCCCTCCTGTGTTCCTGTACCCTTTCCTTTACCCTTCAGCCCGATCCATCCTCTTCCTGTCCTGTTGGTTCCCAGTCCCTCATCTACTGATCTCCCGTGTATGACCTTGGCCTGGCTAATGTTTACGTTTCTGGAACATCCCTTGTCTTTCTGCTGATCTGCTGTGTATGACCCTGGCCTGGCTGACATCTGTGATTTTGGTACTGCCCCTTGTTGTATATACGGTTGTTGTTGGTGGGTTTGTTGGGTTGGTTGTGCACTGTTTGTATTTTCTTATTTATCACCTATCTTAAATAAATATCATTACAATTCATGCATTTTTGGTTATCTCTGTGCAGTCCACATAATCTGGTCTACTAACTCTCCTGACAGTATACCAAAGCCATCCCTGACCAGACGTGGCTGCACTGAGAAACCATCCTGGTACGGTGGGCGCGCAAAAGATGGACTTTAATGAAATTGTCTATTATTCTCTGCTGGCGGCAGAGGATAATGAATATTGCCGCCAGACTCTTAAAGATTGGACCAGTGACCAACTGCTGGAAACGGTCCGATCAGCCCATTTTCTAGTAGATCAGGGTCATATGTTATTTGAGGATGTTCAGCCTTTGATCCAATTATGTGCAAAGCCAGCCTTGTCATGCTTTCCCGAAGGAAGTGACGATTTCTCCCCTCCTTTCAGTTGTGACCAGGTTGAATCCCTGGTATGGATGTTAGAGGATGATCCGGCTTTTTTTGATGAACATTATTCCTCTTCTTCCCAGCAGGTGTTATCCAATTGCATTTGTTCAGTACAATCTCTGATTAGACAGGCTGTATGTGAACCAACTTTTGTTCAACCTGTGTTACAAGCATGGTCAGATCTCCTGCATTTAGCTAAGCCACAGAATCGTTCTCCCAGTCGCCCATGGCGACCTCAACTACAGTCCAGTACACACCACTTCCCACTAAGTACTATTACCCAGTCTCTACTCACTGCACCTAGCCTGCTTTAATCCACCTGCCTCTTCTCTTCCACCTGTAACAATCCCACAAACCCCTCCTCCAGCCACTGTTCCCTGGTCTTCCTTTTGCCCAGTTACATCCCTTCCTTACAGCCCTGCAATTACCTACAAGGCTGCGCTGGCTAAACCAAAAAAGAAACAAAACCCAACTTGCTTCCACACCAACCAACCCACTCCAGTCTGCTTGCGTGCCAGCTAAACCTGATAACCCACCTGATTCTGCCAAACCTCTGCCTGCTATCCAGCCAGTGTCTCCGCATAAAGTCCCTGTGCCCCAATCTGATGTTCCCGCTTTCCAGTCTTATATGCCCAACTTCCAGCCGGATGTCTCGGCGCCTACCTCCCAGCTTGATATCTCTGTTTCCCAGTCTGATGTGCCTGCTATCCAGTCTGATGTGCCAGCCTCCCAGTCTGATGTCCTGATGCCTACCTTCCAGCCTTATGTCTCGGTGCCGGCCTTCCAGCCGGATGTCTCGATGCTTGCCTTCCAGTCTGATGTCCTGATGCCTGCCTTCCATTCTGAAGTCTCGGTGCCCGCTTTTCAGTCTGATGTGCCCGCTTCCCAGTCTGATGTCTTGATGCCTGCCTTCCAGCCTGATGTGCCTGCTTTCCAGCCTGATGTGCCTGCCTTACAGTCTGATGTGCCCACTTTCCAGTCTGATGTGCCCATTTTCCAGCCTGTTGTCTCAGTGCCCGCTTTCCAGCCTGTTGTCTTGAAGCTTGCCTTTCAGCCTGATGTCTCGGAGCTTGCCTTTTAGCCTGATGTCTCGGTGCCCACCTTCCAGCCGGATGTCTCGATGCTTGCCTTTCAGCCGGATGTCTCGGTTCCCGCTTTCCAGTCTGATGTGCCTGCTTTCCAGTCTGATGTGCCCGCTTTCCAGTCTGATGTCCTGATGCCTGCCTTCCAGCCTGAAATCTCGGTGACCACTTTTCAGTCTGATGTGCCGCTTCCCAGTCTGATGTCTTGATGCCCGCCTTCCAGCCTGATGTGCTCGCCTTCCAGTCTGATGTGCCTGCTTTCCAGTCTGATGTGCCCGCTTTCCAGTCTGATGTGCCCGCTTTCCAGCCTGTTGTGTCGAATCTTGCCTTTCAGCCTGATGTCTCAAAGCTTGCCTTTCAGCCTGATGTCTCGGTGTCTGCCTTTCAGCCTGATGTCTTGGTGCCTGCCTTCCAGCCTGATGTCTTGGTGCATGCCTTCCAGTCTGATGTCTCCGCTTTCCAGCCTGATGTGTCAGCTTTCCAGTCTGATGTGCCCGCTTTCCAGTCGGATGTCTTGATGCCTGCCTTCCAGCCCGAAGTCTCGGTGCCTGCCTTCCAGCCTAATGTGCCTGCTTTCCAATCTGATGTGCCCGCTTTCCAGTCTGATGTGCCCGCTTTCCAGCCTGTTGTCTCGAAGCTTGCCTTTCAACCTGATGTCTCAGTGTCTGCCTTTCAGCCTGATGTCTCGATGCCTGCCTTCCAGCCTGAAGTCTCGGTGCCTGCCTTCCAGCCTGATGTGCCAGCTTTCCAGCCTGATGTGCCATCTTTCCAGCCTGATGTGCCAACTTTCCAGCCTGTTGTCTCGGTGCCTGCCTTCCAACCTGTTGTCTCGGTGCCTGCATTCCAGCCTGTTGTCTCGATGCCTGCCTTCCAGCCTGTTGTCTCGATGCCTGCCTTTCAGCCTGATGTCTCGATGCTTGCCTTTCAGCCTGATGTCTTGATGCCCGCTGCCCAGCTCAATGACCGGGATGTGCCAGCTGTCTGCTTGGATGTGCCTGACAACCAGTCTGAAATACTCTCTTCCACCTTTCTGCCTGATGCCATAGACCAGTGTTTCTCAACTCCAGTCCTCAAGGCGCCCCAACAGGTCATGTTTTCAGGATTTCCATTATTTTGCACAGGTGATTTGATCACTGCCTTAGTAATTACCACAGCTGTTTCATCTAAGGGAAATACTGAAAACATGACCTGTTGAGGCGCCCCTTGGACTGGAGTTGAGAAACACTGCCATAGACTATGGACAATTAAGACTAGTTGGAGCGTACGGAGGCCGCTCCTTTAGGGGGGGTACTGTCAGGAAAGGGTCCGTCCGCTAGTAAGATATATCATTTTGCGTGCAGCACTGGGGTCCACCAGCAGGTGTCTCCTGGCAGTTTGGAACTGTCAGGGGAATCTTTCCCTGCTGGTGTTATTTCATCTTTTGGCCGCAATACTGACGTCCACAAGCGGATGGATCCTGGCAGTATGGAGCAGACAACACTCCCTGCGCTCAGGTGTTACATGAAGACAATTATTGTCAGTCCCATAAATACTCGGCAAGCCCTCACATGCTGGCCTTGGTATCTCTCTCCTTGAGCCCTGACCTTGTTCGCCTGTTACCCGATCCTGAGCCTGCATCTGACCTTGTTCCATGCTTATCCTGACCCGGTCCCTCCTGTGTTCCTGTACCCTTTCCTTTACAATTCAGCACAATCCATCCCCTCCCTGTCCTGTTGGTTCCCAGTCCCTCATCTACTGATCTCCCGTGTATGACCTTGGCCTGGCTAATGTTTACGTTTCTGGAACATCCCTTGTCTTTCTGCTGATCTGCTGTGTATGACCCTGGCCTGGCTGACATCTGTGATTTTGGTACTGCCCCTTGCTGTATATACTGTTGTTGTTGGTGGGTTTGTTGGGTTAGTTTTGCACTGTTTGTGTTTTCTTATTTATCACCTATCTTAAATAAATATCATTACTATTCACTTTTCATGCATTTTTGGTTATCTCTGTGCAGTCCACATAGTCTGGTCTACTAACTCTCCTGACACTCAGGAGGAGTACATAGTTACATACATATACAGTATAGTTACATAGTAGGCAAGGTTTAAAAAAGACACAAGTCCATCAAGTCCAACCTATGTGTGATTATGTGTTAGTATTACATTGTATATCCCTGTATGTTGCAGTCATTCAGGTGCTTATCTAATAGTTTCTTGAAGCTATTGATGCTCCCGCTGAGACCACCACCTGTGGAAGTAATTTTTTACCCTCTCTATCCTTGCGGTAAAGGGTATACCCTTGAATGTTTGCCAGTCAATCATGAGAGCTGTTGAACCAGGTCTCTGAAATTCCCACAAAATCTAATTCCTCCTTGTACAACAGTATCTCTAGTTCACCCATCTTGTCTGCCATGCTCCTGGCATTGGTGAACATGCCACATAGTTTAGACCGGTCGCATATTGTCCTCGTATTGGGTGTTTCAAGATTGCAACTAGGACTTGCTACTATACTTACCTTGTGTTTTTGTGCTGAGTAGCAGAATGTATTTTGGGGTGTCATTTTTGCTATGTACATGCTATGTGTTGGAAATATCTTAAAAATGGACAACTTTGTGGGAAAAAAAAGCGTTTTCATTTTTTTCCACATTTTCCTAAAACTTATGGAAAAAAAGAACAGTTCAAAAGACTCATTATGCCTCATAGATTATACTTTGGGGTGTCTGCTTTCCAAAATGGGGTCATTTTGTGGGCGTTTCCATTGTCCTGGAGCTCCAGGGCCTTCAAAACTGTAATAGGTGGTTGAGAAATGAGATGTGTAATTTATGCTTGTAGAACTCCTGAAAGTGCTACTTCCCTGGCGGGCCTCTGTATGTGGCCAGGCTGTGTAAAAGTCTCACACATGTGGTATCTCCATACTCAGGAGGAGTAGCAGAATGTATTTTGGGGTGTCATTTTTGCTATGTACATGCTATGTGTTGGAAATATCTTAAAAATGGGGTGGGGGGTGTGGCGTACGAGCCCGAAGATGGCTGCTTAGCCTGAGCACTCCGCCACACAGCTGGGGGAATCTGTACTCATCAGAGCCCTGATACAGCCTGCCCGCACACATCCGGCCCAGCAGAGCTCGTTCCAAAGCTCAGGATGCCGAGGAGGAGAAAAGAGCCCCCACCGCAGCTCCGCAAGCTGCCGGGTTCCTTCACTGACTTGGCGTGGCTACAACAAAATGGCGTCCGGACGGAGCTAAAGAACGGGAAGGCCGCAGCCGCGGTGTCACGTCAATACTCACCGAGGCCGAGATGCCGAGAGCGGCTCGCCCTTACGACCACGCGCACCCGAACCCCCGAGGGTGATACAGGGGATCGGAAGCACGGGGAGGCACGGGCTTCCGGTGGTTGCAGGAAATAGGAAGGTAGACTAGGATTCACAGTAGGTGTAGGAAGGCACCGGCGGGTACCGTGCAGGACCGGTGTGACTGAGAGCAGGAAGTCCGTAGGGCAAGCAGAGGTCAGAGGTATCAAGCAGGCAGGCAGAGTGGTCCTTTAACAAGCAGAGGTCAGGGGTATCAGGCAGGCAAATAGAATAGTCCTTTTAAGAAGCAGAGATCAGGGGTATCAAGCAGGCAGGTAGAGTGGTCCTTAAACAAGCAGAGGTCAGGGGTATCAGGCAGGCAAATAGAATAGTCCTTTTAACAAGCAGAGATCAGGGGTATCAGGCAGGCAGGTAGAGTGGTCCTTTAACAAGCCGAGGTCAGGGGTATCAGGCAAACAGGCAGAGTAATCCTTATGGTGAGCAGAGGTCAGGGGTATCAAGCAGACAGGAACAAGGAACTTCTCAGGACTAGGTACACAGGAGCAGCTGGCGACAAACCAGCAACCCGACTGGGCGCTGGAGTCGTCTGAAGTAGCCTCCTGGCGAGCGCGTCAGCGTGACGCGCTACTGGGCACCCGCACGGGTGACTGCGCGCACACGGGGACCGCCGCGCACCTGCGCGCGCCGCACCTGCGCGCGCCGCACCATCAGGCCGCGAACGGGTGCACGTCTCAACACTAGCCCGCTGCGCATGCGCCCCGCAGCCCGGCGAACGGAGGCGACCTGCGTCTCCTGACACGCGGCCTCTCCCCGGCACATATCGGGATCAACCCGGGGAATCCATCCAGCGGGTCCGGTCCTCATCAGCAGCATCCACCCCCACCACTAGTAGCCCTGCCAAGACCAGGCAGAGAACGGCTTCTCCTCATGACAACCTGCATAATCAGGAAATGGAGGTGAGTGGACAGGGATCCTCACAGTCTCACACACCAGAGACATCAGACCCCATAGCTGCCTGGGCAGCCTGTGTCTGACACGGTCAGGGCAGCCTGTGTCTGACACGGTCCTAAAAGATATGCTGATGTCCCTGCGATCTTCATTACATCATGACGTACTACACACAGTGAACAAGTGTCAAACAGAGGTTCACATAATGGGAGAGAGGGTGAATCAGATAGAACATACTATGGGTGAACACGCAACCTCCTTCAACAAGATGGTGGATGCACACACTGCTCATAATGATGACATTTCCTGGATCAAAGATAAAATCGCAGACCTCAAAGATAGATCCAGGAGAAAGAACCTAAAAATAAGAGGCATCCCTGAATCAGTATCTGTGATACAGCTACCACAATATGTCCACGATCTATTCTCCGCGATATTGCCTGCAATGTCGGTGTTAGAGCTCACAGTGGACAGAGTGCATAGAATACCAAAACCGTCCTTCTTAGCAGATGATGTACCCAGGGATGTTTTGCTGAGGTTACACTTCTACAGAGTAAAAGAAAATATATTAGCTGCCTTTTGCAAATCTGACCAACGCCCAGCTCAATACACTTCCATACAACTACTCCCTGACCTCTCTAGACACACTCTCCAATGTCGTCGCAACCTAGCCCCCATCACCAAGGCCCTACACAACCATCACATCTTACACAAGTGGAAATACCCTGCCACACTATCCGTTACGTACAATGGTAACAACACCAAAATTTCCACTCTTGAAGAGGGACTGACAGTCCTCCGACAATGGGGAATTTTGATGAAAATGCCTTCAGTCCCCATACAAATAGATGGATTCTGGCACATAGAGGCTGATTGGCAGGTGGTGTCCCAGAAAAAGGAAAAGAAAACTGGACATCCGAAGGAACGCTCCTAAACTACTAAATCAGTTCTAATGTTATATATCCCCCGGCAATGGCATACATAGAAGTAATTCCTATTCCCCTCCCCTTTATTGAACAGTGCATATGGCTCAAGAATCCCCCTGCAGATTCTCCTTTTACCCTGTTACCACTCTTTTTTCACATATCAGTTTGTTTTGTTTTACCTTTCCATTTGAATTTATGGATCAACATCCAATACCAGAGGCATCTCCGAGTTCACTTCCACTGAAAAGATCCTTAGAACTCTTCAAGCTGTTCATCAACGTTAACCTACACTCTTGGAACATCGCCGCCTTGGAACAAAGGAAATTCCTCCTCGATGGTACTGTCGCTCTCTAACCTAATTGTGAGTACTATCGACATTTCACATCTACCGCACTCTCCAATGTGATACATGCCAGTTAAAATTCTTTCCATTAATGCCCATGGCCTGAATCATCCGGCCAAGAGAGCATCCCTTTGCAGGGAAGCAGATTCTTCCCAATGCGATATTATATGCGTCCAAGAGACACACTTTCACCATGCGGCTTCACCCAGATGCTCTCATAAAAGCTTTCAACATTATTTTTACTCCAATATGAAGGCGAAGAAAAGAGGGGTTATGGTGGCTATTAAAGATTCTGTATCCTTCCAACTTTACTCAGAAACATCGGATCCAGATGGCCGCTACCTCATTATTGTGTGTGACATCAACACTACCCATTACACTCTAGTGAATGTTTAAGTTCCCAACTTCCACCAAGTTAGATTTCTGAACAAGTTGCTGAAAAAGCTTAAGGGTATTCAACAAGGGTCCCTTATACTATGTGGAGACTTTAACATTACACCTGATCCACGCATGGATTCTACATCAAGATTGATCTGTTCCTAATGGACAAGTGCCTACTCCAGAAAGTAATACAAATCAAAATCAATAACATAACATGGTCGGACCACGCTTCTGTCCTCCTCACTCTAGGGGATAACTACCCTACCGATAGGGCCTACATTTGGCATTCTAATCCTCAAGTAATACAGAATCCATCAACTAAGACCATACTAGAAGGTCACTTGTCCGATTATTTTCAGATCAGTTCCTCTTCTACAACTGACCCATTTGTACTCTGGAACGCTCATAAGGCATACATTAGAGGTATATTTATCCAACTAGCCACTAGGCTCAAAAGGCAAAGGCAGCAGCAGATTAATACTTTTCTCTCAGAAATGACAACCCTAGAAGCCCAAACTAAAACGAATCCTACACATCTCATTAGCGCAAAACTCACAACCCTGAGAAATAACCTTAGACTGGAACTACTCCAATCTTACAAACGAAAGGAGAGGAGGCTAAAAATGTCCTTCTATTCGTCCAGCAATAAAGCTGGAAAAGCACTAGCCCACAAACTGCAGGGCCAACGTTTTAAAACTAGAATACCCCACATCATCGACCCTAAGTCCACACAAAAAGTATTTGATCCACAAAACATTGCGAATGCCTTTAGTGAATACTATGGGTCCCTTTATAACCTGAATCAGGATAATGGCACTGCACAACCATCTCACTCAGCTATAGTTAATTTCTTAAAAGACATTAACCTACCTCCACTCTCCACTTCGTAATTGCGGGAGCTAAACACCCCATTCTCACAGTCTGAAATACAGAAGGTTATAGATACTCTTTCCAATAACAAATCCCCAGGACTGGATGGTCTGTCAGGGGAATACTACAAAAATGTTAAACAAATTTTGAGTCCGCACCTTCTTAGTGCGTTTGAGACCGCTGCTGCCTCAGCCTCTTTTCCATCTGAGATGTTAGAAGCTCTGATAGTTACACTGCCCAAACCAGGCAAGACACCGGACGTTCCCCAAAATTTTAGGCCAATATCCCTATTGAACAATCACCTAAAGATTTATTCTAAACTGATAGCATTGAGACTAGTGGACATCTTACCCACCCTAATTGACCCAGATCAATCTGGATTCACCAAAGGTAGACAAACATCTGATGCCACCAGACGGCTAATTGACATAATACATTTGGCTACGAAACACGGGACGCCTTCTCTGCTTCTAGCTTTGGATGCAGAGAAGGCGTTCAATAGAGTGCACTGGATGTACCTATCTACAACTCTAAAGAAATTTGGCTTCACAAGCCATCTACTCTCTGCAATATTAGCTCTATATACTTCTCCATCAGCCCCAGTGTATACCTCAGGCATGCTGTCTAAACACTTCAAAATCACAAATGGCACTCGACAGGGATGTCCCCTGTCTCCCCTTATTTTTAGTTTATTAATAGAGGCATTAGCAGCCAGTATTAGACTAGCAACTAACATACGTAGTTTCATGATCAATAATCGCAAGCATGTTATAAGCTTATTCGCAGATGACGTAATCTTAATGCTCACTGATCCGGTGTCTTCCCTAGAACTAGTGTCTCAACTATTTCATAGATATGGTATGGTGTCATACTACAAAGTGAATGAAGCCAAATCCTATATTTTGGATCTAGGTGTAAATCCATGCGATAGAGCAGATCTGCAAACTAGATTCCCATATGTGTGGAACTCTCATGAAATTACCTACCTAGGAATTAAACTTACCTCCCAACCTAAACAATTATTCTGTGCCAACTACCTCCCACTAGAACGTAAATTGCAAGAAGGACTCCACTCCTTAACCACTTGAGCCCCGGACCATTATGCTGCCTAAGGACCAGAGGTCTTTTTCCAATTTGGCACTGCGTCGCTTTAACTGCTAATTGCGCGGTCATGCAATGCTGTACCCAAACGAAATTTGCGTCCTTTTCTTCCCACAAATAGAGCTTTCTTTTGATGGTATTTGATCACCTCTGCGGTTTTTATTTTTTGCGCTATAAACGGAAAAAGACCGAAAATTTTGAAAAAAAATGATATTTTCTACTTTTTGTTATAAAAAAAATCCAATAAACTCAATTTTAGTCATACATTTAGGCCAAAATGTATTCGGCCACATGTCTTTGGTAAAAAAAATGTCAATAAGCGTATATTTATTGGTTTGCGCAAAAGTTATAGCGTCTACAAACTAGGGTACATTTTCTGTAATTTACACAGCTTTTAGTTTATGACTGCCTATGTCATTTCTTGAGGTGCTAAAATGGCAGGGCAGTACAAAACCCCCCCAAATGACCCCATTTTAGAAAGTAGACACCCCAAGGAAATTGCTGAGAGGCATGTTGAACCCATTGAATATTTTTTTTTTTTTCCCAAGTGATTGAATAATGACAAAAAAAAAATACAAAAAGTTGTCACTAAATGATATATTGCTCACACAGGCCATGGGCCTATGTGGAATTGCACCCCAAAATACATTCTGCTGCTTCTCCTGAGTATGGGGATACCACATGTGTGGGACTTTTTGGGAGCCTAGCCGCCTACGGGGCCCCGAAAACCAATCACCGCCTTCAGGATTTCTAAGGGTGTAAATTTATGATTTCACTCTTCACTGCCTATCACAGTTTCGGAGGCCATGGAATGCCCAGGTGGCACAAAACCCCCCCAAATGACCCCATTTTTGAAAGTAGACACCCCAAGCTATTTGCTGAGAGGCATATTGAGTCCATGGAATATTTTATATTTTGACACAAGTTGCGGGAAAGTGACACATTTTTTTTTTTTTTTTTGCACAAAGTTGTCACTAAATGATATATTGCTCACACAGGCCATTGGCCTATGCAGAATTGCACCCCAAAATACATTCTGCTGCTTCTCCTGAGTATGAGGATACCACATGTGTGGGACTTTTTGGGAGCCTAGCCGTGCACGGGACCCCGAAAACCAATCACCGCCTTCAGGATTTCTAAGGGTGAAAATTTTTGATTTCACTCTTCACTGCCTATCACAGTTTCGGAGGCCATGGAATGCCCAGGTGGCACAAACCCCCCCAAATGACCCCATTTTGGAAAGTAGACACCCCAAGCTATTTGCTGAGAGGCATGGTGAGTATTTTGCAGCTCTCATTTGTTTTTGAAAATGAAGAAAGACAAGAAAAAACTTTTTTTTTTTCTTTTTTCAATTTTCAAAACTTTGTGACAAAAAGTGAGGTCTGCAAAATACTCACTATACCTCTCAGCAAATAGCTTTGGGTGTCTACTTTCCAAAATGGGGTCATTTGGGGGGGTTTTGTGCCACCTGGGCATTCCATGGCCTCCGAAACTGTGATAGGCAGTGAAGAGTGAAATCAAAAATTCACGCCCTTAGAAAGCCTGAAGGCGGTGCTTGGTTTTCGGGGTTCCGTACGCGGCTAGGCTCCCAAAAAGTCTCACACATGTGGTATACCCGTACTCAGGAGAAGCAGCAGAATGTATTTTGGGGTGCAATTTCACATATCCCCATGGCATGTTTGAGCAATATATCATTTAGTGACAATTTTGTGCAAAAAAAAAAAAAAATTGTCTCTTTCCCGCAACTTGTGTCGCAATATAAAATATTCCATGGACTCGACATGCCTCTCAGCAAATAGCTTGGGGTGTCTACTTTCCAAAATGGGGTCATTTGGGGGGGTTTTGAACTGTCCTGGCATTTTATGCACAACATTTAGAAGCTTATGTCACACATCACCCACTCTTCTAACCACTTGAAGACAAAGCCCTTTCTGACACTTATTGTTTACATGAAAACGTTATTTTTTTTTGCAAGAAAATTACTTTGAACCCCCAAACATTATATATTTTTTAAAGCAAATGCCCTACAGATTAAAATGGTGGGTGTTTCATTTTTTTTTTTCACACAGTATTTGCGCAGCGATTTTTCAAACGCATTTTTTGGGGAAAAAACACACTTTTTTAAATTTTAATGCACTAAAACACACTATATTGCCCAAATGTTTGATGAAATAAAAAAGATGATCTTAGGCCGAGTACATGGATACCAAACATGACATGCTTTACAATTGCGCACAAACGTGCAGTGGCAACAAAATTAATACATTTTTAAAAGCCTTTAAAAGCCTTTACAGGTTACCACTTTAGATTTACAGAGGAGGTCTACTGCAAAAATTACTGCCCTCGATCTAACCTTCGCGGTGATACCTCACATGCATGGTGCAATTGCTGTTTACATTTGACGACAGACCGCCGCTTGCGTTCGCCTTAGCGCGAGAGCAGGGGGCGACAGGGGTGCTTTTTTTTTTTTTTTTTCTTTATTATTTTTTTGCTTTTTTATCTTATTTTTAAACTGTTCCTTTCATTTTTATTTTTTTTAATCATTTTTATTGTTATCTCGGGGAATGTAAATATCCCCTATGATAGCAATAGGTAGTGACAGGTACTCTTTTTTGAAAAAATTGGGGTTTATTAGACCCTAGATCTCTCCTCTGCCCTCAAAGCATCTGACCACACCAAGATCGGTGTGATAAAATGCTTCCCCAATTTCCCAATGGCGCTATTTACATCCGGCGAAATCTAAGTCATAAAATGCTCGTAGCTTCCGGTTTCTTAAGCCATAGAGATGTTTGGAGCCACTCTGGTCTCTGATCAGCTCTATGGTCAGCTGGCTGAATCACCGGCTGCATTTTCAGGTTCCCTGTTGAGACAGGAGAGCCAGAGAAAAACACGGAAGACGGTGGGGGGGGGGCATTCCCTCCCACGGCTTGTAAAAGCAGTCTAGAGGCTAATTAGCCGCTAGGATTGCTTTTACATGAAAGCTGACCGCTGGCTGAAAAGAATGATACCAAGATGATACCTAAACCTGCAGGCATCATTCTGGTATAACCACTCAAAGTTGTGAATGGCGTACCTGAAGACAAAAAAAATGGTTAACAATAAAGCACAGTAAACGGTAAAGTACAAAAAATTGCTTACCTGAAAAGCAAACATGATAAAGCATAATAACAATAAAACATTGCAGAATAGAATACAGTAAAAAAAGAGCAGAACAATAGAGAGAATAGAGAGAGAGAGAACAATAAAACGACAACTATTTTTTTTTATTTTATATATATTTTTTTTTTTTACACTTTTTTTGTAACTAACTTTTATAACTGTAACCGGTTCCAGGTTCGGGTCTCTCAAAATGCGATGGCATCTTAGGAGACCCTGTGAAAGTGTGTCCTAGTCTGTGGAATGCTGTACCCTACGCTAATACTCAACTAGTGCATAGTAGCGTTCAAAACATGCACCAATGCAAAGACCAGGATTGTCAGGACAGGAGGGACAATAATAGTGGGTGTCACGCCTATATCCGCGCTTGCTGCAGACACAACATCTTTTTTGGGGGGGTTTGTTGGGTAGGGGGGGTACTCGGGAGGACATAAAGAAAATGCCTCTCATGCAGCCGACTGCATTTGATTGGGGATGTGAATGGGGGAAGTATGGGCGCTGCAGAAGCGGTGGGTTCCCAATTAGGATTGGCGAATGCAGCAGGAAGGGCATTATGGGCACGACGGGCCTGTGTTTGTCTTTTTGGTGGCAGCGGGACACTACTTGTGCTTGCCACCTCACCAGCTTGAACTGCACTTATGGGACTCGCCACGTCACCAAGTGTTACTGCAGTGCTGGTTTGACTACGACCGGGGTGTACTAGGCCGCTGGCGCTTGCCAGTTCACCAAAACGCTACCAAAAAAACTGTTAGCGATCGCAGGGATCAGGCCTGACTCTGCGAACGCTGCAGTTATGCGTTTAGTCTTTTGTAAGTGACAGTGATCGATCGATACTGCACTTGGGTGGGCTGGGCTGGGCCGGGCGGAGGGGCAAAACGCAGGTGCTAGCAGGTATCTGTGCTGATCCCGCTAACACTGCGTTTTTGGGAACCCTAAACTGCTGGGGACGCTAGTATAGATCTGATCGGATCAGATATTGATCCGTACAGATACTATACCACTAAGGGAGTTGTACGGTGCGTGCGTGGGTGTTAGTGCTACTGGCGCTAACCTGACGCTGCTTGGGGCTGGTGCTTGCCAGTTCACCAAAATACTACCAAAAAAACTGTTAGCGATCGCAGGGATCAGGCCTGACTCTGCGAATGCTGCAGCTATGCGTTTAGTGTTTTGTAAGTGACAGTGATCAATCGATACTGCACTTGGGTGGGCTGGGCAGAGGGGCAAAAGGCAGGTGCTAGCAGGTATCTGGGCTGATCCCGCTAACACTGCGTTTTTGGGAACCCTAAACTGCTGGGGACGCTAGTATAGATCTGATCGGATCAGATATTGATGCGTTCAGATACTATACCACTAAGGGAGGTGTATGCTGCGTGCGTGGGTGTTAGCGCTACTGGCGCTAATCTGACGCTGCCTGGGGCGACGCATATCACCGCCGGGCGATCAGGGGGCTAAACCTTTATTCGGTAATAAACGGCGGGTGCCCTGACACTATAAAAAATAAACGAACTAACCAGCGTCACCCGTAACACTTATACGGTGATCAGTGGTGAAAGGGTTAACTAGGGGGCCATCAAGGGGTTAAAACATTTATTAGGTAGTATATGGGGGTCCCTGACGCTATAAAACGCTGACGGCGAACCTCAATATTTACGTCCCTAACTAGTGTCACCAGCGACACTAATACAGCGATCAGAAAAATGATCGCTTAGGGACACTGGTGACAGGGGGTGATCAAGGGGTTAAAACTTTATTAGGGGGGGTTAGGGTTGTACCCTAGACCTAAAGGGGGGTAACAGTAACTGTCCCAACACTGTAACTGTCACAAACTGACACCAATGCAGTAATCAGAAAAAAAAATAAAACACTGCTTGGTGTCAGTTTGTGACGGGGGGGGTGATCGGGGGGGATCGGGGGGTGGGATCGAGGTGTTTTGTGTGCTTGGCATGTTCTACTGTGTGTGTAGTGTTTGTGCACTCACATAGATGTCTTCTCTCCTCGGGCCGGAACGGAAAATACCGAGCCGAGGAGAGATGACATCATTTCCTTTGCTGCTGTTTAGCATACAGCAGCAAAGGAATGATTCGATTGGCCGGTGGCGATCGCGAGGGGGGGCCACGAACGGATGGCCTCCCCCTCACCTCCGATCGCCGTGGGACAAAACACGACCGCCTCGGGCACCGGGGGGGGTCCGATCAGACCCCCCACCCGCGGAAGGCAAATCACGTACATGTACGTGATTTTGCCTGTCCGTGCCACCTTGCCGACGTACATCGGCGTGAGGCGGTCGTCAAGTGGTTAAGCAAACATACATTGTCATGGTCAGGAAGACTGGCAGCCTTCAAAATGCAAATCCTACCACAATTACTTTATATATACCACACAGTACCCATTCCAGTTCCCAGAAAATTCTTTAAAACCCTTCAAAAAATACTTTCTAGATACCTATGGGAAGGCAAGAAAGCCAGGAGCGCCTTTTCTAAACTTCGTAAGACAAGAAATGCTGGTGGGGTAGGATTACCAGTCTTAGCGGACTACTATTTGGCCACAATACTGACGCAACTTAGAGGGTGGTTTCCTAACCAACCTACTCCACTATGGGGGAGCATTGAACAAGCCCTGATACCAGGTAGTAGTTTATTTGAATACGTCCTAGCTTATTCCCACCTTACATCCAAATCTACTGATCTTCCTCTACCAATTCTAGCAACCCTGAATTCATGGAAAACCTTAGTGACTTCCAAATCTCAGGCATCTCCTACCATCCCTCTATCAATACCCATATCTATCCTAGCTTTGATAATCCCGGAATTAAACCTACACAAATGTAAAATCAGGGGACTGAACTGGGTATCGGATCTATACTCGGGCACTAATATAAAATCATTTGATGATTTACAATTGGTATATGGTCTACAGTACCTGCCTCAGAACAATTTAATCACCTCCGAGTTACAGCTTACCTGAACAGTAAAGGCATCATTAAATACAACCTATTCTGGCAGATTCAAACCCACCTCACTGCTAAAACACATCGTAGAGGAGATATCTCACTGTTTTACAATTATCTCCATGACAAAACCATACTCACCAACACAAACTCCATGCTAGCATGGGAAAGGGACCTTAACGATTCCTTTTCTGAAGAGCAATGGCACAAAGCCCTGCAAATTACTCGCTCAGCAACTAAATGCACTAATCTCTGGGAACTCTCCCACAAAATTATACAGAGATGGTACTTAACACCTCACTGGATAGCTAAATTTCACCCCTCCACATCTCCTCTGTGTTGGAGAATTTGTGGACAGACAGGCACCATCTTTCATGTTTTATGGAGTTGCAAAAGCCTAGCCAGATTTTGGTCCAACATTTTCTCAATCCTATGTCAAGCAACAAGTTTTACAGCTTCAAACCTCTCCCTCATTAGCTCTCTTAAATATAGGCATAGAAAATATACCACCACTCTATAGGAAATTTACCACCCACTTATTTCTAGCAGCCAAGTTAGTGATACTACGACAGTGGAGATCTCCAAACACCCCAGCAGTACAAGAGGTTATACATACTCTATCCATAAACTACACTTACGAAAAGATGCCAGCATCCATTAAGGGAAAACAAGTAAAATGTATTCTACATTGGCAACAATGGATAAATTGGTACAACGTAAACAACACATAAGGAAACTATTCATAGGCGATGAACTTGAAAACTATCTAATGATTAACTGTACTATACTTACGGTTCAAATCCTTCTTTTTCCCTAATGTCTCTAAGTTGATCCCCGTTTGTTTGTTTGTTTATTTTCTAGTTAGTTATGAGCTATATGCTCTTGGTGAACAAATGCTAACAGTAACAGCCCTGTTGTAGTTATATAAGACGAGTGGGCTAGCAGGGACTGTGCCCCCACCGAGCCACAGTGAGCTCCCAAATGGGTAGTTGGTGGAGGATAACAGCACCTCTCGCCTTATGCATTTTCCCCAGAAACCATACTAATGTAATGTAATTGTACTGCAAACATACAATGTTGTTAGCTATTATTATCTATATCACAGTCTATGATACTCATTGATATATGACAAATGTTGTTCACTTTTCTGTAATTTGACAAAATTGAATAAACACTATTGATGAAAAAAAAAGAAATATCTTAAAAATGGACAACTTTGTGGAAAAAAATGTGTTTTCATTTTTTTTCCACATTTTCCAAAAACTTCTGGAAAAAAATGAACAGTTCAAAAGACTCATTATGCCTCATAGATTATACGTTGAAGTGTCTGCTTTCCAAAATGGGGTCATTTTGTGGGTATTTGTACTTTCCTGGCTTGTTAGTGTCTCAAGAAATGAGATAGGTCTTCAGTACATCAGGTGTGATCAGGTGTGATCAATTTTCAATGATTTTCACCATAGCTTGTAGACTCTTTAACTTTCACAAAAAACAAAACATATACACTAATTAGGGTTATTTTTACCAAAGATATGTAGTCGTATAAATTTTGCCCAAAATGTATGCAGAAATAATACTAATTTGCAAAATTTTATGACAGAAACGAAAAAAAAGGCATTTTTTTCACCAAATTTTCAGTCTTTTTTTATTTATAGCACAAAAAATACAAAATCCACTAGTGATTAAATACCACCAAAAGAAAGCTCTATTTGTGTGAAAAAAAGGACGCAAATTTCATTTGGGTACAGTATTGCATGACTGAGTAATTTTCATTCAAAGTGTGAGAGCGATGAAAGCTGAAAATTGGTCTGGGCAGGAAGGGGGTGAAAGTGCCCTGTAGGCAAGTGGTTAAAGAATGGGTAGCAATGGAGAGAGTGGTGGAACTTTATATGAGGCACATATAGGATGCGCCTCCATCCCTAATTCGAAGAAAATATGAAGTTTGGGACTTTGAGTGAGGCCATAGAGGTGGTAGAGATAAATAAAATAAAAGTACACATTTATTGTCATAAAAGTCATAAAACATGTCAATGACAGAAACCACATAGGTGAGAAAACATTATAATAAATGTAATTTCATGTTTGTTCACACACACTATTGAAAGTGTGCGTGCAATACAGGCAACTAGGGTACATCTAGGTATGGTAGCCAAGTGCCCCGCAGTGGTCTGGATTGATCAGTAAATGCATTCTAATGAGTTCATAATGGTACACAAATTATATAACAACACTTGCAAAAGAGACAGTGAGACCATAGTAAATTACAAAATCAAATTGAAAAATAAAACGTAGAATGATTGAGGTGTGAGAAAACATCCCAGAATGCCCAGAGTAGATGATTGAATAGGGGCTAGTATATGCATCCCAAACAATGCCCGACGCGTTTTGTGTGTGTCACACTCATCAGGGGCGGGTGCTAATGGTATATCTACAAAATATGATCAAATAAAATTAGTTGGATGTATTGGGACCTATCAAGAAGGAAATGGATAGGTATATCCAAAGTACTTACAAGGACTCACTGTAATGAGGTATAATAAGTATGGAGCTGGGGCCAACCAATTTATGCCAGGAGCTGAGGTGATGGAGCAGCGTGCTGACAGGGCGTACATCCGAAACCTCCCCAAAACACAGGACACAAGTTGGAGGTACATAGTAAGACTGGATATTGCACCAATGGTGGCTGCCAGAGGGAGTCTAAAAGGATATAATGTCATGGTGTCAGAATGTCCATTCATCCAAAGTTGGAAAGCACGGCAAGAACAGAGAGGAGCTCCGACGCCGGGGGTGAACACCGCCCATGACAGACGCTCGTTTCCCCAGCTGTGCCGGCTCAGATTGCAAAATCACATGCTCGACGTGATGGCGTCAGGTGATGACGGTACACGAGAAGCAGGATGCGTGGCGCCGATGCGCTGTGAAACCGCCCTCCCCCCCACACACACCTATCCCCCGCCACCCAAGGGGGGCGGGAAAGAGGGTGAGGGGGCGGGGGCACGCAGAGCGCATCGCAGCTCCCGGCAATAGACAGAAAAAGCCTAGGGCAACCAACCTCAGTGTGGAAACTCAAAACTAAAATGTCTGTGCTGAAACATCTCACAGACATAGAAGGAAATCTCTGTTTCTAGAACACAAACCCGGACATAGTGAATAAATGTCAAGGCTTGATCATATCACACCTGGGTGACAGGGAAAAAGAGGGGCTGTCAATCCAGTCTTTGGACCTCCATCCCTAATAGGAGGAAACAATGGAGAGAGTGGTGGGACTTTATATGAGGCACATATAGGATGCGCCTCCATCCCTAATTCGAAGAAAATGGGAAGTTTGGGACTTTGATTGAGGCCATAGACGTGGTGGAGATAAATAAAATAAAAGTCCAAATTTATTGTCATAAAAGTCATAAAACATGTCAATGACAGAAACCACATAGGTGAGAAAACATTATAATAAATGTAATTTCATGTTTGTTCACACACACTATTGAAAGTGTGCGTGCAATACAGGCAACTAGGGTACATCTAGGTATGGTAGCCAAGTGCCCCGCAGTGGTCTGGATTGATCAGTAAATGCATTCTAATGAGTTCATAATGGTACACAAAGTATATAACAACACTTGCAAAAGAGACAGTGAGACCATAGTAAATTACAAAATCAAATTGAAAAATAAAACGTAGAATGATCAAGGTGTGAGAAAACATCCCAGAATGCACAGAGTAGATGATTGAATAGGGGCTGGTATATGCATCCCAAATTTTCTGACGCGTTTCGTGTGTGTCACACTCATCAGGGGCGGGTGCTAATGGTATATCTACAAAATATGATAAAATAAAATTAGTGGGATGTATTGGGACCTATCAAGAAGGAAATGGATAGGTATATCCAAAGTTGCAAGTGTTGTTATATACTTTGTGTACCATTATGAACTCATTAGAATGCATTTACTGATCAATACAGACCACTGCGGGGCACTTGGCTACCATACCTAGATGTACCCTAGCTGCCTTTATTGCACGCACACTTTCAATGTCCTGACGCGTTTTGTGTGTGTCACACTCATCAGGGGCGGGTGCTAATGGTATATCTACAAAATATGATCAAATAAAATTAGTGGGATGTATTGGGACCTATCAAGAAGGAAATGGATAGGTATATCCAAAGTACTTACAAGGACTCACTGTAATGAGGTATAATAAGTATGGAGCTGGGTCCAACCAATCTATGCCGGGAGTGAACAAACATGAAATTACATTTATTATAATGTTTTCTCACCTATGTGGTTTCTGTCATTGACAGGTTTTATGACTTTTATAACAATAAATGTGTACTTTTATTTTATTTATCTCCACCACGTCTATGGCCTCACTCAAAGTCCCAAACTTCCCATTTTCAAAGAATGGGTAGCTATCACATTTCAGGTTTACTTTTAAATGCCACAAAAATCATATTTTTCCTGTAGAATACATTTTTCATTTAAAATGTCCTTGACATTCATTGGTTATAAAAATACAATTCTTAAAATGTTTAACATTACATTTACTATTGTTCTTGTTCAACATTTATGTGACAAAATGACAATCAACTTTTAATATGGTCATAAATGCATATAATGGCCTCTTATTCTAATAGTAAAGTTCAGCCTTTACCATGTTATTAAAGAAGAACTTCTCCGAAAGATAATAATTTAATTCTGGATGGAGGGCGAAGGGACTGCTTGTAAAGATGGAATTACCTTTGCACCCCTGTGGTGCTTTTATGAATTCATGATGTGAAATACTGCATATTTACAAGTGGATTTCAATACTATATAAAAATATAGTAGAGTTTTGTGTTATAAACTTATTTTATTTATTGTCTGTCTTCAACAAGTTAATAGTCCTCATGTCTCTTTTACTTATTATGACATGTAGTTACATTTTCCTTTTTTAAACCGTATCATGTTTTTTAAGTACGGATTCACCTGAGATGCCTTTTTATTTGATTTATATTGATTGAAATCACATTGTGCACAATTCCACTATAAACTACAAGCACAAAAAATATCCTTTATTTTCTTTAAAATTGGAGTACTTTTCTTTATAGATTTTTCAAAGACATTTTCAACTTTATAACTGCTTATCTTTACTCTGTACACAGACTTCACTGATCTTTGCTAAAACAGGCCAATATTGCATTTTACAGTTGTCCAGTGGGAAACACACATACAGTTATACTGGGCAATTTTAAATCTAACCAGACATTAAGGGAAGTGCATATTTAACTTGTGACCTAAATTGACTCTGCAATGAAAATGTACTCAAAATGACAAGGTAAATGTAAGAGATGAGAAAAATAGAGTACCTGCCTTCCATTCAAAGCGAATTCAACTTGAGGTGGTGATAAATTATGTACTGTACATTGAGATATTTAAGCACATGATGTAGATCAATAAAGGGATAAAATAAGGCATGGTAATACACCCCAAGCAATTAAAAATGCAGCTTTATATTACAGATCAAAGAACAAGCTAAAAGATATTTTATTTCAAGTATCCACATAGATTGATGAAATATAGCTATAACAAGGTTATATCCATGCTGGATAAGGACATATGAATCACATTACCACTTTTTTGGTCCTATGGGAAATACATTTTAGGACATAGAAAAAAAACTTTGTTAAACTAAAGACTGAAATGACAGCAAGGTCTTTTTACATCCAGTCTTTATTGTGTCATTTTGTTTAATATATCCCTGACAAAAGATGTAATTCCTAACATAAAATCTCATCTTAAAGGCATAAATATTCTACTCAAGTGTAGAAATTAGAATGCTATCTTTAATCACAAAGTCATTGCATTTATTAAAACTGAATGTTTGAAGTGCATGCTACTTTTAAAGTGGTTATAAAGGCAAAAGGTTTATTCTCAGCATTAAGTTAAAAAAAACCTTACAATAGCAGTGCCCCTCAGCCCATCCTAAACACTTACCTGAGACCTGTATCAATCCAGCACTGTGCCCGGCTTTAGTCATTCTTTCCTCTCTTACTTCTCTTATGGGCTTCACTGAGAGCCAATGGCTACCGCTGCTATCTGCCAAATCTTGTTAGGAGGGAGTGGGAGGTTAAGGCCAAGCTGAGCTGTGTGTGTCTGTGGATGCATACAGCTTGGTTTGGGATCGACCCCACACATCGGCCTCCATAGCAATCCACTTGCCATGGGGGGAGGCTCAAAAGAGAAGGAGCCAAATTGCCACCAGAGGACTCCAGAACAGGAGGTTCAGGGCTGTTCTGTGCAATACCATTGCAAAGAGAAGGTGAGGATACAATGTTTAATTTATTAAGAAAAAAAATAACATACTTACATACACACTTTAAAACAGAATTAAAAGATATGAGATCTTATAAACACCAGAGCTTTATAAGGAAACATATGAAATACCACTGGTCAAAGAATAATGATCACAAGGCATCAACTCAATACCACTGGTCACAGAGTAATGAATACATGGGATCAATGTGATACTACTGACACAGATCAATAAATACATTGGATCAATGTGGTACCTCTGGAATACATTAACAAATACATAGGATCAGTCTTTTAGAATCGATCACAGATCGAGGAGGAGAGGTTACAAGGGGGAGAGTAAGTTGATAAAAGTTCAGAGAGATTATAGAGTGCCAAGCCATGAAGAGCCTCATACTGTAGGTGAGCAAGAGGATCTTAAAGTCTATACAGTGCAAGGACTCCAGGATACCAGCTGATTGGAGAAAAGCCAATGTAGCACCAATATATAAAAAGGGCCAAGATACATCCCTGGGAATTACAGACCAGTTAGCCTAACATCAATAGTATGCAAGCTCTTGGAGGGGATGATAAGGGACTATATACAAGATTTTAGTAATGACAACAACATCATTAGCAGTAATCACCAGCATGGATTCATGAAGAATCGTTCTTGCCAAACCAATCTATTAACCTTCTCTGAGGAGGTGAGCTGCCATCTCGTAAACGTCTACTGTACAAACTAAGGTCTGTTGGCATGGACCATAGGGTGAATACATGGATTGAAAACTGGCTACAGGGGCGAGTTAAGAGGGTAGTGATAAATGGGGAGTACTCTGAATGGTCTGGTATGGAAAGTGGAATCCCCCAGGGTTCTGTCCTTGGACCAATCCTATTTAATGTATTCATAAACGATCTGGAGGATGGGATAAACAGCTCAATCTCAGTATTTGTGGATGATACAAAGCTAAGCAGGGAAATAATTTCTCCGCAGGATGTGGAAGCCTTATAAGAAGATCTGAACAAATTAATGTGGTGGGCAACTACATGCCAAATGGGGTTTATTGTAGAAAAATGTAAAATAATGCATTTGGGTGGCAAAAATATGAATGCAATCTACTCACTAGGGGGAGAACCTCTGAGGGAATTTAGGATGGAGACAGACCTGGGGGTCCTAGTAGAGGATAGACTCAGTGGTGGCATGCAATGCCAAGCTGCTGCAAGCAAAGCAAACAGAATATTGGCATGCATTAAAAAGGGGATTAACTCTAGAGATAAAATGATATTTCACCCACTCGACAAGACTCTGGTCTGGCCGCACCTGGAGTATGCCATTCTTGGGCACCAGTCCTCAGGAAGGATATGCTGTAAATGGAGAGAGTCCAGAGAAGGGCAACAAAGCTAATAAAGGGACTGGAGGACCTTAGTTATGAGGAAAGGTTACAAGCACTGAACTTATTCTCTCTGGAGAAGAGACGCTTGAGAGGGGGATATGATTTCAATGTACAAATACCGTACTGGTGACCCCACAATAGGGATAAAACTTTTCAGCGAGAGCGATTTTAAAAGAGGACACATGGCCATTCACTAAATTTAGAAGAGAAGCGGTTTAACCTTAAACTGCATAAAGGGTTCTTTACTGTAAGAGCGGTAAGGATGTGGAATTTTCTTCCACAGGCAGTGGTTTCAGCAGGGAGCATTGATAATTTCAAAAAACTATTAGATAGGCACCTGAACGGCCACAACATACAGGGATATTTAATGTAATACTGGCATACAATCACACACACACAGGTTGGACTTGATGGACTTGTGTTTTTTTTCAACCTCACCTACTATTTAACTATGTAACAGATATCACAGCCTGCTCAAGGATCTTGGTAGCTTTGTTTTTTTGGGGGATTGGGGTGAGTGCAGCAGTTTTGAGGATTGCTGGTACAAAACCATTGCTAAGGGAGTCATTTATGATATTGAGAATATTGGGGTATAGAGACCTAAAACAGGATTTAAATAAATGGGTCAGAATAGGATCAAGTATGCAGGCAATGGATTTAACATTAGAAACCAATTTAGTTAGAGATGCTCAAGTCAAGTAGAGAAAAGTGGGATGGAGAAGAGCCAGTAAAACTAGGTGGGTCAGTAAGTGATGTGGATAAAACATGTGGTGTGGTAAGAATTTAGTGTCTTATTTTGCCAATTTTTGAGGAGAAAAAATCTAGGAATGTGTTACAGAGCTGTGTTGAAGCTGGTAGTGTGGAGGGACTGTGAGGATTTAATAATCTGTCAATGGTGCAGAAGAGTTGTCTAGGGTTGCTAAGATTTTTTTCAGTAGCATGGGAGAAAAAGTTTGATTTAGCATTCTCAATTTTACCTCTATAGACACACAAATGGCCTTTCCATGCTTGATAATGGGCAATCAAGCTGAATCAGGGCCTGTTTTTGCTCCAGTCTCCGCTAGATTGCTTTAATTGAACGCAGGTGAGAATTATACCACAGAGCCAATTGGGAGAATGAGACGGTTCGAGTTTTTAATTGGGCAGAGGTGTCAAGGGAAGATGAAAGTGCTTGATTAAGGGCTTCTATTTTCTCTAAAAGGGTGTCAAAAGGGGGGATGCAGAATAGGCAGTAATTAGTAACAGAATTAGCAAATTTGGGCTGGTCAATAGTAACCCAGTTGTGATAATTAACATATCGATACATGGAGGTGTTAGAAATTGCTAATTCCAGATTGAAAAGAATAGCTAGATGGTCAGATAGTCCTAGGTCAAGAAGGGAGCAGTCAGAGACAAATGAATCATTAGCAATTTTAAGGTCCAGGGTGAGCCCTTTGATATGGGTCGGGGTGCAGACAAATTCAGTTAGGTCAAAACATTCCAGAAGAGCCAGGAAATCTTTAGCTAAACTGGAAAACTCCAAATCAATGTGTATATTAAAATCCCCAAGTATAACAATTCTTTCAAAACGGATGAATAAAAATGAAAGCAGATCAGCAAAGTCACCTAAGAAATCTCTACAAGACTTGGGTGGATGATAAAAAGTAGCAATAACAGATGAGTGGGGACCACAGATCTTGAGAGCAAGATATTCAAAAAGAAGAGAAAGAGGGTACATTTACAGGGGATAAAGTGTACAGCAAGCTGTAAATAACAACTATACCTCCACTTTTACCCGAGAGATGTGGGGGGTCAAACAAATCCTACCCCAGGGGGGTAAGTTGGTTGAAAAGGATGCCATCATTTTGTTTGTGCCAGGTTTCGGTTAAGCACAAAAAACAGTATACAATTAGGTTGTCTGCTCACAACTGATGTACTGTAGTACGCATATTTCCTTTGCTAAATTAGACCCATTGGATTAGTCACTGATGACAGATCGGTGAACACATTTGATCAGTATGAGACCAATGGTAACAAACCAATGAATGCAAAGGGATTGATTTACTAAAGGAGTAAAGGCTGGTCACTTAGCAAAGTAAATGTTCATTTTAAATGGTGTATGTTCAGTTTACAAAATTAATTATAGTAAATAAGGTCAGGCTGTGTCAGAAGAAATGGGGAATCCGCGCAAGTGGAATTAATTAGAAGCCTGGGTGGGAAGTATATTGCTTAATGATTTGATAGACTGCTGCCCTCACATACGCTGACTCCACAATGGGTGGAATGAGCGGAAATTGGTGAAAAAAGAAAAGTGTGTGAGTGTGGCGCTGTACCAGAGCTTTTTGGTAAAATCAGTGAGTGTAGAAAAAAATATATTTACAATTATATCCAAGGTGTCATGTGTTATATTCCCTCGAATGAGATATGTGTGACAATTTCTCTGGAGAAAAAACAATTTTTACCACTACTGTGGGTTAAAGTGACTGGTGTCTTAAACATAGGAAGCACAATGAGTGCAATAAATACATCACATCCAAGGTGTCATGTGCTATATTCCCTCAAAAGGGATATGTTGGTATGCAAAGCAATTTCTCCGGAGATAAATCAATTTTTACCACTACTTTGGGCATAAAGTTATTTGTGTCTAAAACATTAGAAAACACAAAAATGCAATAAATACATCACACGTGACATGCATAAAATACTAAAAGTGTCTTGTGCTAAACGACCAAAAGTGTCTAGTGTTAAATATTAAAATTACTCTTCAGGCATTGCAGATAACAAAGTGACAAGTGCCCTAATGAAAAAATCACTATAGAAAATAGTTAATAGTTAACACACGTGTCATGCAAATGGTTCTATATTAGTAAACAGTCCATATGGGTAACTGTGCCCAATGCACTATAAGTGAAAAGAGACGTTCGTTGTGGGATTTCCTTAAAGCATACAACAGGTGTTATTCCAGTGCTGGTGTCTCGCGCTGTGATTGTGCAGAGACTCACCAGCTATGTGTCCCCTGCAGGGGTAATGGGTAGTCACAGTATGTGCCACTGTGCAGCAGTACTTGGCAAGACCAGGACCAGGGTGATATCATAAGGACATGAAGGAGAAAAGAAAGGATTCCATAGTGTAAAACCGTTTAAAACACTATTTATTAGGTCAGATGTAAAGGGTACTCACATTGTAGTAGAAAAAATGAGCAGTGTACAATGGTTAATAAGATGTTCCTAAGCGTCAGCTTACAGGGAGATGTCAGCAAGGCGTTCAGTCCAAGCCACGCCCTACGTACGTTTCGTCACACGGACTTCTACGGGAGCGTGGTCCCTGCGTCGTCTCCCCTATCCTTATATACTGTGCGGTCCGTAATGCGCTTGCGTTACAGCGGCCATATTTTGTGTGTGTTTGAGTTCCAGCGGCCATGTTTTTGTGTGCCGGCGGCCATTTTTCCTGGGATAATGCAGACCGAAGACCGCGGCCCTGATCAGGTGGTTAAATCTCCGTAAAACGGCCTGAAATATAACACGAATTTCCTGGTGACACCTTACTGGTATATGGGCCCTTTGTATGTGTGTCACGGTGGTGTCGGTTAAATATGTTGTTTATGCACACTTCTACCGCACAGTATAGAGGGTGTATAGTAAATAGTCTGACCTTACTTAAAAAACATAGACAATAATAGACAATAGAAATATCCAAAAAGATATATTAAAATTAAAAAATGTTAAAAATATGATTCTTCAAAATTTATTAAATGACATATATCCTGACGATACGATATAGAAACAGATGAATTGAAAAATTTAATAAATTGAAAAATTAATTAAAAAAAATATAAAAATGTTAAAAAATGCAAAGGGAAATATTTTAATATTATTATTATTGACTCCTATTGTGAGGGTATATGTAAAAAGGCGGGGCAGGGGGAGACCATGTCCCAATTCTGTATAAGACAGGTATTAATGTATGTTAAAATACTTGAGATATTTTAAAATAATTTTAAAAAATATTTTTTTTAAAATATTTTTAACCACTTCAGCCCCAGAAGGATTTACCCCCTTCCTGACCAGATCACTTTTTACAATTTGGCACTGTGTCGCTTTAACTGCTAATTGCGCGGTCATGCAATGCTGTACCCAAACGAAATTTGCGTCCTTTTCTTCCCACAAATAGAGCTTTCTTTTGATGGTATTTGATCACCTCTGCCGTTTTTATTTTTTGCGCTATACACGGAAAAAGATTGAAAATTTTGAAAAAAAAAGATATTTTCTACTTTTTGTTCTAAAAAAAATCCAATAAACTCAATTTTAGTCATACATTTAGGCCAAAATGTATTCGGCCACATGTCTTTGGTAAAAAAAATGTCAATAAGTGTATATTTATTGGTTTGCACAAAAGTTATAGCGCCTACAAACTAGGGTACATTTTCTGAAATTTACACAGCCTTTAATTTATGACTGCCTATGTCGTTTCTTGAGGTGCTAAAATGGCAGGGCAGTACAAAACCCCCACAAATGACCCTATTTTGGAAAGTAGACACCCCAAGGAAATTGCTGAGAGGCATGTTGAGCCCATTGAATATTCATTTTTTTTGTCCCAAGTGATTGAATAATGACAAAAAAAAAAAAAATTACAAAAAGTTGTCACTAAATGATATATTGCTCACACAGGCCATGGGCATATGTGGAATTGCACCCCAAAATACATTCTGCTGCTTCTCCTGAGTATGGGGATACCACATGGGTGGGACTTTTTAGGAGCCTAGCCGCGTACGGGGCCCCGAAAACCAATCACCGCCTTCAGGATTTCTAAGGGTGTACATTTTTGATTTTACTCCTCACTACCTATCACAGTTTTGAAGGCCATAAAATGCCCAGATGGCACAAACCCCCCCCAAATGACCCCATTTTGGAAAGTAGACACCCCAAGCTATTTGCTGAGAGGCATGGTGAGTATTTTGCAGCTCTCATTTGTTTTTGAAAATGAAGAAAGACAAGAAAAAAAATGTTTTTTTTCTTTTTTTAATTTTCAAAACTTTGTGACAAAAAGTGAGGTCTGCAAAATACTCACTATACCTCTCAGCAAATAGCTTTGGGTGTCTACTTTCCAAAATGGGGTCATTTGGGGGGGTTTTGTGCCACCTGGGCATTCCATGGCCTCCGAGACTGTGATAGGCAGTGAAGAGTGAAATCAAAAATTTACGCCCTTAAAAAGCCTGAAGGCGGTGCTTGGTTTTCGGGGTCCCGTACGCGGCTAGGCTCCCAAAAAGTCTCACACATGTGGTATCCCCATACCCAGGAGAAGCAACAGAATGTATTTTGGGGTGTAATTTCACATATTCCCATGGCATGTTTGAGCAATATATCATTTAGTGACAACTTTGTGCAAAAAAAAAAAAGTTTGTCTCTTTCCCGCAACTTATATAACAATATAAAATATTCCATGGACTCGACATGCCTCTCAGCAAATAGCTTGGGGTGTCTACTTTCCAAAATGGGGTTATGGGGGGGGGGGGTTGAACTGTCCTGGCATTTTATGCACAACATTTAGAAGCTTATGTCACACATCACCCACTCTTCTAATCACTTGAAGACAAAGCCCTTTCTGACACTTTTTGATTACATGAAAAAATTATTTTTTTTTGCAAGAAAATTACTTTGAACCCCCAAACATTATATATTTTTTTAAAGCAAATGCCCTACAGATTAAAATGGTGGGTGTTTCATTTTTTTTTCACACAGTATTTGCACAGCGATTTTTCAAACGTATTTTTTGGGGAAAAAACACACTTTTTTACATTTTAATGCACTAAAACACACTATATTGCCCAAATGTTTGATGAAATAAAAAAGATGATCTTAGGCCGAGTACATATATACCAAACATGACATGCTTTACAATTGCGCACAAACGTGCAGTGGCAACAAAATAAACACATTTTTAAAAGCCTTTAAAAGCCTTTACAGGTTACCACTTTAGATTTACAGAGGAGGTCTACTGCTAAAATTACTGCCCTCGATCTGACCGTTGCGGTGATACCTCACATGCATGGTGCAATTGCTGTTTTCATTTGACGCCAGACCAACGCTTGCGTTCGCCTTAGCGCGAGAGCAGGGGGGACAGGGGTGCTTTTTTTTTTTTTTTTTTTTTTTCTTTATTATTTTTTTGCTTTTTTTATCTTATTTTTAAACTGTTCCTTTCATTTTTTTTTAAAATCATTTTTATTGTTATCTCAGGGAATGTAAATATCCCCTATGATGGCAATAGGTAGTGACAGGTACTCTTTTTTGAAAAAATTGGGGTCTATTAGACCCTAGATTTCTCCTCTGCCCTCAAAGCATCTGACCACACCAAGATCGGTGTGATAAAATGCTTCCCCAATTTCCCAATGGCGCTATTTACATCCGGCGAAATCTAAGTCATAAAATGCTCGTAGCTTCCGGTTTCTTAGGCCATAGAGATGTTTGGAGCCACTCTGGTCTCTGATCAGCTCTATGATCAGCTGGCTGAATCACCGGCTGCATTCTCAGGTTCCTCTTGAGACAGGAGAGCCAGAGAAAAACACAGAAGACGGTGGGGGGGGGCATTCTCTCCCACTGCTTGTAAAAGCAGTCTAGAGGCTAATTAGCCGCTAGGATTGCTTTTACATGAAAGCCGACCGCTGGCTGAAAAGAATGATGCCAAGATGATACCTAAACATGCAAGCATCATTCTGGTATAACCACTCAAAGTCATGAATGGCGTACCTGAAGACAAAAAAATGGTTAACAATAAAGCACAGTAAACGGTAAAGTATAAAAAATTGCATACCTGAAAAGCAAATGTGATAAAACATAATACCAATAAAACATTGCAGAATAGAATACAGTAAAAAAGAGCAGAACAATAGAGAGAGAATAGAGAGAGAGAGAACAATAAAACAACAACTATTATTTTTATTTTATATTTTTGTTTGTGTTTTTTTTTTTTTTTACACTTTTTTTGTAACTGTAACTTTTATAACTGTAACCGGTTCCAGGTTCGGGTCTCTCAAAATGCGATGGCATCTTGGGAGACCCTGTGAAAGTGTGCCTAGTCTGTGGAATGCTGTACCCTACGCTAATACTCAACTAGTGAATGGTAGCGTTCAAAACATTCACCAATGCAAAGACCAGGATTGTCAGGACAGAAGGGACAATAATAGCAGGTGTCATGCCTATATCCGCGCTTGCTGCAGACACAACATCTTTTTTGGGGGGGTTAGTTGCGTAGGGGTACTCGGGAGGACATAAAAATTCCTCTCTTGCAGCCGACTGCATTTGGTTGGGGATGTGAATGGGGGAAGTATGGGCGCTGCAGAAGCGGTGGGTTCCCAATTAGGATTGGCGAATGCAGCAGGAAGGGCACTATGGTCATGACGGGCCTGTGTTTGTCTTTTTGGTGGCAGCGGGACACTACTTGTGCTTGCCACCTCACCAGCTTGAATTGCACTTATGGGACTCGCCACGTCACCAAGTGTTACTGCAGTGCTGGTTTGACTACGACCGGGGTGTACTAGGCCGCTGGTGCTTGCCAGTTCACCAAAACGCTACAAAAAAAACTGTTAGCGATCGCAGGAATCAGGCCTGACTTTGCGAACGCTGCAGTTATGAGTTTAGTGTTTTGTAAGTGACAGTGATCGATCGATACTGCACTTGGGTGGGCTGGGCTGGGCTGGGCTAGGCTGGGTGGAGGGGCAAAACGCAGGTGCTAGCAGGTATCTGGGCTGATCCCGCTAACACTGCGTTTTTGGGAACCCTAAACTGCTGGGGACGCCAGTATAGATCTGATCGGATCAGATATTGATCAGTTCAGATACTATACCACTAAGGGAGGTGTACGGTGTGTGCGTGGGTGTTAGCGCTACTGGCACTAATCTGACGCTGCCTGGGGCTGGTGCTTGCCAGTTCACCAAAACACTACCAAAAAAACTGTTAGCGATCGCAGGGATCAGGCCTGACTCTGCGAACGCTGCAGTTATGCGTTTAGTGTTTTGTAAGTGTCAGTGATCGATCGATACTGCACTTGGGTGGGCTGGGCTGGGCCGGGCGGAGGGGCAAAACGCAGGTGCTAGCAGGTATCTGGGCTGATCCTGCTAACACTGCGTTTTTGGGAACCCTAAACTGCTGGGGACGCTAGTATAGATCTGATCGGATCAGATATTGATCCGTTCAGATACTATACCACTAAGGGAGGCGTATGCTGCGTGCGTGGGTGTTAGCGGTACTGGCGCTAATCTGACGCTGCCTGGGGCGACGCATATCACCGCCGGGCGATCAGGGGGCTAAACCTTTATTCGGTAATGAACGCCGGGTGCCCTGACACTATAAAAAATCAACGAACTAACCAGCATCACCCGTAACGGTTATACGGTGATCAGTGGTGAAAGGGTTAACTAGGGGGCAATCAAGGGGTTAAAACATTTATTAGATAGTATATGGGGGTCCCTGACGCTATAAAACGCTGACGGCGAACCTAAATATTTACCTCCCTAACTAGCGTCACCAGCGACACTAATACAGCGATCAGAAAAATGATCGCTTAGTGACACTGGTGACGGGGGGTGATCAAGGGGTTAAAACTTTATTAGGGGGGGTTAGGGGGGTATCCTAGACCTACAGGGGGCTACCAGTAACTGTCCTAACACTGTAACTGTCACAAACTGACACCAATACAGTAATCAAAAAAAAAAAAAAAACCTGCTTGGTGTCAGTTTGTGACAGGGGGGGGGGGGTGATTGGGGGGGGATCGGGGGGCGATCGGGGGGGGTATGGGGTGTTTTGTGTGCCTGGCATGTTCTACTGTGTGTGTGTAGTGTTGTGCACTCACATTCCAGTCTTCTCTCCTCGGCCCGGAATGGAAAATACCGAGCCGAGGGGAGATGACATCATTTCCTCTGCCTCTGTGTACAATACAGAGGCAGGGAAATGATCCCATTGGCTGGGAGCGATCACGAGGGGGGGGGGCACGAATGGGTGGCCTCCCCCTCACCACCGATCGCCGGGGGAGATTTGCCGACCACCGCAGGCACCGGGGGGGGTCCGATCGGACCCCCCACCCGTGGGCAGGCAAGGACGTACAGTTAAGCCCTTTTGCCTGCCCGTGCCGCTCTGCCGACGTACATCGGCGTGCGGCGGTCGGCAACTGGTTAAAAACTTTTTTGCCAATAAAAGGAGGGGAACATTTTCATCAAAAAAGGGGTTTTATTATAAAAAGAGCACTCAGTAGTTGGTAAGGAAAGAATTGAGATCCACATCCATATTCATTCCAGACGGTTGGAGTGTATCCAGCTGGAAGATCCATCTGGTTTCATTTTGTGACACTTTTGTTTTCTTGTTGTCACCCCTCCAGTGTCCCTTAATTTTGTCAATGCCATAGAAAAGCATACCACTGGGGTCCCTATTGTGATGATTTCTAAAATGTCTGGATACACTATGTTTTTTAAAACCGTTCTTTATGTTTGTGACGTTTTCTCTAATTCTAATGTGCAGTTTCCTGGTAGTGCGTCCCACATACTGTTTACGGCACGGGCATTCTAACACATAAGTAACATGTGTATTATTACACGTTATTAAGTCCCTGATTGTGTATTCTTTGCCGTTTGTTGTGGACTTGAACTTTATGGTCTTTTTGTTTGTTTTTTTGGTTTCTCTGCACGGTAAACACTTTCCACATTTGTAAAAACCTTTTATTTTATTTTTTTTTTTATTTTAGTTGTCATACATATAGAGAAATAAACAATTTCATTAATCCATCAATCGTATGAGTTCCAACGAATCCATTCAAAATCCAATTAACAGCATTACTCCTATCTTAAATACATCTACAGAAAAAACAATAACTAGTTATTTGAGATAGTCTCCATTCTCTCTTCCGTTAGACCTGCTTCTCTTGTATGCCCTGACAACCTACTTTACTAAGAAGAAAAACCTCTACATATCTGAAGAGGCAAAAGAAGAAAATAAGAAGCCCCATGAGGGGAAGATTTCCTAAAAAAAAAAAAAAAAAAAAAACACAGAAAAAAAACCACTGAAAAAAAAACACTGATAGGGGAGATGTACCGAGGAAAAGGCGAGTTTACTATACCATCATCCACGAAAGTGAGGTCACCCCCAAGTCCACACTCTCTTTTTCACATACTCTCAGGAGCAAAGAGGGAACTCCCTTCCTCCAAGAATTTAAATGTATTCCATTGGCCCCAAGTTTCTAAATATGTCTCCTTTCGATTTTGAGCCGATAATAGCAAATCCTCCATCCTATTAACCTCTTCAATTCGTGTGACCCATGTAAGAATTGTGGGAGGGTACGTATCTCTCCACTGCCGTACGATACATGATCTAGCCGCGTTAATAAGATGGCGCAAAATTAATTTACTATATGTTTCCCCCGGTATGTTTGAGACATGTAATAAAAATAGGGCTGGATCTTCTGGGAGGTTATACTCAGTAATTTTCTGTGCTATCCGCCGTATCTCCCTCCAGAAGTACTCCAGTTTTGGGCAGGACCAAAGAACATGGAGTAGAGTCCCTCTTTCCTCCTGACACCTCCAACATTTGTCTGGGATCTCCGGAAATAATTTATTAAGTAATGAGGGTGTACGGTACCATCTTGTCATTATTTTAAAATTAGTTTCCTGGATTCTTGTGGATATTGAAGATTTCAACGCAAGATTTACTATCTGCCTATGTTGTGCCTGGGTGAACGTCCTGTCTAATGTAATTTCCCACTTCCTTATATATGGAGGGACATAATCCTCTTGGGGGGCAACCAGTAATGCATACATTTGCGAGATTAAATGAGAGCAAGGCCCTGTCCCCTCACATAGTTGTTCTAAGGGTGTCAATGTTCGTTGAAATCTGTCTGGAGGTGGGAGAGTGTTAAGGAAATGTCTCAACTGGGCTGCACTCCAGGAATCAAGACAGAAACGGTCGTTGGATGAGGTTAGTTCAGGTAATGAGGGTCATGTCCCAGTAGCTATTTGTATAAAATGCGAGGCCTGAAAACACTGTGAGTCTGAAAGTTTCCTGAAGGGTCCCTCCTGTAGTCCCGGAGGGAAACGAGGATTCCCTACAATAGGGTACAGGGGGGAGTTGACAGATGATAATAAAGTGGTGGAACATATTCGGGAGCAAATACGCAGGGTAGGGCCCAAGGTTGGGTGCTTTTTGAGAGCTGAACTCAGGTTTCCATAGCACCAAACCGCACGACGCAATGGGACCTCACACTGTGATTGCTCGATTTTTGGCCATATTTTAAAGCTTGCATGCCTACACCAGTCTACTAGTCGCGCCATATGAGCCGCCTGATAATATTTCTGCATATCGGGTACCGCTATCCCCCCATATTGTTTAGGCATTGTCATTAAACGGCGTTGAATTCTGGGCCTTTTATGGGCCCAAATGAATTCAGTTATCATCTTATTAGTCTGTTTAAAGAATTCTGGGGGTATATGAATGGGTAGAGTTTGAAAAAGATAGGAAAATTAGGCAATACTGACATTTTTATTATGTTACATCTACCGAACCAAGAGAAAAGGCCTTGATGCCATTTAGAGAGTAAGACTTTCACTCTACTCAGTAGAGGTGGGAAATTCAACTCAAAGGTTTGGTCCAATTTAGGTGGAATCAACGTGCCCAGGTATTTGATGCCCGTATAGGTCCATCTAAACTTAAAATTCATTTTTAAAGCGTTAATTTGAGTCGTAGTCATAGATACACCCATAGCCTCTGACTTGGACATATTAATTTTTAAATTGGACAGTGCACCATATTGGTCCAATTCTCTTAGTAGGTTCGGCATAGATATAACAGGATTAGTAAGGCAGAATAAAAGATCATCTGCATATGCGGATACTTTATGATGTAAATCTCCAGTTATTAACCCCCTAATATCCGGGTTTTGCCTGACCTTACAAAGAAATGGCTCTAAGGTGATAGCAAAAAGGAGTGGTGATAAAGGGCACCCTTGGCGGGTGCCATTAGAAATAGAAAAAGGTTCAGATAGAACTCCATTTGCTTTTATTTGTACCTCCGGCCTTGTGTATATGCTCGAGATCCACCCTACCATCCTCTCCCCTACACCCACATATCGTAGGACTGAGAACATAAAAGACCAATTGACCCGGTCGAATGCCTTTTCGGCATCCGTTCCCAGGAACACAGTGGATGTTTTAGAATGACCGGCTACGTGGACTAGATTCAGAGTTTTAATGGTATTATCACGGGCCTCCCGCGTTGGAATGAAGCCTACCTGGTCTGGGTGTACTAATGCAGACAAATGTGGTTGTATACGTGTGGCTAATATTTTTGTAAATAACTTAAGATCTACATTCAATAATGAAATGGGGCGATAGCTGCTACATATTGATGGGTCCTTATCCTCCTTCGGAATAACGGTGATATGTGCTTTCAGGGTTTCTGAAGTAAATCCTGTCCCGTGTCCCATTGCATTAAATGTTTGTACCATCTGCTTACCCAACTGAGGGAAAAATGTCTGGTAGTATTTATGTGTAAAGCCATCCGGACCCGGAGCTTTCCCTGGTTTGGATGTCTTGATGACCTCTTGCAATTCCTCTAAGGTAATAGCAACGTCCAACTCTTCTCGAATCTGCTCTGTCAATTGAGAAATACCCGAAGAGGAAATATATTCCTCCATGATATTTTGAGGTTGTGATCTGGTAGGCAAATTATATAAGGATTGGTAAAATGTGCGAAAGGTCGAGACAATCTGGGAGGGAAGGTGTACTTTTCTACCTTCGGGGTCCACTAAGTCGGGGACATAGGATTGAGTCCTCTGTTCCTGTAAAGCTCTAGCCAGTGAACGGCCGCATTTGTCTCCTGTCTCATAATAATATTTCCGGCATCTCTGAAGTGCTGCTTTAGCTCTATGTTGGAGTAACTCTGTCACTTGTCTACGCAATTTAAGGAGTTCTGTCTCCCCAGTGCACCTCGTGTTCTGTTTATGTTGGGACTCTAACATCTGTATATCTGTCAGTAATTGGGTCAATTGGGCCTCCCTTTCCTTTTTTATTCTGCACCCATGCTTAATGAGTACCCCTCTTATTACCGCTTTGTGCGCTTCCCAAATTATCCCTGCATCTGTCTCCTCTACAGTATTATATTGAAAATAATACTGCAATTCCTTAATAACGTCCTCAACCACCATCTTATCTTCCATCAAACTCTCATTTAATCGCCACTGTCTCCTCTTGTCAGAGGAATACTCATTCATAGTTAATGTCAGTGAGACCGGGGCATGGTCTGACCATGTGATACTCCCTATAGCCTCTTTAACCGCCGTTAACATACTCTGTGGAGTGAAAAATAAGTCAATTCTAGAATATGCTTTATGTGGCACTGAATAGAAGGTGTAGTCTCTTTCGTCAGGGTGATACTCTCTCCACGCGTCAATAAGTTGGTGATTATGCAATATTTGTAAGACTCGTTTACGTAGACCTGTAGCTACCGTGGAGCTTCCCCCTGATGTATCCATCTTCGGGTCTAGGGGAAGATTAAAATCACCCCCCAAGATAAAATTTCATCAGCTTATTAATAGTAGCACAGATAAATTGATCTTGATTATTATTGGGGGCATATATCCTGGCCAAAGTCACTTTTATGCCACCCATCATCCCTTTGAGGAACAGAAATCTGCCCTCTATATCTGTTTTTTTGTCTATTAATGTCCAGGAAATTTGTCTCGAAACCAATATAGAGACCCCTCTTGATTTAGCTGCCCTATTAAATGCATGATATGCATAGGGGTAGAAGTTGTTCTTAAGAATTGGTACCTTACCCTCTCTGAAATGGGTTTCCTGAATGTACGCCACATCCGAGTGTGAGCGTTTCAAATCTTGCATTAAAATCTTCCTTTTCTGCGGTACATTAAGCCCTTTCGCATTTAAAGAAGTGACCTTTAAAGCCTCCATCCCCCCACCAAAAAGAAACAGAAAAGAAAAAAAAAAAAGAAGGAGAAAGAAAAAGGAACAATAAGAAAAAAAAGAAAAAAAAGGGTTCTAATAACCCTAATGTGTTACGTGGGGTTTACTCTCCCCCCCCCGTATCTCCCTCCGACAGATGAAGGGATAAAAGAGTATCTTTCTTAACGCACTCAACTCCCCCTACCCTAAGTGAGTACGAACCTACTATGGGGGATTGATTGCGCATGAACCCGGGAGGGGAGCTCCCGGACCTCCCTCCCGCTCCTGCTCCTTATATCATCTCCTCAATATGTGTTTATATCTCTAAATCAATACCTGTACATTTATATTCTCCACCGTTCTATATTATCAATTTCTTGCCCATTGCTCTATTTCATATGATCTTTATGAAAGTGAAACTTATATCAACATACCGCCCTCAAAGGAGGAGGGCCTGGGGAGAAGCGTTTCCCTCCATCGCTGCAATATGTCATGGGGTATAGTGCCCTATAGTGTCCCCCACCCTCATCTCCACCCCTATTTCCACAGAGAAATATGTCAACTACATAATAACATTCCCCCCTAAACAAAAAAAAAAAAGAAAAGAAAAAAAAAAAAAAAAAAAAAAAAAAAAAAAAGGCACCCCCCCTTCCTATACCCCTTCAGCCTGTCCCTCTCCCTAACACATTCCTGCTACTCTCTAATGTCACTTCTCAGGCCCTTCTGTTATCCTACTCCATTATTTGCTAGCTTCTGCTCTTTTAGCCTTCCCTCTGCCAATTCCATGCAACCTCCCCTTTGTGTCTATTTATAAATCTATAAATTAAGTAGGTGACTATGAAATAAAAACCTCTCCTTTAGTGATTATCTTTATTATTGTTCTCTTGTACATATGTGTTGTGTTCCTTTGTGTCTTAGTGTTAAACAGTGTAGGCTCTACCAAGTCTGTGTTACTAATTCCCTTTTATCTAATCTTCAAACACCAAAACTGAAAAATAAACCAACCCCACAGGGGATCTAGTGCAAGAAAAAAAAGAGAAAAAGAAAGGAAAAAAAAAACACGCAAGGGGTCAAGTACAAAAAAACCCCCACAGGGGATCTAGTAAAAAGACCCACAAGGGGTCTAGTGCAAAAAAAAAAAAAAGAAAAAAGAAAAAAAAGAGAAAAAACCCCCACAGGGGGTCTAGTGCAAAAAAAGAAAAGAGAAAAAAAAAGTGAAAAATACCCCCAGGGAGTCTAGTGCAAAAAACAAAGGTCTACAAGGGATCTAGTGAAAAAACCCACAGGGGGTCTAGTGAACAAAAAAAGAAAAAAATAAATAAACACAGGAGATCACGCACAAAAAAAGACCCACATGGGGTCTAGTGAAAAAACCCCACAGGGGGTCTAGTGCAAAAAAAAAGAAAAGAGAAAAAAAGTGAGAAAAAACACACAGGGGGTCTAGTGCAAAAAAAAACAAAAAACAAAACAAAACAAACATAAATAAATAAAACCCCACAGGGGGTCTAGTGGAATTTTTTTTTAAAAAAAGGGTGCGATACTCCGTGCATATGTGTGTAGCTAAAACCCGCATGGATAAAGATACGGGGAGGGCTGTGTTGTATGGCCTTCCTTTTTCATATATTAGGTGTAGTTTTCCTTGTGCTGTCTGGTGCAGTCCCCTCTACTCCCTACCCCTCTACCCCCCTCTACTCCCCCCCTTTCCTCCAGTGCACCCCAGATCCTCTATTCAACCATCATAACACCTTTCTTATCGTCAACAAAAAAGAAGTTGGATAAGAATTCAAACAACAAAGAACATTTCCATCTAGGCTTATAACATGAATCCAAATATTCAGTTCAGTACCCCTGTTAGAGGAAAGAAAGAAGGGAGTGGCATATACTTATGTATTAATAAAACGAGGATCTATATATCCCCTTCCTCTTCCCTCCCAGGGAAGGTATGGTGATCCTTATGCTATCTCGTGCAATCCCTCCTACCCCCTACCCCTTTACCCCCCCTCTCCAGCACATCCCAGATCCTCTATATATCCACCATATGACCTGTCTTGTCATCAATACATTAGAATAATAAAGTAATAAAAATTCAAAACATAAACATTTTCAGCCCGACTTATAAATCCCATAGTTCAGTCCAATACATCTGCTGGAGAAAAGAAGGAATTGGCTTATACTTATGTGTATACTTATATATAAAATAGAAAAAACAAAAAACAAAAAAAAAAACAAAAAAACCCCCCAAAAAAACCAAAGGATCTGTATGACTCCCTCCCCCTCCATCGTCAAGAAGGGGGAGGGGGAGGGAGGTCCCCCACTGGGCAGAAAAGGGAATGATGAGTGAGATGGGACCACCCAATACCCCCCCAAAACAAACAAAAAAAACCCCACAGGGGGTCTAGTGAAAAAAAACCCACAGGGGGTCTAGTGCAAAAAAAAAAAAAAAACAGCCCCCTGGTTTCATTCTTCCAGCTTCTCCTCCGAATCTCCCCTCCGTTATATTCACAGTTTCACTTTCCTGTTTATGATACTTTGTTCTCTCTACTTTCTGGGCACTCTTGAGACCAACTGCAACCAGTCTGGAACCTCAAATGGATCAACACCCAGAAACGAAAAGAGGTCTGATAAGTCTGCTCTGGAACGCAACCAGAAAGATAGAGTGCCCTTTTTTGTCAGCACTGAAATTGGGAACCTCCACCGATATGTCCCACCCCAGTCTCGTACCCGCTCTAATAATGGGCATAGTAGGGCTCTGCGCTGCAATGTAGCTCTTGATAGGTCTGGTAGAATTTTCACCTGGCCCCCCTTAAAGTCTATTGTTCCTGTCTCCCAGGCTTTCTGCAAAATGGCCTCCCTATGTGCGAAATAATGCAAACGACACACCACGTCACGGGGGCGATTAATGTCCTTGGACTTTGGGCCTAATGTTCTATGAACTCTATCAAGTTCCAAATTTAAAGGCATAGCGTCTTTTAGTATATTTTCAAAAATAGATTTTACCATGTCCTGTAGGTTTTCCTGGTCTAATGCCTCTGGGATTCCTCGCAAGCGCACATTGTTGCGTCTACTCCGATCTTCGAGGTCCTCCAACTGTAGCTGTAGCGCCACTGAAGTCTCTTTTTGAGTGTAACCATCTCTCTCCAGTATGCTCACTCGCTGTTCCAGGCTTTGATATGCACTCTCCCCATCCGTCACGCGCTCCACTAGTATTTGTAGTTCACCCCGGACCAGCTCCAGTTCCTTATGGTGTGCATCCTCCACTTTTCCAATAAGGGTTTCTATGTCTGCCCGTGTGGGGAGAGCCTGTATAAGTGTCTTTAGGTCCTCCATTTTCAACCCCGCTGCTTCCTTCTCCCCAGGTAGGGGGATCATAGGTGTAGCCCCCGCTACCGCAGCCAACGTTCTGGGGCTCTGTGGGATAGTCTGTAGCGCTTTCACGCTAGTTCTCACGGACATCTGTCCTTGGGCTGGCTGCATAGGTGTACTCTCCCTAGGCTGCAGCAGCACTTTTGCCTTCCCTCTCTCACTTCCGGGTTCAAGTCCTGCACCCTGTACCGTGGGGAAGTAGTGGTGGATCTCTGGCTGCAACTCCCCCTCTCTGGGAAGCCGGACCAGCCGGGCTGCTTTGCGTGCGGTTCTCGTCTCCCTCTGTCTCCCCGAGTTCATACCGCTGTAGTCTCACCAAGAGATAGCCTTGAGGTCTCACCAGACTAATCCTGAAACACTGCTAGCATGTCGGTCAGTTAATCAGCCTCATAAGGAGCAGGCTGGGGCCGGGAGCTTGTGTCTCTCACTCCCTCACCTGGCCATGTGCAGACCACTCCCCTGTTCCCCTGACCAAAGTTTTTTGTAAAAACCTTTTAAATTGTTGCCTATTTTAATTTGTTTCGGGGGGTCAAGTGCATTATGCACTAGTTTATTTCTAAGGGTTGCGGCTTTCCTATAAATAAAGATAGGTTTCTTTGGTAACACCGTTTTTAAAACTTGGTCTGACTGTAATATAGGCCAATGTTTTTTGACAATCGATTCTATTGACCTGTTTCTATACCGTATCATCAGGATATATGTAATTTAATACGTTTTGAAGAATCATATTTTTAACATTTTTTAATTTTAATATATCTTTTTGGATGTTTCTATTGTCTATTATTGTCTATGTTTTTTAAGTAAGGTCAGACTATTTACTATACACCATGTATACTGTGCGGTAGAAGTGTGCATAAACAACATATTTAAACGACACCACCGTGACACACATACAAAGCGCCCATATACCAGTAAGGTGTCACCAGGAAATTCGTGGTATATCAGGCCGTTTTACGGAGATTTAACCACCTGATCAGGGCCGCGGTCTTCGGTCTGCATTATCCCAGGAAAAATGGCCGCCGGCACACAAAAACATGGCCGCTGGAACTCAAACACACACAAAACATGGGCGCTGTAACGCAAGCGCATTACCGACCGCACAGTATATAAGGATAGGGGAGACGATGCAGGGACCACGCTCCCGTAGAAGTCTGTGTGACGAAACGTACGTAGGGCGTGGCTTGGACTGAACGCCTTGCTGACATCTCCCTGTAAGCTGACGCTTAGGAACATCTTATTAACCATTGTACACTGCTCATTTTTTTCTACTACAATGTGAGTACCCTTTACATCTGACCTAATAAATAGTGTTTTAAACGGTTTTACACTATGGAATCCTTTCTTTTCTCCTTCATGTCCTTATGATATCACCCTGCTCCTGGTCTTGCCAAGTACTGCTGCACAGTGGCACATACTGTGACTACCCGTTACCCCTGCAGGGGACATATAGCTGGTGAGTTTCTGCACAATCACAGCGTGAGACACCAGCACTGGAATAACACCTGTTGTATGCTTTAAGGAAATCCCACAACGAACGTCTCTTTTCACTTATAGTGCACCGGGCACAGTTACCCATATGGACTGTTTACTAATATAGAACCATTTGCATGACACGTGTGTTAACTATTAACTATTTTCTATAGTGATTTTTTCATTAGGGCACTTGTCACTTTGTTATCTGCAATGCCTGAAGAGTAATTTTAATATTTAACACTAGGCACTTTTGGTCATTTAGCACAAGACACTTTTAGTATTTTATGCATGTCACGTGTGATGTATTTATTGCATTTTTGTGTTTTCTAATGTTTTAGACACAAATCACTTTATGCCCAAAGTAGTGGTAAAAATAGATTTATCTCCGGAGAAATTGCTTTGCATACCAACATATCCCTTTTGAGGGAATATAGCACATGACACCTTGGATGTGATGTATTTATTGCACTCATTGTGCTTCCTATGTTTAAGACACCAGTCACTTTAACCCACAGTAGTGGTAAAAATTGTTTTTTCTCCAGAGAAATTGTCACACATATCTCGTTCGAGAGAATATAACACATGACACCTTGGATATAATTGTAAATATATTTTTTTCTACACTCACTGATTTTACCCAAAAGTTCTGGGACAGCGCCACACACACACTTTTCTTTTTTCACCAAGGTGAGGCTGTGGTCATTATACTACGAATAAGTGCAAAAAGTTATTTTTGCTAGCATGTGATTAGTTTATTGAAGTGAACACAGCTTCATCTTTTTTTGCAAAGTTCTGTGAATGTTCACTTTGCAAAGTGAACAGCCTCTATTCCAACAGTAATTAACCCCAACAAAATCAATCTAACACCAATGGTCATAGATCAGTAAAGACATGGGTCAATCTGATACCAAAGGTCACAGATCATTGAATGGCTACAAAAAACACCTGTCCATCCTGTTCCACCTGTGTGTGTGTGTGCGTGCGTGTAAGGCTACTGTTTTCCATATGCATGTACATTGATTTCAATAAAGAAATCACATCTAAAAAATGTTTTAACTTTTCTACACTCTCTGCTGACTCCACCAACTGTAGAAGGGAGTTACACATCTTTTTCATCCTAACAGTAAAGAACCCCTTACACAGCTTAAGATTCATCCAAATTCGATGTCTTTTTTTTTTCCAAAAGCTTTATTTGACAAATGCATATACAATGCACTGAACATACAACAATCACTTAAGTGACAATGTAGCAGAAAATAAAAACTACAAAAAAATCTATTACATTTTTCTCATGGTATCATAAAGAAAAAGCCCAAAAGAGTTATACGAGGAACGAGTCTCTGATGATGCAATGCCTACGTCGGGTGAAACAGGTGGTTATTTATTATACAAAGCAATTTTGAACCTGATAAACAATGAGGTCAGACTAGCAATATAGAGACTAGATATAGAGTAATGTAAGATAGGGGTATCCCCAATTGCCTTAGGACACCTGACATGTAAGGATTTGGTGCTTGGGTGCTGATAATTGGTTTAAGAGTATTCTGTTTGGAGGTAGGTGTGGTCACATAATAGCTGGGGTGTATGCAATGTGTAAATGTTGGATTTTGTTAGTGATACATAAATATAGAGGAAGTAGAGGAATAACAGTAAAAGAATTGTACCATAAAGGTAAATGGCGAGGAGGGGACCATGATGGGGGGGATCAGCAAGGAAATTGGGGTGGGAAGGGAGAACCAAGATTAGTCAAATGGTGGATAGAAGAAGGGGGAAAGGCAGAGGGGAATAAGGGTTCCTACCTTCTCCCTTGCCTTCTGACGAGGGGTATAGAGGTGAATTTAGGTTAGATGTTTGAGATAATTGTCCGTCGTTGTAAAGTGCTGCCAGCAGGACCAGGATTTCCTCAGCTTAGAAGGAGCATCTCTCGCTTAGTGGATAAGTTCCTCCATGTCAGTAGTTTTTTGTATACATTTGAACCATTCTGCTATGGTCGCTGGATTTGGGGGGGGGGGGGGGGGGCAATGAAATGGAATGCACAACTTGGCTGCATTAACAAGGTGCATGGCTGAAGAGTGGAAATAGTCAGATTTTGGGATGGTGGAGTAATGTAACAGAAATTGGGCTGGAGAGTGGTCCAGCGGAAGGGTAGAGATTTGGCTTGTAAGTCAGTGGGCTTCTTCCCAAAATGGTTGGATTAAGGGGCAAGACCACCATATATGTAGAAGTGAGCCCAACTCTTTGTTGCAGCGCCAACACTGGGGGAGATGAAAGGGGTGGATCTGTGTAGCCTGAGAGGTCATACACGCTCTGCTGTAAGACAAAAAGAAAGCTAGTGGTAGTTTTAACGGTATGGTTTGTAATACATATAGGATTCTAGGAAGAATATTCATTTTCAGGTTTGCGGTTCTCCCGACCATGAGAAAAGACCTGTGGACCAGGATTTTAAGTCACTTTGTATATTCTGGAGAATTGGGAGATAATTCTTGGTGTATAGGTCAGAGAGTTTGGCAGATAGTTGGATACCAAGATATGTTATTGCATCTTGGTTGCAACTGAATGGGAAATTTGATTGGCATTGCCTAAGTATGTCCGGAAATGTTTTGAAATGTTTGTTTTAATGTGTGTGATTTTGAGAAATTTATCTGCAGGTAAGTTAAGAATTTGAAGGTAGCAAAGTCTTTAAGAAGATTAGGGATTGTAATGAGCGGTTCTGATTGGATCAAGAGGATGTCATCTGCAAAGGCAGCCAATTTGTGGGTTTGCTTAGCGACCACGATTCCTCTTACAACTGGGTTCAATCTGAGACGGCAAAGTAGGAGTTCAAGGGTTAAGACAAAAAATTTGGGAAGAGAGTGGGCATCTCTGGCGTGTTCCATTTGAGACTGAAAAGGCATTCGACAGGTGGCCATTGACTCGCACTTTCACTGTGGGGGGCGGAGTAGAGAACTTGGATAAAGTGTAACATCTGTTCATGAAGGCCAATTGCTTTAGGAGCTTCAGACATGTAGTCCCAGGCCACTCTGTCAAATGCCTTCTCTGCATCAAGGGAAAGAAAGAAGCCAGATTTGTGGGTAGATGTAAGCCAATGATGTATGTTGATTGCCCTTAGGGTATTATTTCTGGATTCCCTGTCTTGTATAAAACCTGCTTGATCAAGGGAAATCAGTTATGGTAGTAGGGGCAAAAAGCGATTGGCAAGGATTTTGGCATATAGTTTTAAGTCAACAGCTAGTACAGACTCTCCTTGTTTAACGACTTGTTTGTTTTCCGACCGCTCAGACGTACGACCAGCTCTTTGGGCACTGTACATCATTGTATTGTACAGTACAGTACAGAATTTTTGTTTTTCATATTTTTGTGTTCTGTACTTATGCAAATTAAAACAAAGTTATTGAGTTGGAACTTTGTGTTTAGACCCTTTTTTCAGAATACCGTACAGTAGTTAATAATGCTTAAGATATTGATGACTTGTGGCTCCTCATTTAGCGACCAATTTGTTTAACAACCTGGTCTCTGGAGCAGAACCTGGTCGTTAAGTGAGGTGAGACAATTTGTTTAAAGTGATTACAGAGTCTCGTTTTTTTTTTTTTTAAATAACAAACAAACAGGGTTCCTCTTCTGTGCTCCTGGCCCCTCCCTCCTGTCGAGTGCCCCCACAGCAAGCAACTTGCTATGGGGGCACCCAAGCCGAGCTTCAGCTCAGTGTGTCCATTCAGACACGGGGCTGCCATTTGGCTGGTGGCTGATGGTGGCTGCTGTCAGCTAGAGCTTGAGGGTTAAGTGGCCATTTTCTTCCAAGGCAAACGCCCCCTCCATGTCTTTTTTAGAGACTTAAGAATAAAATGTTTCATCCCATGATAAAGTCACCATTTAAGGATTTATATATCACTATCATATCCTCTCTTAAGTTTCACATAACTGAACTCCTTCAGCCCCCTTATTAGCTTTGTTGCCCTTTTCTGGACTCTCTGGTTCCAGCACATTCTTCCTGAGGATTGGTGACCAGAACTGGACAAAATATTTAAGGTGTGGATGAATCAGCCTATTGTAAATTGGTAGAATTATAGTTTTATCTTGAGTAAATGACCTTTTAAGGCATGTTCATTTTCCACTAGCCTTGTTTGCTGATGCTTGGCCTTGCATGTTATTGTTGAGTCTGTCATCTACTAGGACCTTGAGATCCTTTTCCATGCTCAATTCCCCATTATTTTTCTCCCCCCTCAGCGTGTAACTTGAAGATATATTTTTAGCTCCCAAGTGCATTACTTTACATTTTACTACATTGAACCTTATCTGCCATATTGTTGCACACCCCTTTATTTTATTTAGGTCTTCTTGTAAAGTTGTTGTTATCTGTTTTGAAGTTATTGCCCTGCTTAGTTTTATATCTTATCAGCAAACATTGAGATTAAACCATGTATTCCAACATCTATATTGTTTATGAACAAGTTAAACAGAATTGGTCCCAAAACAGAGCCCCGAGGCACCCTGCTCACAACTCCAGACCATTCAGAAAATATGCCATTAATTACCACCCTCTGGACAAGCTCCTACAGCCAGTTTTCAATCCTGGTACTTACCATATCACCATTGCCAAAAGGCCTTCAATCATAATTAAACTGTTCTATTCTTTACAGCCAAGGAAGCTGCTATCTTAGCCCCTAATGAATTTGCAGTTGCCATGGCGCTAAACATGTGATCAGTTATGAAACCAGCTGATTGATAAATTGACAGTTTGATTGAAAGCACAAATATCTGTGATAGTTATCATTTACAGCATGAATGTAATGTTTTTGGAAAGGTTAAATCTAGTTCCACTAAATAAATAAATTAAAACTGAACCCCATAAAAACCTGCTATGGGAGTTCACTGCTCTAGGACAATCACCCCTCCTAGGATCAGCTGTCTCCACAACAAAATGGGTGCAAAAGAGACATAGAAACAAAGATACGCTGGATAGCCGCACTCCAATATTCACATTTTTATTGCGTAAAAACAAAAGTCCACAGCATCCAAATGTAGATACAGACATAAAAATCTGCACTCTACATAGATAATTATCAAGGTCTTTATTAAACTGTAATGAACATGAGATCCATATTGGAACACAAATAGCCTCAAAATAAAACAATGGTGTATATTAGCTAAAATGACTAAATCTACAGATTTATCATCACATTCGTTTCCAATGGTACATCCAGCATTAAACTAAATTGGCATACATAAGAGAAAAAGATATGAATACTGTCACAATATATAATACAGACACCTGACTTGACACGTTCTTATAATATCCACCACTGACCCACATATCATGTGTACTATATAAGAGACTTTAAAACAGATGTATAGGTCATTAATGAGGATTTAGAAGTTCCTCCATCCTATTTGTCAGATCAATCTCCTATTTACAAGTGTAACTAGAACAACAAAAAGCTAAATAGCTGACAGTATTGTGTGCTTGGCTTGGATTGACTGTCCTGTTGCTGCTTTGATAGAGAAAAACAGAACTTAATTCTTGCTAATGCTATCATCAATTCATTGAGATTAATTTAAGAAAGGAGACAAGTCTGTTCCCATAGCAAAGTGAATGTTCAGATACTGTACCTTATATATTAGGTGAACTTATTGAGCAAAGTAAATTGTAAAACTAGAAAAAAAATATTTTTGCTTGTAAATGATTGAAAGATTGAAATGAACACAACATTATTTCATTCATATCATTTTGCAAAGTGAACCTACACCCATTGCGTTCTGGTATTTTTGGTTGATACTGCCACACCCAACACCTTTTTCATGACCTTCATGGTAATCAACTAAATGCAGAGTATCTTACAATAGATCATTATAAAAATAACAAATAATGATTTATTAGGCTTTCTATTTGACATACAGAAAAGTCAGCTTGTAACACTGAACAATTTACAACAATGAAACTGCAGTAACTTTATGAATTGATTCTTTCAAAAATCTAGATACACAAAATTATTATATGCACAAAAAAACATATAAAATGTGAAAAAATATAGTATGACAAAATAACTTTCCTTTAGGGCCACTTCACACCACATGTGGTACAGTGTGTTTTTTTCTGCATCAAAAATGCATGGATAGTAGGTCTTATGGTTTCCAATGGCATAGTTCACACCAGTGCAGTCAGTTCCAGGGCTTTCCAGTTCCAGAAAAAAAGTAGAACATGTTGCATTTTTCCTGCACTGGACTGTACTGGAACGCAGTAAAATGCATCAAAAACACACTGGGATGCACTTGAATGCATCAAAAATGCACCAGACCCCAGTATAGTGAAAAAAAGCAAAAGAAGATAAAAAGAATCTGGTGTGCATCCGGAAATGCATCAAAAATGCAATGGAACGCTTTAAAAATGCCTTAAAAATGCGTATGCAGAAACGGATCTGGAGCGCATTTTTGTGCTGTGAACCAACCCTTATACAATATATACATTTAAAAATTTTTGATGTTTTACAATGCCACACATAGAGGGATCCGATTTTTAAAAGACAAATGGGCTGTTCATATTGCAGGGGAATTTTCACAATGCTAGGGAATATTCCTTCAGTTTTGTAAATGTAGTGAAAATTCACCTTGCAAAAAATTTCCCAATCACATGCAAGCAAAATAAAATGCAATCTGTGATAAGTACTGTGTAAAGATTTTAAAAGCCAGACACTAAAACTCTGTAAAATGTACCTTTCAGCTTACACTTCATAAAATACTAAACATAACTTTCTGACCAATGCTTTTAAGGATAAAAAAATTAACAAGTATACAATGTATTCATTTTCAGATAAAAACCCTGTTGTCACACACACACACACTTGATATCCCTACAACTCCTTTTATTGTCCGATGACCTAATATTTTACCTCTGTTAACACTGCATGAATGATGAAATCATTCTTATTGTATGGTATGGGTAATAAGAAATGCTCTGGTTAGCTAATTTTTCATACACAAGACCCTAACTATGCTACTTGGACTAAAACATTTAACTTTATTTTTTGGTGCTTTGTTTTTAGACCTATACAATATTATTGATGCCATCCTTCCTCATTGTATTGTTTCTTTAACCTTTTTCCTTCACCAATAAAGCAAAAAATAAATATTTTTTTTTAGAAAATGTTTAAGTATTTTGTGACCTTTATTTTGCATTTTGCATGGATTTGTTTGGTTTTTAATTCATAAAGTGTAAGAGCAGCAGTATTGTTTTCTACTCCACAGTGGACAATATAAAATCATCATCATTATATTTCTTACAAGAAAACCTGCAATGGACTGCTGGGTAGCTGTGTCCCAAATGTATGATTTTGCATGGGTTGGCATTGAGTAGTGAGCACCACAATTCTTCCCTATAGGCTGCATTTTCCAAGCCATTAATTCTGTTTACTGCATTCCAGTGAAGATTTTAGAGTGTGCCATACACATTTTGTAGACTTTCCATTCACAATGAAATTATAAATATGTCTCTAATAAAAGCACAAATTCAGCAAGGTACCTTTGCTAATATTTGGATACAAATTTCAGGGATAGTTTACTGTCAGGTTTATTATAGAGCTATCTATAGAGCTATCTTGAAAGTTACATTACAGGCATACCCCACTTTTAAGTACACTATGAGGTTTATTTACTAAAGCTGGAAAGTGCAAAATCAGGCTCACTTCTGCATAGAAACCAATGAGCTTCCAGGTTTTATTACCAAAGCTTAATTGAACAAGCTGGGGTTAGAAGCTCATTGGTTTTTATGCAGAAGTGAGCCTGATTTTGCAATTCCCTACATTAGGGTATAAAAAATTCTATTAGCTCTTCTCCTCTTTGTCCTTAAACACTTACCTGTCTCCTCTTACGTTCCAGCATTGGCCCCGTCTGCAGTACTGCTCCTCCACTTCTTGGTCTCACAGTAGACTCTGAGAACATCGGAAACAATAGGCTGCTCCTGTCAGTCCAATTTTGTAAAGAGGGGGCAGGTGTGGCCGAGCCATGCTGTGCGTGTCTATGGATGCATGCAGCATGGCTCAGGAGCGCACCCACATGGGAGCCCCCATAGCACACAGCTAAAAGGAGTAAAAAAGAGGGCACAGAGGTGACTGAGTAGCACTGTTATCAGATACAAAAATTGCTTTAAGCACAAGAGGTGACAGGCAAAGAAAGGAAACGAGAGACTGCATTTATACATTGTTTATATTTATTTACTTTTTTGAAGAATTATGCAACATTTTTTGAATATGTAGAGAATTATGAATGTTTATTCACTTACTGCAAGAACCGTGTTTATGGTAGTTTGCATATGTTATAATCACTGAAGTTGTTTTGCATGTATGTGTGCATATATATAAACCACACATCTTGTATTCATTTAATAGATCAAATATTTATTGCACAGGAGTATTAGCAGCGCAGCACCACTTCATTTGCACATATATGAGTATATATAAATGTTTGCTTTTTTTTTCATATCTGAACTTCTGTTTTAAGTAAACACAGCTTCATCTTATTCGCTAAGTAAACATTCCGTTTTCAGAGTTAACATATACTTTTTAGATTAAAATATACGTGTCTAGTGAACAGTTTCTATTCCATTAATATAATAACACCAATGTTTCTATTGCAAAAAAGTGTTCAACTACCAATCAGTCCTGAACAAACTACACACTGTAAAATTTCTGTGAGGACAAATTCTGGGAAGTATAGTTAAAAGGTGCCTTTGAATGCATTGTGAAACATGTCAATATAGTACATTGTTTCTTAACCTTTTTGCAATTAAACAAATAGTTTTACATATTAAAGCAGCATCCACACACATAAGACATGCAACATTAGAGGTGGTTTATTTTTACAAAGCAATATTTATTTATTTATTTATTTCAGTTACTTATATATCACCGTCAATTTACGCAGCGCTTTACATATACATTGTACTTTCACATCAGTCCCTACCCTCAAGGAGCTTACACTCTAAGGTCCCTAACTCACATTCATACATACACATACTAGGGACAATTTAGGCAGGATCCAATTAACCTAAAAGCATGTCTATGGAGTGTGGGAGGAAACCAGAGTACCCGGAGGAAACCCACGCAGGCACAGGAAGAACATGCAAACTCCAGGCAGGTTGTGTCGTGGTTTGGATTCAAACCAGCAACCCTTTTTACTGCTAGGCGAAAGTGCTATCCACTACACCACTGTGCCGCTCAATATACCTTTGCACACTGGTACTGGCTAATATTCCAGCATTTGTCTTCTCTCTCAGTTTCTCAGCTAATGTAACCCCAATTTTCATGGCGAGGGGCAGGGAAAAGGGAAACAAGCATGTCTTCAGGCCATCAGATGTCCCCCATGGTGGTTAAAGTTGTAATGTAAAAAAGGTCAGGCTTAATCCCCCTGTCACCTTGTTGACAATTTTTGGGCAATTTGGTGCAATTTTTAGGTATTTTGCCAAGGCACCCTTAAAGAATCAAACAGTGTTCTCAGTGCTACGCTTCTCTGTGGGGGTGCCAAATATTCAATATTCAAAAATTCAATGATTCAAAATTGTTGTCCATAAACTGTTAAGGTGTACTGTCCAAATAAAAGGCCATGATATTAGACAGATGAAAGCACATAGCCTGTAAGTATTTAAAATAGATAACTGTAATACAAGAGAGTTGCAAGGCTGCTTACAGTGGCGGCTGGTGATAAAAAATTTTTGGGGGACGCAGGTTACCTGCAAATGGAGCCTCCAGCCTGGGCTGTCACCGCTCCCCTGATACCCTGATTTTTGGGCACGTTTGCCACATGAAAAAAAAGTTGTCATTAAAAAAAGCGCATTTTAGCGTGACGCGCCCATTCACACTTGAAGTGTTGTGTCCCTGGAATGAAGTGGTGTGTCCCTGGAATGAAGTGGAGTGTCCCTGGAATGAAGTGGAGTGTCCCTGTAATAAAGTGGGATGTCCATGGAATGAAGTGGAGTGTCCCTGGAATGAAGTGGTGTGTCTCTGGAATGAAGTGGAGTGTCCCTGTGCCCCTGGAATGAAGTGGAGTGTCCCTGGAATGAAGTGGAGTGTCCCTGGAATGAAGTGGTGTATCCCTGGAATGAAGTGGTGTGTCCCTGTGCCCCTGTGCCCCTGGAATGAAGTGGAGTGTCCCTGGAATGAAGTGGTGAATCCCTGGGATGAAGTGGTGTTTCCCTGGAATGAAGTGGAGTGTCCCTGGAATGAAGTGGTGTATCCCTGGAATAAAGTGTGTTGTAATGGATGTGATTAAGGTGTCACATAAAGTACCAGGTAAAATGCTAAAATGCCTATTTTCAAATGTAATGTTATGTCATTGCTTAGCTTGTTAATCTTAACTTTAACTCAGATGGGTGCTAGCTCTTCCCCCCCCATCTTGAAGCTGAACCGCAAAGAATTATAAAAAGATTGTGCTTTGTGTCTGCACCCCAGACAAGACATGACGTCAACATCCATCCTCTCGGAAAGGAAGTTACCAAGATACCCCCAAAATAGCTATGATCAATTGCTAAATTTGCTAAATTTGCTGAAGCTGCTAAAAAACTCAGACAATGTCACAATAAAGTGTTTTGCAAGTGCCTTGTTTTTGTCTGACAAAAATGTATAAAACTGTGAAAGAGGAAATAAAGACTTCAGAAGTTTTTTTATTCTGAACTGAGAGTCGGAGCTTGATTACTTCATGGCATGCATGATTTTACATTTAATTTGATAAGGGGTAGATATAATAATATCAGACTTTTGTTCTGAATTAAAAACATTTTGGCGCCCAATGTGGGGCTCGAGGCTAGGGTCCCAAGTAGCTGATCAAGAAGGGACCGGGAGAAAAGCCAACACGGAGACAGAGGAGACTGATCCCCTCTAGAAAAACGGTAAGACTCTTTTGATATCTCGTATATCTAGTCTACTGTTTATTCTTTATTCTGTACCCGTGGCTGGTCAATCTCTGTGCCCATATCGGCTTCCTGCAGCCCTCAAAGACAGGTATTAATCTTGCCTTGAGTCTGTTGATAAATTAAGGAACCTGTAATTATATCTATCGCCTGTTTTGTTCTATTCTGTTTTGTTCTGGTCAAGTTTGTGTTTTGTGGTGGCTGTTGGGAGTTAGGGATTGCTTATATAGTCACGGATGACGGATTAAATTAGTTGACGTGGTTTAAACTTCTCCTGGGACCAGGAGGAGGCGTCAGGACGTGGTTAAACTTCTCCTGGGGGAATAAATAATTGTGCGGCAAAGCACGGGCACAGTAAACACGGGCAACCGGGAAACCAGGAGGGGGCATCAGGAACACGCATAGCGTGGGGGATCCCGTGGCAGTTTGAGTAATCCTGTACTTCACTGCAGTTGTCACATATTTTGTTGTTGGTTGATTATGTCATGTCCTAAATGTGTTTGTGGACTGTTATTTGGCATACATGAAGGAGGCTGGGGGTTGGTTAAAGTGGCAGAGCCAGGATATAAGAGAGAAGTTTTTGGTTACAAACCCTTGTTAGCGGAGATCACAGAAGTGTTGGTATTTAGATTAAACGTACATTATCCAGTTAAACCTGAGGTTGGCAAGTCGCCACAGGCTGTAGAAAGTGAAGTTAGAAGGTGGGGACACGCAGCCAAAAGGTGTCCGTCGCAACTTCAACAACCAGAACAGTTTGAAGAGGAAGAAAAAAATAGAGTGAAAAATATGGGCATGGTTCTGGGAAATGTAGATGACATTTAAAGTGGTGCATTGAATATTAATTACTGTACTCCTTATCTGTTATCTGTTTGTTAAATGTCTTGTTGAGGGTAATAAGTAGTCACATATTACTCGCTCCCCTACCTGTGGCCACCTGGGTGGACAGGGCTGTGACTGGTCTACGTTTTGGAAAGATGCGTGTAAGGAGACTTGCACGGCAGTCGAACACTGTAGACGTTCCTTTCTCTCTCTCTCTCTCTCTCTATCCATTTTGTCCTCGCTAACTTGAGACTGTAATATGGTCTGAACCAGTACCAGGTGACGGATAGAGGATTGTCGGACCCTTGAGTCCAGGACAGCCTCGTGACCCGTCTAAAATCCTGAGCAGACACACATAAATACCCCAGTCATCAAGACAGAACATAGCAAAGTAGTGTTATATATTGGAAAGTGGTCTGAAAGAGGATAGGTGGTGGTCAGAGGAATTGTCGGACCCCTTGAGTCCAAGAAAGCTTCATAAAACCGCCATACAAACCCTGAGCCCAGGCACATAAACTTCCCAATAGCTAATGATGGGGCAGAAATTGGAGAGGGTAGTTTGGCTTGTGATTTGGTATTAGAGCGAGAAGGAGAGGGTGCTGTAAAAAAAGAGAAATAAGTTGGCAAAAGTGTGTGGGGTTGATATGAATTTAGGCGGAAGGCTACAGGTAGATGAATGGCGTACTGTTCTGAAACTTAAAAAAAGGTCTGTTGTCAGATCATGGGTTGCTACAAACAGCAGACGCTTGGTTCAAAGTTGCAAAGGCTATTCATGAAGAACGCTTGGTTCAAAGGTGCAAAAGCTAGTCATGAAGAAAAGTGGACAGAACAGGAAATGTGTTGAAATGGTTGTATTGTGTATGTGTACAGAAAGCCATAAAAGGGGTCAAAATCAAAGACAGACAGCCAGCCACCGCCCTATAATGGCATCTGGACCCCAGGAAGTAGACATCCCTTTCGTCTACCGCCCCTCTGCTACAAGTGACAGAGGAGCCTCTGACACCTCCCCCCGCCGTGCTTAATAGTAGACAATGTACACTTGTCTTTGTACGGCTTGGGTGGTTGCTGCCATAAACGCCCGACTCAAACTGTACCACCTGCACCACCGCCCCCACCGGAACCTACCCACATATATCCAGTGATAGATCAGTCCTCGGTATCGTATTACAAGGCCCAACCTACCCCATTAATGACAAGTGTACATTCTGGGGAAGACTCGGACAGCTCCTAGGGGGAAACGCAGACAATCAAGCCTCAGGAGGTTCCCCCTTGGCCCTCCTGCCCTAACAGACTTGGGACTAGGGACTCAGACTCAGCCCGGCCTAATGCTAATGGACCAGAGTCACGCCGGCCCTGCCAGGATGCACCAAGCTGACAGGCATGCCGGAACAAGTACAACCCCAAAACGACAGACTGTTACATTTCAAGGTACACCCCACATTGGGTCCATCCCCATGTATGACTCATCAGCTGGGGCAATGAGTTCCTTTGTGACATTGTCCAACGGCCCATTTGACCACCTATATGGTGACACACATTTACAGTCCCTCTTACGCCCCTTGCAATCCAATACACAAATCCAGGAGCCATTACCCAGTACTTTCCCTAAACCCCCTTTAAATGGGTTCCTGGACCTTCACACCACCAAAGACAACGGCCCCAATATGGCCCCTTCCCTTCATCAACGAGAATCTGACTTTAAGGAGTTTCTCTAATAACAGTAAATGTAGCAAATGTGCTATATTTAGGCTAATGGTTTTAATTGTGTTTAAGCTGTATTAGCAATAACTGGTTTAAAATGTAGTTTAAAATGTTCAATTTCAACCAAAAAAAATATCAGTATTAGTATATAAAGTATTATAAATAACAAGGAAGTTTATGTATTCTGGGCGTTATGCCAGAAGAAGAATAAAAGAGGAAGTGCTTTCCTTGCTTAAATCTATATCTAGATTTAGGGCCCATTCACATCTGAGCCTTTTATAGTTTCAAAAAACAAAAAAAAACAATTATTCTGTATGTATTCATATCTCCACTCTAAAACGCCTGAAGCCAATATGTGTACAAGAGGTCACACAAGGAAAAGCAAATCTGTTGAGAAATAGCACAAGAAGTTTACTGATTTGGGTTTTAGCGTACTGACCAAAGCGCATAGACACATGTTAGCTGCCGCATTTATTTCAGGTCTTAAAGAGTCAATCCAAAAGGGTCTGAGTATAGAGTAATGGAGCTTGAGACGTTGTTATTAATAGTTATTAGGTCCAGAATCCTCACAGAGCAGTAGAGAGTAGCTCCTCTCATGATGGCCTCTGACACACCCTATCTGCACCCACCAGTACCGACTCCACATGTCTGGTACAACTGCGGAAGACCCGGCCACTCCAGAAGGGAATACCGAAGCCCACGGAAATTCACCCACAGTCAACCAAGCCCCAACTGTGGTCCACATGGTAACGCCCAGTAACATGACACCCCACCTCACCTACCACCTCGCCCACCTCTCTGGATCACATGGACCCCTTCTTCAAGCAAGCCTGTGTCACCTGCCTGCTACACCTGGACTGTTATGCCACAAGGTGCCCAGAACTCCCCCTCCCAATTTGCCAAGGCAATGGCCCTCATTCTGCACACCTGGATGAAGTTACACCCAGACATTGTACTCCTTCAGTATATAGATGACATCCTGCTTGTGCAGATACCCTTGGTGATGCCTCAATCTTCTCTGAAAGCCTCCTCCACTACCTGGCTGAGCAAGGATGCAAGGCCTTAAAGCGGAAAGTCCAGAGAGAAGGTGATTTTCCTAGGCCTCTGCATCTTTCAAGGCACCCGACATCTCACTGAAGAAAGAGTTTCTGCAATCAAGGGCATCTCTTTGCCTCAAGGTCAAAAGCCCCTTCACGCCTTTCTAGGATTAATCTCTTACTGCCATTCTTGGATCTCAGTTCCAGAAGCCTCCCTTTCGATGCAATCCCTTTATGATGCCCTGAAATCTGACCCTCCGATGTGATACCCTCAACCTGTCCACTCTACTTCCACTTCTCGAGGGAGGAAGAACCTCTTTGGAGAATAATCCTCATCTCACCGCTCATGACTGTTTCGTGGTGATGAAAACGGAGACTTCAGATTTACCAACAGTCAGTGAAACAGCGCTTGAGAATCCTGACTTGACGATTTTTGTGGATGGTTCCAGGTATGCAGACAGTACTGGACGGTACCACACAGGATACGCAGTCACCACCGAAGATACAGTTCTTCAAGCTTCAGCATTACCCTGAAAAACCAGAGGGTTCCTGACAGCAGCAGGAACACCTGTAAAACACAGTGCAGCTTTCAAGGACTTAATGGATGCCCTACTCCTCCCAGCACAAGTGGCTATACTTAAGGTAAAGCACGAGGCAATCACCTGGCAGATACCGCTGCGAAACAAGCTGCAGATGGGATGCGAGAAGTGGTCGGCAGAGTGAATGCACCTATCCTGGATGACCCAATAGACACCCCTGAAGAGACTGTACAAACCACCATGATTCTGCAAAACCTTCCTGTAAACAGGACCCACCTCAAGGAGCAACAAGAGACAGCTGACAAAGAAGAAAAAGAAGTTTGGATCAAAAAAGGAGCCACAGAAGTTGAAGGAATCATGGAATTAAACAAGAGACTGTGTCTGCCACGTAGGCCGGAAGCCTATCCTGTTACCAACATGACGGCAAAGACCACAGCTAAAAGACTTTTAACAGAAATAGTGTGCAGATATGGTGTCCCAGAGGTCATAGAGAGTGATCAGGGGCCGGCTTTCATGGCCTCAGTAACCAAGGAGATATGGACAGCTTTAGGTAGGGGTCACACTAGCTTTCCACACCCCATACCATCCTCAGAGCAGTGGGAAGGTGGAAAGATTGAATGGCACAATAAAATCTAGAATGCTAAAAATGTCTCAGGAAACGGGAATGAGTTGGCCAGACAGCCTACTCATTTCCTTATTCAGTGTTAGGTACACTCCAAGGGGAAACCATGGTCTGTCACCCTATCAGATACTGTTTGGTTCAGCCCCCAGATTGGGTTGTTATTGCAGCTCCAATCTGATTTATTAACTGATTATGTGACTGTTTTATCTCTAGAATTAACCCGTATCCATTTAGAAGTGTTTTCTTCCATTCCAGATCCTGAGCTGGATACAGCCACACACAAGCTGGTTCCCAGTGATTGGGTCCTGATAAAGACGTTTGTGAGAAAACATGCTCTTGAACCCAGATATGATGGTCCTTTCCAGGTTCTCCTAACAACTGCCACATCAGTCAAGGAGGCTGGGAAGAACACATGGACACACGCCTCCCACTGCAAGAAAGTCCCTATACCTGAGGAAGAGGCCGAGGGGACCAAACAATGATTCTGTATATCCTTTTCATAGTAATCATTGCCCAGGCGCAAGAGGTAGCCATCAAACAAAAAGATGGTATAACCCAGTTCTGGTATAACTCATCCAATACACATGTTGCCACTTTTATATCCTCTTATAAACAGATATTTCCAGGTACTATGTACGAGATCCGGTCCTGGAATGAAGCAGTAAGAACCATGACTGTGTATGTATGCGTCACTGACACCTATTGGGGTAACAACTGTGATTCCTGGGGAGCAATGGGTTGGAACACTGGGGATACAAACTGGGGGTACAAACCTGAAAACGCCCAAGATAGAAAACACAAAAATGGAAAGTCACTCTTAGATAGAATGACAATCAACAAACACACAGATCAGCCTAACACCAAAGAGTTCAGGCTGACCATTGAGAATCCTAGGCCAGAAGACAGTGGGACCTATGTTTTGGGCCTATCTTGGGGAAGTGGGTATTCCGGTTTTAGAAAGCCTTTCCAACTGAAAGATATGTTCAATAACCCAGAGTGGGAAGTTCCCCAATCTTCATCTAGCTCAAACCCCTGAGGCCCCATATACAGACATTAAAGGACATGGTGGCCATAGCAGATCCTACCTTTGAGGATACCATTGCTGCAGAAACTGGGTTCTCAGATGTCAACTTGTGGCTTGAGTGGATGAGGTACAGTGCAGTGAAACACAATAAGACCCATTGCTATGTGTGTGGGGGGCTAGACCACACTTAGGAACGGTACCCCTAAACATACCCCCAGAACATGAGACAAGTTTCCTCAGCCTATTTACCAACACAACCACTGACCACTCCCCGTGTGAACATTGGAAGAAGGAATATCCCATAGTTACCAAGGCCCCCAAGCCAGGAGAAGGTATCACCATATATCCTGGCAATTACACATGCTATGGGCGGTATCAGGGAGTGGGGAAACCTCTTGGGAATTTCACTAAGGGTTACTGTGGCTCTTATAGTGAGGTGTCTGCAGATCTAGTGCAAAATCAAGTTCAGTCTTTGGGAGACGTGTACTGGATCTGCGGAGGCATGAAAATTAGAAGCAGATTGACAGGACAGTGGACAGGAGAATGTGCATTAGCCAAGGCCATAATGCCTCTACACATTCTCTCAGAGAACCCAAGGCCAAATACAAACAAAACACCCGACCTAACAGGAGGCGTAGGAGTGCCCCAGCAGGAAGCTTTGACCCTCATGTATACATAGATGCCATAGGGGTCCCTAGAGGGGTCCCAGATGAGTTCAAAGCAAGAGACCAAGTAGCAGCAGGATTTGAGTCCCTGATCACCATCATAACTGTAAACAAGAATGTAGACTGGATAAATTACATCTACTACAACCAACAAAGGTTTGTTAATTACACCAGAGATGCACTCCGAGATTTAGCTGAACAACTAGAAGCCGCTTCACATATGACCTTCCAAAACCATATGACTAGGGATGAGCTTCGAGTTCGAGTCGAACTCATGTTCTACTCGAACATTGGCTGTTCGCAAGTTCGCCGAACAGCGAACAATTTGGGGTGTTCGCAGCAAATTCGAATGCCGCGGAACACCCTTTAAAAGTCTATGGGAGAAATCAAAAGTGCTAATTTTAAAGGCTTATATGCAAGTTATTGTCATAAAAAGTGTTTGGGGACCCGGGTCCTGCCCCAGGGGACATGGATCAATGCAAAAAAAAGTTTTAAAAACGGACGTTTTTTCAGGAGCAGTGATTTTATTAATGCTTAAAGTCAAACAATAAAAGTGTAATATCCCTTTAAATTTCGTACCTGGGGGGTGTCTATAGTATGCCTGTAAAGGGGCGCATGTTTCCTGTGTTTAGAACAGTCTGACAGCAAAATGACATTTGGAAGGAAAAAACTCATTTAAAACTACCCGCGGCTATTGCATTGCCGACAATACACATAGAAGTTCATTGATAAAAACGGCATGGGAATTCCCCACAGGGCAACCCCGAACCAAAATAATAAAAAAAAATATGATGTGGGGGTCCCCCTAAATTCCATACAAGGCCCTTCAGGTCTGGTATGGATATTAAGGGGAACCCCAGCCAAAATTTAAAAAAAAAATTGACGTGGGGTTCCCCCTAAATTCCATACCAGACCCTTCAGGTCTGGTATGGATTTTAAGGGGAACCCCGCGCCAAAAAAAAAAAAAAAAAACGGCGTGGGGTCCCCCTAAAAATCCATACCAGACCCTTATCCGAGCACGCAACCTGGCAGGCCGCAGGAAAAGAGGGGGGGACGAGAGTGCGGCCCCCCCCCCTCCTGAACCGTACCAGGCCACATGCCCTCAACATTGGGAGGGTGCTTTGGGGTAGCCCCCCAAAACACCTTGTCCCCATGTTGATGAAGACAAGGGCCTCATCCCCACAACCGTGGCCGGTGGTTGTGGGGGTCTGCGGGCGGGGGGCTTATCGGAATCTGGAAGCCCCCTTTAACAAGGGGACCCCCAGATCCCGGCCCCCCCCCTGTGTGAAATGGTAAGGGGGTACTTACCCCTACCATTTCACTAAAAAACTGTCAAAAATGTTAAAAATGACAAGAGACAGTTTTTGACAATTCCTTTATTTAAATGCTTCTTCTTTCTTCCTTCATCTTCTTCTTCTTCTGGTTCTTCTGGCTCTTCTGGTTCTTCCTCCGGCGTTCTCGTCCAGCATCTCCTCCGCGGCGTCTTCTATCTTCTTCTCCTCGGGCCGCTCCGCACCCATGGCATGAGGGGGGAGGCTCCCGCTCTTCTCTTCATCTTCTTCTTCATCTTCTTCTTCATCTTCTTCTTCTTCTTCTTCTTCTTCTTCTTCTTCTTCTCTTCTTCATCTCTTCTTCCTTCTTCATTTCTTGTGCGGGCCGCTCCGCATCCATGCATGCATGGAGGGAGGCTCCCGCTGTGTGACGGCGTCTCTTCGTCTGACGGTTCTTAAATAACGGGGGGCGGGGCCATCCGGTGACCCCGCCCCCCTCTGACGCACGGTGAATTGACGGGACTTCCCTGTGACGTCACGGGGAATGCCACAGGGAAGTCCCGTCATGTCCCGTGCGTCAGAGGGGGGCGGGGTCACCGGGTGGCCCCGCCCCCCGTTATTTAAGAACCGTCAGACGAAGAGACGCCGTCACACAGCGGGAGCCTCCCTCCATGCATGCATGGATGCGGAGCGGCCCGCAGAAGAAATGAAGAAGGAAGAAGAGATGAAGAAGAGAAGAAGAAGAAGATGAAGATGAAGAAGAAGATGAAGAGAAGAGCGGGAGCCTCCCCCCTCATGCCATGGGTGCGGAGCGGCCCGAGGAGAAGAAGATAGAAGACGCCGCGGAGGAGATGCTGGACGAGAACGCCGGAGGAAGAACCAGAAGAGCCAGAAGAACCAGAAGAAGAAGAAGATGAAGGAAGAAAGAAGAAGCATTTAAATAAAGGAATTGTCAAAAACTGTCTCTTGTCATTTTTAACATTTTTGACAGTTTTTTAGTGAAATGGTAGGGGTAAGTACCCCCTTACCATTTCACACAGGGGGGGGGCCGGGATCTGGGGGTCCCCTTGTTAAAGGGGGCTTCCAGATTCCGATAAGCCCCCCGCCCGCAGACCCCCACAACCACCGGCCACGGTTGTGGGGATGAGGCCCTTGTCTTCATCAACATGGGGACAAGGTGCTTTGGGGGGCTACCCCAAAGCACCCTCCCAATGTTGAGGGCATGTGGCCTGGTATGGTTCAGGAGGGGGGGGGGGCCGCACTCTCGTCCCCCCCTCTTTTCCTGCGGCCTGCCAGGTTGCGTGCTCGGATAAGGGTCTGGTATGGATTTTTAGGGGGACCCCACGCCGTTTTTTTTTTTTTTTTTGGGCGCGGGGTTCCCCTTAAAATCCATACCAGACCTGAAGGGTCTGGTATGGAATTTAGGGGGAACCCCACGTCAATTTTTTTTTTAAATTTTGGCTGGGGTTCCCCTTAATATCCATACCAGACCTGAAGGGCCTTGTATGGAATTTAGGGGGACTCCCACATCATTTTTTTTTTTTAATTTTGGTTCGGGGTTGCCCTGTGGGGAATTCCCATGCCGTTTTTATCAATGAACTTCTATGTGTATTGTCGGCAATGCAATAGCCGCGGTAGTTTTAAATGAGTTTTTTCCTTCAAAATGTCATTTTGCTGTCAGACTGTTCTAAACACGGGAAACATGCGCCCCTTTACAGGCATACTATAGACACCCCCCAGGTACGAAATTTAAAGGGATATTACACTTTTATTGTTTGACTTTAAGCATTATTAAAATCACTGCTCCTGAAAAAACGGCCGTTTTTAAAACTTTTTTTTGCATTGATCCATGTCCCCTGGGGCAGGACCCAGGTCCCCAAACACTTTTATTGACAATAACTTGCATATTAGCCTTTAAAATTAGCACTTTTGATTATTCATGTTCGTGTCCCATAGACTTTAACGGTGTTCGCGTGTTCGAACGAATTTTTTTCCTGTTCGCATGTTCTGGTGCGAACCGAACAGGGGGGTGTTCGGCTCATCCCTACATATGACCTTAGACATGGTCCTAGCTGAGGGGGTGTGTGTAAGATGTTACCTGAAACGAGTACATGCTGTACTCATATCCCAGATAACACAGGCCCAAATGGTAAAGTGACTTTAGCCATCCAGAAGCTTGAGGATTTGTCCAAAGAATTAAAGAAGAATTCAGGGCTCTCCAACCCCTGGGATCAGTACTTCACCTGGATAAAGGGGGGATGGCAGGGAATTTTAACACAGATCGGAATAGCCATTCTGATAATTCTAGTGACCCTAGCTGTCATGGTCTGCTGTGTTCTTCCCTACTTTAATAAGTGTGTAGAAAAAGCTGTTGCCCAATCTACTCCCATGTTTGTGAACCAGGAAATACCAGATGATGATGATGATTATGTGTTACGCTCCATTACAGTCACCTCCTCCCGAGATGCATAGGGTTATTGGGACAGACAGCACCTGATTGCCCCTCCAAGCTGTATCGAGTAAGGTAGGGAGTTAGTCACTGCTCTTCTTTATATACAGCTGAAAAGAGTTGCAGAGGAGACAGCCAGGGCAGCAAGTAAGACTTTTAATGTAATGCCACGTACACACGAGCGGACTTTACGGCGGACTTTGCCCAGCGGACTGGATTTCGTCGGACAATTCGATGTGTGTGGGCTCCAGCGGACTTTGTTTTCTCAAAAGTTGGACGGACTTAGATTTGAAACTTGTTTAAAATTTATCCGTTGAAATCGAGTCCGGTCGAAAAGTCCGCCGTCTGTATGCTAGTTCGACGGACTAAAAAGCCACGCTAGGGCAGCTATTGGCTACTGGCTATGAACTTCCTTGTTTTAGTCCGGTCGTACGTCATCACATACGAATTCGACAGACTTTGGTGGATTGTGTGTAGGCAAGTCCGTTCATTCAGAAAGTCCGTCGTAAAGTACGTCGAAAAATCCGCCGGGCAAAGTCCGCCGTAAAGTCCGCTCGTGTGTACGCGGCATAAGGGACAGATTGAGAATAGACATTTTAAGGGGGAAACGGTAATGGATGTGATTAAGGTGTCACATAAAGTACCAGGTAAAATGCTAAAATGCCTATTTTCAAATGCAATATTATGTCATTGCTTAGCTTGTTAATCTTAACTTTAACTCAGATGGCTGCTAGCTCCCCCCCCCCCCCATCTTGAAGCTGAACCGCAAAGAATTATAAAAAAGATTGTGCTTTTTTCTGAGAACTGCACCCCAGACAAGACATGACGTCAACATCCATCCTCTCGGAAAGGAAGTTACCAAGATACCCCCAAAATAGCTATGATCAATTGCTAAATTTGCTGAAGCTGCTAAAAAACTCAGACAATGTCACAATAGTGTTTTGCAAGTGCCTTGTTTTTGTCTGACAAAAATGTATAAAACTGTGAAAGAGGAAATAAAGACTTCAGAAGTTTTTTATTCTGAACTTAGAGTCAGAGCTTGATTACTTCATGGCATGCATGCTTTTACATTTAATTTGTTAAGGGGTAGATATAATAATATCAGACTTTTGTTCTGAATCCAAAACAGTGTGTCCCTGGAATGAAGTGGAGTGTCCCTGGAATGAAGTGGAGTGTCCCTGTGTCCCTGGAATGAATTGGAGTGTCCCTGGAATGAAGTGGAGTGTCCCTGGGATGAAGTGGTGTTTCCCTGAGATGAAGTGGTGTTTCCCTGGAATGAAGTGGAGTGTTCCTGGAATGAAGTTGAGTGTTACTGGAATGAAGTGGTGTGCCCCTGGAATGAAGTGAAGTGTCCCTGGAACGAAGTGGTGTGTCCCTGGAATGAAGTGGAGTGTCCCTGAAATGAAGTGGAGTGTCCCTATGTCCCTAGAATGAAGTGGAGTGTCCCTGGAATGAAGTGGTGTATCCCTGGAATGAAGTGGTGTGTCCCTGGGATAAAGTGGAGTGTCCCTGTGTCCCTGGAATGAAGTGGATTGTCCCTGGAATGAAGTGGAATGTCCCTGGGAAGAAGTGGTGTTTCCCTAGAATGAAGTGGAGTGTCCCTGGGATGAAGTGGTGTTTCCCTGGAATGAAGTGGCGTGTCCCTGGAATGAAGTGGCGTGTCCCTGGAATGAAGTGGCGTGTCCCTGGAATGAAGTTGTGTGTCCCTGGAATGAAGTGGTGTGCCCCTGGAATGAAGTGAAGTGTCCCTGGAATGAAGTGGTGTGTCCCTGGAATGAAGTGGAGTGTCCCTGTGTCCCTGGAATGAAGTGGTGTGTCCCTGGAATGAAGTGGAGTGTCCCTGGAATGAAGTGCAGTGTCCCTGGAATGAAATGTAGTGTCCCTAAAAAATATTGTTTTTTTTTTCAAAATTGTCGCTCATTTTTTTGTTTATAGATAAAATAAAAACTGCACAGGTGATCAAATACCACCAAAAGAAAGCTCTATTTGTGGGGAAAAAAGGACATCCATTTTTTTGGGTACAGCATTGTACAACCGCGCAACGCAGTGCTGTATCGCAAAAAATGGCCTGGTCAGGAACTGGTTAAATCCTTCCGGGGCTGAAGTGGTTAAACAGGGAGCTGGACAATGTCATACACATTAGTGGGTGAAGGAGAGGGACTGGTGTCCAGGTCAGGGACTGTGTACATTGACATGCTGTGTATACAGTGGGGGAGGAGTCTCTCAGCATGCAGCCAGCTTTCTCCCATGTCTCAGTGTAGCGCACACATAGGCAGTAGACATGTACAAACACACACTGACAGGTTAACTCCTCCCCTCCTAAGGACTCTAATGGTTCCCTCACAGCTGGGTGTAATTGTTCCAGCATGGCCACAGCATTCCAAGCAGGCAGGTTAGGGAGTGGGGGAAGTGGAGAAAGTGAGTGAGAAATTAACAAACTGCATACACACTGCTGGCATCATTATCTCACCTCTCTATACACAGTGCATTTATTCTCTGATCCCTCACCTGACAATCTTATCTGTCCTCTATGTAGAGAGCAGAGGCTTGCCATTCCCCCTTCGAGATACTTACTGTGTGATGTCATTGTGACATCCATCGCTGCGGCCGGCTGCATCAGGGGAATTCAGTCCCAAATCATTGAAGAGTAGGAATGTTTGTTGGTGCATTGCTTGCGCCCTGAACATGCCCTGAACAAGGGCAAATTAGCTGCCCAGCTTGCAATCAGCTGATTGCAAGCTGGGAAGCTTCCAATAGACTGCCATGTGTCGGGCGCCTGGTCACTCTTAAAGTGACCTTTTTTTTTGTAAATAGCTTGGGGGCATGTGCCCCCTATGGACAGGCCGCCACTGACTGCTTATGTCCAAAAGGGCTGGGAGACCCACGCTGCAAGAGAAGAGGGAAAAGGGAGAGAAGCACCAAGCATGCTTTGGTGTAGTACAGTTTTAATAACACATAAGTAAAATAAATAAAAGTGTTCCAGTCACAAAGGTATCAACAGAAGAGGCTTAGTGCAGAGATGTTCTGCCCGTCCATGCCGCTGTGACGGCTCCAGTGTAGGAGAATGTCGGAGAATGCTGGGGAAGCAAGCTGTCAAAAGCCAGGAACACAGTCTGTCAACCTCGGAGGGGAACAGCCAATTGGGTCATGTTTTGGAGGCAAGCCAAGGCTCCTTCTTCAGCCACTCTTCTTCTTACAACCCCTATGTCACTACAGGACACAGAGGTGATTTAGGGGCCAATGAAAGCAGTCATTTTTTTAAAGAATCTTTAGATTTCACCTTACTATTGCAACAATCAGTTGTGTGAAAAGCAGGATAAATTAGCATCTAACTTTGGAGGTAGCCCTTTATTTTAAGAATTAGCTAGAAAATGAGTTGCTCTTATGATAGTTAAAAAGTCACAAGAATACAAGAATAGAACATGAAGGCAAATTACTTACTGTACTTATCGGTGTATAACACGCACCTCAAAGCGGTACAATTATTTTGCATAGAAATTTGGCGTTTTATAAGGTCTGTAATTCTTAGCAATAACACACTTAGATCTGTCCGCCAAGAGTCTAGTAGATATCCCGGGTATGATGAAGTTTGAAACACAAAAACATAAATTAGAATATAATAAATAAATATAAATAATTAAAAAAAATAATAATATAATAATAATAAAATAAGTTTCCCCAATATTCACTATCGCTCAATTCTGCAAGTGTTCTAATTTACTATCACTGTTTTCTAGCTGGTCTAAAGCCACTTTTTACGTAAAGGGACACTTTTTTGGTTGCTATGGACAATCTCAAGTTTCCAGGCAGAAAGAACAGTATATATAATATAAAACTGCATGCAGGGCATGGGCCAAAGCACTGGGGAGAAAAGGTAAGTGAAATGATTTCAGACAGTACTGTAATCTGTAAGATTACAGTACTGTATGTGTTATGATTTTTACATTTTTAATTTGCCGTCAGGCTCCGCCCCCGTGCGTCGTGGCGCTCGCAGGGAATGGAGCCTGGCACAGAGGCTTCGGGCAGAGGACGGAGCCCGCAGACAGCGCGGAGGGACATCGCAGGATCCTCCGGACAAGGTAAGTAACCTGCACCAGGATCCTGAGATGTAATCCCGAGTGTGGCTCGGGGTTACCGCTAATGGTGCTGAAATTTAACCCCGAGCTACACTCAGGAATACCATCAGGGAGGCTACAGAAAAAAACTTACATTTAAATGCCCATAAATGCAGCCTTATCAGTGTCCATCTGCAGCCTTGCACAGCGTCCATCTGCATGCTTGTCCGGTGTCATCTGCAGGCTTGTCAGTGTCATTTGCATGCTTGTCAGTGTCACTTGCAGCCTTGCAGCATTGTCAGTGTCATTTGCAGCCTTGTCAGTGTCATTTGCAGCCTTATCAGTGTCCATCTGCAGCCTTGCAGCATTGTCAGTGTCATTTGCAGCTTTGTCAGATCATTTGCAGCCTTGCCCAGGCTGCAGTTAAACTGCAATGACATGTCAGTGTCACTGCAGTTTAAAAATGGTGCTGCCGAGATACACAGAGCCGTTCCTGTGTAGCTCGGCTCTTCTTGGCTCTTTTCGGCTCCTCTCGCAGTCCCGCCCAGTCCCGCCCTATGATGGACATGCCACACGTCCAATAGTGGGACTGAGCGTGACTGTGAGCGGAGCCAATATGCATACATAGCCGAGTGTACTCGGCTAGCTCCACTCACAGTCACGCCCAGTCCCTGTGTTATGTCCATCAAAAGGCGGGACTGGGCATGACTGTGAGTGGAACTAGCTGAGCCTAGCCAAGTGCAGGGGATCGGCGGGGATCGGCGTATAACACGCACCCACCATTTTCCCCTGATTTTGAGGGGAAAAAAGTGCATGTTATACGCCGATAAATACTTATTGACTTTTATAATCCTTAGTACAGGAAACTTGTACTGAAAAATATTGTTTAACAATTGTTGCCATTATTGAACGTCTTCTTGAAAATACTAGTTACATGACTGTCAAACTGTTCCAATGGTTTCAGTACTTTCTCAGTCACTGCCCTTAAAAAGTATGTTGTACATGAGATATGACTTTACTTTGATATCACTTACTGCATGCTTTTTCTTCGGCAGTGTTCTGGGTCAAAGACCTAGAAATGACTTAAAGTGATTGTAAAGGCATAAGGTATTTTACTCTTTATTACTTTATTCTATGCATTAAAATAAAAAAACCTTCTGTGTGCAGCTCCCCCAGTCCTCCCTTATACTTACCCAAGCTTGATGTTGATCCAGAGCTATTCATGAGAGCAGCATCACTGCTCCCTCTCTCCTTCCTCATTTGTTCAGAAACAGCAGTCGGAGCCATTGGCTCCTGCTGCTTTTGATCTCAGCCAGTAAAGAGGGAGTAGGGATAGGATAGAGCCACACTGTCTGTTTCCATGGACTCACAGAGCATGGCTTGAGAGTGGGCCTGCATGAGTGTCCCCATAGCAAGTGGGTTTGCTATGGGGCACTCAGCAGGGAGGAGGAGACAGGAGCACTGACAAGGGACCTTAGAAAAGGAGGATCAGGGTTGCATTTTAGGAGGTCAGCCACGGTATACTCCTTTTTTCTTACAGGATAGATAGATATAAAATGACTAGACAATATGCAAAGCACAGAGAGTGCATTCTCCACTTTGACTGGACAAACGTTTTATAAGAAGAAATACCATTTCACCTCCTTACAGATAGATAGCCTAAAGATACAAATAGTAGGACAAAGAGTAAGTGAGCATGCCTAAAAGAAACATATATAGAGCAGATTTGAGAACATTGTAACCCTAGTATGTGGGCTTTCAGTGATTGTAAACAGTGATTGCAAAGGCTTGTTGTTTTTTTATTGAAGAACAAACATTTTTTATACTTACCTTTTTGCACAGAGCAGGCCTGATCCTCCTCTTCTTGAGTCCTCTGCCAGTGCTCCTAGCTCCTCCCCCTACCAAGTGCCCCAATAGCATTGCATAACATAAAACACACAGAGCAGGGCCTGGCCCTTCTCCCGTTCCCTCGTCATTGGGAACTGGCTCCCATTGCTGTATTTGAGCCAATGCGGAGGGAGAGAACTGGAAGAGCTGCTGCTCTTATGCACATCACTGGATCGAGAAAGGGCCCAGGTATGCATTTAGGAGGGCTGCAGCGGGAGCTGAATGCAGAAGGTTTTTACCTTACTACATAGAATGCAGTAAGATAAAAAAAAACCTTCTGCCATTGCAACCAAGAATCTTTGTACTGCACAAAAGTCTTAACATTACAAACCTTATTTTAAATGGACCCATTTAAAAATCATCTTTAGTCTCAGTCCTCCACCCATACGTCAGCAGAAAATGTAACTTGCATCAGACCCTACATATTCCTTTCTTCATACTACAGATATGAAAGAAATAAAAAAAATTGTATAATTGCATTTCTTTCATTTTCCTTTACTAGTGCATCTTCATTGCTGCACATGATGGCTATCTATAAATTTGAGATGGCTAGTAGTATATATACTCTATTCTCAGTAGTTTTCACCACTGCCATAAAGATGCACCAGGGAAGGAAATTACAAAGGTGAGTATACATTTTTCTATTTTCCTGGTACATTGTGGCAGCATACAATGGGAATTAACTCACAGAACAGGGAGGGTTATGCAAATATTTATTGTTACATGACCAGGTCTATATTCATAAACTGTCCATTAACAACTACTTTAGGAATGCAATCTGAAAAATAAACTGAATAAACTTTGCTTATGTGCATGTAGCAGACGTACCTCATTCAGTTGCTTTTTGAGGATACTTTACCAAAGGAGTAAATGATGGTATAACTAAGTAAAGTGAATGTTCAGCTTAGTTATCGTAATAAAGTGAAACCACATTTACTTTAAATGGTCAAACATTTCCTGTGGATTGTAATAACTATTTCTATGATTAGATGATTAATGCAAATATAACTTTATTTTATTTACTACGCTAAGCTAAGGGAACCTTACAGTTTACAAGTAGGAATTATCCATGGAAAATCATCCCCTTTTATCTAAGCAACAAATTTAGGAAAGTTACCGTAAAGTAAAAGTATTTTGTGTGAGAGAGTACAGGGAAATGATCACACTTCTTATATATGACCAGGATACATTTTTATTTTGTAAAAGCTATCATTGTTTCAATAAATATTCTGAATATCATTTAGGGATAGATTTTTGTTGGTCAAGTGACCAGAATTTTCTAAATTACTTTGAAGAAATATTATGTTTAGAAATAAACACTCTAAACATTTCTTATAGAGCTTTTTTTTTCTTCTCTTTTACTCTATTACTACAAACTTTATTAAAAACATATACATTCTGGGCAGACAATTTGAGTGGTTTATAAATGATTTTATATAACTTAGAATAAACTTTAAGTGTGAAAGAAAATGATCTGTAAATGCTTTTATTTTGGCAACAACTGACATCACTGATGCTCCTCTACAGATTGCACTTTTTTAGGCTACTGGGTAATGAATATTACACTTGCATTAAAATAAATATGAATAACCTTGACTATGGAAATCAACAGAAAATTGTTATATAATGCAAAAAGATAATGATTAATGAATCCCTCTGTTGATCAGAATTACACTAGAGATATAAATACAAATTGTGGTTATAAATTTTCTGCATGATAGCTCAGTGTAGTCATAGCAACAAAGCATAAAGCACTTGAAAACTACATGAGAAGAATGAAATACATGTAAGGTGACCGTGATGCAAACATAAAAATAAAAAAAAGCAAGGCTAATGGGGTATTTGTGGTATGTCATCAGAAACAATAGAAAGATGAAACTACAAACTGTCCAGTGAATCATAAGTCTACAAATAAGTGCATTCCAGTCAGTGTTAAAAATAACAAATGCACTTTACCAGTATTAGAACCTTGAAGGACTAATATTTCAGAACAATTCATAGCAGATACGGATTATATTTAGTCTACTCCAGTATCTATCTATCTATCTATCTATCTATCTATCTATCTATCTATCTATCTATCTATCTATCTATCTATCTATCTATCTATCTATCTATCTATCTTCATTTAGTATAATGAAAATGCCATTAGAAGTATCATATCAGAGTTGAGAGCAACGTAATTTCCCAGATGCCAAAAAATAAGAAAAATACATTTTTGATGATCATGCTGTAACATGGCACTGTAATTACTTTCATGAGATCTGCTACTTGAATTCTTCATGGGCTGACCTCTAAAAGTTTCAAAGTGATTTACAAGGGGAATTAGTCAAAATACTGTTTAATTCGTGTTCATGCCCATGTCTATGCTTAATATAGAAGAGTAGAAGATGCAACCCATGGGTTCTAGAAGTCTAGTTAAGGACATGAAAGCAATATTAATTAATGAGTAAGAATTCTGAGGGGGTGTTCACACTTACCTCTCTATATTCCCGAGATCCTCCTTGGATAATCTAATAATTAAACACATATGTATGGGAAGAGTGCTAACTCCTTTTTACATACAGTATTTGCCATTTTATCATATAATATACCTTACTTGTGGCAGTATGGTTCAGCATCCAACTTCTTTCTCATAAAATGATGAAGTCCAAATTGGATGTAATGCATAATATGGAGTACAGTCCCTGGTGACTTCAACATGTTAGTGTGTGGAGAGACTGGTTCACTGATGCTGACAGCTGGGAGGAGAGAGCCTGCTGTAGACACTGGTGAAAAATAGGCATGTTTGTCTGATTGAGATAAAGCACTAACACAGCTTGTTTTGTGTAAGTATTTTAATGCTTGGTGTATAAATAAATAAAGAATGTGAAGCTGTGAGCACTATGGAGTCACAAGGGGTGGGGCCACCTGGTAATGTCACCTGGTGGCCCCATCCCCTTGTGACATTACTGACCGGTGCATGTTGGGTCGGTGATGTCACAAGGGGGCAGGGCAGCCATGTGATGTCACCAGGTGATCCCACCCTTACAAATTTAAGAGCTGTCAGGCAGACCGTGGGAGCATTTGTCGTGAGAGGAGCTTTTTTTTCCACCTTTTTCGGGTCCAGCGGTGGCAGCGGACATCATGATTGTTGATAGATCTATATCGGGGGACAGTATTTTTTCTTTTTTAACAAAGGGATTGTCAAAAACTTTTGTACTATCTTTTACTTTTACAATTTTTGGTGAATGGGTAGGGGTACAATGTACCCCATACTCATTCACATGGGGGGGCTGGAATCTGTGGGTCTCCTTGGTAAACAGATTTCGATAACCAATGGGGACAAGGTTCTTAGGGGGGCAGAGCACCCCAGATGTTGAGTCCATGTAGACTGGTATGGTTCACAAGAGGGGGCACATGCTCATCCCTCCCCATTCCTGACCTGACAGGCTGCATGATCAGATGGTATGGATTTTGGGGGACCCCACACCGTTTTTTTTTAATTTAATGTGGGGTTCCCCTTAAAAACCATATCAGACCCGAAGGGCCTGGTATGCATTGGAGGGAACCCCACACTGTTTTTCTTTTCATTTTTTTATTGCAGACTTTTTTTTTTACATTCAGCGGGAGGGACAAGGCGGCCAGCTTCCCGGCCTGCTCCTTAGCAACCAGCTTAATATGCGATAAATTACCACATGAAAAAAATTACCACTCAATTGAACATACACTGCATTCATTATTTAACGTAAAATTATTTGTGAACTGTACTTTCAAAACTGATTTACAGCAAACGCTATTTTACTGCATTTTATTGGCCATTATTTAACTCTTACTGAATAGACCTCTATGTGTTTTGTGTAACTGATAAAGTTTTATGATCTCTTGAGGCATTTAATGTAGATATATGGGGGGGGGGGGGATTACTAAAACTGGTGCAGCTCTGCATAGAAACCAGTGAGCTTACAGGGGGTTTTTTTGGCACTTAGACCCCTTTCACACGGCTGGTGTTTTTCAGGCGCTTCAGTGCTTAAAATAGCGCCTGCATAGAGCCTGAAAAAAGCGGCTCCATTCACTCCAGTGTGAAAGCCCAAGGGCTTTCACACTGGAGCGGTGCGCTGGCAGGACGTCACAAAAAGTCCTGCCAGCAGCTTCTTTGGAGCGGTGAAGGAGCGGTGAACTCACTGCTTCTCCACTGCTGCTCTCCATTGCAACCAATGGGGCAGCGCTGCGATACCACCGGCAAAACTCCGCTCCGCCGGCGTTTTGTGGGCGGATTTAACCCCTTATACAAACTGTTGGTTTACAGGAGAATCCGCCCTAACCCGTAAATCCACCACTGCGCTCTAAGAAATGAGAAAGGGTAAACCTATAGCTGCCACTTAAAAAAAAACAATATGTGAACCAAATTCAAACCTCTATAAATGTGAGAATGAATAGTGGCACTACCATAAAGAGAATAAATGCTTTGAAATCTATGTGAATAAAAAAATCAAATTCTCAGTGAAAGTAAAATGAAGTGGTTCAAACACATATATGACACCCTATGACAAGTGAAAAATATATATAACACTTCTCGAAAAAATACCAGTGAATGGTGACAATGCATAAGAACAATCCATATACAATATAAACAACAAATCACAAATGAACCTGGTAAAATAAATGTGTCACTTCTCAAAGAAAAATGAATAAATAATGACAATCCATATATAACGTGCCAAGTTCATATCACTTATCAAGGAATGATTAATTAAAATAAACAGTCCATATGCAGTGTGAACAAAAAATCCAAAAAATGATAAGATATCCGGTATGAAAAACAAAATGTGAATCTTGTAATCATCCACCGCACCTCAGTGATGTGATTCCACTCCCTTCTAAAATGCAAACTCATCAGCAGTATAGCCTCACACTCTCGTGTTTGGCCAGAATCGCCTCAACCCTCTCGCAAGAGGATTTAAAATACGATCTCCGGAGCCCAATGGTGTGCATATCAAATACTCTTCCTGAAGTATTAGCTCCACATGTGAATGAAAAACAGAGCTCCAATAGTGTGATAACGTTTACAACTTTATTAAAAACGTAATAATCCGTCACCATTGTACTCACATGTAATTAAATAACAACAGGCAAAGGACAAATCACATCATAGTAATCCATGCAGTGGTGTAAATCAAATGGCAGCGGTCGCGGCAGACCCAGGGAGTATGGATGCTGGTAACAATCTCACCCGCTCCTAGGACAAATCCTCCGCTACCCACCTCTCTATGTCTCGTCACTCTGTCTTACGTCACATGTTCTAGAATGCTGTATAGCCACGCCCGACATTTTTCGTCATGAGGACTTCTTCATGGGAATCCCATGAAGAAGTCCTCGTGGCGAAACATGTCGGGGCCGTTGCCATTTGATTTACACCACTGCATGGATTACTATGATGTGATTTGTCCTTTGCCTGCTGTTATTTAGTTACATGTGAGTACAATGGTGACGGATTATTACGTTTTTAATAAAGTTTCTGAACGTTATCACACTATTGGAGTGCTCTTTTTCATTCACATGTGGAGCTAATACTTCAGGAAGAGTATTTGATATGCACACCATTGGGCTCCGGAGATCGTATTTTAAACCCTCTTATGAGAGGGTTGAGGTGATTCTGGCCAAACACGAGAGTGTGAGGCTATACAGCTGGTGAGTTTGCATTTTAGAAGGGAGTGGAATCACATCACTGAGGTGTGGTGGATGATTACAAGATTCACATTTTGTTTTTCATACCAGATATCTTATCACTTTTTGGATTTTTTGTTCACACTGCATATGGACTGTTTTTTTAATTTATCATTCCTTGATAAGTGATATGCACTTGGCACATTTATCACAAGGTGTATTTCATCTGTTTTGGTGCACGGTATATATGGATTGTCATTATTTATTCATTTTTCTTTGAGAAGTGACACATTTATTTTACCAGGTTCATTTGTGATTTGTTGTTTATATTGTATATGGATTGTTCTTATGCATTGTCACCATTCACTGGTATTTTTTTGAGAAGTGTTATATATATTTTACACTTGTCACAGGGTGTCATATATGTGTTCGAACCACTTAATTTTACTTTCACTGAAAATTAAATTTTTTTATTCACATAGATTTCAAAGCATTTATTCTCTTTATGGTAGCACCACTATTCATTCTCACATTTAGTGAATTCGGTTCACATATGGATTTAACCTCTTTTCGGCTGCTAGCAGGGGGTTAAAACCGCCCCGCTAGTGGCCAAATAGCGCCGCTAAAACGACAGTAAAGTGGCGCTAGAAATAGCGTTGCCTTACCGCTGACACTCTAGGCGGCTCGGTGTAAAAGGGGTCTAAATTGAACAAGAGGAAGTTATCAGCTGTTTGGCTACCATGCACAGCCGCACCAGATTTTTCACTCTCCAGTTCAGTAAATCAACCCCTTGGTGTTGTTAAGGAGTCCATCCCAAGAGAGAACTTTAACGTGATTTAAAAGTATATTTTGCTTACCAATTCTTAGATGTGATGGCTGAATTAGTTTTCTTTTTTGGCTTTCATTCCCTTATTTTTACCTGGTGGTCTGGCTAGTAAGTCTGTTGTTTTTTTTAACCACTTCAGCCCCGGAAGGATTTACCCCCTTCCTGACCAGAGCACTTTTTACAATTTGGCACTGTCGCTTTAACTGCTAATTGCGCAGTCATGCAATGCTGTACCCAAACAAAATTTTCGTCCTTTTCTTCCCACAAATAGAGCTTTATTTTGATGGTATTTGATCATCTCTGCCGTTTTTATTTTTTGCGCTATACACGGAAAAAGACCAAAAATTTTGAAAAAAAATGATATTTTCTACTTTTTGTTATAAAAAAAATCCAATAAACTCAATTTTAGTCATACCTTTAGGCCAAAATGTATTCGGCCACATGTCTTTGGTAAAAAAAATGTCAATAAGTGTATATTTATTGGTTTGCGCAAAAGTTATAGCGCCTACAAACTTGGGTACATTTTCTGGAATTTACACAGCCTTTGAATTATGACTGCCTATGTCATTTCTTGAGGTGCTAAAATGGCAGGGCAGTACAAAACCCCCACAAATGACCCAATTTTGGAAAGTAGACACCCCAAGGAAATTGCTGAGAGGCATGTTGAGCCCATTGAATATTCATTTTTTTTGTCCCAAGTGATTGAATAATGACAAAAAAAAAATTACAAAAAGTTGTCAATAAATGATATATTGCTCACACAGGCCATGGGCATATGTGGAATTGCACCCCAAAATATATTCAGCTGCTTCTCCTGAGTACGGGGATACCACATGTGTGGGACTTTTTGGGAGCCTAGCCACGTACGGGGACCCGAAAACCAATCACTGCCTTCAGGATTTCTAAGGGTGTAAATTTTTGATTTTACTCCTCACTACCTATCATAGTTTTGAAGGCCATAAAATGCCCAGATGGCATAACCCCCCCCCCCCCCGCAATGACCCAATTTTGGAAAGTAGACACCCCAAGCTATTTGCTGAGAGGCATGTTGAGTCCATGGAATATTTTATATTTTGACACAAGTTGCAGGAATGTGACAAATTTTTTTTTTTTTGCACAAAGTTGTCACTAAATGATATATTGCTCACACAGGCCATGGGCATATGTGGAATTGCACCCCAAAATACATTTAGCTGCTTCTCCTGAGTATGGGGATACCACATGTGTGGGACTTTTTAGGAGCCTAGCCGCGTATGGGGCCCCAAAAACCAATCACCGCCTTCAGGATTTATAAGGGTGTAAATTTTTGATTTCACTCTTCACTGTCTATCACAATTTCGGAGGCCATGGAATGCCCAGGTGGCACAAACCCCCCCAAATGACCCCGTTTTGGAAAGTAGACACCCCAAGCTATTTGCTGAGAGGCATGGTGAGTATTTTGCAGCTCTCATTTGTTTTTGAAAATGAAGAAAGACAAAAAATTTTTTTTTTCTTTTTTCAATTTTCAAAACTTTGTGACAAAAAGAGGAGGTTTACTGCTAAAATTACTGCCCTCAATTTGACCTTCGCGGTGATACCTCACATGCATGGTGCAATTGCTGTTTACATTTGACGCCAGACCGACGCTTGCGTTCGCCTTAGCGCGAGAGCAGGGGTGACAGGGGTGCTTATTTTTTTTTTTTTCTGCTTTTTTTTTTTTGCTTTTTTATCTTATTTTTAAACTGTTCCTTTTATTTTTTTAAAATCATTTTTATTGTTATCTCAGGGAATGTAAATATCCCCTATGATAGCAATAGGTAGTGACAGGTACTCTTTTTTGAAAAAATTAGGGTCTATTAGACCCTAGATTTCTCCTCTACCCTCAAAGCATCTGACCACACCAAGATCGGTGTGATAAAATGCTTCCCCAATTTCCCAATGGCGCTGTTTACATCCGGCGAAATCTAAGTCATAAAATGCTCATAGCTTCCAGTTTCTTAGGCCATAGAGATGTTTGGAGCCACTCTGGTCTCTGATCAGCTCTATGGTCAGCTGGCTGAATCACCGGCTGCATTCTCAGGTTCCCTGTTGAGACAGGAGAGCCAGAGAAAAATACGGAAGACGGTGGGGGGGGCATTCCCTCCCACTGCTTGTAAAAGCAGTCTAGAGGCTAATTAGCCACTAGGATTGCTTTTACATGAAAGCCGACCGCTGGCTGAAAAGAATGATACCAAGATGATACCTAAACCTGCAGGCATAATTCTGGTATAACAAAAAAATGGTTAACAATAAAGCACAGTAAACGGTAATGTATAAAAAATTGCATACCTGAAAAGCAAACATGATAAAACATAATAACAATAAAACATTGTAGAATAGAATACAGTAAACAAGAGCAGAACAATAGAGAGAGAATAGAGAGAGAGAGAACAATAAAACGACAACTATTTTTTTTTATTTTATATTTTTGTTTGTTTTTTTTTTTTTTTTTTTACACTTTTTTTTGTAACTTTTATAACTGTAACCGGTTCCAGGTTCGGGTCTCTCAAAATGCGATGGCATCTTGGGAGACCCTGTGAAAGTGGGCCTAGTCTGTGCAATGCTGTACCCTACGCTAATACTCAACTAGTGAATGGTAGCGTTCAAAACATTCACCAATGCAAAGACCAGGATTGTCAGGACAGGAGGGACAATAATAGCGGGTGTTACGCCTATATCCGCGCTTGCTGCAGACACAACATCTTTTTTGGGGGGGTTCGTTGGGTAGGGGTACTCGGGAGGACATAAAAATGCCTCTCATGCAGCCGACTGCATTTGGTTGGGGATGTGAATGGGGGAAGTACGGGTGCTGCAGAAGTGGTGGGTTCCCAATTAGGATTGGCGAATGCAGCAGGAAGGGCATTATGGGCACGACAGGCCTGTGTTTGTCTTTTTGGTGGCAGCAGGACACTACTTGTGCTTGCCACCTCACCAGCTCGAACTGCACTTATGGGACTCGCCACGCCACCAAGTGTTACTGCAGTGCTGGTTTGACTACGACCGGGGTGTACTAGGCCACTGGCGCTTGCCAGTTCACCAAAACGCTACCAAAAAAACTGTTAGCGATCGCAGGGATCAGGCCTGACTCTGTGAACGCTGCAGTCATGCGTTTAGTGTTTTGTAAGTGACAGTGATCGATCGATACTGCACTTGGGTGGGCTGGGCTGGGCCGGGCGGAGGGGCAAAGCGCAGGTGCTAGCAGGTATCTGGGCTGATCCCGCTAACACTGCGTTTTTGGGAACCCTAAACTGCTGGGGTCGCTAGTATAGATCTGATCGGATCAGATATTGATCCGTTCAGATACTATACCACTAAGGGAGGCGTATGCTGCGTGCGTGGGTGTTAGCGGTACTGGCGCTAATCTGATGCTGCCTGGGGTGACACATATCACCGCCGGTTGATCAGGGGGCTAAACCTTTATTCGGTAATAAACTACGGGTGCCCTGACACTATAAAAAATGAACAAACTAACCAGCGTCACCCGTAGCGGTTATACGGTGATCAGTGGTGAAAGGGTTAACTAGGGGCAATCAAGGGGTTAAAACATTTATTAGGTAGTACATGGGGGTCCCTGTCGCTATAAAATGATGACGGCAAACCTAAATATTTACCTCCCTAACTAGCGTAACCAGTGACACTAATACAGCGATCAGAAAAATGATCGCTTAGTGACACTGGTGACGGGGGGGATCAAGGGGTTAAAACTTTATTAGGGGGGGTTAGGGGGGTATCCTAGACCTAAAGGGGGCTAACACTCACTGCCCTAACACACTAAATGTCACAAACTGACACCATGCAGTAATCAGAAAAAAAAAAAACTGCTTGGTGTCAGTGTGACAGGGGGGGGGGGGAGCAGTGATTGGGGGGTGATCAGGGGGCGATCGGGGGGGATCGGGGGTGTAAAGTATGCCTGGCATGTTCTACTGTGTGTGTGTAGTGTTGTGCACTTACTCACATGTCTTCTCTCCTCGACGCCGGAACGGAAACTGCCGAGCCGAGGAGAGATGACATCACATCCCCTGCCTCTGTGTACTACACAGAGGCAGGGGACGATTTTCATTGGCTGGGAGCGATCGCGAGGGGGGGGCCACGAATGGATGGCCTCCCCCTCATCTCTGAATGCTCCCAGACCAAAGCCGACCGCCTCGGGCACCAGGGGGGTCCGATCGGACCCCCCGCCCACGGGAAGGCAATCACGTACCAGGTATGTGATTTTGCCTGCCTGTGCCATTCTGCAGACGTATTTCTGCGTGAGGCGGTCGGCAAGTGGTTAAAGAACAAGCTCTCTTAGAGATGTATCAGTTAGAGACAAACCATTCACTGTACCACTGACATGCTTAACAATAAATATGTATAATTAAAAATACTGTTGCTATAGCTGTTTATCGTATGAGCTGGGGCTTGGCTTGAAATTGTTAGTGTACCTAAATCTGCTAGTCAATCTAACACTCCCCTCCCCTAAGACTGACAATGCTGCTGTCCACAGGTGCAACTGTGCTCCTTCATCCAAAATGGGGACACTCTAATACTAGTTATTGGCCAGATCATCAGGTAAAAACAGAGGGAAAGAAGCCTAAAAACAGAAAACTAATGCCCTCACCACATCTAAAGATTGGTAATCTGCAATATATAAAATGTTTGAGTTTGGGTTTAACCACTTCAATACAGGGCACTCATACACCTTCCTGCCCAGACCAATTTTCAGCTTTCAGCGCTGTCGCAGTTTGAATGACAATTGCGCGGTCATACAACACTGTACCCAAACTAAACTTTTATTATTTTGTTCCCACAAATAGAGCTTTCTTTTGGTGGTATTTGATCACCACTGCGGTTTTTATTTTTTGCTAAACAAATAAGAAAAGACCGAAAATTTTGAAAAAAATAACATTTTTGCTTTTGTTTCTTTTATAACATTTTGTAAACAAGTAAGTTTTCTCTTTCACTGATGGGCACTGATAAGGCGGCACTGACAGGCACTGATAAGGTGGCACCTATAAGGTGGCACCAATGAGCAGGCACTGGCGGGCACTGACGGGCACTGACGATGGGCACTGATATGCGGCACTAATGGGCACTGGTAGGCGGCACTGATGGGTGGCACTGATATGCATCACTAATGAGCATTGATAGGCGGCACTGATGGGCACTCATGGGTGGCACAGGTGGGCACTGATGGGCACTGATAGGTGACACTGATGGGCACTGAAAGGCTGCAAAGATGGGTTTTTATGGGTGGCACTGATAGGCAGCACTGCCGGGCACTGATAGGCGGAACTGATGGACACTGATAGGTGGCACTGATGGGCATTGATACATGGCACTGATACACGGCACTGATAGGCATCACTGGTGGCACAGGCAGTGGTAGGTATTGTGAGTGGCAGCTGCCTGGGCATTGATTGGCAGCTGCCTGGGCACAGATTAGTATTTCCCTGGGGGTCTAAGGGGGGCATACCTGGTGGTCCAGTGTGGATGGCCATCCTGGTGGTCCTGGGCGGCATGATGGTGGTCCTGGGCGGGATCCGAGGGGAAGCTGTGCTGATACACAATCAGCACAAACCCCCCTGTCAGGAGAGCAGCCGATCGACTCTCCTCTACTTGCGTCTATCAGACGCCAGTGAAGAAAAAACGATCACCGGCTCTTCCTATTTACATCATGATCAGCAGTGATTGGACACGGCTGATCATGTGGTAAAGAGTCTCCGTTAGAGACTCTTTACCTAGATCGGAGTTGCGGTGTGCATCACCATGATGCGAGCCCCCGGGGGTGCGCATCGCCTTGATATTCTGAGGATGTCATATGACGCCCAGTCAGGATATTGAAACCACTTTGCAGCCGTCATTCTGCTATATAGCGGGCGACAAGTGGTTAATACCACTTTAAAGTGGAGTTCCACCCAAAAGTGGAACTTTCACTCGTACTCCTTCCCCCTTCTGGTACCACATTTGGCACCTTTTGGGGGGTGGGGGGGGCAGGATACCTGTCTTTCACAGGTATCCTGTTCCCACTTCCGCGAGCCTCAGCCGCAGGTATTGATGCACAGCTCGGGCTCCCTCCTCCTTCCCCAGCCGCTGGGCCAGTAGGAGAGAGGAGCAGAGCACATGCGCAGTAGGGTTCCCAGCAGGGCCGTCTTTAGCGCAGGGCAAACGGGGCACTTGCCCTGGGCCCAATCTTTGTTGTGGGGCCCGCGCTAGCTGTGAATTGGGGCCCCGATCACAGCTTTGCAGAGCGCACAGAGGATACGGGAGGATGTATTCGGCGCTAGCCAGCTGAGAGGGGGTGGGGTCGGGAGCTCCACTGACGCTCTGACCCCGCCCACGTGCAGCCTGTGTATTCGGAAAACAGCTTCTGTAGTGAGAGCCAGTGATCGGAATGGGAGTGTCAGTGGAGCTTCCGGCCCCGCCCCCTCTATACTGGCTGGTGAATACAGAGGTCCGGGGGCGGGGCCGGGAGCTCCAATGACACTCCCACTCCGATCACTGGCTCTCACTACAAGCGCTCTATTCCCAGTACACAGGCTGCACGTGGGCGGGGTCAGAGCGTCAGTGGAGCTCCCGGCCCCGCCCCTCTCAGCTGGCTAGCGCCGAATACATCCTCCCATGTCCTCTGTGCGCTCTGCAAAGCTGTCATCGGTGCAACCATTCACGGGTGATGTGGGCCCAGGGCCCACCCAACAAAGCATCAGTGGAGCTCCCAGCTGCTTTAGTGAGAGCAGAGAGTGGAAGCCCCGCCCACAGTCCTGAATGTATGTAGTAAGTTTGGCTGGCCAGGTATGTCCTTACAACCATAGAATGCCTGACTGTTTAAACCCTGAGCTGTGTTATTAAACTGTAAAGCTGTGCATTGCTGAAAGTTCTCTGACCATCCCCTGTATAATGTCTGCAGTCCCTGATTGTCTCCTGCAGTATGTCCGCAGTCTCTGATTGTCTCCTGCAGTATGTCCGCAGTCTCTGATTGTCTCCTGCAGTATGTCCGCAGTCTCTGGTAATCTCCTGCAGTATGTCCGCAGTCTCTGTTAATCTCCTGCAATATGTCCGCAGTCTCTGATTGTCTCCTGCAGTATGTCCGCAGTCTCTGATTGTCTCCTGCAGTATGTCCGCAGTCTCTGATTGTCTCCTGAAATATGTCCGCAGTCTCTGATTGTCTCCTGCAGTATTCCCGCAGTCTCTGATTGTCTCCTGCAGTATTCCCGCCGTCTCTGATTGTCTCCTGCAGTATGTCCGCAGTCTCTGATTGTCTCCTGCAGTATGTCCGCAGTCTCTGATTGTCTCCTGCAGTATGTCCACAGTCTCTGATTGTCTCCTGCAGTATGTCCGCAGTCTCTGAGTGTCTCCTGCAGTATTTCCGCAGTCTCTGATTGTCTCCTGCAGTATGTACACAGTCTCTGATTGTCTTCTGCAGTATGTACACAGTCTCTGATTGTCTCCTGCAGTATTTCTGCAGTCTCTGATTGTCTCCTGCAGTATGTACACAGTCTCTGATTGTCTCCTGCAGTATTTCCGCAGTCTCTGATTGTCTCCTGCAGTATGTCCGCAGTCTCTGAGTGTCTCCTGCAGTATTTCTGCAGTCTCTGATTGTCTCCTGCAGTATGTACACAGTCTCTGATTGTCTCCTGCAGTATGTACACAGTCTCTGATTGTCTCCTGCAGTATTTCCGCAGTCTCTGATTGTCTCCTGCAGTATTTCCGCAGTCTCTGATTGTCTCCTGCAGTATGTACACAGTCTCTGATTGTCTCCTGCAGTATGTACACAGTCTCTGATTGTCTCCTGCAGCATGTACACAGTCTCTGAGTGTCTCCTGCAGTATTTCCGCAGTCTCTGATTGTCTCCTGCAGTATGTACACAGTCTCTGATTGTCTCCTGCAGTATGTACACAGTCTCTGATTGTCTCCTGCAGTATGTACACAGTCTCTGATTGTCTCCTACAGTATGTACACAGTCTCCGATTGTCTCCTGTAGTATGTCCGCAGTCTCTGATTGTCTCCTGCAGTATGTCCGCAGCCTCTGAGTGTCTCCTGCAGTATGTCCGCAGCCTCTGAGTGTCTCCTGCAGTATGTCCGCAGCCTCTGAATGTCTCCTGCAGTATGTCCGCAGCCTCTGAGTGTCTCCTGCAGTATGTCCGCAGCCTCTGGTAATCTCCTGCAGTATGTACACAGTCTCTGATTGTCTCCTGCAGTATGTCCGCAGCCTCTGGTAATCTCCTGCAGTATGTCCACAGTCTCTGAGTGTCTCCTGCAGTATTTCCGCAGTCTCTGATTGTCTCCTGCAGTATGTACACAGTCTCTGATTGTCTCCTGCAGTATGTACACAGTCTCTGATTGTCTCCTGCAGTATGTACACAGTCTCTGATTGTCTCCTGTAGTATGTCTGCAGCCTCTGAGTGTCTCCTGCAGTATGTCCGCAACCTCTGGTAATCTCCTGCAGTATGTACACAGTCTCTGATTGTCTCCTGCAGTATGTCCGCAGTCTCTGATTGTCTCCTGCAGTATGTCCGCAGCCTCTGGTAATCTCCTGCAGTATGTCCGCAGTCTCTGAGTGTCTCCTGCAGTATTTCCGCAGTCTCTGATTGTCTCCTGCAGTATGTCCGCAGTCTCTGATTGTCTCCTGCAGTATTTCCGCAGTCTCTGATTGTCTCCTGCAGTATTTCTGCAGTCTCTGATTGTCTCCTGCAGTATGTACACAGTCTCTGATTGTCTCCTGCAGTATGTACACAGTCTCTGATTGTCTCCTGCAGTATGTACACAGTCTCTGAGTGTCTCCTGCAGTATTTCCGCAGTCTCTGATTGTCTCCTGCAGTATGTACACAGTCTCTGATTGTCTCCTACAGTATGTACACAGTCTCTGATTGTCTCCTGCAGTATGTACACAGTCTCTGATTGTCTCCTACAGTATGTACACAGTCTCCGATTGTCTCCTGTAGTATGTCCGCAGTCTCTGATTGTCTCCTGCAGTATGTCCGCAGCCTCTGAGTGTCTCCTGCAGTATGTCCGCAGCCTCTGAGTGTCTCCTGCAGTATGTCCGCAGCCTCTGAGTGTCTCCTGCAGTATGTCCGCAGCCTCTGGTAATCTCCTGCAGTATGTACACAGTCTCTGATTGTCTCCTGCAGTATGTCCGCAGCCTCTGGTAATCTCCTGCAGTATGTCCACAGTCTCTGAGTGTCTCCTGCAGTATTTCCGCAGTCTCTGATTGTCTCCTGCAGTATGTACACAGTCTCTGATTGTCTCCTGCAGTATGTACACAGTCTCTGATTGTCTCCTGCAGTATGTACACAGTCTCTGATTGTCTCCTGTAGTATGTCTGCAGCCTCTGAGTGTCTCCTGCAGTATGTCCGCAACCTCTGGTAATCTCCTGCAGTATGTACACAGTCTCTGATTGTCTCCTGCAGTATGTCCGCAGTCTCTGATTGTCTCCTGCAGTATGTCCGCAGCCTCTGGTAATCTCCTGCAGTATGTCCGCAGTCTCTGAGTGTCTCCTGCAGTATTTCCGCAGTCTCTGATTGTCTCCTGCAGTATGTCCGCAGTCTCTGATTGTCTCCTGCAGTATGTCCGCAGTCTCTGATTGTCTCCTGCAGTATGTCCGCAGTCTCTGATTGTCTCCTGCAGTATGTCCGCAGTCTCTGATTGTCTCCTGCAGTATGTCCGCAGTCTCTGATTGTCTCCTGCAGTATTTCCGCAGTCTCTGATTGTCTCCTGCAGTATTTCCGCAGTCTCTGATTGTCTCCTGCAGTATGTACACAGTCTCTGATTGTCTCCTGCAGTATGTACACAGTCTCTGATTGTCTCCTGCAGTATGTACACAGTCTCTGAGTGTCTCCTGCAGTATTTCCGCAGTCTCTGATTGTCTCCTGCAGTATGTACACAGTCTCTGATTGTCTCCTACAGTATGTACACAGTCTCTGATTGTCTCCTGCAGTATGTACACAGTCTCTGATTGTCTCCTACAGTATGTACACAGTCTCCGATTGTCTCCTGTAGTATGTCCGCAGTCTCTGATTGTCTCCTGCAGTATGTCCGCAGCCTCTGAGTGTCTCCTGCAGTATGTCCGCAGCCTCTGAGTGTCTCCTGCAGTATGTCCGCAGCCTCTGAGTGTCTCCTGCAGTATGTCCGCAGCCTCTGAGTGTCTCCTGCAGTATGTCCGCAGCCTCTGGTAATCTCCTGCAGTATGTACACAGTCTCTGATTGTCTCCTGCAGTATGTCGCAGCCTCTGGTAATCTCCTGCAGTATGTCCACAGTCTCTGAGTGTCTCCTGCAGTATTTCCGCAGTCTCTGATTGTCTCCTGCAGTATGTACACAGTCTCTGATTGTCTCCTGCAGTATGTACACAGTCTCTGATTGTCTCCTGCAGTATGTACACAGTCTCTGATTGTCTCCTGTAGTATGTCTGCAGCCTCTGAGTGTCTCCTGCAGTATGTCCGCAACCTCTGGTAATCTCCTGCAGTATGTACACAGTCTCTGATTGTCTCCTGCAGTATGTCCGCAGTCTCTGATTGTCTCCTGCAGTATGTCCGCAGCCTCTGGTAATCTCCTGCAGTATGTCCGCAGTCTCTGAGTGTCTCCTGCAGTATTTCCGCAGTCTCTGATTGTCTCCTGCAGTATGTCCGCAGTCTCTGATTGTCTCCTGCAGTATGTCCGCAGTCTCTGATTGTCTCCTGCAGTATGTCCGCAGTCTCTGATTGTCTCCTGCAGTATGTCCGCAGTCTCTGATTGTCTCCTGCAGTATGTCCGCAGTCTCTGATTGTCTTCTGCAGTATGTCCCCAGTCTCTGATTGTCTCCTGCAGTATGTCCGCAGTCTCTGATTGTCTCCTGCAGTATGTACGCAGTCTCTGATTGTCTCCTGCAGTATGTCCGCAGTCTCTGATTGTCTCCTGCAGTATGTACACAGTCTCTGATTGTCTCCTGCAGTATGTACACAGTCTCTGATTGTCTCCTGCAGTATGTCCGCAGTCTCTGATTGTCTCCTGCAGTATGTCCACAGTCTCTGATTATCTCCTGCAGTATGTCCGCAGTCTCTGGTAATCTCCTGCAGTATGTCCGCAGTCTCTGAGTGTCTCCTGCAGTATTTCCGCAGTCTCTGATTGTCTCCTGCAGTATGTCCGCAGTCTCTGATTGTCTCCTGCAGTATGTCCGCAGTCTCTGATTGTCTCCTGCAGTATGTCCGCAGTCTCTGATTGTCTCCTGCAGTATGTCCGCAGTCTCTGATTGTCTCCTGCAGTATGTCCGCAGTCTCTGATTGTCTTCTGCAGTATGTCCCCAGTCTCTGATTGTCTCCTGCAGTATGTCCGCAGTCTCTGATTGTCTCCTGCAGTATGTACGCAGTCTCTGATTGTCTCCTGCAGTATGTCCGCAGTCTCTGATTGTCTCCTGCAGTATGTACACAGTCTCTGATTGTCTCCTGCAGTATGTACACAGTCTCTGATTGTCTCCTGCAGTATGTCCGCAGTCTCTGATTGTCTCCTGCAGTATGTCCACAGTCTCTGATTATCTCCTGCAGTATGTCCGCAGTCTCTGGTAATCTTCTGCAGTATGTCCACAGTCTCTGATTGTCTCCTGCAGTATGTCCACAGTCTCTGATTGTCTCCTGCAGTATGTCCGCAGTCTCTGGTAATCTCCTGCAGTATGTCCGCAGTCTCTGATTGTCTCCTGCAGTATGTCCGCAGTCTCTGATTGTCTCCTGCAGTATGTCCGCAGCCTCTGGTAATCTCCTGCAGTATGTCCGCAGTCTCTGAGTGTCTCCTGCAGTATTTCCGCAGTCTCTGATTGTCTCCTGCAGTATGTCCGCAGTCTCTGATTGTCTCCTGCAGTATGTCCGCAGTCTCTGATTGTCTCCTGCAGTATGTCCGCAGTCTCTGATTGTCTCCTGCAGTATGTCCGCAGTCTCTGATTGTCTCCTGCAGTATGTCCCCAGTCTCTGATTGTCTCCTGCAGTATGTCCGCAGTCTCTGATTGTCTCCTGCAATATGTACGCAGTCTCTGATTGTCTCCTGCAGTATGTCCGCAGTCTCTGATTGTCTCCTGCAGTATGTACACAGTCTCTGATTGTCTCCTGCAGTATGTACACAGTCTCTGATTGTCTCCTGCAGTATGTACACAGTCTCTGATTGTCTCCTGCAGTATGTCCACAGTCTCTGATTGTCTCCTGCAGTATGTCCGCAGTCTCTGGTAATCTTCTGCAGTATGTCCACAGTCTCTGATTGTCTCCTGCAGTATGTCCACAGTCTCTGATTGTCTCCTGCAGTATGTCCGCAGTCTCTGGTAATCTCCTGCAGTATGTCCGCAGTCTCTGATTGTCTCCTGCAGTATGTCCGCAGTCTCTGATTGTCTCCTGCAGTATGTCCGCAGTCTCTGATTGCCTCCTGCAGTATGTCCGCAGTCTCTGATTGTCTCCTGCAGTATGTCCACAGTTTCTGATTGTCTCCTGCAGTATGTCCGCAGTCTCTGGTAATCTCCTGCAGTATGTCCGCAGTCTCTGATTGTCTCCTGCAGTATGTCTGCAGTCTCTGAACTTCTCCTGTAGTATGTGTATTAATGTGCCCCTTTACTTTTACAATTATTTGGGATTGCTCCACTGCTCAGTGAGAGGTAATGATGTGCATAAACCTCTAGCAACCAATCAGCAAACAGTAGTGATCTGATTTAATCTCTAGCAACCAATCAGTAAGTGCTAATGATGTGCTGTAACCCCTAGCAACCAATTAGTGAGCGCTAATAATGTACATTAACCTCTAGCAACCAATCAGCAAGCAGAAATTATGTGTTGTAACCTCTAGAAACCAGCCATTGAGCAGTAATGATAGGCTGTAACCTCTGGCAAACAATTTCAATCGCTGTGTGATCTGCTGCAGTAAACTGATTTTGAGTCTACCTGCTATTTTTTGTATGTCTCAGAATAGAGGGGGGGCCCCAAGAAAATGTTTGCCCAGGGCCCAATCAAAATTAAAGACGGCCCTGGTTCCCAGCATGAATCCATAAGGCTTCACTGCCGGGTTCCCTTACTCGCAATGGAGGAGGCATGCACCCGACAGCTGTTGGAAACATCAGCTGTGGTGCTGACATCGCTGGACTCCAGGACAGGTAAGTGTCCGATTATTAAAGGTCAGCAGCTGCAGTATGTGCAGCTGCTGGCTTTTAATTTTTGCAGCGGTGGGCGGACCTCCGCTGTAAGTGGTATTAGACCTCAAGTGTAGAGAGATCCGTGCTGCAGGTGAGAATACTACATATAAGTCTGCGATTGCACAATGGTGAGATAAGCTGTATAAATGAAAAGTGACAGCAGACCTTGTAATTCTTCTAGAGGTCCACATTGCAGGGTGAGCAGACCACCTATATATGCTAAAAGGCATGGTGTGGAAATATGTTATAATAGTATAGTATAATAATATTTATCAGTATACTCTTTAACAAACCAGATAGTTATTGAATTTTCCATATGTACATTTTAACAGATGTTAAAATATGTGCAGATTTAAGGCACAGAAAACAACTGGGTTGCTTGACAAACATATCAATCAATGTGATGGCATATGCTTTAGTATATCAGTAAATAAATCAGTAAGATTCAATTGGTTTAACCCTTTCATGACTAAGCCTATTTTTGAAATTTGGTGTTTACAAGTTAAAATCCGTATTTTTTGCTAGAAAATTACTTAGAACCCCCAAACATTATATATATATATTTTTTAGCAGAGAATCTAGAGAATAAAATGGTGATTGTTGTAATATTTTGTTTCCAACGTTTTTTATTGAATTTTAACAGAATACAAATATAGATAATAAACACTGTCATACAGTTATATTCATTTGTACAAGGTTCATTTTACAGGAAGGTATGACAAAATGAGATAAAGACATATGTAATGAGAGTCAACAGTGAGATACCCGTGTGGGTTTCATGAATAAAGCTCAGAGTGCCTTCTGTCAGCCCCGAGCACCCCAAATGGGTACAAACTGTGCCCGGGGGAGATAGGCGACACCCTCTATTCTTGTAAATTGTCCGGCCACATCCATTTAAGATATTTAAGAGTAGCGACTATTTTAAGCTCTACATCTTGCTAGGACTCGATTTTGCCTGACGCATCAGTATTAATATGTCTTTGAGATCAGCCGGATGGAACACTCTGTTATATATACCCTGTTTACCTTTTATACTTGCAAAGAGTGTTTGTGTGTCCCACATATCTAATTTCTAACGTGACATTGAGACGAAGGATTGCGACTAATGTAATCTTTAAGCGTTGCTAGCAGAGGGACTAGTTTGCTAGGTCTCTTTCTTCGACCCTGTTTCATTTCTACCAGGGATATGAAAGGTAGGAACTGTGGAGTGTTCCCATCACGGCTGGTCTGAGCTTATTTGGAGTGTCACATATTAGAGGAAGTGGCCAAATGTTTACTTATGAAAGACGTGTATTTATTTGAATTAGGCATCTCAAAAAGGATGGGGGGTGAGGGAAATGGGAAGAGGGAGGGAGGACAAAATAAAGAGGGGGGAAGGGGGAGGGTAAGATTAGAGGGACCTAGGTAAAGTATGAGGGGAGGAGGGTGAGGGAGCGGTTTGTTCAAGGTCCTCTCCGGCTTCCGTCCCCAATTTTGTTAGAGTAGTTTGAGGACACGTTCAGGAGTTGAAGATTTCTAAAGAGACAGAATACTGGGTAGTAAAACTGGTTTGATAAGGGCTTAATAGATTATATCTGAGGTATAATGCTTCAGGTGTGTGAGCAAGGTTGTGTTATTTTGATGGGTTATTGAGTTTACTATATTCAGGTGACGATTGAAAGTGGAGCCAACAACTCCATTTTTGGGTGAATTTAGTAGGATTATCGTGAGCAATATGAATTAATTCTTCCATTTCTGATATTTTCCGGATTCTAGAGAACCATTCTCTTATTGTGGGGGTATGTGGAGAGCTCCAGTGTATGGGGATACATTGTTTCGCTGCATTTATCATGTGCATCGCAAGTGATTTGTGGTATGTCTTTTGTGGTAATGGGGAGAGGTGGAGTAGGAATTGGGCTGGAGAGAATTCCAGGTCATAAGATGTGACTTGTGAGGTGATTCTATGTATTTCCTTCCAGTACGTTTGTATATAAGGGCAGGACCACCAAATGTGCAGTAGGGTACCTTTGTCTGTATGACACCTCCAGCAATTTGCTGATGTCGCAGGGTAAATTTTATGTAAGAGGGTTGGAGTACGGTACCACCGTGATACAATTTTGAAACCATTTTCTTGTGTAGTAACATTTCTTGACCCTTTATGTATGTTTAGGAGTGACTGTTCCCATTGAATTGCTGAGGGTGAAATAGAGAGATCTTTTTCCCATTTTTGGCAAGCTATGTTCTGGTTTGTCTGCATGTCTGTGAAAAGGAGATTGTGAGTGATGGAGATTAGATGGGATTGGGCATTTACTTGATTACACAGTGTTTCAAAAGGGGTAAGTGGTCTCGAACAAACGGAGTGTTTGTCCTTGGATTGTACATAGTGAGCAAGTAGTATGTATGTCCAGGGAGAAATAGGTGATTTTCCCGTTTGGGTGGAAATCTGGGAGGAAGTAAGGATTTTTCCTTGTTGGAAGAATTGGTGTGCCCTTATGTTATCTTGTGGGAAGTTGTCAGAAAGGAATTGATTATGCATTCCTGGAGGAAAATCTGGATTGAATTTTACTGGAGTTAGCGGACTTGGGACGGAGGATATGTTCACTTGAGAGCAAACTTTGCAAAAGCATTTAAGGGTGGGTCCTATTAAAGGGTGGAAAAGTAATGTCACTGGGATATGCTGTGTATTCTTCCATGGTAGGGAGGCTAGGGGTAATGTCGTGAGGGATGCTTCCAAGGCAACCCAATCTTTGTGACTTGAATGAATGTTCCAATCCACTATTCTAGTGAGATGAGTTGCATTGTAGTAGTTAAAAATATTCGGGAGTCCTATGCCTCCTAGGTGTTTTGGTCTGGTGAGTTGTTTAAAACTAATTCTGGGTTTGCATGACCCCCATAGGAATCTGGAGCATGCTGATTGATACGTTTTGAAGAACGTCGGAGGAATTAAGATGGGAATTGTTTGGAGGATATATAACAGTCTTGGCAAGGCATTCATCTTTAGTATCGCAGCTCTGCCAAACCATGAGAATGATGGGTTATTCCATAGTTTGAAGTCTGAAATCAACTTGTTCAAAATGGGTGTATAATTTCTTGTATATAAGTCTGAGAGTTTGGAGGGGAGTTGTATTCCTAAGTAGGTAATCGAGTCTTGCCTCCAATGAAAGGGGAAATTTTGTTTACATTGGTCTACTATCTGGTGAGGTAGGGAGATGTTGAGTGCAAAGAATTTTGCGAAATTGATTTTGAGGTTGGATAATAATTGAAACTGTTTGAATTTTGAGAGTATGACAGGTAATGTAATCAGAGGTTGTGACAGGAACAGTAATATATCGTCCGCAAAGGCGGCATACTTGTATTCCTTGTTGGGTGTATTTATGCCATGAATGTCTGGGTTGAGTTTTAACTTTCGGAGGAGAGGTTCAAGGGTAAGAACAAAAAGGATAGGGGACAGAGGGCAGCCCTGTCTCGTCCCATTGCGTATGGGGAAGGCATCCGACAGAGTGTTATTGACCCTCACTTTGGCTGTAGGGTTGGCGTACAGGGACAGGATCAAACCAGAGAAGTAAGGTCCTATACCTATGGCTTGTAGGACTGCTGCCATGTAGTCCCATACCACTCTGTCGAATACCTTCTCGGCATCTAGCGATAGGAAAAATCCTTTTTGTTTGGTTTGAGTCATTATGTGATGCAGATTGATTGCTTTGACTGTGTTGTCTTTGGCTTCCCTACCCATGACAAAGCCTGCCTGATCTTTGGACACGAGAGAAGGGAGGAGGGAAGTTAGTCTATTAGCTAATATTTTGGACAATATTTTGATATCTACATTTAGTAGCGAAATGGGTCTGTAATTTCCTGTATGTGTGGGATCCTTACCTTCTTTGGGGATGACAGAGATGTGGGCCTCTAGCATTACTGTTGTTAGTGGATTAGCAGGGGATAATGTATTAAACGCGTTTAGAAAGGGGCTTTTAAGTATATCTGCAAATGTCTTATAGTAGACTGCTGAAATACCATCTGGGCCTGGGCTCTTGCCAGGTTTCAGTTGTTTGATTGCTTGTTCCCATTCTTCTGGGGTGATTGGGGATTCTAGGGATGCAGAGGTTTCATTTGGTATTTTGTCTGGGGAGAATTGCTCCAAGAAAGCTTTAATTTCGTTGTTTCTTTTAGACGGGTGTGTGGGCAAAGAATTTGTTGTCTTTAGGGTATATAGAGATGTATAATAGCGTTCGAACTCTTTCGCTATTTCATGATTTTTTGTGATTGTTGTACCTGTGGGCGAACATTGTCGGTGTACTGTGTTATTAGTTCTTTTTGTGCGTAGTGCCTGGGCGAGAAGGCGGCTGCATTTATTTCCAAACTCATAGAAAAGTTTCTGTGATAGTGTAAATTTCTTCTTAAGTTTATGTCCTAGCTCTTCCTGTATTTGCGTGCGCAAATACTTATATTTATTTTGTCTGTTAGAATAGATGGATCTAATCTCCAAATGGAAGTGTATGTGGTCTTTTCCAGGAAAACAAGAGTGAGCGAGATGGGATGATGGTCTGATAATGTCATTGGTTCAATGGATGCAGTCTTTAGCGTTGGGAGGTCTTGTTGTGTGAGAAAGAAGTAATCTAGACGGGAGTACTTGTTATGGGGGGTCGAAAAAAATGTATAATCCTTGTCTTTTGGATGTAGGGTACGCCAGGTGTCGTGAAGTAGGAGCTCTTGGAGGCACTGTCTAATTTGTTTGATCGCTTTGTAAGGTAGGTGGGATGTGCCTGAGGAGGTGTCTAAAAAAGGATCAAGAAGAACATTAAAGTCCCCCCCTAATATCAGAATTCCTACCTGAAAAGTGGAAAGAAGGTGAGTAATTTTACGGAAGAAGGGAACCTGGGCAGAATTGGGACTATAAATATTTGCCAGTGTGATTGGTGTGTTCCTATAGGTGCCCTTGAGAAAGATGTACCTGCCCTGCTCGTCACTTAGAGAGTCCGTAATTTTGATTGGCACATTTTTGGACAGTAGTATAGAAACCCCTTTGGATTTCGATAGTGAGGAAGTGGCGTGAAAACTGTGGGGAAAGGTGTGATTGGAGAATTTTGGAGTTGCGTTAGTGCGGAAGTGGGTCTCCTGAAGGTAGACTACGTCTGCCTTCATTGTCCGTGGCAGTCAGTACTTGTGAGTGTTTCTCCGGAGTGTTTAGACCTTTTACATTAAGGGACAGTAGCTTTAGTGATATGTCGGACATTTTGGGCTTCAAGGACGACATAGTGAGAATAATAGGGGTTTAAGACGTATTGGGATAACTCTGGGGAAGGGAAGCCGGAGAGGACCCAACTCAGGAGAGTCAGTGGTAAGCAGTGTCTAGTATCCGAGAAGGGTCTGAGGGAGGAGGGGAAGGGTGAGTTCTTAGGTGAAAACTAGGGAGGGGGAAAAAAAAAAAAAGAAAAGAAAAGGGGGAGTGTGTGGAAGGGTATGTAACCGGGTGTGGAGGTGTATTTACACTACCACTTAAAATATTAGGGGGGAAGACCGGTAGGTGTCAGCGGTCACCGACAGAGACCGCTGTATGGAGTAGTGGTAGGAGTCGTTCAACTAGTGAATCAAGGTGACCGTCTCCACGAGGTCAATAAGAAGTAAACTTAGTGCATACCTGAATATGATCAGAAGTCCAATAGAGACGAGAAAAGTTTCTCCTTCCCTTTGGTCCTCTTATTTGGCGGCAGATGATTGGTGTGTGAATGGGCATGAGGAGGAGTCCGAGAAGACTGCGAAGGGGAAAATCTGCCTGGATTTTGTATTAATACAATACATATATTTTAAAGATAGTATATGTAAACCTAGACCTGATTGGTCAAAAACAGAGTATAAGCTAATTAATCAGCCAACTGTGTAACCAACACTTTAATTTAACCATCTTGGTTAATATGCAACTTGTTAACTTGTAACTATAATGTATACTTAACATAGATACTATTTGAGGCATGGAACCGCATCCATTATAAACATTCCAACCACAGTAACAGTAGGGTAGATAATGCTGCAGAGAGGGACCCTTGGGTCACTGTCTGTATTGTTCAAGGGGGGCATGCAAATCTCTAGGCCCATTGGTTGGGGCAGTTTCCCCAAATAAGTGCTACACAGGTGTGTATTACGCCCAAACCTTACTATGGGGTAGGGGTTATGTGAGGAAATGTCATTGCCTACTATGGAGAGGCAGTCTTATGTAAATTTGATACGAGGTGGAACCCTTACCTTGGCGTAGCCCCCTCAAAATCCACCCTATTCAGACATCAATGTAACATTGAAGCATTACAGGTGAAGTATTACAATCTATAGTAGAAAAGAGGAGTAAAACCAATAGTAGTTAACAAAACTATTACAGCCTTATATCTCTATAGTGATTTCAGCCTACAATGGGGTGGGAAGAGTAGGGGGTAAGTGAGAAGGTGAGAAAGGGAAAAAGGGATTTGGAGAAAAGGGGGTATAAAGAAGGACGGGAGAAGGGGAGGAGAGGAAAGAATATGGGTCATAGGGAAGCACTTGTGCGGCTGGTTATAAGTGTCAATATAAGGTTAGCGGCTGTCTTCTGGTATCGGGTCATCTGATCCGCTCATCTGTACCAGTCAAATACAAGGCTTGAATGCCTGTCTCCTTAATGGTCTTTCAACCTGGGTAGGATGAGTGTTTTTATAGCCTTGTATATGGGTGTAAATGGAAAAAGTTGACAACAATAGTAATAGTAATCATCTTCTGGTTGTGGAATCAGTTCCCTAGAATCTAGGGCATGTCAACAGCATGTCTGGTCAAGATAGGTATGAGGGTTATCCAATAGTAGGCAATAACATAAGGTCTTATAGTTATTGGATGATCCGTTTGGTAACATGAATGTAATGAGATCGAGAAAAAGAGTGTTATGGCTGTGGAAGTTCTGATTAGTGACATCCGAGTTGTTGTTTCCTTTTGGGGGATATATTAAAGCAGTGTTCCATCAACTGGATATTAGGAGAAAATAAAAGAAAATAAAATATGCGAGTTGCTTGTGTAAGAAAAGTAAGTCTCAGGTTAGTAAGGGGTAAACTTGGTATCATGCATATGATATATAGCAGGTACGAACGTTAAGTATTTCCCGGGTTAGGTAAGGCGTGCCCTACGGTGGGCTGGTGAGGCAGTTGGGCTGCCATTACGAGGCGTTTACGAGGATCTCGTATTTGTGCGGGAAGGGAAGTGATGTGGGCGGCGGCGACCCAGGGTGAAATTGCCTGCTTCATCTATTCCTTCCATGGATAGGGCTCTGTTAAGGGGAGGTAGGCGGAAGTCGCTGTACCAGTCTGGAACATCTACAAATGGGATGTCCAGGGTGCTGAAAAAATGTTCTAGATCTTCTGGCACTCTGAGGTTCACTGTGCGACCCTGATGAGTCGCAGATAAACAGAATGGGAACTTCCAGCGATACAGAATTGATCTGGCCCTTAGAGCCTCCAGCAGGGGCTTCAGTTCTCTTCTACGTTGAAGTGTGATATTAGAAAGATCTTGGTAGATTTTCATTTCTGAGCCCTGAAAGAGTATTTGGTTGCGACCTCTGGCTTTTCGAAGAATTTCTTCTTTTAGGGGAAACTCTGAGAGGCAGCAAACTGTGTCTCTGGGGGGGTCTGTGTCTCTGCCTCTTGGGCGCAATGCTCTGTGGATACGTTCAAATGAAATTGGGGTGCCAGGGGGCCTTTCTAGGAGATTGTTAAAGATGTCTGTGACTGTTCGAGAGAGATGACTGGGGTCTATGGATTCCGGGACACCCCTCACTCTCAGGTTGCATCTTCTCCCCCTATTATCTAGGTCTTCCATATGACGATTAATCTCCCTGAGATGAATGGCATGTGACTCTGTAACTTGTTGTACTTGACAGAGGGAGACATCATGGCGGGCTTGTGTTGATTCTATGTCATTCACTCTCAGTGCTATTGCCTGAATGTCCGATCTTAAGTCTGAAATGGCTGCCTGCAGTGTACACTTAATATCTGCAGCTACACTGCGTAAATCATCCAAGTTAAGAGCAGGAGGGGTTGGAGGGGGTCCCTGCTCTGTGTCAATCACGGCCGCCATGTGAGCTCCGGCGAGCCGTGGGCTGCAGCTGGGGGAATGGGAAGTACGAGAGGAGGTGGATTGTGAGGCCTGCACTCTTTCCCTGGGCCGTGAGTGGAAGATCTCGGGGATCTGAGCACTTAACTGTGTCCCTTGAGTCCTCGGAGAGCGGGCGCGGGTCTCTGACATACTCCTCGGCGTCCTCACCATGTCCTGGTCGCTTTGAAGGAGAGAAAGTTCAATTCTGTTGCGGGATGCTAATAAAGCAGGACCTCGTGGAGCGGGAGCTCTTGTCTCACACGTCCATCTTGGATTGGCTCCAGGCCATGCCCCGTTGCAATATTTTATATCACACAGTATTTGTGCAGCGGTGTTTTAAACGCAAATTTTTGGGAAAAGGGACACTTTCATGAATTTTAAAAAATCCAAACAGTAAAGTTAGCCAAATTTTGTTGTATAATGTGAAAGATGATGTTACTCTGAGTAAATAGATACCAAACATGTCACGATTTATAATTGCACACACTCGTGGAATGGCGACAAACTACAGTACCTAAGAATTTCCATAGGCAACGCTTTAAAAATTTTTTACGGTTACCAGGTTAAAGTTACAGAGGAGGTCTAGTGCTAGAATTATTGCTCTCACTCTGATGATCGTGGCGATACCTCACATGTGTGATTTTGAACACTGTTTACATATGCGGGCGCGACTTCCATATGCATTTTCCTTGCTACGCGAGCTCGCGGAGACGGGGGCGCTTTAAAAAAAAAAATTCTTATTTATTTTATTTATTTTTATTTTTATAAATTGTGTATATAAAAAATATATATGATCACTTTTATTGCTGTCACAAGGAATGTAAACATCCCTTGTGACAGTAATAGGTGATGACAGGTAGTCTTTATGGAGGGATCGGGGTCTAAAAGACCCCCGATCCCTCCTTTGCACTTCACAGTATTCAGATCGCCGAAAACGGTGATTCTGAATACTGTGTATCTTTTTAAAACTGGCGCCATTGGCAGCCGAGTAAAGGGGAAGTGACGTCATGACGTCGCTTCCGCGTTTACAATTAGAAGGCTGGAACAAAGCCACCCACAGCTTCGTTCCAGCCCACCCCCAGCCGCCGGAGGCACCAGATTGGTCACCGGGCCTCCCAATGGCACGGGAGGCCCGGTAAGAGCGGCGGGAGGCGGCGGGAGGGGGGGACGTCCCCTCCCGCTCCTCCGGTATAACAGCTGAGCTGCTTTTAGCTACATCAGTTGTTATATCTGGATAGCCGATCACCCACTGTAAACAACGGTACTGAGATGATGCCTGCAGCTGTGGGCATCATCCCGGTATAACCCCAGAAAGCTGAGTACGCACATCTGCATACGCTTGGTGGGAAGGGGATAAACTAATTATCCTCTATTCTATCTAAAATAAAAAAATAAATTTGGTTTTAGATGCATTTTAAGCATAATATTATTTCTTGGTTTCCATACAGGTGAGTATACACTTTACATGCTTATTAACTTTAATTTACATATCTATAAATGTTAAGCTTCTTTATATAAATAACTTGCCTTGCTAGAGATTATATGTCTACCTCAACAGACTCTTGCACATTGATTTTTTTTATTGGTATTATCACACTTTGACACTGAAGACATCAAATTTCTGCAGGGCGTACATTCAAGGGATGTTCCTTTTCTCAGCATTCTGTGTAACAAAAATTTATGTTGTTTCATATCAAGTGATAAAAAAAGCAGTACAAATCAGCATTTTCTCAGCACAATTTTTATACATCGTGTATGTATTAAAATATCTGCCACAGCAGCTAAAGGAGCGTCTAAAGGAACACAAGGATACAGAACATTATGTTTATGTACTAACATTGTATTATCAAGAATGAAAATTAACTGAACATAAAAAAAGAAAAAAAAAACAAAAAAGAAGGAAACAATGAGAGATTCTTCTATTTGTACTCAAAATGTGTTGAGGAAGCTATCTTTTTAAAGCCTTATTAATCAAAGCAACTAGGTTGGCATTACTTGTTCATTGAAGAATAGGTCACAGATTATATGGTATTCATCTTTCATGGCAGAGGAAGCATATTGGTTTATAATAGATTCTTTCTTTCTAATTAGAGGTTTATCAAATCTTGGGGCGTCTTTATATAAAAGTTTAAATCTTATTTAAAACAATTTATAACATTCATGAAAAAATATTTATCAAAGGCAACAGAAAAAAGCATTGCAATAAATATCACTGCAGCCAGAGACCTATATTTCAAGCCCAGGAATTTACTAATGAGGCATAAAAAGTAGTAGCAACTTGTTTGTTGGTTTTGGAAAGATAAATCTTTATTTTGTGTCAGTAGCTTGGTATAGGAGCAACCTGACTGTTTTTAGGCATTATAGGGGATGGAGGAACTACAAAGAAGGGGGTCCATCTATTAGAGATGACTACAGAAATTATTGTACTTGCCCAGTGAAGTTGCTTACAGCTGCAGTGGCAGCATTGTAATGTATGACAGCAAAGGATCTCAGAGAAACTAATATGTGGAAAAATGTTCTTGTCTGATATAGTTGATTCAGAAATAAGGGATTTTTCTTTCAGAGAGCTGTAGCAGGCTGTGACCTACCAACATCAAGAGGATATTACTATGTCATAGATCAGTTATTTGTTATACTGCAGCACCATTGCAATGAAGAAGCATTAATACTTTGCATACACTTATGCCCCGTACACACGGTCAGATTTTCCGATGGAAAATGTCCGATCGGAGCGTGTTGTCGGAAATTCCGACCGTGTGTGGGCTCCATCGGACATTTTGCATCGGATTTTCCGACACACAAAGTTGGAGAGCAGGAGATAAAATTTTCCGACAACAAAATCCGATCGCGTCAATTCCGACCGTGTGTGGCCTGTTCCGACGCACAAAGTGCCACGCATGCTCAGAAGAAATTCCAAGACGGAACAGCTCGTTCTGGTAAACTTAGCGTTCGCAATGGACACAGCACTTTCGTCACGCTGCAATGTTAAAAATGGTTTAATACAGCGCACTCTCTTCTTCTTTATAATGTGACAAGAATTAAGTAGTTTTGCTGCTCATATTCACACACACTTCTCACAAAGTTTTATTTTTGTTTATTTATTGGGATTCCCTGAATATATTGTTATTAGTTGTCACATCTGACATTTTTTTTTTTTTATTTAATTTTTTTTGGGATTTTAAGCCTTTTTTTTTTATTATTTAATGTTTGTATTTTTTCCAAGGCTGATCTTTGTTCAATGTGATTTTTATTTTTACTCCAGAATATTTTTGTGTGTGTTTTGTGTGTCAAGTTACCCCAACACCATTGATATCTTTTATTATTTAATCTCAAGGAGATTGTTTGGTGTTGGTGTCCCTTGTTCATTTCACATTGTATATTTGAAATGTACCTGAATCCTCACAAAAAAACTGTCATTTTTGAAGTAAAACACATAGGAGAGTATAATTCAAAACAAAAATCCTTTATTAAGGGATCAGAACCAAACAAAGAGGAAGGCAACACTGGATCAACAGGAGAAATTAGCGAAGCCTGGGACCCCCACGGCAGACATCAATTCTTGAACATCAAAATTGGTAGCCTGAGGAGTCCATATCTAAGGGAGGGCAGTCTGGTCCAGAATTGGCAGAGATCCGGAAAGCAGCAGATGACATCTGTGTCCCCAGGCTGTGGTACCACAAGAGGCTGCATTTTTTGGCCGACCAGACTGGATCCAGGGTCCTCACTTTCTGGTCTTCCTTTCACGCTTCCTTCCTGGCTGTGGCTGTGCAGTTGGAGATGTGGCAGGAGGAGGAGTAGGACCTGGAGGAGGAGGAGGACTGGGAGGACCTGGAGGAGAAGGAGGAGGAGGAGGAGGACCTGCAGGAGGAGGAGGAGGACCATCGCAAAGGTGTGTCTGAGCTGTAATTTGGCCCCTCATACCTTTGTTAAGAGCCTCCGATATGAGCGCCTCACACATAACTTGTTGGCCCTCCTCCATCCTCTGCATTTTATATGCAATGACGGCAGCAATGTCCTCCTCCACAGTCTGTCGTGCTCCCAGGACCTCTGTAGCCCTCCAAAAGAGTCCTCTGGTAGCCTCCTCTAGGGCACTCCTCCTACTGCCACTTTCTCTTTCCAGGGGGGGTGGAGGGACCTGCAGATCAGCCAGCCGGCTCGGCCCGGCCACCTCCTGGCTGAGACTTCCCTGTGTATGAAAAAGGGACATGGTTGTAATGTTTTGCATCATCAATCACAATAATAAATTAGTACTCCCAACTAACATCTAGTTAACATCATTGATTGGACAAGCAGAAATATTTAGAGGAATGCTATACCTGGCTCAATCTGGGCTCCGCCACATGTGGCCTGGAAGGCCCAGGTTGGGCGTCAGAAGCCTCAGCCGGGGGCGAAGGAAGCGTGGAAGGAAGACTGGAGAGGGATGGCCTGGGTTCAGTCTGGCCTGCCAGAAAATGCAGACTGTCGTAGTACAACATCCTGGGGACATAGATGTCATCTGCTGCTCCGGATCTCTGTGAATCAAGGACTTTCTTGCGCTCCCTTAGATATGTACTCCTCAGGCCACCACTTAAGATCTTCAAATAGGTGATGTCTGCCGTGGGGATCACCTGCTTCACAATTTCCAACAATTGCACCAGTGCTGCCTTCCTCTTTGCTTGGTTCTTGAAATGGGGGTGTTTAATCTCCCACAGACAGGGCAGCTCCCTTAACATATCTACGAATACTGACATTAAGTCATTGTCTTTCAGTAGCATATCCATGTTCACCGCAAGACGCAACACAAGACAAAGCCTAATGTCAGACAAAACTCTCCTAATCTTGTTACAATATAGGCCTCAATGTAGAAGCAGTATAGGCACAAGTTTGTCTCTTACCTTCGTTCTTACGATCGACGCGTCCAATGCTCCTTCCTCCGCTCACAGATCGTACGTAATACACACGCGTGTTACGCTTTATATACACTGCGCATGCGTGTAACTCCACAAGCCCCTGACGTTCTTTCTATTCTATTCCCTGCCCCTTTTCGTTCGACGCAGTGGGGGAAGAGCACATGGCGGAGTCACAGCAGGTGCGTGCTAATTATAGCAACGAGGAGGAGGCGGAGGAAAGCCCGGAGACAGAAACGTCCCGATCCAGAAGGAGAAGATTTAAGGCCACAAATATGTCCTTTGGGGAGATGTTGGAGATGGTCGACATCATGAAGAAGTCCGACTATGACGGAAAGTATGGGCCTTACCCCAACCCCAATATCAGAAAGGCCAAGATCATGGCGAAAGTGGTCAGGAGTCTTCACAAGAATTTCGGGATACGAAGATCGAAAGATCAGCTCAGGAAGCGGTGGTCAGACCTGAAATTGAGAGAGCCAGAGCAGTACTGAAAGATCCAGAGAATGCTGCAAAAAAGTAAGTAGTTGTGCTGTGTTCCTATTCTTTCTGTCTTTATTCTGTTCGTGCTGCTCCATATGCTTTTCTTAATTGTACAGTTTAAAAGGGCAACTTTAATGTTCATGGGCCCATTATTCGTTCGTATCAAACATTTTTCTTTCGGCCTCTAAAACAACATTGTTTAGGCCATATGCATTTTCCCACATTTTTTTTTGGGCCTACTTGGATGCCAAATATTTGTTTGTGTAGATGGCTTTGTTACTCGAATGAAATGCAAACTAGATTCTGTGTAAGGAGAGGACACTGAGCAGCTGTTTTCACATCTGGACACTGGAGCACTAGTGTGGGACACAAGAACACCATTTTTATTAGGGGGCCACACAGGTGCTCCAGTGTATACTATAGGGGGATCTCCATCTGTGAAGCTTGTACCCAACAGGTAAAGTATTGCAGCTTGACAAAGGGCAATAAAAAAAATACATCTTGGAACTCGGCTAAAATAGACAATTGTACCCCACTTCCAAGCAATGTTTCCTATTTCTAGTTCTGCCATCAAATATCTGTGTGCTAATTATACCATTTTTGTTTTACATAGGGGAGAAAAGACTCGGGGGACACCCCTCATCCGAGTAGACCACAGACCCCCCACCTCTGGAAGAAGGGGAAATAACACCAACCCAAGAAGAGCAGGAGGAAGAAGAAGATGTGGTGGAAATTGGCACCACAACAGGTGAGTGTCTGCGACCACAGACTCAGGTAAAAGAGATGGATGGTGGCAGATTTTTGATACCTGTTTTTGTTTTGTTTCTCTCTTTTTAGGTGATCGTGATCCAGATCCTTTCACATCAGAAAGTGCCCAGATCCTGATCGGGGAGATCATGGGGTGTAATCTCGAATTGCAAAACATACAGCAAAAAATCAATGATGTGATTAAAAAAAATAATAACATCATTGATGTTTTGGGGCGAATTTAAAACCCCACAAAATCACTTTTTGGATTTTGGTCCAATCTTTTAAATCTTTTTGCAATGTTTTGAAAAGCCAAATTTGGAGGATGCACACAGTTTGCCAACATGTGCTATCTGCCATCACGGGAGATCAATGGACGCGTTTTGGGGGTGCAACCCCTTCTTCAATTATAAAGTAGCAGTGAGGAAGGGCTTGCTCCCCCAAAACACGTCTCTTGATCCCCTGTGATGGCAGCTAGCACATGTTGACATTCGTAAATTGGTGTGCATATTTCAAATTTGGCTTTTCCAGGGGTGATTTCCCCCCATCTGAACGCTATATCAAACCCAGTTCCTAAATACTGATGTCTGATATAGCCTTCAGGTTTTACCATATGTGAACTTTGTAAGTTCAAGTTTTTTGGCTTTCTTGTTGGTTTTACACAGGCCTGTTTTATCTTAAATGGACATTTCCATTTTTGATAATGCTACTCCAAAAATTGTTATACAACAAACATGTTGGTTTGTTTTAAAAACCTTTGGTAAATGCACATGTGATTGTGCAGGTATAAAAAATTTGGTTAATCAAGAATGTGTGGATTATTGTCTCAACACTACAACACTTTTGGGGTGATGTAATTGCTGTTTTCTGCGAAAATGGGGGTTATTTCCTAAGGGCAAATCCACTTTGCACTACAAGTGCAGGTTCAGTGCAGTTGCAAGTGCACTTGTAGTGAAATGTGTTTTTGCATTTAGTAAATAACAGCCAACAGTGCTTTGTATAATAAGGTTACACAATCATGACATTTTCTGGACTCAACACATTTCTGTCAGGGTCAGCTAAAACAAACACAAGCAGTAAATGTCCACAAAGAATTTTTTTTGTTTTTTTATTATAAAAAGGCTTCACATATTTGCTGGCATATTGATAGCCCCCCTACCCGCAAAGAACTCCAGGTAGCATAACCGGACATCACGGGCACTCAGGGAGGGCAAGCCAGGACGGCCACTTTCAGTGTGGTTTGATGTATCATTCCGGCCTCAGGCCCAACTGAGCCAGCATAGTTGGCCGAATGTTTCCTTAAAAAGTTATGGAGAACACAGCACGCAAGTATAATATGGTTCAGTTTATACTCCGCCATATGGATGGGTGTCATAAATAGGCGGAACCGGCTGGCCAGGATTCCAAATGTGTTCTCCACCACTCTTCGGGCTCTGGCCAGCCGGTAATTAAAAACCCTCTGTTCCAAGGTGAGGGTCCTCATTGGGAATGGCTGCATCAGGTGGTCCCCCAGCGCAAACGCTTCATCAGCAACGAACACAAATGGGAGTCCTTCAACATTGTCCTCTGGAGCTGGCAAGTCCAAGCTGCCATTCTGGAGACGCCTGTAGAACTCCGTCTGGGCGATGACTCCACCATCGGACATCCGGCCATTCTTCCCCACGTCCACATACAAGAAGTTGTAATTAGCCGACACCACCGCCAACATCACAATACTATTGAACCCCTTGTAATTATAATAGTACGACCCCGAGTTGGGTGGTGGGACGATGTGGACGTGTTTCCCATCAATTGCCCCTCCGCAGTTAGGAAAGTCCCACCGCTCGGCAAAGTGGGAGGCCACAGTCTGCCATTCCTGTGGCGTGGAAGGAAACTGTTGAGGAAAAAAAAATAAACATTACTATTTTTACTCAGAAACATGGCAAGCAGATTAGGCACAAACATTATGGGGCAACCTCCAGATAGCATTTATTAAGGGGAATTTAACAACGCCAAAGTATAAGGTACACCTATCATATTCCCCCTCCCCCCTCTCATGGGCCATTTCTAACATTATAGGGGGTGTGTGGAAATCTTGGACAGGTAACCCTCTTCACTTCATTGAGAGATGAATGCCTAAATAATGGGTATTCCTTGGAACAGCCCCTCCTTAGTTACACTATTGGCAGCCCACTGGACAGGTAAGAAGTGTCATAATACAAAGATATAAATACACACTGTACACATTTGAGGACATTTGAACATTCTACTATTACCTATCAAGATAATAATAGGATCCCAAAACTTTAAACAGTACCATTTGAAAGTATACAGGCAGGCCCTTGCACTACATGCTTTTGGGGAATTCATCCATAAATATGAGCACAAAAGAGATGGGTATAGTCTGTATGGGTTTGGCAAAGTCAGCAGATAGATGATTTAGGATTGATAGAGAATTGGTATCAGCTGACTTAGCAGTTGGGGGAGGGAGGGTTTAGAAAAATTATTTGGGGACACCACAAAAAAAAGCCTCTGGCACTCTGCCTGAATTTAAAGCAAAAATAACATTTCCAAACATTTTAGGGGGTGTTTGGGGTAAAGCACTACTATGGAGCCGAAAAAATACATTGTTAAGTGACTACATGAGGTGAATATAGGGCCAGGAGACACCATGCTGGAGAGGTTATTGAAGGGCAAATATGTATGAAGGACCTAAAATAATAATTACATAAAAATCCAGCATGCATGAGGACAAAGGGGACATTCACAGCATATTACAATCATGGTAATTAGGGAATGAGGAAAGAAATACAAGATATTACCAAACATTCAATACAATAAAATGTGATATTAAAGGATATAAATCTTACCTTCATATACTCCTTCTGCAGGACCTGGATGATGGCAGAACAGGTCTCTGGGATTATGATCCCCAGAGCCTGGGGGGAGATGCCTGTCGAGAACTTCAAGTCCTGCAGGCTTCTCCCTGTCGCCAAATACCGCAGGGTAGCGACCAACCTCTGCTCCGGAGTGATGGCTTGCCTCACGCAGGTATCCTGCCTGCTAATATAGGGGGTCAGCGAAGCCAACAGACGGTGAAATACGGGGTCCGTCATCCTGAGAAAGTTCCTGAAATCGTCAGGATTATTCTCACGGATCTCACGCAGCAAAGGCATATGAGAGAACTGGTCACGCTGAAGCAACCAATTCTTGGTCCATAAACTCCTCCCCACCCTGTTCATGGACTGGACTTGTGTCAAGGTCAGGACCCCAACACCAAGCCCCCGCACAGCACGAACTCTACGAGGAGTACGCATACGCAACATGGCTAGAAAACGGTCGGCTGCTCAAAACGAAGTAACAGAATGCACTGAAGGACAGTAAGGCCTGTGAAGAGCGACCTGAAAAACAGTAACGAACGAACAAGAATACAATGACTAATTAAAGTCACGCGGAACTTGCTGCACGCACTGAAGAGCAGATACAAACCCACAAGCACAAACTGAACGGCAGAAAACGATCTGAAAGCCACGAGTCTGAAAAAGCGCGAATCGTTTCTCACCAAACTTTTACTAACACGAGATTAGCAAAAGGAGCCCAAAGGGTGCCGCGCTTGGTTCTGAACCGGCCTTTTCTAGTCTCGTCGTACGTGGTGTACGTGACCGCGTGGTTGGCAATCGGAAATTCCGACAACTTTGTGCGACCGTGTGTAGACAAAACAAGTTTGAGCCAACATCCGTCGGAAAAAATCCTAGGATTTTGTTGTCGGAATGTCCGAACAAAGTCCGACCGTGTGTACACCCTATTAGGCCTCGTTCACACCATACGAGCATAAAAACTGGTGGAAAAATGGTGCAGATTTCACTTGCAGAGAAACGAGTTTACTTCAGTTTTCATGCACATTTTAGTGAGTTTTTATGCCCATTGACATCAGTTTTCATGCACACCATTTATGACACAATAATGATGATGTCAGGTCAGTTTTTTTCCATGCAGAAAACTGCATAAATATTGCAGATCCCTCTACAGAAAAAATCCACACATTGTGGTGTGAACAGGGCACATGGAGAACAATTGCTTTCTTTGAGCCCTTGCAGAACACGGACAAAAAAACTGATGTCTCTGCACATAGTGTGAACAGGGCCTAAGATTTTATTCTGAACCAGTAAGCTTAAAGTGAAACTAAGCACACCATGGTGCAGAGATGTTTGTTTTTCTGCAGGCGTTTTTCAAGGGCTCAAAGAAAAGAATGGTTCTCTATGTGCCCTGTTCACACCACAATGTGCAGATTTTTTCTGTGCAGGAATCTGCAATGTGTAGGTAGTTTTCTGCATGGGAAAAAACTGACATGAAATCAACATTGATGAGAACAGGCCACATAACTGACATGCATGAAAGCTGATGTCAACATACATGAAAACTCACTGAATTGTGCATGAAAACTGATGTAAACTGATGTGAAACTGATGTCTTGGCAAGTAAAATCTGTGCAGTTTTCCCATTGGTTTTCATGCACGTATGGTGTAAACATGCCTTTACGTTCCCAGCACACTGGAAAAACTAACTGTCACATTTGCTTGTGCTCTCAACCAAACTGTCAAACCACCTAATGACTATGTCAGAAAACGACCACATGAGCAGCATTATGCCAGTTGCATATCAAACAGAGGCTAAGATGGCAGCTTCCTTGGCTGGAAAAGAGAGGAGGGTTTAGTTCCACTTTAAGAAAACGGTTAATTTCATTGTTCTCAATGGGTGCTTTCAATCAAATTAAAATGAATCTGAGGAGTGATGGCTGACAGACCTGTGCATTAATTTACACATATTTCAGAAATAGTGACATTTATTTTCAACAGACTTTAATAAAATTTGAAAATGATTGTAATGTGACTAAAATTAAAGGGGAACTTTGCCCATAACAACTTGATAAACACGCATTCCACATTAATAATTATGCTACCAAAAATAGTGTGTGCTGAAAATTGTCTCCAGCATTGCTCCTGTTTCTTCTTGCTGGAGGCTGCCATTTTGCTGAAGCCCAGAGCCCCTTAGCAGAAGTAAATCATAAAGCGGTGTTCCGGCCGAAATTATACTTTTTAAATAAAAATACCCCTATAATACACAAGCTTAATGTATTCTAGTAAAGTTAGTCTGTAAACTAAGGTCTGTTTTGTTAGTTTTTAGCAGTAGTTTGTTATTTTATAAACTTACAGCAGGCCGTGGCCATCTTAAGTGTGGGCATCTGAAGCCAGACTGTATTTCTTCCTGGATCTCATTCTTGCAGATCTCGCACATGCTCAGTGCAGCACAAGCAGTGTAATAGGTTTCAGGTCAGGCTTCCATAGCAACGGCAGTTTCAGAGGAAGTTGCCGCCCCTTCCCAGAAGGCATTGCAAACAGGAAATGATGTGATGGGCCGCGGCCAGGGAGGAGGAAGTGAAAAATGAATACAGCAGATATACAGTAGGTGCTGAGAAAAAAAATTAAAAAATATCCAATTTGTATACAGTGCACAGTTTAGTGAGGGATGCTGAAGAGTTGTAAAAGTGGGTGGAACTCCACTTTAAACCCATCGATTTAGCAGTTTTAAAAAAGTAAGACCTCTGGAATGCCAGGGTTTCTGTCACATTTGCTTGTTTCCTCAACCAAACTGTCAAACCATTTAATGCCTGGTGTCATAACTGATCACATGTGCAGCACCATGGCAGTTGCCGATCAAACAGAAGCTGCTTCATTGTTTGTAACGGATAAGAGGGTTTAATTCTGTTTTAGGGCTATCAGAAGATTGGCCTCTTCAAACTGGTCAGTGCCTAAAAATGGAGAGCAACTGATCATGTGCAGAGCAGGGTGATGTAGAAGAAATGAGGATAAAGGTGTGCCCGGTGATCAAAGAGGTAAGTCATTTGTATTTTATTTGAAGTTTCAGCAATAAAAAAAGGCCAACGCATTTTGGGGGACTAAAGACTCCCCCTTCATCAGGGTTGCTAGCAAAAATAGTTGTTGGATGATCCTGTTGGAGGGTGCCTTTGGCACATGGATCTGGACTGTTAGAAGTCCTCAATGTTGGCTGTGTGTTCAGGGGCACACCAACAGGGTTGAGGACTTCTAACAGTCCAGATCCATGTGCCAAAGGCAACAGGATCGTCCCACAACTATTTTTGCTAGCAGCCCTGATGAAGAGGGAATCTTTAGTCCCCCGAAACGCGTTGGCATTTTTTATTGCTGAAACTTCAAATAAAATACAAATTACTTACCTCTTTGATCACTGGGTGCTCCTTTATCCTCTTTTCTTCTACATTACATGCAGAGTAGACTGTAAGGACGCACACCGAGGTAGCAGCCCAAGCCCTAACAGGGCTTATCACCACCTTATACTCGAGTATATACGGTATTTAATTTCTCTGTTTTCAAAGTCAATTCATGTGGCTTTCCACCAGGTGGGAATAATAGCACTGGGATATTCCTTTCAATCAGGCCTATTCAGTAGGATCTTAAAACAGCAAATACAAGATTGTTATCAAGGATGCAGGTATAAATGGGCACTAGAGGCATATAGAGGGTTTGGGGCCAACGCAAAGTGATTTTCACATCCTTAAAGAATACGTTTACCTTTGTGAACATGTTACATGTTACACCAATATTTAGAGTGTAACATGTAACATGTTCAGTATCTGCCTGCTTTCCCCCAAGCCCTCCTCCCTGCGACAGTCAACCAGGGATTTTCTCACCGCATTCACTATCACTATTTAAAAAAAACATTACCCTTGTGGTTGGAGGATTGTAGTTCTACCAGGGTGCTGATGACAGCTCTAGGTAGTTTATTGATATTATTGTCACTCAGTAACTGTATGGGCAGACAGCTACACAGACAATGTGCAGGAGCCTGGTATTACACCTTAGATCTGCTGTTAACGGGTGCAATGCTTTACAGGTTCCTAAAATAATGAAAAATGCTAATTTTTTTACTTGCAAAAAGTGTGCATGTATTATTTTTTTAAAGGTGAACTAATCTTTTAATGCCAGCTCTTATAGAAAGACATTCCAACCAACTGACTCTCAAGCTCTATTTATTTTTTTCTCACAGTCACTAGTTGTTGTTTTCAAGAGAGTGATTTCACACAGACATTAATATTATTATATTAATTAAGTTGCCGGATCAGTAGTCATGCAAACAAAGGGCTGTGACCCCTATTAATTGGATATTATTACAATGAAATTTCATCAACCTATATAATAAAGTGATAAACAGACACTTCACAGAAGAAACTCACTAACAGAAAAAGAATATCCATTTATCTATAGTGAATAAATAACAATTATTTAAATCAATGCATATTTGTTTACAATGATGTATTAAAGAAATATTGCTATGTGTTTTCTGTGCATATGAAAACTATACAAAAATAATTTAGATGTAACTTTCAATGTTTGGTTCTGTATCTTATTGATGTTATTTCCTTTGCAGGTTTGCACGTTTTGCCTCTAATGCTGTCATGTCACACTTTTGTTTTTAATAGCATTAAAACTATGGTTTGAATAGCATGCAGTCTTCTAAATATATCACTTGCATTTTGCCATCTAAGAAGCTAAATATAAACTCTAGAGAGATATAACAGGCACACATGAACAAATTTCTCTTTTCATCAATGAATCATTAAAGGAAGAGTTCACCTTTATTTTCCTAATTCCAGCTCCCATATGTACCAATAAATCATTAATCTACTTCTTTTGCAGAAGTAAAAATGCTTTTTTTTTACCTACACAGCCCTTACCTCGGTGTCCAGCTTGTTGTATAAAAAACTTCTCCATTACTTCTCCATTACTTTCTGGACAGACCTCGTGATGTGAAAACTGTTAAGTCACAGGAAGGAGTTCACCAGCACACACCCTACACCTGCCTTCCAGGAGATTGCTCCCACCCACCTCCTCAGGTGGAGGATCTTCCAATGCAATCAATCAGTGATCATCATTCTCACTAAATACACCTTGCTTAGCTCATTCATTTGGCAGAATGTGCAGAAGCTGAGCAATAACAGCCTATGAAGAATGTGGTAGTATTGAAAACAGAAGAATTGTATCTTGGGTTCTGTAAAGCTCACCATATACTATATAATCTGATTATGCAACCTCCTTAGATCTACCATCAACTGTGTAGTGCAAGGGCCTGCCCGATTGAATACAAAGTAATTGGATAAATGGTGTGTCTTCCTATTATATAGTCTTTGTAAATCTAAAGGACTGCTGCTTGGACCTTGAAGAAGGGGAAATACCCCAAAAGCTTGTCCTGAAAAATTGTATCTTAGTGCAAATAAAAAAAGTATCACGGACAGTACTCAATTTTCTCTGTCTAAATCTAAAGGAGATTGTTCAGGGATTGTACAATCAGGTTGTATAGATTATGGCCACCTTTATACACCTTTATACACCTAATATGAACTAGTTTTGCTTTTGATGACATTAACCTCCTTGGCGTTATGATTATGTCAGATTTTTGCGTCTCAAAGCGGTACAATTATTTTGCATAGTAATTTGGCATTTTATATTGTAGGCCTGTAATTCTTAGCAATAACACACTTAAATCTGTCCAAACAAGAGTTTAGTAGATATCCCAGGTATGATAAAGTTTGAAACACAAAACCATAAATTATAATATAATAAATAAATATAAATAATAAAAAAAAAATAATATAATAATAATAAAATAAATTTCCCCACGATTCACTATCGCTCAATTCTGCAAGTGTTCTAATTTACTATCGCTGTTTTCTAGCTGGTCTAAAACCACTTTTGACGTAAAGGGACACTTTTTGGTTGCTATGGACAATCTCCAGTTTCCAGGGAGAAAGAACAGTATATATAATATAAAAGTGCATGCGGGGCATTGGACAAAGCACTGGGGACAAAAGGGATGTGAAATAATTTCATACAGTAATGTAATCTGTAAGATTATAGTGTACTGTATCTGTTATGATTTTTCAATTTTTTGAATTTGCCGCCAGTCTCCGCCCCCGTGCATCGCGACGCTCGCAGGGAATGGAGCCCGGCACACAGAGGCATCGGGCGGGGGACACAGCCTGCAGACACAGCGGGGGGGACACCGCAGGATCCTGGGGACAAGGTAAGTTTACCGCACCAGGATCCTGCAATGCAATCCCGAGTGTGGCTCGGGGTTACCGCTAATGTTACTGAAATTTAACCCCAAGCCACACTCAGGAAAACCGCCAGGGAAGTTAATTGTTAACAGAACACCAAACGCATAAGCAAACACATTTTGCCACATGAAAAAGCGAGTGACAAATGAAGCAAAATGCACAGTAATGCAACCCACATCACTCCAAAATGTCCCATGAGCTATTTTGCCATGTGTAGGGCAGCCAATTGAAATCAACAGGCTGTCCTATGCGTGTCACAGGAAAAACAAACCAAACAATGTGCGCTAACACTACACTAGCTGTGAATGAGGCCTGAAATTGAAATTGGTTTGTTTACACAAGAAAAATGAGGCTCCATTTACAGTATCTCACAAAAGTGAGTACACCCCTCACAGTTTTGTAAATATTTTATTATATCTTTTCACATGACAACACTGAAGAAATTACACTTTGCTACAATGTAAAGTAGTGAGTGTACAGCTTGTATAACAGTGTAAATTTTCACAAAAAAATGTGAATCTCTCCAGTGGGGTGATGAAAATATATACAAACCTGAAAGGAGTTATAACACTGCCTTACTTAGTTTAAAAACTATATGGCTTTAAATATATCATTTTTATAGCTGTAATAAAATTATTACTATTTATTTCAAATTAACTGGAAGACTAGAAACGTGACCATTTATTATGTATAATGATTATTCTCACATTATTTAAAGTATATTTTTTGCTGATAAATATTACAAAGGTAAATATTGATTTTGCCTTGTCTTTTGCTTGGAGAATAACAAAGGACTTAGTTAACCTGTAAAAAAACAGTTTTTGAGTCAGGATCGAATATGCTTCAGCACTGAAGGATGTTTATTTAAAGAATACACAATCCATCTGATTAAGTTAGAAGGATGTGATCCCACCTGCTAAGATACAATATATTACTACAGTTTCCTGTCTATGTAGCTCAGCCCCCACTTTGATGGGATCAGGGCATAAAGTTCATCTTAGTCATACTACTACTCTCTGCTTCACAAAGAACAGCACTACAAATGGGTATTATGCATCCACATTGAAAAAAAGTCTCATGCTGTTAGCACAGCAATAGCTTAAGTAAGCCCCACCTGAGAGTTCATAACGGCTTTTCACTTGTAGTGAAAAAGCACACATTTCTTAGATCCATGGAATTTAGTATATTTTACAGCTATGATTCTGTAATGTGTTAAGCTTCTCAAGGTGTATTTTGCAATCAAGATCTGCTGTATTGGAAAAAATGACATACAATTACTATAGTAAAATATATTTACCTGTTTTTGCATATAATAATAAAAAAGTAAGTTTTAAAATAAAATGCACAATCCAATTCCATGTTTATTTTAACAAGAACCTTGTATTTTTTTTAGCAATGGTAAAAGCTGTTTGACAACAAAAAATATACTATCAACATACTATTAATAATATCAATAATATAATTTAGCCCTGTTTGTAATAGCAACAACCTTGCCTATTCTAAAATGGGCACCATTTTGCTAATGTTAAATATGCCGAAATAGCAGACAGAATGGTTTATAATAAAATCTGAAAAATAAGAAAGCAAATGTATTGCTTTTTCTGACCTTTTTATTTTAGCAATGTAATATAATTATATATGTAAGGTTGCTGTTTAAAATGGAAGAATATGCCCATAGCAAGTAAATTACATTTTGTCATTATTGTAGTAAGAAATGTGACTAGATACTATAAGGCGTCTTTGTTTTCTATTCTACAGCTTTATAAATTTGTTAGTTTTTTTTGGAGAAGAACATAATGGTAATATGGGTTCTCTTTTAGATGGAAACCCCCTCAGTGTTGCAGAATGTGGAGGCATATCTTCTTGGGTGAATGTCTACGATGCATAATGTATAAAAGTACACCATCTTGAAATAATAGAGTTTGTACACTGTTAACCATTGGTTAATGCCAAACATTTAAGTTTAAGAGGTCTATTTATAAATATTTTTACATATGATTCCCACAACTTTCACCAAGATATTATACAATTTTTCTAGTGAATCAAATTATAAAAATGTGTTAATTATTGGGTGAAATTTGTATGAATCTTGTATGAAGGTATTTCTAAGTGATTTATTTATTAAATAGACAATAAAGAGCATCAACTGAACTCCACACTTTTTCCATATTGACATACAAATATTTTATAGAGAAAGAAAACAAAATGTGTTTGTGGTCAATGTATTAAAAGATAAACTAAATTGCACAGTGAGCTGAAGTGAACCCAAACTAGAAAAAAAAGATTTTATGCAAATTTTGCATAACATTATTGGCTGTTTGAAGTATCTATAGGGGTATTTAATTTTTCACTGTCATCCACCTCAATTAATTACACTTACGTTTTTTGTAAATCAAGCTCATTGTTTTCTTGGGATATACAAATTCTTTTTCCTCCTACATTTCTGCACTCATTGTTGAACATTACAGTCCAGTTTAAAATAAAAACATTGCAAGTCAGCTTTTATTGAAATTCAAAGCTCTTCCCCTCATAAGGTCTACTCCCCTAGCAGATGGTTCTTCTCTTCCAGGATAAATGACAACCAACATTATTTAAACAATTTCCTCTGAGCCCATACTGGGCTTATCCCAAAAAGGGATCGAATAAGAGGCATGTAAAAGCCAGATATGTACTTTTATCATCAATTTATACTTAAAGGAAGGCATCCCACTTTACAGGCAATATTTCCTAGGACACAAAGCATAAAGTCATTGTTTAACATATAATATTGGTGCATTAACCTTTGATAAACATTGCATGTTAAAGTGATTGTAAAGTCTCATTTAAACAAACAAAAATAACAAACATGTTATACTTACCCGCTCTGTGCAGTTGGTTTTGTACAGAGCAGCCCCAATCCTCCTCTTCTCAGGTCCTTCTTTGCTGCTCCTGGCCCCTGACTCCTATTGAGTGCCTCCTCAGCCAGCAGCTTCCTATGGGGGCACCCAAGCCGAGTCAGAGCTCCGTGTATCCATTCAGTCATGGAGCCCTGACCCAGCCCCTCTCTCCCCTGATTGGCTGACTGACTTTGATTGACAGCCACGGGAGCCAATTGTGCTGCTGCTGTGTCTCAGCCAATCAGGAGGAGTGTCCCGGATGGCTTAGACACTCATAGACATTGCTGGAGAAAGAGGGGGATCGGGTAAGTAATTAGGGGGTGCTGGGGAGGGTGCTACACACAGAAGGTTTTTTTCTATCTTAATGCATACAATGCATTAAGATAAAAAAAACTTCTGCCTTTACAAATCCTTTAAATATTGTTGATCATTCTCTACAGAGATTGTGTTAACTTTTTTCACATGAAAAAGTAAAAGATGTATATCTATATCTGTCAGAAACCATGAATCAGATTGAGACAGAAGTACAGTTAAATCACACTTGTTTAATAATAATTAAAAAAAAGGTAAACAGAGTAAAGGTAGTCAAAACATAGCCAGGGTTCAGGAACTGGAACAGATAGTCAGACAAGCCAAAACGTCAGGGAACCAGAGAGGAGCATAGTAGAACAGCAAGCAGGATCTGGAGCCAGAAGGAATGTCAGCCAAGCAAGTCTTTAACAGTAACACAGGAGAGCGTCTCTAGATATGGGACCAAGGCGAAGGCAGAGATCATCTGGACTGGACGGCTTAAGTAGGCAGGACTGACGAGCAGGATATCATCAACAGGTGAGTCACTGTGGAGAGATAGGAGCTGGCAATTAGCCGACAGCTGAGCGGCCAGCTTTGAGAAGGAAGGGCTGAGCCCAGCCCAGCCCTGACAATATCTCTAAAAATTGCAGCACTCAAAGATAGAGATGGGCCGAATGACCCCCTGTTCGGTTCGCACCAGAACTCTTGAACTTCGAGAAAGTTCAGAGCCGAATAATGAACTCCATTGAAGTCTATGGGACAAGAATTGGAAAAATCAAAGGTGCCCATTTTGAGGGCTTAGATGCAACTTATTGGGCATACAAAGGTTATGGGGGTCCAGATACTAACCTGGGGGACATGTATCAATGAGAAAAAAAAAGTTTGTAAAAAGCATAATTTTTAAATGAGCAGTGATTTACTGATGCTCAACCACTCGACCACTGGGCACTTAAACCCCCTTCCTAACCAGACCAATTTTCAGCTTTCAGTGCTCTCACACTTTGAATGACAATTACTCAGTCATGCAACACTGTACCCATATGAAATTTTTGTCCTTTTTTTCACACAAATAGAGCTTTCTTTTGGTGGTATTTTGTTTTTTTGCGCTATAAATGAAACAAGACCAAAAATTCTGTAAAAAAAATACATTTTTCTTTGTTTGTTATAAAATTTTGCAAATTATTAATTTTTCATAATAAATTTTGGCCAAATTTTATACTGCTACATATCTTTGGTTAAAATAATCAAAATAGGTGTATATTATTTGGCCTGTGTGAAAGTTATAGAGTCTACAAGCTATGGTGCCAATCACTGAAAATTGATCACACCTGAAGTACCGATGGCCTAGCTCATTTCTTGAGACCTTAACAAGCCAGGACAGTACAAATACCCCCCAAATGACCCCTTTTTGGAAAGTAGACATTCAAAAGTATTTAGAAAGAGGCATGGTGAGTTTTTTGAAGTTTGAATTTTTTCCCACAATTCATTGCAAAATCAAGATTTTTTTTCTTTTTTCACAAAAATGTCATATATCAGGTTATTTCTCACACACAGCATATGCATACCACAAATTACACCCCAAAATACATTCTACTACTCCTCCTAAAAATGGCAATACCACATGTGTGAGACTTTTATATACTGTGGCCACATACACAGGCCCAACATGCAGGGAGCACCTTCAGGTGTTCTAGGAGCATAAATTACACATCTATTTTCTTGACTACCTCTTGCACTTTTGAAGGCCCTGGAGCACCAGGACAATAAAAACGCTCAAAAAATTACCCCATTATGGGAAGAAAACACCCCAATGTATAATCTATGAGGCATATTGAGTCTTTTGAACATGTCATTTTTTTTTTCGAAGTTTTTGAATGTGGAAAGAAAATGAAAACGCATTTTTTTTTCACAAAGTTGTCCATTTATACAATATGTCTAACACATAGCATGTACATGGCAAAAATTACACCCCAAAACATTATCTGCTACTCCTCCTAAGTATGGCAATACAACACGTGTGAGACTTTTACACAGCCTGGCCACATACAGAGGCCCAACATGCAGAGAGCACCATCAGGCGTTCTAGGGGCATACATTTCAAATCTACTTTGACTACCTATTACACTTTGAGGCACTGTAGTGGCATGGATGAGCTGTGGATGCGGATGGCTAAGCATGGTTGAGCCATGAATGTGTATGGCTGGGTATGGCTGGGTATGGCTGGGTATGGATGAGTATGGCTGAGTGGGTATCGCTGAGTGGGTATGGATGGGATGGCTGGGTATGGCTGAGTATGGCTGGATCGGGTATGGCTGATTGTGGATGGGATGGCTGGGTATGGATGGGATGGCTGGGTCGGGTATGGCTGAGTATGGCTGGGTGAGTATGGCTGAGTGTGGATGGGATGGCTAGGTATGGCTGAGAATGGATGGATGGATGAATATTGCTGAGTATGGATGGATGAGTATTGCTGAGTATGGATGGATGGATGAGTATTGCTGAGTATGGATGGATGAGTATTGCTGAGTATGCATGAGTATGGATGGCTGAGCATGGATGGATGGATGAGTATTGCTAAGCATGGATGGATGAGTGTTGCTGAGCATGGATGAGTATGGATGGCTGAGCATGGATGGATGAGTATTGATGAGCATGGATGAGTATGGATGGCTGAGCATGGTGGATGGATGAGTGTTGCTGAGTATGGATGAGTATGGATGGCTGAGCATGGATGGATGGATGAGTATTGCTGAGTATGGATGGCTGAGCATGGATGGATGGATGAGTATTGCTGAGTTTAGATCAGTATGGATGGCTGAGCATCGATAGATGGATGAGTATTGCTGAGTATGGATGGATAGATGAGTATTGCTGAGGATGGATGGATGAGTATTGCTGAGGATGGATAGATGGATGAGTATTGCTGAGAATGGATGGATGAGTATGGATGGATGGATGAGTATTGCTGAGCATGGATGGATGGCTGGATGAGTGCTAGAATGGGCACAGATCAGCGCCATCGGCAGTACACATCCAGCCCACAGCGCTGCAGCACCTGATCTCTCCCCTCTCCCCTCGCACTGTACCGATCGGTACGAGGAGGGGAAAGATGAATTGGATATGACCCTGGTTTGTTTACAAGTGATCGCTCCGTCATTTGACGGAGCGATTACTTGGTAAACAGCTGCTGTCAGCAGCCATTTACCGTGATTCGTGATGTGGATATTCCAGGGTGCACGCCCCGGGGGGCGCACGGGAGCAAGATTCTGGGAGGACGTCCATGGACACCCTCCCAGAATAAGCCGACCGCGTTGTAGCCGTCTTTTGGCTATGGCCCAGTCGGCAAGTGGTTAAAGTGAAGTAATAAAAATGAAAAAATCTTTTTAAATATCGTGCCTGGTACTTTTAGTCTGTCTGTAAAGTGGCACAGCTGTACGCTGTATAGAACCTGCTGCAGCAAAAATAACACTTATGAAGGCAAAAAACTACATTTTCCCTGCAAGCTTTCTTTATATTATAAACAATGGCTTGGGGAGCAAGTCTATATGATGAGGCCACAATTTGTTGCACTCAGAACAAGATTCAATTTTTTTTTCAGTGTCTGTTTCGCAGACTTTGGATAGAAGTAAAAGGTGCGGAAACATTGGGCTTTGAGAGGTTCATCTTATAGCAAGAAAATGACCCAAAACATACATTCATGTGCCAGAATAACCTTAGAAGAAAATAACAAGATGGTAGGCTTTAAATCATGGAATGGCCTCCAAACTTAAACCTCATTGAGCAGGTTTGGGATGTATTGGACAGAAGGGTGAAAGAAAGGCAACCTGCAAGAGCAACACATTTGTGGGAACTTCTACAACAGTCTTGGGAAGATCTTCCTAAACAATATTTGATTTCAGTTGTGGAAAGAATGCCACAAGTTTGTTCGGCTTTTAGAGCTACAAAAGATGGCTGCTTTGATGAGTCAATAATTTAGATTTCCTTTCTTTTTAAGAAAATGATTCAAAGATTTTTTATGTCAATTTGTTTTATAATTTATTTTGATAAACATTGAGATATTAAAGCGGTGTTCCACAAACACTGTAGCTACTGACTTTTAATAAGGGCACTTACCTGTCCAGCGAGCCTGCAGTGTCGGCCCCCCGAGGCTGATCCGTCCATCGGATTGGGTGGCTGTGCTGCCATCCTAACTAAGGGAAACAGGCAGTGGAGCCTTGCAGCTTCACTGCCCGTTTCCTACTGTGCATGCGCGAGTCGCGCAGCGCTTTGTGAATGGCCCTGCCGTCTTCTGGGACACGCCCAGGTCCCAGAAGACAACGGGGCAGCTCATCAAAGAGGAGGAAGTAACCAAACAGCTCCGCAGAATAGGAAGAGGCAGATTAGGAAGACTGCCTAGCAACAGGCATTTCTGGTAAGTAAAAAAAATGTTTTTTTTCAAATGTTTTTTTGTAGATTTTTTGGAGAATCTTAATGTAATTTTTTATCTTAGGGTGGACCTCTGCTTTAAACAGCATCAATTTCAATAAAAACTGGAAATATGTTTTTTGACCGGTTGTGTATATGTATACTGTATATGCATTCCATCCAAAAAACAGTACCTCATGTGCACTTTTTAATCTTACTCACTATTTCCTGCATCACCATTACTGTACATTTAAATTCTCAAGAGGAATTTACCTCTGCTTGGCAGCTGTGAGAAACATTTTTGTATCAGCATTTTTTATATGTGATAGATCACAAGTAGCCTGCAATGGGAGCTTTATGGATTTCCCCCTCCTTCCTCACAAGCAAGGGTTCTCAAATCACTAAATTACTGACAAAAGGGAGTAGAGTGGAATAATGCACTACAGCAATGCCTGAATAAAAAAGCTAAAGTACTGAGAAATAAGCAGTGATCCCTGAATGCATCTCAAGGTTCAGTTTTCAATTTTGACTGTAGTGTACTTTTAAAATTAGAAATGTGAATTATGGCCTCATAGGACTAACCAGAGAGATGTGGAGAAAGGTGCATACCTTAGCAAAAAAAAGGGCATGATTCACCATAAAAATTGAAAAATACTTTATTTCTGTTTCATACGCATTTATCAGTTTTTTTTTACACTGTGTATAATTTTTACAATATTGCTTTAGAGTTTTTTAAACAAATTATATAAGTTTATTTATGAATTTCATATAATTGTATTCAGAGTATACAGGTTGAGCTTAATTATTTTGTGTCAGTGTATCATGGTAGATATGTCAATGTCATATACTCAACAAAGAAGGTTCTCTTTTGTTCTCCAGAGACTTATCAAGTTAGAAATGTTTTTTTTTTTTTGAGTAACCTAATAGTATCTGAGTACAATTAGTAAAATTATTCTGAAGATGAAATTATCAATTATGCTCATGAAATCTGCCTGTTAAAATTTGTTTCATTTTGTGTCTGCTGGCTTTGCATTTTTTATTTTACTTTTTTACTATCTGTCTTCTTTCTGTCTATGTTTCTGCAATAATGGTAAAAAGAAAACAAAAAAACCCATAAAGCTATCAAGGGGCCTTTTTGCACTTCTTTTTCTATATATGATTTTTGGCACCTGCCAAACAGGGGGCTGAATGGGATTACAGTCTGCCATCTGTTCAAATGCCTGAACAGCCAAAGTTTGGTCGAAAGCTTGGATTGTCTATCACAAGTTAGAACCCAACCTTAGACCTCATGCTCAAACAATGTAGAAGGACTAGTGCCAGGTACAGCAATAGTCTGGCTTAATTAGGTTCTTGTCAAAAAGGACCATGTTAAATCACCACTTGACAGTATTTATATGTGTTGGTTAGAGGACTGGCCTACCTGAGAAGACACCATTTGAGCTGGTTTGGAAACAAGCCTAGGGCAAGCAGTTCTCAGAGGAAGTTTGGTCCAAGGCTTATTTTTTACACATTTACTCTCCTAGCCAAACCATCATCAGGAGACAAATTATATAATTATCATTAGGTGGTATAGATGTATGGCCACACAACAGCAAATGTTCCCCTCATCCTCTGCTGTTTGCTGGAGATGCCATTAGCACCATGGTAGCTACCTTCATTTTTGGTGAAGCTATGCAAGGACTCTAAAATAAAATCTTTCAGGTATATAATTAAATGCAGTTGATGGATATTATGTACATCACTGGCCTCACGGGCCACTATAAAGAATAATCTGATGTACATGGAGAGCCTGGTAGCCAGGAACTTAGATAGGATAGACTTACACTACCGTTCAAAAGTTTGGGGTCACCCAAACAATTGTGTGTTTTCCATGAAAAGTCACACTTATTCACCACCATACGTTGTGAAATGAATAGAAAATAGAGTCAAGACATTGACAAGGTTAGAAATAATGATTTGTATTTGAAATAACATTGTTTTTACATCAAACGTTGCTTTCATCAAAGAATCCTCCTTTTGCAGCAATTACAGCATTGCACACCTTTGGCATTCTAGCTGTTAATTTATTGAGGTAAGCTGGAGAAATTGCACCCCACGCTTCTAGAAGCAGCTCCCACAAGTTGGATTGGTTGGATGGGCACTTCTGGCGTACCATATGGTCAAGCTGCTCCCACAACAGCTCAATGGGGTTCAGATCTGGTGACTGTGCTGGCCACTCCATTACCGATAGAATACCAGCTGCCTGCTTCTGCTGTAAATAGTTCTTGCACAATTTGGAGGTGTGTTTAGGGTCATTGTCCTGTTGTAGGATGAAATTGGCTCCAATCAAGCGCTGTCCACTGGGTATGGCATGGCGTTGCAAAATGGAGTGATAGCCTTCCTTATTCAGAATCCCTTTTACCCTGTACAAAGCTCCCACCTTACCAGCACCAAAGCAACCCCAGACCATCACATTACCTCCACCATGCTTAACAGATGGCGTCAGGCATTCTTCCAGCATCTTTTCATTTGTTCTGCGTCTCACAAACGTTCTTCTTTGTGATCCAAACACCTCAAACTTGGATTCATCCGTCCACAACACTTTTTTCCAGTCTTCCTCTGTCCAATGTCTGTGTTCTTTTGCCCATCTTAATCTTTTTCTTTTATTGGCCAGTCTCAGATATGGCTTTTTCTTTGCCACTCTGCCCTGAAGCCCAAAATCCCGCAGCCGCCTCTTCACTGTAGATGTTGACACTGGTGTTTTGCGGGTACTATTTAATGAAGATGCCAGTTGGGGACCTGTGAGGCGTCTGTTTCTCAAACTAGAGACTCTAATGTGCTTATCTTCTTGCTTAGTTGCGCAACGCGGCCTCCCACTTCTTTTTCTACTCTGGTTAGAGCCTGTTTGTGCTGTCCTCTGAAGGGAGTAGTACACACCGTTGTAGGAAATCTTTAATTTCTTTGCAATTTCTCGCATGGAATAGCCTTCATTTCTAAGAACAAGAATAGACTGTCGAGTTTCAGATGAAAGTTCTCTTTTTCTGGCCATTTTGAGCGTTTAATTGACCCCACAAATGTGATGCTCCAGAAACTCAATCTGCTCACAGGAAGGTCAGTTTTGTAGCTTCTGGAAGGAGCTAGACTGTTTTTAGATGTGTGAACATGATTGCACAAGGGTTTGCTAATCATCAATTAGCCTTCTGAGCCAATGAGCAAACACATTGTACCATTAGAACACTGGAGTGATAGTTGCTGGAAATGGGCCTCTATACACCTATGTAGATATTGCACCAAAAACTAGACATTTGCAGTTAGAATAGTCATTTACCACATTAGCAATGTATAGAGTATATTTGTTTAAAGTTAGGACTAGTTTAAAGTTAGCTTCATTTAAAAGTACAGTGCTTTTCCTTCAAAAATAAGGACATTTCAATGTGACCCCAAACTTTTGAACGGTAGTGTATATCTTCCTACTTGGACATATTGGTCCTTGTTATGAACGTCAGGAGATTTCTAATGCTTTCTAATTCCTCATGACCTCTTAATGGCACAGCCCTTCCACTAATATATTTTGTGTCCCTGTGGATTTTCTTTTAGCAAATTGTGATGGTCCCTGTCAAAGTCTTTCCCCCTAGGCCCCCTATTCTCCCTTTTCTTCAGACCCTATCCCCGTATAACCTCTCTCTTCTTTATTTGGCTACTGTTATCAGAACCGTAAGCTCCTGTATATTTAATTCTTCATATGGTCCTGTCTGTCTACATGGGATATTGTAATATCTGTGCTGTTCTCATTGAAAAATATTGTTTGCATCAACTGTAAAACTATGTTAGTCATGTTAGCCCCTAACAAATGTAACTCCTTGGACTCCTTTTATATGCTTTCTTACTTCACCTATTCTTTGTCTATGATGTATGTTTGTAATGTTAATTGCCAAAAAAATACATTTAACCAAAATATTTAAAAACAAAATTCAATTATGTATTTCAAAAATGTTAAACATTGGAAATGGAGTAAAGCTATACTTACCATTGCAAATACACCAAAAATCACAACCACATCACTGTAACAATGTGAAAATAAAAAAATGCTTGTAGGGGGGGCGTGGCTGGCTGCGGAGCAAGATGGCCGTCTGATACCTCAGTTCTGCTCAGCCATGGGACATACAGCAGCCCACAGCACTCAGTCTCAGCGAATCCCCCCTCTCTATCACACCAGAGGGGAAAAGAAGCAACTGGCACCCGAGCAGCATGTCAGAAGGAGAAATACTAGCCTACACAAGCCGCACCACCTCACTGACTATTTCAGTAAAGCTGACATGCAGAACGGCAAAGATCGCACCGACACGGTGCCCTGCGCATCCTCCCCAGGCAACATAGACCCGCAGGACCATCTCACCAGCCCTGAGGAGATGGATAGCACATCTCTGGACACAGATTCCTCTCAGCCTTCTTCCAGTGATCGAGGTAAGAGAGCCACTCAGTCTCCAGCCCTCTCTCCTAACAGAGCTCCCCTGCTCAAAAAGTAACACTGGGATCCTCCAGCAGCTATAGGCCCTGAAATAGCTTGCTCTGACTCCCTAGCCACTCTGCCTGCCTCTGACCAGCCAGTATCTGAGCACACTCTCAAGCTCATGCTGCTGTCCCAGCAGAATGATATGCACAATGAACTAAGGTCCTCAATCTCTATATTACACTCCAGAATTTATCAGGTAGAAGACTGCACTGATGATCTGGAAAAACAACTCACTGAACACACTGCAGCCTATAATGAAATGGTGGATGCCTATGATCAGCACGCTGAGGAAATACACTATCTGCAAGCGAAAGTCGCAGATTTAGAGGACTGTTCGAGGAGGAATAACATTAAATTTCGGGGTGTACCAGAGACTGTTAAACCTCCTGATCTGACCCCCTACATCCAACAACTATTCCTCACGCTCATTACTCAATTGTGCCAAACTGACATGGTTATTGACTGGGCACATCACATTGTCAAACCTAGCCACCTCCCTGCATCTGTACCTCATGATATATTAGCCCACATCCACTTCTTTCAAGTGAAAGAAAAAATCATGGCGGCTGCCAGATCCACCTCTCCACTACCTGACCACTACTCTTCTGTGTCATTATACACAGACATCTCAGCTGCCATGGCTCAAAAATGGAGGGAATTCTCCCAGATCACTGCAATCCTTAGGAACTACAACATCCTATACAAATGGGGGTTTTCAACTAAACTGGTAGTCACATACCAGAACCAAAACACCAACATCTTTACACCCAAGGATGGAATCAAACGAATGCTTAACTGAGGCCTAATTACCTTACTGCCGCCTGACCCGCTGCCTCAGCGACCATCAACACAAACCCAGGATGCCTGGCGTAATGCCTCTGCTATCACCCGCAGGTAAAAACTTCCTATGTCTCCTCTCCCTCGAGATGCAAAGTGCATCTTGAAAATTTTTGATTTAACAAGCCTGCATTCTCTCATCTCAACAATGTCCCTGATGAGAGTAATACTGACTGCACTCTTTACTTTCTCCCCCGAGAAGGAAAAAGTGGCAAGCACTTTACAGTTCTTTTGTTATTTTTTACATATATATATATAGATATATATATTTTACTTTTATTTCTTACCGGTTCTGTTTATTGCAATACTGTACTACTGGTTAACTTTAGACTGTTAGCTGTGTTTTGACTACTGTGTAACACTATTACAGGTATAACACCTCTTAACACCTATCTGTGTGTGACAACTGAAAGCGTAATCCCTATACTCCCCCCCTGCTAAATACTTGCCTCTCTTTCCTCCATGATCCACTCAGAGGACCTATATAACCCCTGGAGATGCCTCCATGATACAGAAAGGGATTACACTTTCTTTTCACACACACAAAATGCATATTCTCGGATAGATCTCTTTTTGACTGACAAACATACTTTACAACTTGTCCAAGAAACTAAAATGGGACTTATTACATGGTCTGACCACACAGCGGTCTCAATGAAGCTGTTTCCAGCACTCAAAACCAAGAACAACCCCATTTGGAGGCTAAACACCTCTATTATTGCAAGCCCACAATATCAAAAACAGATCTATCCAAACTGCAACAGTATCTCACCACCAATGTCAGATCTATAGACAACCCCACCACACTGTGTAATGCCCACAAGGCCTACATAAGAGGCCTCCTGATTAAGTTGGGGGCGCACAAGAAAAAACAATACAATACCAGCACGAACAAACTTCTAGAGGAAATACGCATACTTGAACTAGCCAACAAACCTCACCTCTCCCCCCCGCTTAGCTCTAAACTACATACAGCTAGAAAAGCTCTCAGTGACCACCTCCACACAAACTTTGACTACCACCTTAAATGCCTCCGCCTTCAATCCTACTCACAACACAACAAACCTGGAGCATATCTAGCCAGATAACCTAAACGCAAACTAACACAAACTAAAATCCTATACCTTACTGACCATCTTGGTACATGACTCACCAATCCTAAAGACATTGCTGATCAATTCAGCTCCTATTACTCTAAATTATACAATCTCACCAACTTCAATTCCGCCACACCACCCTCCTCTGCTGACATAGATAACTTCCTGAAAGACATACACCTTCCCTCACTATCACAGGACCAATTATATTACCTGTCATCTCCATTCTCCCCATTAGAAGTAGAAACATCCTTCGCCGCCTTACCACTTCAAAAAGCTCCAGGCCCTGATGGGTTCAGCAATGAGTACTATAAAACTTTCTCTAAGCTCCTTACCCCCTTCTATGCTGCTCCTTCAACTTCACTGCTAACATTGGCTCCATCCCACCAGAATCTCTCCAAGTCACCATTGCCACTATTCCAAAACCGGGCAAACCGATCGATGACCCTGCCAGCTACAGACCCATCTCCCTACTAAACAATGACACTAAACTATATCTCAAACATTATCCCACAACTAGTACATATCGACCAAGTGGGATTTGTGGCTGGCAGACAAGCATTGGACGGTACCCGCAGATTTATCGTCCTACTACAGTGGGTGGAACACCACCAAATGCCTTCTCTGCTCATCTCCCTTGATGCAGGGAAGGCGTTTGACAAGGTGGACAGGTCCTATTTGACAGTGGACTTACAGAAATTTGGCTTTTCCTTGACCATTATGCAAGCAATACTCTCCCTCTACTCTTTTCCCAGGGCCAGGGTAATGACTTCCAGACTACTCTTAGAACCCTTTCACATTTCTAACAGGACACGTCAAGGGTGTCCACTCTCACCCTTAATATTCACTCTTGTCATGGAACCCCTAGCCCAATCAATCTGAGACAACCCACTCATATCAGGAATTACAACTGGAGATAGAACACATAAAATAGGCCTCTACGCTGATGATGTCTTCATCTCTCTGACTGACCCTATTATTTCACTCCCAGCACTCCATCACACCTTAGACTTATTTAGTAAGGCCTCCTTATATAAAATCAACTTCTCCAAATCAAGCATGCTAGGTATAGGCCTCAACCAATGCACCAAAAACAACATCAATGTCCAGATGTCTTTCTCGTGGACCCCTAACTCCATCCTCACATACTTGGGCATACAACTAATCACCCCCTACTCTCGATTACAATTTATCAACTTTAATAATCTTGTATCCAAGCTCCAAGAAACTATGCAAGACCTTCAACACACCCCAGTCTCCTGGGCAGGCAAAATCGCCCTTGCCAAAATGTTTCTCCTTCCTCATGTCTTACATATGTTCCGAACTCTGCCGATACCCTTTCTCAAAAAGCAACTATTGCAGCTACAGTCTATCATAACAACCTTCATCTGGGGCGGAAACGATCTTGTCTTAAAAGCAACACCCTATGCAAACCCGTCACTTCTGGAGGGATGGGAGCACCGATATACTAGCTTATTATAAAGCAACAATTCTTGACCAGGCCAAAGTCTGGTGGAACCCCATGCAACAAACCACCTGGTTTCAAATAGAAAGTGCAGCACTTGCCTCCTATCCCAAACAGATTCTCAGTGCCCTCCTCCTGCAACACCAAGAGACTCACTCATTCCTCGATACTGTCAATGCTACCATCAAGACATGCAAAGCCACTAAACAATCTTCTAAAGGCATCCCACTATGTCTATTCTCACATATACCTCTGGAAGCACTCCACATTCTCACACCTAACATCAATTTCTCCGACTGGATCACCACATGCATCTCAAATATTGGAAACCTATATGAAGGTCCCACTCTCATGTCCTTCCAACAACTACAGGCCACCCGGCATATTGGAACTAAAGATTTTTTCAAATACCTCAGGACACGCTCAATGCTCTCTAAAGTAAAATGGTCCGAAAACCTACTACCATGGCATGTGACAATATTTTTCAACCTCTATTCGCTATATCAGCAGGGAATCTCATTTATCTATATGCTCATCTCAGATAAAATCGGAACTACTACAATGCTCCTACACCTCCCAACAATGGTACCACTCACTCCAAGCGCCTTTGAAAATCTCAAGATGTGTACTACATTGGGAAACTGTCCAAAAGTTATTCCACAACTGGTACATCACACCAACTAAGCTCGCCCGCATCTACTCAACCTCCACCAATCTCTGTTGGAGAAACTGTGGAACCCCAGGAACTCCACTATACATTTGGTGGGACTACCCAATTCTCATTGCATTTTGGACTATGCTCTCTAGACTCCTCCTCTCCATTCTACCAACTTCTGTATCCCTAACGCCTCTAATGGTAGGGATACAGGAGTAATACAAAAGAAAGCGCCTCTGAGTGCAGGTATTTATTTGTAGCAGTAAACAAGTAATCCACACTTACAATAAGGTAAGGGAAGTACGGCTCCAAAGGGGAAATTATCCTGGATCAGTGCCAGCATCCATGGCAAGAGGCTGCGGGATGGTTCCGAAGGGATGGCCGCGGTCCCCCACAAGGAAAAACTTGCAGCTGGGCTGCAATAGTTTAAATATAACAACTGCCACTTCAGCTCCCCCTCACACTATCATGGAGGACACTCTTGAGAGTTCTATTAGTGTATATGAGTCTGACTCAGAATTGGGAATCTCAGATCTCGGTCTGGACCTCGAGATATTAACCCAGAATCCCCAGACCTCACCCCCAGTCAGATACACCAACTTTAAACCCAAATCCGCTTTTTACCCTACCAAATTGAAGGGCCCTTATTTGGAAACATTCTACAGAGTGGTCTTCTCAGAATTCCAAAAACTGTGTAAACATACTGACAATACACAGAAATATCGCTCTCATAATCTTAACCTTGGCGAAAAGGCCGCACTTCACTCCCTTTCGAATAATTCTGAGATTATTTTTAAACCCGCGGATAAGGGGGTGGGATTGTTATACTAGACCGCACTTCTTACATTGCAGAAGCATCTGGATTACTTTCCAACCATCAAACATACAAAAAACTGCCTTCTGATCCCTTGCCCCAATTTAGATTGGAGGCTGAGGCATTAATTAAACAAGCTATTTTAGATGAAGTCATCAACAAGAATGAAGCTTCTTTTCTATGCAAAGAATTTTACAGTACACCTTATTTTTACCATCTGCCTAAGGTGCACAAAAATTCATCACATCCCCTGGTAGACCCATTGTGGCCTCCAGGAATAGTGTCACCAGCTGTTTCTCTCAGTATGTTGACTCTTTTTTACAGCCCTTAGCTCAGGACCTCCCATCTTATGTACGAGATTCGATACACTTGATGGAACTCTTGACCCCTTATAGATGGCAAGACAGTTACTCTTGGCTGTCTCTCGACGTTATTTCCTTGTATACATCTATATCCCATCATATAGGTCTGCTGGCAGTCCAACATTTCTTGTCTTCGGATCCTTTAATAAACACAAAACAGGCTGTATTTATCTCAGAAGCCACCTCTTTTTGTCTAAATCACAACTACTTCCACTTCGATGATGATTTTTACCTACAGACCCATGGTACAGCCATGGGGACCAATTTTGCCCCATCTTACGCTAATCTGACCATTGGGCTGTGGGAAGACTGGTTTATATGGAACAATAACCCCTTTGCCAAACATCTGCTGTTCTATGGCAGATACATAGATGATATTATCGTCATCTGGGACAGCCCCTCGTCCTCGATTGACGGTTTTGTCTCCCACTGCAACACTAATAATTTAGGCCTTTTGTTTACATTTGTACACAATGTGGAAAGTCTCTCCCTTTTAGATCTCAAACTTTTTCACGACAATAATCGCATCCTTTCACAAAACTACACCAAACCCACTGCCGGGAATTCCTACTTACATTTCGACAGCTGCCATCACCCACAGTGGGTCAAAAATATTCCTAAAGGCCAGTATTGCAGATTAAGACAGAATTGTACCAGAGATTCTGACTACATCTCCCAACGTGTGCACCTTAATAAAACAAATAAATTTCTAGAAAAGGGATTTCCTTAGAAATTAGTAGATCAAGCTCATGCCACCTTTCTTCCAGGCAAAAAACCTAAGACTAAAAAACCACCTGAAAACGATACCGTGCGTTTTATCACCAGATACCACAGGGAATATAAAAAAATGGAGCATATCCTCTACAAACACTGGAACATTTTAAAACAGGATCCCCTTCTTAGTACTAGTCTTAGTGACAGACCTAAGGTCACTTATAGAAGGGCCCCAACACTGAAAAACAAGATAGCGCCCAGCAAACTAAAAATCACCAAACCGGAAAACCCCTTGTGTCTTATCTCTCTCACAGGTATGTATAGGTGCAACAAATCCTAATGCAAAACTTGCGCCTTTTTGAGACATGGACAACATAGCTTCCAATACAAGGACAAGACATATCAGTTAGAAGGATTTTACAACTGCTCTACTGAATATGTAGTTTATTGTTTAACATGTCCATGCAAATCACTATATGTTGGTCATACAATTCGCCCATTACAACAACGTTTTGGTAAACATCGTCAGTTTATAGAGAAAGGCTGTGATGAACATAGCGTTCCTTGCCACTTCCTAGAGCACCATAATCAATCCACTGTGGGCCTACAGGTGTGGGTTATTGAATCTATACCCCGAAACTTGTCTGAAGCTGAACGCTTTTCCAAGTTGTGTGAACGCGAAACCTATTGGATATATACCCTAGACACTCTTGCGCCCAATGGGTTGAATGAAGAAATAGAAGTTAACACAATCATATAACATCTCATGACAAATCTCTCTCCTTTTTCCTTCCCCCTCCCCCCCTTCCCGCCTTGTTTTTTTCCCCTCCTTTTTATACCCTCCCCTTCCTTTTCCCCTCCCTTTTCCCATATATCCCCCCTTTCCTTTTTTTCTTCCCTTTTTCCCTTCTTTCCTTTCTATCTCTTTGTATATAATTACACATTTTTTGACATGTACCCCCACAGATATTTATGCACATTAATGCATATGTGCATAGATTCTCAGTAATTGCCATCATTAGTTCCACCCAGCCATAATGTTCTTTTTAGTGTAATGCACTTTTTACCCATAACTCAAATAATAACAACAATTTTTTACCCATAGTATTCTCATATATTCTCCATCCTTTAGACAGATGCCGTCATTACATGATATATTATTGTGTCAATGCGATTATGCTTATAAGTAGCATGACACAATATTCTACTTCTTTAGGCACCGTTATTATTTATTTTGTGTCCTATAATTATTGTTATGATCATCATCCCTGGTTTGTTCTGAATTATCTTCATCATTATGATTTCTGGCTCATCCTCAACAATATACATAAATACATCCTTTTATTACTTTCTCTCACATTATATATTATATATATGTATATTTTTCTTATTATATTTTTTTTCATTTTTTTTTTTTATTATTACCCTTTTCCATTTATTTCCCATTTTTTATTTGTTTATTTTTTATTATTTAATATTTTTTATTTTTTCAATTTAGGCTTTTACTCTGAATGCTTTAATCAGTCATGTTTTTTTGGTAGCAGAATCTCTCTTTTCTAGCTACGCCAATGTCTGTTCTCCTTTGTCAGCTGTAGCGTGTTTTAGTCCTAATGTACAGAGTTACTTAAAAAAGGAGCGCGCTTGCCCAGTGTGAGCTTCGCGCATGCTCTGAAACGCGTTGTGGTCTGTTCTATCCCGGTGACGTCACACGCCCACGAGCGCCCTGTCGGACCAATGGAGCTTCCATGCAGCCCAGCTGCAAGTTTTTCCTTGCGGGGGACCACGGCCATCCTTTCAGAACCACCTCGCAGCCTCTTGCCATGGACGCTGGGACTGATCCAGGATAATTTCCCCTTCGGAGCCGTACTTCCCTTACCTTATTGTAAGTGTGGATTACTTGTTTACTGCTACAAATAAATACCTGCACTCAGAGGTGCTTTCTTTTGTATTTCTTCTCATGTTTACCTAGAGAGCTGACTTCGCTCACCTGGAAAGCCTGCCCTCAGCGCTGGTTCTTATATAAGGACTCTTTGTTTTCCTACCACAACTTTTAACTACAGTTATGGACATTTTATAATTTTCAGCAACTATAGTCCTATTCACATTTTATCCTCACCCACTGTATAATTTATTGTATATTATATTGCATGATCATTGGTCCTGTGCGCTGGCACATATGTGTATATATACAAATGGTACTATTGGGCCTGGCCCCGACCTTCCCATGCGGTCATCTCCCACGTACTTATTGCTCGACTAGGTATTGCCAAAAATTGGAAAACCCCCAACCCCCCCCCTCTAGCTCGGAGCTAATTGCTCTTCTGAATAACCACTGCCTGGTAGAATTTATGTAGGCCAAAGCCCTAAATTCCAAAAGCACTGGGATCTTTGGCTCAAACACCCTAAATGCCTACCTCTAATGAATGCTCTATCACATATCTGAAAACCTAATGCCTTGTCTACACCCAATTGCCATATCTTTGCTAATATACCTGTCATACACAACACAGTACACATTTTTACCTTTACCTTTAATTGCTAAACCTCTGTTAGACGTCTTCAACTGCTTCTTAAATGTTGCATGCATATCTTCTATTGATATGGTAACCTGCTTTTCACCTACTACTCATATGTTGATCAACTGTTCAACTTTGTATATTTCGGGCAAGAAGGAGACACAGTTGGGGGAGGGGAAAAGAAATTGCTGCTCACCCCTATTATGAAGGCAAAAAATAGGAAAAGGATTTCCCCAGGTGGGGTTTTTAGGCAGCGGCGTTTGAAATATTAGACCAATGTTGTATAAAAAGAATAGTGTTTATTATACAAAGAATACATTTACACAAGGATTGTTAAAAATGAGCTCTAATATAGAGTGTTTACAAAACTAGTAGAAGCAGACACGCATTTATACAGACATAATTTTCCATAACAACATCATATAGATATTATCAATATTGAAAAAAAGGACCTGACGCGTTTCAACCTATATATTTCAAGGTCTTCTTCAGAGGTCTGTCTGTTGAAAAATATACAATGATAATACTTATAAAGGCTTGGTTGCATATACCAAAAGAAACATATCATATTCCATATAGCATAGTTACCCAATAGTGCGTGTCCCATAAGCGAAAAACTTCCTATAGGAGAGGCCCCTTAAAATCAAAAATGCCTGCTCACTCCCCCCGAGAGGTCCTATAACGCATCCACCAACGCAGCCACCGGAGCCGGGGCAGAAGCCAGTGATGTGGCTTACAAGAGGTCACACTGAAGATCACCCCCCACCTGGACCACACAGACGGTCGGGGGGAAGGCAAACACCTGCAGCAGAAGCCCAAAAAGAGCATTTCTGAGAAACATACTTATAATATATATCAAAAACATTGTATTAAGAAGTATATGCTTAATTGAGTGAGAAGGTAAAAAAGTAAAAGGTAGAGAAGTGAGAATATCAGTCTATACACATACCTCATATACAGACTGTATTTAAATAGTATTGAATATATATATTTGAAAATAAATAGATCGTGCATATGGGTGACAGAAATACCAGGGTAAAAGTTCAAAACGAGGAAACCAAGTGGTGGCGATCAAATTCAAAAGAATTGATCAGATGAAATTAGAAGTGAATAAAAGGCATGGGGTTGTTTGTGTGCTGGGACTTTAAGAGATAATAGGAGACTATGTGTGCAGCATATGTAATATATTTTATGTGCTGTGTAACAAGGAGAAATAAATAGAGCGTGTATACCAAGTAGGTGACTCAAATATAAATAAGTAAGCAGAAATGTGAAGATAAAGAAATAAAAAACTGAAAATAGGTAAGGGTGCCCGCAAAAAGCGTGATAAAACATGGTGTGAGATGAAATATATTGATAATGGACAATGCATTACCTTATATCAATGTGCAAGCAAAATGTGAAAGTGCACTGTACTGCCCTTTACATTTAGACCCGAATCTGACCCAACCCGGGATTGGCCACAGGGTTTGTCAGGCTCAGTGGACGCTCATCCAAACAGAGTTGACAGTCTAAAAATATGCAAGAAAAGTAACATTGTATATGGTATCAGGCATTCATTGTATATATATATATATATATATAAATATATATATAAGATCAGTATGATAAACTGATCATTTCATTCAGGGCTGAAACAGTGCAGAGACACAATGCTGAAAAGGTGTACTTACCAAGTGAGAGCAGCAAGAAAGTCAAACCACCCAGAGAGAGAAATTGCCAGTGTTTGTGCTGTGAGAGCATATATGTATCCTTATTTATGGGCGTATATCAATTAAGAAGGAATTCCCCGCAGGTGTGAACACCTCCCCTCACCACTCAAATCAGTGGGAACACTGTGGAGGGCATAGCCGCCAATAGGGCAGCCCTGTGTGATCTCCCCGGCGTTCGGGACGAGCCGAAGCCCCGTCCCTGACGTCATCCTCGCCGTAATCACGTGATGCGCCCGCGTCACATGGCACGCACGGGGCCCCGTGCATGCGCACTGACCAGGAGCATCCGAGGGTGTCCCCGAACGCCGCCGGCAAGGGAGAAAATATCCCCAACGCGACAACCAGAACCAGCCCGGATGTCCGATGGGGAAGGGGGGGGGGAGCCAATACCAAAGGCGGCCCCCCCCCCTTGCCGGGAAGACACATCAAAATGGCCCGCCCCGGCCCAGAGGCCGCAAAAACAGAGCCGCCAAGTCCCAAAGGGGGGGGAGTGCAAGCAAAAAGAAAGAGGCATATAATGGTCTACGAGGATAAGCATATACACACATATGCACGCATACACATGTGCATATATGCATATAGGGAACTGATGGTTTAACATTTGTGGGCAAATTGACCCAGGCTCATAGTGCATTAATTCAAGGTCTATTGGCACATGAAGTATCCATATATGTAGGGAAAAATTCCACATGTCTCAATAAGTTGGAAAAAAATAATAAAAATAATAATAAAAGTGACTATAAAAAATGAGTATGTCCTAGGACACAGAGAGAGAGGGGGAAGGGGGGGATGGAAAAGATGCCCATATGTGTGTCAATATGGGATTTACATGCGAACACATTGTTTAAAATCACATGTATAAAATCGCATGTATACCTATATATCTATCTAGCGATTTTATATGCCAAAAAAATGCTGATTTTTCTCCAGCACTTTATTGAATTTTTGAACAAGGGATGAGATCAAAGTTCTAACCCGATCACCCTGTTCAAAATCCGTCTCATAGCCTAGCATGAGATTGACCCACTCATCTCCCTGAAAATTACTCATATTTATAAGAATAAAGGTAATAATAAAAGTGACTATAAAAAATAAGTACGTCCTAAGACACAGAGAGAGAGGGGGGGAGGGGGGATGGAAAAGATGCCCATATGTGTGTCAATATGGGATTTACATGCGAACACATTGTTTAAAATCGTATGTATAAAATCGCATGTATACCTATATATCTATCTAGCGATTTTATATGCCAAAAAAGTGCTGATTTTTCTCCAGCACTTTATTCAATTTTTGAACAAGGGATGAGATCAAAGTTCTAACCTGATCACCCTGTTCAAAATCCGTCTCATAGCCTAGCATGAGGTTGGCCCACTCATCTCCCTGAAAATTACTCATATTTATAAGAATTGTACCTTATACAGTGTAAATACCAACAAGCGACATATGGATGTCCCTACACTCTGGAGCTCATGTTTTTACCTCCCATGTGTCAAAAGGGGAAAGGGGTGTTTAACCACCCAAATGTTAAACTTTGTATATTTCTTACTCTGTATAATTTACAATAAAATTGAGTTTAGATCAAAAATAAAAAATGCTTGTAAATACATTGGAAAAGGTTGGATGTTAAAAAAGTGAAACCCTGAAGAATGTACTTTATAATAAAATGGTAGATCTGTTTTGCAAGAAAGAAGCAAATTTCATCTACAGATTAATTATATTTACATTAAGGCATCAGTCATGATTTTTTTTAATTTCATTAGTAAAGCAGGAAGTCACACACCAATGATTAACAGTATATGATGTTTAAAATTCCATTGTTATATCACAGCCATACAAAGGCTTCAAGAATATTATAACACAAGTTAAAGATGTACAAGGGTTGATTTACTAAAATGGAACAGTGCAAAATCTGGTGCAGTTCTGCATAGAAATCAGATTCCATTTTTTTGTCAAAGCTTAACTGAACAAGTTGAAGTTAGAAGCTGATTGGCTATGATGCACAGCTGCACTCAATTTTGCACTCTCCAGATTTAGTAAATCAATCCCACAGTTTGCCTGCATTAAAACATCATGTACATTACTGGAATTAATTCACACTAAAATTTGTTACAGAAATGTTAAGTTAAAAAAGATGCAATGGCTATATTGTGAACTCACGTGGACAGTATTCATGTTGGTTTATACATTTTTTAAATTGACCTAGAATATTCTGTTTAAAATTCATGATGGGTTATACTGTTGATGCGTACAAGAGTTTAAAAGACCCATGATGAGGAAAAAGATGGGACTGGTAAAAACATTTAAAATATATGTAGATTACTTTGTTATGATGAAAGCTCCACTTTTATCTGTACTTTGAGCAATTATCAGCTTCAAAGATTTCCATGCCGTGAAACTGAAAGTGATAGATGTAGACTGACTATTTGAACTTAAGTCCTACTTTCAGGTCACTTGCTCCAAGGTCAGCATATACTGTTAAAAAAAAAAAAAAAAAAAAGGTGTTTGCAAAAGTTGTCAAGCTTGTAAGAGAAGTACCAGCCCTAGAGTAGTTATTCTACTCAAAGATAATCTTGAATTGGTTAATTATGGCTTTTTTATTTACATTATTTAGTAAATATTAGTTGCTAATTAATGCCCATTTATTTTTGTGGCACGTGGCTTGCATTGTAACCATTAAAGCATATTTAAAACCAAAAAAAAATATTATATAAAACATAATTCAGCTTACCAGTCCTTAGATGTGGTGATAGACTGCATTAGTTTTTCTAGTAGTCAATAAAGTAAGCCTGTCATATGAAAATAAGAACATAATGATTAGTCTAAGCCAGAAAGAGCAGTGCCTAGGCCCCACAGGAGAAAGTTTAATTTAATTTTTATTTGTTACTTACATATGTGTACCTGTTTTTAGAATATTTGTTTTAAATGAACTGGTATGATCAATCATATATCATTGATTATTCTCAACCTAAAATTTTGATACCTTTGATACCCTTATGTCCCACAAACTATTTTTAGATAGATTCCTTTATTCAGATACATCACGCTTTGTTTCCTTAATAGTCCTATTATCCTACATTCAGTCCTGATAAAAAGGGTCAAAGATCCCTGAAAAGCACTAGCATTGGTTTTCAGGAGTTAAAGCCCTTCCTTTAGGACTATAGTCTTCTCTATGTGTAAGCAGTCTCTCAGTATAAGGGTGAGCAGCTCGTAAACATTTCACATTTTTTCATGAAAAAATATGGGGCTAGCATTGCTTGACTCCTGAAACTCCTGACACTGAAAATGTTGGTATCCTCAATAACTTGGAACAAGTATGCATATGAGGATATAAAAAAAAAAATCTGGAAGTTCTTATCTACATGCCTGTTCCGGATTGAAGTAGCAAACCAAGATGGAAAGGATGTCAGGCACAAAGCTGGAGTGTACTATATACACTATGATCAATGCGTGAAAGTAATACGTTCAATTACTAAACACCAGATACAATGGTCCTGATTTTCCACAAGAGGCAGGATTGCCATCATGTTTTAAAAAATTAGTCAGTGCTGTAGGACACTGTAAGCTAATTGTAAATGTGAAAGGCTATGAAGTTTAACCTGTGTGGTAATAAAATACACCAAACATTTGTAAATGTCTTACCATTACATATGGTGTGTGTTGAATATCTCTGGCTGCTCTAAATTGGCAGTCAATATGTTTGGAAATAGGGGAATATCTTGCATATCTAAAATATTTTTCAAAGAGAATGCTTTTGGCATATGCATTTCTACAACTTCTCTCTCATTGGCAGATATGGCACACTCCACGACTGATATACAGTTCATCAACTTACCTTAACAGGCCATGTGACTGGACTTTCCTTTAACTAGAGATCAGAAAATCTATCTGGCACATCTGTTTTGAAATTAGCCAAACCTGAATCCTATTGAATGTTATGGGACCAAATATGATTAATAATGTCCCATCATCCAGGATGCCAGTGGTTACACTCCTGCAGAGCTGGGAATCTGTCTTCATGATTTACATGGACTTCATTGTTGCAATCCATGACTGACACTGAATTGCAATGGGGATGTGTGCCTTATTTCAATTAAAGAACTCTGTCAAGGTGTCTGTGCATTTATTTAAATGTGACTCTTCCTGGAAATGAGTATTAAAGTAAAATAATGTACCCCATAATCATTTTCCTAGGGCAGCTAGGTATCTAAGACCCTTTATTAAAGGGGTTCCCAGATTATGTTAGGTCCCACCCACAAACCCCAATATTCATCTTGGGGGATAGGATGTGGGGATGAGACTTTTGTCTCCTCAACATGGAGGTATGGTGCCTTGCAAGGGGGGCTTAGCTGCCCCACTCCGTTTAAGGTATCCTTCCAATTTTGACAGGCTTGTAGCTTGATCTGGTACAGGAAATTAGGGGGCCTCCAACCTCACTACTTTCCCTTTCCTGGCCAACCAGGCTTTATACATATATAAGGGTTTGGTTTGAATCATAGTGGGAACCCCCCACACAATTTTCCCCTTTTTTATTCATTACATTTCACTTTGAAAGAACTACATCACACCTGTTCAGGACAGCATATGAAAATGTAGGGATTTGTATTTTTTCAAACATTGAGCTTGTGAATGAGTAATGAGTACCCCTACTCATTCCCAAAAAAAGCATACAGTAAATAAACACTTTGACACTGTTTGACAAATTCTTTATTTTATATGACCCCTTTGTTTATATTCAGCTGTCAGGCAAGTATTTCTGTTTGACAGCTCAAGGGCCAGGTGGCATATCTCGCTGGCTTTTAGGATGCCATTTGCTGTCACCTCCCTAACAATGAGCCTGAGCAGGAATCTGTCACATTTAGCAGAGGTAGTAATAGTAATAGTAATTTCTAAGGTCCTGTTTATACCATAGCGACACCGTGCTGTGTTTCATTTTTATAACTTTTTTTAGCCTTTTTTAGGGTGTTTTTGAAGCAGCACCATTCAGTTGAATGGGCTTAACTCTACTCCAAAAAAGCCCATGTACCAAATCCTTGGCACTGAGCCAAGTGTTTTTCGCAACAGGCATTTTTGCACGTTTTTTGTGTTTTGGTGCTTGGAAAATGAGTGGCAAAACATGTTACTGCTACCTGCATTTCAGGTGACATTAAGAAATAATGGCACTGCAAGCATATTGCAAGTTTTAGCGCGTTTATATGTGTTTGCAGAAACACACATTTATGCCTGCATTTCTGCTATGCCCAGATGTGAATAAGGCCTAAATGTATCACTTCCCGCGACAGCTGGACAAAAAAATTTGTTCAGAACAGTAACAAAATGCATCGAGCAGGGCTTGGTGATGTTATTCTCCATGCATTTATTTAAATTACCAGAGAGGTAGAAAACAGCTAAATGCTGTTTTGTTTGTGCTGATATCGGCACTTTTTTAAGGGCATTTTTATTATTCTGGCGCTTTTAAAGAACATCTACACTATTACTAAATCTCTCTAATTCTGATTTTCAAGCTTGCTACTTATCGACTGAGAGTCAGAGAACATAAAAAAAGAATCAATTTAAAGCAGGGAGGAGCACACAGGAGTTTATGGATTTCACCGTTGCACTTGTGTTTGCATGGTGTATATTAAACACTATAGGAGAAAATGTAAAGCATTTTAATTATTTCTACATATGTATTAGTATATATGAAATTGATGTATTTAAGTATTTAAGTAGCACTAGGATAAATCTTGGAGGAAGTGCTGTGCCTTTTTTTTATATCTCACAGTTTGAGTTATCAGATGATAAACTCTACATAGCAACTGCATTTCTTTAATATTAGGCATTTTTAGGAATATATACAGTAATTAAATAATTATATACAATATAATGATATTCTCCAGTATATAGTAATCCCCCAGTACCGGTATCATTATATTGTCATATTGTTCATGTAAATTATTGTTTTTTGTTTCTTTCTTATCTTGTATGCATTTTTTTTTGTATAAATATTTTTGATGGTTTTTAATCATCGATCATTTCTTTGATCAAATATTTTTATGTATATTTAATAAAATTTATCTTTTTGTACTATCCAAGTGTATGTTGCCTTTAAAGTCCCAATGAAGGGGGATCTCTCTTTTTCTTAATCACACATTATAATAAAACACAGAAATTGTCTTTACTGCAATATTTCTATGGGGAAGGAACAAGCAATAACCGTATATATTTAAGTAATCAACTGGAGAGCAATAACTGAAATTAAGAGCAATATAGCTCAATACTATATTCATGCTGCTTTCAGAATGGCCTTGTGTCCTGCGGCACTACAGGTGTCAGCAAGGTGACTAAGAGCAATGATGTCTGTATACAGTGTCCATATCTCTAACTGTTTGCAGTGTCCTTGTTTCCTGCAAATGGGCAAAAGCCCTCTCACCCAATCCTGCAGTCAAGGCCCAAACGAACGTCCTGGAACAGGCAGGCTCTTCTTAGAACCCGACTGGTCACCTCACACTGGAATGCTTCAAACGTCAATGCAGGTACGTCTGGATATGCGCCTGGGATCCCCCTCTTACAAGCTGGATGTCCTGACTGGCTGTGGATGCCTAAAATCACACAGGGGACTGACCTAGGAGGCAGACCCTCTCCCCTAGGTCTAATCTCTTCCTCTTCTTTGTGTAGTCTGAATCCCCTCAGATCAGCAAGATTGAGTCTTTAGTTTCCTGCTTCCTAGAGCAAGTTCACTCTTGTATTTCTGTCCCCATAGAAAGCTATGGGGCCAGTTTAAATGGGGACTACACATTCCAGAATCCTTTGCGGCAGCTGCTTGACTAAAGTCCTTCTGATTGCTGGGACAGCTGGAGGGGAGGGGGCGTGACCGGATGGGCGGGTGCTTGTTGAGCGGCCGCATGGAGCGAGTGTAAGCAGGGACGCTGTGTGCTCCGTCCTACCCCCGTTCTCATCTCTCCCCCCCGGCTATAGGAATGGTGCTTCGGATGGTCCTGGCTCCTTAAAACGGACGCCTGTGTTTGTAAGCCCGGCGTTACGCTGCCCCCACTGTCTCTCTGTTAAGAGCCCATCGATCTCCTAGCGGGCGGCGAAAGCTGAGGAACCCTCTGGAGAGGTGTCTTCCCCTGCACGCTGATGCTGCAGCTCTCACTCTCCTCTCCACGTCCCCATACTAGACACGGAATAGAAGACGGCTGGAACTGGTACAGTATGGTATCATAAACACGGCATTATGAAGCTGTTGTAAAAATGTTTTGACAAACCCCTGGCTCAAAGGTACTTCTTGGTAATTTTTTGCAATGTGGGATATGTACAGTAATGTAATCACTTAATTACCTATGTAAATACACTTGTATGTCAGCATTTTTTTTCCTTATTTACTGCTTTTGGTATTATCAAGTATGGGAGCAGAGCAGAGCTAATACAGGAGCAAAATACACTTTTTTTTTCTCCCATTTCTCTTTTGTCTGTTCGGCGGTGTCGCCTATACAGGTGGGGGAATAGGGGTAGTGGGGGCTCCCCTCGGGGTGTTATTGAGAGTATTAAAGATATTAAAGATACACTAACCCCCCCCACTCCCCTACCTATAGGCGGAGCCATTATAAACTAGCTAAAGTCCTGGGCTCCTCAGCAGCTGTGTACATATCTTACTAACCGTGGACTGCTGGCGACTGCCTTTGCGGCATTTAACCAGCGGTGTTAAACTACGGTCGCAGTAAGTATCGCCGTAACTGAGGTGCTTATAGGAGTAGGGAGCCCCCCCACCCCGGCTACTTAAGGTACTGTGGTCTCCCCTTGCTCGAAATCTTCCTACCCCGTATCGGGGTGTATAGGAGTGGGGAGAGTTGTCCCGCCTTATACACTCGTTAGGCACCCCACTCCTTAGAGTAATACGGTAGATACTCTACTCACTGGGTAGTTGAGTGTGGACAGGGGCTGCTAATTTCTTCCGGTTAAAGTATACGTACCCCCATAGGAGTGAATGATGCAGAATCTACGCTCCTCCAAAGAGAAAACCTTGCAGCATGCTGCAGCAGCAGCAGCAAAACTGGAGCAATATGCTCATGCCTCGGCTCTGACCCCTCCAAAAAAAGGGATGCAGCAAAAGGGACAACAGGGGGGGGCATCGGATAGAAAAAGCCAGGGCCAGCCACACTCACAGCCCTCAAGAAGTGCGTTGGCTACCCAGCCCTCCAAACCAACATGTAATAAAGGTCCAGAGCTAAGTGATCAAAACATAAACGTGGATTTGGAGCCAATAAGTGATCCGAATCTACCCTTGATTAGAGAACCAACCTTAACGGATGTATTCATGGCTGTAGGGGAGTGTAATGGCTCGCTTAAAGACCTCTGTGAACAAATGAAGGGTGTTAAAACAGATCTCCTACTGGTTAGACAAGACCTGCAGAAGACGGCAGAGAGAACGGCGGCCCTGGAGGAGAGAGTCAGTGGGCTGGAGGATGATGTACTTCCAGTAATTAAAGAAATAAAATGGCTGAAGGAACAGCTATCTAACCAAGCTTCTAAAATGGATGAGATGGAGAACAGGAATAGAAGAGACAATGTGAGACTGATAGGCCTACCTGAGAGGAGTGAGGGCACCAACCCAATTGCATTCCTAGAAAATTGGCTAGGGGATCTAATCGGGAAGGAATCACTCTCGGCTTCGTTCTCCATCATAAGAGCTCACAGGATCCCTCTCAGGGCACCACCCGAGGGGGGCCATCCGAGACCCATCCTCCTGAGATTTCTTTTTTTTTTTTTTTTTTGTAAGCCTGAGATTTCCTGAGATTTCTTAATTACCAGGATAAAGTGACCTTGTTGAGGAAGATTAGGGAAGCAGGGGAGATCTTCTTTAAAGGGGCAAAAATATCATTTTATTCCGACTTCTCCCCGGACCTGCAGAGGCGCAGAGCAGAGTTTACCCAGGCAAAACGCAATCTACAAAAATTTAAGGTTCCCTATGCTCTTTTATACCCGGCAAGATTGCGGATAGCGGCCCTGGGGGAGACTCTGTTTTTTAACTCCCCTGCTGAAGTTGAGAAGTGGCTGGAAGATAATAGAGAAAAAATTACGAACTCCACGTAGAGAATGGGGGAAGATATAATAGGCCGATGTACTATTAGGATGACACGATAGGGCACTGGGAGGTATAGGGGCTGCATATTTTTCTTTGTTTTGCTTCTTTTTTTTTCTTTTTTTTAGCCCCACAGGGGGGTGTTTCTTAAATTTTTAACCCTTCCGGCCACCTGCTAGGGGTTTTTTCTTTTTTTTTTTTTTGTTATGAAGGACGGGAGGGGATGGGTGCACATAGCTGTCTGTGGGTAGGGCGGTGTGGGGTCGAGAGTGGAAGAACTGGTGTAAAAGAGTGGTGTTAGTGTAAGAGGTAACGGTCATGGTAAAGCCCCAGGGGAAACACCTAGATAGGTGGGTATGGATAGGGGGGGGGGATGGGCGGGGAGGGTAGGGGTGGTTAGGTGGGGAGGGAAGGGAAGGGGCGGGAGGCTGGGAGGGAGGGGAAATAGGGTGGGTAAATCTTTTTCTACGAACACCTACATCACTAGAAACCACATTGGGGGTATTCAGGCCCCCACTTACAGATTATTTCTGCACATGCAGGCACTTTTTGGAGTAAATTTAAAAAAAAAAAGTAGGGTAGACGTGATTAAATTAAGCGTGTATTTTAGAACCCACAATATGCACACATTTAGAATTAATACAACACTTAATGGGAGGGGAGGAGGGGGAAGAGGGGGGGAAGTGAAATCCTCCTTCTTCCTCCTATTTTTTTTCTTCTTCCCTTTTCTTTTTTCTTCTCTTCTTCTCCTGGTTTTTTTTTTCTTTGTTTGAGTAAAGAGGCGCAAAAAACCTCACGTTATAAAAGCATTGGGATATACACGGTAATACCCGTTGAGATAAGACAGGCTCTTCAGAATCTAGATGTTAGCTAAGCCTCTGAAAATAGAATCCTGGAATGTTAGGGGCCTGGGTTCCCCTCTTAAAAGGCTGGCAGTGTTTTCTACAATGGAGAGTGGTGGGGTAGATTTGGTATGTCTGCAGGAAACCCACCTAACCAAGGATACCAGCCAGCAGCTACAGATGAAAAAATGTCAATATCAATTCCATGCATTTCACACCTCTTTTAGTAGAGGGGTAAGCATCTTTGTGAAAGCTGGGGTAAAATTTTCCTGCAGACAGTCCAGTATAGATGAGCTGGGTAGATATATTTTTTTATTCTGCTCTATTAATGGTGTCATGTATGTGGTGGCAAACATATACATCCCTCCCCCATTCAACTTGGATATATTGCTTAAATTGCACAAGTTCCTGCTAGATAAAAAGGAGTGCCCGATCGTAGTTGTCGGGGACTTTAATGAGGTCCTAGATAGAAAGTTGGATAGATTCCCGATACGACAACTCCCAGAGGCACCAGGGAAGAGCCGATTAAGTTCTTTCCTGGAGGAAGTGGGGCTAGTAGATTTATGGAGGGTGCGAAACCCAGGCGCGTTGCAATATACCTGCTGCTCCGTGTCACACTCCACGCTCTCAAGGATAGATCTAGTCCTGGGAAACGCCAGGGCACTCCAGTTGCTAGAAAAAATAACATACTGGCCAAGAGGCATTTCAGATCACTCCCCTATGGTGGTTACACTAAAGGTAGGAGAGTCTAAGCCTAGGAAGAGTTGGAGCGTGAGCCCACACTGGTTCGAAGTAATTAAAAAATCAGATGGGATCCTCTCCACCTTAAGGGAATTTGTGGAGTTTAACCAGGGTTCGGTAGCCCCTCCTGTCTTATGGGACACCCTCAAGGCATTTCTTAGAGGGGTTTTAATACAGCAGATGGCTAAATTTAATAAAGAGGCTCGGAGTGAGGAAGAAGGTACTCTGAGGGATGCTCTCGAGGCCGAAAATAACTTTATTAGAAATCCAACCCCGGAGCTGGAAAGTACTTGGCAGGAGAAGCAACAAAAGTATAAATTAGTGGTCATGCAGAAAGCAGAGACTAGGCGTCTTTTTCAGAGACAGGAATTTATGGTGGAGGGCGAAAGAGTGGGAAGAACATTGGCTATGCTTGTAAAATCAAATGCAGCTCCATCCACGGTCCTTGCTATTAGAGCACAGGGCGGAGATATAACATCGAGCACCCCAGAAATTGTACAAGCCTTCAGGGTTTATTATAAAGAACTCTACTCCTCGCAGAAAAAGGGTAAAGAGGTTATGATGGAGGAATTCTTGGAGGGGTTACCGATTCCGACTATATCACAGGAAGAAAGCGCCATACTAGAATCCCCAATAACTGTAGCAGAACTGCATCAAGCAGTAGCGGGCATGGCAAGCCTTAAGGCCCCCGGGCCCGATGGCCTCCCAAGTGAGACATACAAGCAGTACGGTGAAGTGTTGATCCCTGAATTATTAAAAGCTCTGGAGGGATCACTTGAGAGGGGCCAGTTGCCTGCTTCAATGCTAGAAGCAACAATCACTGTACTACAGAAGGAAGGGAAAGACCCACAGGACGTGGCCGCCTATAGACCAATCTCTCTACTTTGTACTGATGTAAAGATTCTCGCCAAGGTACTAGCAGCAAGATTGAACGGAGTTATTCATAAACTGATCCATGAGGACCAGGCGGGCTTTATAGCTAATAGATCTACGAGCCTGAACATTAGAAGAGCATTTTTGAATTTACAGTCACCATCGGAGAATGTCGGCTCGAGAGCGTTAATGACCCTGGATGTGTCTAAGGCTTTTGATAGCGTGGAATGGGGCTATATATGGCGCGTGCTGGAAAAATTCGGATTCGGCCCGTCCTTTATAAGATGGATCAGAATGCTGTATACTCGGCCTAAGGCAAGACTAAAAATTAACAACGAATTTTCAGATTGGTTTGAGTTGGAAAGGGGGACTAGGCAGGGGTGTCCTCTTTCTCCTTTGCTATTCGCATTGGCGATGGAACCCCTGGCCATCTCCATAAGGGAAAGCAGTGCGATAACTGGTTTTCTGAGAAAATCGGGTGAAGAGAAGATCGCGCTATATGCGGATGACATTTTGTTATTCCTGGGGGACTCGAGAAATTCACTACTGGGTGCGATGAGGATAGTGAAGGACTTCGGCAGCTTCTCTGGCTTAGAGATAAACTGGGAGAAGTCCGAGTTCATGCCGATAGACTCCATCAGCGAACTAATAGCACGCGATATGCCCCAGATGGTAATGGTGGAGGCCCTGAAATACCTGAGAATAGTTCTGACAAAGGACCCAACCCGGTATATCAGTACAAACCTCGTCCCCCTTTTAACAAAACTGAAACAAAAAATAGGAATCTGGAGGCGTTTGCCCCTGTCTGCCGCAGGAAGATGTAGCTTAATAAAAATGGTTTGGATGCCACAATTGCTATATATTCTGCACAATTCTCCTGTCTGGATAGGTAAGAAGTGGTTTAAAAGAATTGATAGCCTCTTTAGGGAGCTGATTTGGAAGGGGAAGCAAGCCAGGATTCGACTCAGGGTGCTTCAACTTCCCACTCGGGAGGGGGGCTTTGCCCTCCCACACCCCGAGCGCTACTTCTTAGCAACTCAGCTACAGCAGCTGCTGGGATGTGGGATACCGAAAGGTGGCACCCCCAACGGCAAATTGCTATTGTTAAATACTCCACATAACACTCTAGTTGAAGCCTTAGAGGCGGAAATGTTCCATGATGAGTACCCATCCATCAAGCTGCTAATTAAACTTTGGAAAACTGTCAAGAAAATGATGAGATATGAAGATCCAACAGTTTACTCTCCTATCTGGAATAACCGTAATCTACAGGAAGTTCTTAAAATTGGTACTTTCGGGGAATGGGTAAATCTTGGCATCAGAAGGCTAAGCCAGCTTTACAATGACACCAAGCTAAAGAGTTTCCCTGAATTAGTAGGGGAATTCAAGATACCGCGCAGTTCCTTCTTCCTATATCTCCAGCTAGAACATGCTCTTAAGGCACAATTTAAAGCTCAGACTCTGTGCTGGGAAGAAATGCCTCTACTTCAGAGCATAATGCAGGTAAACCCTACTAGAGGGCTAATCTCAAGACTTTATGATCAATTAAGTAAATCAGACAACAGCGGGGGGGTTACTCCACGGACTAAAAGTGAAATGGGAAGAGGATATAGGGGGAATGACCCAGGAACAATGGGCGAAGGTTCTGGATTTGAGCGTCCAGGTCTCCGTGTCCCCTTCACAGCGGCTTTCTCACCTACTTTTGCTGAATAGAGCCTACTATACACCTAAAAGACTTTTTAAATTTGGAAAAAGGCCTAATGACAACTGCCCCAGATGTCAGAGGTCGGGAGACCTCATCCACATGTTGTGGAGATGCCCCAAGTTATTTAGATACTGGGAAGAGGTGACCAGAAACTTGGGAAATATCTTTGATACTATAATAGTAAAGGAAGCCACCACCTGTATCCTGGGGCATAGAAGAGCTCGGGGTGAGAGTCTGAACACTACGCTGGCCATCACGCGGGCCCTGTTCCAGGCCAGGAAGATGATAACACTAAGATGGCAATCAAAAGACCCTCCCTCGGTGAAAGACTGGATCTCTAATGTTAATGATACCCTGAGCAGGGAAAGAGTGGAGTACATAAAGAGAGGCAACCTTCAGGAATTTGAAAGCATATGGAAGCCATGGCTAGAGAAAGTAAGAGGCCCCTAATAGGCAGGGCGTCGGATTAGACCAAGAGAGGGGCTTAGCATGACACAATAAGATAAGGAGCACTATAGCAAAGTGATTTTGGCGTGCACCTCTCCTTACTCTCTATTTTTTTTTTCTCTCTGTTTGCTTTTCTACCTTGATTAAATAAACAACATAGATGGATGCAGGTTAAATTTTGAAGGGGGGTGGGGGGGGGGTTGATTTGGAAACAAGCGATTTTTTCTTTTCTTGTGAAATGCTGGGCAGCTCAGTAAAGGACGGGCATGGGGAGCCCATAAGTCTTCTATTAGATACTCTTTTCTCATTCTGTCTGTATTTTTCCTATATTTTTACTCCCCCTTATGAGTACCTAGCCCAGAAAATGACAAAGCCCCACTTGTTATTGGGCTTTAGTGTGGTTTCGGACTGACCCTAGGTATCTGGAATAAGGGAGGACTTGATGCTAAAGTGAAACACTTAAGTATGGGGAGGGAGGGCATAAAAGGAATTGAGGCACTGCTTGATCCACTATGATGTAAACCGGAGAAGGCGATAGTCAATGAACATCAAGCTGATTTAGCCCTCTGCTTATTGGTTTCTGAAGTGGAAAAAAAAAAAAAAGTCCTTCTGATTTGCTCCAGTAATTGTTCCTGTCATTGGCTCTTTTCCTCCTGCTAATAGGGACACAGGGGAGGATGCAGAGTGAGCCGCCCTGTGTGTCTGTGTGTGTCTCTGTGAGGAGAAAAAAAGCAGAGGGGAATATCCCCCTCAGAAACTGACAGGCACTTTTCTCCCTCACAAAAGAAACTTGGCCAGCTTGTTCAGGCAGCGGGATATGCAGGGCGCCTGCTACATAGGGATTAGAGTACTGTTGCATAGATCTCCTATTTTGTATGTTCTGTAACTAATGTTGACTTGTAATATAAAGAGAGAGAACAGGGCTAAACTAGATTATAGAAAGAAGAGGTACAAAGAAAAAAGAGTAAATAACAAGGTAAAGAAGGAATCACATGAAGGAAAATAGGTGTCACCATTTATATCTTCCATTATAACAATACTGTACATCTGAAAACAGGGACATGTAACCGCTAAAGGTTAACTATCAGCAAACAAATTTCCTCACCTTTTTTAAGCAAAAAGTTACATGATTTTCTTTATTAGCAGTGTGTGATTTTTTTAAATGATCATGGCAATATGTCCAGGCTAGCTAGACAAATTGTTATCTTATCAAACCATTAAAAAAGGAGTCTTGCAAGTAACATTTTCTGCCTTCCCTTTTACCCAAAGGACAAAGTGTACATTGTCCCATTTTTATAGGGTGCAGAGACTGTTGATCTAGTGTTGTTGACAGTCTCCTCCCAATGTTGTGTGACCATACTGCCTAGAAGACCATATTTTTAATGAGCTATGAGTGGCAGCACATGCAGAGGAAAGGAGGCAGTGACATATGGAGCACAGCACAGAACAAATTTCTATTTATTTGCTCTGAATAAGACTCCTTTCACACTGAAGGCGGTTTTCAGGCATTTTAAATATGTAAGTAATGAAACACAGAGAGAGAAAATGTAATGACAAATTCTCTAATATGGTGTTGCCAACATCCCTTAATGATTTGTTGTATAAGGTCCCCTATATTAGGGACACAATTACCCCCCCGGTACAATGGGACTTTAAAGGCAAACAATAGGAACATAATATATAAAAAGATCATTTATTTAGAAAAATATATTAAAAAGCAAGTATCGGACACATGATAATGTTTGATACAGCACATGTGAAAGCAATATTTACATACAAACACGAATACAATATTGCAAAATTCAGAAATGAATATGAAATTCCTCTATGGGCCTGACATGTTTCGGGAGAGTATCCCTTCTTCAGAGGCATTTGTTAAAGAGGATAAATATATTCTGAAAAAATAGGAAACAAAGTCTTTGTCAGAAAGTTTTTCAAGCAGCATCAACATTTAAGTATATGGACATGTTCAGCATACATACCAGTGTTGAATATTAACAATTGTATGTGGATTTTGTTAAAAGCAATAATTTGTAACATTTGTCACTGTCCATCCATCAACTGATGAATCTCATCCGGGCTCAGGACAGCCCACACAAGGGTCCCCAGAAGTGATGACCACCACAGCACAACCACAAGGGCAAACCCTAAGAATAATGAAATATTTGATTTTAAATGCGAAAAAAAAAAAAAACTCTATTGAAAAAGTGGGAGAAAAAGAGAAGGAGAACAGCTGTCTTTCTATATAACAAAGATGGAACATCATAGATATTGTAGAGTAAGGCTTACTTAAAGATGTATTAATAAATCATTGTATGGTATCTAAAAAGAGGGGCAACCAGCCAGCCAGATTTATATTGAAACTCTTCTCAAGGAACACCAAGAGGAGCGAGGGCCAAGTTGGAAACGGATCAGCTGTGGGAGTATGTAATTGGATAAAGAAAACTTTTCTTTGAGACTGCCATTTGAGTATAATATTTAAATACCCAGCAATATTTTATATAATAAAAAGGGGGAAGAGGAAAACAAAAACAGCACCCCTGAAAAGTTGCAAACTTACTTGTGCCAAAGATTGAGCATACAAGTGCCGCTGGCTGGAGCATTCCTATCGCTGGAGTGTGAAGACTGACACTGAGCCGTGCACCGGCTACATGCTTAAAAAGCCGCTGCCGCACACGCAGTGATTCTACTGAAAATGGTGTCAGCAAGGTATGTTGGCCATAGTGCAGCACTACAACATGTGTGAGCGAGATGACGTCATCGTGCAGCGACTTAAGGCGGAACATAAGGACACTCCTCCACTGCAGACAGATGCCAGTCCCAGAGAAGCGTCACTAAACGTATCCACGGCAACCAAAAGCTGCCGAGAGGCAGTTAAAACATGTACACAACAAAGGAGGCAAAGTATAGCGATTCTTTATATACATAAACAGAGGATGGCCCTCAGTTATTGTGGAAAGAGCTAACGGGGACCATCATAAGAGACCACCAGGGCGAGAATCACATGGCGCCAGGCCGCAGCGGGGCAGCGGCAAAGCGTCATGCAGGTCAAGCCCTCCGGCACAATCAGTCACAAAAGCACAAACAGCTCAAGAACTCAAGGGCTGACAGGGCATGCAACATAACGAGGGCCCGCCATCTCCCCTCAAAAAAAAAAGGGAAGAAAGGACGGGCCCACGTGCGCCGGGCGGGGATGAACTGAGCCACAGTGAATAGGACAGAACGACCATGAATATATCGCCAGATTAAAGTTCAAATTTATTGCATAGAAAAATAATAAATAAAAATAAATATGAATAAACCAAATTCGGGTATGTATGGGCATAACATATACTAAATGAAGCTGAGTTGGAAACAGTAATGATAGACAGGGATAATGATATAACTTGAATATGTGGACATATAATGTAGTATAAATCAGGCATCATATTAATATCAGCCCCATCATTTTACTACATGTTCAACAGGGAGCATGAAATTTTTTTTAAAACATAAAATGACATTACACAATGTTGGGTAGACAAAAAAGAGGAAGAAGAAAGACACCATAAACATAACCGCATCAGATTAAGTTAGATTAAATAAAGTAAGGCTTGTGTGACCATAGAGAATGTAATTATTCTTTTTCACAACCTCCTGATACGAATCCGTCCAGAAAAGGACGAAAATTACATTGTGTATTGAGTCCTGGAAATGAAGTTGCATTCAAGTCAGCAATCCATCGGACCTCCCTCTGGAGCAAGATCTTGTTCCAGTTGTAATGGATGTGATTAGGAGTGTTATGGTGAAATGCCTATTTCTTATATGAACGTATAGATATAAGTGCTTATCTCTTACTATCAGCTATTTGCCTTAACCATATTCAATTAGATGTCTGCCAGCATACCCTCTCCCTTTATGTGGAACAGAACTGCAAGAGTTAAAGAACAAAGTTAAAAGATGATTGCACCTGTTTTCAGGACTGAGACTACACCCAAGAGAAACAGGAACTGAAAACAAGACACCCTATTTAGCTATGATAGTCTGCTATTCCCTTATACAGATATAACCCAGCTAAAGCTTATACTTTGTCACAGTAATGAATATGTATAATTTGTGGTCTGTACACGCTTGTCTTATTTGATATTTGATTTGATAACGAAATATCCAGCTCATAGTATATTAGCCAGGGTCCAGGAAGTAATAAAAGCAGAAGTACCAATATACTGAACTTGTCTGTGTCAGTGATTTGCTTCGAGTGTGCACACTTTTACATTGAAGGTTAATTTGGCCAGGGGGACAGAAACAAAAGTACCGAACCAGAAGTACTGGTTCTGGTTCGGTCCAAAACACAGTCACCACCTCTATTGTCTGGATGGACCCGATCAAGGATGGTGAATGAAACGTGGGGGAATCTACCGGCATGATGAAATCATACATGTCGCCCCAGAGGGAGGTCCGGGTTCCCATATTTCATACTGGTGATGTGACGTACTGCTCTCTTAGAGAATTCTAATTTAGTTTTGCCAATGTAAAAACATTTGCACTGGCAGGTTAATAAGTAAATCACTCCAGGCGTTTTGCAATTAGCATAGTGTTTAGGTCTATGCATTTTGCCATTCGGTAATATAAATTGTGATTGTGTGTTCATATAGCGACAGACTGTGCACCCACGACACTTAAAAGTGCCAGGTCTTTTACAGATATCTGATCGAAAGATACCTGTATATTCACTTTTGACCAAATGGTCCTTTAATGAAAGTGCTCGTCTGAAGGTAATAGTAGGTGTTGCTGATATATGAGTTTTTAAACTTGGATCAATTTGTAGTAGATGCCAATGTTTTTGTAAAATTTGTTTGATAGCTCTATGCTATTTGTTGTAGGTGGTTATCAGTCTGGTGACGGGTTTTGGAGTGTCAGAGTGTCTCTCATGATTGGCTGGCAAACATTCAATACCCTATACCACAAGGATAGAGAGGGTAAAAAAGGGGGAGGGGTATGCCTATATATAAAGAATAAGAATAAGAATAATGTACAAGTAAATGTGAGAGATGACATTGCTGAGGGAGCTAGGGAGGAGGTGGAATCCTTATGGGTAGAGCTCCAAAGGGATGAAGCTAAGGGGAAAATAATACTGGGAGTATGCTATAGGCCCCCTAACCTAAGGGAGGAAGTGGAGACAGATCTCCTATCACAATTTGGATTAGCAGCAAGGATGGGAAGTGTTATCATAATGGGGGATTTTAATTATCCAGACATAGACTGGGCTTTCTTTTAAGGCTCGCCAGTTCCTTAATGTCTTGCAGGACAATTTTATGGGTCAGATGGTAGACGCACCAACTAGAAATAAAACATTACTGGATCTACTGATTACCAACAATACAGACCTGATCACGGATGTGGAAATACGGGGCAATTTAGGTAACAGAGATCACAGGTCAATTAGTTTCAGTAGAAATCACACAAATAGGAAACCTAAAGGGAATACAAAGACACTGAATTTCAAAAGAGGCAACTTCCCTAAACTACAAACCTTGCTAAAAGGCATAAATTGGGATAAAATATTAGGAACAAAAAATACAGAGGAGAGATGGGTTTGCTTTAAGAGCATATTAAATAAGGGCATTAGCCAATGTATCCCATTGGGTAATAAATTTAAAAGAGCGAACAAAAGTCCTGGATGGCTTAACTCCAATGTAAAAATGCATTTAAAAGCAAAGGAGAAGGCCTTCAAAAAATACAAGGTTGACGGATCATACTCAGCATTCAGACTTTATAAAGAATGCAACAAGAAATGTAAGGGTGCAATTAGGACGGCTAAGATCGAACATGAAAGACACATAGCGAAGGAGAGCAAAAAAAATCCCAAGAAATTCTTTAAGTATGTAAACAGTAAAAAAGGGAGGACAGACCATATTGGCCCCATAAAGAATGAGGAAGGACATCTGGTTACAAAGGATGGGGAGATGGCGACGGTATTGAATTTATTCTTCTCCTCAGTCTTCACAAGTGAATTGGGGGGCTTCAGTAACCAAAACTGCAGTGTTTATCCTCATGACACAACACAGGAAGCACCTCCATAGTTAACAGAGGACAGAATTAAAATTAGACTTGAGAAACTTAACATTAATAAATCACCGGGACCAGATGGTTTGCATCCAAGGGTACTTAGGGAACTCAGTCAAGTGATTGCCAGACCGTTGTTCCTAATTTTTACAGACAGTCTACTGACTGGAATGGTACCAGCTAATTGGAGAAAAGCCAATGTAGCACCAATATTTAAAAAGGGCCCAAAATACATCCCTGGGAATTACAGACCAGTTAGCCTAACATCAATAGTATGTAAACTCTTGGAGGGGATGATAAGGGACTATATACAAGATTTTAGTAATAAGAACGGTATCATTAGCAGTAATCAGCATGGATTCATGAAGAATCGTTCTTGCCAAACCAATCTATTAACCTTCTATGAGGAGGTTAATAGATAAAGGAAGGCCCGTAGACGTGGTGTATCTGGATTTTGCAAAAGCATTTGACACAGTTCCCTATAAACGTTTACTGTACAAAATAAGGTCCGTTGGCATGGACCATAGGGTGAGTACATGGATTAAAAACTGGCTACAAGGGCGAGTTCAGAGGGTGGTGATAAATGGGGAGTACTCGGAATGGTCAGGGGTGGGTAGTGGGGTTCCCCAGGGTTCTGTGCTGGGACCAATACTATTTAATTTGTTCATAAACGACCTGGAGGATGGGATAAACAGTTCAATCTCTGTATTTGCAGAGGATACTAAGCTAAGCAGGGCAATAACTTCTTCGCAGGACGTGGAAACCTTGCAAAAAGATCTGAACAAATGAATGGGGTGGGCAACTACATGGCAAATGAGGTTCAATGTAGAAAAATGTAAAATAATGCATTTGGGTGGCAAAATTATGAATGCAATCTATACACTAGGGGGAGAACCTCTGGGAGAATCTAGGATGGAAAAAGACCTAGGGGTCCTAGTAGATGATAGGCTCAGCAATGGCATGCAATGCCAAGCTGCTGCTAACAAAACAAACAGAATATTGGCATGCATTAAAAGGGGGATCAACTCCAGAGATAAAACGATAATTCTCCCACTCTACAAGACACTGGTCCGGCCGCACCTGGAGTATGCTGTCCAGTTCTGGGCACCAATCCTCAGGAAGGATATACTGGAAATGGAGCGAGTATAAAGAAGGGCAGCAAAGCTAATAAAGGGTCTGGAGGATCTTAGTTATGAGGAAAGGTTGCGAGCACTAAACGTATTCTCTCTGGAGAAGAGACGCTTGAGAGGGGATATGATTTCATTATACAAATACCATACTGGTGACCCTACAATAGAAATAAAACTTTTTCGCAGAAGAGAGTTTAACAAGACTCGCGGCGACTCATTAAAATTAGAAGAAAAGAGGTTTAACCTTAAACTACGTAGAGGGTTCTTTACTGTAAGAGCCGAAAGGATGTGGAATTCCCTTCCACAGGCGGTGGTCTCAGCGGGGAGCATTGATAGCTTCAAGAAACTATTAGATAAGCACCTGAATGACCGCAACATACAGGGATATATGATGTAATACTGACACATAATCACACACATAGGTTGGACTTGATGGACTTGTGTCTTTTTTCAACCTCACCTACTATGTAACTATGTAACTATGTTTTCTTAGAGAATAATACATCATGTCTCATTTGACCACGTGCACGTCTAAAAGCCTTTTTAAGGCAAGTAGATGAGTATCCTCGGTCTAGAAGACGGTTTTTAAGTAAATTTGCCTCTCAAATTAATTCAATTTCTGTAGAACAGTTGCATCTGAGCCTAAGGTACTGCCCATAATGAATGGACAGAACCAGGGGCTCAGGATGCAACCTGGGCGCATGGAAAATAGTGTTCCCAGCGTTCTCTTTGTGATAGAGACCGGTGGAAAGTGAACCATCTGCCGATTTCATAATGTTTAAATCCAAGAATGTAATGGATGTGTCACTAAAAGTCATGGTGAAATGAAGATTGAATGCATTATTATTCATCGCACATATGAAAGCTTGCAAGTTCTCTGGTGTGCCATCCCACACCATCAGTACATCATCTATATACCTGAACCATGCTGCAACATGGGCGGTATAGGATGATAAATTTTCATCAGCCAGAAGAGACTGCTCCCACTCCCCCAGGTACAGGTTGGCATACGATAGGGCACAACAAGTCCCCGTCGCAACCCCCTGTAGCTGGAGGTAGTGGGATCCATCAAACAAAAAAATGTTTTGGGTCAGAATAAAATCCAACACTTCCAATAAAAAAGAATTTAATTTGCGATCATCTTTGTGAGATTGTGAGATGACATGTTTTAGTGCTGAGAGACCAAGGTGATGAGGAATAGGGCTGTATAACGCTTCTACGTCAATAGCCACCAGAAAGGAGTGAGGTGAAATATGTAGTCCTTCTAAATTTTGTAATAAATGGATGGTGTCTTTAATGTATGAAGACAGACCAGCAACGAAGGGTCTGAGGTGACTGTCAATAAATTTACTTAAATTTTCGGTTATAGAACTGCTACCTGAGATAATAGGACGTCCTGGAAGACTCTTTAGATTTTTATGTATTTTTGGGAGACAATATAGGGTAGGGATGTGAGGGTAAGGTGTTCTAATATATTCCAAGACATCCTTGTCAATGGCCCCATTACAGAAGGCCCCATCTACCAGATCATAAAAGGCATCGTTGAATTTGTCAACAATGCCTTTTGAGATTGGTTTGTACCAAGATTTGTTGGCAACAACTTTTCGACATATTACTACGTATTGCTCATTGGTCATAATGACAATATTTTCTCCCTTGTCAGATGGTTTAATTGTTAGGGAGTACTCTTTTTTTTTAAAGTTTCTAATGCAGCATGTTCATCTTTGGTAAGATTACTAAAGTGCGCAAATGGTTTTATTTTGCAAATTTCTGCTGTAGTTGAGGCTATAAAAGCCGCTAAGTTGGGATTACTAGCAAAAGAGGGAAATTTGTCAGACTTTTTTTTTTAAAAATTTATACCTAATGAGGGAGATGATTCTTTGGAGATATGAGCCTTCAATAAGGCTTCAATATCTACTGAATCAATAAGGTCACTAGGATCCTGTTCCTCAAGAGGACTAAGGAGGTCATCTAGGGCCTCATCTGATGTATTAGTTTCTGTTTGAGAAATATTAGTTTCTTTAGAAAAAATGCTTTTGTAGTAGAGTTTTCAAGCAAAAAGATGAAGATCTTTGATCTTTGTACATCTTACAGTCAGGCCTTCTAAAATGGAGAGCTCAGGGTCAGAGTTAATGATACAGTAGTAAATCTGTGTAATCTTTACATGCACAAGTGAAGTCTGTGCGTTTTGCTACAACAAACTCCTCCCTCTGCCGAGCGCAGCAGGGTGGACTGTAGTGGACCTGTAGTTCTGCTACTGGAAAGAACAGCATACCTGCCTATGGGTAATTGTTCTTTCCATAATACATTTATAATTTGGGCAATCTGGTATTATTTGGGGGTACAAGATAACATTAAACTACTCAAGATTATAGGGACTGATAGGAACTGTGTGAAATTTCACTTTTTTGGAACTGAAAGCCTTTAAAAAAACAGCCCTAGGAAAAGCCCACAACTGTACCATTGCAGTCACAAATGACCTAAGTGACTCTGTTATGAGAGAAGTATGGTGCTGCCAATGCTTGTCCCCTTAAATTTGTTCTATATTTGTTACAGATGACTAATTATACAGCATTGCTGCTAAAGCATCAGAATAACAGACAGAGGTACAGCTGTTGCAAAAGGAATATCGTAATGGTAGCAATAGTCACCTAAAGCAAAGTCTATGCACCAGAGCATCATTCTTTTACATTTGCGGAAATAAACATATTTAACAAAATATCCATCTACATGTGGTAGCAAAAAACGAATGTAAGATCCATGCCTCACATATGCCTCACATATGCACGTAGCCACTGTTCCATGTTACTTTCAGTCAGCACTCTGTTGGATCAACATCTGTTAATTGTGTACATAGACTGAATAGTATAGTAAATTGCACATTTAAAATAAATACAGTCTTGATAATGACTTAGCTCACAACCTTATGTTCGGAAAGCATACAACTTTCAAAAAGTGGATCTCCACTACCTAGATGGCAGATCTTCAGATGCTGCAGGCACACTCTGAACCATTGTCATAAATCTGGGATTCCTAATAGAAGCCGCTCTTGGCAACATCCATCTGCAGCTTCATGAATGCAGTGGCAATTGCATTTAGGCTGGGTTCACACCATTGTGAATTAGATGCGGGTTCCGCATAATAAACTTAGCTGCTCTATGCAATGGTATGCACAAAGCAGCCTCGATCCTCCTCTTTTCAGGCCCCCTTCCGACACTCCTGGCTCCTCCTCCCCACTGAGTGCTCCTAGAGGAAGCCACTTCCCATGATGTGAAAAAGACAAAGCAGGAAGCACCACCTGAGTGTAGTGTTAAAATGAACAGTTTTAATCACAAGGTTAAGAACACTTACAGGAACAAAGTAAAAACAGGCTTATCTGGTGCATGGGGGGGCTGCTCCGATCCATCCCATGGACTTCGCACTGCGCACTGCGCACAGGGGACACAGTAGACACTGGTGCTGTGAAGAGCCTGAATTGTGTCCAGAGAAGCTGGGAGAGCCGCTGTGGACCGCAGAGCAGATGTGATGTCACCAGAGGCTGGAAGGCAGCCAGAATACACACAGGAAGAGCACACTGTGATAGGCAGGCAAAAAACTGTTCATTTTAATACTACACTCAGGTGGCGTTTCCTGTTTTGTCTTTTTCACTTGATTTCACAGAGTTGGCTTATCTCTGAGGACGGCTGAGACCACTAGCCATATATTGGATTTATGGACTAATTTTAGCCTGTTAATTGGCTGTTTTTACTTCATGTTGCCCATGAGTATATGTGATTATCCATAGGGCTTACAGTGTGTATGATTATATTGTGCTTTGCGCCAGTTACCCCATTTCCTTTTTGGTCCACTTCCCATGATGTGCATCTATTCAGACACACAGCCTGGCTCAGCCCCACCCACCTCTCTCTGCTCACAGGTTTTGACTCACAGCAGCAAGAGCCAATGGCATATCGGCCAAGCCTATGAGAGCTGGGAGAGAGAAAATGAGCTGCTGCTGAGTTAACAGCGCTGGACCGAGATCAGTCTCAGGTGAGTATTTAGGGGGGCTGCGGAGGAAGCTGCATTTAAAAGGTTTTTTACTCTAATGCATTAAGGTAAAAACCTTTTTTTTTAATAATTTAATTCACACAACTCTATAAAAAAAATAGATGACAAAGTGAATATTATATCTATACTTCCATCCTTGCTCTTCTATCTTAGATCACTTTTCCCATTTATATAGGTTATATTCTATACAATATATAAAACTAACTAAACCACACCCACCTAATCCAAACAGAACAAAAAAATGTATATATATATATATATATGTGTGTCTTACAAAGCAAAAAAAAAAGGGGGGAACCCTACCCCATCCTCTTGGTCTGGTCCCCCCTTCCTCCCAAAAAAAAAAAAACCCACAAAATTATATAACCTACATTTTCTTTACATACATTTACTAAATATCTAATGTGCCTATGAGAGGGGTGAGATTCTACAGCAATGTTACATCCTATTACATGCAATACCTGCCTATATCCACCTTCTAACGTATTTTACTCTTTCCCAATCTCCGAGGAGTATTGTTTCCATTCTGCCCATATATTCTCAAATTTGTCTTGTTGGTTTCTAACTTTATGCACCCATCCCGCTGCCTCCATTATTACTTCTACCTCTCTTTTCCATTCCAGGAGTGTGGGGCATGTGATTTGTTTCCAGTGCCATGTTTCAGATGTGGGATGACACTTTTTTTTATAAGATTTAATAGATCCGGCATTCCATGGAATAGAAAATGTAGATCTGACACTTCTATGGGTTTAGTAGATAACTTCTCTATCCATGGGGCTAACTCTTCCCAAAAGGGTCTAATTCTTGGGCAAGACCACCATATATGGAGATATGTACCCTTTTGTTTACAACCTCTCCAACAACTTTCATTTCATGTTGGGTATATTTGTACCAATCATGTTGGTGTTCTATACCATCTGGCCATAAACTTATATGACATTTCTTGTGTGGAGGAATTTATTGAAGTAAAGTGTGTTGCCTCCAACAGTTTCTTCACCTGTGACGAAGCTAATGTATAATTTAGTTATTTTTCCCATTCCTTAATAAAGTAGGGGATTGGGCTATTTTGGCCACTGAGTACTATCTTATACATTCTAGATAGTAGGTGATTAGTCTCTGAGATTTTCACACACAGATTCTCAAATATGGTAAGAGAGCTCAGAGGCCTTAATTGGGGTTTTAATGTTATAAAAAGATTTGACATTTTGGCATATCTCCACCTTGCCAAACGTATGCTCCCCAGAGATGACACCATCTCTGCAAAGGGAGATAGGGCTCCTTGTGGGGCATACCTGGCACAAGTTGTATTACCCTCTGATCCCCACAGGCCCCACACCCCACCTCCTCTCCCGGGGGAAACCAGGGGTACCCTCCTAATGGTGCTAACGGTGATACCCAGGGGGCATATTTGCCAGTTTTTTTCATTCTATCCCACACCGATAAACAGCCCCGTGTTATTGGGGATGTCCACCTTGAAAGACCTCTTGATGCCGTCGGGATCCAGGGTGCCCCTGCTAGGTTTCTACCCGCCATTTTTTTCTCTAGTGAGACCCAGGCCTTACTTGCATTGTCATGACACCAATTTAAAATACGTACTAAGGACATCACTCTGTAATACAGTGCCATGTCTGGAAGCCCAATTCCTCCTTCTCCTTTTGCATCTGCGTAGCATATCATATGCTTTTCTGGGGATTTTATCCTTCCATACAAAGGATACAAAAGCTTTATGTATCTGTTTGAAAAAATTTTGGGGGAGTGGATAGGAATAGTATACAAAACATAGATTATTCTGGGTATTATGTTCATTTTTAGTGTATTAACTCTACCAAACCATGTCATGGAGTGGCCTCTCCATTTCTGCAAGTCTGTCATTATCCTTACCAGTAAGGCGCCAAAGTAAGGTTCGTATAATAATTTTTTTGATGTTTGATGTAATGTGTACTCCTAAATAATATAGGGAGTCTGTATTCCATATAAAAGGATATGTATATTGCAGAGATGTTGCCACTGCTAATGGTGCATGGCTTGGTAGTATCACTGATTTCTCATAGTTTATTTTGAAATTGGATAGTATTCTGTATTTCTGTACTTCATCCATCAGGGCAGGTATTGATTCCAGGGGTTTTGAGAGATAGAATAGTAAGTCATCAGCATATGCTGAGACTTTGTGTCCCCCAGTGCCAATACCTACCCCGACTATTTCCTTATTTTCCCTAACTTTACAAAGAAAAGGCTCCAAAATCAAAGTGAATAGTAATGGGGAGAGAGGGCACCCCTGCCTGGTACCATTATTTATGTTAAAGTAATCTGACAGGGTGCCATTCACTTTAACTCTGGTCCTTGGGATCACATACAAGACCGATACCCATCCCCTCATCCTCTCCCCCAAGCCTATTCCCTTCAGTACCTTCATCATAAACCCCCAGCTCACTCTGTCAAATGCTTTTTCTGCATCCATTGACAGAGCTACGCTTGGGATTTTATCAAGTCCATTTTCCATCCAATGGAGGACATGGAGGGCCCGAATAGTGTTGTCTCTTGTTTCGCGACCCTTTATAAACCCTGTCTGATCAAAATGGACTAATTTAACTATGTGGTCCTGTAATCGGAGGGCTAAGATCTTTGCCAGTAATTTGGTATCTGAATTAAGGAGTGGGATAATTAGCACAGCATTGAGGGTCTTTCCCAGGTTTCGGAAGGACTGTTACATATGCTAACAGTGCTTCTGAGGATAGAGGGTTTAAGGCTGTGATTTTATTGAAATAATTACACAGAGGGGGTGCTAGGATTGTATTGAATTTCTTATAATATGTGTTTGTTAGGCCATCCGGTCCCGGACTTTTCCCCATTGGCAAATTTTCTATTACTTTATTCACTTCCTCGATAGTCACTGAGCACTCCAGATTTTCAATAACTGTGGTAGGCAAGGTTGGTAAGACAGAGGCCCTAAGTTATTCTCTAATCTCCTCCACCTGTCTCCTTTCCTCCGTTCTTGTAGAGGTTGGCTGTATACTATAGAGGTCTGTATAAAATTGGTGGAATTCCCCAGCTATGGACTTCGTGTCCACTATCTGTTTATCATTACTTAATATATTATGCACATGGCCTAAGTCCTGTTGTTTTTTTTATTGTTTGGCCAACAGTCGGCCACATTTGTTCCCTTGCTCATAAAAACGGTGCACAAAATATCTATGCTTTTCTTTAGCTCTTCGATCCAGGCATCTGGAGAGTTATATTCTTAGTGTCTCCAAATGTCTGGCTACGTCTTGGTCATGATTAACTTTATATTTTCTCTCCAGCGCCTGTATTTCTTTCAATAGTTCCTCAATTTCTATCCATTTTTTTTTTTTTTACACGTGAGCCATGTGCTATTAATTCTCCTCTAATGACAGCCTTATGGGCTTCCCAAACTGTCTGTTCTGAGACTTCCCCAGGTGTGTTTATTTCAAAATATTTCACCAATTTTTTTTGTAAGTCCTCTGATATCTGTCTATCATCCAGCAAAGTTTCATTTAGTCTCCACCTCCTCTCCCGATGATCTATAGATACCGGGAAGAAAGTTATTGTAATAGGAGCATGATCTGATATTGTTATGGGTTCAATAGTAGCCGATCTCAAGAAATTCAAATAATATTGATCCAATAAGATCAAATCAAGCCGGGAGTAGACATTGTGGGTTTTAGATTAATAGCTATAGTCTTTCTTCTCTGCATGTGTTATCCACCAGCCAGGGCCGTCTTTTTGCATGGGCACGCTGGGCAGTTGCCCAGGGGCCCCACTTGCCTGGGGGGCCCCACCTGCCCAACGACCCCAGCCAAGCATCATTCATTCAGATGTCACAAAGTTTGCTGCCGCATTGTGCCAGTGCTGTGCGGTGCTGCTCCCTCACAGAGACAGAGTGCCGCACGATCAGTCCCGATATCAGTCACCAACTAAGTGGCGGGCAGTGTGCAGTGTAAGTCAGCTGTCACTGTAAAGAACAGAGCCGATGCTTTCTGTGTAGTTCCGGCTTTTCACAAGCGGAGTGATATGAAATGCACTCCGCCTGTGAAAGATACAGGAAGCATCGGCTCTGCTCTCTACTGCAGTCGCATGCTTCTTGTCACACTTCCGCATCTCAGAGGAGCCAGGCAGCAGTACACACGCCAGCATTAATACCCACCAGCACCAGCAGTACCCACGCCAGCATTAATACCCCCCAGGCAGCACCAGCAGCACCAGAGTGTGAGTGTGTACATTTATATATATTTATTTAGATTTTTTTAGTTGTATGATTTAGTGGTGTAAGTTATTAGTGCCTGGGCCCCCCCCCCAAGTTTTGACTATAATATCTTATGTGTCCCCCTTATATATCATTCTTAGAGTTGCCACTAATTCGAGGAAGTGTAAGAAAGGTGAGGAAAAAGAAACTTTATTACGTGTTGGTGAAAATAACCTTCAGAGCAGAAATGAAACATAATGTTTTGAGTGGAGCACAGAAGAGATAAAAGGCTGCAGAGGAGAAAGAGAAAACGTGCAAACTTCCAAAACTAACATCTTGGCTCAATCCAGGTGTAACGTCAGCCAGTAGTTCTGCTCCTCCAGATGTAGCATCCACATCTACATGCACTCCGATTGCATCAGAAATACCAATGGTATCATTACCTGATCCTGCTGCTGGGGAAAGAGGAAATGCCCATATTTGTGTCAGTAAGGGAGTTTGCAACCCAAGACACATATCCGGGGCTATGGGATATTAGCAATACTAGTACAGTGGATTACTGGATTCGTAGTGGGCCGACAGCATGCCAGAATCATGACAGCAACCTTTTAAACTCAATCAGAGTGTATAAAGAGATTCTTTGCTCCATGAGAAAAGATGGGGATAAACTTAAGAAAACGTTCCACCGGCTCACATCCTCGAATGTACCGGACAGTAAATGTCAGTTAATCGGTGTGTGAGATGTCTGGAGTGGAATCCACACTTATTGAATAATATTTTGATTCTTTTATTTCTTCAAGAATAGCAGAAAGAACATGTTGTCCTGTTATTTCAATGAACTTCTCACAAATATTTGCTGATAAATATGATGGATTCCCCTTTCCTGGATTCCCATACAATTTGAGATGCTCTTCCAAAAAAGGGTCGAATTCACTTAACAGCTTAAGAATACCTAAATAGTTTCCATTTTTCCATTTTTCTGGACTCTCTAATTCCTGCACTGACAAAACATGGAGAAGCTTATTCATTGATTGGAAATATGTTTTCATTCTTCTGTGAATTAAAAACAATTAGTTCTGATGAGCTAAACAAAAAGTGTGAATATCTGGCTAATGTTTATCACAAAGATCTTGATTATGGTGACCTACTAAATGAATGTGAGCATCTCAAGCACTACATTATTCTTGATAAAAATTGTGAGACTCTCCCTGCATTGTACAGAAAAATAATTTCAAACAACTTGAAATCTGTTTTTCCGAAAAAACTTGAAATCTGTTTTTCTGGAAGAGAAAATACACAGACAAGGTATTTGTCAAGGAATGTGTTTAAACGTGAATTGCGGAATAACGAGTGTGTAAAGCGTAGCGTGAATGGCTACTCTATTCACCATCCCAAGGTCGTTTGTACTGCTTTGCATGTCCCCTATTTTCCAAGACAGAATCTCTCTTTCCTACATCAGGATTCAATGACTGGAAATACAGCAATGTTATTGGTGAACATGAAAACGGAGAAGAACATCGCAAGTGCATGACGGCATATGTGATTCGTCATAAAGAAACTGGAAATGTCGATACACTATTACTTCAACAACTTCGCTCAGAGCAGGAGTATTGACATAAAGTGTTGACATGAGTGGTTTCTGTAATTCGCTTTCTTGCCTCCAGAGGTCTGCCATTTCATGGAGAAAACCAAATAATTGGGTCTGCTAAAAATGGAAACTATTTAGGTATTCTTAAGCTGTTAAGTGAATTCGACCCTTTTTTGGAAGAGCATCTCAAATTGTATGGGAATCCAGGAAAGGGGAATCCATCATATTTATCAGCAAATATTTGTGAGAAGTTCATTGAAATAACAGGACAACATGTTCTTTCTGCTATTCTTGAAGAAATAAAAGAATCAAAATATTATTCAATAAGTGTGGATTCCACTCCAGACATCTCACACACCGATTAACTGACATTTACTGTCCGGTACATTCGAGGATGTGAGCCGGTGGAACGTTTTCTTAAGTTTATCCCCATCTTTTCTCATGGAGCAAAGAATCTAGCCGACACTGTTGTGGGATTCCTTAATGAGAACAAAATTCCACTATCCAACTGTCATTTTCATATGACAATGCCTCAAATATGTCTGGATGCTATACTGGATTGCAAGCACAGATTCTTCAGTTGAATGAGTTCGCCATGTATGTCCCCTGTGCTGGACACATCCTGAACCTGGTGGGAGTAAAAGCAGCAGAGTGTTGTCTACAGACTGTAAAATACTTTGACTTTGTTCAGCGTCTTTATTAATTTTTCCACACATCGATGGAATGTTCTTGCATCATCTCTTGGAAAAAAAAATTGTGGTCTGTCTGACACAAGATGGTCCGCACATTTTGATGCTGTTCATGCTTTACATGAGGGTTTTGAGAAAATTAAAAATGCACTAGATTCTGTATCAGCTGACACTGAACAGGAAGTAAACACAAGGCGAGAGGCAGAAGGATTGAGGGACAAAATGGAAAACCTGGAAACGATCTTCCTCACAATTCTTTGGAATGACGTTCTTGAAAGAGTCAAACAAAACAAGCAAGGTCCTGCAATCAGAGGATGTGAACATACTTGTTGCCATGAACCTTCTTGAGTCTCTAAAAACGTATCTTCAGAATACTAGAGACAGATTTAGTGCATATGAATTGAAAGCCAGGAGTAGGTGCCCAGATTCAGATTATAAGGAAAAACGGGAAGTGTACACCTCACTAGATATGACGGATCAGAAGAAGAGGTACTTCTTAGTAAAAGTGAAAAGTTTTAGGGGGAAACATTTCTTCCTGTTCTGGACTCTCTAATTCCTGCACTGACAAAACATGGAGAAGCTTATTCATTGATTGGAAATATGTTTTCATTCTTCTGTGAATTAAAAACAATTAGTTCTGATGAGCTAAACAAAAAGTGTGAATATCTGGCTAATGTTTATCACAAAGATCTTGATTATGGTGACCTACTAAATGAATGTGAGCATCTCAAGCACTACATTATTCTTGATAAAAATTGTGAGACTCTCCCTGCATTGTACAGAAAAATAATTTCAAACAACTTGAAATCTGTTTTTCCGAATGTGGAAATTGCACTCAGAGTGTTCATGATGCTGACCAACTGTGCAGCAGAGCATTCGTTCTCAAGATTGGAACTGATAAAAAATGTGCTTCGCAGCACAATGGGGCAGCAGCGTTTGAACTGGCTTTCACTCATGTGTATAGAAAATGACATTCTAAAAACCATTGACTTCAAGCCAATTATGAAGGATACAAAGAAGTATCGCAAATTTAATAAATAATTAGTGCTTTTGTGCTGTCCCATTTCAATCTGTAATTTCTTGTTTTTCAATTTCTTGCTTTTTAAGCTTGTGTTATATTGTTCAAACGTTGTGTTAATGTTTAAACACTGATTTTGTTGGAAGTACCAATAAATATAGCCTTATTGATAATTAGCATTTTTATTCTCGTGCGTGATTGTGTAGACAGGGCCCCAGTGCACTGTATTTCCCGGGGGCCTATAATGCTCTTAAGATGGCACTGCCACCAGCTATCTACCAAGTGAAGGGATCTGAAAAGTTGTTTTTAAAAAACCTTTTACCTTTACAACCACTTTAAGATATTGCTTTCACTTCTGATCATTCCTTTTAAATTCAAGCTCACAGTTGACTGAAAAAAGGTCTTGTGTGTTCTCTGCAGCTGTGTTTCAATTAATGCTTTGTGTTTTTTGCAGCTTTTCAAAAACAGTTTTTTCTTACTGCCTGCACATTTTCTACATGCTTTACTCATAGCATGCTACATGGAATTTATCATTTTATGGTGTCTGGTATTTAAGGCATTAAATCAGCCTCCTAATAAAAGTAACAAAGTCTACTTATTTGTTAAAGTGAATTTTTACAGATAAAAACTGACCTTTGGAATTCACAGGACCTAATGCATTACGTACTCAGCGCTGGGATTTTGAGCAGTAAACAGTCATCAAAGGGCACACAAGTACACAGTGAAGAGAGGCTGTTTATTCCAAAAATGTGTTTTTGTTGGACACATTCTCTATAAAACAGACAATACATGGAACAAATTTTGGCTGGTTCAGCAGGGATCACCCAATGTTCAATCCATGTACTAGCTAGCTTGTTGTACACAAGTCGATGTATCAGTCGGCTTGTGTACAACCAGCTGTTGGGTTTTTCCTGAATGACTGGTGCCTCTGGCCATAGCTGGCTGCACAGATCATTGTATCCGGCAGAATGCAATAGCACTGCGGGAGCAATCCCCCATCAGCAGGTGTGTTGTTGGCGGAATTGGCATTTTGTTTTGTTCAGTTTACTGGTTGAATTAAAAAAATGTATTATGTATGACCTGCCTAACTCGATTAAATCAATATAATAGAATAAAGATTTAATTTGTGTAATTGTGCTTGGATTTAATTATAATCAGACGTTTTTGGGACATTTTACTCTTTTGCTTTGCCTTTTCATATGTATGAATATGGATATTGTCGTTAAAGTTGCTGTTAATGTTTGTGAAATCCCAAAAAGTTCATCCCAAACTTTGCAGATTTGGTTCTTAACAGCTGGAACCAAACATCTAATGTGATGTGCAAAAATGCACCAAAAGCCATACACCATGCATAGTAATATTCACATTGCAGTATTTTTTTCTTTTCCTTTCTGGTAGAGAAAAAAAACATTGCAGTAATTAGGCACATTTTATTAGACACGCAGCTCTTTGAAGTTAGAGTGATTTTATTTACATTGTTGAATTATAAACCAGCACAAGGCCTTTTTTATTTATAATTTAACAGTGTATTGTTATCAAAATGACAAAGATAGGGGGTTACGCAGTAATTAAACATACAAAAGGTGTTGGGTTCCCCTTAATATTTTAATCAGACCCTTATTGAGGCATGCAGCCTGGGTGGTCAGGAAAGGAAGGACAATAAGCTTTCAGCTCCCCCATCTTTCCTGTACCCCAACAGGCCATATTACTTTCAACATTGGGGGATTACTCTGTAAGGAAGGAGGGGCTTGTGGGACAAGGGTTCTTTTCTACATCCCTCACAAAGAACCCATGTCAAGATTTTGAGGGACAAGAGCCTTTTTTCCGGTGGGTTGGGTTCATGGTGAATTTTACTTGTGCGCAGTTGTAAGCAGCTACAGTAACTTATGGGTGCATTTGCCTGAGCATTAAAAGCAAACACTCCACAGTTAATTGCATAGACTTTTGTTGGGTCGTAGATTATGGCCAATGGAAATGTGCCTGCCCCTTCCCTAAATAACTCTTCCATCCTCCCTTCCTCAGTGTGTGTTGGAGTTGGAGTAGTGAGGGACAGCTGTCAGTGATTTCATGGAGAGATAGTTATTTTAGTGCTACTGTAGAATGGTCTTGTACTACCCACAGAGGTACAGTGAGATATACAGTGCAGTACTGATACATCATAGTGATTTGCAGTGCGGTGGGCTACAGAGAGTGGACTGTACCCTTTGTATTCACTGTGCTGCTTATTGCTTCATCAATGTGATTTGCATTGCAGTGCATACCACCCATTGTATTTACAGTGATGAAACCAATTGTTACCTATTTGTCTGTTGCTCTTGGCTGCTGCTGTTACCCCTTTTTTATTTTTTGTGCAGGGAGAGAGTTATTTTTTTTCATGTGTTTTTGTTCTGCCTCTCCAATCTAAGCACTGCAGCTGTGGCAAGCTTACAGTAGAATTGGCAGATGATGGAAACTTTTTTTTTTAAAGAAGTTTTATTGAAGAGCAGTACATTACACTTCATAGCATAGGATTGCTGGTGGGGCGCAGCCCACCTCTGTGACAGTACTCAAATATTGAACAATAACAGAGAGGTTGACCAAAAAAAAAAAATTACGCTTATTCGGTTAAACAAAGAAAATAGCCCTCAGGTATAATAAGGAGACACCTAGTGCTGCAGGTAGGCTCGACACCCCCATCGGGAACATACTGTGTCGAACACCGTAGAGCAGCTGAGGTTAATCATTAGGTGTGTAACTAACCTGTTGAGGCCCATCACGCCCTCCGGGAGAATGAAGGTCCCAGACTGCGTGAGGAAGCCTTCCCCAGATCTCTAAGGCCAAAGACCAAAGGAACCAGGGGTGCCATAAAAGTATCCTGAAGGTTCCGGCTGGGAGGTCGATCCACTAGAGATAAGTCGAGGAACCAGCTAATCGCTGTCAAGTGCATAAAAACTGGAGCAAGGCGTTAAGAACCAAAAACTTTCTGTAAAAGTGAATTAACAACTTCTAAGAGTAAGAAGATAGAGAGAAATAAAGGTGGAAAAGAAGACGGAGGGGGGGAAGAAATGGGGGGTGGGTTGAAACAATAGATACAAATCATGCTTCAATACCCGGTATGAGAGAGATGCCTACATGCCTTGCCCAGGGCTCCCAGACAGCCAAAAATGCTTTATTTGAGTCTGCTAGGATACTGACTAATTTTTCCTGGGACATGATCCATGAGATCTTTCTCTTGGCAGCCGCCAGAGAGACTCCTGGTTGTTTCCAAGCCCTTGCTATGGAGAGCTTGGTGCCAATCAGGATGAAAGAAATAAGTTTGGCAGTTGTTTTGGGTATCTTGGGAATATGACCATTTAGTAGAGCTATCTGGGGAGATTTAGAAATGGGAGTGTCCGTAATTTTTCTGATCAGATAAAATATCCTGTTCCAGAAGCCCCTGATTTTCGGGCATTCCCACCAAATGTGTATCATGGAGCCCTGGGCTTGGCAGTTTCTGAAACATAAAGGAGACGAGGAAGGAAACATCTGTGTAAGTTTGGAAGGAACCAGATACCATCTCGTTAGAACTTTCATGTTAGCTTCTATTAATGCAATATTAACTATACCTTTGTAGGCTCTTGTGCTCATTCTATTCCAGATCTCCAGGTCCCAAGTCTCGCCCACGTCCCTCTCCCACTCTATCATGTATGGAAGTTTGGAAGGGGGAGTTGAAAGAGCTTCATAAATCAGGGATATACCTCCTTTTTGCTCTGTAGCTTGTCCACACCATTGTTCATAAGATGTGCACTCTGGGGGAATCGATTTGTCTTTCCAAATAGTGTGAAGAAAATGGGAGATTTGAAGGAATCTGAATTTTTTTGGAATCGTGGAGCTCTAGTTTTTCAATGCAGTGTTTCATGGAGATTGGTCCGGAGGCGACAAGGTAATGTCCAATACGGTACATTCCCTTATCGAGCCACCATTGAAAGGATTTGATGTCTAACCCCGGCTTGAAGAGAGTGTTGTGGAATATATGTGAGAGGGGGCGAAGCTGTGAGGTCAAAGCTGGGAGTTGGATCAGGTTATCCCATAATTTGAAGGAGTGTGACAGTGTAGGGGCCATGATGGGAGGTCTAGATTTACTGGGAGTCCATAGTAGAAAGTCTAGTGTGTGGGAAGGAACCGCTTGGCGTTCTATTTGTATCCAGTGGGGTTTTTCGCCCCTGAAATATATGGTGGAGAGTTGGGCCAGTCTGGCTGCTTGGTAATACTTGGATAGTTCAGGGAGGCCTAGCCCTCCCTTAGATTTCGGAGCATAAAGGGTGTTTCGCGTGAATCTATATCCTTTCCCTCCCCATATAAATTTTATAATCTTTCCCTGAAAGTTTTTGAGGTGCTTTTTGTTAATCGCGATCGAAGGGCTCTAAATAAGTACAGAATCCTAGGAAACAGGGTCATTTTGATGGCATGGATTCTCCCCAGCCATGATAGTTTGTGGGATGACCAAATTCGTATGTCCTCCTCCAATCTACGATACATAGGAGGGAAATTGGCTTGATAGAGGGAGTCTATTCTGAGTGTGAGATTTATACCTAGGTATCGAATTGAGGAATCACTCCAATTGAAGTTAAAGGCCAGTTTTAATCTCTCAGCTAGGGCTGGATTGAGGGAGATGTTTAATGCCTGTGATTTGGTCATTGAGACCTCGCCAAATGTCTGAAGCAGTTTGTTAATGTTGGGCAGTGAAGTAATTGGAGAGGTAATGAATAGAAGAAGGTCGTCTGCAAAGAGGGCGCATTTATGGGTATTCAAGCCACAGTTGACACCTTTAATGTTTGGATCCGACCTGATTGCTATGGCTAGTGTTTCTATTGTTAGAGCGAATACAGGAGGGGATAGGGGGCAGCCCTGTCTTGTGTCCCTGGCAATTTTAATTGGGGATTAAAGAAAGCCCTGTAATTTAACTTTCGCTTCCGGTTCAGAGTATAGTGATTTGAGGATTCCGATGAAGTGTTCACCGAACCCCCAGAATCTAAGGGAGGCGAATATGAAGGGCCAAGTCACAGAATGGAAGGCCTTTTGTAGATCTAGGGAAAGGAAGAGACCCTCCTGCTTAGGGCCTCCATCCCATCCCGAGTGCAAAATTGAAGCTATGTCAATGGCCCTTCTGACCTGGTCTGGACCCTGTCTGCCGGGGATAAAACCCACCTGATCTTTGTGGATATAAATGTTGATGAAAGAGTTTAGTCTATTGGCGTAAATTTTTGTCAGGATTTTTAAATCGTTATTTATAAGTGATATTGGTCTGTAATTTTCTACCTGATCTGGATTTTTGTCGGGTTTAGGGATGACAGTAATGAAAGCTGCATTCATCTGGGGGTCCATGGAGTCTCCCTTTCGTTTGGAGTTGAACATTTTAGTTAAGTGTGGCGCTAGAGTCTCGGCAAAAGTCTTATAATAAAGATTGGATAGACCATCTGGACCTGGGGCTGAGCCCCCTTTCAGGTTTTTAATGACCTCCAGAGTTTCCTCTACTGTGATATGTGCTTCCATAATATCTTTGTGGGACTTATGTAAAGTGGGGATAGGCAGATGCTCTAGGAATGCCTCTATAGCTTGTGTATCGTGGGAATCATTTGCTCTATATAGTTGTGAGTAAAAGGATTGGAAAGATTCTAAGATCCTATGAGGATTTTGGGAAGACGAACCATCCTGAAGTTTTATTTTGGGGAGAGCGAAGAGACGGGTCCTAGGGGATAACTTGGAAGCAAGCATCATGCTCATTTTGTCCTGATTGAGGTAGAATTTCGCGCCATTCCAACGCAGAGAACTCTCAGCTTTAACTGTGAGCGCCAGGTTTAGTTTAATCCGAGCAGCGTTTAGTCTCTCCAGTTTTGAGATGTCCATGGTTCTCTCCTTTTTAAGTTGGGAGGAGATTTGGATAAGTTTGCCTCGTATCACGGCTTTGTGGGCTGCCCAGAGAGTCTCGGCCGAGATGTCGTCTACGTTGTTCAGGGTGAAATACTCTTTTAGTGACTTGGTGAGAACCGTGATTTGAATAGGATCTTTGATGATGTGTTCTTTAATGCGCCATATGGGGGACGAGGGTCTGAGGAGCAGGCCTTGGAAGGATAGAGAGATCATGGAGTGGTCAGAGAGGGGAGTATCCTTGATTTTGGCTGAGATAGCAGCTGGGATGTGTATGGAGGAGATTAGAATGTGGTCGATTCTGGAGTATACTTGATGGGGTATTGAGAAATGGAAGTAATCCCTTGATGTGGGGTTGAGTTCTCTCCAGATATCTGTGAGGCCCTGCTGGTGAATTAGTTTAGCAATTTTAGAGCTGATTTTTGTTGGCCTGGAGAGCTGTTTAGCCGGGGGTTTAGATTTATCAAGACTCTGATCAAAGGCGACATTTGAATCTCCTCCAAATATTACCGTTCCTTCCAGGAGGGGTCCTAGTGTTTGGAAAAGCGATGTGAAGAAAGCGTTCTGTCCCTTATTCGGGGCATAATAGGATATAAGAGAAAAAGTTTGGTCTGTGATCTGGCCTTTCACTAGTAAGTACCTGCCTTCAGGGTCACTAAGGGTCTGGCTTACTTTAAATTGGCAGTCTTTAGCAAATAGAATCGCGACCCCCCTGGTCTTATCCTCTGCGTTTGCTAGATAAAACGAGGGGAAGCGCGCATGTAGGAATGAGGGGGAGAATCGGGAGGGAAAATGCGTTTCCTGGAGCATCACTATTGAAGCCCTTTGTTTGTGGTATGATTGGAAGATTTTCTTCCTTTTGGTTGGGGAATTGAGGCCCTGGACATTATGAGAAATAATTTTTATCTGGGAAGAGGAGAGATTGGTGTTAGGCATGGTTTTTGAATAAACAGTGTGCTACTAATAGTGGATGACTTACCCTGACCATAATGATGAGGGATGGGCAGAAGGCGAGTAAGGAGCGGAGCTCGGGACCTGGAGATGCTGGACGAGAAGGAGCTGGAGACAATCCGTCAACCCTGACAGGAGGGGGGAAGGGAGAGAAAAGCACAGATGGGTTAAAACATAGAGACATAAGGAGAAAAAGAGTATGAACATGGTGACCTAAAATAGGCCGGAGACGGAGAGGGGGGGAAGTATACCACTTTCCGGACTCCAAAAACAGGTTCAGGTGGTCCTGAAAACGAACCACCAGTCCATCGGACGAGAATGGGAATTACATTTTCGTAGGATGGAAGGAGTCGCAGGGCAGCTACCGCAGCCCAAGCCACCCTTGATACCTTGCATACAATATTCAGCTGTGTAAAAATAAAAAGATGCATAAGGAGTACATAACAGTTTCAAATTCTGAAAAATCTAGGATAATTTAAATTTAAACATAAACAAGGAGCCGTGCTGGCCAACGATGCAGAAAGAGTCTTCCTAGTAGACATCATGGGTTCCTCAGTGGAGGTGTAGATAAGAGGGGATGTGGGATATCCAAAACCTGCTGTGGACTTAGACAGTCTGTTGTGAGGTTATAGAAAAGTGGGGAAGGGCCGAAACACCCTGCTAACGCTGTGGGTCCCAGAGAGGACGAAGGGGATGTAATGTCACGATCCGGGGGGGCCATTTTTATGTAGATCGATGGGTTGAGCCTTAGTTCACCCCTGAGGTGTGGGTGAGTGACAATGGCGGTAGTATGTCTTAGGGGACTGGAGGCGTAGGGCCACTGGAGTGTTGAAGTGGAAGTCTGAGACTTGGGATAATTGGGAAAATGTCCCCTAGAGGGGACGAGGCCTCTTTGTGAAAGATCCGAGTGAGGTAGAGGTCATCTGGTATGAAGATGACAGAGGTCTGTGGATCACAAAGAGGGAGAGGGGTGTCGCCGGGTTCTTGCAATTGGGATCTTCAGGTTGGCAATTCTTCCTTCAGACGTCTGCTTTTGTTGGATTTCCAGGCAGGAGAGATAGGGCTGTTGGGAGTTTGACATTTCGAAGAGCCCGCTTGATAGTTGGAAATGTCCATTTCCGAGTCTAGGGATATGAGCTTGAGTGAAAGGAGGATTCGTTCGCCTTCTGAAAACGAGGTGAATGAGTGGGTTCTGCCATTAAGGGAAAATTTCAAGGCGAAAGGGAATGCCCACCAATATTTAATCTCCTTCTGGGAGAGGACCAGCAGAAGGGGCTTCAGGGCTCTGCGTTTCTGGATGGTCGTGGGAGAAATGTCCGCAAAGATTTGTATTTCCTGTCCTTGGAAAAGGATACAGGATTGCTGGCGCGATATTTTCATTATAGCTTCCTTCACACTATAGAAGTGTGGCTTAACGACCACATCTCTGGGAGATCCGTCTTTTCTGGGGGGACCCAGGGATCTGTGTGCTCTGTCCAGCTCCAATTTGATGGGGAGCAGCTCAGGAATGAGGGATTTGATTAAATCCTGGATTGCTTTGGGTACATCTGTATTTGATTCAGGGATACCTCTGACTCTAAAATTGTCCCTTCTCGACCTGTTCTCCAAGTTGTCGATTCTATTCAGTGTCACCTCTAGCTGCTCTTGAACAACATGAATGTGCTCAGTGTTCTGGTTAGCTCTGGACACTGTGATGTCTAATTTGTGTTCTATAGCTTCCATCCTTGCTCCCAGGTTTTGAAAGTCAGCTCTTATCTCGTTTGTGATTCTTGTGGCTGTATTTGCTAGACCTCTATCTAGAAGATCCGACAGTTTGAGAAATAAATCTCCTGCATTGAGGGGTATAGCGATCTCCCGGTCTCCTGTGGAAGTCCCAGCACCCTGATGGGGTGGTGAGGTGTTCAGTGGGGACAGAGAGTAGTTCTCAAAGGTGCGCTCTAAGAGGGATACTGTAGAGGCTGGAGATGGGGTCCCCATAGGTTGGTTATGAAGAGTGGGTAGGGGTGTGTAGGCTAGAGTGGCAGGAGCTATCACTTGCCTTGTTTCCGCGTGTCCCCCTGTATATGGCTCCTTGTGCTGTGATGCGGCCGCCATCTTGGACAAGGCCCGGGAATCCTCTGCTGTAAACTGCGGTCCCAGGTCCCTGCGGACCGAGTTGTTTGGCATGGATCGAGGCTGCGGGAGTTCCCGGATCCGAATCCGTTCGTGGTGGATGTCTAGGCGGCCTGACACCGGTGCTTGGGTGGCTTGCTGGGCTGGGTAGAGCGGAGCTCCCGGCTTACGCGGCCATCTTGGGAGTCCCGCGTCTGCGCACTGATGATGGAAACTTTAATCCAATACATGTGCAGATCTTCACAGGTGAATATCAGATTGGTCATAAATTATAGCATATCTAGCTTCAGCAATTACATGTGCTCAGAACAGAAACTAAAGGCACACAGGGTGGGACTAGCTATACAGAGCATATCTTAGCTACAGAAGGAGGAAAGGACATTATTTAAAGTCAAACAAACCACAATGCATGTGTAACGTGATAAATACCATTTTTTTATTTTCTGAAAAAAGAAAAAAATTGAAAAATCATAAAAATGCAAAAAGAGTTTGGGACTCTATTGTTCTAGGCTTGGTGCTTATGATTTAGAATGTTATTTACATTTGTTGGGGGAGGAAGATATATTATAGATACAGTATAAAGATATATTTTATTTTTAATAAATGAACCTGTCCTGGATTCACAACGAGTATCAAGCACTTTCAACTAATGTAATGCAATTACATGTTTTATTTGAATCTCACTCTAAAGGATTATTATACTATACAGCATTACCATTTCTTACCACCACTGCTGGCCCACTGCCATCTTCTGCCACCCCTGCCACCATTACCTACCACTTTTACTAGCCTGCCATACCTTGACATCCCCTGCAATCATTACCATGTCTTGCTACTTCAGATCTGCAGCATTACAATCTCATGCTGCCTCTACAACTGTTGTTCAGTTTTTTGATACTGTCAGATTTTTAATTTATTTTTTTATGCACAGTTATTTATGCATTGCACCCTAATGTTTGTAGTGTATTATGATGATCGGGCTATGTTAAGGTACTACACCTAATGTTTAAACACCTACTCTTAAGCTGGCAAATTTATAGTGCTTGATGGTAGCCAAATTATGCTCTTTGTCTCCTGTTTTTCAGCCTACCTCGGTTATTTTTTTTTTGTTGTTGTTGGTTATCCTGAATATAATCTAGAATATTTGTGACTATTGTACACAAGACTTTTGGGGGCTCCACACCTTGCCCATGATGGGGGGAATCCCCAAATAAGAAAGAGGACTTTAAATTGTGCCAGCATAAGGGAGAACCACAAGTAACAACAATAGTTAAAAACAATCCATAACTTTTATTCTTACAAAAGTAGATAAAACCACTGTACATAGTTAAAAGACATAACCATCAAATCAAGTTACAGCATAGTCTTTTCTTCATATAGAAATTATTGGCATGTGTCAGCGTGTAGAATCAATGCCTTTTGCATACAAAGCTTCCCCAGGATCTATGCTGAAATGTATATATAGGATATGGCTTAAGAAATTGACAGAAAATATATAATAATATCATATACAGTTACATAATAATTACACAAAATGTTGGCATGTATAAATTGAACAACAATAATGCAACGAGGGGGAGAGAGAAAAAAAAGAGGGGGATAAAACCAACACCCCCTCATTCTGCTCCTCCAAGGTCTCTCTTCCCCCCTCCCAAAACTACAGGGTGTGGATCCCCCAGTAAGTCTTGTGTATAGTATATTTTGGGATGGTGCCTTTAAGGGGTAAGTTTACTTAAAGTGGGGTTCCACCCAAAAAACAAAACTACCTGGAAAAATTCTAAAAAAAAAACCCAAAAAAATTTGGATATTTTTTTTTTTCACTTACCTCTAAATGCCTGTTGCTAGGTGGTCCCTCGTAGTCTGCCTGTTCCTTAGCCTGGGCTGGTGACATCACTTCCTCCTCGGCACAGGAAGGGCTCCGCTCTGCTCCCTCCCACCTGTCAATCATCTGGGACCCATTACAGGTCCCAGGTGATTGAGCGGCCAATCACGGCACGCGGCACCGCTCGCGCATGCGCAGTGGCAGCCAGGCTGTGAACCCACAGTTCAAATGCCGGCGCCGACGAGCGGAGGGGGGGACGAGCGGGGCTTCGATCCCCCGCATCGCTGGACCCAGGGACAGGTGAGTGTCCAATTAAAAGTCAGCAGCTGCAGTATTTGTAGCTGCTGACTTTTAATTTTTTTTTTTTTTGACTGGCCCTCCTGGGTGGAACTCCTCTTTAAAATGCTAATTTTACACTTGGAGATTAACATTTGTAACTATAGTATTTCTGAAATGTTTTCCTTAAAACTTGCCTGGGCTTTGAAAAGTGCTTACACACTGTTCACTGAGTCTGGGAAATATTTTACTAACTTGTTTTGGGTTATAAACATGTCTAATGGGCCTGGTGTCTCTCCTGTACAATATTATTTATTTTATGAAAGTTGAAGAAACACTTTACTATGTTTTTTGCCCTCAAAAAATTGTATAAGATTAATGCTTTAACCACTTCAGCCCCGAAAGATTTGGTTGCTCAATTACCAGGCCATTTTTTTGTGATACGGCACCGCGTCACTTGAACTGTACCCAAACAAAATTGACGTTGTTTTTTCCCCACAAATAGAGCTTTCTTTTGGTGGTATTTGATCATCTCTCATTGTTCCTAGCTAGTAGGAACACACGATCTCTCTTTTTTCCTCTCCTTACAGAACAGGCATTTGTGTGTTTACACACACACACGTCCCTGTTCTGGCTCTCGTGCCTGCAAACACGTGTGACCAGCGGTCATCACACCGTTGGCCACACGCATCGGCACCCCCGCAGTGCAGCAGGCGCGCGCCTGTTTTGGAAATGTATCAAAATGACACTCATGTAGTGTGTACCATATTCATTCCATTTTAATACAACATATTACCATGATAAATTGCACCTTCTTTTGGGCTCTCACAAGATAAATTTGAATTTTGCTTACCTAATTAGGTTAAATAAATTGTGGGAACAATATGCATGCTGTGTGTAGCATATTGCTTTTATTGCTCTCTTCAAAAACATTTTTTTTTAGATTTCAATAATTTTTCATTGGTTTTTCAAGTTGTCAAAAACAGCAATGCAAATACAGTCAACGTCTCTCAGATATACAATCAGTAAGGCACATGGGTCATCCTCAACAAGTATAATAGAGAACAAGGATCAAAAAAATACTCAGAAGACATGTACACCAAAAATTTGACAGAGGAAAACGTCTGATCAATTTTTACCAAACATAAATCTTTCTTGTCATATCTTGTCATAGAGATGTCAGATAAAATAAGGAACATAGCAATCAATAATATCTACACTGACAAACATAATGGAAGTGTTGCATCCTAAAACGCTCCCAAATGGGTACAAACAGTAATTAGTACGTGGGATACCTGAGAGCACAACATAGCCAATAGGTGAGAAGAGGAAGACAAGAAGGATTGATAACTTCGGTAATACAGTAAAGTAAATGAGAGTACTGAAAAGTGAAGAAAGGTAAAATAAATAGGATCGCCCTAGGAGTTGTTCAACTATTGACAAATACTTGATCCATGGATTCCATGTCTTATCAAATTTCATGGTGTTATTTTAGAGGGTGCAGGTTGAGCCTACTGTTAACTATAATCCAAATAAGTTTGCATTTGACGTAATCAAATGGTATTATAGGCAGCTTCCAATGTTTGGCAATAGTGATCCTGACTGCCAAAGTCATATACAGAATCAACCTTGAGTAGTTCTTTGGGACCTCAGGAGGTAATTTCTGAAAAAAAGATACCTCAGGAAATCTATGAATATTCACTTTTGTCACCAAATGGATGAGATTAAACATTCTAATCCAGGATCTGGATACTCTGGGGAATTGCCACCAAGTATGATACATGGTCCCCAGTTGACCACAATGCCTAAAGCAGGCCAGTGACTCAGAAGAATGCATTTTTGCAATCCTTGTGGTTATCAGTAGGGATGAGCCGAACACCCCCCTGTTCGGTTCGCACCAGAACATGCGAACAGGAAAAAAGTTTGTTCGAACACGCGAACACCGTTAAAGTCTATGGGACACGAACATGAATAATCAAAAGTGCTAATTTTAAAGGCTAATATGCAAGTTATTGTCATGAAAAGTGTTTGGGGACCTGGGTCCTGCCCCAGGGGACATGGATCAATGCAAAAAAAAGTTTTAAAAACGGAAGTTTTTTCAGGAGCAGTGATTTTATTAATGCTTAAAGTCAAACAATAAAACTGTAATTTCCCTTTAAATTTTGTACCTGGGGGGTGTCTATAGTATGCCTGTAAAGGGGCGCATGTTTCCCGTGTTTAGAACAGTCTGACAGCAAAATGACATTTTGAAGGAAAAAACCCATTTAAAACTACCCGCGGCTATTGCATTGCCGACAATACACATAGAAGTTCATTGATAAAAATGGCATGGGAATTCCCCAAAGGGGAACCCCGAACCAAAATTTAAAAAAAAATGACGTGGGGTTCCCCCTAAATTCCATACCAGACCCTTCAGGTCTAGTATGGATTTTAAGGGGAACCCCACGCCAAAAAAAAAAAAAACGGCGTGGGGTCCCCCCAAAAATCCATACCAGACCCTTATCCGAGCACGCAACCTGGCAGGCCGCAGGAAAAGAGGGGGGAACGAGAGTGCGCCCCCCCCTCCTGAACCGTACCAGGCCACATGCCCTCAACATTGGGAGGGTGCTTTGGGGTAGCCCCCCAAAACACCTTGTCCCCATGTTGATGAGGACAAGGGCCTCATCCCCACAACCCTGGCCGGTGGTTGTGGGGGTCTGCGGGCGGGGGGCTTATCGGAATCTGGAAGCCCCCTTTAACAAGGGGACCCCCAGATCCCGGCCCCCCCCTGTGTGAAATGGTAAGGGGGTACTTACCCCTACCATTTCACTAAAAAACTGTCAAAAATGTTAAAAATGACAAGAGACAGTTTTTGACAATTCCTTTATTTAAATGCTTCTTCTATCTTCCTTCATCTTCTGGTTCTTCTGGCTCTTCTGGTTCTTCCTCCGGCGTTCTTGTCCAGCATCTCCTCCGCGGCATCTTCTATCTTCTTCTCCTCGGGCCGCTCCGCACCCATGGCATGGGGGGGAGGCTCCCGCTCTTCTCTTCTTCTTTTCTTCTCTTCTTCATTTTCTTCTCCGGGCCGCTCCGCACCCATGCTGGCATGGAGGGAGGCTCCCGCTGTGTGATGGCGTCTCTTCGTCTAACGGTTCTTAAATAACGGGGTATGGGGCCACCCGGTGACCCCCCCTCTGACGCACGGGACATGACGGGACTTCCCTGTGGCATTCCCTGTGATGTCACAGGGAAGTCCCGTCAAGTCACCGTGTGTCAGAAGGGTGCGGGGTCACCGGGTGGCCCCGCCCCCCGTTATTTAAGAACTGCCAGACGAGGAGCGCCGTCACACAGCGGGAGCCTCCCTCCATGCCAGCATGGGTGTGGAGCGGCCCGGAGAAGAAAATGAAGAAGAGAAGAAGAGAAGAAAAGAAGAAGAGAAGAGCGGGAGCCTCCCCCCATGCCATAGGTGCGGAGTGGCCCGAGGAGAAGAAGATAGAAGACGCCGCGGAGGAGATGCTGGACGAGAATGCCGGAGGAAGAACCAGAAGAGCCAGAAGAACCAGAAGAACCAGAAGATGAAGGAAGATAGAAGAAAGAAGACGCATTTAAATAAAGGAATTGTCAAAAACTGTCTCTTGTCATTTTTAACATTTTTGACAGTTTTTTAGTGAAATGGTAGGGGTAAGTACCCCCTTACCATTTCACACACGGGGGGCCGGGATCTGGGGGTCCCCTTGTTAAAGGGGGCTTCCAGATTCCGATAAGCCCCCCGTCCGCAGACCCCCACAACCACCGGCCAGGGTTTTGGGGATGAGGCCCTTGTCCTCATCAACATGGGGACAAGGTGTTTTGGGGGGCTATCCCAAAGCACCCTCCCAATGTTGAGGGCATGTGGCCTGGTACGGTTCAAGAGGGGGGGGTCCGCACTCTCGTCCCCCCTCTTTTCCTGCGGCCTGCCAGGTTGCGTGCTCGGATAAGGGTCTGGTATGGAATTTTGGGGGGACCCCACGCCGTTTTTTGTTTTTTTTTGGTGCGGGGTTCCCCTTAAAATCCATACCAGACCTGAAGGGTCTGGTATGGAATTTAGGGGGAACCCCACATCATTTTTTTTTTAAATTTTGGTTCGGGGTTCCCCTTTGGGGAATTCCCATGCCGTTTTTATCAATGGACTTCTATGTGTATTGTCGGCAATGCAATAGCCGCGGGTAGTTTTAAATGGGTTTTTTCCTTCAAAATGTCATTTTGCTGTCAGACTGTTCTAAACACAGGAAACATGCGCCCCTTTACAGGCATACTATAGACACCCCCCAGGTACGAAATTTAAAGGGATATTACACTTTTATTGTTTGACTTTAAGCATTATTAAAATCACTGCTCCTGAAAAAACGGCCGTTTTTAAAACTTTTTTTTTGCATTGATCCATGTCCCCTGGGGCAGGACCCAGGTCCCCAAACACTTTTTATGACAATAACTTGCATATTAGCCTTTAAAATTAGCACTTTTGATTTCTCCCATAGACTTTTAAAGGGTGTTCCGCGGCATTCGAATTTGCCGCGAACACCCCAAATTGTTCGCTGTTCGGCGAACTTGCGAACGGCCAATGTTCGAGTCGAACATGAGTTCGACTCAAACTCGAAGCTCATCCCTAGTTACCAGGTACCATCTCAATAATGTTTTATAATTAAATTCTATCAATATTATATTGAGTGATATTTTAGAAAAGGCTTGAGCAGTTTCCTGACATTTACCTAATCAAGGGAAATATTTATATCTTTTTCCCCAAAGATTTATATGGTAGAATTTGAGATTTGGATCGGTAAGTGAAGCATACAAAGTATATATAAAAACACAATAAACCTGGCACTGGGGACAAATGAGCTCAAAACCACTGGAAAAACATCCATAAAAGTTCATTAAAGTTCATAAAAGTCCATATAAACGATGTCAATCAAATGACTTGTAGGTGATAAACACTGAACACCAGCGGCAGCACCCTTAAGAGTGAAGAAGATTCTGCAAGACACCAATAGAAGACAGAAGTGACAGCAGACTAAGTGCAGTGGTTAAAAAGTATGGAATGTATTGAGGCAGCTCACTTTTGAGTAGATGAAAACAAGCAAATAGGTAGATGATGTGGCTGGAATCAAAGGGAATCCCTGGGATGATGGCATTGGTATCTTGTGGCTAGGTAGTAAAGTGGCCTGGACCGGAGAGGAAGCCATCGGCTGTGGTGGATCCAGCGTGGAATGCAAATGGCACTGATGCCGGAACTGACATCAGCGGGGAGCATGATGCCATGGATGGTGGGCGATAATGCATTTCGAAGCTTCCTGTTTCTTCTTCAGACCTGATTGGATAGATTACTAGACAGTCTAATAAAGGCAAGGAGCCGGGGTGGGTTTAGATACAACCAATTGTCTCTGGCATCTCCGGTATCCAGGAAACCTGACAACCGCGACCGCAGAGATCAGCAGTGGACAAATTTAAATTCTGTAGCATAGCTGAAAGTGGCTACTGACAATATTAATTGAGAACGCAAATAAAAATAATAAAAGTACTAAAATATAATGAAAATATATAATGGCTATTATATTGGTACCCTAAATTAAAAAATAAATAATAATAATAAAAATTGAAAAAGCTGAAAAATAATAAATTGGCGGATCACATGCAAACAAAGATACAAAAAGGCAGAAATGCAGACAAATGCATGTTGTTGCCATCATTATTCATTTGTATATACACACACACATATATCTATATAAATATTTTTATATATATATATATATGTATGTATATATATATATACACACACATCCATATACACGCACATGTGCACACATGTACATCCATGAGCACATATAAGGTCAATGCGCACGCATACATGCTGAACATATAATTACATATGTCATGGTTATGCAGTAATCTTCTGTCAGCTTACCTTTTCCTCATGTGTTCAGACTAAGAGGCCAGCCACTCACACCTGGGTGGTTTTATAACCTCTCCTCTAAGCATGGCCCCACCTCAGGCCCTATCAGGGAACCCTATATTAACCTGTGCACTGCAAGTCAGAGGTGTCTGCTCGTGACCCTGACGTTTAGGCATGTCCCCGACTATACCTGTTTCCCCTAACCCTGAACCTTTGGCGTGAACTCTGTTGTCCTTGTCTGCTTGTGGCCCTGACCTTGGCTTGTCCCTTACTATCCCTATCTGTTGCCTACTCTGGGTGTGAGCTGGGGGACCCTGGGGGTCTCGACCTGGAGCCAGTTGCAGCCCAGTCCATCCTCACCACTAGAGGCTCTGGTGAACACCTGCTGGCTCTTAGACTCTGCGCCCTAGGAAATCTCACGCTCTGATGGCAAAAAATTACAACAGATGAAAAATGTCAGTCAATTCATATTGGACAGAGCAGATTGATCTCAATCTCCTTGTTCATACCTTTGGGAGCAAGGGTGTTCAAAGTAAAAACCCAAAGTTTCCTGGCAGCACAGCTGTTCGGCTGGTGGTAGGGTTTCAGGTATGGATTCATCACCCATACTCTGAGGTTTTTAGAAGATTGTTTGTGCTATTCAGAGAAATGGCAGGGAGCATTATGTTTTGTGGCATCTACAAATCTTGAAGCTTGTAGGGTTTCGAACAGGTATTTCCAAGAAAGGCTATTGAAAGGCTTATGGAGATCTAATGATAACATGATCTCTCTGGAGAGTTCCATTTAGTCAGAACCGCCGAGACCAGCCAACGATAATAAAACCTGATTGAGCTTTATGTATATAGGTTACCAGGAAAGTATTATGTTGTAAGGCTAGGACTTTGGTAAGGATTTTCAGGTCACAAATGAGTAAAAAGATACAATGATAATTAAAGATCTCAATTAGGTTTGGGAATGACATCACTAATGTACGCCTTGCTCTCATCTTGAGGAAAGGAGCCTCTATCTCGCAAATGTTTAAAATATATAGCCATATGGAGGATTAGATCATTCCTAAATTGTTTTCTAATAGTTGTTTCTAATAATTGTTAGGGAGTCCATCGGGACCCGGGGATTTATGTAAGGCTCATGTCTTGATAGCATTATGGAGTTCTCCGCAAGTGATAGACTGATCCATAAGTTCTCTATGGGTATAAGTAATAGAAGGAGAAGTAAGATTCAGGGATACCATAAAGTGGCGAGTAGAAGGAGTGACATTCCCTGAGGGTTGACGATAGTAAGTGGTGTAAAAAGAATGAAATTCTAGGAGAATTTGATGTGGGTTTTATGAAGTAGTGCCTCCAGTAAGTCTAATTTAGGTAGGGCCGAAATGCAAGGTTGAGGGGTAGGCTTTTTAGTTAACAGTGATCTCAGTCTATTCCTCCACATTAATAAAATCCTTATTCACCCAGAAGTTTTTTCCATGTTAGTAGTGAGACAACCATTCATTTTGGTACGCACGTGTTCTAGTTTTGACAATAAATAAGGATTAGATTAATGTTTGTGTTAGAGAACAAAGGCTTCATATTCCTTGGTTTTAGCAATAATCAGCTAATTATGGGCTTTTTTCAATCTAGCAGATAGCTGAATAAAAAAATACCCTGAATGAGGCCTAATGGGCATCCCAGTTGACAGAAGGAGAGGTATCTTCCACCTTGGGCTCAAAGTAGGATTTTAAATGTGAAGCAATATCAAGACAATAAGAGTCATTCAGCTGTCAAGGAGGTTTGTCAACTTTGAATGTCAGATTAAAGAGAAAGAGTAATATAGTATCATGGTCAGACCAGGATGTTGAGACTATGTTAGCAGCAATCAATAAAGTGAGCAGTCCCAAAAGTAGAAATACATGATCAGTCTGGGATTATTGGTTAAGAGACCTGGAATAGTGAGAGTAATCTCAAGTGGTTGGATTAGCTTACTTTCAGGCGCCAAAGAGATTCTATTGAAATAAAAAGTGTGCAAATTGACGGCTTTGCTTCAAGGGAGATTTGTAAGTGGAGGTGTGGGACCTATCCAACACTTGATCCAAGGCCAAATTGGAGTTGACGACCAGAATGATATCTATATTTTTACCGCAATTTTGCCACGATTTTCGTTTTGCTTTTGTGTGTTTTTTACATTCACTGTATTTAGCCGGTTGCTAAGAAGCGGGCCAGGAAGCTGGCTGCAGCATCCTTAACAACCGATGAGTCATCAGCTGTCAGCGAGATTCCCCGCTGACAGCTGAATGTAAAAAAAGAAAGAAAAAATTGTGAAACAAAATGGAGTAGAGTCCCCCCAGGTCCATACCAAGCCCTTCGGATCTGGTATGGATTTGGAGGGGACACCCACACAACAATTTTTTTTTGGGTCCCCCCCCAAAATCCATACCAGACCTTTATCTGAGCATGCAGCCCTGCAGGTCAGGAAAGGGAGGGGACAAGAAAGCGCTACCCCTCCTGAACCATACCAGGCGGCATGCCCTCAACAAGGGGGCAAAACACCTTGTCCCCATGTCCCACTTGTCCTAGCTGGTGGTTGCGGGGGTCTGCGGGTGGGGGGCTTATAAGAATTTGGAAGCCCCTTTAAGAAGGGGGCCCCCAGATCCTGTCCCCCATGTGAATGAGCACGGGGTACATTGTACCCCTACCCATTCACCAAAAAAAGTAGTGTAGTGTGACAAAAGACAAGAGACAGTTTTTGACAAATCTTCTATTAAAAATGTCTTTTTCTTTCCCTGCTTCTTTCTCCAGTCTTCTTCTTCTTCCTGCGGTCATCTTCTTCTTTCTCTGATCTTCTTCTTTCTCCGGTCTTCTTCATCCTGTGTTCTACTTTCCCCGCTCCCAGTGCCGACAAGCTGAAGAAAAAAAAAACCTCCTTCGAAGCTGGGTCCTGCCGATCTGTCCACTTCGATGTCATACATTTCTTATATAACTATGAGGTGGATAACCCCGCCCCCTTGTGACATAACCCCCGGGGCATGGTGGGTATGTGGCGTCACAAGGAGGCGGGGTCTCCGAATGACACCATGCAATGGACACGCCCCAGAGTTATATAAGAAATGTTCAACATTGGAGCGAAAAGATAGGCGGGCACAGCAATGGAGGAAAAAGAACACTGGATGAAGTGAACACCGGGGGAAGAAGAAGAGAACTGGAGAAAGAAGAAGACCAGAGAAAGAAGACCGGGGAAGAAGTGTGGGAAGAAGAAGATGGAGGAAGAAGCGGGGAAAGAATAAGACCAGAGGAAGAAGCGGGGAAAGAAGACATTTTTAATAAATGACTTGTAAAAAACTGTGTCTTGTCTTTTGTCACACTACACTACTTTTTTTGGTGAATGGGTAGGGGTACAATGTACCCCATACTCATTCACATGGGGGGGGGGCAGGATCTGGGGGCCCCCTTGTCAAAGAAGGCTTCTGATAAGCCCCTCACCTGCAGACCCCTACAACCACCGGACAGGGTTGTGGGGTAGAGGCCCTTGTCACCATCAACATGTTGAGGACATGCGACCTGGTATGGTTCAGGAGGGGGGCGCTCGCTCGTCCCCTACCTTTCCTGACCTGACAGGATGCATGCTCGGATAAGGCTCTGGTATGGATTTTGGGGGGGTTAGTTTTGGCGTGGGAGTGTCCCCTCCAAATCTATACCAGATTGAAGGGTCTGGTATGGTTTTTGGGGGGGCACAATGGGCAAATCTTTTTTTTTTCACATTCAGCTGTGGCAGCCTGCCCGCTCCTTAGCAACCAGCTTTATATACAGTGAATGTAAAGCCAAAAAACCTCAAATCACAAATTGCTCCAAAATCGTGGTAAAATAATCACAGTAAAAACGCAGTACTTGCATTTTGGATGCGGGTCCATTGAAGTCTATTACATGCAAAACGCTGCATGCTGTGGGAAAAAAAGACCCTGACCCTTTCCAAAAACGCAGAGGAGTAAAAATGCATTGATGTGAACGTGTTCCATAGAAGCCCGTGTTAAAATAATGTCCTGCATTTCTGCAAAAAGCATGAAAAAATGCATTAGTGAGAATGGAGCCTAAAGGATGGAGCATAATGCATCTCTTGTAAAGCTACAATATTGGCTCCCAAAGATCGGTAGTGGCCTTGATATGCTTCGAAGGTGAAGAGGGACCTTCAAATGGGGGGGCACATAGACACCCCCAAAATAATTATATATAATCACAACATATCTGACACCATAGGCCGGGTTTACACTGGTGCGACACGACACTCGTCCTACTTTGGATACGACTTTGCCCTGCGACTTGAAGTCAGAGACGCATCCGACTTCAATGAATGGGGATCCGACTTGGATCCCTGCCAATACCGGGCACTGTGTTTGGTATGAATCTTGAGGGGGAACTCTAAAATTTCTCCAAATTTTAAATGAAAAACCGGCATGGGTTCCCCCTCCAAGAGCATACCAGGTCCTTCAGTCTAGTATGGGTTTTAAGGGGAACCCCCTACGCTGAAAAAATGGCATTGGGGTCCCCCCAAAATCCATACCAGACTCTTATCCGAGCATGCAGCCTGGCCGGTCAGGAAAAGAGGGGGGGGGCGAACGAGCGCCCCCCCCCCCTCCTGAACCGTACCAGGCCGCATGCCCTCAACATGGGGGGTGGGTGCTTTGGGGCAGGGGGTTGAGCTGCGGCCCCCCCACCCCAAAGCACCATGTCCCCATGTTGATGAGGAGAAGGGCCTCTTCCTGACAACAGACTGAAGGGCCTGGTATGCTCTTGGAGGGGGAACCCATGCCGTTTTTTATTTAAAATTTGGCGTGGATTTCCCCCTCAAGATCATCAGAGCACAAGTCGCATGCCATAGTCGGATCATGCAAGACGGCGATCCAACTTTGATCCAAATTCAATGTTAGTCAATGGGCTGAAGTAGGATCAAAGTCGGACCAAAGTAGTACAGGGAGCATTTTCAAAGTCGGACCGACTTGTGTCAGACCAGTTAAGACGGCTTCCATAGGGAAACATTGATTTTCACACGTCCTGCGACATGAGCTCCTAATGTCGGAGCGTTTGTCCCACCAGTGTAAACCCAGCCTAAGAACCACACAAAACAGCTGTTTAGCTAGATAAGCGAGGGAAAAAACAAAACAAAAACAAATAAGCTTGCTAAAGATTACAGTGAAATATAATTCCTGTATCACAGCAGTGCAGTCCACATACAGTGCAAGTCACTGAGTGAAAGCAACAATGAACATCTTCAAAAAGCACAAAAACAAAGCTTCTGATTAGATCTCAAAAGTTAGTAGAACTGTGGTAGAAGAGCAAAGACTAATCTTCAATGCTGTAACCACAGAGAAGCCATTCCAACAAAAAAAATATTTTGATTGATTTTGTTACTTCAAAGCTAAATTTGGGTGCGGTTTTGACAATTTCTGGAAAAAAAATGCCTCATCTTTACCTCATCAAATGTGGCCTACTAACATAGCTGAATGACAGCATGTCTTTGTATTTTTCAAACTTGTGTCTCTAAAATAATCCACTGTAATTTTTATTTCTAAATATATTATCTTTTTAAATATTTTTTTTTTAATTTTTACATAATGTTTTAATTTTAAGCCATGCTTTAAGATATTTCTCACATACAGACTAGGTATACTTAGAATTTCACTACTCCTGGATATGGGAATACTATACATGTGCCACTTTTTCAATGTTTGTTCTAATTACAGTATATATGACACCCAGTCAGTATAACTGCCCCCCGCTGCGCTTCCAGTGAGATAATCCTTATCAATTGTGATGACCCGTCCATTATCAATAAACTTTAATGTCCAACAGAAGCTGGTTAACGACCGGATTTTACCAAACAGGCATGCTGGAAAACAAGTATCCACTCAACGCTTGCAGCCAATGGCTGTGAGTGCTGATCAGTGCGTTCTAATGGGCAGTCCCCCTGTCAGAACACAATAACTCAGAGGGGTTAATTGCTGTACTAATGTTGCTTAGTTAGTACACTGACCTCTCCATTTTTTTCCGTTCCACTCATTGGGTTGAACGAAATTTAAAAAAAAAAGTCCCCATATGTGCTAGGGGCATCTGTTCCATGTATTTCCATAGGATCAAGTATACTAGTTGTGCTGATGGTGATTTTAAATAAATATAGAATGTGGGTCCCTTACATTATTTAGGTTGTATTTACTATAGCTTTGGTGAGCCTGTGAGTCAGTACAACAAGGGAAATGCAATTGTCTGTTTTATGATTGGTGGATGGTATATTAAATATCACTTTACTACACACTGCACTTATCCATTGCCTGAAAAATAAGTCCTGAGCAGCCCTGAAACCACACTACTTTACACTGTGATATGACCATTTTATTAAACCTTTTGAATGCTATTTTGGAGGTCCTTGGTGTGCTGGCAACATATCATATTCAAAGCAATTAAATGATCACATATAAGGAAAGTTTCAGGGTTACTACAGGAACTCCTTTATCAAGTCTGAGACTTTGACAGATATAACTGGGCTCTCTTCCACACAATTTTGTTTTTGTTCATTCATTTTATTTAGTAGGGCCTCACTTGCTTCAATGTCCTGGACCAAGCAAAACACTGTGCAAATTTGTAAATGATACCACTGAAATCTATAACTGTGAGTTTTTTTAAAGTGGCAGTATGGTCACGGTGAGAACATACTGCTGCTTTATAAATGCACCCCATATGTCACGTTTTCATTCAATAGTTTTCATATTACAACCTTCCCCTTCTTCTGCAAAATAATTATGATATGATGATGACATGTGCAGTGCTATTTTTACTGATCTTCAATAAATATGCATAGATATCTATCTTTAGCTATTAAACAGCTACATTAATAAATGACCATGTACTTACAGTAAAGTTCCAGATACATTAATCGCAGGTGTGGTTCTTTTCCTTCAGAATGGATTGTGCCAGCATTTTAAAGTGCATTGTAAAGCAGAAAAAGGTTTTACTGCACAGGTCAATATGGGAAGGAGGGTGAGGTGTGGATCAGGACATTCCCAAATATAAAGCTAGGTCTCAGTCTTTTCTAAATCCCTCAAAGTCTCTTTCAAAGTCTTTCATTATTGCCTTCAGATCACATACTGTGCTGACTGGACTGCATTAAAATGCATGCTCCCTGATGACTAAAGATTAGTACACACGGGCCGAATGTCAGGTGGCATTGGCTGGCTTCTGTCAAAGAGGCATGACTGATCTGCCGACCAGCATCCCCCATTGGCTGAGAGCGCCGACTGGTGTGTTCAGCAATCCCCATGTCAGAACAATAGCTCAGAAGGGGAAATTGCTGTACTAACATTGGATCATTAGTACAGCGGCCCCTCCCGAGCTCTTCAGTTTTTTTTTTTCATTTAGCCTGCTGAGTTGAACAAGAAAAAAAACTCACAGTGTGTACCAGCCTTAAAGTGATTGTAAATGATCACCTTCTAAAGAAACCCATTAAGTTTAAAATAGAAATGAAAGCAAAACATTTGTGCATAGATATAAAAACATTATCAGTACCTTTTTTTCCCTTTTATTATAAGTGATCCCATTCTCTCTGTTCTCAGCTGCATAGGAGCTGGGGGAAGAGAAGCAGCAGCACACCGAGCTGCCCAATGAATGCTTGTGCGGGGGGGGGGGGGTGTCAGGACAAGTCTGATCATTGGAGGACAGCAATCTGAGTTCCCAACATAACTAGGGAACTGACCACAATGTGTTTTCCTGCTTAGTGTGTTCAGTTTATGATAGGAAAGCAGAGGACTGGCAGGAACACCAGGGATTTCACACAAAGTAAGCAATACAAAGAGAACAGGATACTTTTTCATACAAGTACATGATACAGCAGGCACTTATCAGGAATAAAAAATGTTGGGGTAACAAACATTTTAAGGCTCAAGTCGAGTCTCAGTTTTAATTCCAGGGAAGGAAAGCATTGAAATGTTCTTGTGTAAAACTTACCACTCAACCACATCCTTCTATATCTGTATATCTCTATATGTGAGGGGACAATTGCAGCTTGTTTCCCCTAGGCATTATGCTTTTGTCTTCCTGCAGACATGTATCTTCAGGTGTTCCTCCCAGGAGGGGGAGATCCCGGAATCCTGTCATGTGCCTAGGCCAGGGCCGGTGCTACCACTAGGAAAACTAGGCAGCCGCCTAGGGCGCACTGCTGCCTAGGGCACCTGGCCACTGGTGTTCCTACTCTCTTCTCTCTGCAGCAAGCATCTAAGTCTCAGCATTAGCAAGCAGCCGCCATTCGCACATAGTGTCAGAGTCACAGTGCTGGCGGAGGATTGTGTCTGTGTCCCGACTCTAAAATGAATGGAAGCAAGCAAACAATAATTTATGGGCACTGGTAGGAGGCATTGATGGGCGCTGGTAGGCTGAATTTGATGGGCGCTGGTGAGGCTGCACTTAATGGGCGCTGGTGAGGTTGCACTTGATGGGCGTTGGTGAAGCTGCATTTGATGGGTGCTGGTGAAGCTGCATTTGATGGGCACTGGTGAGACTGCATCTGATGGGCACTGGTGAGGCTGCATTTGATGGGCACTGGTGAGGCTGAATTTGATGGGCACTGGTGAGGTTGCATTTGATGGGCACTGGTGAGGTTGCATTTGATGGGCACTGGTGAGATTGAATTTAATAGGCGCTGGTAGGCTGCATTTGATGGGTGCTTCATTAAAAAGGTGTGGTATACATGGGCAAGGCAAAGGGGGTGGAGTTGGGGGTGGGGCCAAGGGGGGGGCAAAATGAGGTTTTGCCTAGGGTGTTAAAAATCCTTGCACCAGCCCTGGCCTAGGCCCAAGGCCTAAGAGAGACTAACGCTAAGCTGACATGCTCAAAGGACAGAATCCCATGAGTGACATTTAATAGTTCATCTAGCAGGCATGATCAGGTTTCCCAGGCCTACTATTTGGCTGAGCTATCAAAACCTTCAACACAGAATATATTTCTCCAGCACACCTTGTTGGAGCGAGCTTAGAGGGACACTCATGTTGAAGCCAGTTAAGCAGGCTATACATTACACAATTTTCTTTGTTTTAACCACGTCAGTGTTGATGAGGAAGTCCCTCCAGCTAGTGCAATAGAAACTAACCAAATTTCAATCCATCTATGGCCAAAATTAGGCTGAGTACAGCCCACTGTTAACAACAGAATTCACAAAAAAACAAAATTAAATTTATTTTTAATTTTTAACCTTTTTTTTTTCTTATCTTTAAAACTTGTAATATTTTAAAATCAAAACAACTTCCCTTTAATGCACGTGTTTATAAAACACTAAACTTCACTGTTATAACCGCAGTTTTCTGCACAGTTGCTTCTGTATGTACTGTGCATTGTGTAGAATAAAATGTTGGAAAATAAAGTTTAACACTACCAGAGAGATTATGTCCACCGAGTATTCTATTTTACTCTGGAAAACAGATTTTCTGTGTGTTTAAACTTCCCAGAGGAAAGTCAAATTCAGTGAAACAAGAAGAAAATACAAACCCACAGGGTGTAAAGATAGCAGAGGTAAGCACCTTCTGTGGTTTACACTGAAGCCTTGAGGCTTCAAATTTTGTGCTCAGAGCAACAATTGGTTTATGCAGTGTTCTTTATTGTCAGTTTCATTCAAATTGTTTACAGTTTTATTAACCTTTGCTGTACTCTTCTTTTGTTTCTGCATTACAAATATGTTTGTATTGGAAAGAAGAGTGAAGATGAGAAAAGGAAATAGCTTAATCTGGGGATTTATAAAGCAAGTTTCACACAGAATGAGGCATATATTTACTGCAAATCAGGCTTCCTCTTCCTCTTGCTGACCAAATGATTTGCAATAGTTTTGCATGTATTTGTAACCTTTGCCATCTTGAGCAGTCAACTGTGATAGTTTTACAAACATGTTTGTGGTTGGGGCCTAGTGCGTCTGTGCATGTGGGGTAACACTCGGGCAGAGTGCGCTCATTAATGCCTTGGACCAGGTGGTGACTGCGGGCGTGTGAACAATCAAACATTAGGGCAGTTCCCAAACTTAGAGATGAGCTTTCACCAAGTGCAGAGTTCCTCCAAAAACTGACTTGTCCCATGTCACTACACACTGTACTTTGTATGTTTGCATTAGGAGTAGGGATGAGCCGAACACCCCCCTGTTCGGTTCGCACCAGAACATGCGAACAGGCAAAAAATTTGTTCGAACACGCGAACACCATTAAAGTCTATGGGACACGAACATGAATAATCAAAAGTGCTAATTTTAAAGGCCTATATGCAAGTTATTGTCATAAAAAGTGTTTGGGGACCTGGGTCCTGCCCCAGGGGACATGGATCAATGCAAAAAAAAGTTTTAAAAACTGAAGTTTTTTCGGGAGCAGTGATTTTAATAATGCTTAAAGTGAAACAATAAAAGTGTAATATCCCTTTAAATTTCGTAGCTGGGGGGTGTCTATAGTATGCCTGTAAAGGGGCGCATGTTTCCCGTGTTTAGAACAGTCTGACAGCAAAATGACATTTCAAAGGAAAAAAAGTAATTTAAAACTACTCACAGCTATTAATGCATTGCCGGTCCGACAATACACATAGAAGTTCATTGATAAAAACGGCATGGAAATTCCCCACGGGGGAACCCCGAACCAAAATTTAAAAAAAAAATGATGTGGGGGTCCCCCTAAATTCCATACCAGGCCCTTCAGGTCTGGTATGGATACTAAGGGGAACCCCGGCCAAAATTTAAAAAAAAAATGACGTTGGGGGTCCCCCTAAATTCCATACCAGGCCCTTCAGGTCTGGTATGGATACTAAGGGGAACCCCGGCCAAAATGTAAAAAAAAATGATGTGGGGGGTCCCCCTAAATTCCATACCAGGCACTTCAGGTCTGGTATGGATATTAAGGGGAACCCCGCGCCAAAATTTAAAAAAAACGGCGTGGGGTCCCCCTAAAAATCCATACCAGACCCTTATCCGAGCACGCAACCTGGCAGGCCGCAGGAAAAGAGGGGGGACGAGAGAGTGCCCCCCCTCCTGAACCATACCAGGCCACATGCCCTCAACATTGGGAGGGTGCTTTGGGGTAGCCCCCCAAAACACCTTGTCCCCATGTTGATGAGGACAAGGGCCTCATCCCCACAACCCTGGCCGGTGGTTGTGGGGGTCTGCGGGCGGGGGGCTTATCGGAATCTGGAAGCACCCCCAGATTCCGGCCCTCCCCCCGTGTGAAATGGTAAGGGGGTACAAAAGTACCCCTACCATTTCACTAAAAAACTTTCAAAAATGTTAAAAATGACAAGAGACAATTTTTGACAATTCCTTTATTTAAATGCTTCTTCTTTCTTCTATCTTCTATCTTCATTCATCTTCTTCTGGTTCTTCTGGTTCTTCCTCCAGTGTTCTCGTCCAGCATCTCCTCCGCGGCGTCTTCTTCCCTTCTTCTCCTCGGGCCGCTCCGCATCCATGGCATGGAGGGAATGCCGGGGAATGCCACAGGGAAGTCCCGTCATGTCCCCGTGTGTCAGAGGGGGGCGGGGTCACCGGGTGGCCCCCCGTTATTTAAGAACCGTCAGAAGAGGAGAAGCGCACACAGCGGGAGCCTCCCTCTATGCCAGCATGGATGCGGAGCGGCCCGAAAAGAAGATGAAGAGAAGAAGATGAAGAGAAGAGCGGGAGCCTCCCTCCATGCCATGGATGCGGAGCGGCCCGAGGAGATGCAATACCATAGTAAATTTGTATCACAATCTTACTTTCCTTGTTTTCCATTGTCTTGCTATGTGGAAACATGGATAGATCTCCAGTATTGTTTTAAAAAGCATTTAAATGTAAGTATGACTTGACCACAGGACTTGACCACAGGAGCAGAACAGCTAATGAAGCAATTTGCTGCATGTCAAACCTTTTGGTGGAGTACATTTTGAGGCCTCCTTATCTTTAAAGGGCAAACGCAATATTCCTCACGCACTTGTACAAGAAACTGGCTCTTCAGTAGTGCTGGGTGCTGTAATGACCATACGCTGGAAACCATGGATATTAAAAGTGAAGACATGTCATAAGCACACCAAGGATTCCTCAAAAGGGTATAAAGCTCTATTATCGTGTCATATGATAAACATACAGCAACATTTTGGAGCTAGATAGATGGATCTTTTCCCATATGGTCCACGTTCCACAACAACCTCTTCCAATGTTACTCCAGATCCGGGTATTACATAAAGGATATAAGAGCCTCCATAGTGTAGTAGTTTAAAAATCATTGTCTTTAATTTAAAATAGGCAAAGTAACATCTAAAAATGGCAACGCCAGCAGCATACATTAAAAAAACATGTCAACACACGTGACTTGAAAAAGTCACGTGTGTTGTGACGCAATGCGTCGGGAGAAGCCAGGTGACGTCACTTCCGGTCATGGCCGAGACCGGAAGTCTCTGTGTTTGACATGTTTTTTCCTGTATGCTGCTGGCTTTGCCATTTTTAGATGTTACTTTGCGTATTCTAAATTAAAGACAAAACGGAAGAGGTTGTTGTGGAACGTGGACCGCATGGGAAAATATTCATCTATCCCCTAAGGCTGCAGCTGTTCTTTATCCCGCCGGGATATCTCCAATAAAGAGGAAGACAGCACACATTGCCACGATCCAATATCTTGATGCGTGATTAGACCCATTGAGGTCTATTCCTGAGGTGGATTTTTGAAGGTTATCTACAGGCTATCATCACATCGTACCTTGTTTATTTGCACTTGGACACTCCCCCCCCCCCCTTTTTTTTTGCATGTATTTGCACAATTGAAGGGACTTTCAATCATTGTGATATTTGATGCACATTTTTTCTACTGCCATCTGACTATTTTTACATTATTTAACTATATGATTGCACTATTGCACTTTGACACAGGATTACTTTATTGCATTTGTACTTTATTTTTGTATTTGGATATAGCACTTTATGCTGTTTTGCATTTTTATTGGTAATAGTTTTATAGCGCTGCTTCACTTTACTATTTATATTTCTATTGGTGTTGGTGACACTTCAGAAGTTCAGCAGCTATATACACTTTGATTCACACTACTTTAATCGCCAACATTTCTAGTAGCACATAAGTATTTTACTCCTTTTTTTTAGTCCAGGATTCGGGTTGTCTCTTTAGGGCTGAGAAAAACTCACCTCAGTCATCTCTTACCTGGAAATTATGGCAATTGGTCAGTTCCTTGCTGTCCATGTTTAAATCACCTTTTGTACATGCTACAAGGCCTCATGATAGCGGACGCTACCTTGTGTGCTCTTGCTTGAGCCAGCTTGTGTATTAGCATGTATATTAGCATGTATGACCCAGCTTGCTCTGACCCTGCTCTTTCCTCTCTGTGATTGTGTGCTGTTTGGACTCTGATGTACTGCTCTGCCTACAATCTTGCTCATGATATGTGCTATGTATTACTGAACTGTCTGCATATTTGACACATATGAACAGTTTCACTGTCACCTATACTGTCCTGAGAAACAGGGCCTTGTCAATACCATAGGGACAAGGTGCTTTGCCACAGAGTGTCCATGGCAAGGTACCCTCCCTTCTCATGTTAAAGCTAAGAATCCCTGTAACATTTGCATGCTTTCTGGGGCTTCCTTATAGAGATTTTCCACCATTTTCTTCCATTGGATGTCCAGACAGAGAGCGATGGAAGACCTTCAAAAGGGAAACAGGCAACAATACAAACTCAAAAAAGATACAGGCAACAACACAAATTGATAATGTAAATAAAAAATGCACTGCACTGGCTTTAAAAAATGAATTAAGTGGCAAGCAAAAAAAGTGACTAGTGATCACTCTCAAACTACTTGAATATTTGTGCTGTACTACAAAAAATATGAATGTGTAAAATACCATATTCAAAAATAAAATTGCAACTAGAAAAATAATGTGACAAACACTCCAAACTAAAAATAAAATATCAAGTGCAATAGTAAATTGTACACCACCAAATATAAATGTGAATAACATAACATAAAGCTCTGCAGATAACAGTGCTGAAGCAAACAGTGCAAGTCCGTGAATCAATCCAGCCTGTAAACAGTCTATAAAGGAATATGTGCCCGCAGAAAAGGCCACCACCTTTATTCACGTTTGGGCATTTTCTTACCTTGAAGTATGACCCTCATCACAAAGGCCACATAAGCACACATTCAGAACATAAATTTCCAGTCAGGCATCAGTGGAGGGAATGAATACTGACAAAATATCAGTCCTGGAGCTTCCCACACAAATGTCTTCAGGAAATTAACTTGAAGATCAGCCCAGCCATTTCAACCAAATCACCACACTCCACCACAATGAGATGGTAATGAGATGAGAACTGTATATACAGTGAAACTTTGTTTTGAGAGGGTTTTGCAAGACAAGCAACATTTTTAAATAAATGTTGGCTTTATATACAAATGATGCCTTGATATACAAGTAATGTCATGTCACAACTGAGTATAAAAAAGAACAGAGGCCCCTCTAAATGTAGCAAAATGGTTACATTTACTGAAGGTACAACATTTAGCAAGTCACATGGTTGATGATTAAAACAGGCACATCTAAGTATGCAGGCATCTTGGGGTAAAGCTGTCCACAGAGACAATCCTCCACACCACCATCAACGTTCCATGCTGCGCTCCATGAGCACTTCAAGCCTCACTTTCAAATGACTCTACTGCAGGGTAGTCTTCCTGGTCACGATTGCAGACTGACAGCTGTAAGAGCGGCGGTGCGAAGGTCGGTCTATGTGGACAGCTTTACCCCAGGTGCTTGCATGCTTATATGTTCCTCTTTTGATCATCAACCATGTGAGTTGCTAAATGTTGTACCTTCATTAACCACTTGACGACCGCCTCACGCCGATGTACGTCGGCAAGGTGGCACGAACAGGCAAAATCACGTACATGTACGTGATTTGCCTTCCGCGGGTGGGGGTACGATCGGACCCCCCCCGGTGCCCGAGGCGGTCGTCTTTTGTCCAGCGGCAAACAGAGGTGAGGGGGAGACCATCCGTTCGTGGCCCCCCCCTCGCGATCGCCGCCGGCCAATCGAATCATTCCTTTGCTGCTGTATGCTAAACAGCAGCAAAGGAAATGATGTCATCTCTCCTCGGCTCGGTGATTTCCGTTCCGGCCCGAGGAGAGACGACATGTGAGTGAGTGCACCAACACACACACACACAGTAGAACATGCCAGGCACACAAAACACCCCGATCCCCCCCCCGATCGCCCCCCGATCACCCCCCCCCCCCCTGTCACAAACTGACACCAAGCATTTTTTTTTTTTTTCTGATTACTGCATAGTGTCAGTTTGTGACAGTTACAGTGTTAGGACAGTTAGTATTACCCCCCTTTAGGTCTAGGGTACCCCCCTAACCCCCCCTAATAAAGTTTTAACCCCTTGATCACCCCCTGTCACCAGTGTCGCTAAGCGATCATTTTTCTGATCGCTGTATTAGTGTCGCTGGTGACGCTAGTTAGGGACGTAAATATTTAGGTTCGCCGTCAGCGTTTTATAGCGCCAGGGACCCCCATATACTATCGAATAAATGTTTTAACCCCTTGATGGCCCCCTAGTTAACCCTTTCACCACTGATCACCGTATAACCATTACGGGTGACGCTGGTTAGTTCGTTTATTTTTTATAGTGTCAGGGCACCCGCCGTTTATTACCGAATAAAGGTTTAGCCCCCTGATCGCCCGGCGGTGATATGCGTCACCCCAGGCAGCGTCAGATTAGCGCCAGTACCGCTAACACCCACGCACGCAGCATACGCCTCCCTTAGTGGTATAGTATCTGTACGGATCAATATCTGATCCGATCAGATCTATACTAGCGTCCCCAGCAGTTTAGGGTTCCCAAAAACGCAGTGTTAGCGGGATCAGCCCAGATACCTGCTAGCACCTGCGTTTTGCCCCTCCGCCCAGCCCACCCAAGTGCAGTATCGATCGATCACTGTCAATTACAAAACACTAAACGCATAACTGCAGCGTTCGCAGAGTCAGGCCTGATCCCTGCGATCGCTAACATTTTTTTTGGTAGTATTTTGGTGAACTGGCAAGCACCAGCCCCAGGCAGCGTCAGGTTAGCGCCAGTAGCACTAACACCCACGCACGCAGCATACGCCTCCCTTAGTGGTATAGTATCTGTACGGATCAATATCTGATCCGATCAGATCTATACTAGCGTCCCCAGCAGTTTAGGGTTCCCAAAAACGCAGTGTTAGCGGGATCAGCACAGATACCTGCTAGCACCTGCGTTTTGCCCCTCCGCCCGGCCCAGCCCAGCCCACCCAAGTGCAGTATCGATCGATCACTGTCACTTACAAAAGACTAAACGCATAACTGCAGCGTTCGCAGAGTCAGGCCTGATCCCTGCGATCGCTAACAGTTTTTTTGGTAGCGTTTTGGTGAACTGGCAAGCGCCAGCAGCCTAGTACACCCCGGTCGTAGTCAAACCAGCACTGCAGTAACACTTGGTGACGTGGCGAGTCCCATAAGTGCAGTTCAAGCTGGTGAGGTGGCAATCACAAGTAGTGTCCCGCTGCCACCAAAAAGACAAACACAGGCCCGTCGTGCCCATAATGCCCTTCCTGCTGCATTCGCCAATCCTAATTGGGAACCCACCGCTTCTGCAGTGCCCGTACTTCCCCCATTCACATCCCCAACCAAATGCAGTCGGCTGCATGAGAGGCATTTTCTTTATGTCCTCCCGAGTACCCCTACCCAGCGAACCCCCCCAAAAAAGATGTCGTGTCTGCAGCAAGCGCGGATATAGGCGTGACACCCGCTATTATTGTCCCTCCTGTCCTGACAATCCTGGTCTTTGCATTGGTGAATGTTTTGAACGCTACTATGCACTAGTTGAGTATTAGCATAGGGTACAGCATTGCACAGACTAGGCACACTTTCACAGGGTCTCCCAAGATGCCATCGCATTTTGAGAGACCCGAACCTGGAACCGGTTACCGTTATAAAAGTTAGTTACAAAAAAAGTGTAAAAAAATAAAAAATATATATATATAAAATAAAAAAAAAATAGTTGTCGTTTTATTTCTCTCTCTCTCTCTATTCTCTCTATTGTTCTGCTCTTATTTACTGTATTCTATTCTGCAATGTTTTATTGTTATTATGTTTTATCATGTTTGCTTTTCAGGTATGCAATTTTTTATACTTTACCGTTTACTGTGCTTTATTGTTAACCATTTTTTTGTCTTCAGGTACGCCATTCACAACTTTGAGTGGTTATACCAGAATGATGCCTGCAGGTTTAGGTATCATCTTGGTATCATTCTTTTCAGCCAGCGGTCGGCTTTCATGTAAAAGCAATCCTAGCAGCTAATTAGCCTCTAGAAGCAAAAAAATAATAAAGAAAAAAAAAAAAAAAAAAAGCACCCCTGTCGCCCCCTGCTCTCGCGCTAAGGCGAACGCAAGCGGCGGTCTGTCGTCAAACGTAAACAGCAATTGCACCATGCATGTGAGGTATCACCGCGAAGGTCAGATCGAGGGCAGTAATTTTAGCAGTAGACCTCCTCTGTAAATCTAAAGTGGTAACCTGTAAAGGCTTTTAAAGGCTTTTAAAAATGTATTTATTTTGTTGCCACTGCACGTTTGTGCGCAATTGTAAAGCATGTCATGTTTGGTATCCATGTACTCGGCCTAAGATCATCTTTTTTATTTCATCAAACATTTGGGCAATATAGTGTGTTTTAGTGCATTAAAATTTAAAAAAGTGTGTTTTTTCCCCAAAAAATGCGTTTGAAAAATCGCTGCGCAAATACTGTGTGAAAAAATAAAATGAAACACCCACCATTTTAATCTGTAGGGCATTTGCTTTAAAAAAATATATAATGTTTGGGGGTTCAAAGTAATTTTCTTGCAAAAAAAAATAACTTTTTCATGTAAACAATAAGAGTCAGAAAGGGCTTTGTCTTCAAGTGGTTAGAAGAGTGGGTGATGTGTGACATAAGCTTCTAAATGTTGTGCATAAAATGCCAGGACAGTTCAAAACCCCCCCAAATGACCCCATTTTGGAAAGTAGACACCCCAAGCTATTTGCTGAGAGGCATGTCGAGTCCATGGAATATTTTATATTGCGACACAAGTTGCGGGAAAGAGACAATTTTTTTTTTTTTTGCATAAAATTGTCACTAAATGATATATTGCTCAAACATGCCATGGGAATATGTGAAATTACACCCCAAAATACATTCTGCTGCTTCTCCTGAGTACAGGGATACCACATGTGTGAGACTTTTTGGGAGCCTAGCCGTGTACGGAACCCCGAAAACCAAGCACCGCCTTCAGGCAGTTTCGGAGGCCATGGAATGCCCAAGTGGCACAAAACCCCCCCAAATGACCCCATTTTGGAAAGTAGACACCCAAAGCTATTTGCTGAGAGGTATAGTGAGTATTTTGCAGACCTCACTTTTTGTCACAAAGTTTTGAAAATTGAAAAAAGAAAAAAAAAAGTTTTGTCTTTCTTCATTTTCAAAAACAAATGAGAGCTGCAAAATACTCACCATGCCTCTCAGCAAATAGCTTGGGGTGTCTACTTTTCAAAATGGGGTCATTTGGGGTGGTTTTGTGCCACCTGGGCATTCCATGGCCTCCGAAACTGTGATAGGCAGTGAAGAAAGAAATCAAAAATTTTCACCCTTAGAAATCCTGAAGGCGGTGATTGGTTTTCGGGGTCCCGTGCACGGCTAGGCTCCCAAAAAGTCCCACACATGTGGTATCCCCGTACTCAGGAGAAGTAGCTAAATGTATTTTGGGGTGCAATTCCACATATGCCCATGGCCTGTGTGAGCAATATATCATTTAGTGACAACTTTGTGCAAAAAAAAAAAAAAATGTGTCACTTTCCCGCAACTTGTGTCAAAATATAAAATATTCCATGGACTCAATATGCCTCACAGCAAATAGCTTGGGGTGTCTACTTTCCAAAATGGGGTCATTTGGGGGGGTTTTGTGCCACCTGGGCATTCCATGGCCTCCGAAACTGTGATAGGCAGTGAAGAGTGAAATCATAAATTTACACCCTTAGAAATCCTGAAGGCGGTGATTGGTTTTCGGGGCCCCGTACGCGGCTAGGCTCCCAAAAAGTCCCACACATGTGGTATCCCCCTACTCAGGAGAAGCAGTAGAATGTATTTTGGGGTGCAATTCCACATAGGCCCATGGCCTGTGTGAGCAATATATCATTTAGTGACAACTTTTTGTAAATATTTTTTTTTTTTTGTCATTATTCAATCACTTGGGACAAAAAAAAAATATTCAATGGGTTCAACATGCCTCTCAGCAATTTCCTTGGGGTGTCTACTTTCCAAAATGGGGTCATTTGGGGGGGGGGGTTTGTATTGCCCTGCCATTTTAGCCAAATTGAGTTTATTGGATTTTTTTTATAACAAAAAGTAGAAAATATCATTTTTTTTCAAAATTTTCGGTCTTTTTCCGTTTATAGCGCAAAAAATAAAAACCGCAGAGGTGATCAAATACCATCAAAAGAAAGCTCTATTTGTGGGAAGAAAAGGACGCAAATTTCGTTTGGGTACAGCATTGCATGACCGCGCAATTAGCAGTTAAAGCGACGCAGTGCCAAATTGGAAAAAGACCTCTGGTCCTTAGGCAGCATAATGGTCCGGGGCTCAAGTGGTTAAATGTAACCATATTGCTACATTTAGAGGCGCCTCTTCTCTTTTCTTCTCTTCTCTTTTATACACTGTAGCGCCTGCTGGATTTTGCTTCTAATTCCCTTGTGAAGGCTGCCATTTGTGGATGGACATTTTATGGTAACACAACCTATCACATTGCTATAATATTTTATATGGACTATAAATTCAAGGACTTATGAATACATGGTTGTGGAACAAATCATCTGAGTTACCATTATTTCTTATGGGGAAATTTGCTTTAATATACAAGTGCTTTGGATTACAAGCATGTTTACGGAATGAATTATGCTTGCAATCCAAGGTTTTACTGTAATTCCAATGAAGCAGTGCTGTTGTAGGGGTTGTATGCCTCACTGGATGAATGAGAACCCACAGCCTACAAACACCCTTCTTTCTCCTCACTCGCTCAAAGTTCTGCCCAATATGTTTCATCACTCTGATGTCATCAGGATTTATAAGTGAATGCCCAAAGGGGAATAAAAAGGAATAAAAAATATTTCTTTAAGGTCTACACACAAACACACATGGATTTCTTCAGACTAACAAAAGACTGTCATACTGGATAGAGCTACCCTGTTAGTTTCTGGTCCTAACTGGAAAGCCGTGATGTAACGTTATTAGCCACTGAGTGTCAGCTCGTCATACAAGCTTACCAAAGCTTGCTGTCTGGTAAGCATATAGTACATACGGTGGTGGATCTCCTCACATATTGGTGTCTGTGTGATCGATTAACCTCACCTTCATTTTGTTCCGAATACTTTTGGATGTTTTTTTCACGGACTTTTCACAGACTTTTCATTATCCACATACCCTATTCTTGGGACTAATTTTTACCACCCTTTTTTATGTTTTTTGGGACTTACAGTGGGGACGGAAAGTATTCAGACCCCCTTAAATTTTTGACTCTTTGTTATATTGCAGCCATTTGCTAAAATCATTTAAGTTCATTTTTTTCCTCATATGTACACACAGCACCCCATATTGACAGAAAAACACAGAATTGTTGACATTTTTGCAGATTTATTAAAAAAGGAAAAACTGAAATATCACATGGTCCTAAGTATTCAGACCATTTGCTCAGTATTTAGTAGAAGCACCCTTTTGATCTAATACAGCCCTGAGTCTTTTTGGGAAAGACGCAACAAGTTTTCACACCTGGGTTTGGGAAACCTCTGCCATTGTTCCTTGCAGATCCTCTCCAGTTCTGTCAGGTTGGATGGTAAACGTTGGTGGAAAGCCATTTTTAGGTCTCTTCAGAGATGCTCAATTGGGTTTAAGTCAGGGCTCTGGCTGGGCCATTCAAGAACAGTCACGGAGTTGTTGTGAAGCCACTCCTTCGTTATTTTAGCTGTGTGCTTAGGATCATTGTCTTGTTGGAAGGTAAACCTTCGGCCCAGTCTGAGGTCCTGAGCACTGTGGAGAAGGTTTTCATCCACGATATCCCTGTACTTGGCCGCATTCATCTTTCCCTCGATTGCAACCAGTCGTCCTGTCCCTGCAGCTGAAAAACACCCCCACAGCATGATGCTGCCACCACCATGCTTCACTGTTGGGACTGTATTGAACAGGTGATGAGCAGTGCCTGGTTTTCTCCACACATACCGCTTAGAATTAAGGCCAAAAAGTTCTATCTTGGTCTCATCAGACCAGAGAATCTTATTTGTCACCATCTTGGAGTCCTTCAGGTGTTTTTTAGCAAGCTCCATGCGTCTTGCACTGAGGAGAGGCTTCTGTCGGGCCACTCTGCCATAAAGCCCCGACTGGTCGAGGGCTGCAGTGATGGTTGACTTTCTACAACTTTCTCCCATCTCCCGACTGCATCTCTGGAGCTCAGCCACAGTGATCTTTTGGTTCTTCTTTACCTCTCTCACCAAGGCTCTTCTCCCCCAATAGCTCAGTTTGGCCGGACGGCCAGCTCTAGAAAAGGTTCTGGTCATCCCAAATGTCTTCCATTTAAGGATTATGGAGGCCAATGTGCTCTTGGGAACCTTAAGTGCAGCAGAAACTTTTTTGTAACCTTGGCTTGCCACAATTCTGTCTCTGAGCTCTTCAGGCAAATCCTTTGACCTCATGATTCTCATTTGCTCTGACATGCACTGTGAGCTGTAAGGTCTTATATAGACAGGTGTGTGACTTTCCTAATCAAGTCCAATCAGTATAGTCAAACACAGCTGGACTCAAATGAAGGTGTAGAACCATCTCAAGGATGATCAGAAGAAATGGGCAGTGCCTGAGTCAATATATGAGTGTCACAGCAAAGGGTCTGAATACTTAGGACCATGTGATATTTCAGTTTTTCTTTTTTAATAAATCTGCAAAAATGTCAACAATTCTGTGTTTTTTGTCAATATGGGGTGCTGTGTGTACATTAATGAGGAAAAAAATGAACTTAAATGATTTTAGCAAATGGCTGCAATATAACAAAGAGTGAAACATTTAAGGGGGTCTGAATACTTTCCGTCCCCACTGTATATTGTTTATTTTGTATACTTCTTTGGGTCCATCACAGATCCTCTGACTGTACTTACTCACATATTTCTATATATGTTATTTCACTTGTTGTAGCGCTGCTCACGTTTTTTACATTATTATTGTATTTGTGTATACCTTCATTTTTGAGCTGCAGCTTTATTTCCTATTCCCTTTTTTTATCAGGTAGCGCGGTATATATTCTCTTTTCTGTTCCACATAAAGTTATTGGTGCCATACAGGCACGCACACACATACCCGGGGCTCAGTATATGTAGTGCATGAGCGGGGTAGTCTGGCTTGGGAGTTACTGTACGCTATTGACCACTGAACTAGATGCAGTGTTTATGGTATTGTGGACCTGTGGTGTCAGGGGACAGAAAGGAGAGGTCTGACATAAGAGAGGGTCACTCCTCTGCTCTCCTCCTGCCTAGACTCATAGGGGGAGATTTACTAAAACTGGTGCACTCAGAATCTTGTGCAGCTGTTCATGGTACCCAATCAGCTTCTAACTTCAACTTGTTAAATAAAAGTTTAACAACAAAACCTGGAAGCTGATTGGTTTCAATGCAGAGCTGTACCAGATTTTGCACTCTCCAGTTTTAGTAAATCACCCCCATAGAGTCCAATTCAAATAGAGGGGTGGTCTATCCATTACAGTGTCTGCTATTTTGTGATCTGTCAATTGTTAGAGTGTTTGTCTCTGCTCTTGGGATTACTCGTCTTGAGGAGTCTCCTGAAAGCAGCCATTATTTGAGATATATTTGTCTACTGTTCAGCTATATTGCTATAGTTTGTTGCCATCTCAAAGAAATTTCACAGTAAAGACTATTTCTATTTCTCTAACGTGTGTCTTTCATTGGTGGTTTTTGCACTAACATTATTGCCAGGTGTGCCAGAGGGGCTGAGACTGTTCTTGGGGTTGAGAGGCAGAGTACAGAACCAAATACACTTAAGAAGCTCCTCCAGGGGTAGCGCTACACTAGGCTAAGTAATTAGAAAGACAAAGCGGAGCAGTAAGCATTAACTTAGGCTTTAGGGTGTAAGAGCGTGTAAACAGATAAAACAAAACTAATTTCAACCCCCTTTCACTAGGGATGAGCTTTGAGTTTGAGTCAAACTCATGTTCGACTCGAACATCGGCTGTTCGCCAGTTCGCCAAACAATTTGGGGTGTTTGCGGCAAATTCGAAAGCCGCGGAACACCCTTTAAAAGTCTATGGGAGAAATCAAAAGTGCTAATTTTAAAGGCTTATATGCATGGTATTGTCATAAAAAGTGTTTGGGGACCTGGGTCCTGCCCCAGGGGACATGGATCAATGCAAAAATTTTTTTTAAAAACGGCCGTTTTTTCGGGAGCAGTGATTTTAATAATGCTTAAAGTGAAACAATAAAAGTGTAATATTCCTTTAAATTTCGTACCTGGGGGTGTCTATAGTATGCCTGTAAAGGGGTGCATATTTCTCGTGTTTAGAACAGTCTGACAGCAAAATGACATTTCAAAGGAAAAAAAGTCATTTAAAACTACTCGCGGCTATTAGGGATGAGCTTCGTGTTCGAGTCGAACCCATGTTCGACTCGAACATCGGCTGTTCGACCGTCCGTCGAATTGCGAACGTTATGGGCCGTTCGCGCCAAATTCGTGTGGCGCGTCACGGCCCATAATTCACTGCGGCATCGCAGTGCATTGCTGGCTGATGATTGGCCAAGCATGCACTATGACCCGCATGCTTGGCCAATCACAGCGCCGTCAGTAGAGAGAGCTGTAATTGGCCAAAGCCAGGGTGGCTTTGGCCAATTATGGCTCAGGGGATTTAGTACACGCCCCACACTATATAAGGCCGCCTGCACGGCGGCCCTGTGTAGTGTGTTCCGGTGTGCTGATAGAGAGAGAGACAGACAGTGTCATTTGATTTGAGTTAGCTAGATTAGGCTAGATCTGTTCCTGCTATTTACATTTAGTGCAGTGCGTCCTGCTCACAGTGTTCAGCTAGATCCGTTCCTGCTATTTACATTTAGTGCAGTGCGTCCTGCTCACAGTGTTCAGCTAGATCCGTTCCTGCTATTTACATTTAGTGCAGTGCGTCCTGCTCACAGTGTTCAGCTAGATCCGTTCCTGCTATTTACATTTAGTGCAGTGCGTCCTGCTCACAGTGTTCAGCTAGATCTGTTCCTGCTATTTACATTTAGTGCAGTGCGTCCTGCTCACAGTGTTCAGCTAGATCTGTTCCTGCTATTTACATTTAGTGCAGTGCGTCCTGCTCACAGTGTTCAGCTAGATCTGTTCCTGCTATTTACATTTAGTGCAGTCAGTGCGTCCTGCTCACAGTGTTCAGCTAGATCCGTTCCTGCTATTTACATTTAGTGCAGTCAGTGCGTCCTGCTCACAGTGTTCAGCTAGATCTGTTCCTGCTATTTACATTTAGTGCAGTGCGTCCTGCTCACAGTGTTCAGCTAGATCTGTTCCTGCTATTTACATTTAGTGCAGTCAGTGCGTCCTGCTCACAGTGTTCAGCTAGATCCGTTCCTGCTATTTACATTTAGTGCAGTCAGTGCGTCCTGCTCACAGTGTTCAGCTAGATCCGTTCCTGCTATTTACATTTAGTGCAGTGCGTCCTGCTCACAGTGTTCAGCTAGATCTGTTCCTGCTATTTACATTTAGTGCAGTCAGTGCGTCCTGCTCACAGTGTTCAGCTAGACCCGTCCTGCTATTTACATTTAGTGCAGTGCGTCCTGCTCACAGTGTTCAGCTAGATCTGTTCCTGCTATTTACATTTAGTGCAGTGCGTCCTGCTCACAGTGTTCAGCTAGATCCGTTCCTGCTATTTACATTTAGTGCAGTCAGTGCGTCCTGCTCACAGTGTTCAGCTAGATCCGTTCCTGCTATTTACATTTAGTGCAGTCAGTGCGTCCTGCTCACAGTGTTCAGCTAGATCCGTTCCTGCTATTTACATTTAGTGCAGTCAGTGCGCCCTGCTCACAGTGTTCAGCTAGATCTGTTCCTGCTATTTACATTTAGTGCAGTCAGTGCGTCCTGCTCACAGTGTTCAGCTAGATCTGTTCCTGCTATTTACATTTAGTGCAGTGCGTCCTGCTCACAGTGTTCAGCTAGATCCGTTCCTGCTATTTACATTTAGTGCAGTGCGTCCTGCTCACAGTGTTCAGCTAGATCCGTTCCTGCTATTTACATTTAGTGCAGTGCGTCCTGCTCACAGTGTTCAGCTAGATCCGTTCCTGCTATTTACATTTAGTGCAGTGCGTCCTGCTCACAGTGTTCAGCTAGATCTGTTCCTGCTATTTACATTTAGTGCAGTGCGTCCTGCTCACAGTGTTCAGCTAGATCTGTTCCTGCTATTTACATTTAGTGCAGTCAGTGCGTCCTGCTCACAGTGTTCAGCTAGATCCGTTCCTGCTATTTACATTTAGTGCAGTGCGTCCTGCTCACAGTGTTCAGCTAGATCTGTTCCTGCTATTTACATTTAGTGCAGTGCGTCCTGCTCACAGTGTTCAGCTAGATCTGTTCCTGCTATTTACATTTAGTGCAGTCAGTGCGTCCTGCTCACAGTGTTCAGCTAGATCCGTTCCTGCTATTTACATTTAGTGCAGTGCGTCCTGCTCACAGTGTTCAGCTAGATCTGTTCCTGCTATTTACATTTAGTGCAGTGCGTCCTGCTCACAGTGTTCAGCTAGATCCGTTCCTGCTATTTACATTTAGTGCAGTCAGTGCGTCCTGCTCACAGTGTTCAGCTAGATCCGTTCCTGCTATTTACATTGATTGCAGTGCGTCCTGCTCACAGTGTTCAGCTAGATCCGTTCCTGTTATCTTCCTACTGACAGGCAGGCTTGTCTGGTTACAGTATATAAAGCTACCTGAAGAAAATTACAGGTGTTCTATCCCAGCTTAGTGCAGCTACAGGCCATTAGTATGTCTGGAAGGCCAAGAAGGAGAGGCAGACAGTCACAAGCCAATAAGAGAGGGCAAGCAGGCTCTGTGTCTAGTGCTGGTCGTGGAGACGGTGCATCCTCATCAGCCCGTGGCCATGGGACACGCTTGGCCTTTTTTTCGGCAGCTGGCCGTGTTGAGCCGCAACATGCAGAAAACTTGGTCGAGTGGATGACCAAGCCGTCCTCATCCTCCTCATCCTCTCTCACCCATGCCCAGGGTGCTTTGTCTGGCAAAGCAGCGGCCTCTTCCCTCAGCTCAATGTCATCAGTGACTCCTTCCCTAGCTCCACCATGTCCTCATGAGGATTCCCTCGAACTGTTTGACCACAGTGTTGGGTACATGCTCCAGGAGGATGCCCAGCGTTTGGAAGGCTCTGATGATGATACTGAGCTCAATGAAGGCAGTAACATGAGCACGGACAGAGGGGGTGCCCAAGAAGGACAGCAATCTGGCAGTCATGCTCCCCCTGCTGCAGCATACTGCCAGGTTTGCTCCAGTGATGAGGAGGGAGGGGATGATGAGGTCACTGACTCAACGTGGGTGCCTGATAGGAGAGAGGAGGAGGAGGAGGAGGAGGAGGCGGCACATCACCAACGAGGCAGGATGCCCTCCAGGGGCCAGCCTAAGGGCAGCACATTGACTGCATCACACCCCAAAGCTCCACATGTGCAGGGCGCTGCAGTCTCTGCGCGTTATTCAAAAAGTTCTTTGGTGTGGGCCTTTTTTGAGACGAGTGCATCAGATCGCACCGCTGCTATTTGCAACATATGTCTCAAGCGTATCTCGCGTGGCCAAAACATCTCCCGCTTGGGTACCACATGCTTGACCAGACATATGTTGACCTGCCATGCAGTTCGTTGGCAAGCATATCTAAAAGACCCACACCAAAGAACAAAGAGGATCTCTCCTTGCTCCTCATCAGCTGAGATTTCCAACCCCACTAGACCTTCAGTCCTCTCTGAGACCTGCAGTGAGAGGAATGAAGGTGTAGAATTAGGTGTGTCACAGCCAAGTACTTGTGGGCAATCTGCTTTTGGTACACCGACGCCAGATTGTACCAGGCAAATTTCCCTGCCCCAGCTGCTGCACCGCCGAAAGAAGTTTGCTCCCAGCCATCCACATGCCCAGCGGTTGAATGCTAGCTTGGCAAAATTGCTAGCACTTCAACTGCTGCCTTTTCAGTTGGTAGACTCTGCCCCCTTCCGTGAGTTTGTGGAATGTGCGGTTCCTCAGTGGCAGGTACCCAAACGCCACTTTTTCTCACGGAAGGCGATTCCAGCTCTCTACCGGCATGTGGAAGGCAATGTCCATGCCTCGCTGGACAGGGCAGTCAGCGGTAAGGTGCATATTACCGCTGACTCATGGTCCAGCAGGCATGGACAGGGACGTTACTTAAGTTTCACGGCGCATTGGGTGACTCTGCTGGCAGCTGGGAAGGATGCAGGACAAGGTGCAGTAGTGTTGGAGGTTGTTCCGCCACCACGCCTCCAAAATGCTGATTGTGACACACCTCTCTCCTCCACCCCCTCCTCTTCTTCTTCCTCCATGGCCTCTTCCTCGGAACCAGCGGTGCTCCGTAGGCGTTCAAGGGGCTACGCAAGTACGCAGGCCAAAAGATGCCATGCGGTGCTTGAGCTGGTGTGCTTGGGGGACAGGAGCCACACTGGGGCAGAGGTTCTGTCAGCTCTGCAGGGGCAGGTTCAGAGGTGGTTGACGCCACGCCAACTTAAGGCAGGAATGGTGGTTTGCGACAATGGCACCAACCTCCTCTCTGCCCTCCGACAGGGACAACTGACCCATGTGCCCTGTTTGGCTCACGTCCTTAACTTGGTGGTGCAGCGGTTCTTGGGCAGGTACCCGGGCTTACAGGATGTCCTGAGGCAGGCCAGGAAAGTCTGTGTGCATTTCCGCCGGTCATATAATGCCAGTGCTCGGCTGACGGACCTCCAAAAGGAGTTTAACCTGCCCAAGAACCGCCTAATCTGTGACATGCCCACCAGGTGGAACTCGACATTGGCCATGCTGCAGCGGCTGCACACGCAGCAGAGGGCCATCAATGAGTACCTGTGCGACTATGGCACCAGGACAGGGTCAGGGGACCTTGGTTTTTTTTCCCCACGCCAGTGGGCCATGATCAGGGATGCATGCACTGTCCTGTCACCATTTGAGGAGGCCACGAGGATGGTGAGCAGTGACAGTGCATGCATCAGTGACACTGTCCCCCTTGTCCCCCTGTTGGAGCACACGCTGCGTGGAATAATGGACAGGGCACTTGAGGCAGAACAGAGGCAGGAAGAGGAGGACTTCCTTAGCTCTCAAGGCCCCCTTTATCCAGACAGTGTTCCTGCGTGCCCGCCGATCACACAGGAAGAGGACGAGGAGGAGGAGGAGGAGGAGGAAGATTGTGTCAGTATGGAGGTGGAGCCTGGCACTCAGCATCAGCAGTCTTTAAGGGATCAGTCCCAAGGAACACATGGACTTGTACGTGGCTGGGAGGAGGTGGCTGCGGACGTTGTTGTCCTTAGTGACCCAGAGGACTCCGGACCGAATGCCTCAGCAAACCTACGCTGCATGGCCTCCCTGATCCTGCAAAGCCTGCGTAAGGATCCTCGTATTCGTGGTATCAAGGAGAAGGACCAATACTGGCTGGCAACCCTCCTTGATCCACGTTACAAGGGTAAGGTTGCGGACCTTATCTTGCCATCGCAGAGGGAGCAGAGGATGAAACATCTTCGGGAGGCCTTGCAGAAAGGTCTGTGCAACGTGTTCCCAGAGACTGGGAGGTTACAAACTCCTGTTTCTGGACAACGTGTTGCTGAGGCTTCGGTCAGTCAAAGAAGGAGCGGTGGAGAAGGTGGCCGTCTGACCGATGCGTTCAGACAATTTTTTGGTCCGCAGCCCCAAGGTATGATCGGTTCCAGCAACCATCGCCAGCGTCTGTTTTACATGGTGCAGGAATACCTAGGGGCAAGATCAGACTTGGACACCTTTCCCACCGAAAATCCTCTGGGTTACTGGGTCTTGAGGATGGATCACTGGCCAGAGCTTGCACAGTATGCAATTGAGGTACTGGCCTGTCCTGCATCCAGCGTTCTTTCGGAACGCACATTCAGTGCTGCTGGAGGCGTGGTAACCGATCACAGGGTGCGTCTGTCCACTGACTCGGTCGATCGGCTGACCTTCATAAAAATGAATCAGTCTTGGATCACCACCAGCTACCAAGCACCTGATGCTGATGTAACTGAATAATTTTTTTCAGATCCCTTCAAAGACTGCCTATGCTGATGCTGAGTGACTATCCCTGAGTAATTATCCTCTTCCTCCTCAATCATCACGCTGATAGCTTGTAAGAACATTTTTGGTTCTGGGCGCCACCACCAGTGCCTAAGGCACAATTTTTCAGCCCCTGTATAACAGGGGCGTGTAATTACAATTTTTGATGTAATACTTTGCAGCAGGGCTCGTTCCTGCATTCCAACTAGAGTGTCTGTGAGGGGTTGCAGTGTTGTGGCACCAGCACCAGTGCCTAAGGCCCAATTTTTCTGCCCCTGTCTAACAGGGGCGTGTAATTACAATTTTTGATGCAATACTTTGCAGCAGGGCTCGTTCCTGCGTTCCAACTAGAGTGTCTGTGAGGGGTTGCAGTGTTGTGGCACCAGCACCAGTGCCTAAGGCCCAATTTTTCTGCCCCTGTCTAACAGGGGCGTGTAATTACAATTTTTGATGCAATACTTTGCAGCAGGGCTCGTTCCTGCGTTCCAACTAGAGTGTCTGTGAGGGGTTGCAGTGTTGTGGCACCAGCACCAGTGCCTAAGGCCCAATTTTTCTGCCCCTGTCTAACAGGGGCGTGTAATTACAATTTTTGATGCAATACTTTGCAGCAGGGCTCGTTCCTGCGTTCCAACTAGAGTGTCTGTGAGGGGTTGCAGTGTTGTGGCACCAGCACCAGTGCCTAAGGCCTAATTTTTCAGCTCCTGTTCAACAGGGGCATGTAATTACAATTCTTGATCTAATATTTCACAGCAGGGCCCTGTGAGGGCTTACAGTGTTTTGGCCACAGCAACACCTAAGGCCCAAATTTCTGCTGAGTATATAGGGCAGGACCCTACTTTCAAACATCTAACTTACAAACGACTCCTACTTGCAAACGGAAGGAGACAACAGGAAGTGAGATGAAATCTACCCCTAGGAAGGGAAATTCTCTCATGTAAGAGTTAATATGGGAAAACAATTTCTCCTTTCCACTGATGCTTTCCAATCCTTGTTCCACAAAAAAACCCAAATTTTCAAAAAACATTTTTCATTGGGACAAAAAAGTGAGGTGAAATCTTCTGAAGAGGAGGAAAGACGCAAAACAAATGTCACAGGGGTGATAACCCTTCCCTATGTTTTCCAAAAAGCTTAGAAAATATTTTTTGGCTGGAGCTAAACACGTTAAAAATGTTCAAAATTACAAACAGATTCTACTTAACAACAAACCTACAGTCCCTGTCTTGTTTGCACCGCCTGTATACTGCTGTTCAGAGTATATAGGGACCTTTCCTTATTTTAATTTGGGTGCGGGGTTCCCCTTAATATCCATACAAGACCCAAAGGGCCTGGTAATGGACTGGGGGGTACCCATGCCGTTTGTCTCACTGATTTTCATCCATATTGCCAGGACCCGACATGACATTAAACCCGCAAGCAGTTTTAAATGAGATTTTTTCCTTTAAAAATGACATTTGGTGCAGGGACTGTTCTAAACATGGGAAACACGCGTCACTTTACAGGCATACTATAGACACCCCCCAGGTACGATATTTAAAGGAATATTTCACTTTTTTTTTTTTACTTTAAGCATCATTAAAATCACTGCTCCCGAAAAAACGGCCGTTTTTAAAAGTTTTTTTTGCATTGATACATGTCCCCTGGGGTAGGACCCGGGTCCCCACACCCTTTTTAGGACAATACCATGCAAATTAGCCTTTAAAATGAGCACTTTTGATTTCAAACGTTCGAGTCCCATAGACGTCAATGGGGTTCTAACGTTCGTGCGAACTTGCGGTCCGTTCGCGGGTTCTGGTGCGAACCGAACCGGGGGGTGTTCGGCTCATCCCTAGCGGCTATTAATAAATTGCCTGTCTGACAATACACATAAGAGTTCATTGATAAAAACGGTATGGGAATTCCCCACAGGGGAACCCCGAACCAAAATTTAAAAAAAAATGGCGTGCGGGATCCCCCTAAATTCCATACCAGGCCCTTCAGGTCTGGTATGGATTTTAAGGGGACCCCCGCGCCAAAATTTAAAAAAAATGGCGTAAAAAAATGGCGTGGGGTCCCCCAAAAATCCATACCAGACCCTTATCCGAGCACGCAACCTGGCAGGCCGCAGGAAAAGAGGGGGGATGAGAGAGCGCCCCCCTCCTGAACCGTACCAGGCCACAGGCCCTCAACATTGGGAGGGTGCTTTGGGGTAGCCCCCCAAAGCACCTTGTCCCCATGTTGATGGGGACAAGGGCCTCATCCCCACAACCCTTGCCCGGTGGTTGTGGGGGTCTGCGGGCAGGGGGCTTATCAGAATCTGGAAGCCCCCTTTAACAAGGGGACCCCCAAATCCCCGCCCTCCCCCCTGTGTGAAATGGTTAGGGGGTACCTACCATTTCACAAAAAAAGTGTCAAAAATGTTAAAAATGACAAGAGACAGTTTTTGACAATTCCTTTATTTAAATGCTTCTTCTTTCTTCTATCTTCTTTCTTTTATCTTCTATCTTACTTCGGTTTCTTCCTCTATCTTCTTCTTCTTCTGGTTCTTCCTCCGGTGTTCTCGTCCGGCATCTTCCTCCACGGCGTCTTCTTCCCTTCTTCTTCTTGGGCCACTCCGCATCCACCATAATGGGAGGCTCCCGCTGTGTGACGTTTCTTGTCTTCTGACGGTTCTTAAATAACGGACCGGTGACCCCGCCCCCTCTGACGCATGGAGACTTGACGGGGACTTCCCTGTGGCATTCCCCGTGACGTCAGAGGGGGCAGGGTCACCAGTTACGTAATTCATGTTCATGTCCAATAGACTTTAATGGTGTTCGCGTGTTAAAACAAATTTTTTGCCTGTTCGCATGTTCTGGTGTGAACCGAACAGGGGGGTGTTCGGCTCATCCCTACCTTTCACATATTTTTTGTCATTTCTAGCCATTATTATGATAAATGGACCATTACACTAAACATTTTGGAACATTTGTAGCAAGAGCGAAAGAATAACTAAAGGCCAATTTTACTATTTTTTATTTGGATAGAGTAATGCAATTTGGATTGCTGTTCATGTTCCCTTTAGGGAGATTTACTCGCTATTTGTCCTGATCACCATTGTCACCACACAGGATAGTAAGGACACCTCCTAATTTTGGATTTGCCATCAGAACTGGAATGGAGGGGAAATCTTCCAGTTCTTGTGACAACTGTCCAAGAGAGGATTTACCTCAGACTGCAAAGAAATGCAAATAAATGCAGTAGTTGCCCTGCTGCATAGTAACCATAGGGGGTTGCTTAGCTGGCATGGATGACATTCACAAATGCCTTGCATTCTTCTCAATGAATGCAAAGCATTCTCTAATTGGACATGTTGGAGTGCACCCCCCTGTGGTTATTATGCACATTATGATTCTATTACATTAACAAATGAGAAATTATAATACATGCAAGGATAAGCCACAAAATCAGCTTTCTAATTGCAAAGATTATACATTGTTTACAACAAATACTTTGTAATATCTTACAATTAGAGACACATCCAGTGTTGCTACTTCTAAATATGTTAGCAACAATTGTCTGATAATTCTGTGCAGTTATAACTTTTAAAGCAAAGCACAAGCTCAACTTGAATCAATTGTTTAGAAGGTTTCATTATCATACACTGGGCGATATGAATTTGCTGCACCCTATTGCATATAATGTACCGTATACTTGCTAAGTTCATTGGTAAAAGCAGAAGACCACACTTGTGTACTAAGTAGTTGGGTTGATTTACTGGGGTTGAGAATCTTCATTCAAAAATTATGTGAATATTTACTTCAGTTACCCAATCATGTGAAAAACATCTGCACATGTTTGAATATTCAAATGAACAGGTATTTTCTTTTTACATGATTTGATAATTGAAGTGAACATTTGCACGATATTTTGAGTGAAGATTCTCAACCACTTTAATAAACAAGCCTTATTGTGTCATTTTCCTCCCTTGTGTCATAGCTATGTGCTTTGTTTTTCTGCAACTGGAACCTATATTTTATATAAGAGTAAGCCAAACCACATCACCCTGCTTATTTGCTTATGCAGGAAGATCTACTTGTGGTTTGGAAGACATCAAGGTCTCTCATCTGGAAAAATCTAGATTGGAATACGATCTATTTCTCACTGAGTCAGTTGATAAATCCCTCAAATGCTCCAAACACAATTTCTACATGAATACAAACAAACCAGGTACATATTTGGCTCGGGAATTAAATTCAACTAACAAATCTTTCAAACCAATACGTTTGAAATTATCAAAAAATGTTTATACTTGTAATCCAGTTAAAATAGTCCATAAATTTCACTCACATCTCACAACTTTATACAAGACAAACAATGAATTTAATCCTACAGAGGCTGAATCCTTCTTCTCAAAAATAACCTTACCTGAGTTGTCTCAGAATCAAAAAAGCAGTTTGGATGAGCCTATAACTATAGATGAAGTTGCTAACGCCATAAAAGACCTAAAACTTAACAAAAGACCAGGCCCAGACGGCTGCTCGGCTTTATACTATAAAACATTCTCAGAAATACTCTCTCCCATTCTCACTGAAACTTTTAACAAACTTCTAGAAGGACATTCTTTTCGGCAAGAAACACTAATGGCAATTGTTTGTATGATCCCAAAACCCCTTTCTGATGATACTTCCTGTGTGAATTATCGGCCTATCTCTCTGTTAAACCTTGATATTAAATTATTAGCAAAAATAATAGCAAAACGCCTCAATAGCATTATAGGAAAATTAATACATAGAGATCAAGTAGGCTTCATGCCAAATAGACAGGCAGGCGATAATATACGCAGGGCAGTATTATTGGCACATATTGCTAAAAAACGGAAAATCCCTTTATGTTTTCTATCTCTCGATATTAAGAGGGCATTTGACACAATATCCTGGCAATATATGCAATATTCATTACAAAAATGGGGTTTTGGACCCCACTTTTTAACATGGATCAAAGCATTATATAATAAACCCAAAGCCTATATAAAATATGCTGGATACAAATCTGATACCTTTAATATCGAAAGAGGTACCCGACAGGGTTGCCCATTATCTCCCTTATTATTTGCCCTTATACTCGAACCCATGGCCCAATACATCAGAACAAACCAAACTATAACTGGCATTGAAGTAGGAGGTATTACACACAAATTATGTATATTTGCAGACGATATATTACTTTTTCTATCATCACCACAGGTCTCTGGTCCTAACTTAATACCAGCTCTTGATGGATTTGCAGCCCTATCCGGCCTTATGATTAATCCTAAGAAATGCCTAGTGCTTAATATTTCGCTCACAAACATGGAATTGATCCCGGCTAGGGCTGCACTCCCATTCACATGGGCAGAAAAATCAATCCCATATCTTGGAATTCATTTAACAGCATCTCATTCTGACTTATTCTCAACCAATTATCCTCCTGTATTAAGACAGATCACAAATCTAATAAAACAATGGTCGCAACTTCCTTTATCCTGGATAGGGAAGATTAATGCAATCAAAATGACTATTCTACCCAAATTGCTTTATCTATTCAGAGTCCTCCCTATTCCAATTCCTTCCTATTTTTTGAGAATAGTACAAAAAAGAGCAACTTCATTTATATGGGGCTCTTCTAAACCACGTATACCTATACGCACACTACATCTTCCCAAAAATAAAGGAGGCCTGGGATACCCTAATTTTACTAACTACTACAGAGCAGCACATTTGGCCAGTCTGTCCAAATACCATGCAAAACAGGAAATCCCATTATGGGTATTTATAGAGGCTTCAGAAAATGACCCTCTATTAATATCAAACTTGTTAAAGCTTGATCCTAAAGACCGCTTTAAAATTCATAATCCCATAACTAAACACTTCTTATCTCTCTGGGATAAACTAAAAACCAAATATCAGTTACAATCTCCACACAATCCTCTCCTTTCTTTTATCAGAAATCCGGCCTTTTATCCGGCATGGATCTACCCAAATTCTTTTAAAGCTTGGACAACATCAGGCATTCAGACACTAAATGACTTCATAGCATCTAAATCATTCCTTTCATTCCCATCGCTTAGAGAAAAATATGATCTACCAAACTCTGAGATATTTAGATATCTCCAAATCAAAAATTTCTATACACCATTCCTAAAGGGGGATACACCATTATCCCAATTATCCATTTTTGAATCAATCTGTACAAAAGATCCATTTGCTAAAGGTACAATTTCATCACTTTATAATCAATTATATGGAGTAGTAAATCTTAATAGACCCTCTTACGTTCAGAGGTGGGAGGAGGACCTGGGACGAACTTTAGAAGACACGGACTGGTCTAACATATGGCTCACAGCTAAGTCATCTTCACCCAACATCTTAGCACTGGAGACAAATTATAAAGTCCTAACTCGCTGGTACCTTGTACCTGCTAGAGTGGCAAAATATTCATCTAATACCTCAGCTCTTTGTTTTCGAGGATGCCCAGAAATAGGCACACATTTACACATATGGTGGACGTGCCCAGTAATCGAAACCTTCTGGAAGGAAGTCTTCCTGATTGCATCTAAAATATTTAAAAAGATAATACAACCAGATCCATATATAACTTTACTTAATCTAAAACCGGAATGGTTAACACTCTCTCAATTCAAACTTATGATCCAACTAATAACGGCTGCAAAACAAACAGTGGCCAAGGCATGGAAATCTCCTACATTGGTACTAGCAGAAACAATTCACAGAATGAATAATACAATGTCCCATGCTAAGATGGTAGCCATCGATCAAAATCAAATTCCAAAATTTGAAAAACTTTGGCATCCTTGGATAAAACAACAGTTCCTGTCAAATTTCAATGACTCTGTCCTGTTGCCATGGTAACAGATTAAATGACTTACAGAGACACCCATTCTAAGGCTTCAAAGAGAACTAAAAAGAATAATAAACTGACGAGCGGGACAACCTTGTGGACCATACCTCTGCCTTTCTATCCTTTTTCTTCTTTCTCTTTCCTTTTCTCCACCTTACGATTAAAGCTCATTATCAGAATTTATTTGACCTATATACACTCTACCTGTAAACAATATGTATAGTAGGTATAAATCATTTAAATACCTACAAAAGTAAGTAAAGGAAATTATATATATCTTTAATTTAGGTTTACGTGAACCCAAGGTTTAATATTTGAAATTTCATGATATTTACCTATATAAACCCTACTGTAAAACAATGAGCTTACTTTATAGATCCTTGTAAACTTACTTTATGTATCTTTTTAATATTGTATACTCAATAAACTTCTTTTGACAAGGAAGACATCAAGGTCATTGTGTGAAGGGGCAGTTGTCTGCCAGCCATTGAAAACATGCACACATGGACCCATAATAGTTTTAGACTGCAAAACTTTAAAAATCAGTCTCCACAACAAGTTGGCTGGATCCATCACAAATCTAAATTCAGCACAATAATTTCTCTAATCACTTTTTGTTGGTGGAAGAGTGAGTACATAGTAAGCACAATAGGTTGAGAGGTAGAGACCCACAATCAACCAAACTCAGGTACAATATTCCAAATGCACTCGTTCATGAAACTGTGCTAAACCGATGTACTTCAATGTGTAAAATGTCCTGAAAACAGTTAAAAAATGTACAAAGTGCTGTGCAATAATAAACTCAAATTAATAAAGTGTCCTGTAAACGGTGAATATATTCCTTCAGATGGGTGGAAACAATCTTTTCAGCCTGTTTGTGGAATATCCTCAGTGCTGGGAAAAGGCACCTTTTATGTAAGCGGGCATTTTTTTATTATCTGTTTTTAACGTCTTTTTTAAATAAACAATATCAAGCTATTGGTTCCCTCCCTCTCTCATTTATTTAATGGGTATACATGGAGGAGAGGAGGATAAGAAGACAAGTCTCCTGAACTACCAAGCAAGCCACCAAAACTGAACCAATTAAGCTAAGTTTGACCTTCTTTTTAATTAAAGGGGTCAAGGCTCTCTGGTGAGTTGGACTTACTTATTCAGGGTGTATGTTTGGATATATACAAGTCGGTGGTGGTTTTTATACAGGATGCCAAATTGAAGACACAGAACTGAAGATTCCTTTTGAATGAATATATGAATTGTTTACAGGACACTTAATATATTTGAGTTTATTATTGCACAGCACTTTGCACGTTTTTGAACTGTTTTAGGACATTTTACACATTGGTGTACATCTGTTTAGCACCTTCCACTTTGTTATGTTTTTGATGGTTGGGGCAGGATTGGTCTCCACTGGTCCCACATTATAGATCATTATAGATATTTTACCACAAGTGCTAATAGCAATTAACACTAGCGTCCCCGCACTTTATATATATATATATATATATATATATATATATATATATATATATATATATATATATATATATATATATACATATATATATATATATATATATACAGTATACTGTTTTGTTATTACTGTATATTTTCCATTTAACCACCTCAATATCCAGCATTTTCACCCCCTTCCTGCCCAGGACAATTTTCAGCTTTCAGTGCTGTCACATTTTGAATGACAATTGCGCGGTCATGCAAAATTGTACCTAAATGAATTTGAGACAAATAGAGCTTTCTTTTGATAGTATATAAAAAAAAGACCAAACATTTTGAAAAAAAAACCTTTTCTTAGTTTGTGTTATAAAATTTAACAAATAAGTAGTTTTTCTTCTTCACTGATGGGCACTGATGAGGCTGAACTGATGTGAACTAATGAGGCAACATTGATTTGCACTGATAACTTGCACTGATGGGCACTGTTGGGCACTGATGAGGAGGCACTGACGGGGCTACACTGCTGAGGCAGCACTGATGACCAATGCTCTGATTATCAGTGCAAATGATGTACTCACTGTGCCCTATCAGATTGGCTATCCTTTTCTCACACACTGTTTCTGGCACTGTTGATGGCACAGTGGCTGCATTTGATGGCACAGTGGCTGCAATTGATGGTACGGTGGCTGCATTTGATGGCACAGTGGCTGCAATTAATGGCACAGTGGCTACGTTTGATGACACAGTGGCTGCAATAGATGACACAGTGGCTGCAATTGATGGCACAGTGGCTGCATTTGATGGGCACAGTGAGGCTGCAATTGATGGGGTTTTTTTCAGTATTTTTCAGAATTTTTCAGTTTGTTTGCGCCCCCTCCAAGAATTTTGAGTACCAGCCGCCACTGGTTTAGAAGTGTTACCCAGGTTACTGATTTACCTAAACTCCAAACTTTCTGCATTAATTGGTGGTTAACGTGGTACAGCTTTCTACTATTGCTACCAGTGTGTAATTGCTGCTATATGAATTTGGTTTGGTAAGTGACTGATTAGCAATTAGAGACTAAAATGTCTTTTGCTATTTAAGCTCACCCCATGAAACTATTTTGTCATTTATTCACACCCAGGAGTTTGTGACACATGCATTTTGGCCCCATATTTTATATTCACCTTGAGCCCCAAATGTTCCCCTGCTTTAATTTTTTCTTTAAATCTAGTTTAATTGACAAACTATCATTAGGAGAACACACTTTTTCCACTATATTTTTTTGTACATATGTTCATAATTTAGGGCCCATTTACACTAGGAACTGCAAGTGAATCACACAGGAATGCTGTGCGATTACTGGGCAATTAACATGCAGTTCTGTGCAGTGGCATTTCGGCCCATTCATTTTGAATGGGCTGAAAGCGCACCACACCAAAAGTAGTGCATGCGCTACTTTTTTCAGTGCACGGCAACTGGATCGCATGGTACTTTTGAAACCTTTGTTTGGGGTGTCATTAACTTCGCTCTGACCCCCCACAGTAGATCGCAAGGGCAGTGCGAATAGAATTCAGTGTGGGAAGCCACACGGGAGCGTAACTTACCTGCACTGCATTCCAGTGTGAAAGGGTCTGCTATGCATTTTCGGGGGACCCTGACAGGGGTTTTGTGTGCTTTTTTTTCCTTTGTAAATGTAACTTTTGCTGTAGCACATCCTACAGCAAGAATGAAAATAACACTTGAGTCTGGTATGGATTTTAAAGGGGTACTTCACACAGAAAAAAAATAAAAAGAAATGTGTAAGATCCCCAGGTAAACCCATACCAGAACCTAAAGCTGAGCCTGCAGCCTGGCTGGCCAGGAAGAGGGGGGTAAACATGTCCACCTTCTGAAGCATACCAGGCCACATGCCCTCAACATGTGAAAATATGTTGACGAGGACAAGAGCCTCTTCCCCACAACACTGGCCAGAAAAAAAATGGAAGACCCCTTTAACAATAAGGAGTGCCCCAGATACTGCCCCCCCTTGTGAACTTATTCACAAAAAACTTTAACCAGATATAAAGACACCCAAACGTTTGAAAAGTTCATCATTTTTTAAAAAAATTGAAAAAAAGTCCCAGCCCATTTGCCTACATGGTTTGGGATTCTTTGTAAGTGAATGGGCGGTGTGGCATCAATGGCCAGATACACTGAGCTCATCCCTAACCCACACTAAGAATAATCACTAAAAACACAAATGTCTAGAAAAAATGTAACAAACTCTTCACACTCAAAGTTTTTTTTCTAATTGATAATCATGTCATATTAGACAGCTGTAGGCAGACAAAGTTTGCCTGGCGTATGAAGTAAACTCCCCCTGCTGACTGATATGTTTAAATATTGAAATGGCAATACAAAAATCTATTTGTACAACAATATCTGTCAGTTTACACAGTTGATGCACAATTTTCTTAGTAGAAATGTGTTGAAAACTTTGGTTCAAGACTTGTTAACCTAAAATTAGTTTTACATGCAAAGTGCTTGTTAAAAATCTTACCATATGTAACTGTGGCCCGCTGACTCATCTCGGATTTTGATTACACCAACGGGTTAAAATTATATGACCTAACCCTAAGTTCTTATGGAAGAGAAGACATTCATAGTTAGTGGGCTAAACAGATTTAAAGGCAATTCAAACTGGTTTGTATATATATATATATATATATATATATATATATATATATACACAAACAATTGTTTAGACTGGTAACTATGAAATATTGCATATAAACATTTTGCAATTTCAAAAGCAGCCATTGAGCGGATTCCTATTTAAAAAAGTCTGTTTACAGAGCTCAGTAGCTCAAGCTGAAACAAATAGCTAATGGGTCATAGAAGTACCTTTCCCCCATTAGGGAGGGTTCAATTAGAAACATTGGAATTGATTTACTAAAGGTTATTATGCACTCAGGTTGGCTCATTGGTCATTCAGGGGTGATCATCTCATATTCCCACAGCAGGTAATATGCTACCACAAAACATGTACACACTCTACAGTGTACATATGGAGAATTAGATAGCAAGTATTGTTTATTATGTAATATATAGTATGTTCCACTGTCCAAATGCATAGCTCCCAACTGTCCCAGGTTTCGACCGACTGTCCCTAATTTGGAGCAATGTCCCTCTGTTCCTCCTCATTTGTCCCTCATTTTGGTCAGACCCATATAGTTGTATATAAAAATTCACTTTTTATCTTTCAAAAAGTGTTTGCCAGTGCTAATCCTTTCATCTAATTTCTAAATTGCTGCATTTGTACATTTTAAAAGCCAATATAAAAGAATCATAGTGGTTAAAAAAAAAGCACTTGTGGATTTCATTACCCTTTATTTTGGTTAATTCTCCTTTAAGGGGGTGTGGCAGGGGGCGTGTCCTAAGCCTAAATACGTTTGTTAGTAGGTGTCCCTCATTCCTATCTCAAAATGTTGGGAGGTATGCAAATGTATGGAAGTTGTGTCACGTATAAAATAAAAATGTGTTTTTTTAATCTATTTAACTGCTTAAAATGTGCATATCATGAAGGAAAAAAAATCACATTAATGCCGCGTACACACGATCGGACATTCCGACAACAAAACCCTGGATTTATTTCCGACGGATGTTGGCTCAAGCTTGTCTTGCATACACACGGTCGCACAAATGTTGTCGGAAATTCAGATCGTCAAGAACGCACTGACGTACAACATGTATGATGGCACTATAAAGAGGAAGTTCAATAGCCAGTGCGCCACCCTTTGGGCTCCTTCTGCTAATCTCCTGTTTATCTTGTGTTAGTAGAAGTTTGGTGAGAGATGATTTATTACGTATTTGATTTTCAATGCGTTCTTGTCCGCTTGTTTCTGATTTTCAGCTCGCTCTTCTCAGGCCTTTCTGATTTTCAGTGCGTTCTGTTAGTTCGTTCTGACCAGCCAACCATTTTGAAGCCATGTTGTGGGTACAGACTCATTGTAGAGTTCATGCTGTGCAGGGGCTTGGTGTTGGGGTTCTTACTTTGATTAAAGCCCCGTCCATGAACAGGGGGAGGAGGAGTTCATGGACAAAGAATTGGTTGCTCCAGCGTGACCAATTCTCGCACATGCCTTTGTTGCGGGAGATCCGTGAGAATAATCCTGATGATTTCAGGAATTATCTCCAGATGATGGACCCCGTTTTTCACCATCTGTTGGCTTTGCTGTCCCCTTATATTATGAAGCAGGACACCTGCATGTGGCAGGCCATCACTCCCGAGCAGAGGCTAGTCGCTACCTTGTGGTACTTGGTGATGGGGAGAAGTCTGCAGGACATCAAGTTCTCGACAGTCATCTCCCCCCAGGCTCTGGGGATCATTATTCCAGAGACCTGTTCTGCTATCATTCAGGTCCTGCAGAAGGACTATTTTAAGGTAAGTTTTATCCTTTAACATCACATTCTATGTATTTAATGTTTGCTAATGTATTGTATTGCTTTCATCATTCCCTAATTACCATGATTGTAATATGCTGTGAATGTCCTCTTTGTCCTCATGCATGCTGGAAGTTTTTAAAGTTCTTTTTCTGTCCTTCATGCATATTTGCCTTCACTAACCTCCCCAGCATGCTATCCTGGGCCCATACACACCTAGCCTAGTCACTTAACAATGTATTTTGTCAGCTCCATTGTAAACCCCCTAAAATGTGTACAAATGTTATTTGTGTGCTTAAATTTAGGCAGAGTGCCATAGGCTTTTTTTTGGGGTTCCCAAAATCATTTGGAACCCTCCCTCCCCCAACCGCTAAGTCAACCGATACCAATACTCTATCTGCTGACTTTGCCAAACCCATACACACTATACCTACCTCTTTTGTGGTCATATTTATGAATGGATTCAACAAAGCATGTAGTGAAAGGGCCTGCCTGAATACTTTCAAATGGTACTGTTTAAAGTTTTCTTCTCCTATTATCTTGATAGGTAATTGCAGAATGTAAAAATGTGCTTCAATTTGTACTGTACAGTGTGTATTCATATATTGTATTAGGACACTTCTTACCTGTCCAGTGGGCTGCCAATAGTGTAAGTAAGGAGGGGCTGGCCAAAGTAACACACATTATTTATACATTCAGCTCTCAATGAAGTGGAGACAGTTACCTGTCCAAAACATCTCTCCCCCCCTAAAATTTTTTACAATGGGCCATCAGAGGGGGTCAGGAATCGGATAAGTGGACCTTAGATTTTTTTCTTTAAATACTCCTTCAAATAAATGTTATACTGATGTTGGCCAAGAATGTTTGTGTCTAATCTGCTTGCAATGTTATGTGCAAAAGTACTATTTTTTTTCTTGTTTCACTCCACAGTTTCCTTCAACACTACAGACTGTGGCTTCACAATTTGCCCAGCGGTGGGACTTTTCCAACTGTGGAGGGGCAATTGATGGGAAACACATCCACATAGTTCCACCCCCCAACTCGGGGTCATACTATTACAACTGTAAGGGGTTTAATAGTATTGTGATGTTGGCGGTGGTGTCGGCGACATATACGTTTCTCTATGTGGACGTGGGGAAGAACGGCCGGATGTTGGATGGTGGAGTCATTGCCCTGACCAATTTCTATGGACGGCTATAGAGTGGTGGCTTGGGATTGCCACATCTGGAAGACAATGTGGCTGGTCTGCCATCCGTCTTTGTCGCTGATGAAGCATTTGGGCTGGGTGATCACCTGATGCGGCCGTTCCCCATGAGGACCCTCACCGCAGACCAGAGGGTTTTTAATTGCCGGCTGGCCAGAGCCAGAAGAGTGGTGGAGAATGGCGGAATATAAACTTAACTATATAATACTTGCATGCTGCATTCTACACAACTTTTTCCGGAGAAATTCTATGAACTATGTGGCCTCAGTTGGGTCTGAGGCCGGATTTCAAGACCAAACCCTGACGCTTGAAGCTGGCTGTCCTGACTTGCCCCCCAAAGCACCCACGAGGTTTGTCTAAAATATATGGAGTACTTTGCGGCTAGGGGGGCCATTGATATGCCAGAAAATGTGTAAGAAACATTTTTAAAATTAATTTTTATTTTAAACTGAAATAATATTTCCTTTGATTTACTGCTTGTGTTTCTTTTAGCTGTCTCCTGGGTTATCCAATGGGCTTTTCTTTTTTGACATTTTCTTCAATAGTGCAAATGTAATTTTTTTGATACATGAGGTGACAATCTCTTCTTCAGCTAACTATTATGTTGTGGGTCTGCTACACACACACACACACCTTGTTTTTATTATTAATGTATGTAATGCATTACTGATAAAAATATTCATCATTTTCAGCTCCATGAATTAATTTTTGAGAGTCACGAAAATGGCCTGATTGTGCCAAATTATAAAGCACTGTGGGTGTTATTTACTAAAGTTAAATCTGCTTTGCACTACAAGTGCACTGCAAAAGTGCACTGAAACTGCACTTGTAGTGCAAGGTGGATTTGCCTTTAGTAAATAATCCCCATTGTCTCTGTAAACACCAACTTACTGAAACAACTGCTATTGAGCATTGAAAGAAGAAGCCACACATTGTTGAGTAGAAAACTTTTTACACTGTGCACATTCACATGTGCGTTAGAAAAGGGTTTTTGAACAAACCAACATATTTTTTTAAGAATTTTTTTTTTACATTACAAATATGCTTTTTTGGGGTAAACAGGCATGTTTCAAACCATAAAACAATACACAACTCAGGAACTTACAAAGTTCAACTTTGATAAATTGAAGGCAATATCAGACATTAGTATGTCCAAACTGTGTTATTGCCTTCATCAGATGGGGTGATGTCACCCCTGTGAAAGCCAAATTTATTAAGATGCACACAAATTGAGAGTCAAAATGGGGATTTCCCTCCTGATTCCATGCATAATGTCAACATGTGCTAGCTCCCATCATGGGGGATCAATGGACGTGTTTCGGGGGTGCAACCCCTTCCTCTCAGCTACTTTAGTTGCGAGGAAGGGGTTGCACACACAAAACACGTACATTGATATCCCGTAATGGCAGATAGCACATGTTGACACACTGTGTGCATCTTAAAAATTTGGCTTTCAAGATTTAAAAAAAAAATCGAAAAATATAAAAGAATTGAAGAATTTTGGTGTGTTTTAGATTCTGCCTAAAACATCAATGATGTTTTTGAGTCTTTTTTCAACATCATTGATGTCTTCCTTGATCTTCTGTAAATCCCTATTGCACACCATGATCTCCCCGATGAGGATCTGGGCACTTGCACTTGTGAAATGAGTTTCTTCTTCAACATCCTCTGGTTGTGGTGTGGGGATTTCCTCTTCTTTAGGAGGTTGTGGGTCCCTGGTGTCCTCAGACGTCCCGAGTCTTTTCTCCCCTATGTGAATAAAAAAATGGTAAACTTAGCACACAGATATTTGAGGGCAGAAATAGTAATATGAAACATTGCTTGGAAGTGCGGTACAATTGTCTGTTTTGGCAGAGTTCCAAGTTGAAGAAATTTTGTTTTTCCCTTTCTTAAAGCTGGAATACTTACCTATAGGGATGAGCTTCGTGTTCGAGTCAACCCATGTTCGACTCGAACATCGTCTGTTCGCCCATTTGCCAAATTGCGAATGATATGGGCCGTTCGCGCCAAATTCGTGTGGCGCGTCACAGCCCATAATTCACTGCGGCATCGCAGTGCATTGCTGGCTGATGATTGGCCAAGCATGCACTATGACCCGCATGCTTGGCCAATCACAGCGCCGTCAGTAGAGAGAGCTGTAATTGGCCAAAGCCAGGGTGGCCCCATGTGCAGAATTGTGCTGCATCTTGGTCTCCTGTGTGCACAGATTTGTTATGCGCTGCTCTCTCCCCAAGGAGTTTAAAAGGTTCACCGCGGTGCAGAACAAGAAAGCCATTGAAAGGCTGCAGCAATTCCTAATCTGGAGCTGCCTCTTTGTCCGGCGGCTGCGATCAATAACTAGATCAAAGAGCAGAAATCATCTGTCGCTCACGGGTACCTTATGCTGAGGTTGTGGGGAGACCCAAAATTCCCTGTGCTGTTTATGACTGCCGTAATAGCGGTCACCAGGATCTGGTAAGCGCATCTGATATTCCACCTTGGGTGTGAAGAGACATAGAAGATTTCTCCATCTGCATCTTTATCCTCTTTTTTGGCACCTTTTGGCACTTTTCTTTTTCAATCACGGACTCTTTATTTTGGTTTTTGGACTTTTATTTTTGGGATGTCTTCACTTATATATTTATATTTTTTCACATTTGGTATTTATTAATTATTTATATCTTGGATAATAGTGTATTTTTTTACATATATCCCTAAGTTCATCTACTTTTTATTGGGTATATATATATTTATTTAGTGTGTTTTTCAATCATGATTTAGCGCCGCATCTTTTTTTATTATTTTCTATGATGAGATTTGGAGACTAGATCTTGGTGCAGGCTGCTTGTAGTTTCACAACATATATTATTTGTTTTAACCTTGAGCGCAGCTTTTAATTTTGTTTTTTCGAAAACTACAAGTTAGTGTGGTGCGTCCTGCTCACAGTGTTCAGCTAAAACTACAAGTTAGTGGGGTGAGACCTCTGCACAGTGTTCATCTAAAGCTACAAGTTAGTGCAGTGCGTCCTGCTCACAGTGTTCAGCTAAAACTACAAGTTAGTGCGGTGCGTCCTGCTCACAGTGTTCAGCTAAAACTACAAGTTAGTGGGGTACGTCCTGCTCACAGTGTTCAGCTAAAACTACAAGTTAGTGCGGTGCGTCCTGCTCACAGTGTTCAGCTAAAACTACAAGTTAGTGTAGTGAGACCTCTACACAGTGTTCATCTAAAGCTACAAGTTAGTGCAGTGCGTCCTGCTCACAGTGTTCAGCTAAAACTACAAGTTAGTGCGGTGCGTCCTGCTCACAGTGTTCAGCTAAAACTACAAGTTAGTGCGGTGCGTCCTGCTCACAGTGTTCAGTTAAAACTACAAGTTAGTAGGGTGCGTCCTGCTCACAGTGTTCAGCTAAAACTACAAGTTAGTGCGGTGCGTCCTGCTCACAGTGTTCAGCTAAAACTACAAGTTAGTGCAGTGCGTCCTGCTCACAGTGTTCAGCTAAAACTACAAGTTAGTGCGGTGCGTCCTGCTCACAGTGTTCAGCTAAAACTACAAGTTAATGGGGTGCGTCCTGCTCACAGTGTTCAGCTAAAACTACAAGTTAGTGGGGTGCGTCCTGCTCACAGTGTTAAGCTAAAACTACAAGTTAGTGCGGTGCGTCCTGCTAACAGTGTTCAGCTAAAACTACAAGATAGTGCGGTGCGTCCTGCTCACAGTGTTCAGATAAAACTACAAGTTAGTGCGGTGCATCCTGCTCACAGTGTTCAGCTAAAACTACAAGTTAGTGGGGTGCATCCTGCTCACAGTGTTCAGCTAAAACTACAAGTTAGTGCGGTGCGTCCTGCTCACAGTGTTCAGCTAAAACTACAAGTTAGTGTAGTGAGACCTCTGCACAGTCTTCATCTAAAGCTACAAGTTAGTGCAGTGCGTCCTGCTCACAGTGTTCAGCTAAAACTACAAGTTAGTGCGGTGCGTCCTGCTCACAGTGTTCAGCTAAAACTACAAGTTAGTGGGGTACGTCCTGCTCACAGTGTTCAGCTAAAACTACAAGTTAGTGTGGTGCATCCTGCTCACAGTGTTCAGCTAAAACTATAAGTTAGTGTAGTGAGACCTCTGCACAGTGTTCATCTAAAGCTACAAGTTAGTGCAGTGCGTCCTGCTCACAGTGTTCAGCTAAAACTACAAGTTAGTGCGGTGCGTCCTGCTCACAGTGTTAAGCTAAAACTACAAGTTAGTGCGGTGCGTCCTGCTCACAGTGTTCAGTTCAAACTACAAGTTAGTGCGTTGCGTCCTGCTCACAGTGTTCAGCAAAAACTACAAGTTAGTGCGGTGCGTCCTGCTCACAGTGTTCAGCTAAAACTAAAAGTTAGTGGTGTGCGTCCTGCTCACAGTGTTCAGCTAAAACTACAAGTTAGTGCGATGCGTCCTGCTCACAGTGTTCAGCTAAAGCTACAAGTTAGTGTAGTGAGACCTCTGCACAGTGTTCATCTAAAGCTACAAGTTAGTGCAGTGCGTCCTGCTCACAGTGTTCAGCTAAAACTACAAGTTAGTGTAGTGAGACCTCTGCACAGTGTTAATCTAAAGGTACAAGTTAGTGCAGTGCGTCCTGCTCACAGTGTTCAGCTAAAACTACAAGTTAGTGTAGTGAGACCTCTGCACAGTGTTCATCTAAAGCTACAAGTTAGTGCAGTGCGTCCTGCTCACAGTGTTCAGCTAAAACTACAAGTTAGTGCGGTGCATCCTGCTCACAGTGTTCAGCTAAAACTACAAGTTAGTGGGGTGCGTCCTGCTCACAGTGTTCAGCTAAAACTACAAGTTAGTGCGGTGCGTCCTGCTCACAGTGTTCAGCTAAAACTACAAGTTAGTGCGGTGCGTCCTGCTCACAGTGTTCAGCTAAAACTATAAGTTAGTGCGGTGCATCCTGCTCACAGTGTTCAGCTAAAACTACAAGTTAGTGCAGTGCGTCCTGCTCACAGTGTTCAGCTAAAACTACAAGATAGTGCGGTGCATCCTGCTCACAGTGTTCAGCTAAAACTACAAGTTAGGGAGGTGCATCCTGCTCACAGTGTTCAGCTGAAACTACAAGTTAGTGCGGTGCGTCCTGCTCACAGTGTTCAGCTAAAACTAAAAGTTAGTGGTGTGCGTCCTGCTCACAGTGTTCAGCTAAAACTACAAGTTAGTGCGATGCGTCCTGCTCACAGTGTTCAGCTAAAGCTACAAGTTAGTGTAGTGAGACCTCTGCACAGTGTTCATCTAAAGCTACAAGTTAGTGCCATGCGTCCTGCTCACAGTGTTCAGCTAAAATTACAAGTCAGTGTAGTGAGACCTCTGCACAGTGTTAATCTAAAGGTACAAGTTAGTGCAGTGCGTCTTGCTCACAGTGTTCAGCTAAAACTACAAGTTAGTGTAGTGAGACCTCTGCACAGTGTTCATCTAAAGCTACAAGTTAGTGCAGTGCGTCCTGCTCACAGTGTTCAGCTAAAACTACAAGTTAGTGCGGTGCATCCTGCTCACAGTGTTCAGCTAAAACTACAAGTTAGTGGGGTGCGTCCTGCTCACAGTGTTCAGCTAAAACTACAAGTTAGTGCGGTGCGTCCTGCTCACAGTGTTCAGCTAAAACTACAAGTTAGTGCGGTGCGTCCTGCTCACAGTGTTCAGCTAAAACTACAAGTTAGTGCGGTGCGTCCTGCTCACAGTGTTCAGCTAAAACTACAAGTTAGTGGGGTGCGTCCTGCTCACAGTGTTCAGCTAAAACTACAAGTTAGTGTGGTGCGTCCTGCTCACAGTGTTCAGCTAAAACTAAAAGTTAGTGGTGTGCGTCCTGCTCACAGTGTTCAGCTAAAACTACAAGTTAGTGCGATGCGTCCTGCTCACAGTGTTCAGCTAAAGCTACAAGTTAGTGTAGTGAGACCTCTGCACAGTGTTCATCTAAAGCTACAAGTTAGTGCCGTGCGTCCTGCTCACAGTGTTCAGCTAAAATTACAAGTCAGTGTAGTGAGACCTCTGCACAGTGTTAATCTAAAGGTACAAGTTAGTGCAGTGCGTCCTGCTCACAGTGTTCAGCTAAAACTACAAGTTAGTGTAGTGAGACCTCTGCACAGTGTTCATCTAAAGCTACAAGTTAGTGCAGTGCGTCCTGCTCACAGTGTTCAGCTAAAACTACAAGTTAGTGCGGTGCATCCTGCTAACAGTGTTCAGCTAAAACTACAAGTTAGTGGGGTGCGTCCTGCTCACAGTGTTCAGCTAAAACTACAAGTTAGTGCGGTGCGTCCTGCTCACAGTGTTCAGCTAAAACTACAAGTTAGTGCGGTGCGTCCTGCTCACAGTGTTCAGCTAAAACTACAAGTTAGTGCGGTGCGTCCTGCTCACAGTGTTCAGCTAAAACTACAAGTTAGTTGGGTGCGTCCTGCTCACAATGTTCAGCTAAAACTACAAGTTAGTGGGGTACGTCCTGCTCACAGTGTTCAGCTAAAACTACAAGTTAGTGTAGTGAGACCTCTGCACAGTGTTCATCTAAAGCTACAAGTTAGTGCCGTGCGTCTTGCTCACAGTGTTCAGCTAAAATTACAAGTCAGTGTAGTGAGACCTCTGCACAGTGTTTATCTAAAGGTACAAGTTAGTGCAGTGCGTCCTGCTCACAGTGTTCAGCTAAAACTACAAGTTAGTGTAGTGAGACCTCTGCACAGTGTTCATCTAAAGCTACAAGTTAGTGCAGTGCGTCCTGCTCACAGTGTTCAGCTAAAACCACAAGTTAGTGCAGTGCGTCCTGCTCACAGTGTTCAGCTAAAACTACAAGTTAGTGGGGTGCGTCCTGCTCACAGTGTTCAGCTAAAACTACAAGTTAGTGCGGTGCATCCTGCTCACAGTGTTCAGCTAAAACTACAAGTTAGTGCGGTGCATCCTGCTCACGGTGTTTAGCTAAAACTACAAGTTAGTGGGGTGCGTCCTGCTCACAGTGTTCAGCTAAAACTACAAGTTAGTGCGGTGCGTCCTGCTCACAGTGTTCAGCTAAAACTACAAGTTAGTGGGGTGTGTCCTGCTCACAGTGTTCAGCTAAAACTACAAGTTAGTGCGGTGCATCCTGCTCACAGTGTTCAGCTAAAACTACAAGTTAGTGTAGTGAGACCTCTGCACAGTGTTCATCTAAAGCTACAAGTTAGTGCAGTGCGTCCTGCTCACAGTGTTCAGCTAAAACCACAAGTTAGTGCAGTGCGTCCTGCTCACAGTGTTCAGCTAAAACTATAAGTTAGTGCGGTGCATCCTGCTCACAGTGTTCAGCTAAAACTACAAGATAGTGCGGTACGTCCTGCTCACAGTGTTCAGCTAAAACTACAAGTTAGGGAGGTGCATCCTGCTCACAGTGTTCAGCTGAAACTACAAGTTAGTGGGGTGCGTCCTGCTCACAGTGTTCAGCTAAAACTACAAGTTAGTGTGGTGCGTCCTGCTCACAGTGTTCAGCTAAAACTACAAGTTAGTGGGGTGCGTCCTGCTCACAGTGTTCAGCTAAAACTACAAGTTAGTGCGGTGCGTCCTGCTCACAGTGTTCAGCTAAAACTACAAGTTAGTGCGGTGCGTCCTGCTCACAGTGTTCAGCTAAAACTACAAGTTAGTGCGGTGCGTCCTGCTCACAGTGTTCAGCTAAAACTACAAGTTAGTGGGGTGCGTCCTGCTCACAGTGTTCAGCTAAAACTACAAGTTAGTGTGGTGCGTCCTGCTCACAGTGTTCAGCTAAAACTAAAAGTTAGTGGTGTGCGTCCTGCTCACAGTGTTCAGCTAAAACTACAAGTTAGTGCGATGCGTCCTGCTCACAGTGTTCAGCTAAAGCTACAAGTTAGTGTAGTGAGACCTCTGCACAGTGTTCATCTAAAGCTACAAGTTAGTGCCGTGCGTCCTGCTCACAGTGTTCAGCTAAAATTACAAGTCAGTGTAGTGAGACCTCTGCACAGTGTTAATCTAAAGGTACAAGTTAGTGCAGTGCGTCCTGCTCACAGTGTTCAGCTAAAACTACAAGTTAGTGTAGTGAGACCTCTGCACAGTGTTCATCTAAAGCTACAAGTTAGTGCAGTGCGTCCTGCTCACAGTGTTCAGCTAAAACTACAAGTTAGTGCGGTGCATCCTGCTAACAGTGTTCAGCTAAAACTACAAGTTAGTGGGGTGCGTCCTGCTCACAGTGTTCAGCTAAAACTACAAGTTAGTGCGGTGCGTCCTGCTCACAGTGTTCAGCTAAAACTACAAGTTAGTGCGGTGCGTCCTGCTCACAGTGTTCAGCTAAAACTACAAGTTAGTGCGGTGCGTCCTGCTCACAGTGTTCAGCTAAAACTACAAGTTAGTTGGGTGCGTCCTGCTCACAATGTTCAGCTAAAACTACAAGTTAGTGGGGTACGTCCTGCTCACAGTGTTCAGCTAAAACTACAAGTTAGTGTAGTGAGACCTCTGCACAGTGTTCATCTAAAGCTACAAGTTAGTGCCGTGCGTCTTGCTCACAGTGTTCAGCTAAAATTACAAGTCAGTGTAGTGAGACCTCTGCACAGTGTTTATCTAAAGGTACAAGTTAGTGCAGTGCGTCCTGCTCACAGTGTTCAGCTAAAACTACAAGTTAGTGTAGTGAGACCTCTGCACAGTGTTCATCTAAAGCTACAAGTTAGTGCAGTGCGTCCTGCTCACAGTGTTCAGCTAAAACCACAAGTTAGTGCAGTGCGTCCTGCTCACAGTGTTCAGCTAAAACTACAAGTTAGTGGGGTGCGTCCTGCTCACAGTGTTCAGCTAAAACTACAAGTTAGTGCGGTGCATCCTGCTCACAGTGTTCAGCTAAAACTACAAGTTAGTGCGGTGCATCCTGCTCACGGTGTTTAGCTAAAACTACAAGTTAGTGGGGTGCGTCCTGCTCACAGTGTTCAGCTAAAACTACAAGTTAGTGCGGTGCGTCCTGCTCACAGTGTTCAGCTAAAACTACAAGTTAGTGGGGTGTGTCCTGCTCACAGTGTTCAGCTAAAACTACAAGTTAGTGCGGTGCATCCTGCTCACAGTGTTCAGCTAAAACTACAAGTTAGTGTAGTGAGACCTCTGCACAGTGTTCATCTAAAGCTACAAGTTAGTGCAGTGCGTCCTGCTCACAGTGTTCAGCTAAAACCACAAGTTAGTGCAGTGCGTCCTGCTCACAGTGTTCAGCTAAAACTATAAGTTAGTGCGGTGCATCCTGCTCACAGTGTTCAGCTAAAACTACAAGATAGTGCGGTACGTCCTGCTCACAGTGTTCAGCTAAAACTACAAGTTAGGGAGGTGCATCCTGCTCACAGTGTTCAGCTGAAACTACAAGTTAGTGGGGTGCGTCCTGCTCACAGTGTTCAGCTAAAACTACAAGTTAGTGTGGTGCGTCCTGCTCACAGTGTTCAGCTAAAACTACAAGTTAGTGGGGTGCATCCTGCTCACAGTGTTCAGCTAAAACTACAAGTTAGTGTGGTGCGTCCTGCTCACAGTGTTCAGCTAAAACTACAAGTTAGTGTAGTGAGACCTCTGCACAGTGTTCATCTAAAGCTACAAGTTAGTGCAGTGCATCCTGCTCACAGTGTTCAGCTAAAACTACAAGTTAGTGGGGTGAGACCTCTGCACAGTGTTCATCTAAAGCTACAAGTTAGTGCAGTGCGTCCTGCTCACAGTGTTCAGCTAAAACTACAAGTTAGTGTAGTGAGACCTCTGCACAGTGTTCATCTAAAGCTACAAGTTAGTGCAGTGCGTCCTGCTCACAGTGTTCAGCTAAAACTACAAGTTAGTGCGGTGCGTCCTGCTCACAGTGTTCAGCTAAAACTACAAGTTAGTGGGGTGCGTCCTGCTCACAGTGTTCAGCTAAAACTACAAGTTAGTGGGGTGCGTCCTGCTCACAGTGTTCAGCTAAAACTACAAGTTAGTGCGGTGCGTCCTGCTCACAGTGTTCAGCTAAAACTACAAGTAAGTGCGGTGCGTCCTGCTCACAGTGTTCAGCTAAAACTACAAGTTAGTGGGGTGCGTCCTGCTCACAGTGTTCAGCTAAAACTACAAGTTAGTGCGGTGAGTCCTGCTCACAGTGTTCAGCTAAAACTACAAGTTAGTGGGGTGCGTCCTGCTCACAGTGTTCAGCTAAAACTACAAGATAGTGTGGTGCGTCCTGCTCACAGTGTTCAGCTAATACTACAAGTTAGTGCGGTGCGTCCTGCTCACAGTGTTCAGCTAAAACTACAAGTTAGTGGGGTGCGTCCTGCTCACAGTGTTCAGCTAAAACTACAAGTTAGTGCGGTGAGTCCTGCTCACAGTGCTCAGCTAAAACTACAAGTTAGTGGGGTGCGTCCTGCTCACAGTGTTCAGCTAAAACTACAAGATAGTGTGGTGCGTCCTGCTCACAGTGTTCAGCTAATACTACAAGTTAGTGCGGTGCGTCCTGCTCACAGTGTTCAGTTAAAACTACAAGTTAGTAGGGTGCGTCCTGCTCACAGTGTTCAGCTAAAACTACAAGTTAGTGTAGTGAGACCTCTGCACAGTGTTCATCTAAAGCTACAAGTTAGTGCAGTGCGTCCTGCTCACAGTGTTCAGCTAAAACTACAAGTTAGTGCGGTGCGTCCTGCTCACAGTGTTCAGCTAAAACTACAAGTTAGTGGGGTGCGTCCTGCTCACAGTGTTCAGCTAAAACTACAAGTTAGTGGGGTGCGTCCTGCTCACAGTGTTCAGCTAAAACTACAAGTTAGTGCGGTGCGTCCTGCTCACAGTGTTCAGCTAAAACTACAAGTTAGTGCGGTGCGTCCTGCTCACAGTGTTCAGCTAAAACTACAAGTTAGTGGGGTGCGTCCTGCTCACAGTGTTCAGCTAAAACTACAAGTTAGTGCGGTGAGTCCTGCTCACAGTGTTCAGCTAAAACTACAAGTTAGTGGGGTGCGTCCTGCTCACAGTGTTCAGCTAAAACTACAAGATAGTGTGGTGCGTCCTGCTCACAGTGTTCAGCTAATACTACAAGTTAGTGCGGTGCGTCCTGCTCACAGTGTTCAGTTAAAACTACAAGTTAGTAGGGTGCGTCCTGCTCACAGTGTTCAGCTAAAACTACAAGTTAGTGCGGTGCGTCCTGCTCACAGTGTTCAGCTAAAACTACAAGTTAGTGCAGTGCGTCCTGCTCACAGTGTTCAGCTAAAACTACAAGTTAGTGCGGTGCGTCCTGCTCACAGTGTTCAGCTAAAACTACAAGTTAATGGGGTGCGTCCTGCTTACAGTGTTCAGCTAAAACTACAAGTTAGTGGGGTGCGTCCTGCTCACAGTGTTAAGCTAAAACTACAAGTTAGTGCGGTGCGTCCTGCTAACAGTGTTCAGCTAAAACTACAAGATAGTGCGGTGCGTCCTGCTCACAGTGTTCAGATAAAACTACAAGTTAGTGCGGTGCATCCTGCTCACAGTGTTCAGCTAAAACTACAAGTTAGTGGGGTGCATCCTGCTCACAGTGTTCAGCTAAAACTATAAGTTAGTGCGGTGCGTCCTGCTCACAGTGTTCAGCTAAAACTACAAGTTAGTGTAGTGAGACCTCTGCACAGTCTTCATCTAAAGCTACAAGTTAGTGCAGTGCGTCCTGCTCACAGTGTTCAGCTAAAACTACAAGTTAGTGCGGTGCGTCCTGCTCACAGTGTTCAGCTAAAACTACAAGTTATTGGGGTACGTCCTGCTCACAGTGTTCAGCTAAAACTACAAGTTAGTGTGGTGCATCCTGCTCACAGTGTTCAGCTAAAACTATAAGTTAGTGTAGTGAGACCTCTGCACAGTGTTCATCTAAAGCTACAAGTTAGTGCAGTGCGTCCTGCTCACAGTGTTCAGCTAAAACTACAAGTTAGTGCGGTGCATCCTGCTCACAGTGTTCAGCTAAAACTACAAGTTAGTGGGGTGCGTCCTGCTCACAGTGTTCAGCTAAAACTACAAGTTAGTGCGGTGCGTCCTGCTCACAGTGTTCAGCTAAAACTACAAGTTAGTGCGGTGCGTCCTGCTCACAGTGTTCAGCTAAAACTACAAGTTAGTGCGGTGCGTCCTGCTCACAGTGTTCAGCTAAAACTACAAGTTAGTGGGGTGCGTCCTGCTCACAGTGTTCAGCTAAAACTACAAGTTAGTGCGGTGCGTCCTGCTCACAGTGTTCAGCTAAAACTAAAAGTTAGTGGTGTGCGTCCTGCTCACAGTGTTCAGCTAAAACTACAAGTTAGTGCGATGCGTCCTGCTCACAGTGTTCAGCTAAAGCTACAAGTTAGTGTAGTGAGACCTCTGCACAGTGTTCATCTAAAGCTACAAGTTAGTGCCGTGCGTCCTGCTCACAGTGTTCAGCTAAAATTACAAGTCAGTGTAGTGAGACCTCTGCACAGTGTTAATCTAAAGGTACAAGTTAGTGCAGTGCGTCCTGCTCACAGTGTTCAGCTAAAACTACAAGTTAGTGTAGTGAGACCTCTGCACAGTGTTCATCTAAAGCTACAAGTTTGTGATGTGCGTCCTGCTCACAGTGTTCAGCTAAAACTACAAGTTAGTGCGGTGCATCCTGCTCACAGTGTTCAGCTAAAACTACAAGTTAGTGGGGTGCGTCCTGCTCACAGTGTTCAGCTAAAACTACAAGTTAGTGCGGTGCGTCCTGCTCACAGTGTTCAGCTAAAACTACAAGTTAGTGCGGTGCGTCCTGCTCACAGTGTTCAGCTAAAACTACAAGTTAGTGCGGTGCGTCCTGCTCACAGTGTTCAGCTAAAACTACAAGTTAGTTGGGTGCGTCCTGCTCACAATGTTCAGCTAAAACTACAAGTTAGTGCGGTGCGTCCTGCTCACAGTGTTCAGCTAAAACTACAAGTTTGTGGGGTGCGTCCTGCTCACAGTGTTCAGCTAAAACTACAAGATAGTGTGGTGCGTCCTGCTCACAGTGTTCAGCTAAAACTACAAGTTAGTGCGGTGCATCCTGCTCACAGTGTTCAGCTAAAACTACAAGTTAGTGCGGTGCATCCTGCTCACGGCGTTCAGCTAAAACTACAAGTTAGTGGGGTACGTCCTGCTCACAGTGTTCAGCTAAAACTACAAGTTAGTGTAGTGAGACCTCTGCACAGTGTTCATCTAAAGCTACAAGTTAGTGCCGTGCGTCCTGCTCACAGTGTTCAGCTAAAATTACAAGTCAGTGTAGTGAGACCTCTGCACAGTGTTTATCTAAAGGTACAAGTTAGTGCAGTGCGTCCTGCTCACAGTGTTCAGCTAAAACTACAAGTTAGTGTAGTGAGACCTCTGCACAGTGTTCATCTAAAGCTACAAGTTAGTGCAGTGCGTCCTGCTCACAGTGTTCAGCTAAAACCACAAGTTAGTGCAGTGCGTCCTGCTCACAGTGTTCAGCTAAAACTACAAGTTAGTGGGGTGCGTCCTGCTCACAGTGTTCAGCTAAAACTACAAGTTAGTGCGGTGCATCCTGCTCACAGTGTTCAGCTAAAACTACAAGTTAGTGCGGTGCATCCTGCTCACGGTGTTCAGCTAAAACTACAAGTTAGTGGGGTGCGTCCTGCTCACAGTGTTCAGCTAAAACTACAAGTTAGTGCGGTGCGTCCTGCTCACAGTGTTCAGCTAAAACTACAAGTTAGTGGGGTGTGTCCTGCTCACAGTGTTCAGCTAAAACTACAAGTTAGTGCGGTGCATCCTGCTCACAGTGTTCAGCTAAAACTACAAGTTAGTGTAGTGAGACCTCTGCACAGTGTTCATCTAAAGCTACAAGTTAGTGCAGTGCGTCCTGCTCACAGTGTTCAGCTAAAACCACAAGTTAGTGCAGTGCGTCCTGCTCACAGTGTTCAGCTAAAACTATAAGTTAGTGCGGTGCGTCCTGCTCACAGTGTTCAGCTAAAACTACAAGATAGTGCGGTGCGTCCTGCTCACAGTGTTCAGCTAAAACTACAAGTTAGGGAGGTGCATCCTGCTCACAGTGTTCAGCTGAAACTACAAGTTAGTGGGGTGCGTCCTGCTCACAGTGTTCAGCTAAAACTACAAGTTAGTGTGGTGCGTCCTGCTCACAGTGTTCAGCTAAAACTACAAGTTAGTGGGGTGCATCCTGCTCACAGTGTTCAGCTAAAACTACAAGTTAGTGTGGTGCGTCCTGCTCACAGTGTTCAGATAAAACTACAAGTTAGTGTAGTGAGACCTCTGCACAGTGTTCATCTAAAGCTACAAGTTAGTGCAGTGCATCCTGCTCACAGTGTTCAGCTAAAACTACAAGTTAGTGGGGTGAGACCTCTGCACAGTGTTCATCTAAAGCTACAAGTTAGTGCAGTGCGTCCTGCTCACAGTGTTCAGCTAAAACTACAAGTTAGTGTAGTGAGACCTCTGCACAGTGTTCATCTAAAGCTACAAGTTAGTGCAGTGCGTCCTGCTCACAGTGTTCATCTAAAACTACAAGTTAGTGCGGTGCGTCCTGCTCACAGTGTTCAGCTAAAACTACAAGTTAGTGGGGTGCGTCCTGCTCACAGTGTTCAGCTAAAACTACAAGTTAGTGGGGTGCGTCCTGCTCACAGTGTTCAGCTAAAACTACAAGTTAGTGCGGTGCGTCCTGCTCACAGTGTTCAGCTAAAACTACAAGTTAGTGCGGTGCGTCCTGCTCACAGTGTTCAGCTAAAACTACAAGTTAGTGGGGTGCGTCCTGCTCACAGTGTTCAGCTAAAACTACAAGTTAGTGCGGTGAGTCCTGCTCACAGTGTTCAGCTAAAACTACAAGTTAGTGGGGTGCGTCCTGCTCACAGTGTTCAGCTAAAACTACAAGATAGTGTGGTGCGTCCTGCTCACAGTGTTCAGCTAATACTACAAGTTAGTGCGGTGCCTCCTGCTCACAGTGTTCAGCTAAAACTACAAGTTAGCGCGGTGCGTCCTGCTCACAGTGTTCAGCTAAAACTACAAGTTAGTGGGGTGCGTCCTGCTCACAGTGTTCAGCTAAAACTACAAGTTGGTGTGGTGCGTCCTGCTCACAGTGTTCAGCTAAAACTACAAGTTAGTGGGGTGTGTCCTGCTCACAGTGTTCAGCTAAAACTACAAGTTAGTGCGGTGCGTCCTGCTCACAGTGTTCAGCTAAAACTACAAGTTAGTGCGGTGCGTCCTGCTCACAGTGTTCAGCTAAAACTACAAGTTAGTGCGGTGCGTCCTGCTCACAGTGTTCAGCTAAAACTACAAGTTAGTGGGGTGCGTCCTGCTCACAGTGTTCAGCTAAAACTACAAGTTAGTGCGGTGCGTCCTGCTCACAGTGTTCAGCTAAAACTAAAAGTTAGTGGTGTGCGTCCTGCTCACAGTGTTCAGCTAAAACTACAAGTTAGTGCGATGCGTCCTGCTCACAGTGTTCAGCTAAAGCTACAAGTTAGTGTAGTGAGACCTCTGCACAGTGTTCATCTAAAGCTACAAGTTAGTGCCGTGCGTCCTGCTCACAGTGTTCAGCTAAAATTACAAGTCAGTGTAGTGAGACCTCTGCACAGTGTTAATCTAAAGGTACAAGTTAGTGCAGTGCGTCCTGCTCACAGTGTTCAGCTAAAACTACAAGTTAGTGTAGTGAGACCTCTGCACAGTGTTCATCTAAAGCTACAAGTTAGTGATGTGCGTCCTGCTCACAGTGTTCAGCTAAAACTACAAGTTAGTGCGGTGCATCCTGCTCACAGTGTTCAGCTAAAACTACAAGTTAGTGGGGTGCGTCCTGCTCACAGTGTTCAGCTAAAACTACAAGTTAGTGCGGTGCGTCCTGCTCACAGTGTTCAGCTAAAACTACAAGTTAGTGCGGTGCGTCCTGCTCACAGTGTTCAGCTAAAACTACAAGTTAGTGCGGTGCGTCCTGCTCACAGTGTTCAGCTAAAACTACAAGTTAGTTGGGTGCGTCCTGCTCACAATGTTCAGCTAAAACTACAAGTTAGTGCGGTGCGTCCTGCTCACAGTGTTCAGCTAAAACTACAAGTTTGTGGGGTGCGTCCTGCTCACAGTGTTCAGCTAAAACTACAAGATAGTGTGGTGCGTCCTGCTCACAGTGTTCAGCTAAAACTACAAGTTAGTGCGGTGCATCCTGCTCACAGTGTTCAGCTAAAACTACAAGTTAGTGCGGTGCATCCTGCTCACGGCGTTCAGCTAAAACTACAAGTTAGTGGGGTACGTCCTGCTCACAGTGTTCAGCTAAAACTACAAGTTAGTGTAGTGAGACCTCTGCACAGTGTTCATCTAAAGCTACAAGTTAGTGCCGTGCGTCCTGCTCACAGTGTTCAGCTAAAATTACAAGTCAGTGTAGTGAGACCTCTGCACAGTGTTTATCTAAAGGTACAAGTTAGTGCAGTGCGTCCTGCTCACAGTGTTCAGCTAAAACTACAAGTTAGTGTAGTGAGACCTCTGCACAGTGTTCATCTAAAGCTACAAGTTAGTGCAGTGCGTCCTGCTCACAGTGTTCAGCTAAAACCACAAGTTAGTGCAGTGCGTCCTGCTCACAGTGTTCAGCTAAAACTACAAGTTAGTGGGGTGCGTCCTGCTCACAGTGTTCAGCTAAAACTACAAGTTAGTGCGGTGCATCCTGCTCACAGTGTTCAGCTAAAACTACAAGTTAGTGCGGTGCATCCTGCTCACGGTGTTCAGCTAAAACTACAAGTTAGTGGGGTGCGTCCTGCTCACAGTGTTCAGCTAAAACTACAAGTTAGTGCGGTGCGTCCTGCTCACAGTGTTCAGCTAAAACTACAAGTTAGTGGGGTGTGTCCTGCTCACAGTGTTCAGCTAAAACTACAAGTTAGTGCGGTGCATCCTGCTCACAGTGTTCAGCTAAAACTACAAGTTAGTGTAGTGAGACCTCTGCACAGTGTTCATCTAAAGCTACAAGTTAGTGCAGTGCGTCCTGCTCACAGTGTTCAGCTAAAACCACAAGTTAGTGCAGTGCGTCCTGCTCACAGTGTTCAGCTAAAACTATAAGTTAGTGCGGTGCGTCCTGCTCACAGTGTTCAGCTAAAACTACAAGATAGTGCGGTGCGTCCTGCTCACAGTGTTCAGCTAAAACTACAAGTTAGGGAGGTGCATCCTGCTCACAGTGTTCAGCTGAAACTACAAGTTAGTGGGGTGCGTCCTGCTCACAGTGTTCAGCTAAAACTACAAGTTAGTGTGGTGCGTCCTGCTCACAGTGTTCAGCTAAAACTACAAGTTAGTGGGGTGCATCCTGCTCACAGTGTTCAGCTAAAACTACAAGTTAGTGTGGTGCGTCCTGCTCACAGTGTTCAGCTAAAACTACAAGTTAGTGTAGTGAGACCTCTGCACAGTGTTCATCTAAAGCTACAAGTTAGTGCAGTGCATCCTGCTCACAGTGTTCAGCTAAAACTACAAGTTAGTGGGGTGAGACCTCTGCACAGTGTTCATCTAAAGCTACAAGTTAGTGCAGTGCGTCCTGCTCACAGTGTTCAGCTAAAACTACAAGTTAGTGTAGTGAGACCTCTGCACAGTGTTCATCTAAAGCTACAAGTTAGTGCAGTGCGTCCTGCTCACAGTGTTCAGCTAAAACTACAAGTTAGTGCGGTGCGTCCTGCTCACAGTGTTCAGCTAAAACTACAAGTTAGTGGGGTGCGTCCTGCTCACAGTGTTCAGCTAAAACTACAAGTTAGTGGGGTGCGTCCTGCTCACAGTGTTCAGCTAAAACTACAAGTTAGTGCGGTGCGTCCTGCTCACAGTGTTCAGCTAAAACTACAAGTTAGTGCGGTGCGTCCTGCTCACAGTGTTCAGCTAAAACTACAAGTTAGTGGGGTGCGTCCTGCTCACAGTGTTCAGCTAAAACTACAAGTTAGTGCGGTGAGTCCTGCTCACAGTGTTCAGCTAAAACTACAAGTTAGTGGGGTGCGTCCTGCTCACAGTGTTCAGCTAAAACTACAAGATAGTGTGGTGCGTCCTGCTCACAGTGTTCAGCTAATACTACAAGTTAGTGCGGTGCATCCTGCTCACAGTGTTCAGCTAAAACTACAAGTTAGCGCGGTGCATCCTGCTCACAGTGTTCAGCTAAAACTACAAGTTAGTGGGGTGCGTCCTGCTCACAGTGTTCAGCTAAAACTACAAGTTAGTGTGGTGCGTCCTGCTCACAGTGTTCAGCTAAAACTACAAGTTAGTGGGGTGTGTCCTGCTCACAGTGTTCAGCTAAAACTACAAGTTAGTGGGGTGAGACCTCTGCACAGTGTTCATCTAAAGCTACAAGTTAGTGCAGTGCGTCCTGCTCACAGTGTTCAGCTAAAACCACAAGTTATTGCAGTGCGTCCTGCTCACAGTGTTCAGCTAAAACTACAAGTTAGTGGGGTGAGACCTCTGCACAGTGTTCATCTAAAGCTACAAGTTAATGCAGTGCGTCCTGCTCACAGTGTTCAGCTAAAACTACAAGTTAGTGCGGTGCGTCCTGCTCACAGTGTTCAGCTAAAACTACAAGTTAGTGGGGTGTGTCCTGCTCACAGTGTTCAGCTAAAACTACAAGTTAGTGCGGTGCATCCTGCTCACAGTGTTCAGCTAAAACTACAAGTTAGTGTAGTGAGACCTCTGCACAGTGTTCATCTAAAGCTACAAGTTAGTGCAGTGCGTCCTGCTCACAGTGTTCAGCTAAAACCACAAGTTAGTGCAGCGCGTCCTGCTCACAGTGTTCAGCTAAAACTATAAGTTAGTGCGGTGCATCCTGCTCACAGTGTTCAGCTAAAACTACAAGTTAGTGCAGTGCATCCTGCTCACAGTGTTCAGCTAAAACTACAAGATAGTGCGGTAAATCCTGCTCACAGTGTTCAGCTAAAACTACAAGTTAGGGAGGTGCATCCTGCTCACAGTGTTCAGCTGAAACTACAAGTTAGTGGGGTGCGTCCTGCTCACAGTGTTCAGCTAAAACTACAAGTTAGTGTGGTGCGTCCTGCTCACAGTGTTCAGCTAAAACTACAAGTTAGTGGGGTGCATCCTGCTCACAGTGTTCAGCTAAAACTACAAGTTAGTGCGGTGCGTCCTGCTCACAGTGTTCAGCTAAAACTACAAGTTAGTGTAGTGAGACCTCTGCACAGTGTTCATCTAAAGCTACAAGTTAGTGCAGTGCATCCTGCTCACAGTGTTCAGCTAAAACTACAAGTTAGTGGGGTGAGACCTCTGCACAGTGTTCATCTAAAGCTACAAGTTAGTGCGGTGCATCCTGCTCACAGTGTTCAGCTAAAACTACAAGTTAGTGTAGTGAGACCTCTGCACAGTGTTCATCTAAAGCTACAAGTTAGTGCAGTGCGTCCTGCTCACAGTGTTCAGCTAAAACCACAAGTTAGTGCAGCGCGTCCTGCTCACAGTGTTCAGCTAAAACTATAAGTTAGTGCGGTACATCCTGCTCACAGTGTTCAGCTAAAACTACAAGTTAGTGCAGTGCGTCCTGCTCACAGTGTTCAGCTAAAACTACAAGATAGTGCGGTGCATCCTGCTCACAGTGTTCAGCTAAAACTACAAGTTAGGGAGGTGCATCCTGCTCACAGTGTTCAGCTGAAACTACAAGTTAGTGGGGTGCGTCCTGCTCACAGTGTTCAGCTAAAACTACAAGTTAGTGTGGTGCGTCCTGCTCACAGTGTTCAGCTAAAACTACAAGTTAGTGGGGTGCATCCTGCTCACAGTGTTCAGCTAAAACTACAAGTTAGTGCGGTGCGTCCTGCTCACAGTGTTCAGCTAAAACTACAAGTTAGTGTAGTGAGACCTCTGCACAGTGTTCATCTAAAGCTACAAGTTAGTGCAGTGCATCCTGCTCACAGTGTTCAGCTAAAACTACAAGTTAGTGGGGTGAGACCTCTGCACAGTGTTCATCTAAAGCTACAAGTTAGTGCAGTGCGTCCTGCTCACAGTGTTCAGCTAAAACTACAAGTTAGTGTAGTGAGACCTCTGCACAGTGTTCATCTAAAGCTACAAGATAGTGCGGTGCGTCCTGCTCACAGTGTTCAGATAAAACTACAAGTTAGTGCGGTGCATCCTGCTCACAGTGTTCAGCTAAAACTACAAGTTAGTGGGGTGCGTCCTGCTCACAGTGTTCAGCTAAAACTACAAGTTAGTGCGGTGCATCCTGCTCACAGTGTTCAGCTAAAACTACAAGTTAGTGGGGTGCGTCCTGCTCACAGTGTTCAGCTAAAACTACAAGTTAGTGCGGTGCGTCCTGCTCACAGTGTTCAGCTAAAACTACAAGTTAGTGCGGTGCGTCCTGCTCACAGTGTTCAGCTAAAACTACAAGTTAGTGCGGTGCGTCCTGCTCACAGTGTTCAGCTAAAACTACAAGTTAGTTGGGTGCGTCCTGCTCACAATGTTCAGCTAAAACTACAAGTTAGTGCGGTGCGTCCTGCTCACAGTGTTCAGCTAAAACTACAAGTTTGTGGGGTGCGTCCTGCTCACAGTGTTCAGCTAAAACTACAAGATAGTGTGGTGCGTCCTGCTCACAGTGTTCAGCTAAAACTACAAGTTAGTGCGGTGCATCCTGCTCACAGTGTTCAGCTAAAACTGCAAGTTAGTGCGGTGCATCCTGCTCACGGCGTTCAGCTAAAACTACAAGTTAGTGGGGTGCGTCCTGCTCACAGTGTTCAGCTAAAACTACAAGTTAGTGGGGTACGTCCTGCTCACAGTGTTCAGCTAAAACGACAAGTTAGTGTAGTGAGACCTCTGCACAGTGTTCATCTAAAGCTACAAGTTAGTGCCGTGCGTCCTGCTCACAGTGTTCAGCTAAAATTACAAGTCAGTGTAGTGAGACCTCTGCACAGTGTTTATCTAAAGGTACAAGTTAGTGCAGTGCGTCCTGCTCACAGTGTTCAGCTAAAACTACAAGTTAGTGTAGTGAGACCTCTGCACAGTGTTCATCTAAAGCTACAAGTTAGTGCAGTGCGTCCTGCTCACAGTGTTCAGCTAAAACCACAAGTTAGTGCAGTGCGTCCTGCTCACAGTGTTCAGCTAAAACTACAAGTTAGTGGGGTGCGTCCTGCTCACAGTGTTCAGCTAAAACTACAAGTTAGTACGGTGCATCCTGCTCACAGTGTTCAGCTAAAACTACAAGTTAGTGCGGTGCATCCTGCTCACGGTGTTCAGCTAAAACTACAAGTTAGTGGGGTGCGTCCTGCTCACAGTGTTCAGCTAAAACTATAAGTTAGTGCGGTGCGTCCTGCTCACAGTGTTCAGCTAAAACTACAAGTTAGTGGGGTGTGTCCTGCTCACAGTGTTCAGCTAAAACTACAAGTTAGTGCGGTGCATCCTGCTCACAGAGTTCAGCTAAAACTACAAGTTAGTGCAGTGCATCCTGCTCACAGTGTTCAGCTAAAACTACAAGTTAGTGGGGTGCGTCCTGCTCACAGTGTTCAGCTAAAACTACAAGTTAGTGTGGTGCGTCCTGCTCACAGTGTTCAGCTAAAACTACAAGTTAGTGGGGTGTGTCCTGCTCACAGTGTTCAGCTAAAACTACAAGTTAATGCGGTGCGTCCTGCTCAGAGTGTTCAGCTAAAACTACAAGTTAGTGGGGTGCATCCTGCTCACAGTGTTCAGCTAAAACTACAAGTTAGTGCGGTGCGTCCTGCTCACAGTGTTCAGCTAAAACTACAAGTTAGTGTAGTGAGACCTCTGCACAGTGTTCATCTAAAGCTACAAGTTAGTGCAGTGCATCCTGCTCACAGTGTTCAGCTAAAACTACAAGTTAGTGGGGTGAGACCTCTGCACAGTGTTCATCTAAAGCTACAAGTTAGTGCAGTGCGTCCTGCTCACAGTGTTCAGCTAAAACTACAAGTTAGTGTAGTGAGACCTCTGCACAGTGTTCATCTAAAGCTACAAGTTAGTGCAGTGCGTCCTGCTCACAGTGTTCAGCTAAAACTACAAGTTAGTGCGGTGCGTCCTGCTCACAGTGTTCAGCTAAAACTACAAGTTAGTGGGGTGTGTCCTGCTCACAGTGTTCAGCTAAAACTACAAGTTAGTGGGGTGCGTCCTGCTCACAGTGTTCAGCTAAAACTACAAGTTAGTGCGGTGCGTCCTGCTCACAGTGTTCAGCTAAAACTACAAGTTAGTGTAGTGAGACCTCTGCACAGTGTTCATCTAAAGCAGGGGTCTCAAACTGGTGGCCCTCCAGCTGTTGCGGAACTACAAATCCCATAATGCCTCTGCCTGAGGGAGTCATGCTTGTAACTGTCAGCCTTGCAATGCCTCATGGGACTTGTAGTTTCGCAACAGCTGGAGGGCCGCCAGTTTGAGACCCCTGATCTAAAGCTACAAGTTAGTGCAGTGCGTCCTGCTCACAGTGTTCAGCTAAAACTACAAGTTAGTGGGGTGCGTCCTGCTCACAGTGTTCAGCTAAAACTACAAGTTAGTGGGGTGCGTCCTGCTCACAGTGTTCAGCTAAAACTACAAGTTAGTGCGGTGCATCCTGCTCACAGTGTTCAGCTAAAACTACAAGTTAGTGCGGTGCATCCTGCTCACGGTGTTCAGCTAAAACTACAAGTTAGTGGGGTGCGTCCTGCTCACAGTGTTCAGCTAAAACTACAAGTTAGTGCGGTGCGTCCTGCTCACAGTGTTCAGCTAAAACTACAAGTTAGTGGGGTGTGTCCTGCTCACAGTGTTCAGCTAAAACTACAAGTTAGTGCGGTGCATCCTGCTCACAGTGTTCAGCTAAAACTACAAGTTAGTGGGGTGCGTCCTGCTCACAGTGTTCAGCTAAAACTACAAGTTAGTGCGGTGCATCCTGCTCACAGTGTTCAGCTAAAACTACAAGTTAGTGCGGTGCATCCTGCTCACGGTGTTCAGCTAAAACTACAAGTTAGTGGGGTGCGTCCTGCTCACAGTGTTCAGCTAAAACTACAAGTTAGTGCGGTGCGTCCTGCTCACAGTGTTCAGCTAAAACTACAAGTTAGTGGGGTGTGTCCTGCTCACAGTGTTCAGCTAAAACTACAAGTTAGTGCGGTGCATCCTGCTCACAGTGTTCAGCTAAAACTACAAGTTAGTGCGGTGCATCCTGCTCACGGTGTTCAGCTAAAACTACAAGTTAGTGGGGTGCGTCCTGCTCACAGTGTTCAGCTAAAACTACAAGTTAGTGCGGTGCGTCCTGCTCACAGTGTTCAGCTAAAACTACAAGTTAGTGGGGTGTGTCCTGCTCACAGTGTTCAGCTAAAACTACAAGTTAGTGCGGTGCATCCTGCTCACAGTGTTCAGCTAAAACTACAAGTTAGTGTAGTGAGACCTCTGCACAGTGTTCATCTAAAGCTACAAGTTAGTGCAGTGCGTCCTGCTCACAGTGTTCAGCTAAAACCACAAGTTAGTGCAGTGCGTCCTGCTCACAGTGTTCAGCTAAAACTATAAGTTAGTGCGGTGCGTCCTGCTCACAGTGTTCAGCTAAAACTACAAGATAGTGCGGTGCGTCCTGCTCACAGTGTTCAGCTAAAACTACAAGTTAGGGAGGTGCATCCTGCTCACAGTGTTCAGCTGAAACTACAAGTTAGTGGGGTGCGTCCTGCTCACAGTGTTCAGCTAAAACTACAAGTTAGTGTGGTGCGTCCTGCTCACAGTGTTCAGCTAAAACTACAAGTTAGTGGGGTGCATCCTGCTCACAGTGTTCAGCTAAAACTACAAGTTAGTGTGGTGCGTCCTGCTCACAGTGTTCAGATAAAACTACAAGTTAGTGTAGTGAGACCTCTGCACAGTGTTCATCTAAAGCTACAAGTTAGTGCAGTGCATCCTGCTCACAGTGTTCAGCTAAAACTACAAGTTAGTGTTGTGAGACCTCTGCACAGTGTTCATCTAAAGCTACAAGTTAGTGCAGTGCGTCCTGCTCACAGTGTTCAGCTAAAACCACAAGTTAGTGCAGTGCGTCCTGCTCACAGTGTTCAGCTAAAACTATAAGTTAGTGCGGTGCGTCCTGCTCACAGTGTTCAGCTAAAACTACAAGATAGTGCGGTGCGTCCTGCTCACAGTGTTCAGCTAAAAGTACAAGTTAGGGAGGTGCATCCTGCTCACAGTGTTCAGCTGAAACTACAAGTTAGTGGGGTGCGTCCTGCTCACAGTGTTCAGCTAAAACTACAAGTTAGTGTGGTGCGTCCTGCTCACAGTGTTCAGCTAAAACTACAAGTTAGTGGGGTGCATCCTGCTCACAGTGTTCAGCTAAAACTACAAGTTAGTGTGGTGCGTCCTGCTCACAGTGTTCAGCTAAAACTACAAGTTAGTGTAGTGAGACCTCTGCACAGTGTTCATCTAAAGCTACAAGTTAGTGCAGTGCATCCTGCTCACAGTGTTCAGCTAAAACTACAAGTTAGTGGGGTGAGACCTCTGCACAGTGTTCATCTAAAGCTACAAGTTAGTGCAGTGCGTCCTGCTCACAGTGTTCAGCTAAAACTACAAGTTAGTGTAGCGAGACCTCTGCACAGTGTTCATCTAAAGCTACAAGTTAGTGCAGTGCGTCCTGCTCACAGTGTTCAGCTAAAACTACAAGTTAGTGTGGTGCGTCCTGCTCACAGTGTTAAGCTAAAACTACAAGTTAGTGCGGTGCGTCCTGCTCACAGTGTTCAGCTAAAACTACAAGTTAGTGGGGTGCGTCCTGCTCACAGTGTTCAGCTAAAACTACAAGTTAGTGGGGTGCGTCCTGCTCACAGTGTTCAGCTAAAACTACAAGTTAGTGCGGTGCGTCCTGCTCACAGTGTTCAGCTAAAACTACAAGTTAGTGCGGTGCGTCCTGCTCACAGTGTTCAGCTAAAACTACAAGTTAGTGGGGTGCGTCCTGCTCACAGTGTTCAGCTAAAACTACAAGTTAATGCGGTGAGTCCTGCTCACAGTGTTCAGCTAAAACTACAAGTTAGTGGGGTGCGTCCTGCTCACAGTGTTCAGCTAAAACTACAAGATAGTGTGGTGCGTCCTGCTCACAGTGTTCAGCTAATACTACAAGTTAGTGCGGTGCGTCCTGCTCACAGTGTTCAGTTAAAACTACAAGTTAGTAGGGTGCGTCCTGCTCACAGTGTTCAGCTAAAACTACAAGTTAGTGCGGTGCGTCCTGCTCACAGTGTTCAGCTAAAACTACAAGTTAGTGCAGTGCGTCCTGCTCACAGTGTTCAGCTAAAACTACAAGTTAGTGCGGTGCGTCCTGCTCACAGTGTTCAGCTAAAACTACAAGTTAATGGGGTGCGTCCTGCTCACAGTGTTCAGCTAAAACTACAAGTTAGTGGGGTGCGTCCTGCTCACAGTGTTAAGCTAAAACTACAAGTTAGTGCGGTGCGTCCTGCTAACAGTGTTCAGCTAAAACTACAAGATAGTGCGGTGCGTCCTGCTCACAGTGTTCAGATAAAACTACAAGTTAGTGGGGTGCATCCTGCTCACAGTGTTCAGCTAAAACTACAAGTTAGTGGGGTACGTCCTGCTCACAGTGTTCAGCTAAAACTACAAGTTAGTGTGGAGCATCCTGCTCACAGTGTTCAGCTAAAACTATAAGTTAGTGTAGTGAGACCTCTGCACAGTGTTCATCTAAAGCTACAAGTTAGTGCAGTGCGTCCTGCTCACAGTGTTCAGCTAAAACTACAAGTTAGTGTGGTGCGTCCTGCTCACAGTGTTAAGCTAAAACTACAAGTTAGTGCGGTGCGTCCTGCTCACAGTGTTCAGTTCAAACTACAAGTTAGTGCGTTGCGTCCTGCTCACAGTGTTCAGCAAAAACTACAAGTTAGTGCGGTGCGTCCTGCTCACAGTGTTCAGCTAAAACTAAAAGTTAGTGGTGTGCGTCCTGCTCACAGTGTTCAGCTAAAACTACAAGTTAGTGTGATGCGTCCTGCTCACAGTGTTCAGCTAAAGCTACAAGTTAGTGTAGTGAGACCTCTGCACAGTGTTCATCTAAAGCTACAAGTTAGTGCCGTGCGTCCTGCTCACAGTGTTCAGCTAAAATTACAAGTCAGTGTAGTGAGACCTCTGCACAGTGTTAATCTAAAGGTACAAGTTAGTGCAGTGCGTCCTGCTCACAGTGTTCAGCTAAAACTACAAGTTAGTGTAGTGAGACCTCTGCACAGTGTTCATCTAAAGCTACAAGTTAGTGCAGTGCGTCCTGCTCACAGTGTTCAGCTAAAACTACAAGTTAGTGCGGTGCGTCCTGCTCACAGTGTTCAGCTAAAACTACAAGTTAGTGGGGTGCGTCCTGCTCACAGTGTTCAGCTAAAACTACAAGTTAGTGCGGTGCGTCCTGCTCACAGTGTTCAGCTAAAACTACAAGTTAGTGCGGTGCGTCCTGCTCACAGTGTTCAGCTAAAACTACAAGTTAGTGCGGTGCGTCCTGCTCACAGTGTTCAGCTAAAACTACAAGTTAGTGGGGTGCGTCCTGCTCACAGTGTTCAGCTAAAACTACAAGTTAGTGCGGTGCGTCCTGCTCACAGTGTTCAGCTAAAACTAAAAGTTAGTGGTGTGCGTCCTGCTCACAGTGTTCAGCTAAAACTACAAGTTAGTGCGATGCGTCCTGCTCACAGTGTTCAGCTAAAGCTACAAGTTAGTGTAGTGAGACCTCTGCACAGTGTTCATCTAAAGCTACAAGTTAGTGCCGTGCGTCCTGCTCACAGTGTTCAGCTAAAATTACAAGTCAGTGTAGTGAGACCTCTGCACAGTGTTAATCTAAAGGTACAAGTTAGTGCAGTGCGTCCTGCTCACAGTGTTCAGCTAAAACTACAAGTTAGTGTAGTGAGACCTCTGCACAGTGTTCATCTAAAGCTACAAGTTAGTGCAGTGCGTCCTGCTCACAGTGTTCAGCTAAAACTACAAGTTAGTGCGGTGCATCCTGCTCACAGTGTTCAGCTAAAACTACAAGTTAGTGGGGTGCGTCCTGCTCACAGTGTTCAGCTAAAACTACAAGTTAGTGCGGTGCGTCCTGCTCACAGTGTTCAGCTAAAACTACAAGTTAGTGCGGTGCGTCCTGCTCACAGTGTTCAGCTAAAACTACAAGTTAGTGCGGTGCGTCCTGCTCACAGTGTTCAACTAAAACTACAAGTTAGTTGGGTGCGTCCTGCTCACAATGTTCAGCTAAAACTACAAGTTAGTGCGGTGCGTCCTGCTCACAGTGTTCAGCTAAAACTACAAGTTTGTGGGGTGCGTCCTGCTCACAGTGTTCAGCTAAAACTACAAGATAGTGTGGTGCGTCCTGCTCACAGTGTTCAGCTAAAACTACAAGTTAGTGCGGTGCATCCTGCTCACAGTGTTCAGCTAAAACTACAAGTTAGTGCGGTGCATCCTGCTCACGGCGTTCAGCTAAAACTACAAGTTAGTGGGGTGCGTCCTGCTCACAGTGTTCAGCTAAAACTACAAGTTAGTGGGGTACGTCCTGCTCACAGTGTTCAGCTAAAACTACAAGTTAGTGTAGTGAGACCTCTGCACAGTGTTCATCTAAAGCTACAAGTTAGTGCCGTGCGTCCTGCTCACAGTGTTCAGCTAAAATTACAAGTCAGTGTAGTGAGACCTCTGCACAGTGTTTATCTAAAGGTACAAGTTAGTGCAGTGCGTCCTGCTCACAGTGTTCAGCTAAAACTACAAGTTAGTGTAGTGAGACCTCTGCACAGTGTTCATCTAAAGCTACAAGTTAATGCAGTGCGTCCTGCTCACAGTGTTCAGCTAAAACTACAAGTTAGTGCCGTGCGTCCTGCTCACAGTGTTCAGCTAAAACTACAAGTTAGTGGGGTGTGTCCTCCTCACAGTGTTCAGCTAAAACTACAAGTTAGTGCGGTGCATCCTGCTCACAGTGTTCAGCTAAAACTACAAGTTAGTGTAGTGAGACCTCTGCACAGTGTTCATCTAAAGCTACAAGTTAGTGCAGTGCGTCCTGCTCACAGTGTTCAGCTAAAACCACAAGTTAGTGCAGTGCGTCCTGCTCACAGTGTTCAGCTAAAACTATAAGTTAGTGCGGTGCATCCTGCTCACAGTGTTCAGCTAAAACTACAAGTTAGTGCAGTGCGTCCTGCTCACAGTGTTCAGCGAAAACTACAAGATAGTGCGGTGCATCCTGCTCACAGTGTTCAGCTAAAACTACAAGTTAGGGAGGTGCATCCTGCTCACAGTGTTCAGCTGAAACTACAAGTTAGTGGGGTGTGTCCTGCTCACAGTGTTCAGCTAAAACTACAAGTTAGTGTGGTGCGTCCTGCTCACAGTGTTCAGCTAAAACTACAAGTTAGTGGGGTGCATCCTGCTCACAGTGTTCAGCTAAAACTACAAGTTAGTGCGGTGCGTCCTGCTCACAGTGTTCAGCTAAAACTACAAGTTAGTGTAGTGAGACCTCTGCACAGTGTTCATCTAAAGCTACAAGTTAGTGCAGTGCATCCTGCTCACAGTGTTCAGCTAAAACTACAAGTTAGTGGGGTGAGACCTCTGCACAGTGTTCATCTAAAGCTACAAGTTAGTGCAGTGCGTCCTGCTCACAGTGTTCAGCTAAAACTACAAGTTAGTGTAGTGAGACCTCTGCACAGTGTTCATCTAAAGCTACAAGATAGTGCGGTGCGTCCTGCTCACAGTGTTCAGATAAAACTACAAGTTAGTGCGGTGCATCCTGCTCACAGTGTTCAGCTAAAACTACAAGTTAGTGGGGTGCGTCCTGCTCACAGTGTTCAGCTAAAACTACAAGTTAGTGCGGTGCATCCTGCTCACAGTGTTCAGCTAAAACTACAAGTTAGTGGGGTGCGTCCTGCTCACAGTGTTCAGCTAAAACTACAAGTTAGTGCGGTGCGTCCTGCTCACAGTGTTCAGCTAAAACTACAAGTTAGTGCGGTGCGTCCTGCTCACAGTGTTCAGCTAAAACTACAAGTTAGTGTGGTGCGTCCTGCTCACAGTGTTCAGCTAAAACTACAAGTTAGTTGGGTGCGTCCTGCTCACAATGTTCAGCTAAAACTACAAGTTAGTGCGGTGCGTCCTGCTCACAGTGTTCAGCTAAAACTACAAGTTTGTGGGGTGCGTCCTGCTCACAGTGTTCAGCTAAAACTACAAGATAGTGTGGTGCGTCCTGCTCACAGTGTTCAGCTAAAACTACAAGTTAGTGCGGTGCATCCTGCTCACAGTGTTCAGCTAAAACTACAAGTTAGTGCGGTGCATCCTGCTCACAGTGTTCAGCTAAAACTACAAGTTAGTGCGGTGCATCCTGCTCACGGCGTTCAGCTAAAACTACAAGTTAGTGGGGTGCGTCCTGCTCACAGTGTTCAGCTAAAACTACAAGTTAGTGGGGTGCGTCCTGCTCACAGTGTTCAGCTAAAACTACAAGTTAGTGCGGTGAGTCCTGCTCACAGTGTTCAGCTAAAACTACAAGTTAGTGGGGTGCGTCCTGCTCACAGTGTTCAGCTAAAACTACAAGATAGTGTGGTGCGTCCTGCTCACAGTGTTCAGCTAATACTACAAGTTAGTGCGGTGCGTCCTGCTCACAGTGTTCAGTTAAAACTACAAGTTAGTAGGGTGCGTCCTGCTCACAGTGTTCAGCTAAAACTACAAGTTAGTGCGGTGCGTCCTGCTCACAGTGTTCAGCTAAAACTACAAGTTAGTGCAGTGCGTCCTGCTCACAGTGTTCAGCTAAAACTACAAGTTAGTGCGGTGCGTCCTGCTCACAGTGTTCAGCTAAAACTACAAGTTAATGGGGTGCGTCCTGCTCACAGTGTTCAGCTAAAACTACAAGTTAGTGGGGTGCGTCCTGCTCACAGTGTTAAGCTAAAACTACAAGTTAGTGCGGTGCGTCCTGCTAACAGTGTTCAGCTAAAACTACAAGATAGTGCGGTGCGTCCTGCTCACAGTGTTCAGATAAAACTACAAGTTAGTGCGGTGCATCCTGCTCACAGTGTTCAGCTAAAACTACAAGTTAGTGGGGTGCATCCTGCTCACAGTGTTAAGCTAAAACTACAAGTTAGTGCGGTGCGTCCTGCTCACAGTGTTCAGCTAAAACTACAAGTTAGTGTAGTGAGACCTCTGCACAGTCTTCATCTAAAGCTACAAGTTAGTGCAGTGCGTCCTGCTCACAGTGTTCAGCTAAAACTACAAGTTAGTGCGGTGCGTCCTGCTCAAAGTGTTCAGCTAAAACTACAAGTTAGTGGGGTACGTCCTGCTCACAGTGTTCAGCTAAAACTATAAGTTAGTGTAGTGAGACCTCTGCACAGTGTTCATCTAAAGCTACAAGTTAGTGCAGTGCGTCCTGCTCACAGTGTTCAGCTAAAACTACAAGTTAGTGCGGTGCGTCCTGCTCACAGTGTTAAGCTAAAACTACAAGTTAGTGCGGTGCGTCCTGCTCACAGTGTTCAGTTCAAACTACAAGTTAGTGCGTTGCGTCCTGCTCACAGTGTTCAGCAAAAACTACAAGTTAGTGTAGTGAGACCTCTGCACAGTGTTCATCTAAAGCTACAAGTTAGTGCAGTGCGTCCTGCTCACAGTGTTCAGCTAAAACCACAAGTTAGTGCAGTGCGTCCTGCTCACAGTGTTCAGCTAAAACTATAAGTTAGTGCGGTGCGTCCTGCTCACAGTGTTCAGCTAAAACTACAAGATAGTGCGGTGCGTCCTGCTCACAGTGTTCAACTAAAACTACAAGTTAGGGAGGTGCATCCTGCTCACAGTGTTCAGCTGAAACTACAAGTTAGTGGGGTGCGTCCTGCTCACAGTGTTCAGCTAAAACTACAAGTTAGTGTGGTGCGTCCTGCTCACAGTGTTCAGCTAAAACTACAAGTTAGTGGGGTGCATCCTGCTCACAGTGTTCAGCTAAAACTACAAGTTAGTGTAGTGAGACCTCTGCACAGTGTTCATCTAAAGCTACAAGTTAGTGCAGTGCATCCTGCTCACAGTGTTCAGCTAAAACTACAAGTTAGTGGGGTGAGACCTCTGCACAGTGTTCATCTAAAGCTACAAGTTAGTGCAGTGCGTCCTGCTCACAGTGTTCAGCTAAAACTACAAGTTAGTGTAGTGAGACCTCTGCACAGTGTTCATCTAAAGCAGGGGTCTCAAACTGGTGGCCCTCCAGCTGTTGCGGAACTACAAATCCCATAATGCCTCTGCCTGAGGGAGTCATGCTTGTAACTGTCAGCCTTGCAATGCCTCATGGGACTTGTAGTTTCGCAACAGCTGGAGGGCCGCCAGTTTGAGTCCCCTGATCTAAAGCTACAAGTTAGTGCAGTGCGTCCTGCTCACAGTGTTCAGCTAAAACTACAAGTTAGTGGGGTGCGTCCTGCTCACAGTGTTCAGCTAAAACTACAAGTTAGTGGGGTGCGTCCTGCTCACAGTGTTCAGCTAAAACTACAAGTTAGTGCGGTGCGTCCTGCTCACAGTGTTCAGCTAAAACTACAAGTTAGTGCGGTGCGTCCTGCTCACAGTGTTCAGCTAAAACTACAAGTTAGTGGGGTGCGTCCTGCTCACAGTGTTCAGCTAAAACTACAAGTTAGTGCGGTGAGTCCTGCTCACAGTGTCCAGCTAAAACTACAAGTTAGTGGGGTGCGTCCTGCTCACAGTGTTCAGCTAAAACTACAAGATAGTGTGGTGCGTCCTGCTCACAGTGTTCAGCTAATACTACAAGTTAGTGCGGTGCATCCTGCTCACAGTGTTCAGCTAAAACTACAAGTTAGCGCGGTGCATCCTGCTCACAGTGTTCAGCTAAAACTACAAGTTAGTGGGGTGCGTCCTGCTCACGGTGTTCAGCTAAAACTACAAGTTAGTGTGGTGCGTCCTGCTCACAGTGTTCAGCTAAAACTACAAGTTAGTGGGGTGTGTCCTGCTCACAGTGTTCAGCTAAAACTACAAGTTAGTGGGGTGAGACCTCTGCACAGTGTTCATCTAAAGCTACAAGTTAGTGCAGTGCGTCCTGCTCACAGTGTTCAGCTAAAACCACAAGTTATTGCAGTGCGTCCTGCTCACAGTGTTCAGCTAAAACTACAAGTTAGTGGGGTGAGACCTCTGCACAGTGTTCATCTAAAGCTACAAGTTAATGCAGTGCGTCCTGCTCACAGTGTTCAGCTAAAACTACAAGTTAGTGCGGTGCGTCCTGCTCACAGTGTTCAGCTAAAACTACAAGTTAGTGGGGTGTGTCCTGCTCACAGTGTTCAGCTAAAACTACAAGTTAGTGCGGTGCATCCTGCTCACAGTGTTCAGCTAAAACTACAAGTTAGTGTAGTGAGACCTCTGCACAGTGTTCATCTAAAGCTACAAGTTAGTGCAGTGCGTCCTGCTCACAGTGTTCAGCTAAAACCACAAGTTAGTGCAGTGCGTCCTGTTCACAGTGTTCAGCTAAAACTATAAGTTAGTGCGGTGCATCCTGCTCACAGTGTTCAGCTAAAACTACAAGTTAGTGCAGTGCGTCCTGCTCACAGTGTTCAGCTAAAACTACAAGATAGTGCGGTGCATCCTGCTCACAGTGTTCAGCTAAAACTACAAGTTAGGGAGGTGCATCCTGCTCACAGTGTTCAGCTGAAACTACAAGTTAGTGGGGTGCGTCCTGCTCACAGTGTTCAGCTAAAACTACAAGTTAGTGTGGTGCGTCCTGCTCACAGTGTTCAGCTAAAACTACAAGTTAGTGGGGTGCATCCTGCTCACAGTGTTCAGCTAAAACTACAAGTTAGTGCGGTGCGTCCTGCTCACAGTGTTCAGCTAAAACTACAAGTTAGTGTAGTGAGACCTCTGCACAGTGTTCATCTAAAGCTACAAGTTAGTGCAGTGCATCCTGCTCACAGTGTTCAGCTAAAACTACAAGTTAGTGGGGTGAGACCTCTGCACAGTGTTCATCTAAAGCTACAAGTTAGTGCAGTGCGTCCTGCTCACAGTGTTCAGCTAAAACTACAAGTTAGTGTAGTGAGACCTCTGCACAGTGTTCATCTAAAGCTACAAGTTAGTGCAGTGCGTCCTGCTCACAGTGTTCAGCTAAAACTACAAGTTAGTGCGGTGCGTCCTGCTCACAGTGTTCAGCTAAAACTACAAGTTAGTGGGGTGTGTCCTGCTCACAGTGTTCAGCTAAAACTACAAGTTAGTGGGGTGCGTCCTGCTCACAGTGTTCAGCTAAAACTACAAGTTAGTGCGGTGCGTCCTGCTCACAGTGTTCAGCTAAAACTACAAGTTAGTGCGGTGCGTCCTGCTCACAGTGTTCAGCTAAAACTACAAGTTAGTGGGGTGCGTCCTGCTCACAGTGTTCAGCTAAAACTACAAGTTAGTGCGGTGAGTCCTGCTCACAGTGTTCAGCTAAAACTACAAGTTAGTGGGGTGCGTCCTGCTCACAGTGTTCAGCTAAAACTACAAGATAGTGTGGTGCGTCCTGCTCACAGTGTTCAGCTAATACTACAAGTTAGTGCGGTGCATCCTGCTCACAGTGTTCAGCTAAAACTACAAGTTAGTGTGGTGCATCCTGCTCACAGTGTTCAGCTAAAACTACAAGTTAATGCGGTGCGTCCTGCTCAGAGTGTTCAGCTAAAACTACAAGTTAGTGTAGTGAGACCTCTGCACAGTGTTCATCTAAAGCTACAAGTTAGTGCAGTGCGTCCTGCTCACAGTGTTCAGCTAAAACTACAAGTTAGTGGGGTGAGACCTCTGCACAGTGTTCATCTAAAGCTACAAGTTAGTGCAGTGCGTCCTGCTCACAGTGTTCAGCTAAAACTACAAGTTAGTGCGGTGCGTCCTGCTCACAGTGTTCAGCTAAAACTACAAGTTAGTGGGGTACGTCCTGCTCACAGTGTTCAGCTAAAACTACAAGTTAGTGTGGTGCGTCCTGCTCACAGTGTTCAGCTAAAACTACAAGTTAGTGGGGTGAGACCTCTGCACAGTGTTCATCTAAAGCTACAAGTTAGTGCAGTGCGTCCTGCTCACAGTGTTCAGCTAAAACTACAAGTTAGTGCGGTGCGTCCTACTCACAGTGTTCAGCTAAAACTACAAGTTAGTGGGGTACGTCCTGCTCACAGTGTTCAGCTAAAACTACAAGTTAGTGCGGTGCGTCCTGCTCACAGTGTTCAGTTAAAACTACAAGTTAGTGTGGTGCGTCCTGCTCACAGTGTTCAGCTAAAACTACAAGTTAGTGTGGTGCGTCCTGCTCACAGTGTTCAGCTAAAACTACAAGTTAGTGTAGTGAGACCTCTGCACAGTGTTCATCTAAAGCTACAAGTTATTGCAGTGCGTCCTGCTCACAGTGTTCAGCTAAAACTACAAGTTAGTGGGGTGAGACCTCTGCACAGTGTTCATCTAAAGCTACAAGTTAATGCAGTGTGTCCTGCTCACAGTGTTCAGCTAAAACTACAAGTTAGTGCGGTGCGTCCTGCTCACAGAGTTCAGCTAAAACTACAAGTTAGTGGGGTGTGTCCTGCTCACAGTGTTCAGCTAAAACTACAAGTTAGTGCGGTGCGTCCTGCTCACAGTGTTCAGCTAAAACTACAAGTTAGTGTAGTGAGACCTCTGCACAGTGTTCATCTAAAGCTACAAGTTAGTGCAGTGCGTCCTGCTCACAGTGTTCAGCTAAAACCACAAGTTAGTGCAGTGCGTCCTGCTCACAGTGTTCAGCCAAAACTACAAGTTAGTGGGGTGCGTCCTGCTCACAGTGTTCAGCTAAAACTACAAGTTAGTGCGGTGCGTCCTGCTCACAGTGTTCAGCTAAAACTACAAGTTAGTGCAGTGCGTCCTGCTCACAGTGTTCAGCTAAAACTACAAGATAGTGCGGTGCATCCTGCTCACAGTGTTCAGCTAAAACTACAAGTTAGGGAGGTGCATCCTGCTCACAGTGTTCAGCTGAAACTACAAGTTAGTGGGGTGCGTCCTGCTCACAGTGTTCAGCTAAAGCTACAAGTTAGTGCGGTGCGTCCTACTCACAGTGTTCAGCTAAAACTACAAGTTAGTGTTGTGAGACCTCTGCACAGTGTTCATCTAAAGCTACAAGTTAGTGCAGTGCGTCCTGCTCACAGTGTTCAGCTAAAACTACAAGTTAGTGAGGTGAGACCTCTGCACAGTGTTCATCTAAAGCTACAAGTTAGTGCAGTGCGTCCTGCTCACAGTGTTCAGCTAAAACTACAAGTTAGTGCGGTGCGTCCTGCTCACAGTGTTCAGCTAAAACTACAAGTTAGTGGGGTGCGTCCTGCTCACAGTGTTCAGCTAAAACTACAAGTTAGTGGGGTACGTCCTGCTCACAGTGTTCAGCTAAAACTACAAGTTAGTGCGGTGCGTCCTGCTCACAGTGTTCAGCTAAAACTACAAGTTTGTGCGGTGCGTCCTGCTCACAGTGTTCAGCTAAAACTACAAGTTAGTGGGGTGCGTCCTGCTCACAGTGTTCAGCTAAAACTACAAGATAGTGTGGTGCGTCCTGCTCACAGTGTTCAGCTAATACTACAAGTTAGTGCGGTGCATCCTGCTCACAGTGTTCAGCTAAAACTACAAGTTAGTGCAGTGCATCCTGCTCACAGTGTTCAGCTAAAACTACAAGTTAGTGGGGTGCGTCCTGCTCACAGTGTTCAGCTAAAACTACAAGTTAGTGTGGTGCGTCCTGCTCACAGTGTTCAGCTAAAACTACAAGTTAGTGGGGTGTGTCCTGCTCACAGTGTTCAGCTAAAACTACAAGTTAATGCGGTGCGTCCTGCTCAGAGTGTTCAGCTAAAACTACAAGTTAGTGGGGTGCATCCTGCTCACAGTGTTCAGCTAAAACTACAAGTTAGTGCGGTGCGTCCTGCTCACAGTGTTCAGCTAAAACTACAAGTTAGTGTAGTGAGACCTCTGCACAGTGTTCATCTAAAGCTACAAGTTAGTGCAGTGCATCCTGCTCACAGTGTTCAGCTAAAACTACAAGTTAGTGGGGTGAGACCTCTGCACAGTGTTCATCTAAAGCTACAAGTTAGTGCAGTGCGTCCTGCTCACAGTGTTCAGCTAAAACTACAAGTTAGTGTAGTGAGACCTCTGCACAGTGTTCATCTAAAGCTACAAGTTAGTGCAGTGCGTCCTGCTCACAGTGTTCAGCTAAAACTACAAGTTAGTGCGGTGCGTCCTGCTCACAGTGTTCAGCTAAAACTACAAGTTAGTGGGGTGTGTCCTGCTCACAGTGTTCAGCTAAAACTACAAGTTAGTGGGGTGCGTCCTGCTCACAGTGTTCAGCTAAAACTACAAGTTAGTGCGGTGCGTCCTGCTCACAGTGTTCAGCTAAAACTACAAGTTAGTGCGGTGCGTCCTGCTCACAGTGTTCAGCTAAAACTACAAGTTAGTGGGGTGCGTCCTGCTCACAGTGTTCAGCTAAAACTACAAGTTAGTGCGGTGAGTCCTGCTCACAGTGTTCAGCTAAAACTACAAGTTAGTGGGGTGCGTCCTGCTCACAGTGTTCAGCTAAAACTACAAGATAGTGTGGTGCGTCCTGCTCACAGTGTTCAGCTAATACTACAAGTTAGTGCGGTGCATCCTGCTCACAGTGTTCAGCTAAAACTACAAGTTAGTGTGGTGCATCCTGCTCACAGTGTTCAGCTAAAACTACAAGTTAATGCGGTGCGTCCTGCTCAGAGTGTTCAGCTAAAACTACAAGTTAGTGTAGTGAGACCTCTGCACAGTGTTCATCTAAAGCTACAAGTTAGTGCAGTGCGTCCTGCTCACAGTGTTCAGCTAAAACTACAAGTTAGTGGGGTGAGACCTCTGCACAGTGTTCATCTAAAGCTACAAGTTAGTGCAGTGCGTCCTGCTCACAGTGTTCAGCTAAAACTACAAGTTAGTGCGGTGCGTCCTGCTCACAGTGTTCAGCTAAAACTACAAGTTAGTGGGGTACGTCCTGCTCACAGTGTTCAGCTAAAACTACAAGTTAGTGTGGTGCGTCCTGCTCACAGTGTTCAGCTAAAACTACAAGTTAGTGGGGTGAGACCTCTGCACAGTGTTCATCTAAAGCTACAAGTTAGTGCAGTGCGTCCTGCTCACAGTGTTCAGCTAAAACTACAAGTTAGTGCGGTGCGTCCTACTCACAGTGTTCAGCTAAAACTACAAGTTAGTGGGGTACGTCCTGCTCACAGTGTTCAGCTAAAACTACAAGTTAGTGCGGTGCGTCCTGTTCACAGTGTTCAGTTAAAACTACAAGTTAGTGTGGTGCGTCCTGCTCACAGTGTTCAGCTAAAACTACAAGTTAGTGTGGTGCGTCCTGCTCACAGTGTTCAGCTAAAACTACAAGTTAGTGTAGTGAGACCTCTGCACAGTGTTCATCTAAAGCTACAAGTTATTGCAGTGCGTCCTGCTCACAGTGTTCAGCTAAAACTACAAGTTAGTGGGGTGAGACCTCTGCACAGTGTTCATCTAAAGCTACAAGTTAATGCAGTGTGTCCTGCTCACAGTGTTCAGCTAAAACTACAAGTTAGTGCGGTGCGTCCTGCTCACAGAGTTCAGCTAAAACTACAAGTTAGTGGGGTGTGTCCTGCTCACAGTGTTCAGCTAAAACTACAAGTTAGTGCGGTGCGTCCTGCTCACAGTGTTCAGCTAAAACTACAAGTTAGTGTAGTGAGACCTCTGCACAGTGTTCATCTAAAGCTACAAGTTAGTGCAGTGCGTCCTGCTCACAGTGTTCAGCTAAAACCACAAGTTAGTGCAGTGCGTCCTGCTCACAGTGTTCAGCTAAAACTACAAGTTAGTGGGGTGCGTCCTGCTCACAGTGTTCAGCTAAAACTACAAGTTAGTGCGGTGCGTCCTGCTCACAGTGTTCAGCTAAAACTACAAGTTAGTGCAGTGCGTCCTGCTCACAGTGTTCAGCTAAAACTACAAGATAGTGCGGTGCATCCTGCTCACAGTGTTCAGCTAAAACTACAAGTTAGGGAGGTGCATCCTGCTCACAGTGTTCAGCTGAAACTACAAGTTAGTGGGGTGCGTCCTGCTCACAGTGTTCAGCTAAAGCTACAAGTTAGTGCGGTGCGTCCTACTCACAGTGTTCAGCTAAAACTACAAGTTAGTGTTGTGAGACCTCTGCACAGTGTTCATCTAAAGCTACAAGTTAGTGCAGTGCGTCCTGCTCACAGTGTTCAGCTAAAACTACAAGTTAGTGAGGTGAGACCTCTGCACAGTGTTCATCTAAAGCTACAAGTTAGTGCAGTGCGTCCTGCTCACAGTGTTCAGCTAAAACTACAAGTTAGTGCGGTGCGTCCTGCTCACAGTGTTCAGCTAAAACTACAAGTTAGTGGGGTGCGTCCTGCTCACAGTGTTCAGCTAAAACTACAAGTTAGTGGGGTACGTCCTGCTCACAGTGTTCAGCTAAAACTACAAGTTAGTGCGGTGCGTCCTGCTCACAGTGTTCAGCTAAAACTACAAGTTTGTGCGGTGCGTCCTGCTCACAGTGTTCAGCTAAAACTACAAGTTAGTGGGGTGCGTCCTGCTCACAGTGTTCAGCTAAAACTACAAGATAGTGTGGTGCGTCCTGCTCACAGTGTTCAGCTAATACTACAAGTTAGTGCGGTGCATCCTGCTCACAGTGTTCAGCTAAAACTACAAGTTAGTGCAGTGCATCCTGCTCACTGTGTTCAGCTAAAACTACAAGTTAGTGGGGTGCGTCCTGCTCACAGTGTTCAGCTAAAACTACAAGTTAGTGTGGTGCGTCCTGCTCACAGTGTTCAGCTAAAACTACAAGTTAGTGGGGTGTGTCCTGCTCACAGTGTTCAGCTAAAACTACAAGTTAATGCGGTGCGTCCTGCTCAGAGTGTTCAGCTAAAACTACAAGTTAGTGGGGTGCATCCTGCTCACAGTGTTCAGCTAAAACTACAAGTTAGTGCGGTGCGTCCTGCTCACAGTGTTCAGCTAAAACTACAAGTTAGTGTAGTGAGACCTCTGCACAGTGTTCATCTAAAGCTACAAGTTAGTGCAGTGCATCCTGCTCACAGTGTTCAGCTAAAACTACAAGTTAGTGGGGTGAGACCTCTGCACAGTGTTCATCTAAAGCTACAAGTTAGTGCAGTGCGTCCTGCTCACAGTGTTCAGCTAAAACTACAAGTTAGTGTAGTGAGACCTCTGCACAGTGTTCATCTAAAGCTACAAGTTAGTGCAGTGCGTCCTGCTCACAGTGTTCAACTAAAACTACAAGTTAGTGCGGTGCGTCCTGCTCACAGTGTTCAGCTAAAACTACAAGTTAGTGGGGTGCGTCCTGCTCACAGTGTTCAGCTAAAACTACAAGTTAGTGGGGTGCGTCCTGCTCACAGTGTTCAGCTAAAACTACAAGTTAGTGCGGTGCGTCCTGCTCACAGTGTTCAGCTAAAACTACAAGTTTGTGCGGTGCGTCCTGCTCACAGTGTTCAGCTAAAACTACAAGTTAGTGGGGTGCGTCCTGCTCACAGTGTTCAGCTAAAACTACAAGTTAGTGCGGTGAGTCCTGCTCACAGTGTTCAGCTAAAACTACAAGTTAGTGGGGTGCGTCCTGCTCACAGTGTTCAGCTAAAACTACAAGATAGTGTGGTGGGTCCTGCTCACAGTGTTCAGCTAATACTACAAGTTAGTGCGGTGCATCCTGCTCACAGTGTTCAGCTAAAACTACAAGTTAGTGCGGTGCATCCTGCTCACAGTGTTCAGCTAAAACTACAAGTTAGTGGGGTGCGTCCTGCTCACAGTGTTCAGCTAAAACTACAAGTTAGTGTGGTGCGTCCTGCTCACAGTGTTCAGCTAAAACTACAAGTTAGTGGGGTGTGTCCTGCTCACAGTGTTCAGCTAAAACTACAAGTTAATGAGGTGCGTCCTGCTCAGAGTGTTCAGCTAAAACTACAAGTTAGTGTAGTGAGACCTCTGCACAGTGTTCATCTAAAGCTACAAGTTAGTGCAGTGCGTCCTGCTCACAGTGTTCAGCTAAAACTACAAGTTAGTGGGGTGAGACCTCTGCACAATGTTCATCTAAAGCTACAAGTTAGTGCGGTGCGTCCTGCTCACAGTGTTCAGCTAAAACTACAAGTTAGTGCGGTGCGTCCTGCTCACAGTGTTCAGCTAAAACTACAAGTTAGTGTGGTGCGTCCTGCTCACAGTGTTCAGCTAAAACTACAAGTTAGTGGGGTGAGACCTCTGCACAGTGTTCATCTAAAGCTACAAGTTAGTGCAGTGCGTCCTGCTCACAGTGTTCAGCTAAAACTACAAGATAGTGGGGTACGTCCTGCTCACAGTGTTCAGCTAAAACTACAAGTTAGTGCGGTGCGTCCTGCTCACAATGTTCAGTTAAAACTACAAGTTAGTGTGGTGCGTCCTGCTCACAGTGTTCAGCTAAAACTACAAGTTAGTGTGGTGCGTCCTGCTCACAGTGTTCAGCTAAAACTACAAGTTAGTGTAGTGAGACCTCTGCACAGTGTTCATCTAAAGCTACAAATTATTGCAGTGCGTCCTGCTCACAGTGTTCAGCTAAAACTACAAGTTAGTGGGGTGAGACCTCTGCACAGTGTTCATCTAAAACTACAAGTTAGTGCGGTGCGTCCTGCTCACAGTGTTCAGCTAAAACTACAAGTTAGTGGGGTGCGTCCTGCTCACAGTGTTCAGCTAAAACTACAAGTTAGTGGGGTGTGTCCTGCTCACAGTGTTCAGCTAAAACTACAAGTTAGTGCGGTGCGTCCTGCTCACAGTGTTCAGCTAAAACTACAAGTTAGTGTAGTGAGACCTCTGCACAGTGTTCATCTAAAGCTACAAGTTAGTGCAGTGCGTCCTGCTCACAGTGTTCAGCTAAAACCACAAGTTAGTGCAGTGCGTCCTGCTCACAGTGTTCAGCTAAAACTACAAGTTAGTGGGGTGCGTCCTGCTCACAGTGTTCAGCTAAAACTACAAGTTAGTGCGGTGCGTCCTGCTCACAGTGTTCAGCTAAAACTACAAGTTAGTGCAGTGCGTCCTGCTCACAGTGTTCAGCTAAAACTACAAGATAGTGCGGTGCGTCCTGCTCACAGTGTTCAGCTAAAACTACAAGTTAGGGAGGTGCATTCTGCTCACAGTGTTCAGCTGAAACTACAAGTTAGTGGGGTGCGTCCTGCTCACAGTGTTCAGCTAAAACTACAAGTTAGTGCGGTGCGTCCTGCTCACAGTGTTCAGCTAAAACTACAAGTTAGTGTTGTGAGACCTCTGCACAGTGTTCATCTAACGCTACAAGTTAGTGCAGTGCGTCCTGCTCACAGTGTTCAGCTAAAACTACAAGTTAGTGGGGTACGTCCTGCTCACAGTGTTCAGCTAAATCTACAAGTTAGTGCGGTGCGTCCTGCTCACAGTGTTCAGCTAAAACTACAAGTTAGGGTAGTGAGACCTCTGCACAGTGTTCATCTAAAGCTACAAGTTAGTGCAGTGCGTCCTGCTCACAGTGTTAAGCTTAAACTACAAGTTAGTGCGGTGCGTCCTGCTCACAGTGTTCAGCTAAAACTACAAGTCAGTGCGGTGTGTCCTGCTCACAGTGTTCAGCTAAAACTACAAGTTAGTGCGGTGCGTCCTGCTCACAGTGTTCAGCTAAAACTACAAGTTAGTGGCGTGCGTCCTGCTCACAGTGTTCAGCTAAAACTACAAGTTAGTGCGGTTCGGCCTGCTCACAATGTTCAGCTAAAACTACAAGTTAGTGCGGTGCATCCTGCTCACAGTGTTCAGCTGAAACTACATGTTAGTGCGGTGCGTCCTGCTCACAATGTTCAGTTAAAACTACAAGTTAGTGTGGTGCGTCCTGCTCACAGTGTTCAGCTAAAACTACAAGTTAGTGTGGTGCGTCCTGCTCACAGTGTTCAGCTAAAACTACAAGTTAGTGTAGTGAGACCTCTGCACAGTGTTCATCTAAAGCTACAAATTATTGCAGTGCGTCCTGCTCACAGTGTTCAGCTAAAACTACAAGTTAGTGGGGTGAGACCTCTGCACAGTGTTCATCTAAAACTACAAGTTAGTGCGGTGCGTCCTGCTCACAGTGTTCAGCTAAAACTACAAGTTAGTGGGGTGCGTCCTGCTCACAGTGTTCAGCTAAAACTACAAGTTAGTGGGGTGTGTCCTGCTCACAGTGTTCAGCTAAAACTACAAGTTAGTGCGGTGCGTCCTGCTCACAGTGTTCAGCTAAAACTACAAGTTAGTGTAGTGAGACCTCTGCACAGTGTTCATCTAAAGCTACAAGTTAGTGCAGTGCGTCCTGCTCACAGTGTTCAGCTAAAACCACAAGTTAGTGCAGTGCGTCCTGCTCACAGTGTTCAGCTAAAACTACAAGTTAGTGGGGTGCGTCCTGCTCACAGTGTTCAGCTAAAACTACAAGTTAGTGCGGTGCGTCCTGCTCACAGTGTTCAGCTAAAACTACAAGTTAGTGCAGTGCGTCCTGCTCACAGTGTTCAGCTAAAACTACAAGATAGTGCGGTGCGTCCTGCTCACAGTGTTCAGCTAAAACTACAAGTTAGGGAGGTGCATTCTGCTCACAGTGTTCAGCTGAAACTACAAGTTAGTGGGGTGCGTCCTGCTCACAGTGTTCAGCTAAAACTACAAGTTAGTGCGGTGCGTCCTGCTCACAGTGTTCAGCTAAAACTACAAGTTAGTGTTGTGAGACCTCTGCACAGTGTTCATCTAACGCTACAAGTTAGTGCAGTGCGTCCTGCTCACAGTGTTCAGCTAAAACTACAAGTTAGTGGGGTACGTCCTGCTCACAGTGTTCAGCTAAATCTACAAGTTAGTGCGGTGCGTCCTGCTCACAGTGTTCAGCTAAAACTACAAGTTAGGGTAGTGAGACCTCTGCACAGTGTTCATCTAAAGCTACAAGTTAGTGCAGTGCGTCCTGCTCACAGTGTTAAGCTTAAACTACAAGTTAGTGCGGTGCGTCCTGCTCACAGTGTTCAGCTAAAACTACAAGTCAGTGCGGTGTGTCCTGCTCACAGTGTTCAGCTAAAACTACAAGTTAGTGCGGTGCGTCCTGCTCACAGTGTTCAGCTAAAACTACAAGTTAGTGGCGTGCGTCCTGCTCACAGTGTTCAGCTAAAACTACAAGTTAGTGCGGTGCGGCCTGCTCACAATGTTCAGCTAAAACTACAAGTTAGTGCGGTGCATCCTGCTCACAGTGTTCAGCTGAAACTACATGTTAGTGGGGTGCGTCCTGCTCACAGTGTTCAGCTAAAACTACAAGTTAGTGCGGTGCATCCTGCTCACAGTGTTCAGCTAAAACTACAAGTTAGTGTAGTGAGACCTCTGCACAGTGTTCATCTAAAGCTAAAAGGTAGTGCAGTGCGTCCTGCTCACAGTGTTCAGCTAAAACTACAAGTTAGTGGGGTGAGACCTCTGCACAGTGTTCATCTAAAGCTACAAGTTAATGCAGTGCGTCCTGCTCACAGTGTTCAGCTAAAACTACAACTTAGTGTGGTGCGTCCTGCTCACAGTGTTCAGCTAAAACTACAAGTTAGTGGGCTGTGTCCTGCTCACAGTGTTCAGCTAAAATTACAAGTTAGTGCGGTGCGTCCTGCTCACAGTGTTCAGCTAAAACTACAAGTTAGTGTAGTGAGACCTCTGCACAGTGTTCATCTAAAGCTACAAGTTAGTGCAGTGCGTCCTGCTCACAGTGTTCAGCTAAAACCACAAGTTATTGCAGTGCGTCCTGCTCTCAGTGTTCAGCTAAAACTACAAGTTAGTGGGGTGAGACCTCTGCACAGTGTTCATCTAAAGCTACAAGTTAATGCAGTGCGTCCTGCTCACAGTGTTCAGCTAAAACTACAAGTTAGTGCGGTGCGTCCTGCTCACAGTGTTCAGCTAAAACTACAAGTTAGTGGGGTGTGTCCTGCTCACAGTGTTCAGCTAAAACTACAAGTTAGTGCGGTGCATCCTGCTCACAGTGTTCAGCTAAAACTACAAGTTAGTGGGGTGAGACCTCTGCACAGTGTTCATCTAAAGCTACAAGTTAATGCAGTGCGTCCTGCTCACAGTGTTCAGCTAAAACCACAAGTTAGTGCAGTGCGTTCTGCTCACAGTGTTCAGCTAAAACTACAAGTTAGTGGGGTGCGTCCTGCTCACAGTGTTCAGCTAAAACTACAAGTTAGTGCGGTGCGTCCTGCTCACAGTGTTCAGCTAAAACTACAAGTTAGTGTAGTGAGACCTCTGCACAGTGTTCATCTAAAGCTACAAGTTAGTGCAGTGCGTCCTGCTCACAGTGTTCAGCTAAAACCACAAGTTAGTGTGGTGCGTCCTGCTCACAGTGTTCAGCTAAAACTACAAGTTAGTGGGGTGTGTCCTGCTCACAGTGTTCAGCTAAAACTACAAGTTAGTGCGGTGCGTCCTGCTCACAGTGTTCAGCTAAAACTACAAGTTAGTGCAGTGCGTCCTGCTCACAGTGTTCAGCTAAAACTACAAGATAGTGCGGTGCGTCCTGCTCACAGTGTTCAGCTAAAACTACAAGTTAGGGAGGTGCATCCTGCTCACAGTGTTCAGCTGAAACTACAAGTTAGTGGGGTGCGTCCTGCTCACAGTGTTCAGCTAAAACTACAAGTTAGTGTGGTGCGTCCTGCTCACAGTGTTCAGCTAAAACTACAAGTTAGTGGGGTGCATCCTGCTCACAGTGTTCAGCTAAAACTACAAGTTAGTGCGGTGCGTCCTGCTCACAGTGTTCAGCTAAAACTACAAGTTAGTGTAGTGAGACCTCTGCACAGTGTTCATCTAAAGCTACAAGTTAGTGCAGTGCGTCCTGCTCACAGTGTTCAGCTAAAACTACAAGTTAGTGGGGTGAGACCTCTGCACAGTGTTCATCTAAAGCTACAAGTTAGTGCATTGCGTCCTGCTCACAGTGTTCAGCTAAAACTACAAGTTAGTGCGGTGCGTCCTGCTCACAGTGTTCAGCTAAAACTACAAGTTAGTGGGATACGTCCTGCTCACAGTGTTCAGCTAAAACTACAAGTTAGTGGGGTGAGACCTCTGCACAGTGTTCATCTAAAGCTACAAGTTAGTGCAGTGCATCCTGCTCACAGTGTTCAGCTAAAACTACAAGTTAGTGCGGTGCGTCCTGCTCACAGTGTTCAGCTAAAACTACAAGTTAGTGGGGTACGTCCTGATCACAGTGTTCAGCTAAAACTACAAGTTAGTGCGGTGCGTACTGCTCACAATGTTCAGTTAAAACTACAAGTTAGTGTGGTGCGTCCTGCTCACAGTGTTCAGCTAAAACTACAAGTTAGTGTGGTGCGTCCTGCTCACAGTGTTCAGCTAAAACTACAAGTTAGTGTAATGAGACCTCTGCACAGTGTTCATCTAAAGCTACAAGTTAGTGCAGTGCGTCCTGCTCACAGTGTTCAGCTAAAACTACAAGTTAGTGGGGTGAGACCTCTGCACAGTGTTCATCTAAAGCTACAAGTTAATGCAGTGCGTCCTGCTCACAGTGTTCAGCTAAAACTACAAGTTAGTGCGGTGCGTCCTGCAAGTTAGTGGGGTGAGACCTCTGCACAGTGTTCATCTAAAGCTACAAGTTAGTGCAGTGCATCCTGCTCACAGTGTTCAGCTAAAACTACAAGTTAGTGCGGTGCGTCCTGCTCACAGTGTTCAGCTAAAACTACAAGTTAGTGGGGTACGTCCTGCTCACAGTGTTCAGCTAAAACTACAAGTTAGTGCGGTGCGTACTGCTCACAATGTTCAGTTAAAACTACAAGTTAGTGTGGTGCGTCCTGCTCACAGTGTTCAGCTAAAACTACAAGTTAGTGTGGTGCGTCCTGCTCACAGTGTTCAGCTAAAACTACAAGTTAGTGTAGTGAGACCTCTGCACAGTGTTTATCTAAAGCTACAAGTTAGTGCAGTGCGTCCTGCTCACAGTGTTCAGCTAAAACTACAAGTTAGTGGGGTGAGACCTCTGCACAGTGTTCATCTAAAGCTACAAGTTAATGCAGTGCGTCCTGCTCACAGTGTTCAGCTAAAACTACAAGTTAGTGCGGTGCGTCCTGCTCACAGTGTTCAGCTAAAACTACAAGTTAGTGGGGTGCGTCCTGCTCACAGTGTTCAGCTAAAACTACAAGTTAGTGTAGTGAGACCTCTGCACAGTGTTCATCTAAAGCTACAAGTTAGTGCAGTGCGTCCTGCTCACAGTGTTCAGCTAAAACCACAAGTTAGTGCAGTGCGTCCTGCTCACAGTGTTCAGCTAAAACTACAAGTTAGTGGGGTGCGTCCTGCTCACAGTATTCAGCTAAAACTACAAGTTAGTGCGGTGCGTCCTGCTCACAGTGTTCAGCTAAAACTACAAGTTAGTGAAGTGCGTCCTGCTCACAGTGTTCAGCTAAAACTACAAGATAGTGCGGTGCGTCCTGCTCACAGTGTTCAGCTAAAACTACAAGTTAGGGAGGTGCATCCTGCTCACAGTGTTCAGCTGAAACTACAAGTTAGTGGGGTGCGTCCTGCTCACAGTGTTCAGCTAAAACTACAAGTTAGTGTGGTGCGTCCTGCTCACAGTGTTCAGCTAAAACTACAAGTTAGTGGGGTGCATCCTGCTCACAGTGTTCAGCTAAAACTACAAGTTAGTGCGGTGCGTCCTGCTCACAGTGTTCAGCTAAAACTACAAGTTAGTGTAGTGAGACCTCTGCACAGTGTTCATCTAAAGCTACAAGTTAGTGCAGTGCGTCCTGCTCACAGTGTTCAGCTAAAACTACAAGTTAGTGGGGTGAGACCTCTGCACAGTGTTCATCTAAAGCTACAAGTTAGTGCAGTGCATCCTGCTCACAGTGTTCAGCTAAAACTACAAGTTAGTGCGGTACGTCCTGCTCACAGTGTTCAGCTAAAACTACAAGTTAGTGGGGTACGTCCTGCTCACAGTGTTCAGCTAAATCTACAAGTTAGTGCGGTGCGTCCTGCTCACAGTGTTCAGCTAAAACTACAAGTTAGTGTAGTGAGACCTCTGCACAGTGTTCATCTAAAGCTACAAGTTAGTGTAGTGCGTCCTGCTCACAGTGTTAAGCTTAAACTACAAGTTAGTGCGGTGCGTCCTGCTCACAGTGTTCAGCTAAAACTACAAGTTAGTGCGGTGCGCCCTGCTCACAGTGTTCAGCTAAAACTACAAGTTAGTGTGGTGCGTCCTGCTCACAGTGTTCAGCTAAAACTACAAGTTAGTGGGGTGCGTCCTGCTCACAGTGTTCAGCTAAAACTACAAGTTAGTGCGGTGCGTCCTGCTCACAATGTTCAGCTAAAATTACAAGTTAGTGCGGTGCATCCTGCTCACAGTGTTCAGCTGAAACTACATGTTAGTGGGGTGCGTCCTGCTCACAGTGTTCAGCTAAAACTACAAGTTAGTGCGGTGCGTCCTGCTCACAGTGTTCAGCTAAAACTACAAGTTAGTGTAGTGAGACCTCTGCACAGTGTTCATCTAAAGCTACAAGTTAGTGCAGTGCGTCCTGCTCACTGTGTTCAGCTAAAACTACAAGTTAGTGCGGTGCGTCCTGCTCACAGTGTTCAGCTAAAACTACAAGTTAGTGGGGTGCGTCCTGCTCACAGTGTTCAGCTAAAACTACAAGTTAGTGCGGTGCATCCTGCTCACAGTGTTCAGCTAAAACTACAAGTTAGTGTAGTGAGACCTCTGCACAGTGTTCATCTAAAGCTACAAGTTAGTGCAGTGCGTCCTGCTCACAGTGTTCATCTAAAACTACAAGTTAGTGCTGTGCGTCCTGCTCACAGTGTTCATCTAAAGCTACAAGTTAGTGTGGTGAGTCCTGCGCACAGTGTTCAGCTAAAACTACAAGTTAGTAGGGTGCGTCATGCTCACAGTGTTCAGCTAAAACTACAAGTTGGTGCGGTGCGTCCTGCTCACAGTGTTCAGCTAAAACTACAAGTTAGTGTGGTGCATCCTGCTGTCAGTGTTCAGCTAAAACTACAAGTTAGTGTAGTGAGACCTCTGCACAGTGTTCATCTAAAGCTACAAGTTAGTGCAGTGCATCCTGCTCACAGTGTTCAGCTAAAACTACAAGTTAGTGTGGTGCGTCCTCCTCACAGTGTTCAGCTAAACCTACAAGTTATTTTTTGCGAGCTCTGCACAGTGTTCAGCTAAAGCTACCTGTAGAAGGTTGGTGGTGTTTTCCTGATCATATCACTACCGCAGGCAGCCAAAAAACTACAAACTAGTTTTTTGCAAGCTCTGCACAGTGTTCAGCTAAAGCTACCTGTAGAAGGTTGGTGGTGTTCTCATACTACAGGCAGGCAGTTGATTTTGCTAGCTGCAGTATATATATATATATATATCCCAGCTTAGTGCAGCTACAGGCCATTTGTGTGTCTGGAAGGCCAAGAAGGAGAGGCAGACAGTCACAAGCCAATAAGAGAGGGCAAGCAGGCTCTGTGTCTAGTGCTGGTCGTGGAGACGGTGCATCCTCATCAGCACGTGGCCGTGGGACACGCTTGGCCTTTTTTTCGGCAGCTGGCCGTGTTGAGCCGCAACATGTGGAAGACTTGGTCGAGTGGATGACCAAGCCGTCCTCATCCTCCTCATCCTCTCTCACCCATGCCCAGGGTACTTTGTCTGGCAAAGCAGCGGCCTCTTCCCTTGGCTCAATGTCATCAGTGACTCCTTCCCTAGCCCCACCATGTCCTCCTGACCACAGTGTTGAGTACATGCTCCAGGAGGATGCCCAGCATTTGGAAGGCTCTGATGATGATACTGAGCTCGATGAAGGCAGTAACATGAGCACGGACAGAGGGGGTGCCCAAGAAGGACATCAATCTGGCAGTCATGCTCCCCCTGCTGCAGCATACTGCCAGGTTTGCTCCAGTGATGAGGAGGGAGGGGATGATGAGCTCACTGACTCAACGTGGGTGCTTGATAGGAGAGAGGAGGAGGAGGAGGCGGCACATCACCAACGAGGCAGGATGCCCTCCAGGGGCCAGCCTTAGGGCAGCACATTGACTGCATCACACCCAAAGCTCCACATGTGCAGGGCGCTGCAGTCTCTGCCAGTTATTCAAAAAGTTCTTTGGTGTGGGCCTTTTTTGAGACGAGTGCATCAGATCGCACCGCTGCTATTTGCAACATATGTCTCAAGTGTATCTCGCGTGGCCAAAACATCTCCCGCTTGGGTACCACATGCTTGACCAGACATATGTTGACCTACCACGCAGTTCGTTGGCAAGCGTATCTAAAAGACCCACACCAAAGAACAAAGAGGACCTCTGATTGCTCCTCATCAGTTGAGATCTCCAACCCCACTATACCTTCAGTCCTCTCTGAGACCTGCACTGAGAGGAATGAAGGTGTAGAATTAGGTGTGTCACAGCCAAGTACTTGTGGGCAATCTGCTTTTGGTACACCGACGTCAGATTGTACCAGGCAAATTTCCCTGCCCCAGCTGCTGCACCGCCGAAAGAAGTTTGCTCCCAGCCATCCACATGCCCAGCGGTTGAATGTTAGATTGGCAAAATTGCTAGAACTTCAACTGCTGCCTTTTCAGTTGGTAGACTCTGCCCCCTTCCGTGAGTTTGTGGAATGTGCGGTTCCTCAGTGGCAGGTACCCAAACGCCACTTTTTCTCACGGAAGGCGATTCCGGCTCTCTACCGGCATGTGGAGGGCAATGTCCATGCCTCGCTGGACAGGGCGGTCAGCGGTAAGGTGCATATTACCGCTGACTCATGGTCCAGCAGGCATGGACAGGGATGTTACCTAAATTTCACGGCACATTGGGTGACTCTGCTGGCAGCTGGGAAGGATGCAGGACAAGGTGCAGTAGTGTTGGAGGTTGTTCCGCCACCACGCCTCCAAAATGCTAATGATTGTGACACACCTCTCTCCTCCACCCCCTCCTCTTCTTCTTCCTCCATGGCCTCTTCCTGTGCTTTGTCCTCGGAACCAGCGGTGCTCCGTAGCCGTTCAAGGGGCTATGCAAGTACGCAGGCCAAAAGATGCCATGCAGTGCTTAAGCTGGTGTGGGACAGGAGCCACACTGGGGCAGAGGTTCTGTCAGCTCTGCAGGGGCAGGTTTAGAGGTGGTTGACGCCACACCAACTTAAGGCAGGAATGGTGGTTTGCGACAATGGCACCAACCTCCTCTCTGCCTTCCGACAGGGACAAATGACCCATGTACCCTGTTTGGCTCATGTCCTTAACTTGGTGGTGCAGCAGTTCTTGGGCAGGTACCCGGGCTTACAGGATGTCCTGGGGCAGGCCAGGAAAGTCTGTGTGCATTTCCGCCAGTCATATAATGCCAGTGCTCGGCTGGCGGACCTCCAAAAGGAGTTTACCCTGCCCAAGAACCGCCTAATCTGTGACATGCCCACCAGGTGGAACTCAACGTTGGCCATGCTGCAGCGGCTGCACACGCAGCAGAGGGCCATCAATGAGTACCTGTGCGACTATGGCACCAGGACAGGGTCAGGGGAGATTGTTTTTTTCCCCACGCCAGTGGGCCATGATCAGGGATGCATGCACTGTCCTGTCACCATTTGAGGAGGCCACGAGGATGGTGAGCAGTGACAGTGCATGCATCAGTGACACTGTCCCCCTTGTCCCCCTGTTGGAGCACACGCTGCGTGGAATAATGGACAGGGCACTTGAGGCAGAACAGAGGCAGGAAGAGGAGGACTTCCTTAGCTCTCAAGGCCCCCTTTATCCAGACAGTGTTCCTGCGTGCCCGCCGATCACACAGGAAGAGGACGAGGAGGAGGAGGAGGAAGATTGTGTCAGTATGGAGGTGGAGCCTGGCACTCAGCATCAGCAGCAGTCTTTAAGGGATCAGTCCCAAGAAACACATGGACTTGTACGTGGCTGGGAGGAGGTGGCTGCGGACCAATGTTGTCCTTAGTGACCCAGAGGACTCCGGACCGAATGCCTCAGCAAACCTACGCTGCATGGCCTCCCTGATCCTGCAAAGCCTGCGTAAGGATCCTCGTATTCGTGGTATCAAGGAGAAGGACCAATACTGGCTGGCAACCCTCCTTGATCCACGTTACAAGGGTAAGGTTGCGGACCTTATCTTGCCATCGCAGAGGAAGCAGAGGATGAAACATCTTCGGGAGGCCTTGCAGAAAGGTCTGTGCAACGCGTTCCCAGAGACTGGGAGGTTACAAACTCCTGTTTATGGAAAACGTGTTGCTGAGGCTTCGGTCAGTCAAAGAAAGAGCGGTGGAGAAGGTGGCCGTCTGACCGATGCGTTCAGACAATTTTTTGGTCTGCAGCCCCAAGGTATGATCGTTTCTAACAACCATCGCCAGCGTCTGTTTTACATGGTGCAGGAATACCTAGGGGCAAGATCAGACTTGGACACCTTTCTTACCGAAAATCCTCTGGGTTACTGGGTCTTGAGGATGGATCACTGGCCAGAGCTTGCACAGTATGCAATTGAGCTACTGGCCTGTCCTGAATCCAGCGTTCTTTCGGAACGCACATTCAGTGCTGCTGGAGGCTTTGTAACCGATCACAGGGTGCGTCTGTCCACCGACTCGGTCGATCGACTGACCTTCATAAAAATGAATCAGTCTTGGATCACCACCAGCTACCAAGCACCTGATGCTGATGTAACCGAATAATTTTTTTGAAATCTCAGATCCCTTCAAAGACTGCCTATGCTGATGCTGAGTGACTATCCCTGAGAAATTATGCTCTTCCTCCTCAATCATCACGCTGATAGCTTGTAAGAACATTTTTGGTTCTGGGCGCCACCACCAGTGCCTAAGGCCCAATTTTCAGCCCCTGTTTAACAGGGGTGTGTAATTACAATTTTTGATGCAATACTTTGCAGCAGGGCTCGTTTCTGCGTTACAACTAGAGTATCTGTGAGGGATTGCAGTGTTGTGGCACCAGCACCAGTGCCTAAGGCCCAATTTTTCAACCCCTGTTTAACAGGGGCGTGTAATTACAATTTTTGATGCAATACTTTGCAGCAGGGCTCGTTCCTGCGTTCCAACTAGAGTGTCTGTGAGGGGTTGCAGTGTTGTGGCACCAGCACCAGTGCCTAAGGCCTAATTTTTCAGCCCCTGTTCAACAGGGGCATGTAATTACAATTCTTGATCAAATATTTCACAGCAGGGCCCATTTCTGCACCCACCAAGAGCGAGTGAGGACTTACAGTGTTGTGGCACCAGCACCACCACCACCACCAAAGGCCCAATTTTTCTGCCCTTGTTCAACAGGGGCATGTAATTACAATTCTTGATCTAATATTTCACAGCAGGGCCCATTTCTGCACCCACCAAGAGCGAGTGAGGACTTACAGTGTTGTGGCACCAGCACCACCACCACCACCAAAGGCCCAATTTTTCTGCCCCTGTTCAACAGGGGCATGTAATTACAATTCTTGATCTAATATTTCACAGCAGGGCCCTGTGAGGGCTTACAGTGTTGTGGCCACAACAACACCTAAGGCCCAAATTTCTGCTGAGTATATAGGGCAGGCCCCTACTTTCAAACATCTAACTTACAAACGACTCCTACTTGCAAACGGAAAGAGACAACAGGAAGTGAGATGAAATTTACCCCTAGGAACGGAAATTCTCTCCTGTAAGTGTTAATATGGGAAAAACATTTCTCCTTTCCACTGATGCTTTCCAATTCTTGTTCCACAAAAAAACCCAAATTTTCAAAAAACATTTGTTATTGGGACAAAAAGTGAGGTGAAATCTTCTGAAGAGGAGGACAGACAGCAAAACAAATGTCACAGGGGTGATAACCCTTCCCTATGTTTTCCAAAAAGCTTAAAAAAGTTTTTTTGGCTGGAGCTAAACACGTTAAAAATGTACCCGTTCAAAATTGCAAACAGATTCTACTTAACAACAAACCTACAGTCCCTGTCTTGTTTGCACCTCCTGTATACTGCTGTTCAGAGTATATAGGGCCTGGTGGCCCCACACCTTTCCTTATTTTAATTTGGGTGCGGGGTTCCCCTTAATATCCATACAAGACCCAAAGGGCCTGGTAATGGACTGGGGGGTACCCATGCCGTTTGTCTCACTGATTTTCATCCATATTGCCAGGACCCGACATTACATTAAACCCGCAAGCAGTTTTAAATTAGATTTTTTCCTTTAACCACTTGAGCCCCGGACCATTATGCTGCCTAAGGACCAGAGGTCTTTTTCCAATTTGGCACTGCGTCGCTTTAACTGCTAATTGCACGGTCATGCAATGCTGTACCCAAACGAAATTTGCGTCCTTTTCTTCCCACAAATAGAGCTTTCTTTTGATGGTATTTGATCACCTCTGCGGTTTTTATTTTTTGCGCTATAAATGGAAAAAGACCGAAAATTTTGAAAATAAATGATATTTTCTACTTTTTGTTATAAAAAAAATCCAATAAACTCAATTTTAGTCATACATTTAGGCCAAAATGTATTCGGCCACATGTTTTTGGTAAAAAAATGTCAATAAGCGTATATTTATTGGTTTGCGCAAAAGTTATAGCGTCTACAAACTAGGGTACATTTTCTGTAATTTACACAGCTTTTAGTTTATGACTGCCTATGTCATTTCTTGAGGTGCTAAAATGGCAGGGCAGTACAAACCCCCCCCAAATGACCCCATTGTGGAAAGTAGACACCCCAAGGAAATTGCTGAGAGGCATGTTGAACCCATTGAATATTTATTTTTTTTGTCCCAAGTGATTGAATAATGACAAAAAAAAAAAAAAAATATTTACAAAAAGTTGTCACTAAATGATATATTGCTCACACAGGCCATGGGCCTATGTGGAATTGCACCCCAAAATACATTCTGCTGCTTCTCCTGAATATGGGGATACCACATGTGTGGGACTTTTTGGGAGCCTAGCCGCGTACGGGGCCCCCAAATCCAATCACCGCCTTCAGGATTTCTAAGGGCGTAAATTTATGATTTCACTCTTTACTGCCTATCACAGTTTCGGAGGCCATGGAATGCCCAGGTGGCACAAAACCCCCCCAAATGACCCCATTTTGGAAAGTAGACACCCCAAGCTATTTCCAGAGAGGCATATTGAGTCCATGGAATATTTTATATTCTGACACAAGTTGCGGGAAAGTGACACATTTTTTTTTTTTTTTGCACAAAGTTGTCACTAAATGATATATTGCTCACACAGGCCATGGGCATATGTGGAATTGCACCCCAAAATACATTTAGCTACTTCTCCTGAGTACGGGGATACCACATGTGTGGGGCTTTTTGGGAGCCTAGCCGTGTACGGGACCCCGAAAACCAATCACCGCCTTCAGGATTTCTAAGGGTGAAAATTTTTGATTTCACTCTTCACTGCCTATCACAGTTTCGGAGGCCATGGAATGCCCAGGTGGCACAAAACCCCCCCAAATGACCCCATTTTGGAAAGTAGACACCCCAAGCTATTTGCTGAGAGGCATAGTGAGTATTTTGCAGCTCTCATTTGTTTTTGAAAATGAAGAAAGACAAGAAAAAACTTTTTTTTTTTCTTTTTTCAATTTTCAAAACTTTGTGACAAAAAGTGAGGTCTGCAAAATACTCACTATACCTCTCATCAAATAGCTTGGGGTGTCTACTTTCCAAAATGGGGTCATTTGGGGGGGGTTTGTGCCACCTGGGCATTCCATGGTCTCCGAAACTGTGATAAGCAGTCAAGAGAGAAATCAAAAATTCACGCCCTTAGAAAGCCTGAAGGCGGTGCTTGGTTTTCGGGGTTCCGTATGCGGCTAGGCTCCCAAAAAGTCTCACACATGTGGTATCCCCGTACTCAGGAGAAGCAGCAGAATGTATTTTGGGGTATAATTTCACATATTCCAATGACATGTTTGAGCAATATATCATTTAGTGACAATTTTGTGCAAAAAAAAAAAAATTGTCTCTTTCCCGCAACTTGTGTCGCAATATAAAATATTCCATGGACTCGACATGCCTCTCAGCAAATAGCTTGGGGTGTCTACTTTCCAAAATGGGGTCATTTGGGGGGGTTTTGAACTGTCCTGGCATTTTATGCACAACATTTAGAAGCTTATGTCACACATCACCCACTCTTCTAACCACTTGAAGACAAAGCCCTTTCTGACACTTATTGTTTACATGAAAAAGTTTTTTTTTTTTGCAAGAAAATTACTTTGAACCCCCAAACATTATATATTTTTTTAAAGCAAATGCCCTACAGATTAAAATGGTGGGTGTTTCATTTTTTTTTTCACACAGTATTTGCGCAGCGATTTTTCAAACGCATTTTTTGGGGAAAAAACACACTTTTTTAAATTTTAATGCACTAAAACACACTATATTGCCCAAATGTTTGATGAAATAAAAAAGATGATCTTAGGCCGAGTACATGGATACCAAACATGACATGCTTTACAATTGCGCACAAACGTGCAGTGGCAACAAAATAAAGGAAAATTTATTGTCAAATACTTACCGTAATTTTCCTTTCCTGATGGACTCCATGGCAGCCTACGTGTGGGTTAACCCCGCCTCCTCTCCAATGCTATAGGACCCCATTCCCATAAATGAGTGCTCACCACTAGCTACTGTGTTCCGTAACTAGCCTACTCGTTGACCAATGGGTGGGAACTCCGTCTGCCATGGAGTCCATCAGGAAAGGAAAATTACGGTAAGTATTTGACAATAAATTTTCCTTTTTCCTGACAGACTCCATGGCAGCCTACGTGTGGGAAATAACTAGCCAACCACACGGGCGGGTATGCATGATCAAAACATAAATTTTAATTTGTCCTATCGGTCGATAGGATTTGTAACCCAAAGTTTACAGAGGATAGTGAGGCAGGCTCTATACAATAGTGCAACATGAAGGTATTAATAGAAGCCCATGAAGCTGCCTTGCAGATGGTATCTGGAGCCACATGTCGAGCCGCTGCCCACGAGGCTGCCATTCCTCTGGTGGAATGGGCTGTCACCGCCTTTGGAGGAGCCAAGCCCTTAGCCCTATATGCCTGTTGTATGGTCTGTACGATCCAGGACGCGATAGTCCTGGTTGAGGCTTTCTTCCCTATATTGCTGCCTGAGTGAAGCACGAAGAGATGACTAGAACGTCTGAAGGGAGAAGTAACCTTGAGATATTCCTTAATAGCTTCGCCCACATCTAGAGGGTGATTCTCAGTGGACCCTGGGGTCCTAAATGTAGGTAACACGATCTCTTGATTGACGTGGAATACTGAAGACACTTTTGGGTTGGAACTCAGCATAGGAATGAGGACTACCCGGTCCGGGAAAAACGTTAGGAAGGGTTCTTCGTGACCAAGTGATGCAATTTCAGAGACCCTTTTGGCTGAGGTAATGGCCACTAAGAAGGCCAACTTTGCTGAAAAGACCTTGATAGGGAGCGGGGAGGGCCCCGAAGTACTGAGTCCCGAGATCGAGTCAAGGACTAATGGGAGGTCCCATTTGGGGAACCTCGGCTTTCTCTGGGGCTTGAGTCTCGATGCGCCTCGGAAAAATTGTCTAACCAGAGGATGAACTGCCCATGAAGTGCCGGAGAAGGCCGAAAGTGCCGAAACTTGGACTCTCAGAGAGCTGACAGATAGATGTAAATCTAGGCCTGTTTGGAGGAAACTGAGAACGTCCTGGACTTTTGGATGTCTAAAAGACCTGCCCTGAGGAGAGCAGAACTCCACGAATTTGGACCAGATCCTTCCATAGACTTTATTTGTACTGGATCTTCTCGAGCTCATGAGAGTGGATATTACTTCTGAGGCACAACCTAGGGATTCCAGCCTCTCCCTCTCAAGAACCAGACCATCAGTCTCAGCACCGCAGGACAAGGGTGCAGGACTGACCCTTGAGAAAGAAGGTCCGGTCTGAGAGGGAGAGGCACTGGGTCCCGACAGCTGAGCTGGACCAGGAGAGGGAACCAAGGCCTGTTCGGCCAGTAGGGAGCTATTGTCACCACCTCCACTGGCTCTGCTCGGAGCCTCTGCAGGAATCTCAGCAAAACTGGCAGTGGCGGAAAGGCGTAATGCCCGCTTGAACCTCCACTGATCCGTCAGGGCATCTGTCCCGATGGCTTGACTGCAGAGCCCCCGGGTGTAGAACTTCTTCAGCTTGCGATTGCAGGGGGAAGCAAACAGATCTACTTCGGGATCGGTCTTTAGTGACAAGATCCACCTGAACGTCTCTATGTGGAGAGACCACTCGTTGTTGTCCAACTCGGTCCGTGACAGGAAGTCTGCTTGAGTGTTTTGGACGCCTGGGACAAAGACTGCCGAGATGTTGGCAAGGTATTTCTGCGCCCACGATAGGATGGGCTCGACTTCCCGAAGGAGTGTGGGACTCCGAGTACCCCCTTGCCTCTTCACATACGATACTGCTGTGCTGTTGTCCATTCTCAAAAGCACTGACTCCCCCATCAGGAGATGAGAGAAGAACTGTAGGGCACACCAGGCCGCACGAAGTTCCAAGACATTCGACCCTGGGTTGGGGAGACAAGTTTCCCACTTGCCTTGGGCCAGGTTCGACCCACAAAGGGCTCCCCAACCGGTACCGCTGGCATCGGTCGTGACCGTCACCCAGGAGATGGGAGCGATGGAGTGGCAAGTCAGGAGGTTCTTGCGCTGAAGCCACCAGAAGAGGCTGTTTCTCATTGCAGATGTTATGCGGATGACCTGGTTCTTGTCCCCTGACTTCCATTGCCGTAGGAGACCTGACTGGAAGGGACGCAATCTCCATAAGGCCCATTTGACCATGGGAGTCGTAGAAACCATCGTGCCAACGACTTTCAGACACTGAGAGGCTTTCATTTGCCGAGCATGTAGAGCCCGGGAGACTCTGTCTCGAACTGTAGGAATTTTCTGTAGTGGAAGGGAGATAGTGTTTGCCACTGTATCGAACTGGGCTCCCAGATATATTAGACGCTGAGTTGGGCTCAGTTGACTCTTTTCTATGTTTAGGAGCCACCCGAAGTTGGACAGAGTGGAGATTACTTGATCCCGGTGGACCAGCAACTGCTCCCTGCTCTGGGACAGCACCAGCAGGTCGTCCAGGTAGTGGTAAAGACGTACCCCTTTGGATCTTATTAGTGCCACCGTAGCTAGGAGGACCTTTGAAAAGACCCGGGGGGACGTTGTCAGCCCGAAGGGGAGGCAAATAAATTGAAGATGATCTGACCCAATGTGAAAGCGGAGGTATTTGTGAAATTCTTTTTCCACTGGAACGTGGAAATAAGCGTCCTTCAGGTCGATTGATATCATCCAGTCGCCTGGTTGTATGGCTCTCTGAATGGTCACCAAGGTTTCCATCTTGAACCTTCCATTCTCTATGAATCCGTTGAGATATGTGAGGTCTATGACTGGGCGCCAAGAGCCCCCCTTTTTTTTTGAACTAGGAAGAGAGGGGAGTATATCCCCTGGAACCATTCGTCCTGTGGTACATGTACTACTGCTCCTTGAATTTTCAGGAGGTCCACATAGGACAGCAAAATTTGTTTTTGATCCTCTGCCCGAGGGAGAAGAGTGGAGACGAACCTTGGGTGCGGAGTCCTGGAAAAGGCCCATCTGTGGCCTGACGAGACCGTCCTTATGACCCAAAAGTCTGAGATCGAGGCCACCCAGACGTGCCGGAAGAGGAGCAGACGAGCCCCCACCCGGCCCGCCTGGGCGGGCGTAATCTCAAAAAGATTTAGCCTGATCACGAGCACTGGACGTTTGATTTTTAATGGGTTTGCGGAAGGATGACTGCCCTCTGCTCCAATTCTTCCTAAAGTCCCGGCCAGGCTTGCAGGAGCGTGCTTCCCTGGAGCGCTCCGGACTTCGTCTTCTGAACTGGGGCTTCTTTCGACCCAGCATGCGCCTGTCCTGGGGAAGAAAACCCGATTTGCCACCTGTGGCTCGCGTAATGGCATCGTCAAGCTTATTGCCAAACAGTGAGGACCCCTCAAACGGGATTTTACACCACGCTTGCTTAGAACCAGGGTCCGCAAGCCAGGGACGCAACCAGAGGGCTCTCTTGGCCGTAACTGAGGACAGCATAATACGAGCCAGAAGGCGGATCAAGTCAATGGACGCCTCCCCCAGGAAGACCGCTGCAAGCTTCAGCTCTGCGGCTGCTGAACTTCCAGCCAGCTCTTCTGACACGCCTCTAAGGAAGGATTCCACGTTCTCCGTCCAGGCCTCCATGGCCTTAGACATGGCCGCTAATGCCAGGGCTGGTTTACAGGCCATACCCGCGAGCCCATAGATTCTTTTTAGATCTAGGTCTATCTTCCTCTCGAGCCCATCTTTAAAAGATACTGCGTCTTCTAGAGGAAGAGTCACATGTTTGGCCAGACGCATAAGAGCTGCGTCCACAAGGGGAGTATTCTCCAAATTCTTTACTTCTTCTGACTTGAAGGGGTACAATCTGGAGGTTTTATTAGACATGGAGGATTTTTTCTCTGTTTTACTCCATTCTTCCTCAATGATTTCCTTTAGCTCTGGAAGGAGCGGAAAGTTTGCGCGTTCTCTCCCCAGGTGCTTGAAGAATTTTTTCTGCTTGGCTGGGGGAGTGGAAGGGTCTTCCCACTTCAAGGCTTCCTTGATCGCTTTGATTAAAGGGGAAACCATCGCGAAGTCGAACCCTCCAATGACCTCCTCACTGATAGACTCATCCTCTGAGGAGTCAGGAGAGGTGATATAGGGCTGCGAAGTACCCGGATCATCACGGGCCTCTTCCGCCGGCGGGCCAGACGCAGTGGTAGACTGGCTCAATGTGCGAGGTGCTTCCCTCTCCATTAGGGATTGCTGTACCACTCGTTTCACAAGAGACTCTAAACGCTGGTTTTCCGTCTCTTTTTCCCCAACCGCACGGGCAAAACAACGGTCACATAAGGACTTGCCCTCCGGGATTCGTGTCCTACATCCCCAGCAGGCTCTGTGGTCTGAGCGGCTGTCAAGGCGGTGGGAGCGGTGTCTTGAGGAGGAACGAGAGCGTCTCCTCTGGTGGGATCCGGACTGTGAATCTCGTCTGGATGAAGATGAATTGTATTGTGGCTTGGCAAGGTCATTGGCATTCTGGACCGCATTTATCGGGTCCGACCTAGAAGGGCTGGGAAGAGAAAAAATAGGGGAAGGGGAGAGAATAAAGGTAGAACATGGTATCAGCACGACAATAATGTGCATAAATCTCATCCCCTCCCCTCACGAGCACATACCTTGTGCGTGAGGGCTGGCCACTTAAAGGCGGTGAATTGTCCATAACCAGGGACACGAAATGTCACTTTAATAGTCTGCAGGGATAATGGTCTAAGAAAACCTAGGCATCAAAATATGAGAAGGTTTTAGAGAAAAAGAAAAAACTCTGCTTGCCTCTTCTTTTTTTTTTTTTTTTTTTATAATATGCACAAGGCATGTATCAACATATAATCAATGCAAAGGAGAAACAACTTCCAGCCGCATATGTATGTATATTTAGATAACATATATAATGATAAAAGAACAATTTTCCATTATTTTGCTCTCTTTTTTTTTTTTTTTTTTTTTTTTTTAAATGCAGAGGTTTCCACCACTCACCTAGAGACCAGCAGGGATCCGCTCCTCCTTTCCCTACCAAGGGAGATCCCAACTCAGCAGGACAGGAGGGCGGAATTTAAATTCCCCGCCCGTGACATCATTATCCCCTACAGCGCATGCGCAAAGGGGAACCACCGTACAGCGCCTGCGCGGACGACGAACGAGCCGCCGTACTGCGCATGCGCGAGCCAAACCTCGCTCTCAGGTTGGCTACAGCGCAGGTGCCAGCGGCGAGACTGCCGCAACCCGGAAGTGCCGTGGCGGGCTGGAACGCACGCGAACCAGCCGCCATGAGGGGGATAGGATACACTGGATCACCAGGGAAAATACATACAACACATAGAAACACTGCCATGGAGTATGAGAAAACATCCACAGACCTTGCCAGCCGTTGATGAGAACTGTCCGCCGGGCATACAGAGGCGACCACCCATCCACCAAGGGGGAACATTCAAGCCTCTTCAAGCTACTCGCCCGCTCATAGCTGGGCTTTTGAGCTGCACCGCACAGGTATGCCAATCTTGGAATCAATCAATCTTGGATTCAATCAATCTTGATGCGAACAGCATGTGTAGGTCCATAGAGGAGGACAAAAAAGGAACACAGTAGCTAGTGGTGAGCACTCATTTATGGGAATGGGGTCCTATAGCATTGGAGAGGAGGCGGGGTTAACCCACACGTAGGCTGCCATGGAGTCTGTCAGGAAAAATACATTTTTAAAAGCCTTTAAAAGCCTTTACAGGTTACCACTTTAGATTTACAGAGGAGGTCTACTGCAAAAATTACTGCCCTCGATCTAACCTTCGTGGTGATACCTCACATGCATGGTGCAATTGCTGTTTACGTTTGACGACAGACCGCCGCTTGCGTTCGCCTTAGTGCGAGAGCAGGGGGCGACAGGGGTGCTTTTTTTTTTTTTTTTTTTTTCTTTATTATTTTTTTGCTTTTTTATCTTATTTTTAAACTGTTCCTTTCATTTTTTTTTTTTTTTAATCATTTTTATTGTTATCTCGGGGAATGTAAATATCCCCTATGATAGCAATAGGTAGTGACAGGTACTCTTTTTTGAAAAAATTGGGGTCTATTAGACCCTAGATCTCTCCTCTGCCCTCAAAGCATCTGACCACACCAAGATCGGTGTGATAAAATGCTTCCCCAATTTCCCAATGGCGCTATTTACATCCAGCGAAATCTAAGTCATAAAATGCTCGTAGCTTCCGGTTTCTTAGGCCATAGAGATGTTTGGAGCCACTCTGGTCTCTGATCAGCTCTATGGTCAGCTGACTGAATCACCGGCTGCATTTTCAGGTTCCCTGTTGAGACAGGAGAGCCAGAGAAAAACACGGAAGACGGTGGGGGGGGGGGGCATTCCCTCCCACGGCTTGTAAAATCAGTCTAGAGGCTAATTAGCCGCTAGGATTGCTTTTACATGAAAGCCGACCGCTGGCTGAAAAGAATGATACCAAGATGATACCTAAACCTGCAGGCATCATTCTGGTATAACCACTCAAAGTTGTGAATGGCGTACCTGAAGACAAAAAAATGGTTAACAATAAAGCACAGTAAACGGTAAAGTATAAAAAATTGCATACCTGAAAAGCAAACATGATAAAACATAATAACAATAAAACATTGCAGAATAGAATACAGTAAAAAAGAGCAGAACAATAGAGAGAATAGAGAGAGAGAGAACAATAAAACGACAACTATTTTTTTTTATTTTATATATATATATATATATATATATTTTTTTTTTTTACACTTTTTTTGTAACTAACTTTTATAACTGTAACCGGTTCCAGGTTCGGGTCTCTCAAAATGCGATGGCATCTTGGGAGACCCTGTGAAAGTGTGCCTAGTCTGTGCAATGCTGTACCCTACGCTAATACTCAACTAGTGCATGGTAGCGTTCAAAACATTCACCAATGCAAAGACCAGGATTGTCAGGACAGGAGGGACAATAATAGCGGGTGTCACGCCTATATCCGCGCTAGCTGCAGACACAATATCTTTTTTGGGGGCGTTCGCTGGGTAGGGGTACTCGGGAGGACATAAAGAAAATGCCTCTCATGCAGCCGACTGCATTTGGTTGGGGATGTGAATGGGGGAAGTACGGGCGCTGCAGAAGCGGTGGGTTCCCAATTAGGATTGGCGAATGCAGTAGGAAGGGCACTATGGGAACGACGGGCCTGTGTTTGTCTTTTTGGTGGCAGCGGGACACTACTTGTGCTTGCCACCTCACCAGCTTGAACTGCACTTATGGGACTCGCCACGTCACCAAGTGTTACTGCAGTGCTGGTTTGACTACGACCGGGGTGTACTAGGCCGCTGGCGCTTGCCAGTTCACCAAAACGCTACCAAAAAATCTGTTGGCGATCGCAGGGATCAGGCCTGACTCTGCGAACGCTGCAGTTATGCGTTTTAGTCTTTTGTAAGTGACAGTGATCGATCGATACTGCACTTGGGTGGGCTGGGCTGGGCCGGGCGGAGGGGCAAAACGCAGGTGCTAGCAGGTATCTGGGCTGATCCCGCTAACACTGCGTTTGTGAGAACCCTAAACTGCTGGGGATGCTAGTATAGATCTGATCGGATCAGATATTGATCCGTTCAGATACTATACCACTAAGGGTGGTGTACAGTGCGTGCGTGGGTGTTATCGGTACTGGCGCTAACCTGACGCTGCCTGGGGCTGGTGCTTGCCAGTTCACCAAAATACTACCAAAAAAACTGTTAGCGATCGCAGGGATCAGGCCTGACTCTGCGAACGCTGCAGTTATGCATTTAGTGTTTTGTAAGTGTCAGTGATCGATCGATACTGCACTTGGGTGGGCTGGGCCGGGCGGAGGGGCAAAACGCAGGTGCTAGCGGGTATCTGGGCTGATTCCGCTAACACTGCGTTTTTGGGAACCCTAAACTGCTGGGGACACTAGTATAGATCTGATCGGATCAGATATTGATCCGTTCAGATACTATACCACTAAGGGAGGCGTATGCTGCGTGCGTGGGTGTTAGCGGTACTGGCGCTAACCTGACCCTGCCTGGGGCTGGTGCTTGCCAGTTCACCAAAATACTACCAAAAAAACTGTTAGCGATCGCAGGGATCAGGCCTGACTCTGCGAACGCTGCAGTTATGCGTTTAGTCTTTTGTAAGTGACAGTGATCGATCGATACTGCACTTGGGTGGGCTGGGCTGGGCCGGGCGGAGGGGCAAAACGCAGGTGCTAGCAGGTATCTGGGCTGATCCCGCTAACACTGTGTTTTTGGGAACCCTAAACTGCTGGGGACGCTAGTATAGATCTGATCGGATCAGATATTGATGCGTTCAGATACTATACCACTAAGGGAGGTGTATGCTGCGTGCGTGGGTGTTAGCGGTACTGGCGCTAATCTGACGCTGCCTGGGGCGACGCATATCACCGCCGGGCGATCAGGGGGCTAAACCTTTATTCGGTAATAAACGGCGGGTGCCCTGACACTATAAAAAATAAACGAACTAACCAGCGTCACCCGTAGTGGTTATACGGTGATCAGTGGTGAAAGGGTTAACTAGGGGGCAATCAAGGGGTTAAAACATTTATTCGGTAGTATATGGGGGTCCCTGACGCTATAAAACGCTGACGGCGAACCTAAATATTTATGTCCCTAACTAGCGTCACCAGCGACACTAATACAGCGATCAGAAAAATGATCGCTTAGTGACACTGGTGACAGGGGGTGATCAAGGGGTTAAAACTTTATTAGGGGGGGTTAGGGGGGTACCCTAGACCTAAAGGGGGGTAACAGTATCTGTCCCAACACTGTAACTGTCACAAACTGACACTATGCAGTAATCAGAAAAAAAAAAAAAAAAATAAACTGCTGGTGTCAGTTTGTGACGGGGGGGGGGGGTGATTGGGGGGGGGGTCGAGGGGCGATCGGGGGGGGGATCGGGGTGTTTTGTGTGCCTGGCATGTTCTACTGTGTGTGTGTGTGTTGGTGCACTCACATTAATGTCTTCTCTCCTCGGGCCGGAACGGAAATTACCGAGCCGAGGAGAGATGACATCATTTCCTTTGCTGCTGTTTAGCATACAGCAGCAAAGGAATGATTCGATTGGCCGGCGGCGATCGCGAGGGGGGGGCCACGAACGGATGGTCTCCCCCTCACCACCGATCGCCGCTGGACAAACGACGACCGCCTCGGGCACCGGGGGGGTCCGATCGGACCCCCCACCCGCGGAAGGCAAATCACGTACCCTGTACGTGATTTTGCCTGTCCGTGCCACTTTGCCGACGTACATCGGCGTGAGGCGGTCGTCAAGTGGTTAAAGATGACATTTTGTGCAGGGACTGTTCTAAACATGGGAAACACACGCCACTTTACAGGCATATTTTGACACACCCCAGGTATGATATTTAAAGGAATATTTCACTTTTTTTTTTTTTTACTTTAAGCATCATTAAAATCACTGCTCCTGAAAAAACGGACGTTTTTAAAAGTTTTTTTTGCATTGATACATGTCCCCTGGGGCAGGACCCGGGTCCCCAAACCCTTTTTTGGATAATACCATGCAAATTAGCCTTTAAAATGAGCACTTTTGATTTTGAACGTTTGAGTCCCATAGACGTCAATGGGGTTCTAACGTTCGTGCAAATTTTCGGTCCGTTCGCAGGTTCTGGTGCGAACCGAACCGGGGGGTGTTCGGCTCATCCCTACTTACCTATATGCAAACGAGAAAGTCCAGACAGTCGCACTTCAGGAAGTAATAATCCAAGTTTCTTTATTATAAAATCAGAAACACATCAGATACAGTACATCATAGACAGAGTATACAGATCATAGGCTAACGCGTTTCGCACTTATCCAAGTGCTTACTCATAGCTCATAGTTCATGGATCCGGGCTTTCGTCGTTGCTGCTGCTGTCTTCATGCACTTGTTTTTTCTCTGCCATGTGCTCCCCCACTGCGCGGAAAGACAAGGGGCAGGGAATATACTAAAAAGAAGGTCAGGGGCGGGTGGAGTTTAATGCATGCGCAGTGTATATAAAGCGTATCACGCGTGCTTCGTACGTACGATCTATGAGTGGAGGAAGGAGTAGCGGAAGCGCTGATCGTTCTAACGAAGGTACAATTTTAACTTGGTGCATCAGTGGCCTATACTGCTTACAGATTGAGGCCTATATTGGAAAAGGATTAGGAGAGTTTAGCCTGACATTAGGGTTTGTCTTGTGTTGTGTCTTTCAGAGAAAATGGATCGATTCAATGATCATGATTTCCTCCCCCAATTCATTGATTTGTACAGAGAGCTGCCCTGTCTGTGGCAGACAAAACACCCCTTTTATACAAATTGACTAAAGAGGAAGGCAGCACTGGATAAATTGCTGGAATTTGTGAAGCCGCAGATCCCCACGGCAGACATCAACTATTTGAAGTGCAAAATTGGTGGCCTGAGGAGCACATATAATAGGGAGCATAAGAAGGTCCAGGATTCCATGAGATCAAGAGCAGCAGCAGATGACATTTATGTCCCCAGGCTGTGGTACTATGACAGACTGCAGTTTGCATGATTGATGAACAATAAACTAAAACTATGTCCCTTTTTCATACACAGGAAAGCCCCAGCCAGGAGGAGGCTGTGGAAAGTGGCAGCCAGGAGGTGGCAGGGTCAAGTGGCAGCCAGGAGGTGGCGGGGGTAAGTGGCAGCCAGGAGGTGGTGGGGGTAAGTGGCAGCCAGGAGGTGGCTGGGCCCAGTAGCCTGACCGAATCCCAGGTCCCTCCCCTCTGCCTTCAACAAAAAAGGCCCAGGAAGATGGGGAACGTGGAGGAGTCAGCACTTGGGTTAATTTGGCGGGCTTCTGCGGCCCTCAGAACCCCCCAGTCTTCTTGAGGCCTATGCCTGCATGGCTGCCAACAAAATTCAGGAAATGGAGGTGGGCCAACTCTTTTTAGAAAAAATTAAATAAACAGAAGATCTTGATTTAAAAAAAAAGATTATAAAAAAAAATTAGAAACATTATTCTGGAGATCTGGCGAAAAACTAAAAATGATTATTCATGAGATCACAAGAAATAATAAAGAAATCAGTTTGTGAGAACTCTGTGTGAATATCAGCAGCAAAATAACTTCATTATTCTAGCATTATAAAGAAGAAGAGAATGCGCTGCATTAAAAGATTAAAAACTTTGCAGGGTGACGAATGTGCTATCTTCATTATGAACGCTAGTTTTACCAGACCGAGCGCTTCCGTCTCGTACTTGATTCAGAGCATGCGTGGAATTTTGTGCGCCGGAATTGTGTACACACGCTCGGAATTTCCGACAACAGATTTTGCTGTCGGAAAATTTGAGAACCAGCTCTCAAATTTTTGTTGTCGTAAATTCCGATAAAATTTTTTTCGATGCAGCCTACACACGGTCGGAATTTCCGACAACAAGCTCTCATCGAACATTTTTTGTCGGAAATTCCGACCGTGTGTACACCGCATTAGTGTGTACTGCTATTAATAATTAAGGCGATTAAACCTTTAAGTTTCCATAAACTGTTCATAAGGGAGGGGTACATTTTTGGGAATGCGTGTATCTGATAACACAGCATATGGGATTTTTAGAACTGCTGCTTTGCTTGGAAAGTATGCATTACATTAAATGGTGAGCCTTTGTGGGTACTCATGAAAAGCCTACTGTATTGATTTATCCTGACTTCTGTTAATTTGCTTTAGTACACCCAAAATGTCTGAAAACACTCTGTGTGTCCTGTGCACCCAGGTTTAAAACTGTATATGTAAAGTAAAGTTGTTATATCAAATTAATTAATCTGATATAAATATACTTTTAAACAAATAACTATCATTTTGAAAATAATACACCAATCATTATTAAAAAACAATATAAAAATAAATTACTCTTGTAAGAAATGTTATTAAAGCGCTTTGTCTTCTGATCCCTGTTTTAAATGTAATGTCAATTTCTCTGTTCAAATTTAGTACTGTTTAAAAAAAAAACATACTTTTGCGAAAATATAAATTTAAAGAAATCTAATTCAATAAATGTCATGAAGAGCCTATCCCTAAATATGAAGTGCAGTAACCTAGAAAACAACCAGCATTCACTTTACTGTAGTTAGACTATTATATGATGGATTCTGATTAGTTGCCATGTATGCTGTAGTTTGGACTGAACACTTTTTACCCTGTGCTGTTTTATTGAGTAATGCCATGTACACATGATCAGAAATGCCGCCAGCAAAACTCCGATGAGAGCTTTTTGTCAGAAAATGCGACCCTGTGTATGCTCCATCAGTCTCTTTCTGGCGGAATTCCAGCCAGCAAAAGATTGAGAGCATGTTCTCTATTTTTCGGTCGGGAAAAGTTCCTATCCGAAAATGCGTTCATCTGTATGCAATTCGGACGCGCAAAAAATCATGCATGCTCAGAAACAATTTGACGCATGCTCAGAAGCATTGAACTTCATTTTCTCGGCTCATTGTAGTGTTGTACGTCACCCCGTTCTTGACGGTCGAAAGTTCAGAGAACTTTTGTGTGACCATGTGTATGCAAGGCAAGCTTGAGCGGAATTCCATCGGGAAAACCATCCAAGTTTTTTCTGACAGAAATTCAGATCGTGTGTACACAGCATAAGTCTCTTTTTTCCATAAAAAAAAATTGCATTTATTATTTTTTTCACAGGAGCCTGCAAAGCATTTCAACTGCAAACAGTGAATTGCAGATGTTAGGCACCTGCATACTCTTCTTTCAGTTCTGTGCCTATACTTTTTATATGGGCTGTCAGTTTCAGAGCTGTAGGGAGTGTGAATGGATTATGAGCAGCTGTTTAGCATGCATACAGTCCATGGAAACTACAAGTCTGGCTGACTTGGTGGCAGACAGGACTTGTAGTTTATCAATTCCCAGATCCCTATGAATGAATGCTGTGGTTGTGACAATGGCTGCAAGGGAAGGGTAGGGATGAGCCGAACACCCCCCTGTTCGGTTCGCACCAGAACATGCGAACAGGAAAAAAATTTGTTCGAACACGCGAACACCGTTAAAGTCTATGGGACACGAACATGAATAATCAAAAGTGCTAATTTTAAAGGCTAATATGCAAGTTATTGTCAATAAAAGTGTTTGGGGACCTGGGTCCTGCCCCAGGAGACATGAATCAATGCAAAAAAAAGTTTTAAAAACGGCCGTTTTTTCAGGAGCAGTGATTTTAATAATGCTTAAAGTCAAACAATAAAAGTGTAATATCCCTTTAAATTTCATACCTGGGGGGTGTCTATAGTATGCCTGTAAAGGGGCGCATGTTTCCCGTGTTTAGAACAGTCTGACAGCAAAATGACATTTTGAAGGAAAAAACACATTTAAAACTACCGCGGCTATTGCATTGCCGACAATACACATAGAAGTTCATTGATAAAAACGGCATGGGAATTCCCCACAGGGCAACCCCGAACCAAAATTAAAAAAAAAAAATGATGTGGGAGTCCCCCTAAATTCCATACAAGGCCCTTCAGGTCTGGTATGGATATTAAGGGGAACCCCAGCCAAAATTTTAAAAAAAAATTGACGTGGGGTTCCCCCTAAATTCCATACCAGACCCTTCAGGTCTGGTATGGATTTTAAGGGGAACCCCGCGCCAAAAAAAAAAAAAAAAAACGGCGTGGGGTCCCCCTAAAAATCCATACCAGACCCTTATCCGAGCACGCAACCTGGCAGGCCGCAGGAAAAGAGGGGGGGACGAGAGTGCGGCCCCCCCCCTCCTGAACCGTACCAGGCCACATGCCCTCAACATTGGGAGGGTGCTTTGGGGTAGCCCCCCAAAACACCTTGTCCCCATGTTGATGAGGACAAGGGCCTCATCCTCACAACTGTGGCCGGTGGTTGTGGGGGTCTGCGGGCGGGGGGCTTATCGGAATCTGGAAGCCCCCTTTAACAAGGGGACCCCCAGATCCCGGCCCCCCCCCTGTGTGAAATGGTAAGGGGGTACTTACCCCTACCATTTCACTAAAAAACTGTCAAAAATGTTAAAAATGACAAGAGACAGTTTTTGACAATTCCTTTATTTAAATGCTTCTTCTTTCTTCCTTCATCTTCTTCTTCTTCTGGTTCTTCTGGCTCTTCTGGTTCTTCCTCCGGCGTTCTCGTCCAGCATCTTCTCCGCGGCGTCTTCTATCTTCTTCTCCTCGGGCCGCTCCACACCCATGGCATGAGGGGAGGCTCCCGCTCTTCTCTTCATCTTCTTCTCTTCTTCATCTTCTTCTTCATCTTCTTCTTCCTTCTTCTCTTCTTCATGTCTTCTCCGGGCCGCTCCGCAGCCATGCTGTGGCATGGAGGGAGGCTCCCGCTGTGTGACGGCGTCTCTTCGTCTGACGGTTCTTAAATAACGGGGGGCGGGGCCACCCGGTGACCCCGCCCCCCTCTGACGCACGGTGACTTGACGGGACTTCCCTGTGTCGTCACGGGGAATGCCACAGGGAAGTCCCGTCATGTCACCGTGCGTCAGAGGGGGGCGGGGTCACCGGGTGGCCCCGCCCCCCGTTATTTAAGAACCGTCAGACGAAGAGACGCCGTCACACAGCGGGAGCCTCCCTCCATGCCACAGCATGGCTGCGGAGCGGCCCGGAGAAGACATGAAGAAGAGAAGAAGGAAGAAGAAGATGAAGAAGAAGATGAAGAAGAGAAGAAGATGAAGAGAAGAGCGGGAGCCTCCCCTCATGCCATGGGTGCGGAGCGGCCCGAGGAGAAGAAGATAGAAGACGCCGCGGAGAAGATGCTGGACGAGAACGCCGGAGGAAGAACCAGAAGAGCCAGAAGAACCAGAAGAAGAAGAAGATGAAGGAAGAAAGAAGAAGCATTTAAATAAAGGAATTGTCAAAAACTGTCTCTTGTCATTTTTAACATTTTTGACAGTTTTTTAGTGAAATGGTAGGGGTAAGTACCCCCTTACCATTTCACACAGGGGGGGGCCGGGATCTGGGGGTCCCCTTGTTAAAGGGGGCTTCCAGATTCCGATAAGCCCCCCGCCCGCAGACCCCCACAACCACCGGCCACGGTTGTGAGGATGAGGCCCTTGTCCTCATCAACATGGGGACAAGGTGTTTTGGGGGGCTACCCCAAAGCACCCTCCCAATGTTGAGGGCATGTGGCCTGGTACGGTTCAGGAGGGGGGGGGGGGCCGCACTCTCGTCCCCCCCTCTTTTCCTGCGGCCTGCCAGGTTGCGTGCTCGGATAAGGGTCTGGTATGGATTCTTAGGGGGACCCCACGCCGTTTTTTTTTTTTTTTTTTGGCGCGGGGTTCCCCTTAAAATCCATACCAGACCTGAAGGGTCTGGTATGGAATTTAGGGGGAACCCCACGTCAATTTTTTTTTAAAATTTTGGCTGGGGTTCCCCTTAATATCCATACCAGACCTGAAGGGCCTTGTATGGAATTTAGGGGGACCCCCACATCATTTTTTTTTTTTTATTTTGGTTCGGGGTTCCCCTGTGGGGAATTCCCATGCCGTTTTTATCAATGAACTTCTATGTGTATTGTCGGCAATGCAATAGCCGCGGGTAGTTTTAAATGAGTTTTTTCCTTCCAAATGTCATTTTGCTGTCAGACTGTTCTAAACACAGGAAACATGCGCCCCTTTACAGGCATACTATAGACACCCCCCAGGTACGAAATTTAAAGGGATATTACACTTTTATTGTTTGACTTTAAGCATTAATAAAATCACTGCTCCTGAAAAAACGTCCGTTTTTAAAACTTTTTTTTGCATTGATCCATGTCCCCTGGAGCAGGACCCAGGTCCCCAAACACTTTTTATGACAATAACTTGCATATAAGCCTTTAAAATTAGCACTTTTGATTTCTCCCATAGACTTTTAAAGGGTGTTCCGCGGCATTCGAATTTGCCGCGAACACCCCAAATTGTTCGCTGTTCGGCGAACTTGCGAACAGCCAATGTTCGAGTAGAACATGAGTTCGACTCGAACTCGAAGCTCATCCCTAGGGAAGGGAATCCCTGCCTGCTTTCACCGGGAAGGGGGGCTAAGAAGGAGAGGGCGGTCTGCTTAACACAGGTGTAACATGTTCAAAAGGTGAACCTATCCTTTAACAAAGTTGGCCCCATAGTAATGTGCTCATTAGATGTGTATTTGCAAATGATTGTCACAGTTGGTGTCATATACTTCAACCACTAGCCAACCAGTGCACAACGATGTACGTTGGCACAATGGCATGGCTGGGCAAATGGGCATACAGATACGTTCCCTTTAAATTGTGACATTGTGGGTGCGCAGACTCGATGTCCGCCGGGAGCCCGCGACCGTGTCACGGAGCGAAAGAACGAGGAGATGCCTTTGTAAACAAGACATTTCCCCGTTCTGCCTAGTGACATGACAGGGATCTACTGCTCCCTGTGATTGGGAGGAGTGATCACTGTCATGTCAGTGGTAGCCCATCCCCTCCACATGTAAAATACCTCCCTAGGACACACTTAATCCCTTGATCGCCCCATACTGTTTAACCCCTTCCCTGCCAGTGCCATTTACACAGTAATCAGTGCATTTTTATAGCACTGATCACTGTATAAATCACAATGGTCCCAAAACGGTGTCAAAAGTGTCCGATGTGTCTGCCATAATGTCGCAGTCACAATAAAAATTGCAGATCGCAGCCATTACTAATAAAAAAAATAAATAATAAAAATGTCATAAATCTATCCCCTATTTTGTAGACGCTATAACTTTTGCTTAAACCAATCAATACATGCTTATTGTGATTTTTTTACCAAAAATATGTAGAAGAATACATATCCGCCTAAACTGAGAATTCGTTTTTTTTATATATTTTTTGGGGATATTTATTATAGCAAAAAGTAAAAAATATTGTTTTTTTTTTCAAAATTGTCTCTCTTTTTTGTTTATAGCGCAAAAAATAAAAACCACAGAGGTGATCAAATACCACCAAAAGAAAGCTCTATTTATGGGAAAAAAAGGACGTCAATTTTGTTAGGGTGCAACGTCGCACGACCGCGCAATTGTCACTTAAAATGACGCAGTGCCGTATCCTAAAAAGTGCTCTGGTCAGGAAGGGGGTAAATTCTCCCGGAATGGTTAAGCGAAATAGTTAGCAAAACAAAGTTAGCAATTTAGTGATATTTACCTAAATATAAATTACAGAATATAAAACACATCACATTTAAGACTGTTTTCATTTATTTTGTTTGTACCCATTGCATACTAGTTTACCACTGACTGTACAAAGCTAGTTAAATAAAGCCTGTTGCACCAAATGTTCCCTGTATTGTTCCAGTTTACACAGGCAAATTTGTAATATAATTTCAAATACCCTTAGAATTTCTATTCTTAGCCAGTACACAGGCTGAAACATGTCATGAAGCTCTTGCCCAGCCTGCAGGGAATGCCATATGTTATATCTGTAGAATTCAGTAAATTGATTTTGGTCAGAATCAGATAAAATTCTGGCAATCCTTTTTTACAATGAGTGCTTCTAAATCATATTCAATTGGTTCTACAGACAAGAAAGAACAATAATCAACGTTTTTCTCCACCCTGCTGTTAGCCAACAAGCTTTCCAAATAGTCTTAGGGGGCTATTTATCAAGGTCCACATAGTCTCAGAAAAGAACATATTGCTTTATTATTACTATTATTATTTTTCTCTCTATTTTCCCTGCCTAGTATGCCAAGCAGTCTATTTTGCAACCTGGTTTGATCAAAAAATCATTGCAATATTTTAAATGGTTTATATAATGTATTCAGCCTGTGATTATGAGTGATAGTTTGAAGGGCCCACTCATTGTTGTATGCTAAACACACTTGGTGCTCCCAAATTTGTTTTGAATGAAGAAGTCATGTGCTAGTTATACTTCATGCTATAAATTATTTTTTTCTTTGTTATTACTCACAACACAAATTGTTAAAAATGTAAATTTGACATTAAAAATCTAAGAAATCTGTGTGGGGCAAAAGAAAGAAATAATACCTTATAAATATACAGCATATTGTATTTATACAGGATGCTACAGTAGGGCATGTGAATAAGGCTGCAGATAAGACAGAGCTGGGGAAAATGCAAGAGCATTTAAACTGCACAATAAACTCTTGTTACTTCTGGGTTCTTTAAAGTGGAAGTGAAGGAAAACAGCTACAGCATATAGAGAGCTGAAACATAAGAAAGTGAGGTGTCTTACAAGCCAAAAATGTATAATTTTGTTTAGTTAGCTTTCCAAATCAGACACCACTGTTATACAGCAATGCCCCAGCCAATGACTAGAGAACGACATACTCAAATAGGCACTGGGAACTTTTAGACTTTTAGTCAAATAAAAAAAACTTCAAAGAAGCTCAATAGTTCCGATAAGGTGGCTCCCACAAAGCAAGGCTTCCCTCGATGTTCACCCAACTAGTAGTTCAAACCATGTAAAAACAGAAAGGAGCTCCAGATAAAAATCAGATGAAAGAGTCCAAGATAGTTTTCAAGGGGACTATTTAAAGAAAAAAATTAACGTTGCAAATGTCTTAACAGGCATGCAAGCATTACAATTATTACCTACTGTATGATGTCTGTATTACGTGTGTAATAATTTCCTTGTTGCCAGTCACCAGGGAAATGTAACATTCCATAATATTTGGTCTTAATAGCTATAATAACATTTGATCATGAGAGTTAACATTCTCCAATAGAGAAAATAGCCTAACACTATAGGTTAAGATCATTTATACATGTAAACGTATATTAGAGTATATCATAATTTATATAAGATGTAATTCATTTTTCAGTACTTGGTTTTTCAGAACATTTTTGCACATTTTATTTTTGATATTTAATATATGTTTACTTTATTTATCTACCTTATTTGCTGTTTTAATATGTATATTTATAAGTGATGTGATATAATTTGTAGTATATACACATATACATATCCAGACATAATTTTCCACCATTATGACTATGTTTTATGTTTATCCTTATAGCCCTGATGAAGGGAGAGTGGTGTTGCCCCTAAAACACTTTGGACGTTTCTATGCTTTTTTATTTTTTACCAACAATTAAATTATTTTGGACTCTTGGACATCTGATTTTGGTCTGTCGATCCTTTCTGTATTTCTTTTATTCCAGCCTGTGACTGAATAGTGAAGTAATAGCAACACAAACATAAGGTCATGCCTTTGCTCTCCCCTCCTATCAGCCAGTAACTTGTGCACTGTATAATACAATAAGGCTTGGTTGGTTTGTAGTGCTATCTTTTTCTCTCCTGATCTGCATCCTGTTACCTAATCAAACAGCATTTTATGTTTTGGAGTCAAGATTTCTTCATTTTTTTCTTTTGAGTTTCAATTAATTAAAAAGCTGATAGTTTTTTCTCTGCTCACCCATAAATCAATTACAAATAAAATGCATGTAGTGGGCAGAATAAACCCCTCAAAACACTTCATTCACATTGGGAACCAGCTCAACATTACCATACAACATCTATTACTGGGCAATAATTGCCAGACTCTCATGGGGCTATGAAACATATCCACATACCCAAAAACTCCATAGGCAAATCCAAGATGGAGCAAATCCTCTGGGGAATCAGATAACCAAACCTGTTCCTAGGCAGTGGTGGTGTCCACTGCCAACTGAACCCCTTAGTACCAAACTCCTTTCTATAATACTTAAGGAATAAACTAGTCTCAAAGAAACTCTCCACTGACCTTCTAAATGAGAGGTCAGAGAGCTGGGACACCATACCTCTTCCTTAGATGATTATGAGAAACGATCTCTAAAAAATATGATAGAGGTAACCTACACATCTACAAGGGCCTACAGAGGTATGCTGCTTATCCAGGGCCTACCTCAATTTTAAATGGACCTCCAAGGCTAATTAATTGTCCTCCTATAGGTGCTAGTTTCAAACATCAAGCCCAAATGTCTCCAGTTTGATAGAATTTATAGGACACAAGGCAAAAGACAACCTAATGGTCCTCTATATGACATCATAACTGCATCACTACAAACCAAAGGAATAAGTACTGATCACTACCCAGGAAAAAAAGTTCTCTCTTTCTAAAGCCATCCTATTCATCTATTTATTGAGCTACAATCTCAAAAAGAAGAGCCCCTGAAGTGTATTTCCACTTTTGTAGTCAAATTTGAGAAAACCCCACTTTGTTTGTTTGCTATGCATTCCCGTTTACACAGCATGGCTAGAAATCTATTTTTACCTTTTAGATGTTTCTGAGGAAAAGGTGTCATGGCTGACTGCATACATTTCTCAGCTAGGTCAACTTGATCAGTCCCAGTAGCTAAGACGCGTGAAACAGAGCTGCTAGTTCCCTAATAATCCACAGCTTGCAAGCACAGGCTATTTACATGGGCACACGTAAGTATGGTTAGCATACAACAATGAGTGGGCCCTATGGGCACTATATTTTCTCTGTCTCTAGCCAATATTTAAGTGGGTTGGTGAGGGGAGTTTTTATATCTTCTCCCACAATAACCTGTTCTTTGATCATCTGTTCTGGTATGGCAGATTCATTGATAATCTGCTCATTATTTGGAACAAAAAAGGTGTCAATTTGCATGGGGATCTTTTTTTGCAGTATTTCAAAGACAATGATGTTCATTTAAAATGTATTACAAATTGTAATGATAAAACCAATAATTTTTGGATATCACATTAGAAGTGATCCTGTTGTTAATTCCATGATGACTAAAACATACCACAAACCTACTTCTGGAAATGCTACTCATACTATTAAAGGCATACCTGTAGGTGAATTTACCAGGGCCAGGAGGAATTGTTCTACTGAAGATTAATTTGCTCAAGAGTGTAAAATCATTAGTAAGAGATTCAGGTCCGGGTGCTATTCTCAATGTCTATTAACAGAGGTTACAGGATTGCAGCTGCTAAACAGAGAGAATCTCTATTGGAACTTTCCTATAGTGCAGAATCTGGTATTAACAATGTTGGAAATTTTGAAATGCAAAAATCAGTAGGTAACTTTTGTTACCTCTTATTCTGCGGAGTATCATCACATTGCTGACATTATTAAAAATAACCTCCCAATTCTTTTTTACGATGAGATTTTGCATGATTTTTTGAGGAATGGCATTTGTTTCTCTAGCTACCGTTCTTTCAATTTACGTTCAGTTTTATCTCCCAGCCATGTAGTTTTCAGCAGCAAAGTAACACCTTGTTTTTTTTGTTTCCTGGTTCATACAGATCTGGAATAAAAACTTGCAGATACTACCATCTGCACTGTGTGTCCAAGGATTTCATTTCATATGCCACAGGGGAAAGTATTAAGATCCAACAAAATATTAATTGTGGCATAGATCATTTAGCTTATCTTATCCAGTGTACAACGTGTAAATTACAGTATGTCGGCTGCATCATCCATCCGGCTTGCTGTAGAATAGCTGAACACTATTGTGATAGTCTTAATTAAAATGTGAGGAACATTTCCAATGTTTCCAGACATTTTAAAAAATGTACATAATGGTAATATGGCTTCATTCATTTTTAATGGTACAGAAAGAGGGTTGCTGGCTAAAAGAGGTGATAGATGCCAACGTTTATTGCAGCAAGAGGTATACTGGATTTTTTAGACTACAGACTTGTATCCCCTCTGGACTTAATCACAGGTGTGATGTGGACCTGTTTCTTAAATTAGTTTCTTAAATTAGATTTTTGGTCTTTCTCCTGTTTATGGTTTGTTTCTTTTTGCATTTATTTGTTTATGATTTATTTGATATCTGGATGGTGCAATTGCTTTTTTTCACTTATGCAGTGGCCCATATAGGTATATCTTTTTCTCTTATGTCTGTTTGCTCTTGTTTTTATAAAAAAAAAAAATATATAGGTACCCATGTTTTATGCTATACAGTATCTCACAAAAGTGAGTACACCCCTTACATTTTTGTAAATATTTTATTATATCTTTTCATGTGACAACGCTGAAGAAATTACACTTTGCTACAATGTAAAGTAGTGAGTGCACAGCTTGTATAACAGTGTAAATTTGCTGTCCCCTCAAAATAACTCAACACACAGTCATTAATGTCTAAACCGCTGGCAACAAAAGTGAGTACACTCCTGAGTGAAAATGTCCAAATTGGGCCCAATTAGCCATTTTCCCTCCCCGGTGTCATGTGACTCATTAGTGTTACAAGGTCTCAGGTGTGAATGGGGAGCAGGTGTGTTAAATTTGGTGTTATCGCTCTCACTCTCTCATACTGGTCACTGAAAGTTCAACGTGGTACCTCATGGCAAAAAACTCTCTGAGGATCTGAAAAAAATAATTGTTTCTCTACATAAAGATGACATAGGCTATAAGAAGATTGCCAAGACCCTGAAACTGAACTGCAGCACGGTGGCCAAGACCATACAGCAGTTTAACAAGACAGGTTCCACTTAGAACAGGCCTCGCCATGGTCGACCAGAGAAGTTAAGTGCACGTGCTCAGTGTCTTATCCAAAGATTGTCTTTGGGAAATAGACGTATGAGTGCTGCCAGCATTGCTGCAGAGGTTGAAGGGGTGGGGGGTCAGCCTGTCAGTGCTCAGACCATACGCCGCACACTGCATCAAATTGGTCTGCATGGCTGTAGTCCCAGAAGGAAGCCTCTTCTAAAGATGATGCACAAGAAAGCCTGCAAACAGTTTGCTGAAGACAAGCAGACTAAGGATATGGATTACTGGAACCATGTCCTGTGGTCTGATGAGACCAAGATAAACTTATTTGGTTCAGATGGTGTCAAGCGTGTGTGGCGGAAACCAGGTGAGGAGTACAAACAGAAGTGTGTCTTGCCTAAAGTCAGGCATGGTGGTGGGAGTGTCATGGTCTGGGGCTTCATGAGTGCTGCCAGCACTGGGGAGCTACAATTCATTGAGGGAACCATGAATGCCAACATGTACTGTGACATACTGAAGCAGAGCATAATCCCCTCCATTCAGAGACTGGGCCACAGGGCACTATTCAAATATGATAACAACCCCAAACACACCTCCAAGACGACCACTGCCTTGCTAAAGAAGCTGAGGGTAAAGGTGATGGGCTGGCCAAGCATGTCTCTAGACCTAAACCCTAGTGAGCATCTGTGGGGCATCCTCAAATGGAAGGTGGAGGAGCGCAAGGTCTCTAACATCCACCAGATCATTGATGTTGTCATGGAGGAGTGGAAGAGGACTCCGGTGGCAACCTGTGAAGCTCTGATGGACTCCATGCCCAAAAGGGTTAAGGCAGTGCTGGAAAATAATGATGGCCACACAAAATATTGACACTTTGGGCCCAGTTTGGATATTTTCACTTAGGGGTGTACTCACTTTTGTTGCCAGTGGTTTAGACATTGATGGCTGCATGTTGAGTTATTTTAAGGGGACACCAAAGGGTCATTTCTTCAGTGTTGTCACAAGAAAAGATATAATAAAATATTTACAAAAATGTGAGGGGTGTACTCATTTTTGTGACATACGGTATATGCATTCCTCCCTCCTGGAGTCAGGTGATCCTGGGAGGCAGGATTGACAATTATCTTTGTACTATTTAAAAGAGTCATATTCATCTGTTAGCCATAATTAAGGCCTGACAATCGAAACGCATTGGCTTTTTACATCACTGTACTACACAAACTTAAATAAAGAGCATTTGATTATAGCTGTTGCACTGGAGCACCAGATTTCTCTATATACTGTCCCAGTAGCTGTGTTGGAGACTGGCAGAGTCCAGCTCTCATTAGCATACGTTGGAGACGCCCAGCATGTAATCATTTAACCTTTTGTTAAGTTAGTGTTCAGATCTAGTACTGATGCAATATCTGCCTCCTGATAGGGTTAATTATGGTAAATACAGCTTCTCAGCCACCTCCATAACAAAGAGCACTAAGTAAAATTTCCAGAAAAGAGCATCCTCCCAGCGAGGCTCTCAAACACTTTAAGCCTATGATCCTAATTGTTCCAATCATATGCAGATGAATGAGCATTACCTACTTTATGCCCTTTTTTTGCCCCTCTGGCTGCATTTTCATTGTTAAACACCACCTTTTTTAGCATACAGACAGGTATGCTTTGATTTAGCCAGAAGCATACGTGATCTCTAAGGGAGCTGGCACTTTCCCATGCCCCTACTGTCATACCACTTCTTTTGTTTAAAGTTCCACTAAAGTACTGGGGTTTTATTATATTCACCTTCCATTGTAAGGAGTCATATAGGACTGTCTTGCATGGTTGCCTATGATTTTCAAATGTCAAAGTGAAAATAATAATGAGACACGTGTTCGCTCATTCCACCATGTGTGGGGAGATCCTCTAACTAAAAAATCTCTATACACTACTTGTGGGATAGACCACTAAGTTACATGAGGATTACAGAGCATACACACTTATTTGAAATAGTCAACTTTATTACAAAAAAGTATCAAGTCAATACATCTATAAACCTAGTGGCTTGCTATGGGGCAGTTGACAAGGGGGAGGAGCCAGGAGTGCTGGCGGGGAACAGAGAAGAAGAGGATCAGTGATGTTCTGTGCAAAACCATTGCACAGATCAGGTAAGTATAACATGTTTGTTATTTTTGAACAAATAAAAACTGTGCCTTTATAATCACTTCAATTGAACAAGCTGAAGTTAGAAGCTCATTGGCTACCTTGCACAGCTGCACCCGATTTCACGCGCTCCAGTTTTAGTAAAACAACCCCTTTGTCTACATAATTATGTAGCAGTTACTACCAACGGAAGCTACCACCCTGATGAAGCCACATAATATGCTGTCCAAATTATATCTTCTAGGGATATCCACTCATTTGCAATAAGCAAAATAGTAACCGTGCAGGTTCTCATGTGCTGTCTTGATTTTTTTTTGTGAGTACTTGTTGTCAACACCCAAATGGCCCACATTACTACTGAGTTACTGCCAATTGGAACAACTTTGAGAAGACATCAATTTTTCAATGGAGACCCCAAGTGTTTTTCCCTTTAAATAAGTCTTATTAAAGTATTTATCAGCATCCTAGCTATGACCATACCACAGTGGGCTTCTGTGGTATAGTCATTATTGTTCTACGTTTGTTGCTCTATTTTACTTGTGTTGAATATCTATGGGAAGTGTAAACTCTGTGTGGAGACCCAATTTCCACATTTAAAAGTGCCAACTACCATGCCACTAGCTATATCCCAATTTTTATAGCTCCAACATTGCCCTCTTGAGAAGCAAGCATGTTGGAAGCAGATTGAAAAATGTGACTCTTTACTGGTATCAACATTCTTTCAGTGATGTCTGCATATTTTGTATTGCTAACAAAAACTTGGTTTATATTTAAAATGGAACATAGAGATGGAACATTTCCCTCTGGGTGGGCATATTATTGCTGCTGTACATGAGACTGAGATCCTCTCTAAATTGTATTCATGGGATAAATCGGTTTTGCTCCCTTCAGACAACCCTAGCTTGTCCATGCTAAGAGAGGCTCCTCAGGTTAAAATTGTTTCTTCATTTAAATACTTGGGAATAATGATACATTCCAAGGTAGAAAACTATTTGACAGATAACTTATCTCCTATTCTTACTAAATTCCAGCATAAGAGTACGGCATGGACTAAGTTGCCATTATCGGTGGTGGGTCGAGCAAACCTTATAAAAATGATTTGGGCCCCTCAATTATTATATATTTCTCATAACTCACCGACATGGATACCTCTCAAATGGTTCAAAAAGATTGAATCAATTTTTCGAAGGTTATTATGGAAGGTAAAAAATCCCAGGATTAGGTTATCAATTCTCCAGAGAGAAAAGGATGGGGGCGGACTTGCGATACCCCACCCCAGACTTTACTTTATAGCTGCCCAGCTTCAGCATTTTGCTGGCTGGGGTGCTGTGAACTGGGAGGACTCTATTCAGGCCCTACTGCTAAGTAACAGTTCTCACTACAACCTCTTGGCCCAGCTGGAATCTGGGGCCTTTGCTTATACCTGTAAGAGCCCAACAATGATACTCATGAATAGAGTTTGGAAGGAAATGAGGAGTATAATGAAATATACAGGTGCTTCTGAGTATTCACCAATCTGGGGGAATAGGCAATATAAAGAACTAGGTAAACTGAAGGGATTTGAAAGTTGGCGCTCTAAGGGCCTCCAATATATAACTCAATTGTACTTGCACAACATTTTACGCTCCTTTCAGGATCTGCAGGAATCTTTTCACTTACCTCATCATAATTTTTTTAAATACTTACAACTACGACATGCGGTCCAATCTCAGTTTAAAGGGGAAAAGAAAGTGATAAAACCACTTATAACTTTATTAGCACGGATGACAGAAAAAAAAGGCTTGATCTCATCTCTATATGGTCAACTTACGAGATCATATCGATATGAGGGTGCTAGCCCGGGCAGAAGAGGGTGGGAGCTAGATATAGGGGATATTTCAGATGTAACTTGGCAAACAATATTAGAAAGGGTACCTCTAGTCTCATTATCACCAGCACAATGTCTGACCCAATTATTTATAATTTACAGGGTATATAGAACACCGGTCAAACTATTTAAGTGGGGCAGGCGTGATTCCTCAGACTGTCCACGGTGCCAACAATCACCTGCTGATTTACTACATATGTTGTGGATTTGTCCTAAACTGGCTAAATATTGGCAAGAGGTGGTGAATACAATTAATGATACATTTAAGACATATATCCATAAAGACCCTAAAACGTGCCTGCTGGGCTACCTTGATGAAGAACTTATGCCCCATGAGATTTTGATACCAGTTAGCAGACTACTGTTTTTGGCACGAAAGCTAATTGCCCTAAGGTGGATATCTCCAAGTGCACCCTCATTTGAGGAATGGCGCCTTCATGTAAACGACAATATTTTGAAGGAACAACAGATCTATTGTAACAGAGGCATACCCAATTACCTGTATAAACTGTGGAAGCCATGGATCTCGGTTCCACGGTTAGCCCCATCCTTACCATTTTTTGCGGATCTTTAGTAGGGTGGGCAAGTATAATTAGGGATAGAGAATTTAGTACCAGACAGAAAATGGAGGTCGAGGGCAAAATCAATGGGGGGAGAAGAAATTACTGATTTAAGCAACCAGCCGAGGTAATTTTTCACATAGGTATAGATGCATAGAATACTATAGTGGGCAGGAAATGGAACAGTCACTCGAGTTGTTTGTGATGGGGAAATTTTTTTTTTTTTTTGTGTATGTTTTGTTGTATGTTGTTATTATTTGTGGTTAAATAATTGTTATATTGATTGGAGAATATATGTAAGAAATAGAAAAATTTCAGAATTTGCTGTGGATAGACCATATGTATGGTATTCGAAATAAGGAATTTATGTACAAACTGTATAAGTGATAAGTACTATATCCAATAATATATTTTGGTTTGTAATGTTGAAATATTTATAATAAAAAAGTATGGAATTAAAAAAAAAAAAAAAATTGTATTCATATATTTGATAGCAAACAGTGCAAATATTAAATGGGGAACTGACCAGAATGTTCTTATTTTCTAGACCTAGAGCTGATACCAGTCTAAAGCAAAAAATCTTGATACTGTATCCCTCATTTCATGTTCCTACCCTTCACCCACTCCCTTCCTCTCACAAGGCTCCTTTTTCTCCCTCCCACCCTTTTTTCCCTTCTCCCCTATGTTTTTTGTTTACTCAGACCATAGCATACCTATTCCACTTATCTTCTCAACATACTTTAATGTCCGCCTATGACTCTTAATTGTCTTTGAATGTATAGTGGCTAAACTATCCTCAAAATAAAGTTAGGCATTGCATTACCTTTCATTCCTGTGACTCAACCTAACTTGCCTCCAGAAAACTTATATAGCCTGTTTCCCCTCCCCAAAACATTGTCCACGGTTTTTTTTTCAATTCAATGCATCTACAAAACAAAAGAAAGTATTAAGAGTTGTTCATGATGCATTGGCTCCTTCTGCTGTCAATCACAACCAGTGATGAGGGAGTTGGGAAAGGGCCGAGCCATGCTCTGTGCATCTCTGGAACACACAGAGGTGGCTGAGTGTGTAAAAGGCACAAGTGTCCCCACAGCAAGCACCTTGCTATGGGGGGGCACTCAGTAAGAGGGAGGCGCCAGGAGCACTCTCAGGGGACCTGAGAAGAGGAGGATGAAAAACCATTGCACAGAGCAGGCAATTATAACATTTTTGTCATTTAAAAGACTTTAGGAAACACTTCAATACCCAAGAATGCTTTTGCACTAATGGAGGATTACATTAGATCCCATCCCCTTGTAGTCTCTTCTGAACTCCTGTTGAGATGCCTTAGACAATGACATTACTAAAGATAAGGTCAGAATAGCAATTAAAATGCTAAAAACTGCTAATCATTTTTTTCCCATGGTCTTATAATTTCACATTTTCTCAAATCTATATTTTATAAAATGCAAACATTAATATGACTTTCTGTCATTTTTTTTTTACCTTACCTAAACACAATCTGTATCTTCCCTTTTTCATCCTAAACTAATAAAAATAAATAAAATACAATAAATGAATTGTTATACATTTACAAACCTACATAGCCTATGTGTGAGTTAAGATGAACAGTGTTCTTATTATGTAATTACTTCTTCTTCTCCATTGTGCATTCTTAAAACATAATTTTCCATTCAAACTTAAAAATGCATATACACTGTAATAAAGTGCGCAGAAACACATTCTTGTGACTTTATAAAATGATTTACTTACTGTGTTATACAAGTATTGTTTCATGGGATTCAGCCTTATTATTTTAAATGCTTATCACTCAATCTCTAGAGAGAAGATATTTTCATTTCCTTTTTTTTTCCCTCAAATACTTGATTTGATTTTGTTTGTTCAGGAAATTACATCCTTATAGTTAGACATTTAATCCACTGGAAGAGACAAACATATTCCCAGTTTTGCAATGCTGCTATTGACTTCTTTATACACAGTTTACTGTTAAACACTCTAAGTTGATGCTCTGGGTTGTACATGTTAGGCCAGCAAACACCTAATAGTATCTGATGCATGGTAAAGAATTTTTGGGGACCCTGAGCTGTTAAAAATTCATACCAGACCTGAACGGACTGGCATAAATTATAAGAGGAACGTCATTTTTTTTAAACTATCCATGGCTGCCTTGTTCACATGTTTGTAGATTCCCAGCCAACAGGTAAATTTGTTTGGGTGATATCAATGGTTTCTAGGGATGTGGTCCCCACTTCCTTAACAACCTTTTACAGCAGAAGAAAGATGCAAACATATGTATAGTAGTAGGACAAAGTCCAGTGTTCAGACAAACACCTGAACAAGCAGAATTTGGTCTTGTGTTCGAACCGAACCGGGAGCATATCCCTAGCTTTGTAAAATGCAAGTACTCCGCGCTACCCCCTAATAAATTAAAAATGAATTGAGTGATAAATTGGTAAACATATACTTTTATAATTTTAGTGTAGGTGCTGCAGCCTAAAAAAACCTGAATATATGGTTCTAATAAGATGTATAAGTGAAGTAAGGTGCGCAACCTAAAGTGTACAAATATATATGTGAAAAATCAGTGAAGATAGAAATCAACCTAAACTGCAAACGGAAAAATAGTTAATTTAGATATAAATGTGACATCCGTCAGAGGGCTTGGTATTATCCTTATACCACCCAGAAGATATATATAAGAGACTTCATTAAAGAAAAGTCCTTCTATAACCTGGGAACATTATATTCATCAAGTATTCTCCCGAGCGGAGCGATATTGGTGTAAAAAAGGGGCTGCTTACCAGATACGTAGGACCCCCACTACAGAGATCTTATGGGCTCAGACAAACCAGATATCTAGGATGGGGACGGCTGCTTCCGACATCCACCGGGATTCCTTCTTCACCAGGCACTTCAGAACAATATTGGTTCAAAAGGCTGCAGTGAACTAAATCCACCATCAATCACATCATCCAGCAATGCAGTTCCAAGTCAATGGCTATGGATGATGATGTCTGCTGACCTGCAGTAACTGCTTGACTTATAAATAAAAGTTCCCGCAGATGAAAACAGAGTCCCGTGATTCCCAATGTCATGTCCATATTTGTTCAAAGACGTCACCAAGGAGACCCCGCAGCCTTGTTTATATTCATGTAATTTATGGGTGATCAGTTGCCAGGAGAGGATCGTGTAAGCTGTCAATCGGTTTTACGTTTGCTGGGTCAGCAAGCACCGGTAATGGGGATTGATGCGGCTCTAAATCGCTGGATGATATGATTGACTGTGGATTTACATCATAGGACTTTTTTTTTTAACTTAAAGATCTTGTCAAAAATGGTGTGCTTTATTTATATGTCACTTTTTTGTGAATGAGTAGGAGTACTATACTATGCACCCCTTACTTCACATAAAGGAAGGTCCCATGCTCACAGATCCCCACAGCCACAAGGCAAGGGAAGGGAGTCTTGTCCTCATCGACATGGATATAAGATTCTCCAAGGTTTCCCCTGGCAAGGTACCCTTCATGTTCAGGGCACGTGGCTTGATATGGTTCAGGAGAGGGGGGGGCATGACTTCCCCCCTTTCCTGGCTAGCCAGGCTGTATGCTTAGATGATGTATTGTATTTTTTTTTACATCAATACCAGACCCTCATCCCAGACAAGAGCCTGACATGTACTATTAAAGGGAACCCTAATAGATGGGGTTCCCCATTAACATCTATACTAGACCTTAACTAAGGTAAGGGTTTGGTATAGAAAAGAGGGAATCTCTGGCCATTTGTAACGGGTAGTTTTGCTGCAGTAGGTTGTATACTTTGTGCAGACGAATCACTTCACCTTCAGAGTCAGGGCATCCCCCAGGCATGTTTTTAAAGGATTTTTAAATTTTTATGTTTCTTAAATGTATGTTTATTAAAATTACTGCTCCCCATCAAAAGGAGTTTAATTTATTTCTTGGGTACATGTTTTAAAGTGCCTAGTCCCCCATACCATTAGTTTGGCAATCCCTTGCCTAGTAGTCTAGAAAATGGCCATTACTGTTTTTCACCAATCAAGTTCCATTGACTTTAGCATGATTTGGATTAACCTACCCCTATCTGAATCCAGGTACGTAGCTCATCCCTAGTGACAAGCTTATATATTTTTTTTATTTTCCCTCACTTTGAGCCCTGTTTACATTTATCAGAAACACAAAAAAACATTTCAGTGGTTCTAACTCCTTACCACTCTATCCAAAACTATAGGAAAAACTTGTTTTAACAATTAATGCCACCTACTTATGTTATATGTTTTACATAAACTCCCAATTGCTACAGAATTTGTGTAACACTAATAAGCCATCGGTCAGGCTGTACAACCTTCAGATCACGTTTACACACCCCAAGTATATTTACCCCCATGTGTGTCTGTAACCTCCCCTCCCACTTGCAGGCCTGTATCCCCATGGTAGGTGACATTGGGTTGAGGGAAGGGAAACCAGCAAACATCTGCTAATCTCCCTACCTTGCAAGAACTCAGATGAGACATGCATTACAGTACCTATGAGTTCAACGGTCACTTTCCAGCCACTGTGGGGTGCACTTTGCACTCTGCACTCTAATAGCTTCAACGGAGGGCAAATCAGACATCAGGGGTCTAATAAGCCCCCAATGTCTTAAAAAAGAGAACGCGTCAAAACAAAAATAGCATCACATACAAGACTTTTGATGTTTTAAATAAAATGCTGGTGATAAAATGAAGTTAGTGTAAAAACGTAAAGTTACACCTAATCACATACCCCCCCCCCCTCCATTTTGAGTGTGTCCTGTCCCCAGGTGCATGCACATATGAACATAAGGACATGCGAGGGGTTCCTATGTGGAAAAATGTTATTGCGCTATACATGTTACACATTGCTGCACATACCAGAGTGATAGAAATAATTATTGGGCCATTATTTATGGTTCTCCCTAAACAGGTAACCTGTAGGGTCTTTTAAAATATTGCTCTTGGAAAATGTAGGATATTGAAGATTACTCTGTGTAACTTCATTTTTTTATTATCATAGATAATATTATAAAACCTGCGCTTTAACCACAAAATATCCTTTTCCCTACACAGCAGCTGGAAAAAAATGTTTATCTCCCAGGGATAAATACTCACACCAATTCAAACAAACCAACATTTCTAAAACCATCAGTGCTATGCTATACTAAATAAGCATCCAATATGTGTAACATACCATCTGGTGGTGCAAAAATAAATAATAAATAATGAGTGAAAAATTAAATACAATTAAATCAAATGAATGCATAGTAAATATATATTGTGCAAGCACGTGATCAGATCCCTAAACACCACCTTTAAACGTGTGACCAAAATATGCACCAACAATAAACATGTAGTTGATCAATTTATATGATAGTCCATAGACAGTCCTTCACTCAGTGGGCTTGATTTACTAAAGGCAAATCCACGCTGCACTACAAGTGCACTTGGAAGTTCAGTCGCTGTAAATCTGAGGGGAAGATCTGAAATGAGGGGAAGCTCTGTTGATTTTATCATCTAATCATGTACAAGCAAAAATGCTGTTTTTTATTTTACTTGCATGTCTCCCTCAGTTCTACAGCGACTACACTTCCAAGTGCACTTGCAGTGCATAGTGGATTTGTCTTTAGTAAATAAACCCCCGTGTGTTACACACATAGAGGTTGATTTACTAAAGAGAAAAAGACTGTGCACTTTGCAAAGTGCAGTTGCCCTCTTCAAGAGCAGTTGCTCCAGAGCTTGGTAAATGAGGAGAAGCTCTGACTTCTATCATCCAATCATGTGCAAGCAAAAATGCAGTTTTTTTAATTTTCCTTGCAGGGGATTGGGTACTCTTTGCAAAGTGAAGCCTTACCTCATTTACTAAGCTCTGGAGCAATTGCACTTGCAGAGGGCAACTGCCCTCTGCAAAGTGCACAGTTTTTTGCCTTTAGTAAATCAACCCCATAATGTTATTCCTTCTTCCCTTACACATCTTTGTGTGTCACATCTAGAAATACATAGCTCCCACCAGATCTACATGACCATCTGTTTCTAAGGCCTGCCAGATCATCTTCAATATTAGCAAGACATCAGAAAGAACAAAAGGAAGGAGAAGTATGGAGCTGACCAGAGGGGGACTTAGAAGTGGAGGGGAGCCTGAGGTGCCTAACCCTTTAAATAATCTTGGAAATGCTACACTGCTCTGAATATCAGAAGAATTATGACCATCTTAAAAATAAGTGGTCATATAGATCTGGTGAGTGCTATGGTTTTATTTCCTGATGGGGAGAAAGCTATCTTCAGCTTTTTAGCTTCTTGCTGAGGTAGCCATACTAAACCTAAATCACACACATTGGAAGCAGACCAGGGAACTAAGAATGCACCATTGCAGCCCCGAACACTTGCTGGGTCTGTATATAGCTTCTCCCTGCTATTATGTTCTCTCCAGAGGAGGTTGCCTCCTAGGCTGGGACTGGTTCCGCCTAAATGTATAGAGGTTCCAGGTTAAAGGTGAGGAAGTCACATGACCATGGCAACACTCACGTGTGACTGATTGATTGCCGAAACCGGAAGTGAAGCGGGAGCCGCAGCCCCGCTGTTTTGTTATACAAGCATGACACGTTTTTATTGTTTGTAAGTGTATTTTTTACTAAAGAAATATGTATTTTTTACTAAATAAATAAGTCTATTATAGCTTACTACACTATGGGGATCCCCTCTGTTATGTGAGTCCATTGCAGGATGTATGCATGATCTTTTAAAGGGCCATACACCCAAACATAAGTGTTTCAAGAGGTATCCTAGTTGAGTAATTGGGTGAAATGTGCAGCGCTTATGTGATCATATAAACCATAACAAATAATATGAGTACAGAAAACGTGAATAATAAATGATGTGCTCAAAAATACTCCAAGCAGTCCTCTATTATGACATTTGATGTCTATAAACAGAGGAACTTGGACGTGTGATGTCCAAAAAAGAAAAAAGTCAGCGACAAGCTTCAGTCATGTGTGATGATAATCCTCAACCACATGTGGATATAATATAGTGACAGTCTTTAACTTCAAATATGTATGATGTAATAACAGTTAATAGTAGGTCCACCACCAAAGACACCAGAAGCTGCTTACCAGAGGGATTGAACTCAAATAGGTGTACACCTAGTGAGTCAATCAAGCTTTGTGGTATAATATACCAAGGGGATCAGATGCTCTATCCAGATATGACCTCCAGATGGACCTCCGAACAAGTGTAAGGTATGGATGGACTCAGTAGATATAGGCAGTCAGCCCCATCATTAAAAGAAAGAGGAAGGCATATAGTGTAACTCCGTATGGAAATTTCAATACATAAAAAGCAAAGGAAATACACTCACGTGTTTAGCAGTAAAATCAAGCGCTTGTATAAAAGAAGACAGTGGTCTCAGCATATCTTACTGACGCATTTCGACTTAGAAGTCATCATCTGGGGTGCTGAACCACTGTACTGGCTGAGTATTTATAGATACTGGTTACCCCCATAACAAGTGGCAGCTCTGTCTGATTGAAAGTGCAAATTATGGAGATTACTTCCTGGTTCCTCCAAAATGGCGCCCGGGCTTGCATTCACAGCCTCGTTTTCATATGTAGAGGAGGATTACTTCCTGGTACTGCCAAAATGGTGCCCGGACAAGAGTTCCAAGCCTCATTTTAACATGTGAAAGAGGATGTGACATCATGTGGAAGAGTGACTGGTTTAAACAGCCAAAAACATGGCACTGCTATTTTTGGGGACATATAGGGGCAGATGTGGCTTAAAACGGCACAATGTCCGGTGTATATAACCTACAACATGGCGCAGTTTGTCATAAGGACATGTATATTAATACACTAAGTCACAAGGTATCACCTTTCTGGCATCACATGTCATAATAGAGGACTGCTTGGAGTATTTTTGAGCACATAATTTATTATTCACGTTTTCTGTACTCATATTATTTGTTATGGTTTATATGATCACATAAGCGCTGCACATTTCACCCAATTTGTCTGTTTTACAACTTTATCCACTGCTGTGCTGGCTGCTTTAGTTTTTTTTTTTTTTTTTTGAGACAGCGCGGTATATATTTGTTTATAATTTACAATCCTAGTTGAGTAGTATCATAAGACAGCCCCTAACTAAGGGGAAAGTGATATTGACCTGGCTCGTTTTTGATCCATTATTTGAGTTGAGCGCATGAGTGAACAGTGATGGGAATCAACCTTTTTGGTTTACCTAACACTACATGTTATTTAAGAAGATCCTTTTTGGGAAAGTCAAGAATTTACCGGATGTGTATGCTCCCCATCAAGAGACTTTTGAATTTTATTTTAAATACTTGCCGACCAACCGCAGTCGTTATCTGGTGGCAGGTTGACTCCCTTGCACTAATCGCCATAGCTGTATGGTGGCCGTTTTAGGGGCTATAGGGGTGAGCGCGTGCCACCAGAGAGTCTGAACGGGGATCTATCAATGTAAACACAGATTCTCCGTTCTGTCAGGGCAGGAGAGAGAGATGTGCTGTTCCTAGTGATCAGGAACAGCGATCTCTCTCTACTCAGTGTCACTCTCACCACAGTTAGATACACCTCCCTAGGACACACTTTATCCCTTGATCGCCCCCTAGTGTTAACTCCTTCCCTGCCAGTGACATTTATACAGTAATCAGTGGCTATTTTTAGCTCTGATTCCTGTATAAATGTCAATGGTCCCAAAAAAGTGTCAAGTGTCCGATCTGATAGCCTCAATGTCACAGTCCCACTAAAAATCGCTGATCACCGCCATTACTAGTAAAAAAAAAAAAAAATAATAAAAATGCCATAAATATATTCCCTATTTTGTAGACGCTATAACTTTTACACAAATCAATCAATATACACTTATTGTGATTTTTTACCAAAAATATGTAGAAGATTATATATTGGCCTAAACTGATGAAAAAAAAAAATCATTTTTTTTGGATATTTATTATAGCAAAAAAAATGTTTGTTTTTTTTAAAATTTGTTGCTCTTTTTTTGTTTATAGCGCAAAATATAAAAACAGCAGAGGTGATCAAATACCACCAAAAGAAAGCTCTATTTATGGGAAAAAAGGATGTCAATTTTTTTTGGGTACATCATCACACGACCGCGCAATTGTCAGTTAAAGCGACTTAGTGCCGAAGCTCAAAATATGGCCTGGTCAGGAAGTGGGCGAATCCTTCCGGGGCTGAAGTGGTTAAAGAGACACTCATTATTATTCATGCCCTGGTGAAAGTTGTAACTGCATTGTTTTTTGAAATGTTCATGGCATACATGATTAGATATCAGTGATTGCAATTTTTGCAAATTGTTTTGATACTTTGGCACATTCGATGCACCTTCATTGTCTGCTTTTTGCACGTATTTATTTGGTATCACGATATTGTGAAGTTCATCACATATAATAAGTGTAAGGTGGTTTCACTTTTTATAACAGTTATTTTTTAGGTAGGCACAGCAGTGTCACTTTATTTACAATTTATATTGCATTTCTGAGCCCTAAAATTACCTTTAGTGTATTTTTTACATACAATTTATGCTTGATAAATGTTTGCACAAATATCATGTGACATAATATATTGGAAAACATAACTTATTTTCTTGGGTTCCTACTTTTAGAACATATATAATGTTTAGGGGTTTTAACTAATCTTCAGGCTCAAAATAATTTTTTAAAAATGTGTGCAAAAAACACGAAAAGGCCTCCTGCACCACAAGTGTTAAATAGGAACCCCACCTTTTAGAGTATGTTGCACTGTATGTTATACCCACATTTAGGGCATAACATGTGACATGGTGCCATGGATCTACTAATTATAGTTGTAATACTTTGCAGGTTCAATTGCAAGAAAATGCATATTTTGTTTTGTTTTTTGTTTTTTTCGTTTTTTTTTTGTTTTTTGCCACATCAGCGAGAAGGTAGACCATGGGAGTAGCTTTTTCAAATTAAAATTCAAAAAAATACCTCCCTTTTTTCATCACATCATTATGGCTTTTAATCTATTTCATTGATTGGGATATTTCTTAACACAAAGATACGGGAGTAACACCCCCCCACTATTTCCAAAATAAACCATTAATTACTTACTCCCTACCCTCCGCCACCACCCCCCTTTCCCCACCCTTCCCGAGACCGTACTCCCTCACGTCTCCTATTTTTTCCTTTTTTTTTTTCCTCTTTTTTCCTTTTGTGGGTTTCCCCTTGCTCTCCCTAACTCAGGGTCTGCCCCCTTCGCCGTTCAAGTTGACCATATCTCAGCTGCTCTTATGGATTTTTTAAATCTCTCCCACTCTCCCCACTTTATCCTATATGCCTCCATTTTCATCCCTTCACTGAACCTTAGATACTCCAAGTCCTGTATCTCATTTATTTTATTAATCCAATCGCTCATGGTTGGCCTTTCTTTTCTTTTCCAGTTTTTGGGGATTAGGCTCTTAGCTGCATCTATAAGGTGGGGCAGGAGTGTTCTGAGGTAGGCCTTGGTGGGCATCTCGCTCAGGTGAAACAGAAGAGCCCTGGGATCCCTTGGCACATCATATTTTGTAATCTCTTTAATATATTTTCTGATCTCGTCCCAGAAGATCCCTATCTCAGGACACGACCACCACACATGGGCCATCGTCCCAATTTCACCACATCCCCTCCAACATAGCCGAGATTTGTCCTTGTCGATTTTATGCATCTTATCCGGGGTCATGTACATTCTTGTTAAACACTTGTAGTTTAACTCTAATGCCGCGTACACACGGTCGGACTTTTCGTCTACAAAAGTCCAACGGACGCTGACGGACTAAAGCTGACTGGTAATCCGATCGTGTGTGGGCTTCTCCGGACTTTCAACGTACTTTTTTAGCCGAAATCCGCTCGTCTGTGTGCTAGTCTGACGGACAAAAAGCCACGCTAGGGCACCTATTGGCTACTGGCTATGAACTTCCTTATTTTAGTCCGGTGTACGTCATCACGTACGAATCCGTCGGACTTTTGTGTGGTCGTGTGTAGGCAAGTCCGTTCATAAGAAAGTATGCCGCAAGTCCGCCGCAAGTCCGCCGAAAGTCTGCCGGAAGTCTGTCGGACAGGCTGTCTGACTTTTGTAGACGAAAAGTCCGACCGTGTGTACGCGGCATAACAGTTTGTAATTAACTGACGTGGTCGAAAGACGCTTTAATATCAGTTCTACTTTTGTCTCTGCCAGTGATAACCCTAACTCCTTCTCCCATTTACTTATAAAAGCCAAGGTATCTACCCTCTTCAGCTCTACCAGTATTTTATATATTCTAGAAAAAACACTTTTTTCGTCTGATTCTATACATATTTTTTCTAGTGGGAGTAGATTTTTCGTTGTTCTAATTGGTTGCGGCAAAGATTCTACAAAATGTTTTAATTGAGCGTAGCGCCATGGATTGATATTCATCTTATCTCCTCTTTTCTTAAGCTCCTGGATTGAACATATTTTCCCCCTGTCTGTTACATCCTTTAATTGCAAATTCTCGTCTAGGAGCCATTTCCTGAACCACTCTTCCTTCCCCGGTGGAAAATATTCTACTTCCTTCAATGACATTAGCGGTGAATTATATTCCCAGTGTTCCCTTTTATGGATCCAATCCCATACTCTAAGTGCGTGACTAGTGATTTCGTGCATTTTTATGTCTTGTTTTCCTAATTTTGGTGGGCACCATATTATTTTGTGAAGTTTTAACTTACTAACATTGTTTTCGATTTCTACCCATTGTTTACCTTTGTTTTTAACCCAATCTACTACCCTCCCCAGTGCGATGGCTTCATAATATTTGCTGATGTCAGGTGCTCCCCATCCCCCTTTGCTTTTAGTGTTTATTAATTGATTATATTTTATCCGTGGTGTTTTCCATTTCCATATAAACTTTAATATCATTGAATGTAGCCTTTTAAGATAACCAGGTGGAAGAGTAACTGGGAGCATTTGCAATTTGTATGTTATTTTTGGTAATAAAACCATTTTGAATATACTAATTCTTCCCGACCACGACAGTTGCCCCTGCTGTATTCTATTTAGTTCTAATTTAACCTCGTTTATAAGCGGGATGAAATTCGCCTGGTATAGTTCTTCTACAGACGTTGTAATTTTAATTCCTAGATAGTTTAGAGCTTCCTTCTCCCACCTAAAAGGAAAATGTTTTTGGTAATCTCTTGTCTTATTTGGGTTGATATCTAGTACTTCTGACTTGGTAGTGTTTACTTTAAAATTAGACAATTTCCCGTACTCTTCTAGTGTAGCCAAGACATTCGGAAGGGAAATTCTTGGGTTTGTTATGTAGAGGAGAATATCATCCGCAAAGGCGGCTAGCTTGTACTCAATTCCCCCTATATTAACTCCTCCAATGTCTGGATTCTGTCTTATCCTAATAAGAAGGGGTTCCAATACTATCAGGAAGAGCATTGGGGAGATTGGGCACCCCTGTCTTGTTCCGTTATACATGCTAAAAGGCTCGGACAAAGTCCCGTTTATTTTAACTCTTGCTGATGGTTTTTTATAGAGCGCCCTTATCCAACTGCAAATCCTCTCCCCATAGCCCACTTCTTTGAGTGTTTCTATCATGAAGTCCCAGTCTACTCTATCAAATGCTTTTTCAGCATCTATTGATAGCAGTAGTCCTGGGACCCCACGCTTTTTAATTTCCTGGGTTATCAGGAGCGTTTTAATACTATTGTCCCTTCCTTGTCTACCTGGTATGAACCCCACTTGATCAGGGTGGATGATATTTTTAATCGTTTGTTTTACTCTACCCGCAATAACTTTTGCAAAGATTTTTGTGTCGTTGTTTAAGAGGGAAATGGGCCTAAAACTAGAGCACAGTGTGTTATCCTTTCCCTCCTTGTGAATGATCGCTATAGTAGCTGCCAATGCATCTCTACTCATTTCCCCTCTCTCTCCTATCTCATTCGTGTAGGTACATAATTTTGGCACTAAACGCTCTTGGTACTTCTTATAGTATAATACCGTCAGTCCATCTGGACCCGGGCTCTTTCCTGTCTGGATCTCCTTAATAGCTTTCCTTACCTCGGCCTCTGTAATGGGGACTTCTAACACAAGACTCTCCTCTTTTGTTATCTTAATCATCCCAGTATCTTTTAGATAGTTATTAATTTTTTCTCGTTTTTGCTCTCTCACTTTGTCGTTATCCTTTGTATTTATTGAGTAGAGTTCCCCATAGAATTCCTGGAAGGTTTTTGCTATTTCCTTATCCTTATATTTAAATTCTCCTGATTTCGTCTTTATCTTATCGATGTAATTATTGCTTTTCTTTTTGCATAATGCCCTAGCCAGGAGTCGACCCGGTTTGTTACCAGAAATATATCTTTCTTTTTTGACTAAGTTGTATTTTTTACGATTATCTGCCTCTATCTGCTGTCTCAAGGCCTCTCTAGCCCCATATAATTTTCCCAAAATCCCTCTTTCCCCCGTTTCCTTATGCTGCCTTTCTAATTTTTTAACTTCTTCCTGGAGTGCACACAAGACTTTGTTCTGCCTTCTTTCTTTCTCCGCTCCCGCCTTTATTATTATTCCCCTGATATATGCCTTGTGGGCCTCCCAGACTATTGCTTCTGATATTTCTTCAGAGGAATTGGTTCTAAAATAAAATTCCAGTTCTTCATTTATTAATTTGTCAATTTCCTTATCATGAAGGGGATCTTCATTTAATCTCCAATTATATTATAATTATATTATAATTATTTTATAATTGGAGCATATTTTGTTTTTAAATGTGGGTGCAATTATTTATTTATTAGGAAAAAGGTGGACTTGGTCTTTAAGGCAGAAAGAAATATATACAATATATACCTGCATTGAACCAGCATTAAAGAGGGCCACATAGTTGGAGATCTCAGCGTATATGCTTGTTGTGGGAGGCTAGTATTAATATTATTATTCTATGTCCAAAATCTGGACAAAAGTATAGCACATTCGGTGATAATCAGACAAATCCTCCAGTTATGGATCAGCCTAATTTTTAATGTACCTTGGATATAGTAGATCACTATAAGGCTCATGTCAGTGAGTGGTCATTGATAACCTTAGTGAATATACTGTATGTACGTGTATGGTGCATGCATTTTTCCCCAAGTACACATACTTTTAATTTATGGTTCTTTGCACTGATTGTACCAGTCTGGCTGCTTGCTTTGTTTATGCAGCTCCATACTTTCTGTTTGACAGCTTCACATTTGGGAAAATCAGAGAGAGAGGTCACATGACCTTTGCAAAAATGAGAAAACTCTATTCTTCTCAAGATGACCTGAAATGTTCTAATTATTGGTTAATCCCTACAGTCAGTGAGGCAGCCAACAAGCACGTAAAGTTCATTGAACCCACAAGTGTACAGCTGCTAGCTTTGACTTGTGGCCAAAACAACAAATGGAACAAAATGTATCTAGACATGTAAAGGTTTCAATATAAAGCATTCTATTTGTGAGCCAGATAAACAGCTTTGAAACAGAGAGGAAATTAATACCTTTTGTGAATATTTCAGCTTAATCAAGGTCAGATATTCTAAGATGAGATGTTAACATGCATTATATACTTGACTGCACTAGGCTCTCTAAGAAATCGTCCACTGAAATCTACTGAGATGGATACAACTTGCTAGTAATTTATATGTTCCAGTTTAACTGATTCTTCTGGAACATGGTGTGAGGTTAAAGTGTACCAGTGACATCCCAAATGAGGTAATCAAAACTACTGAGTGTAAAAAAAATCTTGCATTATCATAAATAACTGAATAATTTGCAAAAGTTACTATTTACAATTTTCTTTTTTATATATTTTATTCTAAATTTAATGCAGCGAAAACTATCCAACAAAAAGAACAAAAATGTTCAGATGATCTTATGCTATTATGTGTATAAATAATAATAATTATATATATATATATATATATATATATATATATATATATATATATATATATATATATATGTAGAGGGTGCCAGCTGTCAACCCCCCCTCCACACAGTGGACACTGTTAAGCACAGACAGCAGGGAGACTCGCAGGGAATTAAAATGGCTGTGCTGTGGGCGGCTCCGGGTCCCCCCCGCTTGGAGCGCCATCACAGGGAAAACCAGAGGACCTGCATGTAAAGAGAGGGAGAGTGAAGCTGCAGGCATGTGTCTCCTCTCCCGCTTGTGGCTCGCTCTGTCTGTGGAGGTCTGCTGCCATGAGAGAAGGGACAAAGCACGGGCTGCCAGTTCATCGTCCCCCGCTCGCCTCTCCCCTGGTCTCCTGTCACAGCACGGGAAAAGGCTGAGGAGAGAGGGTGGCTCAGTGAAATCCAGCCACCAATGCATCAGTCCCCTCTTCCTTACCATTGGCTGAGAAGGAGGAACCAATGACAGGAGGCCAGCAGAGCATGATGGGACATGTAGTCCCAGAGACAATGCAGCTCATAGGATTTAATTGGGTATAAACTACAATCCCCAGGATGCCTGGAAAGGGAGAAGGGATATCCAGGAGCCTGGGAAAAAAGTAGGCTGTAGAGTGTGAGAGAAAAACGCTGTGAGGAGAGGGATTTCGGAGCTGAGGGGAGAGAGAGCGACACACACTAACACCAGAGAGTGTGTGACCTATTATAGAGAGAGAAAGTCAAGCCTTTCCAGAGACTGTCAGGAGAGAGAGTGTGGTGAGGTGACCAGACTGTGTGGTGGAACTCCACCAGAGAGAGAGAGGTACGTTTTTCCTGAGACGACCAGGACAGTGCTGCAAGAAGATAGAGGGGAGCCAGGATCGGTGTCACCCACACGTTCTGCCACTGTTCAACTCAGGGACCCTGATCGATGACCCAAGCAGCAACCAGCTCAGCGGAGACAACCCACGCTGTTTCAGGGATCGTGCTATATTTATCAAAGTATCGGGTCAACCGCTGCCTTGCCAGTTTTGCTATCAGTCATCTCGATCAGCCCTCAGAAGGGGATCCAGTGCCTTACAACATCACTAGGAGCATCAGGAGCCTGAACCAGCACCTGGGATTATTGTTGTGTCATCACACAGAGGATTGAGAGGGTGCAAACCCAACATCCTTCTTGACACCATACTGACACTGCATACAGACACCAATTTCCCTTTTTAGTGTCACAAGATGCTTGTTTTGACCTGCCATCTCTAATAGTTTGCCCTTTTAAATATCTACGGAACATTCTAGAGGGATACTGCTCCATGCAAGCTTGTTTAAACCTACTCTTAAAACAAGGGCCCCACAGTTTGCTAGCAGAAGACACTAGTATTCTTCACCTCAAGACCTGCAACATTACAGAACTGTGCTTACTGTACTTGTGTAAACCTTTTCTTTTTGTTGTGTCTTTGCTTCTCAAAAGTGTCTGTGGCCCAGAAGGAGCAGAGAAGTTGACAAGTCTTCTCTCCTCCCTCTGAGCGTCTGTGTTAAGGGCATATAGATTACTGTCCTTTCTATACCTGCAGTTGCTAAATATTGAAGGCTGTCTTTTCTAATGTATTAGTTATTTGTAGCAAGGTTTAACAGTGTTGTAAGTTTCCATATGCTTTAAACCATGCTAATATATTCAACTTTTTTATCACTACCAGGTGTATGTCTATTTTTGGTGATAATCCACAGCCAGGATAACGGTATTTACCGTATGTGTCCTTAACCACTTGACAACCGCCTCACGCCGATGTACGTCGGCAAAGTGGCACGGACAGGCAAAATCACGTACAGTGTACGTGATTTGCCTTCCGCGGGTGGGGGGTCCGATCGGACCCCCCCCGGTGCCCGAGGCGGTCGTCCTTTGTGCCCCGGCGATCGGTGGTGAGGGGGAGACCATCCGTTCGTGGCCCCCCCCTCGCGATCGCCGCCGGCCAATCGAATCATTCCTTTGCTGCTGTATGCTAAACAGCAGCAAAGGAAATGATGTCATCTCTCCTCGGCTCGGTATTTTCCGTTCCGGCCCGAGGAGAGAAGACATCAATGTGAGTGCACCAACACACACACACACAGTAGAACATGCCAGGCACACAAAACACCCCGATCCCCCCCCCGATCGCCCCCCGATCCCCCCCCCCCTGTCACAAACTGACACCAGCAGTTTTTTTTTTTTTTTTTTTTCTGATTACTGCATTGGTGTCAGTTTGTGACAGTTAGTGTTGGGACAGTTACTGTTACCCCCCTTTAGGTCTAGGGTACCCCCCTAACCCCCCCTAATAAAGTTTTAACCCCTTGATCACCCCCTGTCACCAGTGTCACTAAGCGATCATTTTTCTGATCGCTGTATTAGTGTCGCTGGTGACGCTAGTTAGGGACATAAATATTTAGGTTCGCCGTCAGTGTTTTATAGCGTCAGGGACCCCCATATACTACCGAATAAATGTTTTAACCCCTTGATTGCCCCCTAGTTAACCCTTTCACCACTGATCACCGTATAACCGTTACGGTTGACGCTGGTTAGTTTGTTTATTTTTTATAGTGTCAGGGCACCCGCCGTTTATTACCGAATAAAGGTTTAGCCCCCTGATCGCCCGGCGGTGATATGCGTCGCCCCAGGCAGCGTCAGATTAGCGCCAGTACCGCTAACACTGACGCACGCAGCATACACCTCCCTTAGTGGTATAGTATCTGAACGCATCAATATCTGATCCGATCAGATCTATACTAGCGTCCCCAGCAGTTTAGGGGTTCCCAAAAACGCAGTGTTAGCGGGATCAGCCCAGATACCTGCTAGCACCTGCGTTTTGCCCCTCCGCCCGGCCCAGCCCAGCCCACCCAAGTGCAGTATCGATCGATCACTGTCACTTACAAAAGACTAAACGCATAACTGCAGCGTTCGCAGAGTCAGGCCTGATCCCTGCGATCGCTAACAGTTTTTTTGGTAGTATTTTGGTGAACTGGCAAGCACCAGCCCCAGGCAGGGTCAGGTTAGCGCCAGTACCGCTAACACCCACGCACGCAGCATACGCCTCCCTTAGTGGTATAGTATCTGAACGGATCAATATCTGATCCGATCAGATCTATACTAGTGTCCCCAGCAGTTTAGGGTTCCCAAAAACGCAGTGTTAGCGGAATCAGCCCAGATACCTGCTAGCACCTGCGTTTTGCCCCTCCGCCCGGCCCAGCCCACCCAAGTGCAGTATCGATCGATCACTGACACTTACAAAACACTAAATGCATAACTGCAGCGTTCACAGAGTCAGGCCTGATCCCTGCGATCGCTAACAGTTTTTTTGGTAGTATTTTGGTGAACTGGCAAGCACCAGCCCCAGGCAGCGTCAGGTTAGCGCCAGTACCGCTAACACCCACGCACGCACCGTACACCACCCTTAGTGGTATAGTATCTGAACGGATCAATATCTGATCCGATCAGATCTATACTAGCATCCCCAGCAGTTTAGGGTTCTCACAAACGCAGTGTTAGTGGGATCAGCCCAGATACCTGCTAGCACCTGCGTTTTGCCCCTCCGCCCGGCCCAGCCCAGCCCACCCAAGTGCAGTATCGATCGATCACTGTCACTTACAAAAGACTAAAACGCATAACTGCAGCGTTCGCAGAGTCAGGCCTGATCCCTGCGATCGCTAACAGATTTTTTGGTAGCGTTTTGGTGAACTGGCAAGCGCCAGCGGCCTAGTACACCCCAGTCGTAGTCAAACCAGCACTGCAGTAACACTTGGTGACGTGGCGAGTCCCATAAGTGCAGTTCAAGCTGGTGAGGTGGCAAGCACAAGTAGTGTCCCGCTGCCACCAGAAAGACAAACACAGGCCCGTCGTGCCCATAGTGCCCTTCCTACTGCATTCGCCAATCCTAATTGGGAACCCACCGCTTCTGCAGCGCCCGTACTTCCCCCATTCACATCCCCAACCAAATGCAGTCGGCTGCATGAGAGGCATTTTCTTTATGTCCTCCCGAGTACCCCTACCCAGCGAACGCCCCCAAAAAAGATATTGTGTCTGCAGCTAGCGCGGATATAGGCGTGACACCCGCTATTATTGTCCCTCCTGTCCTGACAATCCTGGTCTTTGCATTGGTGAATGTTTTGAACGCTACCATACACTAGTTGAGTATTAGCGTAGGGTACAGCATTGCACAGACTAGGCACACTTTCACAGGGTCTCCCAAGATGCCATCGCATTTTGAGAGACCCGAACCTGGAACCGGTTACAGTTATAAAAGTTAGTTACAAAAAAAGTGTAAAAAAAAAAAAATATATATATATATATAAAATAAAAAAAAATAGTTGTCGTTTTATTGTTCTCTCTCTCTCTATTCTCTCTATTGTTCTGCTCTTTTTTACTGTATTCTATTCTGCAATGTTTTATTGTTATTATGCTTTATCATGTTTGCTTTTCAGGTATGCAATTTTTTATACTTTACCGTTTACTGTGCTTTATTGTTAACCATTTTTTTGTCTTCAGGTACGCCATTCACAACTTTGAGTGGTTATACCAGAATGATGCCTGCAGGTTTAGGTATCATCTTGGTATCATTCTTTTCAGCCAGCGGTCGGCTTTCATGTAAAAGCAATCCTAGCGGCTAATTAGCCTCTAGACTGCTTTTACAAGCCGTGGGAGGGAATGCCCCCCCCCCCACCGTCTTCCGTGTTTTTCTCTGGCTCTCCTGTCTCAACAGGGAACCTGAGAATGCAGCCGGTGATTCAGCCAGCTGACCATAGAGCTGATCAGAGACCAGAGTGGCTCCAAACATCTCTATGGCCTAAGAAACCGGAAGCTACGAGCATTTTATGACTTAGATTTCGCTGGATGTAAATAGCGCCATTGGGAAATTGGGGAAGCATTTTATCACACCGATCTTGGTGTGGTCAGATGCTTTGAGGGCAGAGGAGAGATCTAGGGTCTAATAGACCCCAATTTTTTCAAAAAAGAGTACCTGTCACTACCTATTGCTATCATAGGGGATATTTACATTCCCCGAGATAACAATAAAAATGATTAAAAAAAAAAAAAAAATGAAAGGAACAGTTTAAAAATAAGATAAAAAAGCAAAAAAATAATAAAGAAAAAAAAAAAAAAAATAAAAAGCACCCCTGTCGCCCCCTGCTCTCGCACTAAGGCGAACGCAAGCGGCGGTCTGGCGTCAAATGTAAACAGCAATTGCACCATGCATGTGAGGTATCACCGCGAAGGTTAGATCGAGGGCAGTAATTTTTGCAGTAGACCTCCTCTGTAAATCTAAAGTGGTAACCTGTAAAGGCTTTTAAAGGCTTTTAAAAATGTATTTATTTTGTTGCCACTGCACGTTTGTGCGCAATTGTAAAGCATGTCATGTTTGGTATCCATGTACTCGGCCTAAGATCATCTTTTTTATTTCATCAAACATTTGGGCAATATAGTGTGTTTTAGTGCATTAAAATTTAAAAAAGTGTGTTTTTTCCCCAAAAAATGCGTTTGAAAAATCGCTGCGCAAATACTGTGTGAAAAAAAAAAATGAAACACCCACCATTTTAATCTGTAGGGCATTTGCTTTAAAAAAATATATAATGTTTGGGGGTTCAAAGTAATTTTCTTGCAAAAAAAAAAAAACTTTTTCATGTAAACAATAAGTGTCAGAAAGGGCTTTGTCTTCAAGTGGTTAGAAGAGTGGGTGATGTGTGACATAAGCTTCTAAATGTTGTGCATAAAATGCCAGGACAGTTCAAAACCCCCCCAAATGACCCCATTTTGGAAAGTAGACACCCCAAGCTATTTGCTGAGAGGCATGTCGAGTCCATGGAATATTTTATATTGCGACACAAGTTGCGGGAAAGAGACAATTTTTTTTTTTTTTTGCACAAAATTGTCACTAAATGATATATTGCTCAAACATGCTATGGGAATATGTGAAATTATACCCCAAAATACATTCTGCTGCTTCTCCTGAGTACGGGGATACCACATGTGTGAGACTTTTTGGGAGCCTAGCCGCGTACGGAACCCCGAAAACCAAGCACCGCCTTCAGGCTTTCTAAGGGCGTGAATTTTTGATTTCTCTCTTGACTGCTTATCACAGTTTCGGAGACCATGGAATGCCCAGGTGGCACAACCCCCCCCCCAAATGACCCCATTTTGGAAAGTAGACACCCCAAGCTATTTGATGAGAGGTATAGTGAGTATTTTGCAGACCTCACTTTTTGTCACAAAGTTTTGAAAATTGAAAAAAGAAAAAAAAAAAGTTTTTTCTTGTCTTTCTTCATTTTCAAAAACAAATGAGAGCTGCAAAATACTCACCATGCCTCTCAGCAAATAGCTTGGGGTGTCTACTTTCCAAAATGGGGTCATTTGTGGGGGTTTTGTGCCACCTGGGCATTCCATGGCCTCCGAAACTGTGATAGGCAGTGAAGAGTGAAATCAAAAATTTTCACCCTTAGAAATCCTGAAGGCGGTGATTGGTTTTCGGGGTCCCGTACACGGCTAGGCTCCCAAAAAGCCCCACACATGTGGTATCCCCGTACTCAGGAGAAGTAGCTAAATGTATTTTGGGGTGCAATTCCACATATGCCCATGGCCTGTGTGAGCAATATATCATTTAGTGACAACTTTGTGCAAAAAAAAAAAAAAAATGTGTCACTTTCCCGCAACTTGTGTCAAAATATAAAATATTCCATGGACTCAATATGCCTCTCTGGAAATAGCTTGGGGTGTCTACTTTCCAAAATGGGGTCATTTGGGGGGGTTTTGTGCCACCTGGGCATTCCATGGCCTCCGAAACTGTGATAGGCAGTAAAGAGTGAAATCATAAATTTACGCCCTTAGAAATCCTGAAGGCGGTGATTGGATTTCGGGGCCCCGTACGCGGCTAGGCTCCCAAAAAGTCCCACACATGTGGTATCCCCATATTCAGGAGAAGCAGCAGAATGTATTTTGGGGTGCAATTCCACATAGGCCCATGGCCTGTGTGAGCAATATATCATTTAGTGACAACTTTTTGTAAATATTTTTTTTTTTTTTTTGTCATTATTCAATCACTTGGGACAAAAAAAATAAATATTCAATGGGTTCAACATGCCTCTCAGCAATTTCCTTGGGGTGTCTACTTTCCACAATGGGGTCATTTGGGGGGGTTTTGTACTGCCCTGCCATTTTAGCACCTCAAGAAATGACATAGGCAGTCATAAACTAAAAGCTGTGTAAATTACAGAAAATGTACCCTAGTTTGTAGACGCTATAACTTTTGCGTAAACCAATAAATATACGCTTATTGACATTTTTTTTACCAAAAACATGTGGCCGAATACATTTTGGCCTAAATGTATGACTAAAATTGAGTTTATTGGATTTTTTTTATAACAAAAAGTAGAAAATATCATTTTTTTCAAAATTTTCGGTCTTTTTCCATTTATAGCGCAAAAAATAAAAACCGCAGAGGTGATCAAATACCATCAAAAGAAAGCTCTATTTGTGGGAAGAAAAGGACGCAAATTTCGTTTGGGTACAGCATTGCATGACTGCGCAATTAGCAGTTAAAGCGACGCAGTGCCAAATTGGAAAAAGACCTCTGGTCCTTAGGCAGCATAATGGTCCGGGGCTCAAGTGGTTAAATGTGTTTGCAGTAATTTTATTTAACCAGGTGTGTCAGAGGGGCTGAGATCATTCTTGGAGTTGAGGCGAGATCAGAGAATCCAAATTCACCAAGCAGCTCTTTTGGGGGTGGCACTACATATATATACAGTGCTCAGCATAAATTACTACACCCCAATAGATTTGTCAGAAAACCTTTACTTTCCTTTTAGAATCAACATTTTCTATGCAACACTATACTAACAACTAACTAATACAAAAAAAGTATTTTTCCTAACAAATTCATTCAAGACTATGTTGCAAAAATGAATACACCCCGATGAAAGCCTTATGCCCTGTACATACGATAGGATTTTCTGACAACAAAATCCATGTTTTTTTTCCGACGGATGTTGGCTTAAACTTGTCTTGCAGACACACGGTCACACAAATCTTGTCAGAAATTCCGAATGTCAAGAACGCGATGACGTACAAAACATACGTCGAGCCGAGAAAAGTTAAGTTCAATAGCCAGTGTGGCTCTTCTGCTTGATTCCGAGCATGTGTGGAACTTTGTGCGTCGAATTGTGTCGGAATTTCCGACAACGGATTTTGTTGTCGGAAAATTTGAGATACAGATCTCAAATTTTGTGTCTCGGAAATTCCGATGGAAAATGTCCAATGGAGCCTACACACGGTCGGAATTTCTGACAAAAAGCTCCATCGAACATTTTCCGTTGGAGAATCCGACCGTGTGTAAGGGCCATAAGTATGTCTCCTGATCTGAACTGAATTGAACACCTATGGGGAATTCTAAAGAGACAAGTTGAGCATCACTCTCCATCCAGCATCCAGACTCTAAAAGAGGTCGTTCTTGAAGAATTGAAAAAGATAGATGTTGCAATATGTCGCCAACTTGTTCAATCCATGCCTAGAAGACATGGTGCTGTCCTTACAAATCATGGAGGCCATACAAAATACTAGATGTAGTAGTTTTTGTTGTGGGGTGTATTCATTTTTGAATCAACAAACTGAGTAAAACTGAAGATTTTGTAATCTAAGTTATTATGCACTTCACCTCCCGAAGATTTACCCCCCTTTCTGACCAGGCCAATTTTTGCAATATGGCATTGCGTTACTTTAACTGACAATTGTGCGGTTGTGCCACACTGTACCCAAATAAAAGCTTTCTTTTGGTGGTATTTGATAACCTCTGCAATTTTAATTTTTTGCCCTATAAACAAAAAAATGACCGACAATTTTGAAAAAAAAAACAATATTTTTTTGCTTTCTGCTAAAACATATCCAATAAACAACTGTAAGAAATTAAATAAATCAAATGTCTTCAAAAATGTTGGCCAATATGTATTCCGTTACATATTTTTGGTAAAAAAATTCCTCTAAATGTATATTGATTGGTTTGCATAAAAGTTATAGCGTCTACCAACTATTGGATATATTTATGGATTTTTTTTTTTTTAGTAATGGTGGTGATCAGCGACTTATAGTGGGACTGCGATATTACGTTAGACAAATCGGACGCCTAACTGACCCTTTTGACACTTTTTTGGGTACCAGTGACATTATTACAGTGATCAGTGTTAAAAATTTGCACTGTCACTGTACTAATGACACTGGCAGAGAAGGGGTTAACATCAGGGGTGATCGAAGAGTTAAATATGCGCCTAGCTGGTGATTCAGTGTAGTGGGGGAGGTGCTTTTTCTAGTGGAAGGTAGCAATATGCTGAACAACCCCCTGTTCGGTTTGTGCCAGAACTCTCAAACATCGTGAAAATTTGGAGCCAAATAACGAACCCCTATGGGACACGCACTGAAAAAATCAAAAGTGCCCATTTTGAGGGATTAGATGCAAGTTATTGGGCATACAAAGGGTATGGGGGTCCGGGTACTGCCCCGGTGGACATGTAACAATGAAAAAAAGTTTGTAAAAAACATCATTTTTAAATAAGCATTGATTTACTGATGCTTAAACTGAAATAATAAAAAAAAATTCCTTTAAATATAGTGCCTGGGGGTCCCCTTAGTCTTCTTGTAAAGTGGCGCATCTGTACCGTGTATAGCACCTGCTGCAGCAAAAAAATGACATCTTTAAAGCCAAAAAAATGACATTTTTCCTGCAAGCATTCTTTATTTTATAAACAACGACTTGGAGAGCCTGTATGTTGGAGCCACAATTTAGTGCACTCAGAACAAGATTAGAGATTTTTTTGGATAAATTCTGGATGTTTTGCATACTTTGGATAGAAGCAACCAGTGTAGAAAAATTGGGTTTAAGGTGTTGGTGATCCCTTCACACCGTAACCCTATAGAGGTACTTTTGATTAAAGAAAGAATTGGCCTTGCTGTCAAAAATTTAAACGATATGCTCCGGTCAAACAGGTGTGGAAAAATTGGGCTTTGGGTGTTGGTGGTCCCTTAACACCATAACCCTATAGAGGTAAGAATTGGCCTTGCTTTCAAAAATTGAAATGATATGGGGTTCTTGTCCTTCCAGGTTTTGGCTGTCTATTCTCCATAGGCCGTGGACCCCTGGGGGCCTGGCTTGTCAAGGTTTTTTCCCCCTATTTTCTAGCTGCAATGCTCACTCATGCCCACAATTGGCTTTTGTCAGAGACCTCCAATGCAGCTGTAGCTCTGGAAGCTGCTGTGGTGGGCCCATACGAGGCACTGTGGAATGTTTTATTTCGGGGTGTTAAAGCCCCTCATCCCCTCACCACCTCTATGAGGACAGCAATCAGAGCATGGACCATGGTGATTGGCTTGGTGGGCACTGGAGGATCCCAGACATGCTCCCTGAATACCCAATTATGGTTCAATCCCTCTACCTGAATTTTATTCCATCTCAGACCCTCCAATATGGGCATTGCATGGAATCCGTTATCTAACCCAGTGTTTCTCAACGTTTTACGGGTCTAAAAAAAATTTCCTAAGGACCCCTGTCTTGAGAAAGTAATTTCTATTGTTTGGGTGTCATATGTAGTTTGTAGTAGTGTGTGTGTAATGTCAGTATGTGTTTGCGATGGTTTTTGTTCGTTTGCAAAAACATGGTATGTGTGCATGTTGCAATGATAGATACACACACACACGTGCCCATCAGCTCAGCCTCACCAATGTAGCCTCACCAGTGCTCATCAATGCAGCCTGATCAGTGCCCATCAGTGCAGCCTTAACTGTGCCCATCAGTGCAGCCTGATCAGTGCCCATCAATGCAGCCTCACCAGTGCCCATCAATGCAGCCTCACCAATGCCCATCAATGCAGCCTGATTAGTGTCCATCAATGCACCCTTACCTGTGCCCATCAATGCAGCCTTCAGCAGTGCCCATCAATGCAGCCTCAGCAGTGCCAATCAATGTAGCCTGATCAGTGGCCATCAATGCCACCTGATCAGTGCCCATCAGTGCAGCCTTACTTGTGCCCATCAATGCAGCCTGATCAGTGCCCATCAGCTCAGCCTTACCTGTGCCCATCAGCTCAGCCTCACCAATGCAGCCTCACCAGTGCTCACCAATACAGTCTGATCAGTGCCCATCAGTGCAGCCTCACCTCTGCCCATCAATGTAACCTGATCAGTGCCATCAATGCAACCTGATCAGTGCCCATCAATGCAGCCTCACCAGTGCCCATCAATGCTGCCTCACCACTGCCCATCAATGCACCCTGATTAGTGCCCATAAGCTCAGCCTTACCTGTGCCCATCAGCTCAGCCTCACCAATGCAGCTTCACCAGTGCTCACAAATGCAGTTTGATCAGTGTCCATCAGTGCAGCCTCACCAGTGCCCATCAATGCAGCCTCACCAATGCCCATCAATGCAGCCTGATTAGTGTCCATCAATGCACCCTTACCTGTGCCCATCAATGCAGCCTTCAGCAGTGCCCATCAATGCAGCCTCAGCAGTGCCAATCAATGTAGCCTGATCAGTGGCCATCAATGCCGCCTGATCAGTGCCCATCAGTGCAGCCTTACTTGTGCCCATCAATGCAGCCTGATCAGTGCCCATCAGCTCAGCCTTACCTGTGCCCATCAGCTCAGCCTCACCAATGCAGCCTCACCAGTGCTCACCAATACAGTCTGATCAGTGCCCATCAGTGCAGCCTCACCTCTGCCCATCAATGTAACCTGATCAGTGCCATCAATGCAACCTGATCAGTGCCCATCAATGCAGCCTCACCAGTGCCCATCAATGCTGCCTCACCACTGCCCATCAATGCACCCTGATTAGTGCCCATAAGCTCAGTCTTACCTGTGCCCATCAGCTCAGCCTCACCAATGCAGCTTCACCAGTGCTCACAAATGCAGTCTGATCAGTGTCCATCAGTGCAGCCTTACCTGTGCCTATAAATGCAGCCTGATCACTGCCCATCAATGCAGCCTGATTAGTGCCCATCAGCTCAGCCTCACCAGTGCTCACCAATGCAGACGGATCAGTGCCCATCAGTGCAGCCTTACCTGTGCCCATCAATGCAACCTGATCAGTGCCCATCAATGCAGCCTGATCAGCGCCCATCAATGCAGCTTACCTGTGCCCATCAGCTCAGCCTTACCACTGCCCTTCAGCACAGCCTTGCCAGTCACCAGTGCCCATCAGCTCAGTCTTACCTGTGCCCATCAGCTCAGCCTCACCAATGCAGCTTCACCAGTGCTCACCAATGCAGTCTGACCAGTGTCCATAAGTGCAGCCTTACCTGTGCCCATTAATGCAATCTGTTCAGTGCCCATCAATGCAGCCTGATCATGCCCATGAATGCAGCCTCACCAGTGCCCATCAATGCAGCCTGATCAGTGCCCATCAGCTCAGCCTTACCTGTGCCCATCAGCTCAGCCTCACCAGTGCTCACCAATGCAGACTGATCAGTGCCCATCAGTGCAGCCTTAGCTGTGCCCATCAATGCAGCCTGATCAGTGCCCATCAATTCAGCCTGATCAGTGCCTATCAGTGCAGCCTTACCTGTGCCCATCAATGCAGCTTGATCGGTGCCCATCAGTTCAGCCTCACCAATGTCCATCAATGTAGCCTTACCAGTGCCCATCAATGCAGCCTGATCAGTGCCCATCAGCTCAGCCTCACCAGTGCCCATCAGTGCAGCCTCACCGGTGCCCATCAATGCAGCCTGATCAGTGCCTATCAATGCAACCTTACCTGGGCCCATCAGCTCAGCCTTACCACTGCCCTTCAGCACAGCCTTGCCAGTCATCAGTGCCCATAAGCTCAGCCTTGCCAGTCACCTGTGCCAATGAGCGCAGCCTTTCCAGTGCCCATCAACACAGCCTTGCCAGTCCCCATCAGTGCAGCCTTGCCAGTAGGGATGAGCCAAACACCCCCCCCCCCCGGTTCGGTTCGCACCAGAACATGCAAACAGGCAAAAAATTAGTACAAACACACGAACACCGTTAAAGTATGGGATACAAACACGTAAAATCAAAAGTGCTAATTTTAAAGGCTTATATGCAAGTTATTGCCAAAAAAAATGTTTGGGGACCTGGATCCTGCCCCAGGGGACATGTATTAATGCAAAAAAAGTTTTAAAAACAGCTGTTATTTCGGGAGCAGTGATTTTAATAATTCTTAAAGTGAAACAATAAAAATTAAATATTAATTTAAATATCATGCCTGGGGGGTGTCATTAGTATGCCAGTAAAATAGTGCATTTTTCCTGTGTTTGGAACAATACCACAACAAAATTTCTAAAGGAAAAAAGTAATTTAAAACTGCTTGCGGCTGTAATTAAATGTCAGCTCCCAACAATATAGATAGAAATCATTGAAAAAAACGGCATGGGTCCCCCCAGTCCATTACCAGGCCCTTTAGGTCTGGTATGAATATTAAGGGGAACCCCGCACCCAAATTTAAAAAAACATTGCATGGGGGTCCCCCCAAAATCCATACCAGGCCCTTCAGGTCTGGTATGGATATTAAGGGGAACCCGGCACCAACATTTAAAAAAAATGGTGTAGGGGTCCCCCCAAAATCCATACCAGACCCTTATCTGAGCATGCAACCCGGCAGGCTACAGGAAAAGGGGGGGGCGAGAGAGTGCCCCCCCCTCCTGAACTGTACCAAGTCACATGCCCTCAACATGGGGAGGATGCTTTGGAGTCCCCCAAAAACACCTTGTCCCCATATTGATGGGGACAAGGGCCTCATCCCCACAACCCTTGCCCAGTGGTTGTGGGGGTCTGTGGGTGGGGGGCTTATCATAACCCCCAGATACCTGCCCCCTTATGTGAATGGGTATGAGTACATTATACCCCTACACATTCACCAAAAAAAAGTGTCAAAATGTTAAAAATGACAGTAGACAATTTGGGACAAGTCCTTTATTTAAAAATAAAAAACTGTCCCTCGATGTCCATATTCATCTTCGATCAGAGCGTCCGATGACCTGATTAGAAAAACAGAAAGAACTCTACCTCCATGGGAGTCTCTCGCTGACTGAAGCCTCTTCGCGATGACAGCTTTTATATAGCTGAGGGCGTTGCCACCTGGTTACATAAACAAGTGACCCCGCCCCCCCTCTGATGTTACATGACGCCTTCTGTCTTTCTTAAAAAAATTTCTGAGGCATGAGAAGTAGAGTCCTCAGGGTCACTGAGGATTACAGTATCTGGAACTGCCTCCTCCCAGCCACGTACTACTCCCAAGGGTTCTGGGGATGGAAAACATTCTCTTAAGGTTTGAAATATGTCTTCCTCTGCTTCAGTGCCTCCAAAACTTTCATAATCCTCCTCCTCCCCTTGTGTGTTCTGTGGTGTTGCAACAATGGTGTCTTCATAAAGCGGGCCTTGAGGGGAAAATAAGTCCTCCTCTTCCTCCCACTGCTTTGCCACGAGTGACCTGTCCATAATGCTGTGCAGAGTCTGCTCCAGCAGGAACACAACAGGGATTTTGTCACTGATGCATGCATTGTCATGGCTCACCATCCTTGTTGCCTCCTCAAATGGTGACAGTACAGTGCATGCATCCTTAGCAGTCATTGGCATGGGGATAAAAAGCTGAGCCGGCCTGAGCCTGTCGTAATGCCATACTGACACAGGTACTTGTTGATGGCCCTCTGCTGCATGTAAAATATTCCATGGACTCAGCATGCCTCTCAGCAAATATCTTAGGGTGTCTACTTTCCAAAATGGGGTCATTTGGAGGGGGTTTGTGCTATCTTGGCATATCATGACCTCCGAAACTGTGATAGGCAGTGAGGAGTGAAATCACTATTTTGTGCCCTTAGAAAGCCTGAAAGCGGTGATTGGTTTTCGGGGTCCTGTACGCGGCTAGGCTCCCAAAAAGTTTCACATATGTACTCAGGAGAAGCAGCAGAATGTATTTTGGGGTGCAATTCCACATATACCCATGTCATGTGTTAGCAATATATCATTTAGTGACAACTTTGTGTAAAAGAAATATATATTTTAATTTTTTCGAAACTTGTGGCAAAATATAAAATAGGACTCAAAAATATGGACTCAACATGCTTTTCAGCAAATATCTTGGGATGTCTACTTTCCAAAATGGGGTCAATTGGGGGGTTTTGAATTGTCCTGGTATTTTATGCACAACATTAGAAGCTTATGCCACACATCACCCACTCTTCTAACCACTTGAAGACAAAGCCCTTTCTGACACTTTTTGTTTACATGAAAAAATATATTTTTTTTGCTAGAAAATTACTTTGAACCCCTAAACATTATATATTTTTTTAAAGAAAAGGCCCTACAGATTGAATGGTGGGTGTTGCAATTTTTTTTTCTTTACAGGTTACCACTTTAGTTTTACAGAGGAGGTATATTGTTAAAATTACTGCCCTCGATCTGAAGTTCACGGTGATAACTCACATGCTTGGTGCAATTGCTGTTTACATATGAGAAGAGACCGACGCTTGCGTGCGCCTTTGCGCATGAGCACGGGGGGACAGGTGTGCTTTTTTTTTTTTTACATTATTTATTTTGCCTTTTTATTTTATTTTTACACTGTTCCTTTCTTTTTTATATTTTGTTATAATTTATATTGATATCACAGGGAATGGACATATCCCCTATGATAGCAATAGGTAGTGACAGGTACTATTTTTTTTTAAAAATCACGGTCTATTAGACTCTAGATCTCTCCTCTGCCCTCAAAGCATCTGACCACATCAAGATTGGTGTGATAATATGCTTTCCCAATTTTCCAATGGCACTGTTTATATCCAGTGAAACCGAAGTCATAAAATGCTCGTAGCTTCCGGTTTCTTAGGCCATAGAGATGATTGGAGCCATTCTGGTCTTCGATCAGCTCTATGGTCAGTAAAGATGAGCTGAACACCCCCCGGTTCGGTTCGCACCAGAACTTGTGAACAGGCAAAAAATTTGGATGAACACAAGAACACCATTAAATTCTATGGGACACGAACATGAAAAATCAAAAGTGCTCATTTTAAAGGCTTATATGCATGTTAATGCCATAAAAAGTGCTTGGGGACCCGAGACCAGGCCCAGGGGATATGTATCAATGCAAAATTAAGTTAAAAACGAATGTTTTTTCGGGAGCAGTGATTTTAATAATGCTTAAAGTGAAACAATAAAAATGAAATATTCCTTTTAATAACCTGCCTGGGGGGTGTCTATAGTATGCCTGTAAAGTGGCGCATTTTTCACATGTTTAGAACAGTACCACAGCAAAATTACATTTCTAAAGGAAAAAAAGTCATTAAAAACTGATTACGGCTGTAATGAATTGTCAGGGCTTGGCAATATAGATAAAACTCATTTAAAAAAATGGCATGGGTTCCCCTGCCCAGTCCATTACCAGGCCCTTTGGGTCTGATATGAATATTAAGGGGAACCCTGAACCAAGTTTTTTAAAAAAAATGCGTGGGGGTCTCCCCAAAATCCCTACCAGGCCCTTCAGTTCTGGTATGGATATTAAGGGGAACTCTGCACCATTTTTTTTTATGGCATAGGGGTCCCCCTCAAAATTCATACCAGACCCTTATCTGAGCACGCAACCTGGCAGGCCACAGCAAAAAAGGGGAGACGAGAGAGCGCCCCCCTCCTGAACTGTAGCAGGCCACATGCCTTCAACATGGGGGGTTGCTTTGGGGTCCCCAAAGAACCTTGTCCCCATGTTGATGTGGACAAGGGCCTCATCACCACATCAAGGCTGGTTGTGGGGGTCTGCGGGCGGGGGGCTTATCGGAATCTGGAAGCCACTTCACAAAAAAGTGTAAAAAATAGTAAAAATGGCAAGAGACAGTTTGGGACAAGTCCTTTATGAAAAAATAAAAAAATAAAAATGTCCAGCGATGTAAATCCACTTCACGCCGCCCGACAAACCAAAAAAGGAAAAAAAAAAGCAACAGCTCGACCCCCATTGGAGGATCCCACCGAGTGACGCTTCTTCTCAATGACAGCTGTTATATAGCTGAGGGCGGGGCCACCGGGTGACATAAACGGGTGACCCCGCCCCCCCATCTGATGCCACATGATGTCAGAGGAAGGTGGGGTCACCCGTTTATGTCATCGAGTGGCCCCACACAAAATTGGCACAGGGTTTCCCTTAATATCCATACCAGACCTGTAGGGCCTGGTATGGATTTTGGGGGGACCCCCGCGCAATTTTCTTTTACATTTTTGGATCGGGTTCCCCTTAATATTCATACCAGACCCAAAGGGCCTATTAATGGACTGGGGGGAACCCATGCCATTTTTTTTCAATGAGTTTTATCTATTTTGCCGAGACCCGACAATTCATTACAGCTGCGATCAGTTTTAATTTTTTTTTTTTTTTCCTTTAGAAATGTCATTTTGCTACCACTGGAAATCTTCCTACTACCTGTAATCCAACTGAAAACAAGAATTAACAATATCATTCTCATGGAAAAAATATTTCATACCCTAAACAATACAAAACATCTATTTGACAAAAAATGGGACCCTTGGTTTATTCATGCAGAACACCTCTTAAACCCTGAATAAATAATTTTTATAACCAAAAACTCACTCAGGAATATTTGAATTATTTTAGAATTGAATGTATGTCAATAACAACCAGACAGTAAGCTAGATAACTTTGCTAAAAAAATTTGCTCACCCACTATATATATCAACATGATTTACTGTAATGATGATTCCTTTACTCTGTATTTCTCTCGATATCTGATAACACTCTTTGTACCACTATTTGTACCTAATAAAAAGTTTGTAAAAAAAAAGAAATGTCATTTTGCTGTGGTACTATCATAAACACAGGAAAAATGTGCTACTTTACAGGCATATTACGGACACCCCCAGGCACGATATTTAAAGGAATATTTCATTTTTATTGTTTTGCTTTAAGCATTATTGAAATCACTGCTCCCGAAAAAACAGCCGTTTTTTTAACTTTTTTTTGCAGTGATACATTTCTCCTGGGGCAGGACCCGGGTCCCCAAACACTTTTTATGGCAATAAATTGCATATAAGCCTTTAAAATGAGCACTTTTGGTTTTTCATGTTAATGTCCCATATACTTTAATGGTTTTCCACGGCTTTTGAATTTCCCGCGAACACCGCATAATGTTCTCTGTTCAGCAAACAGGTGAGCACCTGATGTTTGAGTCGAACTTACGTTCGACTCAAACATCGGGCTCATCCCTAATGGTCAGCTGGCGGAACCACCGGCTGCATGCTTAGGTTCCCTGGTGGGGCAGGAGAACCTGAGAAAACCATGGTAGATGGCGGGGGGGAAAGTTTCCTCCCACTGCTTGTAAAAGCAATCTAGCAGCTAATTAGCCCCTCCACCCCCATGCTTCGGCATATATGCTCTTTTTTTTACCACTGTGGTGGTGAAACCTTCTACAGCGCTGGAGTCACTGATTTACGTATCGTGAGAGCAAACGCTGTTGCTGTCAAGATAGATAAATCAGTGCTGCAGCTGAATGGTGTACCTACAAATAAATTATGATTAACAATAAAACACAGTAAACAGTAAAGTATAAAAGGATTAAATACCTTCAAAGCAAACATGATAAAACATAGAAACAATAAAACATTGTAGTTAAGCATAAAATACAGTAAAACAGAGCAGAACAATAGAGATAGAAAAATAGAGAGAGAATAGAGAGAGAGGAACAAGAAAATTACAACTATTTTTGGCTTTTTTATTTTATATATTTTTTTAAAACTTTTTTTTTTTTTAACTGTAAAGGTTCTAGGTTCGGGTCCCTAAAAATGCTATGGAATCTTTGGAGACCCTGTGAAAATGTGTCCTAGGACTGTGCAGTGCTGTACCCTACACTAATACTCCACTAGTGTGTGGTAGCATTGGAAACATTCACCGATGCAGAGACCAGGTTGGTCAGGACAGGAGGGACAATAAAAGCGGGTGTCACGCCTGTATCCACGTTTCCTGCAGACACGACATCTTCATTAGGGGGTTCGTTGGGTAGGGGTACCACGGAGGACATACGGAAAATGCCTCTCATGCAGCCGGCTCACTGCATTTGCATTGCATTGCATTTGCATCCAGCCTTGATGACCACCACCCTGTCCCTACAAATGGCTATTCCTGGCCGCCATTCCTGACGAATGTCCTGGAACTGGGGGCCAAGCCTCCTCATTATGAGAGTCCTGCAATGGCTTGGGGGATGTGCATAAAGTCCCACACCATGTCATCCTCCCACGGTGCACGAGGGTCATGGGGGAAATTAGGGTAGTCCAACCCCCACTGGAGTGCTGTACTTCTCGCTGAAACTTGGAGTATCTTGGTAGGTCCCTTGGCTTGCCTTTCCCAGGAAATAAAACTCAGGAACACAGGAAACACAGGAATTTGCAGTCCCTTTTTGTGTAGTTTAGACATAGTGAAACAGCATGCTGGGTTGGTGATGTCACAAGGGGGCAGTGGCACCAGGTGATGTACTGATGTGGCCCCACCCCTTATCTATTTAAGAACTGTCGCATGGTGGAGCAGGCATTCGGCGATTAGCCTGCGTCGCATATATATATTTCCCCTTTTCCGGGTCCAGCAGTGTGGCGGGCGGCGTGATTGATGATGCATCAACATCGTTTTTTTATTTTATTAATAAAGGAATTGTCAAAAACTGCCTCCTGTATTTATTTATTTTTGACACTTTTTTGGTGATTGAGTAGGGGTACAATATTCCCCATACTCATTTACATGGGGGGGCGAGATCTGGGGGCCCCCTTGGTAAAGGGGGCTTCCAGATTATGATAAGCCCCTTACCCGGAGGCCCCCACAACCACCACCCAGGGTTGTCAGGAAGAGGCCCTTATCCCCGTCAACATGGGGACAAGGTGCTTTTGGGTGGGGCACCCCCCATGTTGAGGGCATGTGGCCTGGTATTTTTTCAGGAGGGGGGCACTCGCTCACCCCTTTCCTGGCCTACCAGGGTGCATGCTCAGATAAGGGTCTGGTATGGATTTGGGGGGTATGTAATTTTTTTTTATTTTAATATGAGCTTCTCCTTAAAATCCATAACAGACCCAAAGGGCCTAAACTGCATGGGGGGGACCCCACACTGTTTTTTAGTTTTTTTTTTGTATTGCTGGCAATGGCTTGCAGCAGGGAAAATCAATTTAAATATCATTTTTTTTCTCTACATATGTCAGTTTTGCTGAAGCCGGTTCTATACATGGTACAGAGGCTTACTAATGGGACCCTCCAAACACTATATTTAAAGGCATTTTTCATGTTTATTGTTTCACTTTAAGCATCATTAAAATCACTGCTCCTTTGAAATCAATATTTAAAAATAAAATGTTTGCATTGATACTGGTCCCCCTGTCCCAAAGCACCACCCCCATGTTGAGGGCATATGGCCCAGTATGGTTCAGGAGAGGCGCTCGCTCGTCCCCTCTTTCCTGGCCTGCAGGCTGCAAGCTCAAATAAGAGTCTGGTAGTGATTTTGAGGGGGACCCCACGCCATTCTTTTTAAAGATTTTGGCATGAGGTTCCCCTTATAATCCATACCAGACTCAAAGCGTCTGGTATGGATTGGGGGGGACCCCCACATTGTTTTTATTTTTTTTTCTACTGCTGAAAAATTCATTAATGTTTTTTTTTCATTCAATTGTCAGCTGATGACTCATCCATTGACAAGGAAGCAGCGGCCAGCTTCCCAGGCTCCGTTTCTTAACAACGTATCAACTGTGCGCTCAGCAGGCAAAATTCAACCAACACCTAAACAGGCGATGTTCGGGCCGAATTTATGCTCAGCCCGAACTGTCCCCCCGTCCCTTCTCACTACCTATCATAGTTTTGGAGGCCCCGAATTCCAGGTTAGCACAACTCCTCGCAATGACCCCTTTTTGGAAAGTAGACACCCCAAAGCATTTGGGGTGTAATTACACATATACCCATGGCATGTGTGAGCAATACATCATTTAGGTGATAACTTTGTATAAAAAAAAGTAATTGTCATTTTCCAAAAACTTGCGGCAATAAAAAAAAATCTTCCATGCACTCAACATGCCTCTCAGCAAATACCTTGGGGTGTCTATTTTTCAAAAATGGGCCATTTGAGGGTGTTTTGTACTATCCTATCGACAGAAAAGGTCCAACGGAACGAATCCACCAGACAATTCGATCGTGTGTGGGCTTCATAGGACCTTTGCTGTCGAAAAATCGGACTTTAGAAATAGAATGTTTCAAATCTTTCCAACGGACTCGAATCCGGTTGAAAAATCCGTTTGTCTGTATGCTAGTCTGACAGACAAAAAGGGACGCAAGGGCAGCTCTTGGCTACTGGCTATGAACTTCCTTATTCTAGTCCGGTCATACGTCATCGCATTCAAATCAGTCGGACTTTGGTGTGATCGTGTGTAGGCAAGTTCGTTGCATCAGAACTCCATCGGAACTCTGTCGAAAGTCCGTCAAAAAGTCCTTCGGAGTTCAGTCCGCAAAAGTCTGCTCGTGTGTACACGGCATAATGCCCCGTACACATGGTCGGACTTTGTTCGGACATTCCGACAACAAAATCCTAGGATTTTTTCCGAGGGATGTTGGCTCAAACTTGTCTTGCATACACACGGTCACACAAAGTTGACGGAAAATCCGATTGTTCTGAACGCGGTGACGTAAAACTTGTACGTCGGGACTATAAACAGGGCAGTGGCCAATAGCTTTCATCTCTTTATTTATTCTGAGCATGCGTGGCATTTTGTCCGTCGGATTTGTGTACACACGATCGGAATTTCCGACAACGGATTTTGTTGTCAGAAAATTTTATCTCCTGCTCTCCAACTTTGTGTGTCGGAAAATCCAATGGAAAATGTCCGATGGAGCCCACACACGGTCGGAATTTCCGACAACACGTTCCGATCGGACATTTTCCATCGGAAAATCCAACCGTGTGTACGGGGCATAAGAGTTATCATGCGAAAAAGGTGTCTCCACTGAAGCTTTATCGCCAATCTTTGTTTCCACGACAACACAAAATTTTCAAAGTCCAATTGTCACAGGCACAGAAAGTGAAGTGAAATTGTCTGAACAGGGGCAAAGACAGCAAAACAAACATTGCGGGGGTGTTAACCCTTCCCTATGCTATCCAAAACACATAAAAACTATTTTTTTTGGCTGGAGTTACAGTTAAAAAATGTACCTGTTCCAACTAACATACAAGTTCAATTTAGGAACAAACCTCCAGAATCTTTCTTGTTTGTAACCCGGGGACTGCCTGTAATGAGGAAATAACAACTTTAAAAGCCTGAAGGTGTTTATTGGATTTCAGGGTCCTGTACGTGGCTTGACTGCCAAAAATTCTCTCACATGTGGCATCCCCATACTCAAGAGAAGTAGCAGAATGTGTTTTGGGGTGTAATTCCACGTATACATATGGCATGTGTGAGAAATATCTTATTAAAATGACAACTTTGAGTAAAAAAAAATGTAATTTTCCAAAAACATGTGCCAAAAAATAAAAAATCTTCCATACACTTAACATGCCTCTCAGCAAATACCTTAGGGTGTCTACTTTCAAAAAAGGAGTCATTTGGGGGTGTGTGAACTGTCCTGGCATTTTATGCCCAACATTAGAAGCTGATGCCACATATCACCCTCTTCTAATCACTTGAAGACCAGGCCTTTTATGACACTTTTTGTTTACATGAAAAAATCTGGTTTGTTTGCTAGACAATTACTTTGAACGCCCAAACATTATATATTTTTTAAAGCAGAGGCCCCACAGAATAAAATGGTGGGGGTTGCAAATCTTTATGTTAAACAGTATTTGCGCAGCGATTTTTAAAGTGCAACAAAAAATATATATTTTTTAATTTTAATGCACAAAAACACAATATACTGCCCAATAGTTTGGTAACATATAAAAGATGATCTTATGCTGAGTAGATAGATACCAAACATAACATGCTTTAAAATTGCGCACGCCCGTGCAACGGCGTCGAACTACGTAAATATTTAATATCCATAAGCGACAATTTAAAATCCTTTACAGGTTACCACTTTAGATTTACACAGGAGGTCTAGTGCTAGAATCACTGCCCTCAATCTGACATTCATGGTGAAACCTCACATGCATGGTGCAATTGCTGTTTACATACCGACCATAAACCGATGCTTGCGTTCACCTTTTTCACGCGTGCATGGGGGTATGGAGGTGCTTTCGTTATTGAATTTTTTTTACACTGTTCCTTTCTTTCATTCTTTCATTCTTGTATCACTTTTATTGTTATCACAGGGAATGTAAATACCCCCTGTGAAACCAATAAGCAGTGACAGGTATTCTTTTCTGAGAAATCTGGGGTCTATTAGACTCTAGATCTCTCCTCTGCCCTTAAAGCATCTGATTACACTAAGATCGATATGATCAGATACTTTCCCAATTTAAAAATGATGCTGTTTTTATCAGGCAAAACCAAATAGATGAAATGCTGGTTTGTAGCTTCCAGTTTCTTAGACCATAGAAACGATTGGAGCTTTTCTGGTCTCTAATCAGCTCTATGGTCAGCCAGCGGAACCTCCAGCTGCATTCTCGGGATCCCCCGTCGAACGGGAAAGTCCAAAAAAGCATAGGAACCAGCCTGTGGGCTGAATGAAAAAAGAAAACCTAACAGATTCCTACATTTACATCAATCGATCTGGATGAAGAAATCTCTGCCCAAAAAAAGTGAAAATAAATATATGTTGAAGCATAGGGCATATCCGGGCCACTGACCACCCCAGGCCCCCATGCCTAGCACATATGATCTTTTTTTACCTGCAGAGCAGAAATCTCCTCCTGCAGCACTGCAATCACTGACATATGTATTCTGAAGGCACACCCTGTTGCTGTCAGAATAAACAGATCAGTGCTGCAGCTGAATGACATTCCTGCAAAGCAAGCAACAGTTAATGATAAAACACAGTAACAATAGAACATTAACTCAATAAAACAACAACTTTTTTTAACTTTAATTGATAGTTGTGCCAAAAAAAAATGAAAAATATATACGTCGAAGCATAGGGGCAATCCACCCACTGAAATCTCCTCCAGCAGTGCTGCAAGCACTGACGTATGTATTTTGAAAGCACACCCTGCTGCTGTCAGAATAAACAAATCAGCCCTGCAGTTGAATGGCATTCCTGCAAAGCATAAAATGGTTAACAATAAAACACAGTAACAATAGCACATTGACGCAATAAAACAACAACTATTCCTAACTTTTTTACGTTTTTATGTTTTTTTTAACTTTTTTGTTACTTTTTATAAATACTGTAAACTTTCAAGGCTGTAATTTTATGGTCTCTCAAAATGCAATAGCCGGTTTCCTGACTACCTAACATCTTTCGAGACCCAGTGTGAATGTGTACCTTAGACTGTGCCATGCTGTACACTATACTAATACTCTACGTATGTGTGGTATCGACAGAAGTAGGGATGAGCTTCGAGTTCGAGTCGAACACATGTCCGACTCGAACATTGGCTGTTCGCAAGTTCGCCGAACAGCGAACAATTTGGGGTGTTCGTGGCAAATTCGAATGCTGCGGAACACCCTTTAAAAGTCTATGGGAGAAATCAAAAGTGCTAATTTTAAAGGCTTATATGCAAGTTATTGTCATAAAAAAGTGTTTGGGGACCCGGGTCCTGCCCCAGGGGACATGGATCAATGCAAAAAAAGTTTTAAAAACTGCTGTTTTTTCAGGAGCAGTGATTTTAATAATGCTTAAAGTCAAACAATAAAAGTGTAATATCCCTTGAAATTTTGTAGCTGGGGGGTGTCTATAGTATTTTTGTAGTCAGTGGATCCGCGCTACAGGCTATACTTGCAACTGCAGCCCCCCTATGTAGGCAGAGGACACCAATGTGTACCCTCAAAGAATAGGTCTAAAAAGTATATATACAGGGAGTGGCGCTGTGCATGAGGGAATTAGCGGCATGTAATGATTGTCTAATGATTATGATTTATGTGTCTATGAGACAAATTAGGAGAACGGTAAAAAGATATGGAAAAAATATACATATATATCCCACATGGGGATCGGTAAGTGCTAATAAGGAAGTATGTATGCAAGTAGGTGTTCAATATAACCTTAATCTCATAACCCAATACACTAGTGATCTCTAATGGTGTTATATGGTGTGCACTGATAAGTGCCAGAATGTCAAGTGAAGTCCAATTAAGTGTTCCAGCCCCTGCTGGGGTGAGCTACAAGTGATGTATATAAAGGAGGGGGTATCCACAACCCTCTAAAAGTGCAGTGCTAAGAAATTAAATAAATTGATATAAAATAAAAATGTATAAATAAATTGTAAATATATATATAGGGTATACTTATAAGTGATATATAATAAGTGTAGGATACAGGATCAAATTAGTGATTAATAAATTAATTGATAATAGCACAGTCAAATAGCAGCATTAGATCACATGTGAAAACGCAAATAAAGGTAAATTTCCAGTAAATTGTTAAAAAGTTCATGTATTATCTTCCACCCGACAACTTCCAGACTTTCTATTGGCACAATCCCCCTGATGTGATTCCACTCACCGGAACCCTATACCCCTGCAGGGGTATAAGCATAAGATGTTTCAACTCCAACCGATCAGATCCGAATGCCGATCGAGTCCTTGTGTGGTGGTATCCTCTCGCCTCTGATTTCCCAGTCCAGATCAGCCTCTCCAACAAAGCAGGGAAAAGGGGGAAGTTGATGATCCCCTAGTGCGATCCTATCTCCAGCCGGACATCCGCTCCAAAGATGTTATATGGAATAAAGAAGTTATATCCACATAGCGTAACTCCTTTTAAAAACGGTGTCTATAGTATGCCTGTAAAGGGGCGCATGTTTCCCATGTTTAGAACAGTCTGACAGCAAAATGACATTTCAAAGGAAAAAAGCCATTTAAAACTACTCGCGGCTATTGCATTGCCGTTCCGACAATACACATAGAAGTTCATTGATAAAAACAGCATGGGAATTCCCCACAGGGGAACCCCGAACCAAATTTTTTTTTAAAAATGATGTGGGGGTCCCCCTAAATTGCATACCAGACCCTTCAGGTCTGGTATGGATTTTAAGGGGAACCCCGCACCAAAAAAAAATAAAAAAAGGCGTGGGGTCCCCCCAAAAATCCATACCAGACCCTTATCCGAGCACGCAACCTGACAGGCCACAGGAAAAGAGGGGGGATGAGAGAGAGGCCCCCCCTCCTGAACCGTACCAGGCCACATGCCCTCAACATTGGGAGGGTGCTTTGGGGTAGCCCCCGAAAACACCTTGTCCCCATGTTGATGAGGACAAGGGCCTCATCCCCAAAACCCTGGCCGGTGGTTGTGGGGGTGTGCGGGTGGGGGGCTTATCGGAATCTGGAAGCCCCCTTTGACAAGGGGACCCCCAGATCCCGGCCCCCCCTGTGTGAAATAGTAAGGGACCCCTACCATTTCACTAAAAAACTGTCAAAAATGTTAAAAACGACAAGAGACAGTTTTTGACAATTCCTTTATTTAAATGCTTCTTCTTTCTTCTATTTTCCTTCATCTTCTTCTTCTTCTTCTGGATCTTCTGGTTCTTCTGGTTCTTCCTCCGGCGTTCTCGTCCAGCATCTCCTTCGCGGCGTCTTCTATCTTCTTCTCCTCGGGCCGCTCTGCACCCATGGCATGTGGGGAGGCTCCCGCTCTTCTATTCATCTTCTTCCCTTCGTCATCTTCATCTTCTTCTTTTCTTCTCTTCTTCTCTTCTTCATCTTCTTCTCCGGGCCGCTCCGCATCCATGCTGACATTGTGGGAGGCTCCCGCTGTGTGACGGCGTCTCCTCTTCTGGCGGTTCTTAAATAACAGGGCGGGGCCACCCGGTGACCCCGCCCCCCTCTGACGCACGGGACATGGCGGGACTTCCCTGTGCTATTCCCTGAGACGTCACAGGGAAGTCCCGTCAAGTCATCGTGTGTCAGAGGGGCACCAGGTGACCCCGCCCCCCGTTATTTAAGAACCGTCAGACGAGGAGACGCCGTCACACAGCGGGAGCCTCCCTCCATGCCTGCATGGATGCGGAGCGTCCCGGAGAAGTAAATGAAGAAGAGAAGAGCATGAAGCAGAGAAGAAGATGAAGAAGAAGATGAAGAAGATGAAGAGAAGAGCGGGAGCCTCCCCCCATGCCATGGGTGCGGAGCGGCCTGAGGAGAAGAAGATAGAAGACGCCGCGGAGGAGATGCTGGACGAGAACGCCGGAGGAAGAACCAGAAGAGCCAGAAGAACCAGAAGAAGAAGATGAAGGAAGATAGAAGAAAGAAGAAGCATTTAAATAAAAGGAATTGTCAAAAACTGTCTCTTGTCATTTTTAACATTTTTGACAGTTTTTTAGTGAAATGGTAGGGGTACTTTTGTACCCCCTTACCATTTCACACAGGGGGGGGCCGGGATCTGGGGGTCCCCTTGTTAAAGGGGGCTTCCAGATTCCGATAAGCCCCTGCCCACAGACCCCCACAACCACCGGCCAGGGTTGTGGGGATGAGGCCCTTGTCCTCATCAACATGGGGACAAGGTGTTTTGGGGGCTACCCCAAAGCACCCTCCCAATGTTGAGGGCATGTGGCCTGGTACGGTTCAGGAGGGGGGGCACTCTCTCGTCCCCCCCTCTTTCCTGCGGCCTGCCAGGTTGCGTGCTTGGATAAGGGTCTGGTATGGATTCTTGGGGGGACCCCACACCGTTTTTTTTTTAATTTTGGCCGGGGTTCCCCTTAATATCCATACCAGACCTGAAGGGCCTGGTATGGAATTAGGGGGACCCCCACGTCATTTTTTTTTAAATTTTGGTTCGGGGTTCCCCTGTGGGGAATTCCCATACCGTTTTTATCAATGAACTTCTATGTGCATTGTCGGACCGGTGTCTTGTCGAATACTGTCCCCCATCGGATAGTGTCCGCCCTGTACTGCGCAGGCGCAGTACAGAGGACAAACGAGAGCCGAAAGTCTCCGAAGTTCAACAGCTGATCGTCAGCTGTACACAGCGCCTGCGCTTTTATTCTTACCCTGTGTCAAGGTTCATTCCCTACTATCCAAGTGGACATAGAGAAAGAATAAATAGAGGCCGAGCGCAGCGAGGCCGTGCCCGAAGCGTGGCGAGCGAAGCGTGGCGAGCGAAGCGAGCCCGCGAGGGGCCCTCTTACACAGCCACTATAAGTCACTAATAAGTGCCCAAGCGCCGTGTACAGCTGATGGTCAGCTGATCAACTTCGGACACTTTCGGCATCTCCTTCTCCTCCGTACTGCGCAGGCACTGCGCCTGCGCAGTACGGGGCGGACACTATCTGATAGGAGGAGAGTTCTCATCAGAACACCGGCAATGCAATAGCCCCAAGTAGTTTTAAATGGCTTTTTTCCTTTGAAATGTCATTTTGCTGTCAGACTGTTCTAAACACGGGAAACATGCGCCCTTTTACAGGCATACTATAGACACCCCCCAGCTATGAAATTTAAAGGGATATTACACTTTTATTGTTTGACTTTAAGCATTATTAAAATCACTGCTCCCGAAAAAAAGGCCGTTTTTAAAACTTTTTTTTGCATTGATCCATGTCCCCTGGGGCAGGACCCGGGTCCCCAAACACTTTTTTATGACAATAACTTGCATATAAGCCTTTAAAATTAGCACTTTTGATTATTCATGTTCGTGTCCCATAGACTTTAACGGTGTTCGCGTGTTCGAACAAACTTTTTTCCTGTTCGCATGTTCTGGTGTGAACCGAACAGGGGGGTGTTCGGCTCATCCCTAGACAGAAGCAGTCCTTGAAGCAGAGACCAGTTTGGTCAGGAGAGGAGGGACAAAAAAACAGGTGTTACACCTAATTCTGGATCTGCTATAGACATAACTATTTTTTTGGGGTGACTTTTTGGTTGGCATACCAGGGAGGACTTCCGAAAAATGCCTCTCATGCAGCTGGCTAAATGCATCTGGAATTTTTGTATTTTTTGCAACAGAGGCAAATGTACATAACTGATATACTGTATCTTAGTCTGTTTTCTCATTTAGTCCATTCTTATCCCTAGCTGAATGGTATAGTATAAAGCAATTAAACTTAAATTAAATCAATCTTAAATAAAACCATTCTCATGTGTGCAAACGCCATATACATCCTAGTAGCTGGGAGATCATGCCTGTACTCTCCAGACTATTGTTGCCATGACCCATGCTGGCACACCCACTAAAGGGATAGCGGCTGAAAATCATGTCTGAAGTCTATACACTGCTGTTGCCACACCCCCTTCCCAACTCTGCATTGTTTCACTGATAGTGCTAGGATATGTGACATCAACAGGGACTTCAAATCCTGACAAGGAGCTTCTGCCCCCACCCTTTGGAGCCTGAGATAGCAGTCACATGACAGATTGTAAACATCGGAAAAAATACAGATATTTATTTCACATAGTTACACACTTACATAGTTGGCAAGGTTGAATAAAGACACCAGTCAGTCCAGTTCAATCTGTGTGGATGTGTGGGTGCTTGTGTGTTTATGTAAATACCATTTCTCAGATCCCTGTATATTGTGTTTGCTAAGATGCCCATCTAAAAAAAATTTAAATGATCAACATTCCCTGCAGACACAACTAACTGTGGAAGGGAGTTCCACATCCTTAATGCTCTGACAGTAAAGAACCCCTTGTGCAATTTAGGCTTAAACCGCTTCTCATCCAACTTCATTGAGTGGCCACAGATCATCTTAAGTGACCTGGGATTGAATAGTTTCCTCCCTATGCTAGAATCACAATTGAGATATTTGTATATCACTATCATATCCCCTCATAAACCTCTCTTCTTCAGGAAGAATACGTTTAATGCTTGTAGTCTTCCCTTGTAACTTAGGTGTTTCAGTCCCCTTATTACCTTTGTTGAACTTCTCTAGACTCCCTCCAGTTCCAGCACATCCTTACTGAGCACTGGTGACCAGAACTGGACGGCATATTCAAGATGTGGTCAGACCAGAGTTTTGTAAAGTGGTAGAACTATAGTCTTATTTCTTGAGTAAATACAATTTTAATGCATGCAAATAGCTTTTCTTTGCTTTCTGCAGCTTGGCATTGCATGCTATTGTTAAGCTTATGATCTACTAAGACTCTCAGATATTTTTCCATCCTGGATTTCCCCAAAGGTTCTCTGCCTAACTTGTGTACTTATTTTTTGCCCCAAGTGCATTATTTTAAATTTTTCCACATTGTACCTCATTTGCCATGCTTAGCTTTGTATCATCAGCAAACACTGAGATTAAACTATTTATACCAACCTCTATATCATTTATTAATAAAATAAACAGAATTAGTCAGAGGGCAAAGCCCTGGGGTACCACGCTCACAACTCCAAAGGATTCTGAGTACACACTATTTATCATCACCCTGTGAGCGCACCACTGTAATCAGTTTTCTATCCAGGTACATTATCATCTATGGCAAACGACCTCAGTTTGTAAATTAAGCATTTATAGGGAACTGTATTGAATGCTTTGGCAAAATCCACATACACCATATCCACAGGCTTTCCTCTATCTAGGTGACAGCTCACTTCCTTCCTAGAATGTTAACAAGCAAATTCTTGGCTATAGTCCCTTATTACCCCCTCCAATAGTTTGCATACTATGGATGTTAGACTGATTGGCCTGTAGTTACCTTGTATATATTTTGGCCTTTTTTGTCCTTTAAATATTGGTAAATGTTGGCTTTTCATCCTCAAGAATTAGGAATGACGGTCGTGCTATAACCTGGCTACGTCTTTTGAGGACTCTCGGGTCCTGGTGATTTATTTACATTAAGTTTTTCAAATATTTTTGGACACTGGCTTCTGTTAGCCACAAAAGTACATTCCGTGTTGTGTTACTAACAATGCAATCTTGATTATTATACCCCCTCTTTTTCCTTTGTAAAAACATATTACTATTAATGATATAGGCAATAAAGAATAAATTAAATAAATAAAGTTTTTTCAGTATTGCAGCAGCGCTGTACGCCCCAAATTAATAGGATCCACTTCACAGTGAGGATCCTTAAGTTCAAATGGAACAGGTGGTAAGAGTCCTACTGATGGATATTGCTGTATTCTGTGAGGGTAGTTATTTTTTTCACCAAGTGATACACCAAGTGAGCGCTCGCTGTGTGAGACTACAGCCACATGCTTCCTGATTCCTCCTTGGTCGTTGGAGCGCATGCATCACTTCTGATGCGTCACGTCACTTCCGGTGCGTCACGTCCCTGACGTTTCATCACTACCTGGACTTCTTCTGAGGGCATGCCCTCAGAAGAAGCCCAGGCAGTGACGAAACGTCAGGGACGTGACGCATGCAGGGATGTGACTCACCGGAAGTGACGCATGCGCTCCAACGCCCAAGGAGGAATCAGGAAGCATGTGGCTGTAGTCTCACACAGGGAGCGCTCCTGACATCTTGTCCGATTGGAGGACGCAACAGGCACAGTGAACTTTTCCATTTTTGCTCTTTTTACTATTTCTCTGGTACGCATGTTATTTAAGGGGGATATTTGGATGTTTTAATAAAGTGTTTTAGCAATATCACACTATGTGGACATTCCATTTCTCCCACATATCTTATTGGAGCTACCAAGAGTAAGACTGACATCTGGTGGTTGTTTGGAAAGTGGTGTAGACCTACTATTATTACTCAAGGCTCATATTGGTTGGATTTCTGGTGAGTGCATTTCCATTGGGGTTCCCCGCACGTGGTGTATCACTTGGTGAAAGGAATAGCTACCCTCACAGAATACAGCAATATCCATCAGTAGGACTCTTACCAAGTGGACCATATTAATTTGGGGCGTACAGCGCTGCTGCAATACTGAAAAAACTTTATTTATTTAATTTATTCTTTATTGCCTATATCATTAACTGTTATTTAAGTAGCTGCTATTTATTCATTTATTTATGTGCTGCATATATTCTGTTGGATACATCGTACTAGGCGCAGAGCATTGTTGTTTTTAGGCAGGCACATACAACACTTTATTTCATATTACTATTAATATAGGGGCTTGTTTTTACTATCCACCTCTATGTGTTTCTCGTGGTCTATTTTAGCTGCCTTGATTGCGCTCTTACATTTCTTTTTTTTCTAAATCAGAAAAAAACTTTTATTTTTGACTTTCTCGATGTACAGTAATAAGATAGCAATATGGAACGTACATCTTTTAGTGATACATTGTCAGATGGTACAGGATTTCCATGACTTTAGAAATGCATTTTATTAGTACAGTGTCATTTAATACATTTTTATAAAAAGAAATAGAAGCAAAATAAAAAGAAAACTACAAACTTTTACTTAACCTTCCTCAGTACCTTAAGGGTATGAGGTATCGAAACACAAAAGTTGCCTTGACCCACCATTGTTTTCTGCATCCCTTGAAATTATGCGTTTTGTCAGGTATTGGTCGACCTCAGCTCAGGTGCAGTTAGTGCATTACATTTGCAGTAGCCTGTCTTTAATGAGCTGATGTGGTGCCAGACCCGGGACATCTAACCAAGCCTGCCATAATGAATAGAACTTACGTGGAACATTTCTGTGTTGGTAAGTTAGTTTCTCCCTGATTAGTAATTTGTTGACCTGATCCACCCATTGTTTTCTAGTGGGTACTCTGGGAGTGATCCATAGTTGAGTGATTAGTTTACGTGCAACATATATTAATCGTAGGACCGCCGTATGGGCTGAAGGGGTTAAAGCCTCCTTGTCCAGTGCTCCCAATAGACATACAACTGGTTCTCGTGGAATATTTATCATGTAGACCTGTGATATTAGATCTAGAACTTCCTTCCAATAGCGGAAAAGTTTGGGGCATCTCCATATCATGTGGATTATGTCCCCATGAGCACCTTCACATTTTGGACAGAGTGGGGTGTCTCTGATCCCCCATTTGTGTAGCCTGACCGAGGTCCTATATACCCTGTGAAACAGGTAGAGATGTGATAGCTTTTGAGATGCGGAGACCAAAACTAAAGGGTCAGATGATAGGCACAAATTCCATGTTTCCCCGTCTAGGTTCCCTATATCCTCTTCCCAGCCCTGCCGACAGGGAAGGTTGGAAGGGTCTTGTATGGCACTGAGGAGTATGTTATATGCTCTGGAAATCATTCCCCTCTTATTGTCTTCCAAGAAGATCCCCTGTATCAATGTGTGGTCAGTCAATTGTAATGGAGCACGTTATGATTGTGTTTGTATCGCATGGCGTAACTGCAGATATTTGAAAAAGTTGGTGCGTGGAATATTAAATTCGGCTTGAATTTCCATAAAGGACTTGAGATTTGGTCCACTGTATAGTTGAGACAGGTATCGGATTCCTAGCAGTTCCCAATTTCTGAATCCTTTTAACTTTAGTATTTCTTTATAATTAGTGTTACGCCATATTGGCGTGTGGCTTATAAAGCCTCTGATCCCCACCATTTTTTTTGTGTATGCCCATAATGTTTTTAGCATTCTCACCATGGGGGCCTCAGGATCAAGATGCATGTATCCCGCCTCCAGACACTCTAGAGCCGTTATACTCTCATCCTGCGTTGCTAACAGTTTGCAGATAGGGTCAGCTAGATCTGTCACTCCCCAGCCCCCCAGCTGCTGGAGCTGGGATGCTAGGTAATAGGCCCTAGAGTGAGGAACTGCCAAACCTCCCTCATCTTTTCTATACTGTAATGTCGTTAGTCTGATCCGTGCTGTTTTTTTGCTCCAAATCAGTTCCCTAAATTGGGAGTCTATCCTGTCAAACCACTTTCGAGGGACCCAGAACGGGGAGTTGTTAAATATATATAATAACTGCGGTGCCCAAACCATTTTTATTAAATTAATTCTTCCTACTACTGAGAACGGCAATTTACACCAGGAGGTGCATTTTTCACGGAAATTGTGGAGTAGAGGGACTAAATTGAGATCAATGTATTGGGATGGGTTTGGGGATATCTGTATACCCGAGTAGCGAAAAGAGGGTACTATTTGTATCATCTCTGCTCCCTGTGATAATGGTTCTGTTATGGGGTCTACCGGCCTCATCACCGACTTATTCCAGTTAATGGAGAAGCCTGACAGATTTCCAAAATCTTTAATAAGGGACATGATGTTCTTTAATGTACCCTGTGTATCTCCCAGGTACAATAGGGTATCGTCTGCATATATTGATACTACCGGCCTCATCACCGACTTATTCCAGTTAATGGAGAAGCCTGACAGGTTTCCAAAATCTTTAATAAGGGACATGATGTTCTTTAATGTACCCTGTGTATCTCCCAGGTACAATAGGGTATCGTCTGCATATATTGATACTACATCCATGCCTGTAATTCACTTGAATCCTATTATGTTTGGATCTCCCCTTATCTTTGCTGCCAGAGGTTCCAAGGCCAGGGCAAACAGCAGGGGCGCCAAAGGGCACCCCTGCCTAGTGCCTCGAAACAAGGAAAAAGGTCCAGACAGCTCTCCATTAATTCTAATCGTAGCCGATGGTGCGGCGTATAACAGTTGGACCCATTTGATAAAGGTTGCCCCCAGTCCCATATGTTCAAGCACCTTCCACAGGTAAGGCCACTCAACACTGTCGAAGGCCTTAGCTGCGTCTAGTGAAAATATTGCTCTATTGCCGGGGTTGTCTACAGGAAGCTGTAGATTCAAAAAAAGCCTCCTAATATTTTGGGCCGTAGATCTGGTAGGTATGAACCCTGATTGATCCCTATGTACTAATTTTGTGTATAACCTTGGCTAATCTGGTCGCCAGTATCCTAGCCAACAGCTTAACATCCTCCGTAAGCAAGGAGATAGGTCTGTACGAATCTGGCGAAGCTGCATTCTTGCCTGGTTTCAACAAAACGATGATAATCGCTTCATTCATAGAGTTAGGAAGCCTGCCCTCCTGGAATCCCTCATTGTATACTTTTAATAGTTCGGGTAACAACGTATCCGCATACCGCTTATATACCTCGGATGTAAGACCGTCCATTCCTGGAGATTTATTATTATGCGACTGTGCTAAGGCGGCAGATAATTCCTCAGTCAGCTGCGCATCAAGCATATTGACATCCGAGGCCGACAAGTGAGGCAGCTCACACCGTTCTAAAAAATCATCTATCTGTTCCCCTGTGGGTTGTACTTTAGAAGCGTAGAGGGAGGCATAGAATGACTTGGAAATTTGTAATATATTTGTGGTCTGGTGTTTAGGGGTTCCCTGCTTGTCACAAATGGCCGAAATAAGGGAGGAGGGCTTCTGTGCACACACCATCATAGCTAGCACGTGCCCAGTTGCCTCCGCTCCTCAAAATGATTCTGTTGTAAGAAAGAACGTTTATTTTCGGCCAGCTGTAGCGCCAGTTGAGTGGACATGGACTGAACCCCCAACCACGCTCTCCTTGTGTCTTCATTAGGATCGGCTATAAATCTGTCCTCTGTTTCTGTGACCTTTTCTCTTACCATTGTTTCCCATGCCTTAGTATCTGTTTTAATGCGGGTTATTATCCTGATAAATTGGCCTCTCATATATGCCTTTGCTGCATCCCATACTACGCTTTGTTTGGCGCTGCCCAGGTTATCTTTCAAAAAAAGCTGTAATGAGTCCCGTATGGGGTCCTGTTCTGGGAATAAGGAAAGCCAGAAAGGGTTTAACTTCCACCCTGTCCTTTTTTCTGTGCCAGGAAGTGAGATAGTCACCCAGAATGAGGAATGGTCAGATACGTGCCTGTCGCTATAATCTGATGCCGTTACCAATGGCAACATCGCATCATTGCCTAGACCCATGTCTATCCTGGAAAATCCCCCATGTGATGCTGAGTGACATGAGAATTTTTTGGTATTTGGGTGTCCGTGTCGCCATATGTCTGTCAGTCCAAGCTCCCAAAGTAATCTGGCAAAGGGTGTAAGTCCCCCACCTCCCAAAGGTACATGAGTGGGGACTGGGAGTTTGTCCCATTGGTAGGTTAAGTAATTGTTGTAGTCTCCCGTTGCTAGGAGTGGTGTATCAGGGAATTGGGCCACAAACCCCGTCAGACACCTGAGGACCCCGGCCGAGAACGGCGGTGGTATATATATTCCCACTATGATGCATGATAAACCAAGGATTTTGCATAGTAAAAACACATATCATCCTCCTGGACCTATGACCTTCCGTAAGCATACATCCTGACGAATCAGAATGCTGACCTCTCTGGAGTATGCAGAGTAGGTCGAATGAAATTGGGTGTTATATATGCGGGGGCTGAAATTGGGTACCGGATCAGGAGGGAAATGGGTTTCCTGTAAGCACACAACCCCAGCCCCCACAGATTTAAGGTGTCTAAGAACCGCCAATTTCTTTATTGGGTTACCAAGTCCTCTAAAATTCCAGGACATAAATTTCAATTCAACTGCCATAAGGAAGTCTATCTATCAATAAGAGTGATAACCACACATTTACTATGTAAGAATCTTCTTGCATTAAATCTATCTTTACATGTAGAAAGAAAGAAACAGCACGTGTCCACCATTACCATGTGCATAGGTGGACAAGCAGAAGGGGACTGTATTGTTCCGGACGGAATTGGTCCTTCGTGAGCTTACTGGTGGGTCAAAGCAGCAACTGGTGAGATAACATAAGTCCCTTAAGAAACATAGAAGAGAGGCGCATGCGCGGCAGCTCCTAAGATGGCCACAGGTCACTAAAGCTCCGCTCCGCCATGGCCCTGCTTTAGCCACCGGAGTAAACAGAGCGATTCCCCGAGCTTCCCACCGGGATATACCAGCGGGGGAAAGCCCCGGGAACCCGCCAAAGATAGCGGCACAAGCCAGGAGGAGCCTTACGAGCCAGATGACTGCGGCGCCTAGCCCGGTCAGCTACGCTAAGATGGCGGCGGCTCCATGAGGCACCTGCAGCATAGGGGAGGATAACGAGTCCATTGCGGATGCATGGTCACCACTGTCACCAGGTACCGACTTCCCGCCTTTGTCTCTGGGCACTTCACCCGCATCCACCGAGTCCCTGCTGAGCAGACTGCAGAACGGCCTCCCCTCCACCCCTATGTTAGACCCGCACACAGGCCTGCTATTATCCCACAGACTTCCCTTCCATGATGGAAGCATTTTCCCAACTGCTCTCCAGGAGCTTGGCCCTGAATGCTGACCACATAACCTCCTCATCCATGCGGACTTGCAGCAACTGGGGCAGCGAATAGACATGATTGAAAAAAGATATGATCAAGCTGTTGCACGTATTAATCAAAATTATGACAGAATACAAGTAATGCAAGAACAACTTGAAACAGCTTTTGCCAAAATCGTCGATCTCGAAAATCGGTCAAGACGTTACAATTTTCGAATTCGCGGTCTCCCTGAAACAGAGAAGGATGTACATACTGCGGTAAAAACCCTGGTGAAAGACCTCATACCAGATATAGCTGAAAATCGAACGGAGCTGGATAGAGCCCACAGGGCACTGCAACCCCCCCGCATGGATGGTCTTCCAAGAGACATCATTGTGAAGCCCACTATTTCTCCGTTAAGGAAGAGATAATGAAGAGAGCCAGAAGTTCTGATAATCTGAAATTATTGGGCCACAAAATCCAAATCTTCGCAGACTTGTCACCATACACGGTTCAGAAAAGATGCTCTCTCAAACCGTTGCTCCAACTTCTGACCGAGAAAGCTATAACATACCGATGGTCATTCCCACTGAGACTGAACTTCTCCTACAGAAATAAAAGTTTTGGCTTTTCACAGTTTGCAGAAGGAGAACGTTTGCTACTTCAATTGGGTCTGATGCCACAAGAACCAGCGCAATCCCAGACAGGAAGAAGTACCCCATCATCAACTAAGCGTCCACCTCCGGCAAGTCCTCTCCAACCTACCTGGCTCAAGCAGAGCTCTAAACGCTCTAAAGAAAACATCCCCCTTGAAGTCTGAGTTCCTTTTGGGATCTTATCTCGGTTCCAGGACTTTATATTTCCCTTTGCGCCTTCCTTCGGTCCGGCCGGACCTTTCAGGTTCCACAACCTACCATTGTGATGGAGTCACCAAGATGACACTGACACTCTTTTGTAGCGTTCCCAACCTTTAGCAGGCTCCCCGAACAAACTGAACGAGAGGCAGCCAACTAAACTCCATTGAAGGGCGGGGGTGGTGGGTTGAGGGAAAGTGGGGATCTGTCCTACTGATGTACCAGCTCCCTTTACAACCTGCGTCAACCATTTATGGAAGGATTTCCTTGGACACACTTCTCCCTTCAACTGTACTGAAATAGGCACTAGGGGCGCTAGCAAAATCACAAATATTTTATCTGAAGTATTGACAGGTTCACATTAATTAAGTTACACAGGTTTGGAGATCAAGTTTCACTGATCCTCTTATAAGGCTGACACTCTCTTTAGGATTCCTAGGCTCACAGCCTATATGGAGCCCTGGGCTTTGTTCCCCCCCCGTAAAGAGCCCCTTTTCTCCACCCTGGGCCCCTCGAAGAGTGAGTGGGACCCAGGGTGGAGAGGGCTCAGTATTAAGATTACTCGGTTTGTTATTAAGGTTAATGCCCTCACAGTTGGGACGCTCTGTTTTATTTATCATTTTATGATATAGAATATGAGTTATGTTTACAGTTGCATTGCATTAAAGGTGGCGGGGCCGTGGTGGCCTCAATGCACCCCCAGTAGGTTCCAGGAGTACCATTCATGCTCCTGGTCCCCTGGCTGGCTGCCCTACTAGCAGGGTGCCAGTCCTCTCAGGTTAAAGGGTTAGGCATGGCTAGTCCATCCTTCCCCGGGATATGGGGGGGTCTGGGGACCCCCGAGTTTTTGTTTTTATTTTGATTCTATGTTATACTACTGTACAGGAAAGTTTAGCAATACTGGTCAATGTAACAACTATGTTTTCTCTCTCTCTCTCTTTCACCCCTTTACTTTTCTTCTTCCACACTGTGCTTATGTGCGCTCCCAGGTTCTACGCCCGCCTCCGGCCTCTCCTCCCAGGTCTATCCTCCGCAATTAATACATCCTCTCCTCCGCTTGGAGTAGTCCTCCCTCATCAGCAAGGTAAGAAGCATCTTATAAGTGTTGCACCACTACGACAACAACATGACTGATCAGTCCAACATGACTCCCACCCTGAATATTATCTCGCATAATACTCAGGGTTTGAACTCTCCCATCAAACGTAGAAAGATTTTTCAACTCTATAAGTCAATGCATGCTGACATTCTCTTTCTACAAGAGACCCATATCTTATCAAACCAAATTCCTGCATCATCAATTCCCTCAATTTTTTCTTTTCTCAGCCTCCAAAAAAACAAAGGGCGTTGCCATTTGCTTTGCCAGACATATTGATCTCTCCCAGCCAGAGACAGTATCAGATCCTATGGGACGTTACATTCTGGTCTCAGGGAATATTGACGGGGAACTATACACGTTCGTCTCCTATTATGCCCCCAACAAAGGTCAGAAAGCATTTTTTGAATCCTTGATGCACAAACTCCGCCCACACCTCAAAGGCACAATTTTTTTCGGGGGAGACACTAATATGGCATTTGATTTCTCCCTGAACTCAACTAGCTCGGGGGAACCAAAACCCAAACGTCCCTCCAGACAGTGTCCAAATAGCAAAAATTCTGAATGCAGAAGGTTTAATCGATATCTGGAGGGAAACCAACCCTCACTCCAAGGACTACACGCATTACTCAGCACCCCATGGCTCCTATGCCAGGATAGACCACATCTTTACTCGCCCCTATACGATCCCTTTGATAGTAAGATCCAAGATTGTAGATTCACCCCTTTCGGGCGACTCGATGGTCACTTTGATTACGAAAAAACCCTCGGGATGCAATAACCCCCCCCCGGGGGAGATTACAGGCAACCATTCTCAGTGACCCAATTCAGTGTGCCATTTTAGAGGACTCCATTAAGGAGTACTTTAGTATCAACACAACCTCTGATATCTCACCAGAATCAGTCTGGGCAGCACACATAATAAGGGGGAAACTAATACAGATGGCGGCCAAACTTAAGGCGGAACACAAAGCAGACACACTTAAACAATCTGAGGAATTCAGAGCTCTAGCCAGGGAGCATAAACTAAAACCTACCATAGAATCTCTAGCCAACCTGGATAGGGCCCTGGCTCTCCTCAACCTGACCCTAACAACAGCAGCTGAAAAACACCTCCGGTGGACAGGAGCTAAGTTCTACTCACAAAGGGAGAGGATCGGCTCTAAATAAGCGGTCAAGATTAGCCCCAAACATCGCTCCTTAGAATTTCCCAAAATAAAGCTGAACTCGGGGGACCTAACCCAAAATCCAAGCAAGATCATGGAAGCATTCCTTCAATTCTATGCGGATCTATACAAACCTAAATCACCATCGGTGGGCAAATCCCGGGAGGAGTTTCTTAACTCCCTCTCGCTGCCATCCCTGGCTGACGATCATAGGGATTTACTTGAGAGTCCATTTACCCAGGCGGAGGTTCTGGACACAATAAAATCACTAAAACTCGGATCCTCCCCTGGCCCGGATGGGTTCTCGACGGGATACTACAAAAAATTTAGTACCACCCTAGCCCCACATCTAACTAAATTTCTGAATTTCCTTAGGAAAGGTTCTCCGCTGGGGACAGACTTAAATGTCGCATACATATCGGTGATCCCCAAACCAGGGAAGGATCCTAGCGAGATTGGGAATTACCGCCCAATTTCCCTGATTGACAATGATATAAAAATTTTAACTAAGATTATAGCTAATAGGATGGCGAGTTTCATTCCAAAGTACATTCACAAAGATCAGGTGGGTTTTATCCCTGGCAGACAGGGTCCAGACCAAATTAGAAGGACCATAAACATTATTTCTCTTCTGAAATCCCAATGGGACGGAGGTCCTCCCCAAAAGGGCTTTTTATTGTCGTTTGGTCTACACTTTATAAGGCATTTGACTCAATAGATTGGGCATACCTGTCTGATATCCTGAGACGATGGGGATTTGGCCAGTATTTCCTTAACCTTATAAATTCACTGTATTCAAACCCATCAGCCCAAGTCCGTCTGATGGGTAGATACTCTGCCTCGTTCCCAATAAAAAGGGGTACCAGACAGGGATGCCCACTCTCCCCCCTTTTATTTGCTATAGCGATAGAAACTCTAGCAATAGTAATCAGAACTAATCCTGATATTAAGGGGGTAACCTGTGGAGACCGGGAACATAAATGCGCTCTTTATGCGGATAACCTCTTACTGTACCTTACATCTCCCTTGATCTCCACTCCAGTTGTTTGTAAGGTCCTAAAGTCATTCAGCGCAATTTCAGGTCTGACAGTAAACATGAATAAGTCAACTGCGTTAAATATCACGGTATCATCGGATCTTCTTTCGCAACTCAGTAGAGGAGAGCTCGAGAAGTGGGCTAGATGTGGTCTGTTCTGGCTGGGAGGAGTACACGCTATCAAGATGACACTATTACCCCGCCTTTTATACTTATTCAATCCCCCTCACGAAAAGTTTCCTCCATAAGTTACAATCTGAGATAATCTGTTTTGTCTGGGGAAATAAGGGTTACAGATGTCCGTCTAGTATACTCCTCCGCTTACGGAGGCCCAAAGCCTGACTGGCTATCTATGGAGAGGTGGGCTACGCCCCTCAACACTATTGACTTCCTTATGTGGTGCAACCCAAAGAATAGGCCGGCTATAATGGACCCCACTTTGTCACGCTCCATTGCGTTATGCACACAACTATTCACACGACCAGCCTTGATCTCCCCTTTAAAACCCCTCTCCCACATCTTTCATAACCCTAACTTTCCACCTGGGTTGGACATCCTACTGTAAATGCACACTGGAAATGCCTGCCTCTGAAAGATTTCGATTCACCCAAATTTCACACTTCCTATCCTCTATTTGGACTCTCTTATGCGTAGTATAGATATAGACCTTATTAATGTACAATGTAAAAGTCTGTATCAATGATTTTGATTTTGTATATTTAGTCTCCATGGCTTATCCATGGAAGGGGGAAGGCAGTGGAAACTCCCATTAAAATAATAGGGGGGTTTCACCTCTGTATCTTACGTGGGATATGCCGCATGGTAATGTTTCTAGTGTTCTCCTTTTTCACCCGCCTTGTCCAGGGGCAACAAGAGAAAAAAAAAATGTCAGAATGTCAAATAGACTAAAGGGATCAACAGACCCTGAACCTGCGGTCAGTTGGCCATGAATGAAAGTCAATGGGAAATGATAATTTCTCACCTGCCATCAGATAAGTTATTGTACTTTCAAACCGGTGCAGGACGTTGCAACTTGGCTGCTTTAACCGCTTCAATACCCGGCCATAGTCAAATGACGTCCACAGATGGGATCTCCCATCCTGGGTGGGCGTCATATGACGGCCTCGGCTTTCCGCCGCTACTGCGGGCCCCTGGGGGCCCGCAGAGCGGCGATCGGGGTACCGTTGTGTCCCTCAGGACACAGCCGTTCCCCGATGGGGGTATTGAAGCGGCGGCGGCGGCGGGCGGCGGGCGGCGGAGCGTCGGTAACGGCGGATGCAGAGCGGCATTGGGAAGCGTGTATGAGGCGGGTTCCGGCGGAAGAGGAGTGATCAGAGCGGTGATCGGGGCTGAGGCTTTTCCCCTGGATACAGCTCAGCCCCGATCACTGTAGCCAATGACATGGCTCTGCATCACATGACCGGCTGTGTCCAATCACAGCCGGTCACTAATGTAAACAAACACACAGTCACACAGTAACTGCTGTTGCTGGGCTCTTCTCCTCACACACCGATCCAGTGTGAGGAGAAGAGATCAGCTAACAGTGAGTTACTAATTACATGTACTACTGTGCCCAGATCGCCCCTCCTAAATAAAGAGTACCTGTCACCTCAGTACCTGTCACCTCAGTACCTGTCACCTCAGTACCTGTCACCTCAGAGTACCTGTCACCTCAAAGTACCTGTCATCTCAGAGTACCTGTCCATCACCTGCCACCAGAGTACCCGCCACCTCATCACCTGCCACCAGAGTACCCGCCACCTCATCACCTGCCACCAGAGTACCCGCCACCTCATCACCTGCCACCAGAGTACTTGCCACCTCATCACCTGCCACCAGAGTACTTGCCACCAGAGTACCCGCCACCTCACCACCAGAGTACCTGCCACCAGAGTACCCGCCACCTCATCACCTGCCACCAGAGTACCTGCCACCTCATCACCTGCCACCAGAGTACCTGCCACCTCATCACCTGCCACCTCATCACCTGCCACCAGAGTACCTGCCACCTCATCACCTGCCACCAGAGTACCCGCCACCTCATCACCTGCCACCAGAGTACCTGCCACCTCATCACCTGCCACCAGAGTACCCGCCACCTCATCACCTGCCACCAGAGTACCCGCCACCTCATCACCTGCCACCAGAGTACCCGCCACCTCATCATCTGCCACCAGAGTACCCGCCACCTCATCACTTGCCACCAGAGTACATACAGCCAGTCAGCCACTATGTCCAGAAAGATGTACACCCCAGAAGAGGCATACCAGATCCTGAGTCTGACCGATGAGAGCAACGGGGAGCTCTCACCGCTCAGTTCAGATTCTGGTTCTGATTCGGAATATGAGCCCCCCGAAGGCAGCACATCTGGATCAGATTTAGAGGAGGAAGTAGTCCGTCCAAAAAGACGACGATCTGAAAACCAGGCAGCTACCAGCAGTGCCAGCGGCGGTAGACCCCAGGAGGAAAGACCCAGCACAAGTGGACGCCAAAGAAGTAGGGCCCAAACCCATCTTCCAGATTCCTTGGCAAACCCATTGTGGCTGCCTTCTACCACAGGGTCAGCCACGATCCCCCCTTTTACAGCACAGTCGGGTGTGCAGGTCAACACTGCAGGATTTACACAAATGGATTTTTTTAATTTATTTTTCCCAAACGATTGGATTCAAGGCATCGTGGACCAAACTAATCTGTTTGCCCAACAATTTATTGCAGCCAACCCCAGCTCCAGCTATGCCCGCCCTTTTGAGTGGAGACCGCTAACAGTAGTGGAGCTAAAATTGTTTTTAGGCCTAACCCTGAACATGGGGCTTACAAAAAAAAATGAAATTCATAAGTATTGGTCGACCAGACCCATCCACCATATGCCAATTTTTTCAGCAGCCATGTCCAGGTCCCGATACGAAATCATAATGCGCTTCTTGCATTTCAATGACAACTCACAGTGCCCCCCCCGAAATCACCCAAACTTTGACAAATTATATAAAGTTCGCCCCCTAATTAATTTTTTTTCCCAGAAGTTTGCCGAAGTTTATGTCCCTGAAAAAAATATATCTGTGGACGAATCCCTGGTGCATTTCACAGGCCGGCTGGGAATCAAACAATATATACCCAGTAAGAGGGCGAGGTATGGCTTGAAGCTTAACAAGCTTTGTGAAAGTGCCACCGGTTATGTGTACGCATTCCGCGTGTACGAAGGGAAAGATTCCCAGCTCCAGCCCCCTGAGTGTCCCTCGTATATGGGAATAAGTGGGAAAATTGTTTGGGAGTTGGCATTCCCACTCCTCCAAAAGGGGTACCATATTTATATGGATAATTATTATACGAGTTTGCCCCTTCTCCGCCACCTACATCTCAAACAAACTTTGGCCTGTGGTACAACTAGAAAAAACCGAAAGGGCTTCCCACAGTGTCTTGTCACCACAAACATTCCAAGGGGGGAATCGAGAAGCTTGAGGAACGAAGAAGTGTTGGCTGTGAAGTGGAGGGATAGAAAAGACGTGTACATCATGTCCACCATCCACGATGACACCTCGGTGGAACTTCACAGAAGACGCGGTACCGTTCGCAAGCCTACCTGTATCACTGAGTACAATAAATACATGGGGGGGGTGGATTTAAACGATCAGTTGTTGCAGCCCTATCTTTCAACAAGAAAATCATTATTCTGGTACAAAAAAGTCGCAATTTACTTTTTTCATTTGGCCCTTTTAAATTCTTTCATAATATACCAAAAATCCACAGAAACACCCACCACCTTAATAAAGTTTATTGAAGACATTGTCACTGCCCTGATTTATCAGCAAGTATCCCCCCCAGAAAGCATTCGCTCCGATTCTGTCAGCAGACTACATGAGCGCCATTTCCCAGACCATATTCCACCAACAGGATCCGGAAGACGACGCCAAAAAAAATGTCGGGTGTGCACCAAAAGAGGAATTAGGAAAGATACGAGCTTCCATTGTACTGACTGTCCCTCCCAACCTGGCCTTTGCATCGGAGAATGCTTCAGGCGATATCACACTCTGGAAAATTATTAGTCCATATTTCTAATACTGCCATTTCCCCGTTTTTAATTTCTGTCCTGAATATTTACCTTCCTCAACCAACCATATTATTGCCTTCCATGTGAACCGACCCTGGCCTGTTTCTCGACTATGCCTCTGCCTACCGTCTGCATTGTTTTTCCGCCATGTTTTTGCCTTTCACGTGAACTGACCCTGGACTGTATCGACTATGCCTCTGTCTACCGTCTATTTCTGCCTTTTACCTGCACTGACCTCGGCCTGTTGACCATGTTTTTGCCTGCCCCTTGGATTGATCTTTCACCCTCCTACACAGGGGTCTCACATATGTGAGGGGCTCCAGAATAGTGTTCGGAGTTCAGAAAACCAGTTTTTGGTTTTCTGTGTTCCCATAACAGGGTCTGGTTGCCCGGAGGCTTCAAAGCGATTTGGGTGGGAGAAGCCTCTACCCCTGTCCCCATTCTTTCCTGACCAATGCCCTAAGCTTGATGGTACTGCCTGCTCCCTGGACAAATACTCTGGCTGTGCTGACCATACCTCTGCCTGCTGCATGTACTAACTATGGACAGTATTCCTGCCTGCTGCATGGATGATCCTTTGATCCTTTTGCTGCTGCTGACCACATCCCTGCCTGCTATCTGGACTAATGCTTTGGCTGTGCTGACATCTCTACCTGTACTGACTATTCTTGCCTGCTGCCTGTTTTGCTGTCGCTGTCCACGTTCCTGCCTGCTGCCTGGACCGATGCTCTTCTCTGTGGACCACTGCACTACTAAAACTGCAGGTAATCTTTTCTTTACCCTTTACTCAACAGAATGTATTTTGGTTTGTAATTGGCTTCTACAGTACATGCTATGTGTTAGAAATATGAAGGGCCTTCAACAATGTGATAGGTTGGCAGGAATTTATGTGTAATGTATGCTCCTAGAACAACTGACAGTGCTACTTGGATGTTGGGCCTCTGTATGTGGCCAGACTATGTAAAAGTCTCACACATTTGGTATCGCCACACTCAGGAGGAGTAGCAGAATGTATTTTGGGGTGTCATTTTTGCTATGTACATGCTATGTGTTGGAAATATCTTATGAATGGACAACTTTGTGTAAAAAAAATGCGTTTTCATTTTTTTTCCACAGTTTCCAAAAACTTCAGGAAAAAAATGAACCATTCAAAAGACTAATTATGCCTCATAGATTATACGTTGGGGTGTTAGCTTTCCAAAATGGGGTCATTTTGTGGGCGTTTCCGTTGTCCTGGTGCTCTAGGGCCTTCAAACATGTAATAGGTGGTTGAGAAATGAGATGTGTAATTTATGCTCCTAGAATGCCTGGAGCTGCTACTTCAATGTTGGGCCTCTGTATGTGGCCAGGCTGTGTAAAAGTCTCACACATTTGGTATCGCTACACTCAGGAGGAGTAGCAGAATGTATTTTGGGGTGTCATTTTTGCTATGTACATGCTATGTGTTGTAAATATCTTATGAATGGACAACTTTGTGTAAAAAAAAATGCGTTTTCATTTTTTTCCCACAGTTTCCAAAAACTTCGGGAAAAATATGAACCATTCAAAAGACTAATTATGCCTCATAGATTATACGTTGGGGTGTTAGCTTTCCAAAATGGGGTCATTTTGTGGGTGTTTCCATTGTCCCGGTGCTCCAGGGCCTTCAAAATTGTAATAGGTGATTGAGAAATGAGATGTGTAATTTATGCTCCTAGAATGCCTGGAGCTGCTACTTCAATGTTGGGCCTCTGTATGTGACCAGGCTGTGTAAAAGTCTCACACATTTGGTATCGCCACACTCAGGAGGAGTAGCAGAATGTATTTTGGGGTGTCATTTTTGCTATGTACATGCTATGTATTGGAAATATCTTATGAATGGACAACTTTGTGTAAAAAAAATGCGTTTTAATTTTTTTTCCACAGTTTCCAAAAACTTCAGGAAAAAAATGAACCATTCAAAAGACTAATTATGCCTCATAGATTATACGTTGGGGTGTTAGCTTTCCAAAATGGGGTCATTTTGTGGGCGTTTCCGTTGTCCTGGTGCTCTAGGGCCTTCAAACATGTAATAGGTGGTTGAGAAATGAGATGTGTAATTTATGCTCCTAGAATGCCTGGAGCTGCTACTTCAATGTTGGGCCTCTGTATGTGGCCAGGCTGTGTAAAAGTCTCACACATTTGGTATCGCTACACTCAGGAGGAGTAGCAGAATGTATTTTGGGGTGTCATTTTTGCTATGTACATGCTATGTGTTGGAAATATCTTATGAATGGACAACTTTGTGTAAAAAAAAATGCGTTTTCATTTTTTTCCCACAGTTTCCAAAAACTTCGGGAAAAATATGAACCATTCAAAAGACTAATTATGCCTCATAGATTATACGTTGGGGTGTTAGCTTTCCAAAATGGGGTCATTTTGTGGGTGTTTCCATTGTCCTGGTGCTCCAGGGCCTTCAAAATTGTAATAGGTGGTTGAGAAATGAGATGTGTAATTTATGCTCCTAGAATGCCTGAAGCTGCTACTTCAATGTTGGGCCTCTGTATGTGGCCAGGCTGTGTAAAAGTCTCACACATTTGGTATCGCCATACTCAGGAGGAGTAGCAGAATGTATTTTGGGGTGTCATTTTTGCTATGTACATGCTATGTGTTGTAAATATCTTATGAATGGACAACTTTGTGTAAAAAAAATGCGTTTTCATTTTTTTTTCCACAGTTTCCAAAAACTTCGGGAAAAAAATGAACCATTCAAAAGACTAATTATGCCTCATAGATTATACGTTGGGGTGTTAGCTTTCCAAAATGGGGTCATTTTGTGGGCGTTTCCGTTGTCCTGGTGCTCCAGGGCCTTCAAAAGTGTGATAGGTTGTCATCATATGAGATGTGCAATTTATGCTCGTAAAATGCCTGACGGTGCTAGTTGGATTTTAGACCTCTGTATGTGGCCAGGCTGTGTAAAAGTCTCACACATGTGGTATCACTATACTCAGGAGGAGTAGCAGAATGTATTTTGGGGTGTCATTGCAAGTATGCATGTGCTGTGTGAGAGAAATAACTTGTTATTATGACAATTTTGTGCAAAAAAAAAAAAAAAAAAAAAAAAAAAAAAAATTTCCAAGAATTGTGGGAAAAAATTACAACTTCAAAAAGCTCACCATGCCTCTTGCTAAATACCTTGGAATGTCTGCTTTCCAAAAAGGGGTAATTTGGGGGGTATTTGTACTTTCCTGGCTTGTTAGGGCCTCAAGAAATGAGATAGGCCTTCAGTACATCAGGTGTGATCAGATGTGATCATTTTTCAATGATTTGCACCATAGCTTGTAGACTCTATAACTTTCACAGAGACCAAATAATATACACTAATTTGGGTTATTTTTACTAAAGATATGTAGCAGTATACATTTTGGCCCAAATTTATGAAGAAAAATTACTTATTTGCAAAATTTTACAATAAAAACTAAAAAAAAGTGTTTTTTTTTCAAAAATTTCTCTCTTTTTTCGCTTATATTGCAAAAAATAAAAAAAACAGCAGTGATTAAATACCACTAAAAGAAAGCTATGTTTGTGAGAAAAAAATGATAAAAATTTGGTTTGGGTACAGTGTAGCATGACTGAGTAATTGTCATTCAAAGTGTGAGAGCGCTGAAAGCTAAAATTTGGTCTGGGAAGGAAGGGTGTATAAAAGCCCTGTATTGAAGTGGTTAAGCGCTCGTTCCTCTCGGTCTAGCCATTGTGCTCATGTGGCTGGATGATCAAAGAAGTGAGTCTCCCCCAGGGTGGCTACCCTGAGGTGTGCAGGATATAGCATTGCATATTGTACATTCAGTTCCCGAAGCCTCTTTTTCACATCGATAAATTTAGCTCGTTGCTTTTGCAGCTCTGCTGAAAAGTCTGGAAACAGAGAAATCTTGGAGTTGTCGATAGCTAGATTGCCACTCATGGTTCTAGTCTTAGACAGGATAGCATCTCTATCTTTGTAGTTTAGCAGCTTGAAGAGAAATGGGTGTGGGTGATTGCCCGGTGGCAGGGGATGCGCTGGAACTCTGTGCGCCCTCTCTACTGCAAAAAGTGGGGAAAGGTGTTTATCAGCCATTGCTCAATGAAGGTGACAGGGTTCTTGCCCTCGGCCCATTCAGGGATGCCTATAGCACGCACGTTGTTGCGTCTCATGCGATTTTCTAGGTCATCTAAACATGCTGCATGCTGGGCTGTAAGATGACAGTTGTATTGCAGGTCTCTTTGTATGGGAGTCACCTTATCTTCCATTGTACTTAGTCTACCTTCTATGGCAGATGTGCGCTCCCGCAGTTTTTGCATATCATGGCGCACAAACGAAATTTCAGCTTTCACCCCTTTAAGCTCATTAGCCAAAGCAGTAATAGACATATTGCAGGATGTCACTGCAGAGAATATGTCCCTAAGAGTGGGTTCTGCCTCTTCTGTAACTGGCGATGTGCTCTGTAGCACTGTGAATATATCCCTGGGAGTACTCACTGTGTCCCATGTATGAGATAATTGTCAGGAAATGTTCCATCCGCTGGTGATACCTGTTATTTGGCATGCAGTACTGAGGTACACCAGCAGATGTCTCCTGGCAGTTTGGAACTGTCAGAAGAGCTTTTCCCTGTTAATATTATGTCATCTTTGGGCCACAGTACTGGCATCCACCAGCGGATGGATCCTGGCAGTGTGGAGCAGACAGTACCTCCTACAATCAGGTGTCACTTGAGGCCAATCACAGGCCTATAAATACCCGGCAAGCATTCACATGTTTGCCTTGATTTCTTCATTGCCTCCTGACCTGCTAGCGATCTGATCCTGTAACCTGAACCTGAACCTGAACCTGTCTCCCTGTCCCAGTCCCTATCCTGTCCCACCTGTTACCTTGCATACCTGCCTGCAGTCTGACCCATCCATCCTCTCCCTGTCCTGTGTTCCATACCCCATCTGCTGACCTCCCTGTGTATGACCTTGGCCTGGCTTACGTTTATGTCTCTGGAACATCCCCTGTCCATCTGCTGATCTGCTGTGTATGACCCTGGCCTGGCTATTTTTTATGATCCTGGTATTTCCCATTTATTGCACTTATGTGTCTGTTGTTATTTGTGGGTCTCTGTCTGTGGTTGGTTATTGCACTGTGTCATATTGGAGTTGGTTGTATTATATTACTTACTTTCTTTAATAAATTATTATATTTTCACGTATATACGTTTGGGTGTCCTCTGTCGCAGATCACACAGTTCTGGTCACACCTGTTCATGACAGTAAATCAAGGCCATCTCTGACCAGAAGTGACTGCGCAGAGGAACCATTGTAGTGCTATTAAAATGCAATCAGAAACAGTTGTTCTCCTTGCCTCACTGGGGTTGGAGGATAACAATTACTGTCGTCTGGTATTGAAAGAGTGGGCCAGCGATCAGCTCCTGGAGTGTATCCGTCTGGCCCATTCTCTGGTTGATCAGGGTAGATTACTGTTTGAGAACGTTCAGCCCCTGATACAGGTGTGTGCTGAGCTAGTCTTGTCTAGCAGTCCTAAGGGAAGTGATGATTTTTCTCCCCCCCTTCAGTAGTGATCAGGTGGAGTCTCTGGTGTGGCTGTTGGAGGATGATGCTGTATACTTTCTGGAGCATTATTCAGCTTTTCCTAAACAGGTGCCTTGTACTACAGGCATGGTCAGACTTATTATTTCCAGCTTCGGTCAGCTCTTCACAACCCAGACCTGCTATTAGACACCTGCCTGCCCAGGAGTCTTTTTCCCCTTCACCCATGGCAACCTCCGTTTCAGCCCAATATACCCTGCTTCCCACCAAATATCAATACCCTGTCCCTACCCGCTGCACCTATCCTGCATTCAACCCACCTGCCTCTTCTCAGCTGTCCACAAATCCACAGGAACTTCCTCCAGCTACTGTTACCTCTCCTCTGCCATATTCCAATCCTCCTTTCCAGTCTGCTGCACCCCTCACCTACAGAGCTTCAGTGGCTAAGCCAAAGAAAAAACGAAAGTTTTTTCCAACCAAGACGATCCTGCCAGTAACCCAACCTGCCTCCGCACCAGCTAATCCAATCCAGCCTGACGTCTCGGTGCCTGCCTTCCAGCCTGACGTCTCGGTGCCTGCCTTCCAGCCTGACGTCTCGGTGCCTGCCTTCCAGCCTGACGTCTCTGTGCCTGCTTTCCAGCCTGACGTCTCGGTGCCTGCCTTCCAGCCTGACGTCTCGGTGCCTGTCTTCCAGCCTGACGTCTCGGTGCCTGCCTTCCAGCCTGACGTCTCGGTTCCTGCCTTCCAGCCTGACGTCTCGGTGCCTGCCTTCCAGCCTGACGTCTCAGTGCCTGCCTTCCAGCCTGACGTCTTGGTGTCTGCCTTCCAGCCTGACGTCTCGGTGCCTGCCTTCCAGCCTGACGTCTCGGTGCCTGCCCTCCAGCCTGACGTCTCGGTGCCTGCCTTCCAGCCTGACGTCTCGGTGCCTACCTTCCAGCCTGACGTCTTGGTGCCTGCCCTCCAGCCTGACGTCTCGGTGCCTGCCCTCCAGCCTGACCTCTCGGTGCCTGCCCTCCAGCCTGACGTCTTGGTGCCTGCCCTCCAGCCTGAGGTGCCAGTGTTCCAGCCGGAAGTACCAGTGCCTGTTCTCCAGCTTGATGAGCCCGCTGCCCAGCTTGATGAGCCTGCTGCCCAGCTTGCGGTGCCAATGCCTGCTGCCCAGCTTGAGGTGCCCATGCCTGCTGCCCAGCTTGAGGTGCCGCCTTCTGCTGCCCAGCCTGATGTGCCGCCTTCTGCTGCCCAGCCTGATGTGCCGCCTTCTGCTGCCCAGCCTGATGTGCCGCCTTCTGCTGCCCAGCCTGATGTGCCACCTTCTGCTGCCCAGCCTGATGTGCCACCTTCTGCTGCCCAGCCTGATGTGCCACCGTCCGCTGCCCAGCCTGTTGTGCCACCGGCCGTTGTTCTGCCTGTTGTGCCACCGCCTGTTCTGCCTGATGTGCCAGCGCCTGTGTCTGCTGCCCAGTCTGAAGTGCCTGTTGCCCAGCCTGACGTACCCCCATCTGTTGTTCTGCTTGATGCCATAGACTATGGACAATTACAACCAATTGGAGCGTCTGGAGGCCGCTCCTTTGAGGGGGGTACTGTCAGGAAATGTTCCATCCGCTGGTAATACCTGTTATTTGGCATGCAGTACTGAGGTCCACCAGCAGGTGTCTCCTGGCAGTTTGGAACTGTCAGGAGAGCTTTTCCCTGTTAATATTATGTTATCTTTGGGCCGCAGTACTGGCGTCCACCAGCGGATGGATCCTGGCAGTGTGGAGCAGACAGTACCTCTTACAATCAGGTGTCACTATAAATACCCAGCAAGCATTCACATGTTTGCCTTGATTTCTTCATTGCCTCCTGACCTGCTAGCGATCTGATCCTGTAACCTGAACCTGAACCTGAACCTGATCCTGTCTCCCTGTCCCGGTCCCTATCCTGTCCCACCTGTTACCTTGCATCCCTGCCTGCAGTCTGACCCATCCATCCTCTCCCTGTCCTGTGTTCCATACCCCATCTGCTGACCTCCCTGTGTATGACCTTGGCCTGGCTTACGTTTATGTCTCTGGAACATCCCCTGTCCATCTGCCGATCTGCTGTGTATGACCCTGGCCTGGCTATTGTTTATGATCCTGGTATTTCCCATTTATTGCACTTATCTGTCTGTTGTTATTTGTGGGTCTCTGTCTGTGGTTTGTTATTGCACTGTGTCATATTGGAGTTGGTTGTATTATATTACTCACTTTCTTTAATAAATTATTATATTTTCACGTATATACATTTTGGGTGTCCTCTGTCACAAATCACACAGTTCTGGTCACACCTGTTCATGACAATAATCCATCGGCATCCTCCAGTGGGGCTGTGTCATCTGTTTCAGATTGGCCTCCCACAACTTCTCCTTGTGCAGCTGATGATGACTGAGGATCTTTAGGCAGTTTTCCACCATAGAGAAGTGCCTCTTAATATTTCTCTTTAGATGATCTCTGTGGCCAGGCGCCATCTTGGCTGTATTCCTCCATGAGGCTTCTGGCTTCTTTATTCCTCTTTGTCATGTCAGGATTTTCAACTAGAAATAGGCGGTTCGGGTCGCGATCGTGTCCGGATCGGTTCCGATCTATGTGAGTCTGAGATGGACTTTTATAGTTGTTCTGCAGGATGTTTTATCCGGATTCTCGGCGGAGCAGGAGAAAGATGCGACCGTATACATCTGCCGCTAAGCCACGCCCCCACTCTTACATTTCTTATTGCATTGCTTGTAGTGTTGGAAAGCCTATGTTGACCCCTCAGCCTTATTTTTTTAAAGGCCATTCTCTTTTTCTCTTTTATATGCCTTTTTACTGTAAAGTTTAGCTATCCAGGTTTAACCTTAGATCTTTTATATATGTTGCCCATTGGAATGTCATTATTTACAGTAATGTGTTCTTAAAGTACTCCCATTTTTCCAAAGTGTTCAATGTTTCTAGAAGTTGATCCCATTTAATATCTTTTAGTATGGCGCGCAGTTTAGAAACATTGCCTCTTTGGAAATGAAGTGTTCTTGAACTACCCTCATGCCTTCTTTTCTTATGATTTACACAAAATATATTTACTCTGTGGTCACTATTTCCTAAGTTATCCCTTATTTCTACATCTTCAATCTGATCTGTGTTTTTTGTAATTACCTACCTACCAAGGCCCATCAGTGTTGCCTATCAGTGCCCATCTGTGCCACCTATCAGTGCCTCCTGTCAGTGCCAACTATCAGTATCCATCAGTGCCACCTATCAGTGGCTATCAGTGCTGCCTATCAGTGCCTACCAGTGCCCCCTCATTAGTGCCTATCAGTTCAGCTTATCAGTGCCCATCGGTGCAGACTAGCAGTGCCCATCAGTGCAGCCTCATCAGTGCACATCAGTGAAAGAGAAACATTACCTGTTTGCAAAATTTTATAACAAACCATAAAAAAGTTTTTGTTTTTTTTGCCAAAGATTACAGTGTTTATTTTTAATAAGCAAAAAATAAAAACCCAGTGGTGATTAAATATCACCAATAGAAATCTCTATTTGTGTGAAAAAAATGATACACATTTAATTTGGGTAAAGTGTTGCATGATCGCGCATTTGTCTTTCAAAGTGTGACATCGCTGAAAGCTGAAAATTGGCCTGGGCAGGAAGGGGGTAAAAGTGCCCAGTAAGCAAGTGGTTGATTAAAACCATAAAAAGAAGGTGAACACTTACAAAATAGGTCTTTCCCAGAACTAAGGGCTAAATCACTCAACCAAGTACAGGTGGCATTCACAAATTGTTCCAGAGCTTCCTCCTTTCACATGCCTTTACCTCCTCTGCATGTAATGACATCACTGGACTTAAATTTCTCCCAACACACCAGAATCTTTTCAAGAGTACAGCAATGTTATTAAACCAACCAACCCCCTCATAGATGTTTCAATACAATTAGCAAAGATTGTCAAAATTCCTAAAACCATTAATGATTCCTTGCTAATTTATCTAACCCATTAATATACACTTGTAATCATAAATAAACAATAATTCTATCATAAAAAAATCAACAAAAAGTTTTGTATTAAAAATATTTAAAAATACAAAAAAAATAAAATATAAATTATATAAGTAATCTTATAAAAAAATTATATCATATTAGCCAGAACCTTGGCTCCGTACACTCTAGGTAAACACTAACTTTACTCTTATCCAAATTCACTAAAGTTAAAGATGATTTTTGAATCCCTAAGTCACATTAGTGATGGCAATGTTATATATCCCACCAAAACACCAATTACCATATTTATTGGTGTATAACACGCACAGGCGTATAGCACAAGTTTAGGAGGGAATTTTAAGGAAAAAAACTTTTAGGAGAGAAGTTTAAGGAAAAAAACTTACATTTAAATGCCCATCAATGCAGCATTATAAGTGTCCATCTGTCGCCTTGTCAGTGTCATTGAAGCCTTGTCAGTGCAGCCTTGTCAGTGCAGCCTTGCCCCAGTGCAGCCTTGCAGCCATGTCAGTGCAGCCTTGTTAGTGCAACCTTCCCCAGTGTCCATTGCAGCCTTGCCCCAGTGCAGCCTTGTCAGTGCAGCCTTGCCCCAGTGCAGCCTTGTTAGTGCAGCCTTCCCTAGTGTCCATTGCAGCCTTGTTAAGATTTAAATATGGTGCCATGGAGATCGCAGGGACTGGGCGGAGCCGAGATATACATAGCCGAGTGTACTCGGCTCTTCTAGACTCCGCTCACAGTCACGCCCAGTCCCGCTCTATGATGGACATAACACAGGTCCAATGGCGGGACTGGGCGTGACTGTGAGCGGAGCCGAGAAGAGCCGAGTACACTCGGCTATGTGTATCTCGGCGCGATCGCTCTGCTCCGCTCACAATCAGCGGAGATCGGCGGGGGATCGGCGTATAACATGCACCCACGATTTTCCCCTGATTTTAAGGGGAAAAAAGTGTGTGTTATACACCGATAAATACGGTAAATGTATCATACAGTAACACATCTGACCAATACATAATCTTATTAGAGTTACTAAATATATATGTATATAAGCCCAGATTTGAAACCTAAAATTCTATCATCTAGCTATAACATTTACCTCTGCAACACCAACCCACACTATTTATTTTTATTCTTATATTCGTATATTTTTGGTAAATAAAATATTTTGCGGGATCCTTAGGGCTGCTGATATTAAATGTTTGCTCTCTTTTATGTCTATATCCCTCTAAATGTTTCTAACTCTTTTAATTCCCTTACTTATTTAACTTTCTGACTTTAAAATCTTATATGTTTCAGTATTGGAGTCCTATCCATTTCATTTTCATAATACACCCTATTCAAATAACAATTGGAGGAATTAAAAAAAAAACAATACAGCAAACATTTGTGGCTCCTGTGGGAATGGTTCAGACATCCACACAGGGAATGCTTTATACATAGACTGGTCTGTCACTCTTCAGGTGAGTCTGCAGGTAAAGGCTCCAACCAAATAATTGTTGGATGATATGAATTTACAGTTTGAATCTGGGTTTATATATTTATTTAGTAATCTTATAAAATAATATGATTATATTGGTTAGATGTTTAGTTATTATTTATTTATCATACATGTAATGAGTTTTTGGGGATACATACCATTGTAATTACAAAGTTGACTACATAGTGATTTTGAAATAAATGATTTTCAAGTCTTGGGGTTGACCTGGAAACCTGACAACATACAGTAGTCCCAACACATTTAAAATCAGAAATCAGTCAGTTTCTAACAGCTTATAAATACCAGCTGTTTGTTAACATAAAAAAGGTGTCAGGCTGCCAAGATTCTGTCGAAATAGAAAGTAATAGGAGATGAATTAAGATTTTAGTGCCTCTGTTGTGAAACTTTAAGGTGAGTTTCTCCACAATGCCTATGTTATAGAAGTGAATTAGGGCTTGTTTTTAACCACTTGCCCCCAGGTGATGTACCTGTACATCACCAAGCTTTGAGTGGTTATACCGGGATGATACCTGCAGCTGCTTGGAATTGTTTTCTAGAACTGACGATGCTGTTCTTTAGTAAAAGCCAGCCTAGAGGCTAAATAATCACTGGATTGCTTTCAGAAGCTACAAGAAGCTACCTTCCTGGGCTTTCCAATCCAGCCTAGAACCCAGGACTTCAGCTGGAGGTCATGCAAGCTGACCATAGAGCTGATTCGGGACCAGAATAGTGCAGGTTATATCTATGGTCTAAGAGACTGGAAGCAATGAGTATTTCCAGTTTTGCCTGTTGTAAATAAACCATTACTGGTAATATATACACAATAATTCTGCGCTACCACAAAGGGGAATGGACACAGCAGCTAACACAACCAGCAAGTGTAAACAATGTAAAAAAACAAGATAAGTGTAGCGCTAGGAAGAGATCACAAAATGGAGTCTATGGATTAACAGTTTGAAGTTCATATGTTTAAAAGAACATCCCTGGAGGGAATTAGAAAAGTCCTCTGGAACAAATCTCCACAGGAGTATAAATCATCTGTGAAAGGAGCCCACACACCACCAATAGAAGTGAAAAGGCTTACCGGACTCGGTGGACCCAACAAGGCATACGCCAGGTAGAGTCAATCAGGCTTGGGTGGTGCTGGGTTGAAGTTGGCCCGGACGGGCAAAGTTGGTGGAGTGGCTACCACATGGCTGTGTTCTTCAAGCATAATCGGGCCCAAAGATATGAAGTACGGCACCCATAAATCGTATCCCTCAGATCAGCGTTGGAACCAGCAGTATCAGCAGCCTCCTCTGCTGCCACTTCCAGCAATGTCTTCTCTCTACTTCCTCCCAACTCACCTCTCACCCTGGAACTTCCTGTGAGAGGCCGTACTTCATATCTTTGGGCCCGATTACGCTTGAAGAACACAGCCATGTGGTAGCCACTCCACCAACTTTGCCCGTCCGGGCCAACTTCAACCCAGCACCACCCAAGCCTGATTGACTCTACCTGGCGTATGCCTTGTTGGGTCCACCGAGTCCGGTAAGCCTTTTCACTTCTATTGGTGGTGTGTGGGCTCCTTTCACAGATGATTTATACTCCTGTGGAGATTTGTTCCATAGGACTTTTCTAATTCCCTCCAGGGATGTTCTTTTAAACTTATGAACTTCGAACTGTTAATCCATAGACTCCATTTTGTGATCTCTTCCTAGCGCTAAACCATTACTGGTGTCCCCGTCCCCCTGTGCTTGCACGCTAAATGCACGTGTTGGTACGTAAACATTGATTGCACCACACATGTGAGGTATCGCCACAAACATCAGATCAGGAGCAATAATTCTAGCACCAGACCTGTGTAAATCTAAAGTGGTTACCTTCAAAGGCTTTCAAACATTGCCTATAGATAATATAGTGTACATAGTTTGTCACTGTTCCATGGGCATGAGCAATTTTAAAGCATGACATGTTTGATATCTATTTACTCTGTGCAACATCATCTTTTATATTTTACCAAACAATTGGGTATTATATTGTGTTTTTGTGCCTTAAAATTCATTAAAGTGTTAAAAAATTGCATTTGAAAAAACTGTTGTGCAAATACCATGTGACATAACAGAATTCAACATCCACCATTTTATTCTCAAGGCCCTCTGATTTAAAAAAAAAATATATAATGTTTTGGGGTTCTAAGTAATTTTCTATCAAAAAATACTGATATTTACATATATATGCAAAGTGTCAGAAAAAGGCCTGGTCTGCAGGCGGTAAGAACTTTTACTGCTTGTTCAGAATATGTAAAAAATTAGTGTGCATAGTCTGTGTACAGGTTCGCATTAAGAGGGAAAACAATCAGTAAAGGACAATGGATTGATTGACAATAGATCTGTTTGCAGTGATCTCAGCTACTGCTTCTTGGACTGACTGAGGAAAAAATATGGAAATTCTCTCGAAAATGTGGGGTTCTGTCTAAAATTACAATATTTTATTTATAATAATAAGGTATTTGGATTTGCTTTTCTCAGCTGAAAATCACAAAAAGTATATACTGTATATCTACATAGATAATATATAGAATGCATAAAGAAGTTGCTTGGAAGAAGCACTACTACTATAGGAATATAATTCATTATTGAAAACACTACAGGTTTTCATATTCTATTCAGCTCTGAAGTTCCCTTGTTCTTTACATTTTCAAAATCATAAGGGACCATGACAGATTTTTTTCAGACTATTACCGTTCCACCCTAGAAAAATAATTGTGACCTGAGCTTATACAGATTTTTTTTTTTTAAATGTGCATGGGATATTAAAATAATAGGAAGATTTTTGTTTTTCAGTCTATTTTGGTTTACCTTAAAAAAGGATAAAAGAAAGTGTAATAACACTTTAGCAAGTATTCCTGTTATTTGTGAAAGCAGATAAACAATTTACAGGATAGAAACATATACAATGCATGGGGGGAAATGAAAAGGGAGAATGGGTAATGAAGAAGCTGAAGAAACTGTGCACCATAATGAGCTGCAATAATACCTGTCCAATAAATATTGTTTTTTCTTTTTGCTTATTAGAGATTTTTATTACGACTGTAATTTCAGGTTTTTGCTACCAGTTTCTTCATAAACCAGCAAGAAAAAACACTGACAGCCTTCTCTAGAGAAACATAGGATATTATATTAAAAAAAAAAAATACAAAATAGCAATACATTTCTTTCACACATGTAACTTTTAAGAGTCAAGGTCTCAATTTGGTTTGGCAAATGCATGACCTTATTCACAATTACCATGGAGAATGGAACATATTCTTTTACAACCCACTCTGTGTTGTTGTATAATTCTATATTTTTCCTTCCAAAGAATGATGTTTTTTTTACATTAGTCAGATAATTGCAGCAAATTTTAAATAACCTGTTATAAAAGAAATATGGGGTTGGGGGAGTTGTGTGGTTGGTTTCCATGTAGGACGCAGCCTTTCATAGCTCAGTTCTCAGCACACGAAACATTGGCCTAGCTGTATCTCAAATGGGCAAAAACAATATGTTAAAAAATGTGGGGAGCCCTTTTCTCCCACCCTCTGCAGCTGCAATCTGCTTCTCTGCACAAATATAGAAGAGCACCTGTAGTCTCTCTCTCCCTGCTTTCAGGGTGGCTCTGACAAAAAATCTCTCTGGCACTAGAGGAGAATGTGAAAGAAATATACAGCAGCAGCAGCAGCAGCAGCAGAAATATACAGCAGCAGCAGCGACGTGGGGGTCCCCCCTAAAATCCATACCAGACCCTTATCCGAGCACACAGCCGGCCGGTCAGGAAAGGGGGTGGGGACGAGCGAGCGGCCCCCCTCCTGAACTGTACCAGGCCACATGCCCTCAACATGGGGGAGTGGGTGCTTTGGGGGAGGGGGCGCCCTGCGGGCTCCCCCACCCCAAAGCACCTTGTCCCCATGTTGATGAGGACAAGGGCCTCTTTCTGACAACCCTGGCTGTTGGTTGTCGGGGTCTGCGGGTGGAGGGCTTATTGGAATCCGGGAGCCCCCTTCAATAAGGGGGCCCCCAGATCCCGGCCCCCCACCCTATGTAAATAAGTATGGGGTGCATGGTACCCCTACCCATTCACCTAGGAAAAAAAGTGTCAATAAAAAAACACACTGTACAGGTTTAAAAAGTAATTTATTAGGCAGTTCCGGGGGTCTTCTTCCGACTTTGGGGTCTTCTTCCGACTTTGGGGTCTTCTTCTGACTTCGGGGGTCTTCTTCCGAATTCTCCGCTCTCTCCGGCCTCTTCTCCCAGTGTTCGGCTTCTTCTCCCAGTGTTCGGCCTCTTCTGCCGGGCCCCTCCGATATCTTCTTCCCCCGCTAGCAAAAGAGCTGGAAGAAGATAGCGGGGGGGCCCGGCAGAAGAGGCCAAACACCGGGAGAAGAAGCCTAACACCGGGAGAAGAAGCCAAACACCGGGAGAAGAGGCCAGGAGAGATCGAAGAAGTCAGAAGAAGACTCCTGAAGTTGGAAGAAGACCCCGAAGTCAGAAGAAGACCCCCAGAACTGCCTAATAAATTACTTTTAAAACCTGTGTAGTGTGTTTTTTTTATTGACACTTTTTTTCCAAGGTGAATGGGTAGGGGTACCATGTACCCCATACTCGTTCACATAGGGTGGGGGACCGGGATCTGGGGGCCCCCTTATTAAAGGGGCTCCCGGATTTCGATAAGCCCTCCGCCCGTAGACCCCGACAACCAACGGCCAGGGTTGTCGGGAAGAGGCCCTTGTCCTCATCCACATGGGAACAAGGTGCTTTGGGGTGGAGGGGACCGCAGGGCGCCCGCCTCCCCCAAAGCCCCCACTCTCCCATGTTGAGGGCATGCGGCCTGGTACAGTTCAGGAGGGGGGGCTGCTCGCTCGGCCCCACCCCCTTTCCTGACCGACTGCGTGGTCGGATAAGGGTCTGGTATGGATTTTGGGGGGGACCCCTACGCTGATTTTTCGGCGTAGGGGGTTTCCCTTAAAATCCATACCAGACCTAAGGGCCTGGTATGCCCCTGGGGGGAACCCACACCGTTTTTTTCATTCGTTCTCCCTCATGGTTCATACCAGACAGCTGTCAGCACTGCCTGTCGCTCATTGCGAAAGGAAAAAAAAGTTTTCCTTTCCCGATCAGCGAGCCAGCTCGACGCTGGCTCCCGCAACGGGGCTCGCAGATGTCAAATCACAATAACACAATATGACACAATATCGCGGTCACCTACTGTACATTTTGCTGCCATGGTGCTATATGCTGGGTGTCCAGTGTGCCCCTGTGCCTTTAAGGAGGGCTGGGCTCCCTTCAGGCTCACCTGCTCTCTCCCTATCCATTATAATGCATGTGCTTCCACTGTGGAAGCTCTCATAATTTAGAGTTAGGACTACAGAAAATAGTGGGTTGCCTTGATGGGGCTCTGTAGCTTATGTATGTATTTACAAATGTGTGCAAACTAAACCCCTGTTTTTGACGCATATTGTTAGACAGGATAATTTGGTTGGTTACAGGCTGGTTGGTAAGTTGAGCTTGGAATTTTCTTTGGTTTTGATTTGCATATGTTGCCCTTCCATGTGCTCATTGCTGCAAAGGTCAGTTATAGGTGAGGGCAGTGGCCATTTGTTTGCATTTACAGAATATGCAGCATCTTTATCTTGTAATCCTTGCCTATGTTCCTATTTGGGCTGGTGCTATGTCTGCTCCTCCAGGTTTCCTGTTTCAAGGTGTCTCCTTCCTATTGAAGCATCCTATGGAGCCACTCAAGTAGGCACTAGAGTTGTGTCTCACTACATTATGTGTATCAATAGAAACACACAACCCTATTGTTTAGGATGGCAAAACACTCCCCTACTTCTCCCTCCTCTTTCCTTTCCCTTCTTCAAGCTAAAAGACTGACTTGTGTATGCACTGTCAAATGTTAACTGTTTCCTATGAAGACTAGAAGTTCAGAGAAGCAGCACTTGGAGAGCAGGAGTGAACAGCAGTGAATGTTGTAAACTGCAAGTGCTGTTAGTAATTTGGGTTTACTGCAGAATGATTATTTCACTGTGCTGAATGTGTTAAGCTCCAAAATGCTGATGGTTTAGTACTACTTTACCTACTACTTTAACTACACATAATTTAATAGTAGCCCATGGCCTAATTGCCACCAGAAAGAAACAAATGTGTCCCTCAACAATTAGTGACCTACTTGATCATATCCCTAACAACGCCCACCCCAGTTTCTATATTCCTTTTTTACTCCTCTACTTTCCTATTCTCTTTTTATTTCACATACATTCATTGAATAATGGTGGATGAGACACTGTACAGTATAGAACAACTTTGCTCACCTAAAACACTAGAAGTACCCGGGAATAGACACAGTTTTTAAAATGCTCCTAAACTGAAAAGTACTCAACACTACATCAGAACCACCTGGCAGAAGCCTTGATCACCCATCAAAGAAACTCCATATTATAACCTATCCTCGTTAAATAAATGCCTTGTGGTAACACACCATAACCTTTTTCAAGTGCTCTGGATTTCTCTGCAATTGGTAAAAAATAATACATAAACAAAATAAAAAAATAAAAGAAATATGGGTCTAAAATTGCTGATGTCCTTTTGAAATTGCTAGTTACATGAATTTTATACCGATCCACTGGTTTTAACAGTTTTTGGGTTACCAACCTGGAACACATACAGTATATTGAACAGGAATATCAGAAAAAGACCTCATTTGCATTTTTTTTTTTAGGTTTAGAAGCAAGAGGGTCAATAATACAGTCATGCAAATAACTTTTTTCTATTCCATGAAATTAAGTTTATGAATAAAGCACAACGGAGATTTTGCAAGCAAAAGTTGACACTCAGTGTACAGCCATAGTACAGCAAAATCCAATTAGCGAAGGTTTGTATACAGTTTATAGCATCAACTACATAAAACAATTATAGCAGTGAAAATGAAAATATAACAATCCAATATGGTATCAGCTCAAATAACTTAAGTTCCGATATAGTCATTAAGGCACAAAGAGGGTATAAATGCCAATAGAGATAATATAACTTTATGAGCATAGTGATATAAATATACATAACATATACAAAGAAACCTTATAGCTTTCAAAGGCTAAAATGAAAGCCAAATAGAAAGAGCATAAGACTGGAACCTCCATGGCTAACCGCGACACAGAAATGTGCCTGCCTAATAGATATAGAGAGGAGTAAATAGAAGTGGAGAAAGCTCCAGATGAAAATAAGGTAAGAGAAAGAACAAAAAAAGAGAGAAGGAAGATAAGAGAAGTAGAAGAAAAAAGGGGTGGAGGAGTGGAGGGAGAGGAGCAGAGGCAAAAGCAATGGGGGATGAAAGAGGGGAAAAGGAAAATATGAGAGGGGGGATAACAGAGGGGGAAATATGTATACAGGACTACTGGGATATTAACCCTTGGCCTCCATTCACACACAGGAAGGTCAACACACACAGAAGGATGTTGAAGAGAGTTCAAGATAGAGTATCCCAACATGCCACAAACTAACATAGTTATTAAAATGCATGAATTCCCTAGTACAAAAAAAAAATAGGGAATCACAATCCAATCAGCGAGTTTAAATGTCATCATCTTCAAAAGTAGACTGGAAATGAAACCAACAGGTCCCTTTAGTCGTGAATTTTCATTATCAAGGGCTGTATGGATCAGCTCCTCCATTTCTGCAATTTTAATAACTCTGAAAAAATATTCTTTCAGGGAAGGTACATGTGGAAGGTACATACTGTGAGCAAATGCATAGTCAAAGATTTGTGATAGGAAGATTTCATTGTACCTGAGTGGTGACGTGGTGAAGAAGGTATTGAGTCAGAGTAAAGTAAATAGTGCATGTCATAGTCCTAACAATGAGATCATGCACTTTAGACTAGTAGGCTTGGAGAACACCAAATATGTAGCATGATGTTCCTTCTCTCCTCACAATGCCAACAGCAGTATGTCACAGTCAGGTAAAATTTGTGAAGCAAGTCTGGAATTCTAAACCATCTGAATAAAGTTTAAAATTGTGTTCCTGCATAATCACATTACAGGTTCCTTTATGCATCTCCAGCAAGGCCACACTCCAATCCTCTCACAAAAAGGTCTCCGATTCTCTTTCCCAAGCAATTATCAAGCATTACCGAGATTTAGGCGTCACTTCATTGAAAAAATATAGGTAAATCGTAAAGATCAAGTAACGCTGGGGAGATTTGGAGCAACAATGTTTCTCAAATTGTGTTAAAGGTCTGCTATATGGTATCTTTGTCTTATGTGAGGTCATAAAATGATGGATCTGCAGGTAGGTCCACCATGGAAGTGAAGGGAATGTGGTTGTGTCAGAAAGCTTAGACCTCTAAAGATGCCTTGGTTAAAGAATGATCTAGCTTCCAGACAAAATTTTCTCGATACTCACCAGGTACAGTACGCTACCACTCAAATGGGGGAAATCTGAACTATAGTTTACAGGAGTCAGAGGACCCAGAAGAGAAGAAAGAACAGAGGAGCGGCAAACATTGTGAAAACATTGTAACGTGACCTCTACCAAGGGATGCTGTAGCTCGGGAATCACTAAATGACTGTGTCCAGCCCGAGCAACTGCTCTATCTGGACCACCGCGATTGCGCCATTTAGCTGCTGCTTTTGTCCCCAGCCTCCGCCACTGTCATTAGCAAAGCGGACGGCGGGAAGTGGAGCAATTCTGGACTGGGGACGGGACCAACACTGCATTAAGAGAGGCAGCTACTAAACACCTGAATTAACTTTTCATGTTAACCAGGAGGTGATTGACTGCTAGGAGGCAGTCTGATTGATTCCCATTCTGGCCATGCAGAAAAGATCCAATACCTTACAGCTAAATTTGCAGACCTGGAAAATCGCTCCAGGTGGAACAATATTAAATTCAGAACGATGTCTGAAACATTTAAAAATTCAGACCTGGTCCCATTTATCCAGCAACTCTTTCTAAAAATTATTCCATCACTATACCCATCTGATCTGTTAATTGATCGAGCACATAGGATCTATAAACCCAAGCATCTGCCTGCGTCTGCGTTTTACATAAAAGACCAAATAATGAAACTCGCCAGATCCACACGCACCCTCCCTGATCCCTACTTAAAAGTTGCTCTTTTTTTGCTGACATCTCCGCCACCACTGCGCAGATGTGGAAGGAATTCTCTCCAATAACCAAAGCTCTCAGAGACTGCAACTTAGTTTACCAGTGGGGGTACCCAGCAAAACTCCTGGTCACCTATCAAAATCGAATTGTGCCAATGCAGACACAAAAAGAAGGGTATAAACTACTCCACAATTGGGGCATCCCCGTAGTGCCCCCTCAGCCACAACGCTCTGCGGGTTCAAACCCTCCCCAGAATCCAGAGCTCCTGGTCCTCTGTTGGAAATACTTAGCTCTTACTGGCACCGTAAGGCACCCTCCTGATTTACATCTAGCTACTCCATCTCCTGAATGGACAGCCACCTCTTTCTCCACTCCCCAGGTTACAAGTGTGCTATGCACACCATACTGTTTTTTGTTTCTGTTGCTCTACTTACATTGAAATGCTTTGTTATTCAGCTATGTAGCTATTATGTTCTTTATAATGTCATCTATTTTGCCTCCACGGAGACTAAAAAGAGGGGAGTAAGGATTGTTGTATGAGACTCCATTCTATTCCAAATACGTTCAGTTAAATCTGACCCTGATGGGCACTTCTTAATTCTCTCAGCCATCTTCAATAATCACCCCCTGGTCCTAGTCAACATCTATGCCCCTCATGAGCACCACAAGCAATTTTTTCACTCCCTGACAAAAAAACTCAGCCCTTAACCCAAGAATCAAATAATTATATGTGGAGACTAACACAGTCTTAGACCACCCCCTGATTCATCTAATGTATGTAGAAGACGCTCCACTGCCCTTACCCTATCAGAGATGTACTTACCGAGGCAGAAATACTGAGAGCGGTTCACCCTTGAGACTAAGCGCAGTCCGCCCTCTGGAGGTGATACAGGGAGTGGATGGCACAAAGAGGCACAGGCTACCCAGAAGGCAGGGGGTAACTTGTGTGATGTCCTTGCAGGGATAAGCAGCTGTGCAGAGACTGGCAGATGGGATGATTTGCCGGAGCGGGTACAAGTGAGTCCAGAACCAGGCTGAGAGTCAAACACACAGGATCTGTATATTCAAACACAGGCTGAGGTGAGGTGTCAGGGAGACACAAGGCAAGTCCAGGTCACAAGCAGAGGTTCAAGGGCAAGGAGACAGTAGGCAGATCCGGGTCACAGGCAGAAGGTCAAACACAGGAGAGGAGCGGAATCTGTATAAACAAGCCAAGGGTCAGGTCCAGAAGAAGAGCAGAAGAGTCAAGGTCAATCCGGGTCACAGCAGGTAATCAAGTATCAACAACACGAACAGGGTATCACAGGAAGCTGAAGACAAACCAGCAATTTGTCTGTGCGCCAGAGTCACTTTTATAGGCCAGCCCAAGGGTCACGTAGGGTGTGCACCAGTGCCCATGTGCGTGCGCCGGATTGCCGGGCCACGAATGCGCATAAGCCGGAGCGCCGTCCCGCCGTGCATGCACGCAGGGACACGGTCGAAGCGCCTGGAAGCAACATTCTCCTGACAAACCATTTATGTACAAATGGAAGACCTCTATGACCCTTGGAGATGTTTTCATGCCTCAGAAAAAGAACTACATATTCTAGTCCTCCATGCAAAAGTCCTATTCCAGACTGGATCTCTTCCTGGTCAACAAACATCTACTTCAATGCATGAGCACCTCACAGATTGGTCTGATTATGTGGTCAGATCATGCTCCAGGTACACTGGAACTTTATACCTCTTCATCCAAACGACCACAAACAACTTGGAGACTGAACGCCTCCCTCCTTTCCCATCATACTTACCAGGAGGAGATCAGGTCTGAAATTCAACAATTTTTTAGATGAATTCAGGATCTGTATTTGATGATGCCCTACTGTGGAATACACACAAGGCCTTCATTAGAAGGCTTCTGGTCAAATTTGGAGAGGAGAATGGGTACCATAAAAAAGCCATTGCGTCACTGCTTCAGAACATCAGAGTAGTTAAGCATTCCCACAAATCTTGAGGAGGAACTACATAAATTAAAGAGGGGTTCTACCCAAAAATGGAACTTCCGCTTTAAGGGAGGTGACCCCCTGACATGCCACATTAGGCATGTCATTTTTTGGGGGGGAGCTGGCTCCCACTTCCTGCTGGCGCACCGTGGCACCGGAAGGGAGATCACCTCTCCCCCCTCCCTCTTGGCAATCAGTTCCGGACACGTCACAGGTTCCAGATGATTGCCGGGCCAGTCACGGCGCACAGTGCGGCTCGCGCATGCACAGTGGGTGCCCGGCTGTGAAGCCACAGCCAGGCGCCCACAGTTACAATCCTGGTGCCGCAGAGAAGAGGGGGAGACAAGCGGGGCTTCGTTCCCCCACATCGCTGGATTCCTGGACAGGTAAGTGTCTGATTATTAAAAGTCAGCAGCTACAGTAATTGTAGCTGCTGACTTTTATTTATTTTTTTTGCAGAACTCCGCTTTAATTTTGACTACTATGTCAAAAGACTGCGTACTGGTATGCCCAAGGCAACAAACCTGGTGCAATATTAGAAAAACAGTACAAATGTAAGATGGCACAATCCAAAATCTCCTTCCTGCTAGACTCTCAGGGCAAAAAATGTTTTAACCCTCAGGATATCGCCAATAGATTTAGTGAATTTTATGCCAAATTGTATAACTTAAAAGACTCCCCTGAAGATCCCACATCCTACCCCTGAAACTATTCGCACCTTTTTAACATCCATTCATTTACCCTCTCTCCAACCCGAACAACTAAACAATTTCTCCAGACCCTTCACAACCGAAGACATTCTTAAGGTAATCTCTAATCTCCCTCTACACAAAGCCCCGGCCCAGATGGGATCAATAATGAATATTATAAGTCCTTTAAAAAATTAAACCAAAAAAAAATCACCCCACCTTCAAAAAGCATTTTCCTCCTTTGCAGACTCTGGTAAAATTCCCAAAGAATCGCTAGAAGCCTTATAGTGACAATCACCAAACCTGGCAAATCTACAGACATTCCAGCTAACTATCAACCCATTTCACTACTTAATTTTTAACAAGTAAAAAAGCACAATGCTCAGATGCCTTAACATTACTCGTGTAAGGTCCATATTAATCCAAGAAGCAGGTATCAGGGGAGAAAAATTAAGTGAGTCTGTCAGGGCTGCCACCAAAGAAGACTAGAAGCAAATTCCAGTAGAGCTAGGAGAGAAACAAGGAAAGGGGCCCCTCTGAGTATATATCAAAACACTTTATTATAAAGGCAATATCCACTCACATGGAAGTAAATGACATTGGATACAGTACATCTCTGGGATGAGCAAGTGGGGCTACAGATAGCAGAGAGTCATTTTCTAGCTGGCAGGAAGTACAGCACGTCAGATCCCAGGGAAGATGAGGGCAATGATTTGTCTAATCCCACAGAAGACACCGCTGCAGCTTCTGTACTCCCGTCTGGTCACCGCAAAGATGGAGGACAGCCGTGCAGTATGGGAACCAAAATGAGGCTTGGATAGCAAACAGCATGGCACAGGGTAGTGACGTCACTATAGTGCGACGTGTTTTATAGCATGCGTGCTAAGAGTGGTACGGTAGCCACGCTCCTTTGTCAAGCGTGACAAGGTTCCCACACCGCACGCAGATCCTCCATCTTTGCGGTGACCAGACGGGAGTTCTGAAGCTGCAGTGGTGTCTTCTGCAGGATTAGACACTGCCCTCATCTTCCCTGGGATCTGATGTACTGCTTCCTGCCAGTTAGAAACTGACTCTCTGCTACCTGTAGTCCCACCTGCTTATCCCAGAGATGTACCCAACGTCATTTACTTCCGTGTGGGTGGATATTGCTTTTATAATAGTGTTTTTTGATATATACTCAAAGACACCCCTTTCCTTGTTTCATTTCACTACTTAATGTAGACATAAATATTTTCGCAAAGCTACTAGCTTCCAGGATTTCCCAATATGTCCCATCACTGGTCCACAAAGACCAAGTAGGGTTTGTTGAAGGACGGCAGGCCTCTGATGGGACTCATCGCTTAATAGACCTGAATCTGTGGGTAGAGAGCAACTGAGGGCCTTCTCTGCTCTTGTCTCTTGATGCGGAAAAGGCCTTTGACAGAGTGCACTGGAATTATCTGAAGGAGGTTCTTTTGAAATATGGCTTTAGTGGCCCCATATTTTCAGCAATCCTAGGCCTATACTTTCTCCCCAGTGCCTGAGTTTGGACTTTCGGACTGTTATCTAACCCCTTTGACATCACCAATGGCACCTGCCAGGGGTGCCCACTCTCCCCTATTATTTTTGCCTTAATCATGGAACCTCTGGCAGTGTCCATAATATCCAACCCCAGCATCTCAGGTATCAAGGTCGGTTCGGAGGAGCTTAAAATAGGTCTGTATGCAGATGACGTCCTCCTCTCCCTCTCCAACCCTTTAGTTTCCCTCCCTGAAGTACAAAAAAACCCTAGAGACTTGGATCCACATCTTTATATAAAAGCAATTACTCCAAGTCTAGCATGTTAGATATTCACCTCGATACTGTCCTCAAAAATAAAGTTTCTAGATTAACCCCTTTTTTTCTCCTGGGTACCAAACAACTCTTGCAAATATTTAGGTATTCGGCTGACTGCACATTCCAGCAACATCCTCACTACTAATTACAACAGAGTACTGGAAAAGCTAAATAACATATCTCAAGACATGAAACAAGTGAAAGTCTCCTAGGCTGGTAGAATTGCCCTAGCAAAAATGTTTCTTCTACCTCACATACTCTATTTCTTTAGGACTGTACCTATCCCGCTACTGCTCCAACACCTGAGGAAATTACAATCTATCATAAACTTGTTTATATGGAATAGAAAGCACCCTAGGATCAAAGCATCTCTTTTCTGTACACCAGTATCCCTGGCAGGTCTTGGTGCACCAAATATAGCACATTACTACAAGGAGGTTATCTTGGACCAGACCCGACATTAATGGATGTCCTCTGACCCACCCCCCTGGATCCAAATCGAGAACTCAGGTCTTTGATCATCAACAAGCGCTACTCTCTCCTCTACCCTCTTTTAGTATCACCTGCCTCATCCTAAACTAAGTATGACTGTAGCCTCCATACACATCTGGTCCTCAATAGCACAACCTGCAGCAGGCGTACCAACTAATATCATTCGTCTCTTTCCACTAGAGGCAATAACTCTCTTGTCCCCAGATCTAGAAGTTAATACTTGGATTTAAAACGGTAAAACACAAATTGGAGACCTTTACGATAACTCTCAGAACCAACTCTTTTCAAGAACTCCAACATAAGTTCCTCATCCACCGTAATTACTTTTGCAAGTATCTCCGTATCAGATCAATACTCCAGAATCTCAAGAGTAAGGACAACGACCTGCTTCGGGATGTCTTAAAATTTTACAACTCCCCTGCTGCCACCCAGAAAGGGATTTCGTACCTATACCATTTACTCTCCACACAGTCAGCAAATTCCAAGTCTCCAACTATGTCATACTGGGAACGATCACTACACTTCTCCATTCCTCTTTGCCAATGGCATTCTACTCTACAGCTTCCACTTAAACTCTCCAAATGCATTTCCCACTGGGAATCAATACACAAAATCTTCCACAGGTGGGTATTACACCCTAACCAAGCTTGCCTCTATCTTCCCAGATCAATCCCCAAATTGCTGGAGGCTGTGCAGTCAAGCTGGCTCCCTTCACCACATCTGGTGGGACTGCCCAAAAATCTCTTCATATTGGTCAAAAATTGTGAACTTTATTTCCTCTGTGTTATCTCATACCTTATTACTCACACCACAAATGGCTCTTCTGGGAATTGGCATCCTGGCATGACACTGGGAACAAAAATTTCCTCCCACACTAAAAGAAGTTCTCCAGACTTTTAACAACCACTTTCTAATGGAATTCACATTTGTCAAAGCAAACCTAAGACTTCCTGACAAACTGGGAACCTTGGATTAAGGACTGCAGGAGCTCCGCTATTACTTAAACTCTTAATCGCAACACTGGATCCTGCCTTCCCGCCCCTCATCCACACGTCTCCCTTACTCCCCCACACCAACACTCCCAGTATTATGGCTCCTGAATCAAAACCACACAAATAATTATTCTTTCCATATCTCGCCAACTCCACTTGACACCGGCAAAGTATCATAACACCACATATACCAAAGGAACAGAGATTATTAGTCGGCTTATTGACTGCAAAATGTGCCACGTCCAATAGTTAAATCATCAAGCAAGAAAAAAGTTCCCCTAATGGTGGACTTTAAAGGCACGTATATATGGATATAAGAGGAGATTTGTAATGTATAGAAAAATCATTTATTCATTTCAGAAACATTTTAAAAAATATCAACAACAGTATGACTATAGCAAACAGTAAAAGGAATGCGGTTTATGCATTTATACATATGTTGGACATTGATACCAATATATTTACACCCGACGCGTTTTGGAGAAATTGAGCCTCCTTCTTCAGGGGTGGGTGTGAGTTATATCAAGGGTTTATTGGTAATATGTAGCTTGGCTTCGCATTCCAAACAAGGAGTTAAAAACAGAGGAGCTGACACTGTCTGCCTCTTGTGTGCAGGACGCTGTCGGTCTGAGCTGATGTCAAAAAAGTATATACTATACTAAAACCACCTAGGATACATAACGTATACCAGTTACTCTCATGACTCTAAATTTTCTACATTGGCCGGATCAGGGCCGCATCTGGCCTCATTGGAACCTCAGATCCAACACTTTTCTATGCCCTACATATACGGGCTTTCTCCTCTATTATATGAGGAATTAAACCTATCCACATATCTTTTACCTAGTCATCTGTACTTGCTACACATGAAACATTAAGACCTTCGGTATGATAGTCAACCCGTATTGATCGCAATTGGGAAACACACCAGATGGGCAGACAGTGTCAGCGCCTCTGTTTTTAACTCCTTGTTTGGAATGCGAAGCCAAGCTACATATTACCAATAAACCCTTGATATAACTCACACCCACCCCTGAAGAAGGAGGCTCAATTTCTCCGAAACGCGTCGGGTGTAAATATATTGGTATCAATGTCCAACATATGTATAAATGCATAAACCGCATTCCTTTTACTGTTTGCTATAGTCATACTGTTGTTGATATTTTTTAAAATGTTTCTGAAATGAATAAATGATTTTTCTATACATTACAAATCTCCTCTTATATCCATATATACGTGCCTTTAAAGTCCACCATTAGGGGAACTTTTTTCTTGCTTGATCATATACCAAAGGAATTACAGAATCTTCTCATCTCAAGACAATTAATATACACCGGACAAGGCTCCTCCGTATGGGACTGACTAATCCCAGGCCCTTTCTACATAGCCTGTTTGCTAATAAAAGTCCTCCACTCCAATTTGTGACTACTCTAAGGTGACATCCAATTTCCATCCACTTACCTTATAACCCCCCACATTCCCTATCTTGTCTTTGAACATACATAGTTTACTTTTGCTATACTCTCATTGATTGTGAACTGTAGCGATCCTTATGTACTTATTGCTCACTTTGTTCTTATACTCCTCATTTGAAAATTAATAAAAATCTTGAGTTTAAAAAAAATGTACTTTTAGAACATCAAGCAAAAGACTCACACCATCACAGCCACAATATCATATGTGTGCCTCCCTGGGAATCCCCAGCATAGATGAAACACTGCTATTATGGGTAAGATCAGAAAAATGAAAAGGCAGGAGAATCTCTCGGTGTTTTACCTGCATAATATGAATCCAGTGAATTTCATAAAAAGGACATACCATAAAATATAATCTTCTAGATTGTAAGCTCTAAGGAGCAGGGCCCTCTCATTCCTCTTGTTTTGATCTGTATTGTAACTCTACTGTCTTCTCTTTGCAAAGCACTGCACAAATGGTTGGCACTATAGAAATCCTGTATAATATAATATAAAAATGTAATTGAAAAAAAAAGAATCTGAGTCATCGCACAAAAATGTGATTCGGACCTCCGCTGGAAGAATTTTTTACTAATCAGACCTCCATAAATTTTAATTCAATACCCCTGCTGTAGAGCATTGGATTTCAACCCCCCCACCCAGCATTCCATGGCAAGGAAACCAGTCCTTAAAGTTACAATGCAAACGCCAATCTACTACCCTAGTCAGATGACAAGTTTGATAGTACAGTGTAATGTGGGGAAGACCAATACCATCTTTAGTACAAGGGATTGATAGCGCATGGAGGCTAATAGTGATAGTTAACTTCTGATGGATAAATTAATGGATGAGTGGATACAATTTGTCATATAAAAGATATATGAAAATTGCATATAAAAAATACATAGATTGTTGAGGAAGACTCTTAATAAAGGCCAAAATAAAAAAGGAGAGAGGGGGGCCTAGCTAATTAATGTATGACACACTGACTGGTTTGATTAGCATAGAAGCACTGTATGGTAAGATTACAGGTAAATTTGTTGACACCTTTACTCAAAAAGGAGGTTTTGTGAGTCGAAAGAACATGACTGGATAGGTTAACTGTTTGTATGTCACAAGGGGCGGCACTCTCTTTTGGACTTTTTTATTTTCCTAATCTCCTTCCTTGTCTCTGTGCTTTCTCACCATATGCCTCCATTCCCCACGAGTTAGACCTTAGCGTGGTCCACTATTTCCTCAATCCTGCTTCTCTGTTGCATTACAATCAGGTTCAGTTTATAGTCTATTGTACAAAATATTGCCAAGAGCACAATTAGTTTGATTTTGATGGAGCCTATTACCTACAGACCCATGGCACTGCTATGGGTGCCAGTTTTACACTCAGTTATGCTAATTTGGCCTTGTTTCTGTGAAAGAAGAACCACATCTGGAACAATAATCCCTTTCTGTCCCAGATTGTATTTTATTTTACAATCATTACATCAATGATGCTGTGATTATATGGGATGGTATACCATCTTCTGTTACACCTTTTGTCACTGACTGTAGTAATATCCCCATGGGCCTCAAATTTACTTGTGTGTGACCATAATTCTCTAGTGGTTTTGACTCTCCTATTAAACTAAGACGAGCACACTATAATTTCTAAAAAATCATTTCAAGGAGGTAGCCAACAATTCCTATCTCTATGCAGACAGTTGCCACCACCCAAAAGGGAAAACCTACATTTCAGTTTTAGCAAAAATATTCCGGATAAGGCATATAAGATGAAGTTTGAGGATAAAGCCTTTTGCCACTATTTGAAGCACCAGACGTTTGAGAAGGTCTTTTGCAATGAATATTTTAAAAGTATTAAATTCATTACACAATTTCATTATCAGAATAAGATATGGAAACAATCCTCTGTAAACATTGGACCATTCTGTTGGCTGACCCTTAACTAGGTCCCCTGTTCCCACAAAAACCTAGAGGGGTATACTGCAAGCACACAAAAGACATGGAAACACCTCTCTAACACTAGTTGTGGCCTGTTTAGCTCTGTAATTGGGATGAACCAATGCCGCAAAACGAAATGTCTCTCCTGTTAGTTTGTCATCCGTGGACAGAAAAATCAAGTATCTAATTAAGGTTTTCTACATTTTCTACAACTGTTCTACTAGGTTTGTCATTTACTGTCTCCAATCCCCTTGTGGCTTGCTCTATGTGGGGCACACTATTAGGGGGATAGTCAGTTTGGTCACCATAGGTCTTAAAGTGTGGGTTTGGACACCATACCTGGCAGCCTGCCCCTTTCTGGAGCATTTCAGTAAGCTTTGAGAGAGGGAAATGTTTTGAATTTATAAGCTAGACACATTATCCTGGAGATAATTCTTCCTTATTTTTCCTTATTATATATTCTGGTTTTCATCCTTTTTTATTATCCATCTAGTTGGTCCTTAAATGCCTCCTATGGTCACCTGCAGTCCTTGGCTTGTTGTGGCATTTGTGGAATCCTTAAATCTCCATTGATTGCAGTTTATATATTTGTCCCAGATCCTGGGGTGAGTAGGGAAGTCTCTGAGCCAAATATGCACATGTATATTTGTCATTTTCTGCTGTTTGTGATGTTTATTTTGTTTTGTTTATTTTTCTAAAATGCTTTATATTGACATCAGTGTATATATCTCTTTATATTAGAAGGCTTGTACTCTAAGTAGACAGCATCCCCTGAGGAAGCCCAGTTTGAGGGCAAAACATGTTGAGAACTACACCAAACTTGCTGTATCCATAAGGACTGTACTTACTGTGATATTGTTTTTAGATTAATTTTTAACTAATGTTAAAATAAAATGTTTTTCTTTTAATATTTTTTTTGGATATATTTCTTAATATACGCACCTCAAAAAAACCCATATACTGTATACTCCAATATCTCCTTAATCTAGGGATGTGGTGCTAACTTCAGTGGTTTTGTCTGTAGTTAAGAAACTAGATGCATTTTCCCCCAATGGTCTTAGTGAAAGCTTTGGGCTTCATATTATATTGTGAATATATAGAGGTATCTAAGGTATTTTACCACTGTATTTTTGCTTACCTTTAATTCATTTTCCTTTTTCATTTGGCCTTTTTTTGAGTGTCTTCTGCCTACCTGTTATCCTTCAGTCCCTGCTGTTTCCTTAGCATGGGCAATGTGTGGATCCTGGACCCGTTTTCTTCTCTCTACTGGTGCTGATGCACCTTTCTAAAAGCTGACATGCTGCTTCATTACCAAGCTTGATGTTTTCATCTGTAATGTAAGTTTTATTCTCAATAAGTAGAATTTTGATAATGACATCTCCCTGCACTCTGTTGTTTTTATTTGTTCTGAAGCCTGCTTTCCAAGATTGCTATGCAGATGCTGCATCCTAAGTACGGTTGATCTCAACTTCAAGCACCATAATCCCTCCTTACACCTGCTCCCATCCGTGAGACAAGATGTTTATCACTTTGGACTATTTTTGACTCACTCCTAGTTCACTGGTTTCTGGATCTTTGTCTACATCTCACCAGCACACAGGCTAGCGCTGCAGATATAACTGAATCTTACATCCTTGTTCCTACAACATCCAAGTTCACTAAGTCAAATACCCAATCACTAACAGACACTGAAATCAACCCTGTTTAATGCTTATGTATTTGACAGAGGTAAGGTCATGGAGACTGAGTCAATAAAAAATAAGAAACCATTTCAAGAATTAGTTGTAATTTGTAGTAAATACTCCCACTAAAAAAAATCACTGCTCCTGTGATAAACAATGATAATTCTGGTTTGTGGAAGTACTGACAGCTGTGGTGAATACTTCAATTTGATGACACCTGATTTTGGCATTCAGCAGCTGCACCCTTAGTGCTCATTCACACGTAAAGTTGGAGGGGTGGTAAAACCCTGAGTCACAGTTTTACCACACCCGGTCCCTACTCCCTTTAGCTGCTGAGGCAGAAGCCAAAAGTGTACACATGCCGCAGCAGGAATTAAGCCCCCTGTTGCTTTTGGTGGGTGCTACCACCTGGCAATCGAGACCTATTCAAGTAAATAGGGCCACTCCGCAAGTGCCCTGCAACTGCATGATTCCTCGGGGGTCCATGGGGTTAAGCAGATGTGAGAAAGCAAAACAACATAATCTGTTTCAACCCCTTGTTTGCTGTACTGCAGAAGGTTGCAGGGCACTTTCAGAGTGGCCTCATTCACTTGAAAGAACCATGCTTGGCAAGTGCTACACCCACCAACCATGACAGGGCATAAAACTCCTGTTGCGGCTGCGACATGTGTACACCCCTGGCCACTGCAGCTGAAGGGGGTGCAGTTGGGGCGGGGTGATAAAAGCATGACTTAACTATGGGGTTTTACTATTCTGAGCCCCCTATAAGGCTGCTTTCACACTAATGGACTGCAGTTTACCTGCACCGCGGGTGCAGTGCAGTGCATCTGCAAATTTCATGGGTTAGCTGCGCTTTGACATAGACTTCTATCTTATTCCTATTATATCCTGCAGGTGTAGTGCACTTTCTTAAAGCACACCAAAAGTCTGTAATTCAGGGAGACCCCACCATAAAAATACAATAGCACAACGGGAATGATTCCCCTGAGCACATTGAATGTATGGATGAGTGACCTGGGTCGTTTTTCCTATTGTTTTAAAAAAAAGTTTAATGTATGGCCGGCTTAACCTTCACCAAAACTACCTTTTGTTTTTAAAAAAATACAAAGAAGACCTGTGTTCCTCCAGTTCCCCTACAGCGTGGCTTTGCATGCTTCCAGATGTGTTCATCTCTGGGAGTTTGCACAAAAAATAACCTTACAGTGGTATTTAACCCCATATTGATTAGCCAAATGTTCTATGTTGTACACTCCTATCTGTTGTAGAAATTGTGGAAGGATTGGTAACTCAATGCATACTCTACAGTAAAATTCATGTAAAATTTTCAAAAGTATCTGGCACAGAATACTTCAATTTATCTCAGAAGTCACAGATAATTTAAAACCCATAATCCAGGAATAGAACCCATAATCCAGGATTAGCTGTACTAAATTTAGGCATACGGTATATATATATATTTTTTTTTCTTTCCTTTATATTTTCCCCTTAGACAATGTTACTCTAAATTTGATCATTTCTTAATTGATTACAGTATTTGACCTTATTGATGTGTAACCAAATGCATTCTTTTTCACACTCAGCCTAGTTGTGTATATTGCACTTTACATTTTTGTACCTATACTTTATATATCCTTCTAGTGTATCTATCTGTGGAATCTTTTATCTTTTATATTCCAAATAAAGAAGTGTTGAAATGAAGTTGTTGCAGTGTAAACTATCTTTACAAAATGTTATTTTAAACAAAAATGCATACCATTAAATAGATTTAATTAGCATATACTTTAGGCATCATATGACTTTCATATGATGAGCTTTCACTTACATAGTTTTGTTATTGTAGTAAAAAATAGAGATTTGTAATTATTCAGGGTAATTATTATCTCTTTCTCTCTCTCTAAACGACTGTTGAGATATCTGTCAAATTGGAAGTGTATATAGCAATTATCATTACTTGGTCAAATATGCTGTAATTCATTGTGAGATGTAACAGAACAGTACATCCATTAAGGTTGATTTATTTAAAGAGTAACTACATTTTTAGAAAAAAAAACATTTCCCTCTGGATGATTTGTGTACATTGCAAGGATTTGAACAACCTTTGTCGCAGATTCCTGCCTTTTGTTATTCTATTGGAATAGCTGTTTCCTTGTGTTGATGTGCAGAGTGAATCTGTATGGGAGTGACTTTATAATTATCAATGAGCTGCTGCACCTGCAGGGTTGTTGCAGGGGGCGCCAAAAATATGACTTGTCTTAGTGCTGACTTCTGGGAAACTTAGTGAGCCAATCACACAAGCAGAAAATGACATTTTCAGTCGGTGTTCTGTACACAGTCTGTGTACAGAACACCTCCAGGTAGCCATGTTCCTTTGCATTTTACTGAAAATTATGATGCTGCAGATTGAAACAGAAAGGCAATTTCAATATCACTTGACATTGATTATATACGCTATATTATTATTTTTTTTTTATTTGCAATTGTTTTTCCCATGAAAGAGTTACCCTTTTAGGCAAAAAGACTATTCACTTCTTTTTTTTTTAGCGTTTAGTGAATGGGGAGAAGCTCTGCTGACTTTCATCATCCAAAAATGTGCAATCGCAATCAAAAATGTTCTTTTTTCTTTACATTTGATTAGATTTTCTTTACTAATTGCATTCAGTGAACTCCATTGTGTAGCACTGCAAAATATGAAGCAAATCATACGTAGCCCAAAACAATAAAATTAGTATCACTCGGATGCCCTTCCAAACCTGTGTCAGTCAGATCAGCATGTGGAAAGACTGTGCAAGACAGACAGAATTGGCTTGTCGGGCTCCAGTACACTTCAACAAAATGGTGGCTGTCTGGCTCTGAAAACAAGCCCTATATAATTTTAAAAAATGTTCTTCCATTTAAAGAAGGATTTTGTAGCTTATTTATAGCAGTGAAGCAAGTTGCAAAGCTTTGTTACTTATTAAATGTACACAAAGATACAATTCACAAATAAAACAACTAAGTTTTAGTTTGTGTGAGCCTTCCATTATCTGTAAAACAAATACAGGATTAGTCCACTTGAAGTAAAATTATCTCCATAAATATGTAAAAACTGAAAGGAAAACACAAAAGGATGGCTCACTATTCAGATCGTTGCTCTTATGCAGTCTTTATTTCTCTATAAACACAACGAACTTATTTAGGGCTTGTGTCATTTTTGAAGCATATTAACATACCACATTTAGGATATGCTGGGTTTTTAATTAAAAAAATCTAATTTCTTTCATTTAATTAGACCAATGTCATAGCAATACTCTAGAAACCAATTAAATATTGACCATCAATGTCCATTCAGTCTGTGGGCATTCCGTTATCAGCTTATAATGAATTCCGTTCATTATTTTCTTTACTAGCTTCAGTCACATGAATGAGCTGACTAATGCTAAGGCAAAATACCATTTCTAAACGTGAAAACAAATAACACTTATTTAACCAAATACAGAAAGCACTTAGACAATAACATTTGTATATAGATAAAGAATAGAAGTAAAATATAATAAAAGAAGACATAGAACAAAAAAATTGTTCCTTTTGAACTGAATTGAGATTAAGATATTACAACTGTATTATTTAGAACAAATGTACAATAAAAATAATTTTCACAAACCTGCTCTTCCTATTGTAAAAAAAAAAAAAAAAAACTTTAGTCAATTTTATTCAGTTATAAAAAGCCATTCAGATAAAAGGGGATTTGAGTAAGTGAGATGTCAGTCATTTAAGATGTGTTAAACATTTTAAATACTACACACAAATACACTCACAAATACAACACAATACATCCATGTACATATGTATAGTATGCAATGAGAATTTAAATTGAAGTGCCACACACTGCTAAGAGGTTCAGATACAATTTTATTCCATTAAAAGTCAAAGGTACAATCCTAAAAGTATCCAGCACATTCCGGGGGTCCAAGAGTGCAAACTTCATCAGGACTAGAAAGAACCTACAGTGAGAACATTTCCATATCAATCTGATATCAAAACAATATCCCCTTCATAATTAAAAATAAATAGACAACAGTAATGGGAGTGTCAAAATTAAAATACAAAACTGAGAACACAACTACCAATTTATATTGTTTCAATAAAAAGGGGAATAAAAAACATACAATAACATTAATAATTGTCACTACTATTAAAACAATACATTCTGAGTGATATGGCAACCTAATAACAACAAATATATTTAAAAATTATGTAAAATATATTTCAAGGCTCAGATGTGTATAACATGAACCAGACATTACACAATCTAATATATATATATATATATATATATATATATATATATATATATATACAGTATCTCACAAGTGAGTACACCCCTCACATTTTTGTAAATATTTAATGTAAATATTTTATTCTATCTTTTAATGTGACGATGCTGAAGAAATGCCACTTTGCTACAATGTAAGGTAGTGAGTGTACAGCTTGTATAGCAGTGTAAATTTTCTGTCTCCTCAAAATATCTCAACACACAGCCATTAATGTCTAAACCATTGGTAACAAAAGTGAGTACACCCCTAAGTGAAAATGTCAAAATTGGGCCCAAAGTATCATTGTTTTGTGTGGCCACCATTATTTTCCAGCACTGCCTTAACCCTCTTTGGCATGGAGTTCACCAGAGCTTCACAGGTTGCCACTGGAGTCCTCTTCCACTCCTCCATCACGGCATCATGGAGCTGGTGGATGTTAGAGACCTTGCACTCCTCCATCTTTCATTTGAGGATGCCCCACAGATGCTCAATAGGGTTTAGATCTGGAGACACCCTTGGCCAGTCCATCACCTTTACCTTCAGCTTCTTTAGCAAGGCAGTGGTTGTCTTGGAGGTGGCTATCATGTTGGAATACTGCCCTGCGGCCCAGTCTCTGAAAGGAGGGGATCATGCTCTGCTTCAGTATGTCACAGTACATGTTGTCATTCATGTTTCCCTCAATGAACAGTAGCTCCCCAATGCTGGCAGCAATCATGCAACCCCAGACCATGACACTCCCACCAACATGCTTGACTGTAAGAAGACACATTTGTCTTTGTACTCCTCACCTGGTTGCCGCCACACACGCTTGACACCATCTGAACCAAATACATGTATCTTGGTCTCATCAGACCACAGGACATGGTTCCAGTAATCCATGTCCTTAGTCTGCTTGTCTTCAGCAAACTTTTTGAGGGCTTTCTTGTGCATCATCTTTAGAAGAGGCTTCCTTCTGGGACGACAGCCATGCAGACCAATTTGATGCAATGTGCGGCATATGGTTTGAGCACTGACATGCTGACCCCCCCATCCCTTCAACCTCTACAACAATTCTGGCAGCACTCATACGTCTATTTCCCAAAGACAATCTCTGGATATGACGCTGAGCACATGCACTCAACTTCTTTGGTCGACCATGGCGAGGCCTGTTCTGAGTGGAACCTGTCCTCTTAAACCGCTGTATGGTCTTGGACACAGTGCTGCAGCTCAGTTTCAGGGTCTTGGCAATCTTCTTATAGCCTAGGTCATCTTTATGTAGAGCAACAATTCTTTTTTTAGATCCTCAGACAGTTATTTGCCATGAGGTGCCATGTTGAACTTCCAGTGACCAGTATGAAAGGGCGAGAGCGATAACACCAAATTTAACACACCTGTTCCCTATTCACACCTGAGACCTTGTAACACTAATGAATCACATGACACCGGAGAGGGAAAATGGCTAATTGGACCCAATTTGTTGGATATCGAAGCTTGATGCGACTTTACCACCTGGCCTCAATGAAGCCTTTCCTTCCAGGCTTCGCCACAGGGGGTTATGATAGGGATCTTTAAACCATTTACCGTTATCTTGCCCCTTCCCTCTTTTCCCTTTTTCCCTTTTCCTTTCCATGCTTTCTCTCCTTTCTCTACATACCTTCCTTCTTTCTTCCCTTTTGTTTTCCCTTTTGTCTTCTCACCTAGTCCCATGCGTAAAATCTCTGTTTAACCACTTGAGCCCCGGACCATTATGCCGCCTAAGGACCAGAGGTCTTTTTCCAATTTGGCACTGCGTCGCTTTAACTGCTAATTGCGCGGTCATGCAATGCTGTACCCAAACGAAATTTGCGTCCTTTTCTTCCCACAAATAGAGCTTTCTTTTGATGGTATTTGATCACCTCTGCGGTTTTTATTTTTTGCGCTATAAATGGAAAAAGACCGAAAATTTTGAAAAAAAATGATATTTTCTACTTTTTGTTATAAAAAAAATCCAATAAACTCAATTTTAGTCATACATTTAGGCCAAAATGTATTCGGCCACATGTCTTTGGTAAAAAAAAATGTCAATAAGCGTATATTTATTGGTTTGCGCAAAAGTTATAGCGTCTACAAACTAGGGTACATTTTCTGTAATTTACACAGCTTTTAGTTTATGACTGCCTATGTCATTTCTTGAGGTGCTAAAATGGCAGGGCAGTACAAAACCCCCCCAAATGACCCCATTTTGGAAAGTAGACACCCCAAGGAAATTGCTGAGAGGCATGTTGAACCCATTGAATATTTTTTTTTTGTCCCAAGTGATTGAATAATGACAAAAAAAAATATATAAATATTTACAAAAAGTCGTCACTAAATGATATATTGCTCACACAGGCCATGGGCCTATGTGGAATTGCACCCCAAAATACATTCTGCTGCTTCTCCTGAATATGGGGATACCACGTGTGTGGGACTTTTTGGGAGCCTAGCCGCGTACGGGGCCCCGAAATCCAATCACCGCCTTCAGGATTTCTAAGGGTGTAAATTTATGATTTCACTCTTTACTGCCTATCACAGTTTCGGAGGCCATGGAATGCCCAGGTGGCACAAAACCCCCCCAAATGACCCCATTTTGGAAAGTAGACACCCCAAGCTATTTCCAGAGAGGCATATTGAGTCCATGGAATATTTTATATTTTGACACAAGTTGCGGGAAAGTGACACATTTTTTTTTTTTTGCACAAAGTTGTCACTAAATGATATATTGCTCACACAGGCCATGGGCATATGTGGAATTGCACCCCAAAATACATTTAGCTACTTCTCCTGAGTACAGGGATACCACATGTGTGGGACTTTTTGGGAGCCTAGCCGTGCACGGGACCCCGAAAACCAATCACCGCCTTCAGGATTTCTAAGGGTGAAAATTTTTGATTTCACTCTTCACTGCCTATCACAGTTTCGGAGGCCATGGAATGCCCAGGTGGCACAAAACTGCCCCAAATGACCCCATTTTGGAAAGTAGACACCCCAAGCTATTTGCTGAGAGGCATGGTGAGTATTTTGCAGCTCTCATTTGTTTTTGAAAATGAAGAAAGACAAGAAAAAACTTTTTTTTTTTCTTTTTTCAATTTTCAAAACTTTGTGACAAAAAGTGAGGTCTGCAAAATACTCACTATACCTCTCATCAAATAGCTTGGGGTGTCTACTTTCCAAAATGGGGTCATTTGGGGGGGTTTTGTGCCACCTGGGCATTCCATGGTCTCCGAAACTGCGATAAGCAGTCAAGAGAGAAATCAAAAATTCACGCCCTTAGAAAGCCTGAAGGCGGTGCTTGGTTTTCGGGGTTCCGTACGCGGCTAGGCTCCCAAAAAGTCTCACACATGTGGTATCCCCGTACTCAGGAGAAGCAGCAGAATGTATTTCGGGGTGTAATTTCACATATTCCCATGGCATGTTTGAGCAATATATCATTTAGTGACAATTTTGTGCAAAAAAAAAAAAATTGTCTCTTTCCCGCAACTTGTGTCGCAATATAAAATTATCCATGGACTCGACATGCCTCTCAGCAAATAGCTTGGGGTGTCTACTTTCCAAAATGGGGTCATTTGGGGGGGTTTTGAACTGTCCTGGCATTTTATGCACAACATTTAGAAGCTTATGTCACACATCACTCACTCTTCTAACCACTTGAAGACAAAGACCTTTCTGACACTTATTGTTTACATGAAAAAGTTTTTTTTTTTTGCAAGAAAATTACTTTGAACCCCCAAACATTATATATTTTTTTAAAGCAAATGCCCTACAGATTAAAATGGTGGGTGTTTCATTTTTTTTTTTCACACAGTATTTGCGCAACGATTTTTCAAACGCATTTTTTGGGGAAAAAACACACTTTTTTAAATTTTAATGCACTAAAACACACTATATTGCCCAAATTTTTGATGAAATAAAAAAGATGATCTTAGGCCGAGTACATGGATACCAAACATGACATGCTTTACAATTGCGCACAAACGTGCAGTGGCAACAAAATAAATACATTTTTAAAAGCCTTTAAAAGCCTTTACAGGTTACCACTTTAGATTTACAGAGGAGGTCTACTGCAAAAATTACTGCGCTCGATCTAACCTTCGCGGTGATACCTCACATGCATGGTGAAATTGCTGTTTACGTTTGACGACAGACCGCCGCTTGTGTTCGCCTTAGCGCGAGAGCAGGGGGCGACAGGGGTGCTTTTTTTATTTTTATTTTTTTCTTTATTATTTTTTTGCTTTTTTATCTTATTTTTAAACTGTTCCTTTCATTTTTATTTTTTTTTAATCATTTTTATTGTTATCTCGGGGAATGTAAATATCCCCTATGATAGCAATAGGTAGTGACAGGTACTCTTTTTTGAAAAAATTGGGGTCTATTAGACCCTAGATCTCTCCTCTGCCCTCAAAGCATCTGACCACACCAAGATCGGTGTGATAAAATGCTTCCCCAATTTCCCAATGGCGCTATTTACATCCGGCGAAATCTAATGCTCGTAGCTTCCGGTTTCTTAGGCCATAGAGATGTTTGGAGCCACTCTGATCTCTGATCAGCTCTATGGTCAGCTGGCTGAATCACCGGCTGCATTCTCAGGTTCCCTGTTGAGACAGGAGAGCCAGAGAAAAACACGGAAGACGGTGGGGGGGCATTCCCTCCCACGGCTTGAAAAAGCAGTCTAGAGGCTAATTAGCCGCTAGGATTGCTTTTACATGAAAGCCGACCGCTGGCTGAAAAGAATGATACCAAGATGATACCTAAACCTACAGGCATCATTCTGGTATAACCACTCAAAGTTGTGAATGGCGTACCTGAAGACAAAAAAATGGTTAACAATAAAGCACAGTAAACGGTAAAGTACAAAAAATTGCATACCTGAAAAGCAAACATGATAAAACATAATAACAATAAAACATTGCAGAATAGAATACAGTAAAAAAAGAGCAGAACAATAGAGAGAATAGAGAGAGAGAGAACAATAAAACGACAACTATTTTTTTTTATTTTATATATATATATATTTTTTTTTTACACTTTTTTTGTAACTAACTTTTATAACTGTAACCGGTTCCAGGTTCGGGTCTCTCAAAATGCGATGGCATCTTGGGAGACCCTGTGAAAGTGTGCCTAGTCTGTGGAATGCTGTATCCTACGCTAATACTCAACTAGTGCATAGTAGCGTTCAAAACATTCACCAATGCAAAGACCAGGATTGTCAGGACAGGAGGGACAATAATAGCGGGTGTCACGCCTATATCCGCGCTTGCTGCAGACACAATATCTTTTTTGGGGGGGTTCGCTGGGTAGGGGTACTCGGGAGGACATAAAGAAAATGCCTCTCATGCAGCCGACTGCATTTGGTTGGGGATGTGAATGGGGGAAGTACGGGCGCTGCAGAAGCGGTGGGTTCCCAATTGGGATTGGCGAATGCAGCAGGAAGGGCACTATGGGCACGACGGGCCTGTGTTTGTCTTTTTGGTGGCAGCGGGACACTACTTGTGCTTGCCACCTCACCAGCTTGAACTGCACTTATGGGACTCGCCACGTCACCAAGTGTTACTGCAGTGCTGGTTTGACTACGACCGGGGTGTACTAGGCCGCTGGCGCTTGCCAGTTTACCAAAACGCTACCAAAAAATCTGTTGGCGATCGCAGGGATCAGGCCTGACTCTGCGAACGCTGCAGTTATGCGTTTTAGTCTTTTGTAAGTGACAGTGATCGATCGATACTGCACTTGGGTGGGCCGGGCGGAGGGGCAAAACGCAGGTGCTAGCAGGTATCTGGGCTGATCCCACTAACACTGCGTTTGTGAGAACCCTAAACTGCTGGGGATGCTAGTATAGATCTGATCGGATCAGATATTGATCCGTTCAGATACTATACCACTAAGGGTGGTGTACGGTGCGTGCGTGGGTGTTAGCGCTACTGGCGCTAACCTGACGCTGCCTGGGGCTGGTGCTTGCCAGTTCACCAAAATACTACCAAAAAAACTGTTAGCGATCGCAGGGATCAGGCCTGACTCTGCGAACGCTGCAGTTATGCATTTAGTGTTTTGTAAGTGTCAGTGATCGATCGATACTGCACTTGGGTGGGCTGGGCTGGGCTGGGCGGAGGGGCAAAACGCAGGTGCTAGCAGGTATCTGGGCTGATTCCGCTAACACTGCGTTTTTGGGAACCCTAAACTGCTGGGGACACTAGTATAGATCTGATCGGATCAGATATTGATCTGTTCAGATACTATACCACTAAGGGAGGCGTATTCTGCGTGCGTGGGTGTTAGCGGTACTGGCGCTAACCTGACGCTGCCTGGGGCTGGTGCTTGCCAGTTCACCAAAATACTACCAAAAAAACTGTTAGCGATCGCAGGGATCAGGCCTGACTCTGCGAACGCTGCAGTTATGCGTTTAGTCTTTTGTAAGTGACAGTGATCGATCGATACTGCAGTTGGGTGGGCTGGGCGGAGGGGCAAAACGCAGGTGCTAGCAGGTATCTGGGCTGATTCCGCTAACACTGCGTTTTTGGGAACCCTAAACTGCTGGGGACGCTAGTATAGATCTGATCGGATCAGATATTGATGCGTTCAGATACTATACCAGTAAGGGAGGTGTATGCTGCGTGCGTGGGTGTTAGCGGTACTGGTGCTAATCTGACGCTGCCTGGGGCGACGCATATCACCGCCGGGCAATCAGGGGGCTAAACCTTTATTCGGTAATAAACGGCGGGTGCCCTGACACTATAAAAAATAAACGAACTAACCAGCGTCACCCGTAACAGTTATATGGTGATCAGTGGTGAAAGGGTTAACTAGGGGGCCATCAAGGGGTTAAATAATTTATTAGGTAGTATATGGGGGTCCCTGACGCTATAAAACACTGACGGCGAACCTAAATATTTACCTCCCTAACTAGCGTCACCAGCGACACTAATACAGCGATCAGAAAAATGATCGCTTAGTGACACTGGTGACAGGGGGTGATCAAGGGGTTAAAACTTTATTAGGGGGGTTAGGGGGGTACCCTAGACCTAAAGGGGGGTAACAGTAACTGTCCCAACACTGTAACTGTCACAAACTGACACTATGCAGTAATCAGAAAAAAAAAAACTGCTGGTGTCAGTTTGTGACGGGGGGGTGATCGGGGGGGGGGATCGGGGGGCAATCGGGGGGGGGGGATTGGGGTGTTTAGTGTGCCTGGCATGTTCTACTGAGTGTGTAGTGTGTTGTGCACTCACTCACTTGTCTTCTCTCCTCGGGCCGGAACGGAAATTACCGAGCCGAGGAGAGATGACATCATTTTCTTTGCTGCTGTTTAGCATACAGCAGCAAAGGAATGATTCGATTGGCTGGCGGCGATCGCGAGGGGGGGGCCACGAACGGATGGTCTCCCCCTCACCTCTGATCGCCGCTGGACAAAAGACGACCGCCTCGGGCACCGGGGGGGGTCCGATCGGACCCCCCACCCGCGGAAGGCAAATCACGTACCATGTACGTGATTTTGCCTGTCCGTGCCACTTTGCCGACGTACATCGGCGTGAGGCGGTCGTCAAGTGGTTAAACATTAGCTATAGGAAGGTTGCCTATTAAACATATTCTCATATTTCTACTAAGCTAGTATGTTTATTCTCAGTGCCTATTAAGCCATTGTCTTCTCCCTTTCTATGTATCATTACTGAATTGTAATTAAATTATTGTTTCTTTTCTGTGTTTTAGGAAACGATACAATTCTGTACAGGTGGGATCCCCACGCCCTGCTAGTGAATATGATGGTGGCAAAAAATCCACTTCATTTTATACTTCTACCATCCCTTGCAACAATATTTTGGAATTGCTTGGATTCCCCAAAATGGCTAGGGGGTGGCTCGGCGGTGCTCCCCGACACGGAAAGGCCTCCGCTTCTGCTTCACGGTGGCGGAGGCATTCTTTTAGCAGCTCCCAGGCGCTTGATTTTCTGTCCCGCGAATGCGCAATAGGCCTTCCATCTAAGCCCTGGCATGCTGCCCTTCTTCCGTGTCGGCGGCCTCTGTCATTCCGGACAATCCAGAAAACCTAAAAGACGCCAGGATGAGGACCATCCTTTGGCCAATAGTACCAAAAAACCCTTTCCCAAATCACAATCCCGGAATCCTCCAACCGGGAGCCAGAACTCCATGGCACAAATAACAATGCCCACCAACAATGCTGGTGAAACTACACCAGCTGAAATCCCTTTACCAACACCATTAGGCAAAATTCCATCAATCTTTTTTCCAAAAAACCAGGGGAAAACGCAGGGACCCCCAAACCAACCACCATCGTGAATACATCATCTTCCTTGGATGTAGTAAATCTATCATCACGCATCCTTACTCCCGATGAAATCTCAGTTCTTTCAAAGGGGCTGACGTTTTGTCCGAATAATAGACTAGACAAATTTACAGCTATAAAAGACTTACACCTCTATACGCGCAAATTATTATTAAAAAGCATGTTTGATAAACACAAATCAGAATATGAAGGCTGCCGCACATTTAGTGAGCGACAAGCCCTCGACAATCTTAATGCTTTACTACAAGAAAACAAGCCTCAGGATCTAATTGACACATTAGACCTAGAATCTTTGCTCAAAGAAAATGAAGACACATCGGTCATACCTAAAAAATCTTCCTTAAAAAAGGCCTCCTCCATGTACCCTGCCCCTATTTCCAACCATGGCGTAACTACCTTTTTAAAAATGACTTCCGAGGAAATTAAATCTTTCAAACCCACACCCTCTCAGAAATCAAATTTAACCAAAAATGAACAAATTGCTTTACACAATTTATCTAACAACTATGATATTACCATCAAACCCAGTGATAAGGGGGGAAACATTGTCCTCATGGACAATGAACACTATAAACAAATGTGTTTTAAAATCCTCAGAAATCGAGATTGGTACCGCCCAGTGGGCACTGACATAGTGGAGGCCTTTAATAAAAAGTTCTACTCATTTGTAGATGATGCATTCCACAATAAGAGAAAAAATAGGAAAAGGGGAATTGGGAAAATAGGACTTTATATGATCCACATCACTTAGGTTGAATCAATCAATCAATTAATAGTAGAAATATTTATTGTTAGCCATATATCATTAGGCACTGTATACCGGTAACATTAATAGTAATAGATCAATATGTACAATACAGAATAAAGAAGGACATGATAAGTACATCATATAACAATCCAGGTAATATAGTAGAAGTTGTTGCACACATGAAATAATGAACCGGCAACATCCCCAATGCATAAAAGGACATAATAGGGAATAAAGTAGCATAAAAGATTACATGATTGATTCAAACAGTAAAACCCTAGTAAACCCATGATTAATGTGACATAGCATCAAAAATTCATGCTCGACGCGTTTCGTGGGTTGTTTCCACTCATCAGGAGCAGCTATACATTGGAGGTATCTATAATAAAATAAAATGAAAATCTTTCATCAATGGTAATTGATCAAAGAATAGGGAGAAGAGGGACATAGAACTTATAGTCCAATCATTCTTACCTATGGGTAGCTAATGTAGAGTATGGGTAATACTGATATTCAAGATACATCGGAGGTACCAGGGGGCGAAAGACCGCCCCCCCGGGAGCTGAGGTGATGGCTGTGCAGGCGGCGATAGGGCCAGGTGTCTAGTAATGGGTGTTGGCCCCGTAGGGCTTCTGTATCAATAAATAATTAGGGAAAGGGTGTTAGCATACAAGTAGGGGTGGTGCCATGGTAGTGAATAAGAAAATTATGAGTGAAACGAAAGAGGGGGGGGGGGGTTTAAGTGATATAAAGTGATAGGAAATGGAGAAATAAGGTGTGTAAGAAAGCAGTAAAGAATAAGTATGAGAGGTAGCAGAGTAAGGAGGGTCCCCAGGTAAAGTAGTCAAGATATATGAAAATAGTAATCATAGAAATAGTAGAAATACTATGAAGATGCATTTGCCACCATAAGGCCAAGGATAACATCCATAGGATAAAGATTACCTGAAGTTCAAGTGTGTCTGGGGAAATCCAATTGGGAATAGACAGTGCAAACCGAGTAGACCAAGATAAACCATATCTGGTGTAAACCAAGGGGAGTGTGGGTGTAGAAGAAATCAGTCCGCCGGCAGAGCCACACCAACGTCACGTGGCGTGCTAAGAGAGAGGAGGCGACCATGTCAGAGCGACCAGTGCTCTTAAATGGGCGCCTGTCCTCCCTCGTGATGCACGCAGATGGAAAACACGTCTGCCCGCGGCATCAGAGGTGACGTCGTACGCAAGACGTGTAGGCGTGGCGTCAACGCACAGCGCATGCGCAACCGCAACCCCGACGGCCATAATGGTCGGAATGGGGGCTGGGGGTGACCGCGGTGTGCGTTGCAGCTCCCGGGGCTGAAAGCAGCAGCCCCCATAAAATGACCTCACAGAGTAAAAACAAAGATTATAACAATTCCAGTATAGCAAGTGCCCTACCGCTGGCACTTGATACTAGTCAACAAAAAAATCAAAAAATCATGGAAATAGCAGCATAGATAAGTGTGTGAATCCATCCAATATTACATTTGAAAAAAAGAGAAAAAATGTTGGAACTTTATATGAGGCCATGACATGTCGTGCATTGGTCTCCATTCCATATTCGTTGAGAAAAAATAGGAAAAGGGGAATTGGGAAAATAGGACTTTATATGATCCACATCACTTAGGTTGAATCAATCAATCAATTAATAGTAGAAATATTTATTGTTAGCCATATATCATTAGGCACTGTATACCGGTAACATTAATAGTAATAGATCAATATGTACAATACAGAATAAAGAAGGACATGATAAGTACATCATATAACAATCCAGGTAATATAGTAGAAGTTGTTGCACACATGAAATAATGAACCGGCAACATCCCCAATGCATAAAAGGACATAATAGGGAATAAAGTAGCATAAAAGATTACATGATTGATTCAAACAGTAAAACCCTAGTAAACCCATGATTAATGTGACATAGCATCAAAAATTCATGCTCGACGCGTTTCGTGGGTTGTTTCCACTCATCAGGAGCAGCTATACATTGGAGGTATCTATAATAAAATAAAATGAAAATCTTTCATCAATGGTAATTGATCAAAGAATAGGGAGAAGAGGGACATAGAACTTATAGTCCAATCATTCTTACCTATGGGTAGCTAATGTAGAGTATGGGTAATACTGATATTCAAGATACATCGGAGGTACCAGGGGGCGAAAGACCGCCCCCCCGGGAGCTGAGGTGATGGCTGTGCAGGCGGCGATAGGGCCAGGTGTCTAGTAATGGGTGTTGGCCCCGTAGGGCTTCTGTATCAATAAATAATTAGGGAAAGGGTGTTAGCATACAAGTAGGGGTGGTGCATTCCACAATAACATCATTTCAAAACAAACATGGGAATTCATCAGAATTCCCTATCCATGCGTACCAACATTCTACGCACTACCCAAACTACACAAAAACAGTAAAGATCCCCCAGGGAGACCAATTCTCTCTGGGAATGGATCAATTACTGAAAATCTGTCGAAACTTACAGACAAACATATTAGACTTTTTGTTCTGGCCATTCCATCATTCATTCATGATACTATTAATCTTTTACAAATTCTCCAGGACATTCAAGTCCCCGAGCATTGTATACTTGCAACCATTGATGTGGAAGCCCTCTACAGCTCTATACCGCACTGTAGAGGGATTTCTTGCATACAAAGGGTGTTATCCCAAACAAGCCATCACGAAGCTTCCTTCAATGAATTCATACTCCATTCCCTAGATTATATTCTCAACCACAACGTGTTTTCATTTGATGGCCGACTATTCCTCCAGGTGCAGGGCGTAGCCATGGGCACCTGTTGTGCCCCTGGCTACACCAATCTGTACCTGGGGGAGTGGGAAGACACCATTTTCCGCAACGAGGATCTCTCTATGTACCTGTGCCATGTGATTATGTGGCACAGGTACATAGATGACATCTTCGTCGTCTGTGATGGCCCCCAATCTCTTTTGAATGAATGCTTGGACACACTGAATAAGAATCAATTCAATCTTAAATTTACCATGTCATCTGATATGTCCAGAATCACATTTCTGGACATTGAAATCTCAATTAATAAATCCAAATTATTATCATGTAAACTCTTTAGGAAACCCACTGCAGGGAATACGATACTGCATTCATCCAGCTTCCACCCCAAGCCACTGATCTACTCTATCCCCTATGGCGAATATCTTTCGGATAAAACGCAATTGTTCCAACCATTCAGACTTTAAATATGAGGCCAACAAACTGAAAAATCAACTTCTCAAACGCGGCTACAGTCACAAATGTCTAAAAAGAGCGTTCAAATGTGCCAACTCGAAAAACAGACATGAACTGTTAGTTTCCAAACAAACCCCAATTATTAATGAGACTTCAAGAATAATTACCACCTATACTAATGACCACAGCAAAATCAGACAGATATGCTAAAAATATTGGCATTTATTGACCTCTGACCCCACCATAGGTCCCTTTGTGCCCCCTATGCCCCTAATTACCTACAGACGAGCTACCTCGGTGGGCGATCTATTAGTCCAAAGCAAATTTAAGGGCCAGAATAGAGGCGATCCCTGTACGACAGTAGGCACATTCCAATGTGGATCCTGTTCCTATTGTGTGTACATGGATACGAGGAAAAACATATACTTACCCAATGGCATTCACTTTGTACCTAGACACTATGCCAATTGTCAGACAACGGGCGTAGTATATATGTTGTTATGCAATTGTAACTGCTTCTATGTGGGCAAGACCCTCCAAAAATTATGGCAAAGGCTCTATCGCCATATTAGGGCCATACAAACAGCTGATCCCAACCTCCCGCTGGGCAGGTATGTGGCACAAGTACATTAAGGTATGTGTCCTAAAATATCTGTTCTGATGTTGGATCGCCTACACCCGAGCTCTCGTGGGGGTGATTATAACAAAATGCTCCTCCAACGAGAACTTTGTTGGATATCGAAGCTTGATGCGACTTTACCACCTGGCCTCAATGAAGCCTTTAATTTAAAGCCTTTCCTTCCAGGCTTCGCCACAGGGGGTTACGATAGGGATCTTTAAACCATTTACCGTTATCTTGCCCCTTCCCTCTTTTCCCTTTTTCCCTTTTCCTTTCCATGCTTTCTCTCCTTTCTCTACATACCTTCCTTCTTTCTTCCCTTTTGTTTTCCCTTTTGTCTTCTCACCTAGTCCCATGCGTAAAATCTCTGTTTAAACATTAGCTATAGAAAGGTTGCCTATTAAACATATTCTGATATTTCTACCAAGCTAGTATGTTTATTCTCAGTGCCTATTAAGCCATTGTCTTCTCCCTTTCTATGTATCATTACTGAATTGTAATTAAATTATTGTTTCTTTTCTGTGTTTTAGGAAACGATACAATTCTGTACAGGTGGGATCCCCACGCCCTGCTAGTGAATATGATGGTGGCAAAAAATCCGCTTCAATTTATACTTCTACCATCCCTTGCAACAATATTTTGGAATTGCTTGGATTCCCCAAAATGCCTAGGGGGGTGGCTCAGCAGTGCTCCCCGACACGGAAAGGCCTCCGCTTCCGCTTCACGGTGGCGGAGGCATTCTTTTAGCAGCTCCCAGGCGCGGGCGCTTGATTTTCTGTCCTGAGCATGCGCAATAGGCCTTCCATCTAAGCCCTGGCATGCTGCCCTTCTTCCGTGTCAGCAGCCTCTGTCGACGCCGGACGCCGTTGCGTCATTTTGCGCGATAACGTTGGACGCAGCTCAGGCCGGGGAGCCGTGATTGGCGGACGCTTCCGATTCATCACCACACATTTTTCTTGGTACTTAAAACTCTGCCTTACTTACCTCTGAGTAAAACTGATTAAAACTTTTCCCTTTCACTTGAATGCATAATGGGTTAAATGAAGTGGGACTAGTTATCTGGCCACAACCACTCCCACGCCATCAGGTATTTCACTCTCAGCAAACACAAAACTCTGCTACACAGCTGAGAGGAGCACAGCTCCCCACACTGGATCTGTTTGCTTTGAGTGGCTAAGGTTAGTTATATATCTATGTATCCTTTTTCATGCTTTGTCTTGATACAACCACGGGGAGAATTATACTCTGTATCTCTCCCTTCTTTCCAATGCACACTATGCTTATGTCCATAGTACATAGATAGGTACCGTATATACTCAAGTATAAGTTGTTCTGAGTATAAGTCGAGGCCCTAATTTACCACAAAAAAATGGGAAAAACGTATTGACCCGAGTACAAGACGAGGGTGAGAAATGCACAGCTACTGTAAGTGGAAAAGAGGGTCAACAATGCCCATTTGCAGCATCACTGTGCCCATTTGCAGCCATAGGTCCCCTGAACTTCAAACTCGGTAGTTAACCTCCCTGGCGGTATGATTCTTTCTGATTTTAGGTGCTGAAAGCGGTACAATTATTTTGCAATGAAATTTGGCGTTTTATATTGTAGGTATTTAATTATTAACAATAACACACTTAAATCTGTCCAAACAAGAGTCTAGTAGATATCCCGGGTATGATAAAGTTTGAAACACAAAAACATAAATTATAATATAATAAAAAAAAAATAATAATTAAAAAAAATAAAAATAAATAGTAATAAAAAAAATTTCCACACGATTCACTATCGCTCAATTCTGCAAGTGTTCTAATTTACTATCGCAGTTTTCTAGCTGGTCTAAAGCCATTTTTGACGTAAAGGGACACTTTTTGGTTGCTATGGACAATCTCCAGTTTCCAGGCAGAAAGAACAGTATATGCAATATAAAACTGCATGCAGGGCATGGACCAGAGCACTGGGGACAAATGGGATGTGAAATGATTTCATACAGTACTGTAATCTGTAAGATTACAGTACTGTATGTGTTATGATTTTTACATTTTTTTGAATTTGCCGCCAGGCTCCGCCCCCGTGCGTCGCGACGCTCGCAGGGAACGGAGCCTGGCACGGAGAGGCTTCGGAGGAGGACGGAGCCCTCGGACAGTGCGGGGGACATCGCAGGATCCCGGGGACAAGGTAAGTAAGGAGGCACCAGGATCCTGCGATGTAATCCCGAGTGTGGCTCGGGGTTACCGCTAATGGTCCTGAAATGTAACCCCGAGCCACACTCGGGAAAACCGCCAGGGAGGCTACGGATTCCTAGATGCCCCCTAGCTGCAGCCAAAATTTGGGGTCTCTGAACCCAAAAGGTCCCAAAATGACATTGCTGCAGACGACACAGTTGACGAATTTGGGGCCCCATATCTCGGGGCCACTTAGTGCTTAGAAACCCAAATTTGGTGTGCAAACCCAATGGAACTAGCACCATAAAAGTTCCAAAGCTGGGGTTTCTAGCACTAAGTGGCCCCGAGATACAGGGCCCCAAAAATCAGTTCAGAAAATGTCAAGCACTTTTCTGCAGCAGAGAATGACATTTTCCGAACCGGTTTTGGGGCCCCGTATCTCAGGGCCACTTGATGCTAGGAACCCCAGCTTTGGATATGTTATGGACGCATACATCATAAAAAGAAATTATTCTTTTTGTGTTTTTCTGAAACATGTAGGGTATTGTGTAGCAGTTGCACTACCTCTCTGACCATTTATTGGCCGTTGTAGTTCACCGTCTACACTTTAGCAGCTGTATTTCTGACACCAACTGCTCTTGTTGCACTGTTGATTTTTAAATGTCAGTATGTATTTTGCACAATTTGTATTAATAAAATGTTGATACTTTTATCAAAGAATTTCTCTGTACTTCATCTGCATTTCTGATCCTTGTTGATCCACTGCCCATATAATCCCCTTGGGGTACCTAGCCTTTTGTGTCAATTGGACCCAATTTGGACATTTTCACTTAGGATGCACTCACTTTTGTTGCCAGTGATTTAGACATGAATGGCTGTGTGTTGATTTATTTTTAGGGGACAGCAAATTTACACTGTTATACAAGTTGTACACTAACTACTTTACATTGTAGAAAAGTGTCATTTCTTCAGTGTTGTCACATGAAAAGATAGAATAAAATATTTACAAAAATGTGAGGGATGTACTCACTTTTGTGAGATACTGTATATATACTGTATATATATATATATATATATATATATATATATATATATATATATATATATATATATATATATATATATATATATATAAAACCCCTACACTCCCTGTCACAGTGTCACCCAGTGCAGTGTTCATATTTTTCTTTGATCACTGTACTGGTGTCATTTGTGACAATAATTAGTGTTAGGGCACTTAGTATTAGCCCCAGATATGTCTAGGGACCCCCCTAAACCCCACTAATAAAGGTTTAACCCCTTGATCACCCCCCTAGTTAACCCTTTCACCCCCTGTCACCAGTGATCACCGTATTAGTGTCACGGGTGACACTGGTTAGTTAGTTATTTTTACATAGTGTCAGGGTACCCGCCTTATTCTACCTAATAAGAGTTTAACCCACTGATCACCTGGTGGGTGACATAAGTTAGGTTATAGCATCAGTTAGGGTCCACGTCACCCCAGGCAGCGTCAGATTATTGCCAGTAGCGCTAACACCCACGCACGCACCATACACCTCCCTTAGTAGTATAGCGTTTGAACAGATCAATATCTTTGATCTATTCAGAGCTATACTAGTGTCCCCGGTGGTTTAGGGTTCCCAAAAATGCAGCGTTAGCGGGATCAGCCCAGATACCTGCTAGCACCTGTGTTTAGCCCCTCTGCCCAGCCCAGCCCACCCAAGTGCAGTATCAATCAATCACTGTCACTTACAAAACAAAAAACACTGCAGCATTCGCAGAGTCAGGCCTGATCCCTGCGAATGCTAACAGTTTTTTTGGTAGCGTTTGAAGCAGTCGCTGACAGTCAGGTGCTCTTTTTTCCTGTGAGTCACACTAGTTGTACCAGTAAATTTAGAGGCCAAAATGTTCAATTGAAGGTACACTAGTGAAGAGGCCTACACGTTTCTGAGCATGACAGATGAGAGTGAAGAGGAACTCACCCATCTGTCAGATTCAGACTCAGAATACGAACCTGTAGACAGCAGCGGCACCCTGATAGATAGCTCTGACGACAGAGTAGTGGTCCCTGCCAAGGTCAGGCGTACCCGACACCGTTCTTCTGCTGTTGTTGAGGTAAAAGAACCGCAGGGCTCTCGTATGGAGCAGAGAGCCAGTACTAGTGCCGTTCATCCTTCTGGTGAACTGGCAAGCACCAGCTGCCTAGTACATCCTGGTCATACATCCAGCACTGCAGTAACACTTGGTGACGTGGCAAGTCCCATAAGTGCAGTTCAAGCTGGTGAGGTGGCTAGCACAAGTAGAGTCCCGCAGCCACCAAGAAGACAGGCCTATTGAGCCCAAAGTGCCCTTCCTGCTGCATTTGTCAATCTGAATTTGGAGCCCATCACTTCTGCAGCGCCCGTACTTCCCCTATTTACTGGCCAACCCGGAATTCAGGTGGAAACAGTTGATTTTACATCACTTGATTTTTATTTGCTTTTTTCACAGAAGATCTCTATAGATCTGTTGTGGACCAAAGCAATTTATATTCTGGTCAATTCATCGCCGCTAATCCCCAGTTGGCCCATGCCAGAGCTTGGAAACCTATTGCAGTTTCCGAATTTAAGACCTTCCTGGGCCTATCCCTCCTCATGGGCATGGTTTAAAAAAGTGAGTTGTTGCCATATTGGTCCACTGACCCAATTCACCATATGCCCGTGTTCTCTGTCTCCATGATCAGGACTCGATACGAGCAGATCTTGCGGTTCATGCATTTCAATGACAATGAACTCTGTCATCCTCGGGGTGACCCTGGATTTTATCAGCTCCACAAAATTCGGCTCCTTGTAAACCACTTCAACCAACAGTTTGCAGCCTTGTTTACTCCCGATCAAGTTGTCTATGTTGATGAGTCCCTGATTACATTTTTCTGGCCGCTTGTCTATCAAACAGTATCTTCCCAGCAAGTGTTCCAGATATGGGGTCACGATGTATAAGCTCTGTGACAGGGTAACAGACTATACATATAGCTTTATGGTTTACGAGGGAAGAGATAGTCACGTGGAGCCGGAGAACTGCCCAGACTACATAGGGAGCGCTGGTAAGATTGTGTGGGACTTGATGTTTCCCTTATTCGGAAATGGGTACCACTTTTACGTGGACAACTATTACAAAAGCGGGCCACGTTTTAGTCACTTTTTTGATTGTGGAATTTGCCCATGTGGAACCATGCTATCTAATCGCTGAGGCTTCCTCCAATGGCTTGTAGAGTATTGACTTAGACATGGGGAGAGAGCCTGCTTGAAATTTAATAATGTGTTAACAGTGAAGTGGAGTGATACACAGAATGTTTTTGTTCTGTCCTTCCTTCATGCAAATACGACTGTCTAAATTCCTACGGCGACTGGTGTTGTGAAGAAACCTTTCTGCGTCCATGAATACAACCTTAACATGGGAGGGGTGGACCTTAATGACCAGTTGTTGGCACAATACTTAATTGTCCGTAAGGCCAGACGCTGGTACAAAAAAGTGTCTGTATATTTATTCCAATTGGCTCTGCTGAATGCTTATGTGCTATACAAATCTTCAGGATGAACTGGATCCTTTCTTAAATTCCAGAAACAGATCATAACAGCCCTTCTGTTTCCAGACGGTGCTTTGCCCCACCCCACTTTTATTGTCCCTCCTGTCCTGACCAACCTGGTCTCTGCATCAGTGACTGTTTTAAACGCTACCACACACTAGTGGAGTATTAGCGTAGGATACAGCATTGCACAGTCCTAGGGCACACTTACACAGGGTCTCAAAAGATGAGATGGCCATCACATTTTGAGAGACCCTAATCTGGAACGTTTACAGTTTACAGTTTATATAAAAGTGCAAAAAATAGAAAAGTAAAAAACACAAAAACACAAAAAATAAAAAAGCCAAAAATAGTTGTCGTTTCATGTTTCTTCTCTCTCTATTGTCCTCTCTCTTATGTTTGCTCTCTATTGTCAGCTCTATTGTTCTCTCTCTATTGTTACTGTATTTTAGAACTGTAATGTTTTATTTTTACTATGTTTTATTGTATTTTCTTTGCAGGTATGGTATGTCTTACTGTTATACTGTAATGTTACTTTGTTTTATTGTTAATCATTATTTGCTTAGCAGGTACGCCATTCAGCTGCAGCACGGGTTTATTTATTCTGACAGCAACAGCGTTTGCTCCCACGATACGTAAAGCCATGACTCTAGTGCTGTAGGAGGTGTTTTCACCACCACAGTTAAAAAAAGAGCATATATGCTGAAGCATGGGGGCATGGGTGAAGGAGTGATTTGCTTCTAACATTAGGGGCGGATTGCCCCCATGCTTCTGCATATATTTTTTTAGGGCACAGATTGCGTTAAAAAATCAAGTTGTTTTATCGAGTTAATGTTTTATCATTGCCATTGCTTTTCAGGTACGCCACTCAGCTACAGCACTGATTTATGTATCTTGACAGCAACAGCGTTTGCGTTAGCGTTCAGCCATCTGTGATCTCCATTAATGGTTTTGTGGCTCTGTGGATTTATCATGCCTGTTTGACCACCTGTGATTAAGTGGTCTATTCTTTTTGGTAAGAGGCCTGGTGTGTTGATGTTTGGTGAAGGATAAGTCCGTATTCATCTAATTTGTATTTCTGTCTACACTGTGGGTGATTCCAGCATTTTCTCCTGAACAAGGACTTTATTTCAAACACTATGGACTGTTGAAATAACTGTTATGAAATGTTTTATTTGCAATAGTACATTTATAGTGCTGCATATCATTATATTTAAAAAAAAAATGGTGCATGTATGCCCATCATTAGAAGTGGGTGGATGAAGGGCAGTATTCTAATGGTGGGCATACCCACCAATTAATCTCTTTTTTTAATGCAGCACCCTTCCCGTCGTCTTCAATGGTTTTCTCTGGCTCTCCTGTCCCAACAGGGAACCCAAGAATGCAGCCGGTGGTCCTGCCAGCTGACCATAGAACTGATCAGAGACCAGAATGGCTCTGATTATCTCTATGGCCTAAGAAACCGGAAGCTACAAGCATTTCATGACTTTTAAACAGTAAGTTTCATGATATAAACAGCGCCATTGGGAAATTGGGAAAGAATTTTATCACACGGATCTTGGTGTGGTCAGATGCTTTGAGGGCAGAGGAGAAATCTAGAGTCTAAAAGACCCCATTTTTAAAAAAAAAAGAGTACCTGTCACTATCTATTGCTATCATAGGGGATATATACATTCCCTGTGATAACAATAAAAATGATTAAAAAAATGAAAGGAACAGTTTAAAAATAAAATAAAAAAGCAAAATAAAAAATAATAAAAAAAAACACCCCTGTCCCCCCGTGCTCACGCGCAAAGGCAAACGCAAATGTTGGTCTGGTGTCATATGTAAACAGCGATTGTACCAGGCATGTGAGGTATCACCGCAAACGTCAGATCGGGGGCAGTAATTTTAGCAGTTGACTTCCTCTGTAAATCTAAAGTGGTAACCTGTAAAGGCTTTTAAAGGCTTTTAAAAATGCATGTAGTTTGTCCCAGCTGTACATTTGTTTTAAAGCATGTCGTGTTTGGTATCCATGTACTCAGCATAAGATCATTATTTTATTTCATCAAACATTTGGGCAATATAGTGTGTTTTAGTGCATTAAAATTAAAAAAAGTGTTTTTTTACACTTTTTTAAATTTTACACACTATTTTACACAATTGCGTTTGAAAAATTGCTGTGCAAATACTGTGTGAAAAAAAATTGCAACACCCACCATTTTAATCTGTAGGGCCTTTGCTTCAAAAAAATATATAATGTTTGGGGGTTCAAAGTAATTTTCTAGCAAAAAATAAATATTTTTTAATGTATACAAAAAGTGTCAGAAAGGGCTTTGTCTTCAAGTGGTTAGAAGAGTGGGTGATGTGTGGCAAAAGCTTCTAATGTTGTGCATAAAATATAAAAAAAAAATCAAAATATCAAAAAAAACTCCAAAACCCCCCAAATTACCCCATTTTGGAAAGTAGACACCCCAATCTATTTGCCGATAGGCATGTTGAGTCCATGGAATATTTTATATTTTGCCACAAGTTTCGTGAAAATTACAACTTTTTAAATTTTTTTACACAAAGTTGTCACTAAATGATATATTGTTCAAACATGGCATGGTTATATGTGGAATTACACCCCAAAATACATTCTGCTTCTTCTCCTGAGTATGGGGATACCACATGTGTGAGACTTCTTTGGGAGCCTAGCCATGTACAGGACCCCAAAAACCAAGCACTGCCTTCAGGCTTTCTAAAGGCGTAAAATTGTGATTTTACTCCTCACTACCTATAACAATTACGGAGGCCGTGAAATGTCAGGATAGCACAACCCCCCCACAAATTACCCCGTATTGGAAAGTAGACACCCAAAGGTATTTGCTAAGAGGCATGGTGAGTATTTTCCAGCTCTCATTTGTCTTTGAAAATAAAGAAAGAAAATAATATTTTTTTTTTTTTTTTCTTTTTTCAATTTTCAAAACTTTGTGACAAAAAGCGAGATCTGCAAAATATTCAACATGCCTCTCAGCAAATATCTTGAAGTGTCTTCTTTTTCAAAATTGGGTCATTTGGGGGGGGGGGGTTGTGCTATCTTGACATTTCATGGCCTCCGAAACTGTGATAGTGTCATGAAGATCCTGCCAGTAACAAGCAGATTAGACCCATCGGTGCACGATTGCGGGCGTCTATGCGCACGCGCACATGCACTCGTTAGTGTCTGGTGGGTTATTTAAACCTGTCTGGCACTTGCATCATTGCTGTTTGCTCTGCAGCTCTGTGTGTGTGTTCCCTGAAAACCTGATATCTGCTCCTGTTTTGACCCGGCTTGCTTTGAGACTATTCCTGTTATCTGCCTGTACCTGATCCCTGGCTTGTTTGACGATCCCTCTGCCTGCTCCTTCTGTACCTCTGCTGCCAGCCTGCTTACCGACCCGGCCTGCCTGACGATCCTGGACTCCCATCCAGTCTGCTGAGCCTGTCTGCTGAGCCATCCAGGCTGTTCACCTGTCTGCTGATCATCCAGTCTGCTGAGCCTGTCTGCTGAGCCATCCAGGCTGTTCACCTGTCTGCTGATCATCCAGTCTGCTGGGAATGTCTGCTGAGCCATCCAGGCTGTTCACCTGTCTGCTGATCATCCAGTCTGCTGGGCCTGTCTGCTGAGCCATCCAGGCCATCCAGGCTGCTCACCTGTCTGCCTGATCCATCCAGTCTGCTGTCCTGTCTGCTGAGTTGTCCAGTCTGCAGTTCCTGTCTACTGATCCATCCCGTCATCTGATCCTTCTGCTGTTGATCCTGCCAGGCACTCATACCACTCGGCACTCCTGCACCCCTGTCACCACTATCAGGGGCTCTCGAGTCGGAGGCGTAGGAGAGGCCATCCTCTGCAATTCGGGCTCACCCTTTAGGTACGTAACAGTAGCAAACAGCCATGTCTGAGCCCGAGCAGGGAACCTCTCCTATGCAGGAACTTTGTTTGCACTTAGCAGGCCTGACCCAGGCTGTCAAAAGCCTTCAGGAAGGATACACCCGGTTGGAGGAACGGGTTCAAGTACTGTCTTCTCCCACTGGAATTCAAGGAACCCCTCAAGCCTCTACCTCTTCTACAGGCACCGCATCCTCTCCTACGGTGGTGATGCTTCCGCCCAAACCACGTGTCCCCACACCCGAAAAATTTGCTGGGGAACGTAGCAAATTCAGGGCGTTTCGCAATTCCTGTGAACTGTACTTCGCCCTCCAGCCACGTACCTTCTCCTTGGAAGCCACCAAGGTGGGCTTTGTCGTCTCTTTACTTTCGGGGGGAACCTCAAACCTGGGCCCATCGCCTCCTGGAACAGAAAGCCGATGTGTTGACCAACCTTACCACCTTCTTTAATACCATGGCTCAACTGTATGAAGACACTCAGCTTTCTGCAACTGCCGAAGCTGCACTGCACGCCCTTCAGCAAGGGTGCCGGAAGATTATGTGGCTAAATTTCGGCGGTGGAGCGCAGACACTGACTGGAATGACGCTGCGCTCCGTTACCAGTTTTGCATGGGACTGTCTGACCCCTTGAAGGACGAGCTAGCCCGAGTTGGTGTACCCCAGACCCTAGACGCATTAATCAATCTTGCCATACAGATTGACCGGCGGCTGAGGGAACGTAGGTCGGAAAAAGCAACTGGATTTTCCCGACCAACCTGGATGTTACCTAGAGTGCCCAGTCACCTGCATCCGGCCCCTACCTCTCAGTCCACTTCTACAACGGACACTTCGGAACCCATGCAGTTGGGGGTGCTTCACCCTTCTCTTACTATGGAAGAGCGCCAACGTCGCCGGGCAAATAATCTATGTCTCTACTGCGGGGAACCCGGTCACTATGTCAAGAATTGCCCTACTAAACTTCGTAAGTGTTTCCGAAAATCTCCTGAACATGTGCTTACTGGAATCCAGACCTCTTCTCATCTTGCCCTCTCTATCTCTTTGCAGCTTCCAGGAAAGACTCTGTCAGTGCCCGCCATTATTGATTCAGGAGCCTGCAGTTGCTTTATGGACTCATCTTTTGCAACAAGACATCAGATTCCTCTGCTTCCTAGGGCCCAAAGACTGTCCATTCACCTGGCTGATGGGTCCACTATTAAATCTGGGCCGGTTATCCAAGAGACTTCCCCTTTGCCAGTCACCATTGCCCGTGCCCACCACAAACTGCTTAGTATGGACATTATCTCCTCACCTCTGTTTCCTGTAATTCTTGGAATGCCTTGGCTTCAAGCCCACAATCCTGGTGTCAACTGGGCCACAGGGGAGGTCACTTTTTCCTCTCCTTATTGCCAGCAATTCTGTGCTTCAAAGGACCCCCATGGGCCCTTTCCTTTGCTATAAAATCATACAAAACAGCGCTCGCAAATATATCCGTGAAATATAGTGATCTATAGATCTAAAGAACTTTGTTGCAGCTGCAGAATGAAAGTACTGTACTTTAGTGATATATACCCAGGTATACTGCGCTAGCAACTTACTAAAAATAAAACATAACAAACCAAAACCTGAATACACTATAGGAGAAATAGTGAATATAAAAGTATCAAAGGACTGGACATGCACCCTGCACAACACACCCAATACTGAGTGGGAACGTGCAGGAGTGCACTACCAGAATCAAAAGACCTTCAATGTGATGAAAATCAATTGGTGTGCATAATAAACAAGTGCAACTGTGAAATGACGAAAATACGGTTATCATTACACTGGTGCAGAAATGAGGAATAAGTAAATATGCTCTCAAGGATTCACAATCACAAATGACAAATGAAGCGAGCCCCTCAGAGAATGCCAAGTGGGATAGTGAAATGTCAGCAATATCAAAATTGCAAACAGAAAAGTATCTCATGGTTTAAAACTCCTCCATAGGAGAAACAATTGGCAGACTTCCAGCTTTTTCATCCATATGATCAAACAGGGCAGACGGTATATCGATGTTAAAGTTGCTTGGAAGGGACCACAAGACTCGCGTTCCACCAAAAGAAAAGGAAAAGCATATGGTGTAAAACCTTAAGATACCATAGGGTCACCTGCGCATATATGCGCTACTCACGGGACCGGTATGCAGAGCAGGCATTCAGATACTTGGTCGGTTCGCCGCTGTCCGGCGTGCGTTCCACCAACTCCAGGAAGTGATGTCACTGGTAACAAGTTAGGCAAACGTAGACAGGATGTTGCGTCGACGCGTTTCGCCCCTCCCCCAGGTCGTTATCAAAGATATGGTATCTTAAGGTTTTACACCATATGCTTTTCCTTTTCTTTTGGTGGAACGCGAGTCTTGTGGTCCCTTCCAAGCAACTTTAACATCGATATACCGTCTGCCCTGTTTGATCATATGGATGAAAAAGCTGGAAGTCTGCCAATTGTTTCTCCTATGGAGGGGTTTTAAACCATTAGATACTTTTCTGTTTGCAATTTTGATATTGCTGACATTTCACTATCCCACTTGGCATTCTCTGAGGGGCTTGCTTCATTTGTCATTTGTGATTGTGAATCCTTGAGAGCATATTTACTTATTCCTCATTTCTGCACCAGTGTAATGATAACCGTATTTTCGTCATTTCACAGTTGCACTTGTTTATTATGCACACCAATTGATTTTCATCACATTGAAGGTCTTTTGATTCTGGTAGTGCACTCCTGCACGTTCCCACTCAGTATTGGGTGTGTTGTGCAGGGTGCATGTCCAGTCCTTTGATACTTTTATATTCACTATCTTTCCTTTGCTATGTCTGGACACTGAAGCTGTGCTATGCCAAACTGTCCCGAAAGCCTACCATGACTTCATTGACATGTTCAGCAAGAAAGGAGCAGAAACTCTACCTCCCCATCGGGCTTATGATTGCCCTATCGAGCTCCTTCCAGGGGCCGAAATTCCCTTCGGAAGAATCTTCCCGTTAACCGAGTTAGAACAGGTGGCCCTTAAGGACTATATCGATGAAAACTTAAAGAAGGGTTTCATTCGTCCATCCACTTCCCCGGCAAGTGCGGGTATCTTTTTTGTAGAAAAGAAGGATCACACACTTCGGCCTTGCATAGACTACCGTGAGCTAAATAAAATTACCGTCAAGAACAGGTACCCCCTTCCCTTGGTCCCCGAGTTATTCCAGAGACTAGGAACAGCTACTATCTTTACTAAACTTGATCTTCGAGGAGCCTATAACTTGGTCCGCATCAGGGAAGGAGATGAGTGGAAAATGGCATTCCGCACCCGTTTTGGGCACTCTGAGTACCTAGTAATGCCCTTCGGGTTATGTAACGCTCCTGCCACGTTCCAGTATTTTATTAACGATGTTTTCCGGGATTATTTAGATCTGTTTGTCATCGTCTACTTAGACGATATTCTAATCTTTTCTTCCTCCCTAGATGCTCATCGCAGACACGTCAGGTGTGTTTTGACACGACTTCGACAGCATGGCCTGTACGCGAAGTCAGAAAAATGTGAATTCGAACAAGAGAGTATACCATTCCTGGGATTAATCATCTCCATAGAAGGTATCAAGATGGATCCGCAGAAGATCGCTGCAATATTGACTGGCCAGTTCCTGTTGACAAAAAAGGAATCCAACGTTTCGTTGGATTCGCTAATTTCTAACGGAAATTCATTAATGGGTTTTCTGCCATCATTGCCCCTATTACCCAATTAACCAAACTGGGGGTTCGCTTCCATTGGACCCCAGAAGCTCAAGTTGCCTTTGAATCTCTCAAAGAATTGTTTACATCTGCCTCCGTTCTAAAACACCCTGATTCCGCCCTGCCATTTGTACTTGAGGTAGATGCTTCTGAGATCGCTGTTGGAGCAGTACTCTCCCAGCGCCAAGGAACCAAGGCACTGCTTCACCCGGTAGCCTTCTTCTCCCGCAAACTTTCGGCTGCCGAAAGGAATTACGATGTGGGGGATCGGGAACTGCTGGCAATCAAATCGGCACTTGAAGAATGGCGATACTTACTTGAAGGAGCAACTCACCCAATCTTGATCTTCACTGATCATAAGAACTTAGAGTACTTGAGGTCGGCAAAGAGGTTGAAGCCACGGCAAGCCAGATGGGCGTTGTTTTTCTCCAGGTTCTCTTTTCATGTTACTTACCGGCCAGGTTCTAAGAATACAAAACCTGACGCCCTGTCCAGAATGTTTCACAAATCCAAAGAAATGACTTCCCCCGATACCATTCTTTCTCAAGGGAATTTTCTTCTGCTGCAGGAAGACTTGCTCTCCCGGATCAAACAGACTACTCTGGGGTGGATGCCCCCCGCTAAATCGGAACTACGAGCAAAAGACGGGTTGTTCTAGTACAGGGACAAGATTTTTGCACCTGAAAGCGTACGAGTCCCTATATTAGAACTCTGTCACGATCACGCACTAGCTGGACATTTTGGCATAACTAAAACCACCGATTTGGTACAACGTACCTTCTGGTGGCCTCAGGTAGGCAGAGACTGCAAGAAGTTTGTGTAATCCTGTGTCACGTGCATTAGGAACAAGAGCAGTAGAGCCAAGGCCTGGGGATTATTGAGACCACTGCCTGTTCCGGATAGACCCTGGAAGATGTTATCCATAGACTTCATTGTAGAGTTACCCCTGGCAGAGGACCATACCACCATCTTTGTGGTGGTAGACCGGTTTTCAAAAATGGCACACTTTATCCCTATGAAAGGCACTCCCTCTGCTTCTGAGACTGCACAGGTATTCATCAGAGAAATTATCAGACTCCATGGAGTACCGGCCAACATTGTCTCAGATCGGGGGGTACAATTTACTTCCCGATTCTGGAGGTCCTTATGCAAAGCTTTGAAGATCGAGCTAGCTTTCTCTTCCGCTTATTACCCCCAGACAAATGGGCAAACAGAGAGGACCAACCAAACCCTCGAACAATACCTCCACTGCTTTTCTTCATTTACTCAAGATGACTGGATCTCTTTGCTTCCGCTGGCTGAATTTGCCTACAACAATTCTACACACTCTGCTACAAAACAAACCCCATTTTTTGCCAATTATGGCTTCCATCCATCATTCCTGCCCAGCTCCATCCCAGAATGTCCTGTACCAGCAGTTCATGAAACAATTAATTTTTTTCTCTCAACAATCAGCTCTTGCAAGAAACTATGGCCAGGACACAGGAACACAATAAAGAAGTTTTTGATAAAAAAAAAACGTGGAGAACTGTTACTGGCACCCGGTAATCTAGTTTGGTTGTCTACACTGAACCTGAAGATGGCATGCCCTTCGAAAAAGCTGGGTCCTAAATTCATAGGCCCATTTCCTGTGAAGAGGAAAATCAATGAAGTGGCTTACGAGTTGGAACTTCCTGAGTCACTTAAAATTCATCCTGTTTTCCACGTAACACTATTAAAACCCTCTGTTGCTAATCCCTTTACTGGCCGAAGCTCTGACCCTCTTGATCCTGTATTAGTAGATGGGGAAGAGGAGTTTGAGGTAGAAGCAATAGTGGATTGCATGAGGAGAAACAATCAAACTCAATTCCTGATCAAATGGAAGGGCTATGGGCCCGAGGAGAATTCATGGGAACCTGAAGAAAACATCTACGCTGAGAGTCTGGTTCAATCCTTCAAAAGGTCCCATCCTGAAAAAGGGGAGGCTGCCCCTTGGGGGGGGGGGGCAATGTCATGAAGATCCTGCCAGTAACAGGCAGATTAGACCCATCGGTGCACGATTGCGGGTGTCTATGCGCATGCGCACATGCACTCGTTAGTGTCTGGTGGGTTATTTAAACCTGTCTGGCACTTGCATCATTGCTGTTTGCTCTGCAGCTCTGTGTGTGTGTTCCCTGAAAACCTGATATCTGCTCCTGTTTTGACCCGGCTTGCTTTGAGACTATTCCTGTTATCTGCCTGTACCTGATCCCTGGCTTGTTTGACGATCCCTCTGCCTGCTCCTTTTGTACCTCTGCTGCCAGCCTGCTTACTGACCCGGCCTGCCTGACGATCCTGGACTCCCATCCAGTCTGCTGAGCCTGTCTGCTGAGCCATTCAGGCTGTTCACCTGTCTGCTGATCATGCAGTCTGCTGAGCCTGTCTGCTGAGCCATCCAGGCTGTTCACCTGTCTGCTGATCATCCAGTCTGCTGGGCCTGTCTGCTGAGCCATCCAGGCTGTTCACCTGTCTGCTGATCATCCAGTCTGCTGGGCCTGTCTGCTGAGCCATCCAGGCTGCTCACCTGTCTGCCTGATCCATCCAGTCTGCTGTCCTGTCTGCTGAGTTGTCCAGTCTGCAGTTCCTGTCTACTGATCCATCCCGTCAGCTGTGCTGGCCATCTGATCCTTCTGCTGTTGATCCTGCCAGGCACTCATACCACTCCCCACTCCTGCACCCCTGTCACCACTATCAGGGGCTCTCGAGTCGGAGGCGTAGGAGAGGTCATCCTCTGCAATTCGGGCTCAACCTTTAGGTACGTAACAGATAGGTAGTGAGGAAGTGAAATCCCCATTTTATGCCCTTAGAAAGCCTGAAAGCGGTGATTGGTTTTCAGGGTCCTGTACCCCGCTAGGCTTCCAAAAATTCTCACACATGTCATATCTCCATACTCAGGAGAAGCAGCATAATATATTTTGGGGTGTAATTTTACATATGCCCATGTCATGTGTGAGCAATATATCATTTAGTGACAACTTTGTGGAAAAAAAAAAAGTCATTTTCCCGCAACTTGTGGCAAAATATAAAATATTTCATGGACTCAACATGCCTCTCAGCAAATGGCTTGGGGTGTCTACTTTCCAAAATGGGATCATTTATGGGGATTTTGTGCTATCTTGGCATTTTATGGCTGTAAACTGTGATAGGTAGTGAGGAGTGAAATAAACAATTTATGCCCTTAGAAATCCTGAAGGCGGTGCTTGGTTTTCGGGGTCATGTACGCGGCTAGGCTCCCAAAAAATCTCACACATGTGGTATCCCCATACTCAGGAGAAGCAGCAGAATGTATTTTGGGGTGCAATTCCACATATAACCATGGCATGTGTGAGCAATATAACATTTTGGGGGTTTTTTTGGTCCTTTTTCAATCACCTGTGACAAAAAAATAAAATATTGAATGAGCTCAACATGCCTCTCAGCAATTTCTTTGGAGTGTCTACTTTCCAAAATGAGGTCATTTGGGAGGGGGGTTGTATTGCCCTGCCATTTTAGCACACTCAAGAAAAGTCATAAACTAAACGTTGCGTAAATTCCAGAAAATGTACCCTAGTTTGTAGGCGCTGTAACTTTTGCACAAACCGATATATATACGCTTTTCGACATTTTGTTTACCAAAGACATGTGGCGGAATACATTTGGGCCTAAATGTGTGACTAAAATTGAGCTTATTAGATTTATTTTATAACAAAAAGTAGAAAATATATATTTTTTTTTTAAATCTTCGGTCTTTTTCCTTTTATAAATCGCAAACAATAAAAATTGCAGAGGCAACCAAATACCATCATAAGAAAGCTCTATTTGTGGGAAAAAGGATGCAAATTTCGTTTGGGTACAGCATTGCATGACCGCGTAATTACCAGTTAAAACAGCGCAGTGCTAAATTGTAAAAAGCTCTAGTCATGCTCTAGTCATTAAGGGGCCAATTGTTCCGGGGCTGAAGTGGTTAAGATGCACGTCCAAGAATGTTTTAAAAATATCAATACTCCCCACTGACACCACCAATTGTGGAAGAAAGTTCCACGTCCTTATCACTCTGACAGTGAAAATCCCCCTGCTCAGCTTAAGGTTAAACTGCTTTTCCTCCAATCATATTGTGTGGCCCTGTCTTCTTATACCCCCTGAGACTGAATAGTTTTTCCTACACTGGGATCACCTTTAAGGTATTTTTAAATAACTATGTCCCCTCTCAAGCATCTCTTCTCCAGCGAGAATAAATGTAGTGATTGCAGTCTTTCCTCGTAATTGAGGTCCTCCAGCCCCCCTATCAATTTTGTTGCCCTACTTTGGACTCTCCCCAGCTCCAGCACATCCCCTCTGAGGACTGGTGACCAGAACTAGACCGAATACTCCAGATGTGGCCTAACCAGTGGTTTATAAAGTGACAGGATTATAGTTTTATCCCTGGAGTATATCCCCTTTTTTATGCATGCTAAAATTCTACCAGCTTTGGTAGCTGCAGCTTGACATTGCATGCTATTGCTCAGTCTTCTACTAGGACCTCCAGATCTTTCTCCATCCTTGATTCCCCCAGAGATTCTCCCCCTAGTCAGTAGTTTGCATTTATGTTTTTAGCCCCCAATTGCATTACTTTACATTTCTCCACATTAAACCTCATTTGCAATGTAGTTGCCCACCCCATTATTTTGTTCAGGTCTTTCTGTCAAATTTCTATATCCTGATGTGAAGTTATTGCCCTGCTTATTATCCCATTATATTATTTATGAATAAATTAAACAGATTTGGTCCCAAGACAGAGCCTTGGGTTATCCCACTTACCACTCCAGACCAGTCTGAGTGCACGTTATTTATCACCACCCTTTGGACATGCCCCTGTTACTATTTTTCTATCCAAGAACAACCCCTTTGGTCCATGTCTGCAGACCTCAGCTTGTAGATTATGCATTCATGGGGAGCTGTAACGAAAGCTTTTGCAAAATCCAGATACAACACATCTCTATCTAGATGGCAGCTCACTTCCTCGTAGAATGTTAACCGATTGGTCTAAATTGTTTAAATCCTGCGAGCTACTAGATAAATCAGAAATGAATAGCCAAAAGGTTGAACTAGATGGACTTGTGTTTTTTTTTTCAACCAGACTTACTATGCAACTATGTAACTATGTAAGCTAGCTGAGCCGCAATCTCCAAGATGATTAACATTCAAATAGTACCGCGCTATGATACCCAAATAGTGAAATGGTTATAATATTTTCAACATTGAAATAACGGAAAATTGTATACTTACCTGGCGGTAATTTTCCTTTCCCAATACTTAAGCATGACAGCATACATGTATGGGTATAGGCTCCGCCCCTTGCCCAATCAGGACTGGTTACACTATATTTAAATAAGTCGCCTCCCCCAAGGCGGCATTCTTGTAACTATACTCAAATGCGAAGCCCACAAGGAAGGGACCTGTATGCTGTCATGCTTATGTATCAAGAAAGGAAAATTACTGTCTAGTAAGTATACAATTTTCCGTTTTCCTGACACAAGCATGACAGCATACACGTATGGGATGTAGCATGCCCAAAAATCACTAGGGAGGGTATGCTGACATAATATTTTATTAATTATCCATTCCGGTCAGTACAGCATGACCAAATTCTACAGTCGTTAGGGCTGCCGGATCTACTTTGTAATGAGTCATGAATGTGCTATATGTTGACCATGTTGCAGCTCTGCAAATTACTTCTGGGGATACACCCCTGAACTCTGCCCAGGACACTGCCAGGATTCTTGTCGAGTGTGCCTTCACACTTGATGGAGGTTCTAGACTTCTTGCCTGATAAGGTTTCTTGATGGTTTTAAACAGCCACATTGCCAGTGTCCTTTTGACGCTGCTAGCCCTTTTCTTAATCCAGCTGGGATAATGAACAGGTTTTCCACTTTTCTGAACGGGGCTGTTCTCTGTATGTAAGCTTCAAGGGTAGACCTGACATCTAAATCATGCCTTTGACTGGACGCATCCTTCTGCATTGTTGGGAGGACAATGTCCTGTTCTCTGTGAAATTATTTGTGTACCTTTGGCCGGTGCTGTGACAACGTTCTTAGTATCACCCTGTCTGGTAGGAGATAACAGTATAACCTGATGTGATGGCAGTGAGAAAAACTGCTTATATTGTTATATTCCATAATGAGGTTGCTTAGTCTCCTGCAAAGGACACCTGGGAAGAGGGACACCTGGGGAGAGGCACTGCCCTCTCCCCAGGTGTCCCTTAATTGCTGCTTTAGCCATCTCCTGGACCTCCAGCTGATCTCAGTGAACCAGAAGTCACCCGGACGCCATCTTGGTCCACCTCCGCCGATCAAAAGTCCTCCGAATGCCATCTTAGAAGGGCAGAGCATAGAACCGTCCCCCCCCCCAGGTCCAGATACATCCTCGTATGGGAGTTTTACAACCGAACAGAGGGGCTTCGCCACAGGAAAGAGGCTGAACCTGCGTGGCTGGCCAGATGAACCCGACAAAGTGAGGGTAAAAATAAAAATAAAAACCTTTCTTCTGTTTGTTTAGTTATAACCGTCTGAGCATTAGAGGAACAAAAAGAGAACGCTGCTTTGGGGAAGGCGACTTATTTAAATATAGTGTAACCAGTCCTGATTGGGAAAGGCGCAGAGCCTATATCCATACGTGTATGCTGTCATGCTTGTGTCAGGAAAGTGTATTTCAAATGAATCCGTAAATCGAAAAATTCATATATAAGTGATTGAGTAATTATCCAAATGCTCCATACACCAAAATATACATATATATATATATAGTTGAAAGAGCAATTCCAATATCAGTGCACTTAAAAAATATATAAATCAAATCAATACAAACAATAGATAGTCCATGCACAAATGAAAATGAAAAATGTATATACAGTAGTGTAGAAATTAAGATGCAGCCTCCAGACAGCTGCAATGCCACACACAGTGTTTCTTGCTCCCAACTAGTGCTCAGAAAACGCAAAAAAGTGCTCTCATTGGAGCTCAAAAATTAGTCAACGTGTCACTGCCAAGTGCTCCCCCCTCCAGGAATAATCTTACCTGAGAAAGTGTGATCTCTACAATTAAGTGAGATCACCATCAACCTTTTAGCCTCCTGGGCTGTGAAACTTCCTTGCTTTATCCTCTCAGATATGGCTCATGATAACTTGTGATATCTAGTGTGTATATATAAAGAAAAACAGCTATTAGTGCTTATATCCTCCATAAAATTGTATTTTATTAAATAAGTACAGGTTACTCACAATGCTCAGGTGCTTTCAGCGCACCAAGCTATGACAAGCATAAACACAACACCGCTCTCTCCACACAAGCCTTGCAGACAATGATCCGGCTAACAGCTCTATGCTGGTTACAGATGTCATCACCGTCCTGGCCCCTCCCAACGCGTGTCGACACATGGTTACATGTCTTCCTCAGTGGGATAGTTAACAGATTGGTCTGGCAGGAACGACCCTTCGTAAACCCATGCTGATTACTACTAACGATACGACTTTCTTCAGTAAATTCTTGGATATAGTCCCTTATCATCCCCTCCAATAATTTACCTACTATTGATGTTAGGCTGACTGGCCTGTAGTTTCCAGGAATATGTATCTGCATTTTTTTTAAATAATGCTACCACATTGGCTTTTCTCCAATTAGCTGGTACAATTCCTGTCAGTAAGTTGTCCACATTGATTGGGAATAATGGTCTAGCCTTCCACCTTTTCCTGTGTAAAAACTGAGGAGAAGAAAGCATTTAGTACAGTTGCCTTCTCTGTTTCATCTGTAACCATCCTCCCATCATCGTCTTTTATGTGGGCAATGTGCTCTGATCTTGCTTTTTTACTGTTAATATATCTAAAAAATTCCTTGGGATTTTTTTTACTCTCCTCTGCTATGTGTTTATCATAGTCTTTTTTAGCTGCCCTGATTTCATTTTTACACTTCTTATTGCATTCCTTGTAGTGTTGGAATGCTGACAATGACCCTTCTGCTTTATATTTTTTAAAGACCATTTTTTTCTGTTTAATAAGATTTTTTACATTAACAGTTTAGCACCCAGGTTTAACCTTTGATCTCCTGTATTTATTCACCACTGGAATGAACTGTTTTTATACCTTTGTTTAATATGTTCCTAAAGTATTCCCATTTTTCTTCTGTGTTCAATGTTTCTAGGATTTGGTTCCAACTGATGTCTTGTAGTATTGAGCACAGTTTAGAAAAGTTGGCTCGTTTGAAATTTAGGGTTCTTGTGCTACCCTCGTGCTAAATGTAATCATCCTGTGATCGCTAGATCCCAAGTTGTCCCCTTTGCCACATCTGAGATCAGACTTGGATCGTTTGTAATTAATAGATCTAGCAATACATTCTTTCTAGTCGAGGGATACACCAATTGAGACATGAAGTTGTCCTGTAACACATTCATGAAATGACGGGCCTTTAATGAGTGAGCTGTCCCTTCTGCCCAGTCAAAATCTGGATAATTGAAGTCCCCCATTATGATGACATTTTCCTGCCTCGCTGCTATTTCTAACTGTGATAGGAGGTCCAGCTCCTCCTCCTTCAGGTTTGGGGGCCTGTAACATATCACCACTATTCATTTCTCACTTATTTCTTCTCTTTGAAGTTCTATCCAAAAGGATTCCACCTCCCCATTGTCCCATTCACAGCATCACAACTATCTACCACCCTTATAAGTATGAGCCGAACACCCCCCCGGTTCGGTTCGCACCAGAACATCCAAACAGGCAAAAAATATGGGACACAAACATGAAAAATCAAAAGTGCTCATTTTAAAGGCTTATATGCAAGTTATTGTCATAAAAGGTGTTTGGGGACCTGGGTCCTGCCCCAGGGGACATGTATCAATGCAAAAAAAGTTTTAAAACGGACGTTTTTTTGGGAGCAGTGATTTTTTTAATGCTTAAAGTGAAACAATAAAAATGAAATATTCCTTTAAATATTGTGCCTGGGGGGTGTCTATAGTATGCCTGTAAAGTGGTGCAGTTTTCCCTTGTTTAGAACAGTACCGCAGCAAAATGACATTTCTAAAGGAAAAAAGTCATTTAAAACTGATCGCGGCTGTAATGAATTGTCGGGTCTCGGCAATGTCTGGTATGGAAATTAAGGGGAACTCTTAACATTTTTAAAGGAATGGCATAGGGGTTCCCCCCAAAATCCATATCAGAACCTTATCCGAGCACGCAACTTGGCAGGCCACAGGAAAAAAGGGAGGGAACGAGAGAACGGCCATCCAGTGATTTAAACCTGTGACCCCGCCCCCTGTGACGCCATGGCATCAGTGGGGGGCAGGGTCACCCATTTATGTCACCAGGTGGCCCCGCCCTCAGCTTTATAACAGCTGTCACCAATGGGAAGTGTCACTCTGCGGGAGCCTCCCATGGAGGTGGAGGTGATGCGTTTTTTTTTCGTCTCGTCCCGGAATGATAGAAGATGAATGGATATTGCTGGACATTTTTATTTTTTTATCATTTAATAAAGGACTTGTCCCAAGCTGTCCTTTGTCTTTTTTACCATTTTTTATACTTTTTTGTGAAATGGTAGGGGTACAATGTACCCCGTTACCAATTCACATAGGGGGGAGGCCGGGATCTGGGGTTCCCTTGTTAAATGTCCAGTTCATCCATTGTGTTAGCTAGGCTCCTGGCATTTGTGTATACGCCTCTCAGTGTTGTATGAGTGCATATTATTTTCTCCTTATGTTTTCTCTGGCTTTGTTTTTTGATTTGTCCACTCATTCACCCAAGGATTGGATGTTACGGCTTTATTATCACTATTGACTCCACTATTACCCTCTGTCCTTTGCTCACTGCTGGCTATCGCTTCCTCTGAACCCTCCCCCCAACACCTAGTTTAAAAGCCCCTCCAACTTCGTGGCCATCTTTCTTCCCAATAGAGCTGCACCCTCCCCATTAAGAGCCCTTGCACACTGGGGCGAGGGGCGGCGTCGGCGGTAAAACGCCGCTATTATTAGCGGCGTTTTACCGCCGGTATGCGGCCGCTAGCGGGGCGGTTTTACCCCCCGCTAGCGGCCGAGAAGGGGTTAAATACCACCGCAAAGCGCCTCTACAGAGGCGCATTGCCGGCAGTATAGCCGCGCCGTCCCATTGATTTCAATGGGCAGGAGCGGTGAAGGAGCGGTATACACACCGCTCCTTCACCGCTCCGAAGATGCTGCTGGCAGGACTTTTTTTACCGTCCTGCCAGCGCATCGCTCCAGTGTGCAAGCCCTCGGGGCTTTCACACTGGAATGACAGTAGCGGCACTTTCGGGGCGGTTTGCAGGCGCTATTATTAGCGCAATAGCGCCTGCAAACCGCCCCAGTGTGCAAGGGCTCTAAGGTGCAGCCCGCACTTACTAATGAGCCGGTAACCGACTGAGAACTCCAGGAACCTGAACCCCTCCTTCCTACACCAGTTCCTTTGCCACTTGTTCAGTTCCCTAAGCTCTTTCTCCCTCTCTGGTGTGGCTCGAGGCACAGGTACTATTTCTGAGAATACTACCTTGGAGGTCCATCTCTTCAATCTATTCTAGTCACTGAAATTGTTTTTTACGACTCTCCACTTTCTCTCACTTTGTCATTGGTGTACCTTGACAACTGGGTCCTGCCCAGCTCCACCTAATAATCTGTCCATCCGATCCATGATGTGCCAAGTTCCTTATATTCACTCTCAGCACCCCGCGTCACTCTCAGTACCCTGCATCATTCTCAGCACCCTGCATCACTCTCAGTACCTCGTATCACTCACAGCACCCCACGTCACTCTCAGCACTCTGCCTCGCTCTCAGAACTCTGCATCGCTCTCAGTACCCTTCGTCGCTCTCATCACTCTGCATTGCTGTCAGCACTCTGTGGCACTTTCAGCACCCTAAATCACTCTCAGCACCCTTTGTCACTCTCAGCACCCCACATCACTCTCAGCACTCTGTGTCACTCTCAGCACCCTGCATCACCCTCAGCAGTCTGCATCACTCTCAGCACCCTGTGTCACTCTCAGTACCCTGCCTAAGTTACTATATTATGCAAGTACTCCAAGTTGCTATATTATGTAATTAATACTCCCAGTACTCTGCGTTACTATATACTCTAGGTACTCTCAGTACTCCCAGTTACTCTTCAGTACTTCCAGTAGCCCCAGGTGCTAAAGGTACTCCAAGGTACTAAAGGTACTCCAAGTTACTCCAGGTACTCTCAGTGCTCCCAGTTACTCCAGGTACTCTCAGTACACCCAGTTACTCCAAGCTTGATGGCCATAATAATGAAGCCCCATACATATACATTGTGGAACCAAAGATGCTATTATGGCAGCAACAAAACAATATCCAGATATTACATTTTTTTAACCTTATGATTTTAATATCTGGATATTTTTTATGCTTTCGAGTTTTACAGCTTGTTTATTGGAAAATGAAAAAGAACAACAGCATGCTTAAAATTCACCCTTGTGCTCCACCCTCCTGTAAGCCTTATTCACAGTCACAAGTAAATGACAGTTTACAAACAGCAGCTTGGTGGGGAATCAACATTGTCATGCAGTAGGTCATTGTGGTGGCATGGAAACATTATTAGGCAGCAGGTCATCATGGTTGATAAGGATTTACATTGCTGGGTGACATGTTTTATGTTAGATTTACATCAGAGATAGTATTTACATTTTCTGGGGAGGGGTAATTTTATTTTATTAAAGGATTTTGTCACAGTGGGGTTGATTTACTAAAGGCAAATAGACTGCGCACTTTATAAAGTGTAGTTGCACTCTGCAAGAGCAGTTGCTTCAGAGCTTAGTAACTGAGCAGAAACTCTGCTTACTTCCATAATCCAATCAAGTACAAGCCAAAATGCTGTTTTTTTTTCCTTGCATGTGATTGGGTATTCTTTGCAAAGTAAAGCTTTACCTCATTTACTAAGCTCTGGAGAAACAGCACTTGCAGAGTGTAACTGCACTTTGCAAAGTGCACAGTCTATTTGCCATTAGTAAATCAACCCCACTGTCTGTGTTTTTATTTGCTTGTAACTTTTTTGGGAATGAGTAATAATGATGTTAACCCAGCCAAGCATACATGGACAGTTCCGGTCTGATGAATTCACTATCTATTACTCAGGACAAGACACTAAGTAGCAGAGTGTAGTGGAATTAGTCATGAACAAGAAAATTGCTCAAGCAGTGGAAAGCTTTGCAACAATCAATGATTATGACCATCTGAATCCATACCAAGTTCCTCTACATCATGGTTGTTCAAATCTATGCTTCCTGTTAACTAGGTTAAAGAGGAAGTAAAGTCTTCATCTTTAATTGTACCTACAGGTAAGCCTATAATAAGGCTTACCTGTATTACCTGTACTTACTGTAAAAATCTCCTAAACTTGCACCATTTAGGAGATATTTACTGTATACACTGCCGCTGATGTCATCGGCGCATGCACACTGAAGGAACGACCTGCTTGTGACGTTTCTTCATGGGCCCTGCCACGATCGGTGGCTCCCATTTGCAGGGTCTTTGAAATATTCACAGCAACATCAACTGGAAAGCTAGACATGGTACAATGGAGAAACACACTCAATGATTTAAATATATTGCCAAATATCAGAATACCTATTGGATATGTTACACAAGCAGCACCCCTGATGACTGGTTCAACAGATCAGGAAATAGAAAGTCTCTATACTAGCATTCAAAAAATTCTGAAACAAGTACCCAAAAAAACATGATATTCACATTAGGTGATTTCCATGTAAAAGTCAGTACCAAGCAGAGTTAGGCATCATTGACAGCGTCAAACATGGGGAGAGGAAGGATGCGGGTGATCATTTGGTACAATTTTGCTTCAAAAATTTGTTTTGACTCATAAATACTCCATTTAAACAACACAAACATTGATTATACACTTAGTCATCAAGAAGTGAACAGTATCACTATCAGTCATTGATGGTCCAATTCAGTACTTGCTGCTAAAACGTTTCTCTGCACCAACTTAGGTTTAGATCATGAATTGCTGGGTGCTAAAATTAGAACCAAACTCTGTAACATCAAAATGACAATACCACCAAAGAGTTTTGACATCATCAAGACCCCTCCTACATTCAACTGAAGTGGAAAATAGGTTTGAACTATTTGACACTGCTAAGAAGATGCGCTGAGCTGAGTGCATGAGCTGTGGTGGGAAATTCAACTGACCATAAATGAAACAGCAGTTGAGAGCACATTATACAGAAAGCCAGAGAAAATATGCAAGTGGTTCTCAAATTAAGCCATCAGAAAAGGAGAGCAAGGAGAAAAGGAGAAAAGGAGAGAAAAGAAAAGCAGTCAAAGCAGCCGGTAAATGGGAAGATGCAAGGAGATTGAACGTGGATTTCTAAAGGGATCAGAAGAAAGATAAGGAATTTTACTGGGTTCAGTAAAGCAAGCAGCTAGAAGAGGACTGCATGAAGGGTCACACCAGCAATGCATTTGCGCACGTCAAAAGGTATCAAATGCCATTTACCAAATGCCATTTACTGCCAGTAAAACATTACCTGTAAAACAAGAATGCGCTGCGCTCAAGTATATATCATACAGTATAAACTATCCAGCGTGATTATAATACCAAAAAACGTATAAGAGAGAAATATATATATGTTTACACACAATTCCTCATAAGTGCAATGTGCATATAAGTAAATAAATATTCCAACATGTAATCAAGAAGTCAACACATACATATACTGTGCCTATAATGCATGTATAAGTTGATAAAAAACGTGCAATAATTCATATAGAGTGCAACATGCATATACTCTGTTGTAATCAGAAAGTAAATTACATTAAAGTGCCAAGTGAACCTTAAATGAATGAATTAAATCTGTAGAGGTCTGGCCCCAAAAAAGTGCATATAACAGTGTTCAAAATATCCAGAAGGTAATGTGTATATTAGTGTCCAAAGAAAACATTAAATGTCCAAATCATCCAGCGTGCTCAGTCCAAGTGTCATAAAACATGCCACGGTGTGCCTCGGTGACCCCCCAAAGTGATTGCGCTCACCTTAGAGCATGTGGCACAGTTTTTAGCTGTGTCAAAACATGCTGTGGAGCCACCCCCAGGCTCTGTATAGCAAGCTAGATGCGGTCTCCAACCTGGATCAATGTGGCTCCATAAGCACCATACCATAAGTGTAAAGAGAGACTATATAGTGTAATTCCGTCAAAGTGTCCTTATTATAACAAAACCCACTCCCCACAAAGGGGTACTCACATTTCCTTGGTGAGTGAGTGCACCATACATTACAAGCTTCTTAAAAAAACGCCGACCGGTGTGCTGTGGGGTATACGATTCTCCCAGCTGTGCTCTGTACTGCTCACTCCGTCCTGGCCCCTCCCCTACGCGTGTTCGACACAGGGCTTACCCGATCTATCTGGAAGTTTCTCCTTCAACTTGTCTGTCCCTAACTGCAGCTCTATGTGAGAGCCAAAACATTATCTGTCTGACCAACAAGGAGTCAAGAAAAGATGGCAAGAATATACTGAAAAGATGTATACCAGTAACAATGAGGCCTAGACTCAATAGGAAGGTGGAGAAAAGGAAGCCATAAGCCCTGTACACACGATCGGAATTTCTGATGGGAAATGTTCGATGTGAGCTTGTTGTCAGAAAGTCTGACCGTGTGTATGCTCCATCGAACATTTGCTGTCGGAATTTCCGCACACAAATGTTTGAGAGCAGGTTCTCAAATTCTCAAAAACTTTGTTGTTGGAAAGTCCACTCGTGTGTACACAAGTCCACGCACAAAAGTCCATGCACGCAAGCGCTCAGTCTTGTAAAACTAGCGTTCGTAATGGAGATAGCACATTCATCACGCAGCAAATTTTTAAATCTTTCAATGCAGCGCATTCTCTTCTTCTTTATTATGCTAGAATAACGAAGTTGCTTTGCTGCTGATAATCACACAGAGTTCTGACGAACTGATTTTTTATTATTTCCTGTGATCTCATGAATAATCTTTGTTTTTGTTGTTTTTTTTTATCAAGATCTCCAGAATAATCTTTTTTTTATTTTTTATAGTGATCTCCTTTTTTTTTTTTTTAATTTCTCCAGATCTCCGTAATAAAAGCTTTTTTATTTTATTTTATTTCTAGTGATCTCCATAATATTTTTTGTCCTTTTGTGTGTCAAGTTACCACAACACCATTATTATTTTGTATTTTTTTACCTCAAAGAGGTTGGTTGGTGTTGGTGTCCATTGTTAATATGACATTGTATTTTTGAAATGTACCTGCCTACTCACAAACAAACTGTCCTGTTTGAAGTAAAAGATATAACCAAGTATTTGTCAAAACAAAAATTTAAAATTTATTAGGGGTCCTAACAAAATAAAAAGCAAGGCAACGCTGGTGTCAGGGTATCACCCGCACTAGACGTGGGCGTCGGCGCGCTCCATCGCACACTTCCCGGCAAGTTCCTGGTGTTCCCGGGCGTCAGCGCGGCGTCAGGGTGCACGCGGGTACGCGGCGCTCGGGCGCGCGCGCGGGTGCACGTGTGCGTGTACGGGCGTGCGCGCGTTCGCGATAGCGCCGGTTTGGCGCCAAAGTGCATATTTAAATCCCCCTGTGCCTCTGGCACATTGCTGCTTCGTCTCAGCTTGTGATCTGTGTCTAATTTGAACCTGTTTGCTGTTACCCGTTTTGACCCGGCTTGTTGACTATCCGTCCTGCTCCTATCCGACCCGGCTTGCCTGACTACTCTTCTGCTACCTGCCTGATACCGTTGCCAACCTCCGCCTGCCTACCGACTCTGTCTCTGCCTGCTGATTTTGCCTGCTTCATACCCGTGCTGACCCGGACTGTCTGACCCTGCTTGTGCCTGCTGTTTCCCTGTGCTGTAGCACCTTCAGCTCCAGCTCCAGTAACCTCTGCTTCTACAAGTGTTCCAGTGTGCTGCCTCCAGTGTCTACTTGATCTGCAGTCCAGCCATCCCAGAGGGATCTCTCATCACTTCTGCTCCAGAGACTCCGCTCCACAGGCACTCCTACCCCACTGTGCTCAGGAGACCACTGTCCCCACTCCAGTGGCTCCTGAACCAGCGTTGTATGAGAGGTCTTCTCCTACAAAGTCAGGCTCTACTACCAGGTACCTAACAGTACGAAGCAGCCATGTCTGAGCCTGCAGGAGATACCTCTCCAATGAAGGAGATATGCACACACCTGGCGGCTCTCACCCAAGCAGTACAAGCTCTTCAGGACAACTACAATAGACTGGAAGGACAAGTTCAGAACCTGGCGGGGTCCAACCCTTCTGCTTCTTCTTCCTCTGCTGCTGCTCCAACACAGACCACTTCAGGGCCCGCAGTTGTGATGCTCCCACCTGAACCACGGGTCCCCATTCCAGAAAGATTCTCTGGGGATCGGGCTAAGTTTCGGACCTTCCGCAATGCTTGCCAGCTCTTTTTTGCCTTACAGCCCAGAACCTTTTCATTGGAAGCCACTAAGGTTGGATTTGTCATCTCCCTCCTGCAAGGGGAACCTCAGACCTGGGCCCATCGTTTACTGGAAGGAGACTCGGCTCTAACCCAATCCTTATCCGCCTTCTTCCAAGCCATGGCACAGTTATATGAGGACCCTCAGCAGACTGCTTCAGCTGAATCTGCCCTGTTCGCGCTCCAACAAGGCCGCAGAACCGCGGAGGACTATGTTGCTGAATTCAGACGTTGGAGCGCGGACACACAGTGGAATGACGCGGCCCTGCGTCACCAATTCCGCATTGGACTGTCTGAAAGCTTGAAAGACGAACTGGCTCGTGTAGGAGTGCCTGATACCTTAGAGACTTTGATCACCCTAACCATTCAGATCGATCGTCGCCTCCGAGAACGACGATCTGAACGATCAGTCCAACCAAACCGCCCGACCTGGATGACAGCCCGAGCTCCGATGCCTGCAACACGCTACTCTCCTGCATCCAGTTCTAATCCAGTGCATACCACACCAGATACCTCCGAACCCATGCAACTAGGGGTGATGCGACCTGCTTTGTCTCCCGAAGAACGTGCCCGGCGTCGGCAATTAAATCTGTGCCTTTACTGTGGTGGAACCGGGCATTTTGTCCATAATTGCCCAGTTAGAATGAGTAAGTGTCCATCTCCTATACCCACCAGTTTTTCTGCCTTATCTACCAATTCTATCCATCTTGCCATTCTTCTCTCGTTACAGCTTCCAGAAAAGACACTCCAAGTCAATGCAATCATTGATTCCGGGGCATGCAGCTGCTTTATAGACTTAAGCTTTGCTAAGCAGCATAATATTCCCCTACGGACCAAGACCCATGGACTTTCTGTCTTCCTTGCCGACGGTTCTCGTATCAGATCTGGGCAAGTGACGCAAGAGACTCTGCCATTACCCACTACAATTGACTCTCAACATAAGGAATTGCTGATCCTGGACGCCATTACCTCCCCTATGTTTCCCATCATCCTGGGCATTCCCTGGCTCCGGGCTCACAACCCACACATCCATTGGATCTCCGGAACAGTGAAATTCCTGTCATCTTACTGCCAGGACCACTGTCTGGCGAAGAATCCGGACTCCCAGGCTACCCTACTATGCCTGGACACCGACCAGAAAAATTGTCAGAGCATTCCCAAACAGTATCATAATTACATTGATGTCTTCAGCAAGAAGGGGGCCGACTCTCTCCCACCTCATCGCCCTTACGATTGCCCCATCGAATTGTTGCCAGGATCCGAAATTCCCTTCGGACGCATCTTCCCTCTATCCGAGAAAGAACAAGAAGTGCTGAAGTCTTACATAGATGAAAACTTGGCCAAGGGATTCATTCGCCATTCCACTTCTCCAGCAGGTGCGGGTATATTCTTTGTTGCTAAAAAAGACAAATCTCTCCGCCCGTGCATTGACTACCGAGAACTGAACAAGATCACGGTCAAGAATCGGTATCCCCTACCTTTAATACCCGAACTGTTTCAGAAATTAAGGACTGCCGTCATTTTCACTAAGCTTGATCTGAGAGGGGCTTATAACCTGATCCGCATTCGGGCTGGGCATGAGTGGAAAACAGCTTTCCGGACCCGATTCGGGCATTATGAATATTTAGTCATGCCCTTTGGACTCTGCAATGCCCCTGCGACTTTTCAACACCTGATTAATGACGTGCTTAGAGACTTCCTAGATCTATTTGTGATTGCATATCTAGATGATATTTTGATCTTTTCTGAATCCCTGGATCTTCATCGAAAACATGTTTGCCAAGTGTTGGGTCGTCTCCGCTTACACAGACTTTATGCAAAAGCGGAGAAATGCGAGTTTGAGCGAGAAAGCATTCAGTTCCTAGGCTTAATCATTTCCTCCACTGGCATCAGGATGGATCCACAGAAGGTGTCTGCTGTTCTGGACTGGCCGGTACCTCTGGACAAGAAGGGGGTGCAACGATTCATCGGTTTTGCAAATTTCTACAGAAAATTTATCAGGGGTTTTTCTGCGATAATCGCACCAATCACTCAGCTAACCAAACAAAATACCCGTTTTTCCTGGAATCACCCAGCCCAAGAAGCTTTTGAGAACCTCAAGAGACTATTCACCTCAGCACCTATCCTCAGTCATCCTGAACCATCCTTGCCATTTATTTTGGAAGTGGACGCTTCTGAAATAGCGGTCGGAGCGATACTCTCACAACGAAGGGGCAGTAAAGATGATATGCATCCTGTGGGGTTTTTCTCCCGAAAACTTTCCTCCGCGGAAAGGAACTATGATGTTGGAGACCGGGAGCTTCTTGCCATCAAAACCGCATTAGAAGAGTGGAGGTACCTGCTGGAGGGGGCTATGCACCCAGTACTAATTTATACTGACCACAAAAATCTAGAATATCTACGTTCCGCTAAAAGGCTAAGACCCCGACAAGCCCGCTGGGCGCTGTTTTTTTCACGCTTTTCCTTTCATATTACCTATCGGCCAGGTTCAAAAAACATCAAACCAGACGCATTATCACGCATGCATGACAACCCAAAAGACTCATCTGCTCCGGATACCATTCTACCGGCAAACAATTTTCTGCTCATTCAAACCGATCTCCTCTCCCAGATTAAAGAAGCTTCCTCTGAATCAGCCAGACCCGCAGGGATTACCCTAAGTAACAAGGACGGACTACTCTGGAAAGGGAGTCAAATTTTTGTTCCTGAGGAGGTTCGGGTCAAGGTCTTAGCACTTCTTCATGACCACCCGCTGGCAGGTCACTTCGGGGTTCGTAAAACCTTGGAGTTGGTACAGCGTACCTTCTGGTGGCCCAATCTAAAGGACTTTTGTGAGAAATATGTTAGCTCGTGTCCCATCTGTACCCAAAATAAAACTTCCAGGAGTCGAGCTTGGGGTCTGTTAAAACCCTTACCGGTACCCGATAGGCCTTGGAGGATGATATCCATGGACTTTATTGTAGAGCTGCCATGTTCTGAGGGATGTTCCGCAATTTTTGTGGTAGTTGATCGTTTTACCAAAATGGCCCATTTTCTTCCATTAAGAGGAACCCCGTCAGCTATGGAAACTGCTCACGTCTTCATCAAGGAGATCGTGAGACTCCACGGAATTCCCGTAAACATAACTTCTGACAGAGGGGTACAATTTACCTCACGCTTCTGGAGAGCCCTGTGTGAGTCTTTAAAAATCAAGCTGGCTTTGTCTTCGGCCTATCACCCCCAGACCAACGGCCAGACAGAGAGAACCAACCAGACTCTTGAGCAGTATATTAGATGTTTTACTTCCTTTTCTCAAAATGATTGGGTATCCTTGCTGCCCTTGGCAGAATTTGCCTACAATAACGCCAAGCACTCAGCCACTGGTCAATCCCCCTTCTTCGCTAATTATGGGTTCCATCTAACCTTTTTACCAGATTTTCTTCCAGAGTCCTCAGTTCCAGCAGTGCAAAATACGGTAGACTTCATCAATAGGAACAACCAGATGTTGCAGGAAGCAGTGTCCAAGGCTCAGGCGGACAGCAAGAGGATCTTTGACCGAAGGAGAAGAGGGGAATTGAAGCTTCAGCCGGGCGACCAGGTATGGCTTTCTACAAATAATATCAAACTAGCCTGTCCTTCTAGAAAGTTGGCACCTAGGTTTATGGGACCTTTTCCGGTTAGGAGGAAAATTAATGAAGTCTCGTATGAACTGACTTTGCCTGACTCTCTTAAGATTCATCCTGTGTTTCATGTGTCCTTGCTCAAGCCTGCTGTACCTGATCCCTTTCCTGGTAGAGGAACTAGACCTCCTGAACCTATTTTGGTTGACGGTAACGAGGAATTCGAAGTTGAAGATATCCTCGATTGCAGGAAAAGACAGGGACAGATCCAGTTCCTAATCAAATGGAAGGGCTACGGCCCAGAGAACAATTCATGGGAACCTGATAGCAATGTGCATGCTAGGCGCTTAGTTCGAGCCTATTTTGCCAACCACCCTGAAAAAAGACTTTTGGGCACCCGGAGGTTGCCCCTTGGGGGGGGCAATGTCAGGGTATCACCCGCACTAGACGTGGGCGTTGGCGCGCTCCATCGCACACTTCCCGGCAAGTTCCTGGTGTTCCCGGGCGTCAGCGCGGCGTCAGGGTGCACGCGGGTACGCGGCGCTCGGGCGCGCGCGCGGGTGCACGTGTGCGTGTACGGGCGTGCGCACGTTCGCGATAGCGCCGGTTTGGCGCCAAAGTGCATATTTAAATCCCCCTGTGCCTCTGGCACATTGCTGCTTCGTCTCAGCTTGTGATCTGTGTCTAATTTGAACCTGTTTGCTGTTACCCGTTTTGACCCGGCTTGTTGACTATCCGTCCTGCTCCTATCCGACCCGGCTTGCCTGACTACTCTTCTGCTACCTGCCTGATACCGTTGCCAACCTCCGCCTGCCTACCGACTCTGTCTCTGCCTGCTGATTTTGCCTGCTTCATACCCGTGCTGACCCGGACTGTCTGACCCTGCTTGTGCCTGCTGTTTCCCTGTGCTGTAGCACCTTCAGCTCCAGCTCCAGTAACCTCTGCTTCTACAAGTGTTCCAGTGTGCTGCCTCCAGTGTCTACTTGATCTGCAGTCCAGCCATCCCAGAGGGATCTCTCATCACTTCTGCTCCAGAGACTCCGCTCCACAGGCACTCCTACCCCACTGTGCTCAGGAGACCACTGTCCCCACTCCAGTGGCTCCTGAACCAGCGTTGTATGAGAGGTCTTCTCCTACAAAGTCAGGCTCTACTACCAGGTACCTAACAGCTGGAGTAACAGTTGGAATTATTGAAGCCTTTGTACCCCAGGGCAGACATCAATTATTTGACTGTCAAAATTGGTAAAGTGAGGAGTCCATTTAATAGGAAGCACAATACGGTTCTGGACTCCGAGAGATCGGGAGCAGCAGCAAATGACATATATGTCTCGAGGCTGTGGTCTTACAACAGCCTGCGTCTTTTGGCAGACCACACCAAACCCAGGCCATCACTCTCAACACTTCCTTCCACGCTTCCTTCCAGGCTGCTGTGGTGGGTTGAGTGGTTGTGGTGGTGGTGGTGTTGCTGGAGGTGGTGGTGGGGTTGCTGGAAGTGGTGGAGGAGTAATATGGTCTAACTCACACGTGGCTTTTAGTTGTGAGTTGGCCCCTCATCCCCTTGTTTAAGGCCTGAAGTATTACCTCCTCACAGATGAAACGTTGGCCCTCCTCCATTTGTTCCAGTTTATTGACTGTCAGACAGCCATACGACTCGGGGTCACCAGGGGTTATTGTTAGGACTGCAGTAGCCTGCCGAATCAAAACAGTCGCTGACTCCTCCAGGTTCTTTGCCTTGCTGGTCCTTTTGGTTGGAAGGCGGAGGGGGGAACCTGGGATTCGGTCAGGCTACTGGGCACGGCCACCTCCTGGCTGCCACTTTCCACAGCCTCCTCCTAGCTGAGACTTTCCTGTGTATGAAAATGGGACATAGTTTTAGTTTTTTGGTCATCAATCACACACAATTTTTAGCTCATGAGTGTTGCAAATTGAATGTTAACAAATAGAAAAGACTATGTCTTCAGCTTGGAACTCTACCAAAACAGACAATTTGACGACACTTCCAAGCAATGTTTCATATTACTATTTCTTGCCTCAAATATCTGTGTGCTAAGTATACCTTTTTTGGATTCACATAGGGGAGAAAAGAATCGGGGCATCTGAGAACACCAGGAACCCCACTACTCATGAAGAAGGGGAAATCCCCACACATCATGAAGAAGATCGGGATTCCAAGGTACATGAAGTGGCCGAAATGGTGACCACAACAGGCTAGTGTCTGAGACCACAGCTTCAGGTAATAGATGTATGCCTGCATATTTATAATACATGGTGTGTATTTTTTTTTAGGTGATGTGGATGTTGTGGAAGAAGAAACTCACTTCAACAGTGCAAGTGCACAGATCCTGATCAGTGAAATAATGGTGTGCAATCCGGATTTAGAGAAGGTCAAGGAAAGCATCAATGATGTTGAAAAAGACTCACTAACATCATTGATGTTTTATCCAAAATCTAACCCCCCCCAAAAAATGTTGTTGTTATTTTTAAAATGTAAACATTTTTTGATATAAATTTTAAAGTAATTTGAAAGCCAAATTTTGAAGTGTGTGTCAACATGTGCTATCTGCCATCATGAGATATCAATGTACGTGTTTTGTGGGTGCAACCCCTTCCTCTCATCTACTTTAGTATCAAAATAGATGTAGGGAAAAGACACACATTTTAGGCATGGGATCATGATGGAAATCCACATTTTTGAGTCCCAATTTGTGTCCATCTTCAAAATTTGACTTTTACAGGGGTGTCATCACCCCATCTGACGAAGGCAAAATCAACACAGTTTTGACATACTAATGTCTCATATGGACTTCACTTTATCAAAGTTGAACTTTATAAGTTCCTTAGTTGTGCATTTTATGGTTTTAAACATGCCTGTTTAGCCACAAAAAGGCTATATACTGTCACACAATAATGTTATACACCAAAGATGTTGGTTTATTAAAAAACCCTTTTATAATGCACATGTGAATGTTTTTAAACATGCCTGTTTAGCCACAAAAAGGCTATATACGGTCACACAATAATCTTATACACCAAAGATGTTGGTTTATTAAAAAACCCTTTTATAATGCACATGTGAATGTGCTTGGAGTAAAATGTTTTATACTCAACAATGTGTGGCTTCTTCTTTCAATGCTCAATACCAGTTTTTGGAGTAAGTTGGTGTAGTTACAGTGGCAATCGGGCTTATTTACTAAAGGCAAATCCACTTTGCACTCCAAGTGCACTTTCTGTGCACTTGCACTTGCAGTGCACTTGTAGTGCAAAGTGGATTTGCCTTTAGTAAATAACCCCTGCAGTGCTCTAAAACTTGCCCCAATCAGGCCATTTTAGGGACTGCAAGCAATTAATTCATGGAGGTGAAAAGGATGATTATTTTTATTATTAATGCATTACATACATTAACAACAAAAACAAGGTGTGTGTGTAGCAGACCCACAGCGCAGCATAATAGTTAGCTGAAGAAGAGATTGTCACCTCATGTATCAAATAAGTTATGTTTGCACTATTGAAGAAAATGGCCAAAAATAAAAGGCCATTGGAGAACCTAGGAGATGGCTAAAAGAAATACAAGCAGTAAATAAAATGAAATATGAGTTCAGTTCTTAACAAACAATTTATTTAAAACAGGTTACACATTCTCTGGCATATCGATGACCCCCCTACCCGCAAAGTACTCTAGATACTTTTGGCGTAATTTGTGGGCGCTTTGGGGGGCAAGCCAGGACAGCCAAGAGCCATCAGAGTTGTTGAATCCGGTAAGCCGGCCTCAGCCCCAATTGAGGCCACATAGTTTGATGCATTTTTGCGCAAAAAGTTATGTAAAATGCAGCATTAAAGAATTATGTGATTGAGTTTATATTCCGCCATACTAATAGCAGTGAGGAATAAGCGGAACCGGCTGGTCATTATGAAGCTTTTGCACTGGGGGACCATCTTCTGCGGCCATTCCCGATGAGGACCCTCTCCCCGGACCAGAGGGTTTTTAATTACCGGCTGGCTCTGGCCAGCCGGTAATTAAAAACCCTCTGGTCCGGGGAGGGGGTCCTCATCGGGAATGGCCGCAGAAGATGGTCCCCCAGTGCAAAAGCTTCATCCATGACGAAGACAAACGGGAGTCCCACCACATTGTCTTCTGGAGGTGGCTAGCCCAAGCTGCCATTCTGGAGCCGTATATAAAACTCTGTTTGGGCGATGACTCCACCATCCGACATCTGGCCATTTTTCCCCACGTCCACATACAAAAACTGGTACGTCGCCGACACCACCGCCAACAACATGATACTACTATACCCCTTATAATTATAATAGTATGACCCCGAGTTGGGGGGTGGGATGATATGGACATGTTTCCCATCTATTGCCCACCACAGTTGGGGAAATCCAACTGCTGGGCAAACTGGGAAGCCACAGTCTGCCATTCCTGTGGGTTTGAAGGAAACTGTGGAGTCAAACAAGAATAAGAAAAATTAGTACTTTTGTACATAACATTGCAAGCAGATTAGACACAAACATTCTTGGCCAACATCAGTAAAACATTTATTTTAAGGAGTATTTAAAGATAAAAATCTAAGGTCCACTTATCAGATTCCTCACCCCCTCTGATGGCCCAGTCTAAAAATTTTAGGGTGGGGGGAGATGTTTTGGACAGGTAACCCTCTCCTCTTCATTGAGAGCTGAATGCATAAATAATGTGTGTTTCTTTGGCCAGCATCTCCTTACTTACACTATTAGCAGCCCACTGGACAGGTAAGAAGTGTCATAATCCAAAAATATGAATACACACTGTCAAAATTGAAGCACATTTTTACATTCTGCAATTACCTATCAAAATAATAGGAGAACAAAACTTTAAACAGTACCATTTGAAAGTATTCAGGCAGGCCCTTGCAATACATGCTTTGGTGAATTAATCCATAAATCTGACCACAAAAGAGGTAGGTATAGTGTGCATGGGTTTGACAAAGTCAGCAGATAGAGTATTGGTATCATTTGACTTAGCGGTTGGGGGGGAGGGAGGGTTCCAAATGAGTTTGGGCCCACAAAAAAAGCCTCTTGCACTCTGCCTGAATTTAAGGACAACAATAACATTTGTACACATTTTAGGGGGTGTTTAGGGTAAGCAATACAATGGAGCTGACAAAATACATTGTTAAGTGACTAAGCTAGGTGTGTATGGGCCCAGGATAGCATGCTGGGGAGGTTAGTGAAGGCAAATATGCATGAAGGACAAAAAAGGAGCATTAAAAGCTTACAGCATGCATGAGGACAAAGAGGACATTCACAACATATTACAATCATGTAATTAGGGAATGATGAAATAAATAGAATACATTAGCAAACATTAAATACATAGAATGTGATGTTAAATGATAAAACTTACCTTAATATAGTCCTTCTGCAGGACTTGTATGATGGCAGAACAGGTCTCTGGAATAATGATTCCCAGAGCCTGGGGGGAGATTTCAGTCGTGAACTTAATATCCTGGAGACTTCTCCCCGTCGCCGCAAGGTGGTGATGAGCCTCTGCTCGGGGGTGATGGCTTGCCGGATGCAGGTGTCCTGCTTCGTAATATAAGGGGACAGCAAACCCAACAGATGGTGAAAAATGGGGTCCGTCATCCGGAGATAATTCCTGAAATCATCAGGATTATTCTCCTGGATCTCCCACAACAAAGGCATGTGCGAGAATTGGTCACGCTGGAGCAACCAATTCTTTGTCCATGAACTCCTCTTCACCCTATTCATGGACTGGACTTGGGTCAAAGCAAGAACTCCAACACCAAGCCTAAGCACAGCATGAACTCTATGATGAGTACATACCCGCAACATGGCTTGAAAATGGTCGGCTGGTCAGAACGAACTAACAGAACGCACTGAAGATCAGAAAGAACCTGAGAAGAACGATCTGAAAATCAGAAATGAGTGGACAAGAACACACTGACAAACAGATACAAACTATTAAATAGAATGCACTGAAAGGCAGGAATGAACTGACAACATGCACTGAACAACAGATACGAACCCACAAGCACAAACTGAAAAGCAGAAATGAACCGAAAAGCAAGAGGCTGAAAAGCGCGAATCGTCTCTCACCAAACTTCTACTAACATGAGATAAACATGAGATTAGCAGAAAGAGCCCAATGGGTGGCGCACTGGCTATTGAACTTCCTTTTTATAGTCCCGTCGTACGTGTTGTACGTCACCGCGTTCTTGACGTTTGGAATTTCCAACAACTTTTGTGTGACCGTGTGTATGCAAGATAAGTTTGAGCCAACATCCTTTGGAAAAAAATCCACGGTTTTGTTGTCGGAATGTCCGATCGTGTGTACGAGGCAATAGACATAGTTATCCTTAAAGGAGTTGCTTGCGCAATGAGACCAAACAACAATCGACCCACTGCTCATGGAATCTCCTTTGTCCAAACCAAAGCCATCACAGCCCATTGCCAGAGAATCTGGAAAACCATCACACTGTATATCCACAGGATTGTAAATGATTTATGTTCATCCCACTCTAAAAAAATGGGGAACTCCAAGGACTGATCCAGTTTTTAAACAATTGCATGTATCCCCCATGCTAGTAAGATTCTTTATAAGATCATAAAACATACATCTGGCACTGACCAATGAAAGGGAATTACAATACCTCAATGCTGGCTTTTTGTTGGGTCATGTGACCATTAATAAAATCTGTGCCCGGTCATGGAAAATGTCATGGATTTTAAAAGAATATCCACATATGCTTCACTGACTACAAGAAAGCTTGTTAAGAGCTCTACAGGAGCTGGGTGTGTCAAAATATCTATTCAAGTTGGTACAGTCGCTGTACACAAACCAATAAGCCCCTGTGTGTACACCATATTGAAATACTTATTCATTCAAGGTAGACAGCAGAGTATGGTAAGGTTGCATTCTTTCCCATTTCTTGTTCAACCGGTGTGTTCAAAAATTGAAGTAAAGATTGGAGGAAAGAACACTGTGTCAAACTGGGTCACACAACAATGAAGAGCAGGAAGCCAATATGGAAAAAAAAGGATGTTAGCCTGAATACCAAATGCAGATACGTTTTGCTATTGTGTTCCCCATAGCTACCTAGAGTTAAGAATGTTAGGCCATGAAAAAATTAGAATATGGTGCTGGAGAAGGCTCCACAATTCATGGACAGCAAGGATAACAAACAAGCAAATACTTGAGAACATAAAATCAGACATTTCACTGGATTACAAAACTCAGGCTCACCTTTTTCAGGTATGTAATGCAATCAAAGTCACTGGAGAAGACATTTATGCTCAAAGATTTATGCTGCCAAAGAACCCAGTGGTTATGAAAAATGGTTCATAGAATTGGACACTACTGAACAGATAACAACATTATAAATATACACCATTCTCATTCCCCTTGGAGGGAGCAGATATCCTTTACCCCTTTATTTTAAACATTGCTTCTTGATCAGTACTGCCACCCACCTCTACAAACCTCCACATCCTCTTGAGAACTGAATGTGGGGATGAGGCCCCTGTAACCTCAACTTGGTGACAAGGTGCCTTGCAACAGGGGGAGGCTTTGCTGGCCCACCTTGACAAGTACCCTTCCAGTGTTGAATGCATGTGGCTTTGTATGGTACAGGAAGGGGGAAAACACATTCTAGACATTCAAAGCAGACCCTTATCCAGGCATGCAGCCTAGGTGGCCAGGAAAAGGAAAAGAACAACCACAAAGAGCCCCTTTCTAAACTATACCAGGCCACATGCCTTTCAACATTGGGAATGTACTTTGAAAGGAGGATCTGAAAATCTTTCCCCCTTGTAAGGCACCCTGGCCCCATGTTGAGGGGACAAGTGCCACATCCCCAGATATGATCCCCAAAAGGATGTGTTGGTTTGCAGGAAGCCTCCCTTATACCCTCAACAAAGTAATGAGTACAATAGTACCCCCTATTATATGAAAAAAAGTTATTAGAAAATCACAAACATTTTGACAAAGAAAAACAAATATAGCCCAGCGTTTAGGATATTATAAAAGCAAACTGCAACAGTCATAAATGAATAAAATTGAGTAGTTTAATAAACCAATAGTAAATGTAAAATAACAGTGATAACTGGTGAATAATAAAACCAAGTTGTAGGAAACTGTTACAATAAAACCCACAGTAACACAATATTGAAATATTAAATAGTATTACACTAAATTTCAACATGTGAAAAGCACTTGCAATAAAAGACAGTCGGCCTTTTAACAACAGGAGACCAGCACAGGAGATCCATCCAGAAAGTGCCCCAACAGAAGGCAATGAGTGAGGTGGTGAGAGCGGAACAAAGTACTCAAAACAAAAGTAGAAAAACTCACAACTTCCCCGTTGGTTAAGGAGTCTGGCACCATGCAGAGCGGCTCGCCGGCTCCAGCAAGCTGTATGATGACCGTGGCATGGACAGAGCCGATGCTCCGCCGTGAGGAGAGCAGCCTGGCCGAAGCTCCGTGGCAATGGATGATGACGTCAGCACAGGGGAGCCGCCGGAATGTCAGCTGATGGAAACAAACCTCTGACTTTCCAGACTGTGTCTCCACAGGAGTGAAAAATCCTCAATGGGGGATGGTGACACTGCACAGAAACCAATGATGGATCTGAGAGGCTGTTCAGGGGGGAAAAAATGCTGCCGGCAGACTGATGGAGCTCACATCTGCCTAGACGGCCTGGGGCTCTTCAGAAGGAAGTTAAATCAATGATGAAAGAATGAAGCAAACAAAGGGACTAATCAAAAATCGCCAGATCAGAAGGGAATGGTGGAGATGATGATGCTGAAGAAAAAACGCTGCTGGCTGATGAGGAGCTTCACAAAAATAATGACCACTGTGACATGGCTCTGGCTAGGACCACTGTCATGGGGTTGCCTTGACGACGCGTTTTGCGCATGAGCGCTTTGTCATAGTCAAGGGAATAGGCAACTCTCAAAGTTTAAATACATAAATGTGAATTGAGGGAGGGGAGGCAATGGAGGGAAAAAAAAAGAAGAGTAGTTAACCCATTGTGGGGGGGGACAAGGTCTCTGATGTTAACCCCCTGTTGTTCAAACCACCCAACAATGGAAAAACACACAATAAAATATACATATTCAAATCTACATTCAGGGTACAAATCCTAGAAAACACGTAATTTACAATCAAACAAAACATTTTCATTAATTGTCACAGAATACTTTTTAGAAAATCTCTTAAAAATCTCTCCAAAAAATCTTATTTAAAAATTATTTTCGGTCTCATTTCAAAACTTCATTGTTATTCTAAAAATCATCCAGCATATCACTAACTCTACACAAAACTGCATGTTTCCAGTTCCTCATTTAACCCCTTGGGGGCAAGTGAATCAAACATATAAATCCAAAAAACCTCACGCTTGCATAGCAAGGAGAATCTCTCATTGTTGGTTAATGTACGCTTGGGGATCGTTTCAATCACAAAGACCTCTAAATGTCTAATGTCCTTGTTGTGGAAACGTAAGAAATGCCGAGGAACACTGTGTTCATCGCTCCCTTTAGAGATAAGTCTACGGTGGTCACCCACTCTAGCCTGTAATGCTCGAATGGTCCGACCAACGTAGACTAGCCCACACGGGCAACGTAAAACATATACAACAAAGTCAGTGGAACAAGTGATGAATTGCCTAATCTCGTATTTTTTACCTGTGTTAGTTGTGATAGTCTTAGAGCCATGGGCAATAAATTGGCACGTAAGACACCCCCTCTTTTTACACTGATATATGCCCTTTCTATCATGAAAATAAGATCTAATGTCAAGGGGGGATTTGGATGATTTGTTTACTATTTTGCTAGGTGCTAACAAATTTTTAACAGTACGGGCTTTTCGGAACGTTACCTGTGGAACCTCACCGGAGCAAGACTTTGGTCCAAACGTAGAATACCGAAATGTTTTCTGACAATTTTAGATATAGACTTATATCTATCATTAAAAGTAGAAATAAATCTAACTGTCTGGTTGGTTCTTGATTCGTCTTTTGAATGTTGAAACCAACATTTTGACAAAGTCATTTAAGAACCCCCCCCCCACACACACACACAAAAAACAGAGGTAAACAATGTCCCTAAATGTAAAACCAACTTTCATCAAACCGTGATGCAAATCCTCATCAATCACAATGACTGGGGTATAAATTAGTAATCAGCCTGATACAAATGCTAATGCTCAGCATATTCAGAAGCCTGGTCTTGTTGTTAAAGAATTGAAACACAGTTGGTAACAGAAGCACAGTACTATCACACAATATATCAAAATGTGCATTTAATGCAATCAAGTAGAGGAGCAAAATGCACACAAGCATGCCATTAGTCCATACATCAATGGCTTATATAAAAGATAAAGTCAGCATAAAATTGTATATATATATATATATATATATTATAATTATATATTTACAGTTAGGTCCATATAAATATATATAAATTTGGACACAGGCACAATTTTAATATTTTTGGCTCTGTATGCCACCAGAATAAAATTAAAATGAAACAATCCAAATTAATTTGAAGTGCAGACTTTCAGCTTTAATTCAAGGGGTTGAACATAGAAATCAAGTACAAATTTTAGGAACTGCAACCATTTTTTTATACACAGTTCCCCCATTTTCAGGGGCTCAGATGTAAATGGGCAAATGAATATAATCATAAATAAAATGTTAATTTTTAATATTTTTTGAGGATCCTTTACTGGCAATGACTGCCTAAAGTCTGGAAGCCGTGGACAACACCAAAGACTGGGTTTCCTCCTTTCTGATGCTTTGCATCTAACTGCAGCTGTCTTCAGGCATTCTTTGTTTGTGGGTCTTTCTGCCTTTTTCATCAAGTGATATGCATGCTCTGGGTTGAGATCAGGTGATTACTTGGCCATTGCAGAATATTCCACTTATTTTCCTTCAAAAGCTCCTGGGTTGCTTTTGCAGTGTGTTTCGGATCATTGTCCATCTGTATTGTTTAGCGCCATCCAATCAACTTTGCTGCATTCGGCTGAATCTGAGCTGACAGTATATCTCTAAACAATGCAGAATTAATCTAGCAACTTCTGTCTTCTGTCACATCATCAATAAACATAAATGAGCCAGTGCCACTGGAAGCCATGTATGCCCATGCCATCACACTGCCTCCAACATGTTTTACAATTGACATTGTTTGCTTTGGATAATGAGCTGCTCCAAGACTTCTCCACACTTTTTTCTTCTCATTCTGGCACAGATTAATCTTAGTTTCATCTGTCCAAATGATGCTTTTCCAGAACTGGTCTGGCTTTTTTAGATGTTTTTTTAGCAAAGTCTAATCTGGATGTTCTATTCTTCAGGCTTATGAATGGTTTGCACCTTATGGTGAACTCACTGTATTTGCACTCATGAAGTCTTCACTTGATTGTAAATTTTGACAATGATACGCCCACCTCCTGGAGAGTGCCCTTCACTTGTCTGGATCTTGTGAATGGGTTTTTCTTTACCATATAGAGGATCCTGCAATCATCCACCACTGTTGTCTTCCGTGGATAGCCAGGCCTTTTTATGTTGCTGAGCTCCCCAGTGTGTTCTTCTTTCCTCAGAATGTACCAAACTGTTGATGTGGCCACTCCTAATGTTGCTGCTATCTCTCTGATGGATTTGTTTCACTTTTGAAGCCTTACAATGGCCTGTTTCACTTACATGGACAGCTCCTTTGAACGCATGTTGTGGGTTCACGGCAATAGATTCCAAATGCAAATACCACACTTATGCCCCGTACACACGATCGGACATTGATCGGACATTCCGACAACAAAATCCATGGATTTTTTCAGATGGATGTTGGCTCAAACTTGTTTTGCGTACACAGGGTCGCACAAAGTTGTCGGAATTTCCGATTGCCAAGAACGCGGTGACGTACACCACGTACGACGAGACTAGAAAAGGCCATTTCAGAACCAAGCGCGGCACCCTTTGGGCTCCTTTTGCTAATCTCGGGTTAGTAAAAGTTTGGTGAGAGACGATGCACGCTTTTTCAGACTCATGGTTTTCAGATCGTTTTCTGCTGTTCAGTTTGTGCTTGTGGGTTTGTATCTGCTCTTCAGTGCGTGCAGCGAGTACCATTGACTCTTGTCATTGTGTTCTTGTTCGTTCGTTACTGTTTTTCAGGTCGCTCTTCACAGGCCTTGCTGTTCTTCAGTGTGTTCTGTTACTTCGTTCTGAGCAGCCGACCGTTTTCTATCCATGTTGCGTATACGTACTCCTCGTAGAGTTCGTGCTGTGCGGGGGCTTGTGTTGGGGTCCTGACCTTGACACAAGTCCAGTCCATGAACAGGGTGGGGAGGAGTTCATGGACCAAGAATTGGTTGCTCCAGCATGACCAGTTCTATCATATGCCTTTGCTCCGTGAGATCCGTGAGAATAATCCTGATGATTTCAGTAACTTTTTTAGGATGACGGACCCCGTATTTCACCGTTTGTTGGCTTCGTTGACCCCTTATATTAGCAGGCAGGTTACCTGCATGAGGCAAGCCATCACTCCGGAGCAGAGGCTCGTCGCCACCCTGCGGTACTTGGTGACGGGGAGAAGCCTGCAGGACTTGAAGTTCTCAACAGGCGTCTCCCCCCAGGCTCTGGGGATCATTATCCCGGAGACCTGTTCTGCCATCATACAGGTCCTGCAGAAGGAGTATATTAAGGTAAGATTTTTATCCTTTAATATCTCATTTTATTGTATTTAATGTTTGCTAATATATTGTATTTCTTTCCTCATTCCCTAATTACTATGATTGTAATATGCTGTGAATGTCCCCTTTGTCCTCATGCATGCTGGATTTGTATGTAATTATTTTTTTGTCCTTCATACATATTTGCCTTCACTTACCTCCCCAGCATGGTCTCCTGGCCCTATATTCACCTCGTGTACTCACTTAACAATGTATTTTATCAGCTCAATAGTACTACTTTACCCCAAATACCCCCTAAAATGTTTTTAAAGGTGATTTGTTTTTTAAATTCAGGCAGAGTGCCAGAGGCTTTTTTTTGGGGGTCCCCAAATCATTTGGAACCCTCCCTCCCCCCAACTGCTAAGTCAGATGCTAACAATTCTCTATCTATCCTCAATCATCTATCTGCTGACTTTGCCAAACCCATACACACTATACCCATCTCTTTTGTGGTCAGATGTATGGATGAATTCCCCAAAGCATGTAGTGCAAGGGTCTGCCTGTATACTTTCAAATGGTACTGTTTAAAGTTTTTGTATCCTAATATTATCTTGATAGGTAATAGTAGAATTTCCAAATGTGCTCAAATGTGTACAATGTGTATTTATATCTTTGTATTATGACACTTCTTACCTGTCCAGTGGGCTGCCAATAATGTAACTAAGGAGGGGCTGGCCGAAGTAATACACATTATTTAGGCATTAGTCTCTCAATGAAGTGGAGAGGGTTACCTGTCCAAGAGCTCCCCCCCTAAAATGTTAGAAATGGCCCATGAGAGGGGGGATCTGATAGGTGTACCTTATACTTTGGTCTTTAAAAACTCCCTCAAATAAATGTTATCTTGATGTTGGCCAAGAATGTTTGTGTCTAATCTGCTTTCCCTGTTTATGTGCAAAATGACTAATTTATTTTTCTTGTTTGACTCCACAGTTTCCTTTCACGCCACAGGAATAGCAGACTTTGGCCTCCGACTTTGCCCAGTGGTGGGACTTGCCTAACTGCGGAGGGGCAATTGATGGGAAACACGTCCACATCGTCCCACCACCCAACTCGGGGTCATACTATTTCAACTATAAGGGGTTCAATAGTATTGTGATGTTGGCGATGGTGTCGGCTACTTACGAGTTCCTGTATGTGGACGTGGGGAAGAATGGCCGGATGTCTGAGGGTGGAGTCATCGCCCAGACGGAGTTCTACAGGCGTCTCCAGAATGGCAGCTTGGACTTGCCACCTGCAGAAGACAATGTGGAAGGACTCCCATTCGTTTTCATTGCAGATGAAGCGTTTGCGCTGGGGGGACCATCTTATGCGGCCATTCCCGATGAGGACCCTCACCCCGGACAAGAGGGGTTTTAATTACTGGCTGGCCAGAGCCAGAAGAGTGGTGGAGAACACGTTTGGAATCACGGCCAGTCGGTTCCACCTATTTCTTACACCCATACACATGGCGGAGTACAAACTGAATCATATCATCCTGGCCTGCTGTGTTCTACACAACTTTTTATGGCAACATTCTGCCAACTATTCTGGCTCAGTTGGGCCTGAGGCTGGAATTCAAAATGAACCAACCCTGACGGTTGTCACTGAAAACACCAATTAGGGCACAACAAAAGTGTTGGAGCGTTGAGACAATAATCCATACATTCTTGATTAACAATCTTTTTAATACCAGCACAATCACATGTGCATTTAGAAAAGGTTTTTAAAACAAACCAACATGTTTGTTGTATGACAATTTTTGGGGTCACATTAGAAAAAGTAGAAATGTCCATTTAAGATAAAACAGGCATGTTTAAAACCAACAAGAAAGACACAAATCTTGAACTTACAAAGTTCACATTTGGTAGAACTTGAAGGCAATATCAGACTTGAGTATTTATAAACTGTGTTTGATATTGCGTTCAGATGGGGTGAATTCACCTCTAGAAAAGCCAAATTTTTAAGATGCACACCAATTGCCGAATGTCAACATGTGCTACCTGCCATCATGGGGGATCAAGGGACGTGTTTTTGGGGTGCAACCCCTTCCTCACAGCTACTTTATTATTGAGGAAGGGGTTGCACCCCCAAAACGCGTCCATTGATCTCCCGTGATGGCAGATAGCACATGTTGACACACTGTGTGCCTCTTCAAAATTTGGCTTTTCGCAAATATGTCAAAAAATGGTTAAACTTTTTAGCTCACAAAAAGCGCAAAAAAAAAAGGGATTTTGAGGGGTTTTAAACTCTCCCTAAAACATCAGTGATGTTCTTCATTTTTTGTTGAACATCATTGATGTTTTTAAGGATGTTTTCCAAGTCCCTATTACACCCCATGATCTCCCCGATCAGGATCTGTGCACTTTCCGAGGTAAAATGCCCTGAATCCACAACATCACGATCACCTAAAAAGATAGAAACAAAAACACACCATGTATTATAAATATGCCGGCATCCATCTCTTACCTGAGCCTGTGGTCGCAGACACTCACCTGTTGTGGTGCCAATTTCCACCATGTCTTCCTCCTCCTGCTCTGCTTGGCTTGGGTGGATTTCCCCTTCTTCCAGAGGTGGGGTGTCTGTGGTCTCCTCGGATGAGGGGTGTCCTCCGAGTCTTTTATCCCCTATGTAAAAAAAAAGTATACTTAGCACACAGATATTTGATGGCAGAAATAGGAATATGAAACATTGCTTGGAAGTGGGGTACAATTGTCTATTTTGGCAGAGTTCCAAGATGTAGAATTTTTAGTGCCCTTTGTCAAGCTTCAATACTTTACCTGTTTTGTACAAGCTTCACAGATGGAGACACCCCTATAGTATACACTGGAGCACCTGTGTGGGCCCCCTAATAAAAAGGGTGTTCATGTGTCCCACACTAGTGCTCCAGTGTCCAGATGTGAAAACTGCTGCTGAGTGTCCTCTCTTTACACAGAATCTAGTCTGCATTTCATTCTAGTTACAAACCCATCTACCCAAACCAAATTATTTGCAGAAAAGTAGGCCCTAAAAAATGTGGGCAAATGCATATGGCCAAACAATGGTGTTTTCTAGGCCGAACGAACAATGTTTTATACGAACAAATAATGTGCCTATGAACATGAAAGTTGCCATTTTAAACTGGATAACAATTAAGAAAAGCACATGGAGCAGCACAAACGTAATAAACATAAAGAATAGGAACACAGGACAACTACTTACTTTTTTGCAGCACTCTCCGGATCTTTCTGTACTGCTCGTGCTCTCCTAATTTGAGGTCCGACCACCGCTTCCTGAGCTGATCTTTTGATTGTCGTACCCCGAAATTCCGGTGCAGACTCTTGACCACTTTCACCACGATCTTGGCCTTTCTGACATTGGGGTTGGGGTAAAGTCCATACTTCCCGTCATAGTCAGCCCTCTTCAGGATGTCGACCATCTCCAACATCTCCCCAAAGGACATATTTGATGCCTTAAATAGTCTCCTTCTGGATCGGGACGTTTCAGGCTCCGGGCTTTCCTCCCCCTCCTCCTCGTTGCTGTAATTAGCACGCACCTGCTCTGTCTCCGCCATGTGCTCTTTCCCCACTGCGCCGAATGAGAAGGGGCGGGGAATAGAATAGAAAGAATGTCAGGGGCGGGTGGAGTTTCATGCATGCGCAGTGTGTATAAAGCGTAACACGCGTGCGTAGTACGTACGATCTGTGAGCGGAGGAAGGAGTATCGGAGGCGCCGATCGTGATAATGAAGGTAAGATCTAAACTTGGGCCTATACTGCTTCTACATTGAGGCCTATATTGTAACAAGATTAGGAGAGTTTTGCCTGACATTAGGGTTTGTCTTGTGTTGTGTCTTGCAGAGAAAATGGATGGCTTCAATGACCACAACTTCTTCCCCCTGTTCATAGACAAGTACAGGGAGCTGCCCTGTCTGTGGCAAGTGAAACATCCACATTATAATCATAAACAAAAGAGGCATACAGCGCTGGAGAAACTGCTGGAGTTGGTGAAGCTGGTGGTCCCCTATTTAAAAGCCAAAATTGGTGGCCTGAGGAGCACTTATCTTAGGGAGCGCAAGAAGGTCACAGATTCCCAGAGATCAGGAGCTGCAGCAGATGACTCTTATGTCCCCAGGCTGTGGTACTATGAGAGACTGCGATTTCTGTCAGACCAGACTGGAGTCAGGGAATCCCTCTCAACCCTTCCTGCCACTCTTCCTTCCACCCCAGCTGAGGCTTCCGATGTCCAACCTGGGACTTCCAGCCAGGAAGAAGTGGAGGAGCCCAGCTGGAGCCAGGTATAGCATTGTTCTACAGATTTCTGGTCAATAAAGAAATGATCTTTACTAGGTGTTATTATTGATCACTAATTGCTGATTTAATAAAGTGTTTTACATATCAACAGACAGTAGTGGGCAAAAATAATTGGGAGAAGAATGAAAAATGCTGGGCTTAGAATGATAATCTTTTATATTTGTTAACATTCAATTTGCAACAGTCATGAGATGAAAATTGTGTGTGATTAATGAAGTAAAAACTAAAACTATGTCCCTTTTTCATACACAGGAAGACCTCAGCCAGGACGAGGCTCTGGAATGTGGCACACAGGAGGAGGATGTGGAATGTGGCAGCCAGGAGGAGGCGGGGGTAAGTGGCAGCCAGGAGGAGGCAGGGCTAAGTAGCAGCCAGGAGAAGCCTGGGACCAGTAGGAGCCTGACAGAATGGCAGGTTCCTTCCCTCCGCCTTCCAAACAAAAGACCCAGGAAGGGGAGTCACGTGCAGGATTCAGCACTCAGGCTCATTCAGGAGGCTTCTGCGTCCCTCAGAGCCTCCCCCACTCCTGAAGAGGCCTTTGCCTGCATGGCTACCACCAAACTGCAGGGCATGCAGGAGGGCCAACGCCAGCTGTGTGAGGACCTTCTTTATAAAGTCTTAACTAAGGGGGTGAGGGGCGAAATCACACCCAATACCCACGTTATTGCGTTGGAACATCCTCCTCCTCCACCTGCCACAACTCCAACACCACAGCCACAGCGTGGAAGGATGCGTGGAAGGAAGACCAGAGAGTGATGACCCTGGGTTCAGTCTGGTCTGGCAAAAGATGCAGTCTCTTGTATGACCACAGCCTGGGGACACAGATGTCATCTGCTGCTTTCATGATCAACCAGCGTTGCCTCCCTCTTCGTTTGGTTCTGAGCCCTTAATAAAGGTTTTTTGGTTTCAATTAGACTCCCCTATGTGTGTTTTCCTTCAAAAAGGACAGTTTGTTTGTGAGTATTCAGGTAAATTTCAAAAATAAAATGTGAAATTAACAAGAGACACCAACACCAAGCAACCTCCTTGAGATTAAATAATACAAGATAATAATGGTGTTGTGGTAACTTGACACACAAAAGACACACAAAAATATTCTGGATGTTAAATAACTAAAAAAAAATCAAAAAAGAAGATCAGCCTTGAAAAAAATACAAAAAAAAAAAAAAAATCACATCAGGCTAAAAAAAAAAAAAAAACACAAAAATAGATTTTTGGTCAGATGTGACCAATCATAATACATTGAGGGAATCACGATAAATAAGAAAGAAAGAAGTTTGTGAGAGTTTGTGTGAATATCAGCAGCAAAACTACTTTGTTCTTCCTGCATTATAAAGAAGAAGAGAGTGCGCTGTATTAAACAATTTTAAAGATTGCAGCGTGATGAAACTTTAAATATATATTGTAACTGAATGTAAGGCAGATGGATATGAGGTTTCAAATAAATGTTTCAGGGTGAAACCTTCCTCAGCAGAGACTTAATGGTGGCCACTGACCACTCCATGACCGTATCATAAATTATGTGCTAGTCCTGTGTAGAGATGAGCTCAATGTTCGGGTCGAACATAAGTTCGACTCGAACATCAGGTGTTCGCCCATTCACAGAACAGCAAACGTTATGGGGCGTTCGCGGGAAATTTGAGCACTGCGGAATGCCCCATAATGCACTGCGATCTCGTAGTGCATTGCTGTATGATGATTGGCCAAAGCATACACCTGACCTGCATGCTTTGGCCAATCACAGTGCGCTCTGCTGAGAGAGCCATAATTGGCCAAAGGCAGGGTGCCTTTGGCCAATCATGGTTCTTTGGGACTAAGTCTACGCCCCACACTATATAAGGCTGCTTACATGGCAGACGTGTGTAGTATTGTTGGTGTGGAGAGAGATAGCTTGAGTTAGATTAAGCAGGCAGGTTATTCAGTTAGTGGCAATGTATTTATATATATACAGTCAGTCTAATATATATATATATATATATATATATCTATATATATCTGTATATATAGATATAGATATATATAGATATATATATATATATATACAGTATTTCACAAAATGGAGTACACACCTCACATTTTTGTAAATATTATATTATATCATTTCATGTGACAACACTGAAGATATGACACTTTGCTACAATGTAAAGTAGTGAGTGTACAGCTTGTATAACAGTGTAAATTTTCTGTCCTCTGGCAACAAAAGTGAGTACACCCCTAAGTGTAAATGTCCAAATTGGGCCCAATTAGCCATTTCCCTTCCTGGTGTCATGCGACTCATTAGGGTTACAAGGTCTCAGATGTGAATGGGGAGCAGGTGTGTTAAATTTGGTGTTATTTGGTGTTATCATACTGGTCACTGGAAGTTCAACATGGCACCTCATGGCAAAGAACTCTCTGAGGATCTGAAAAAAAGAATTGTTGTTGAGAATGCCAGTCAGGGCAAGGGGGGTGTGACCGGATGCACAGGTGTGTGTGCTGAGTAGCGGCATGGTGTGAGAAGGCGAATGCTGTGCGCACCTCTCCCCCACCTACCAATTGCTCCCTTCATGAGCCTGATGCCTAGAGATGTCTAAAGAGCGATATAAGCCTGCCTGCCGCGGAGGAGATTGAGCTGAACTGTGCTGTGTTGTGCGGGGGGTGGAGTGAGGAGTATTGAGCCAGCGGACGGAGTTTGCTCTCCCTGTGTTTTTTTGTTTTTTTTTTCTGGATCTATCCATTCCGCTCGGTGCATCCTCACACACCCTCTCTCCTTCCTGGTCAGCTGAGAGAGCGAAGAGAGCCGTGGGGGGTCTGAGGGGCAGCTGGGAGTGACCACACAACACACGCTGCTGACACAAGTACAGGCTGCTGGCTGCTGACTGAGTCCTCCACTCATCTACTTCCTACTGGGCAGAGAGCTGCAGTCAATCCAGGACTATCCAGGAAGGATAAGTATTGGGTTGCTTTGTAGTTTGGGACTTATATTGCTGGGACTGTTGAGAGATACATACTGCTGCTGAGTAGATCCTCTTTTTTTTTTTTTTTCTCTCTCTCTTTGCAGAATGTTATTACTGGGCTTTTTAGACACAGGCTCTTAGGTTGAAGGCTTATTGTTCAAGCTGCCCATTTATTTAATCCTGCCTATGCTGCTGTCATTTTTTTAAGGGCATAAAGGTATAAGCTACATCGGTATAAATATTTAAAGGCTGCCTTTGAGCCGCATCAGGTGACAACTGGGGAGATACTTTAACCCCCTCAATTAATTTCTCTTAAATACTGCTATTAAGGTGTAACCGTAAAGGTTCTTGTTAAAGTACATAGGATGCAGAACTTACGCTCAGCCAAGGACAAAGGTACACAGCAAACGTTTGCGGCAGCAGCAGCAGCAAAATTGGAGCAATTTGCGCATGCTCCCGCCTCGACCCCACCAAAGAAAGGGTCGCAGACTAAATCACAACAAGGGGGCGCATTGGACAGAAGAAGTCAGGGCCAGACTCAGGCCCTGGCCCAGCTATCTACTGCAACACCCTATACCCTGGTATACCCTATACCGCAAGGATAGAGAGGGTAAAAAGGGGGGAGGGGTATGCCTATATATCAAGAATAATGTACAAGTGAATGTGAGAGATGACATCACTGAGGGAGCTAGTGAGGAGGTGGAATCCTTATGGGTAGAGCTCCAAAGGGATGAAGCTAAGGGGAAAATAATACTGGGAGTATGCTATAGGCCCCCTAACCTGAGGGAGGAAGTGGAGACGGATCTCCTATCACAAATTGGATTAGCAGCAAGGATGGGAAGTGTTATCATAATGGGGGATTTTAATTATCCAGACATAGACTGGGCGGAGGGAACCGCGCATTCATTTAAGAATCGCCAGTTCCTTAATGTCTTGCAGGACAATTTTATGGGTCAGATGGTAGACGCACCAACTAGAAATAAAACATTACTGGATCTACTGATTACCAACAATACAGACCTGATCACAGATGTGGAAATATGGGGCAATTTAGGTAACAGCGATCACAGGTCAATTAGTTTCAGTATAAATCACACAAATAGGAAACATGAAGGGAACACAAAGACACTGAATTTCAAAAGAGCCAACTTCCCTAAACTACAAACCTTGCTAAAAGGCATAAATTGGGATAAAATATTAGGAACAAAGAATACGGAGGAGAGATGGGTTTGCTTTAAGAGCATATTAAATAAGGGCATTAGCCAATGTATCCCATTGGGTAATAAATTTAAAAGAGTGAACAAAAATCCTGGATGGCTTAACTCCAATGTAAAAATGCATATAAAAGCAAAGGAGAAGGCCTTCAAAAAATACAAGGTTGAGGGATCATCCTCAGCATTCAGACTTTATAAAGAATGCAATAAGAAATGTAAGGGTGCAATTAGGTCGGCTAAGATAGAACATGAAAGACACATAGCGGAGGAGAGCAAAAAAAATCCCAAGAAATTCTTTAAGTATGTAAACAGTAGGGATGAGCTTCGTGTTCGAGTCGAACCCATGTTCGACTCGAACATCGGCTGTTCGACCGTCCGTCGAATTGCGAACGATATGGGCCGTTCGCGCCAAATTCGTGTGGCGCGTCACGGCCCATAATTCACTGCGGCATCGCAGTGCATTGCTGGCTGATGATTGGCCAAGCATGCACTATGACCCGCATGCTTGGCCAATCACAGCGCCGTCAGTAGAGAGAGCTGTAATTGGCCAAAGCCAGGGTGGCTTTGGCCAATTATGGCTCAGGGGATTTAGTACACGCCCCACACTATATAAGGCCGCCTGCACGGCGGCCCTGTGTAGTGTGTGTTCCGGTGTGCTGAGAGATAGAGAGAGAGAGAGAGACAGTGTCATTTGATTTGAGTTAGATAGATTAGGCAGAACAGTCAGTCAGTTAGCTGCACTTACAGTGTATTGTGTATATATATGCATCCCAGGTGTTGCATATATATATATATATACACTGTATTCAGTTTAGCTAGATCCGTTCCTGTTATCTTCTATCTAGACTATTTACATTTAGTGCAGTGCGTCCTGCTCACAGTGTTCAGCTAGATCCGTTCCTGTTATCTTCTAGACTATTTACATTTAGTGCAGTGCGTCCTGCTCACAGTGTTCAGCTAGATCCGTTCCTGCTATTTACATTTAGTGCAGTGCGTCCTGCTCACAGTGTTCAGCTAGATCCGTTCCTGCTATTTACATTTAGTGCAGTGCGTCCTGCTCACAGTGTTCAGCTAGATCCGTTCCTGCTATTTACATTTAGTGCAGTGCGTCCTGCTCACAGTGTTCAGCTAGATCCGTTCCTGTTATTTACATTTAGTGCAGTGCGTCCTGCTCACAGTGTTCAGCTAGATCCGTTCCTGCTATTTACATTTAGTGCAGTGCGTCCTGCTCACAGTGTTCAGCTAGATCCGTTCCTGCTATTTACATTTAGTGCAGTGTGTCCTGCTCACAGTGTTCAGCTAGATCCGTTCCTGCTATTTACATTTAGTGCAGTGCGTCCTGCTCACAGTGTTCAGCTAGATCCGTTCCTGTTATCTTCTAGACTATTTACATTTAGTGCAGTGCGTCCTGCTCACAGTGTTCAGCTAGATCCGTTCCTGTTATTTACATTTAGTGCAGTGCGTCCTGCTCACAGTGTTCAGCTAGATCCGTTCCTGCTATTTACATTGATTGCAGTGCGTCCTGCTCACAGTGTTCAGCTAGATCCGTTCCTGCTATTTACATTTAGTGCAGTGCGTCCTGCTCACAGTGTTCAGCTAGATCCGTTCCTGCTATTTACATTTAGTGCAGTGCGTCCTGCTCACAGTGTTCAGCTAGATCCGTTCCTGTTATCTTCTAGACTATTTACATTTAGTGCAGTGCGTCCTGCTCACAGTGTTCAGCTAGATCCGTTCCTGTTATCTTCTAGACTATTTACATTTAGTGCAGTGCGTCCTGCTCACAGTGTTCAGCTAGATCCGTTCCTGTTATCTTCTAGACTATTTACATTTAGTGCAGTGCGTCCTGCTCACAGTGTTCAGCTAGATCCATTCCTGTTATCTTCTAGACTATTTACATTGATTGCAGTGCGTCCTGCTCACAGTGTTCAGCTAGATCCGTTCCTGTTATCTTCCTACTGACAGGCAGGCTTGTCTGGTTACAGTATATAAAGCTACCTGAAGAAAATTACAGGTGTTCTATTTGATCCTATTAGTACCACGGTCAGGCAGCTAGACTATTTACATTTAGTACAGTGCGTCCTGCTCACAGTGTTCAGCTAGATCCGTTCCTGTTATCTTCCTACTGACAGGCAGGCTTGTCTGGTTACAGTATATAAAGCTACCTGAAGAAAATTACAGGTGTTCTATTTGATCCTATTAGTACCACGGTCAGGCACCTAGACTATTTACATTTAGTACAGTGCGTCCTGCTCACAGTGTTCAGCTAGATCCGTTCCTGTTATCTTCCTACTGACAGGCAGGCTTGTCTGGTTACAGTATATAAAGCTACCTGAAGAAAATTACAGGTGTTCTATTTGATCCTATTAGTACCACGGTCAGGCAGCTAGACTATTTACATTTAGTACAGTGCGTCCTGCTCACAGTGTTCAGCTAGATCCGTTCCTGTTATCTTCCTACTGACAGGCAGGCTTGTCTGGTTACAGTATATAAAGCTACCTGAAGAAAATTACAGGTGTTCTATTTGATCCTATTAGTACCACGGTCAGGCAGCTAGACTATTTACATTTAGTACAGTGCGTCCTGCTCACAGTGTTCAGCTAGATCCGTTCCTGTTATCTTCCTACTGACAGGCAGGCTTGTCTGGTTACAGTATATAAAGCTACCTGAAGAAAATTACATGTGTTCTATTTGATCCTATTAGTGCCACGGTCAGGCACCTAGACTATTTACATTTAGTACAGTGCGTCCTGCTCACAGTGTTCAGCTAGATCCGTTCCTGTTATCTTCCTTCTGACAGGCAGGCTTGTCTGGTTACAGTATATAAAGCTACCTGAAGAAAATTACAGGTGTTCTATTTGATCCTATTAGTACCACGGTCAGGCAGCTAGACTATTTACATTTAGTACAGTGCGTCCTGCTCACAGTGTTCAGCTAGATCCGTTACTGTTATCTTCCTACTGACAGGCAGGCTTGTCTGGTTACAGTATATAAAGCTACCTGAAGAAAATTACAGGTGTTCTATTTGATCCTATTAGTACCACGGTCAGGCAGCTAGACTATTTACATTTAGTACAGTGCGTCCTGCTCACAGTGTTCAGCTAGATCCGTTCCTGTTATCTTCCTACTGACAGGCAGGCTTGTCTGGTTACAGTATATAAAGCTACCTGAAGAAAATTACAGGTGTTCTATTTGATACTATTAGTACCACGGTCAGGCAGCTAGACTATTTACATTTAGTACAGTGCGTCCTGCTCACAGTGTTCAGCTAGATCTGTTCCTGTTATCTTCCTACTGACAGGCAGGCTTGTCTGGTTACAGTATATAAAGCTACCTGAAGAAAATTACAGGTGTTCTATCCCAGCTTAGTGCAGCTACAGGCCATTAGTATGTCTGGAAGGCCAAGAAGGAGAGGCAGACAGTCACAAAACAATAAGAGAGGGCAAGCAGGCTCTGTGTCTAGTGCTGGTCGTGGAGACAGTGCATCCTCATCAGCACGTGGCCATGGGACACGCTTGGCCTTTTTTTCGGCAGCTGGCCGTGTTGAGCCGCAACATGCGGAAGACTTGGTCGAGTGGATGACCAAGCCGTCCTCATCCTCCTCATCCTCTCTCACCCATGCCCAGGGTGCTTTGTCTGGCAAAGCAGCGGCCTCTTCCCTCAGCTCAATGTCATCAGTGACTCCTTCCCTAGCTCCACCATGTCCTCCTGAGGATTCCCTCGAACTGTTTGACCACAGTGTTGGGTACATGCTCCAGGAGGATGCCCAGCGTTTGGAAGGCTCTGATGATTATACTGAGCTCGATGAAGGCAGTAACATGAGCACGGACAGAGGGGGTGCCCAAGAAGGACAGCAATCTGGCAGTCATGCTCCCCCTGCTGCAGCATACTGCCAGGTTTGCTCCAGTGATGAGGAGGGAGGGGATGATGAGGTCACTGACTCAACGTGGGTGCCTGATAGGAGAGAGGAGGAGGAGGAGGAGGAGGCGGCACATCACCAACGAGGCAGGATGCCCTCCAGGGGCCAGCCTAAGGGCAGCACATTGACTGCATCACACCCCAAAGCTCCACATGTGCAGGGCGCTGCAGTCTCTGCGCGTTATTCAAAAAGTTCTTTGGTGTGGGCCTTTTTTGAGACGAGTGCATCAGATCGCACCGCTGCTATTTGCAACATATGTCTCAAGCGTATCTCGCGTGGCCAAAACATCTCCCGCTTGGGTACCACATGCTTGACCAGACATATGTTGACCTGCCATGCAGTTCGTTGGCAAGCGTATCTAAAAGACCCACACCAAAGAACAAAGAGGATCTCTCCTTGCTCCTCATCAGCTGAGATTTCCAACCCCACTAGACCTTCAGTCCTCTCTGAGACCTGCAGTGAGAGGAATGAAGGTGTAGAATTAGGTGTGTCACAGCCAAGTACTTGTGGGCAATCTGCTTTTGGTACACCGACGTCAGATTGTACCAGGCAAATTTCCCTGCCCCAGCTGCTGCACCGCCGAAAGAAGTTTGCTCCCAGCCATCCACATGCCCAGCGGTTGAATGCTAGCTTGGCAAAATTGCTAGCACTTCAACTGCTGCCTTTTCAGTTGGTAGACTCTGCCCCCTTCCGTGAGTTTTTGGAATGTGCGGTTCCTCAGTGGCAGGTACCCAAACGCCACTTTTTCTCACGGAAGGCGATTCCGGCTCTCTACCGGCATGTGGAAGGCAATGTCCATGCCTCGCTGGACAGGGCGGTCAGCGGTAAGGTGCATATTACCGCTGACTCATGGTCCAGCAGGCATGGACAGGGACGTTACCTAAGTTTCACGGCGCATTGGGTGACTCTGCTGGCAGCTGGGAAGGATGCAGGACAAGGTGCAGTAGTGTTGGAGGTTGTTCCGCCACCACGCCTCCAAAATGCTGATTGTGACACACCTCTCTCCTCCACCCCCTCCTCTTCTTCTTCCTCCATGGCCTCTTCCTCGGAACCAGCGGTGCTCCGTAGGCGTTCAAGGGGCTACGCAAGTATGCAGGCCAAAAGATGCCATGCGGTGCTTGAGCTGGTGTGCTTGGGGGACAGGAGCCACACTGGGGCAGAGGTTCTGTCAGCTCTGCAGGGGCAGGTTCAGAGGTGGTTGACGCCACGCCAACTTAAGGCAGGAATGGTGGTTTGCGACAATGGCACCAACCTCCTCTCTGCCCTCCGACAGGGACAAATGACCCATGTGCCCTGTTTGGCTTAACTTGGTGGTGCAGCGGTTCTTGGGCAGGTACCCGGGCTTACAGGATGTCCTGAGGCAGGCCAGGAAAGTCTGTGTGCATTTCCGCCGGTCATATAATGCCAGTGCTCGGCTGACGGACCTCCAAAAGGAGTTTAACCTGCCCAAGAACTGCCTAATCTGTGACATGCCCACCAGGTGGAACTCAACGTTGGCCATGCTGCAGCGGCTGCACACGCAGCAGAGGGCCATCAATGAGTACCTGTGCGACTATGGCACCAGGACAGGGTCAGGGGAGCTTGGTTTTTTTTCCCCACACCAGTGGGCCATGATCAGGGATGCATGCACTGTCCTGTCACCATTCGAGGAGGCCACGAGGATGGTGAGCACTGACAGTGCATGCATCAGTGACACTGTCCCCCTTGTCCACCTGTTGGAGCACACGCTGCATGGAATAATGGACAGGGCACTTGAGGCAGAACAGAGGCAGGAAGAGGAGGACTTCCTTAGCTCTCAAGGCCCCCTTTATCCAGACAGTGTTCCTGCGTGCCCGCCGATCACACAGGAAGAGGACGAGGAGGAGGAGGAGGAGGAGTTAGATTGTGTCAGTATGGAGGTGGAGCCTGGCACTCAGCATCAGCAGCAGTCTTTAAGGGATCAGTCCCAAGGAACACATGGACTTGTACGTGGCTGGGAGGAGGTGGCTGCGGACGTTGTTGTCCTTAGTGACCCAGAGGACTCCGGACCGAATGCCTCAGCAAACCTACGCTGCATGGCCTCCCTGATCCTGCAAAGCCTGCGTAAGGATACTCGTATTCGTGGTATCAAGGAGAAGGACCAATACTGGCTGGCAACCCTCCTTGATCCACGTTACAAGGGTAAGGTTGCGGACCTTATCTTGCCATCGCAGAGGGAGCAGAGGATGAAACATCTTCGGGAGGCCTTGCAGAAAGGTCTGTGCAACGCGTTCCCAGAGACTGGGAGGTTACAAACTCCTGTTTCTGGACAACGTGTTGCTGAGGCTTCGGTCAGTCAAAGAAGGAGCGGTGGAGAAGGTGGCCGTCTGACCGATGCGTTCAGACAATTTTTTGGTCCGCAGCCCCAAGGTATGATCGGTTCCAGCAACCATCGCCAGCGTCTGTTTTACATGGTGCAGGAATACCTAGGGGCAAGATCAGACTTGGACACCTTTCCCACCGAAAATCCTCTGGGTTACTGGGTCTTGAGGATGGATCACTGGCCAGAGCTTGCACAGTATGCAATTGAGCTACTGGCCTGTCCTGCATCCAGCGTTCTTTCGGAACGCACATTCAGTGCTGCTGGAGGCGTGGTAACCGATCACAGGGTGTGTCTGTCCACCGACTCGGTCGATCGGCTGACCTTCATAAAAATGAATCAGTCTTGGATCACCACCAGCTACCAAGCACCTGATGCTGATGTAACCGAATAATTTTTTTTGAAATCTCAGATCCCTTCAAAGACTGCCTATGCTGATGCTGAGTGACTATCCCTGAGTAATTATCCTCTTCCTCCTCAATCATCACGCTGATAGCTTGTAAGAACATTTTTGGTTCTGGGCGCCACCACCAGTGCCTAAGGCACAATTTTTCAGCCCCTGTTTAACAGGGGCGTGTAATTACAATTTTTGATGTAATACTTTGCAGCAGGGCTCGTTCCTGCATTCCAACTAGAGTGTCTGTGAGGGGTTGCAGTGTTGTGGCACCAGCACCAGTGCCTAAGGCCCAATTTTTCTGCCCCTGTCTAACAGGGGCGTGTAATTACAATTTTTGATGCAATACTTTGCAGCAGGGCTCGTTCCTGCATTCCAACTAGAGTGTCTGTGAGGGGTTGCAGTGTTGTGGCACCAGCACCAGTGCCTAAGGCCCAATTTTTCTGCCCCTGTCTAACAGGGGCGTGTAATTACAATTTTTGATGCAATACTTTGCAGCAGGGCTCGTTCCTGCGTTCCAACTAGAGTGTCTGTGAGGGGTTGCAGTGTTGTGGCACCAGCACCAGTGCCTAAGGCCTAATTTTTCAGCTCCTGTTCAACAGGGGCATGTAATTACAATTCTTGATCTAATATTTCACAGCAGGGCCCTGTGAGGGCTTACAGTGTTGTGGCCACAGCAACACCTAAGGCCCAAATTTCTGCTGAGTATATAGGGCAGGACCCTACTTTCAAACATCTAACTTACAAACGACTCCTACTTGCAAACGGAAGGAGACAACAGGAAGTGAGATGAAATCTACCCCTAGGAAGGGAAATTCTCTCCTGTAAGAGTTAATATGGGAAAACAATTTCTCCTTTCCACTGATGCTTTCCAATCCTTGTTCCACAAAAAACCCCAAATTTTCAAAAAACATTTTTCATTGGGACAAAAAAGTGAGGTGAAATCTTCTGAAGAGGAGGAAAGACAGCAAAACAAATGTCACAGGGGTGATAACCCTTCCCTATGTTTTCCAAAAAGCTTAGAAATGATTTTTTGGCTGGAGCTAAACACGTTAAAAATGTTCAAAATCACAAACAGATTCTACTTAACAACAAACCTACAGTCCCTGTCTTGTTTGCACCGCCTGTATACTGCTGTTCCTTATTTTAATTTGGGTGCGGGGTTCCCCTTAATATCCATACAAGACCCAAAGGGCCTGGTAATGGACTGGGGGGTATCCATGCCGTTTGTCTCACTGATTTTCATCCATATTGCCATGACCCGACATGACATTAAACCCGCAAGCAGTTTTAAATGAGATTTTTTCCTTTAAAAATGACATTTGGTGCAGGGACTGTTCTAAACATGGGAAACACGCGTCACTTTACAGGCATACTATAGACACCCCCCAGGTACGATATTTAAAGGAATATTTCACTTTTTTTTTTTTACTTTAAGCATCATTAAAATCACTGCTCCCGAAAAAACGGCCGTTTTTAAAAGTTTTTTTTGCATTGATACATGTCCCCTGGGGTAGGACCCGGGTCCCCAAACCCTTTTTAGGACAATACCATGCAAATTAGCCTTTAAAATGAGCACTTTTGATTTCGAACGTTCGAGTCCCATAGACGTCAATGGGGTTCTAACGTTCGTGCGAACTTTCGGTCCGTTCGCGGGTTCTGGTGCGAACCGAACCGGGGGGTGTTCGGCTCATCCCTAGTAAACAGTAAAAAAGGGAGGACAGACCATATTGGCCCCATAAAGAATGAGGAAGGACATCTGGTTACAAAGGATGGGGAGATGGCAAAGGTATTGAATTTATTCTTCTCCTCAGTATTCACGAGTGAATCGGAGGGCTTCAGTAACCAAAACTGCAGTGTTTATCCTCATGACACAGCACAGGAAGCACCTACATGGTTAACAGAGGACGGAATTAAAATTAGACTTGAGAAATTTAACATTAACAAATCACCGGGACCAGATGGCTTGCATCCGAGGGTACATAGGGAACTCAGTCAGGTGATTGCCAGACCGTTGTTCCTAATTTTTACAGACAGTCTATTGACTGGAATGGTACCAGCTGATTGGAGAAAAGCCAATGTAGCAACAATATTTAAAAAGGGCCCAAAAAACATCCCTGGGAATTACAGACCAGTTAGCCTAACATCAATAGTATGTAAACTCTTGGAGGGGATGATAAGGGACTATATACAAGATTTTAGTAATAAGAATGATATCATTAGCAGTAATCAGCATGGATTCATGAAGAATCGTTCTTGCCAAACCAATCTATTAACCTTCTATGAGGAGGTGAGTTGCCATCTAGATAAAGGAAGGCCCGTAGACGTGGTGTATCTGGATTTTGCAAAAGCATTTGACACAGTTCCCCATAAACGTTTACTGTACAAAATAAGGTCCGTTGGCATAGACCATAGGGTGAGTACATGGATTGAAAACTGGTTACAAGAGCGTGTTCAGAGGGTGGTGATAAATAGGGAGTACTCAGAATGGTCAGGGGTGGGTAGTGGGGTTCCCCAGGGTTCTGTGCTGGGACCAATCCTATTTAATTTGTTTATAAAGGACCTGGAGGATGGGATAAACAGTTCAATCTCTGTATTTGCAGACGATACTAAGCTAAGCAGGGCAATAACTTCTCCGCAGGATGTGGAAATCTTGCAAAAAGACCTGAACAAATTAATGGGGTGGGCGACCACATGGCAAATGAGGTTCAATGTAGAAAAATGTAAAATAATGCATTTGGGTGGCAAAAATATGAATGCAATCTATACACTGGGGGGAGAACCTCTGGGGGAATCTAGGATGGAAAAGGACCTGGGGGTCCTAGTAGATGATAGGCTCAGCAATGGCATGCAATGCCAAGCTGCTGCTAACAAACCAAACAGAATATTGGCATGCATTAAAAGGGGGATCAACTCCAGAGATAAAACGATAATTCTCCCGCTCTACAAGACTCTGGTCCGGCCGCACCTGGAGTATGCTGTCCAGTTCTGGGCACCAGTCCTCAGGAGGGATGTACTGGAAATGGAGCGAGTACAAAGAAGGGCAACAAAGCTAATAAAGGGTCTGGAGGATCTTAGTTATGAGGAAAGGTTGCGAGCACTGAACTTATTCTCTCTGGAGAAGAGACGCTTGAGAGGGGATATGATTTCAATTTACAAATACTGTACTGGTGACCCCACAATAGGGATAAAACTTTTTCGCAGAAGAGAATTTAATAAGACTCGTGGCCACTCATTACAATTAGAAGAAAAGAGGTTTAACCTTAAACTACGTAGAGGGTTCTTTACTGTAAGAGCGGCAAGGATGTGGAATTCCCTTCCACAGGCGGTGGTCTCAGCGGGGAGCATTGATAGCTTCAAGAAACTATTAGATAATCACCTGAATGACCGCAACATACAGGGATATGTAATGAAATACTGACACATAATCACACACATAGGTTGGACTTGATGGACTTGTGTCTTTTTTCAACCTCACCTACTATGTAACACCATCAGCTGTGCCACCTAAAATACATAGTAATAAGGGGCAGGGGCCTAATGATCAAAATGTGGTAGTAGACGTAATAACTGATCCAACTGTGCCGATATTGCCCCCAGTGAAAGAGCCAACGATAACGGACGTATTTCTAGCAGTGAATGTGTGCAGCAATTCACTTAAAGAGCTTTGTGAACAGATGAAGGGAGTAAAGGAGGATTTTATATTTGTTAGACAGGACTTACAGAAAACGGCAGAAAGAACTACGGTCCTGGAAGGAAGGGTCAGTCAGCTAGAAGATGATATTTCCCCACTTTTAAAGGATATGAAAAGGATGAAGGAACAGATATCCTTGCAGGCTTCCAAAATGGAGGAAATGGAGAATAGGAGCCGAAGGGACAATGTGAGGCTGGTGGGCTTGCCTGAAAAAAGTGAGGGTCTTAGCCCCACGGAGTTCTTGGAAAAGTGGCTAGTTGAGCTTTTTGGAAGAGAATCTTTTTCATTAATGTTTTCAATTGTAAGAGCACACAGAGTCCCTTTTAGGGCCCCGCCAGCAGGAGGATATCATAGACCATTAATAATGAAGTTTCTTAATTATAAGGACAAAGTGAGGTTGCTGCAAAAAACAAGAGAAGCGGGAAATGTCTTTTTCAACGGTGTTAAAATATCGTTTTATTCTGACTTTTCACCAGAGCTGCAGAGACGTAGAGCGGAGTTTATACAGTCTAAACGCACTCTACAAAAATATAAGTTGACATATGCTCTCCTCTACCCTGCAAGGCTACGTGTAACAGCTCTGGGGGGGACTCAGATTTTTGATTCCCCAACAGGGGTGGAGAAGTGGCTAGAGGAAAACAAGGAAATTTTTTAAATATTTAGGTTGAGAGGGGGGGAGGTGGAAGGGGGTAGTAAAGCACAGTCGTTGTATGAGGTGTGGTGAGTGGGAATGAGTTATGTGTGCAAATGTGTGGAACAGGTAGGATGGGAACTGGTCACCTTAAAAACCCCGGGGGTTTACCTGGGTAGGTGGGGGGAGGGGAGGGGAGGAGGGAAGGGGGAGGAGAGGGGGAGGGGAAGAGGGAGGGTGGGAGGGGGGAAGGGAGGGTTTTTCAGTTAGGAGAGGGGTATTGGGTTGGGGAGGGGAGGAGGGAGACACTATACGCATTGTTGAGACACCGATAATAGGGAAGGTTGGTTTAAAAGCACTTACAAGTAGAAATATTAGAACACTGAAGAGGATCATTGGTGTTGGATCCAGGAGTATACACAATCTAAGGATCGTAGGAAAATATTTGAAACCCACACTGGTTATGTTGGTTAGGTTGGATACACTTTTTAAAATTATTTATGATTTTGGAATGGAGGGGCCAGGGAATGCCCGATTTAAAAATATTATATAGAAGAGGGGTATCAAGTTGCCCACATTATTTAAACTCACTATGATTTTTAGTAGGAGAAGTGATTGGAATACACGGGTCAGTATATTGCATAGTAGAGGGGTGTTAAGGTATTATATTTTTAATGAATTTGGTCTTTTTTTTTTGGATATACTTTTTGGATTAGTACTTGTTCTCCTCCGGTATTAAGATGCAAGCTAAAATGTTAAAAATAGGATCCTGGAATGTCAGGGGATTAGGCACTCCGCGTAAAAAGATGGCAGTTCTGACCACAATGGAGAGCTGTGGCGTGGAACTGATCTGCCTGCAGGAAACTCATTTAACTAAAAACTCACTTCACCAATTAAAGTCAAAGAAATATCACTGTCAGTTCCATGCGGTTCACTCCTCCTATAGGGGGGGGTAAGCATTATGGTGAAAACGGGGGTGAACTTTTCCTGCAGGCAGCTCTGTATTGATGAACTGGGCCGTTATATTTTCCTTCATTGTTCAATTGATAGTAATATGGCAAATATATATATTCCTCCCCCCTTTAATTTAGATGTAATGTTTAGATTGAACGAATTCCTGCTAGATAAAGAAGGGGTGCAGATTATAGTAGTGGGTGATTTCAATGAGATATTGGATAGAAGGTTGGATAGATTTCCCGTTCGGTCTCCTATTGAGCTTAATGTGAAGAGCCGCCTGTGGTAATTTCTGGATGAAGTGGGGCTAGTAGACCTGTGGAGGGTGAGGAACCCAGAAGCCTTTCAATATTCATGTTATTCTGCCTCGCACTCTGTGCTATCCAGAATAGACCTGGTTCTGGGAAATAATAGAGCACTATAGATTACTAATAGAATATCATATCTCCCAAGAGGTATATCAGATCACTCTCCGGTTGTGGTGACACTGAAATTAGGAGGGAACAAACTCCGGAAGGACTGGAAAATTAACCCGTACTGGTTTGAATTAATCAAAGAAACGAACGGGGTTCTCCCTAAATTGAGAGATTTTATAGAAAACAATGAAGCAACAGTGTCACCTATAGTGCTGTGGGATGCCCTTAAGGCCTTCCTTAGGGGGGTACTAATTCAGCAGGTGGCCAAATTTAATAAAGAGGCTATGAACGAGGAAGAAAAAATTCAGAAAGAAGTGTTTGAGGCAGAAAGCAAGTATATAATGGATCCAACTCCTGAGAGGGAAAAAACATGGCTAGACAAACAGCAAGGCTACAAGGTAGTTGTTATGCAGAATGCAGAGACCAGGTGCCCCCTACAACGACAGGTCTCTTGGGTAGCGGGAGAAAGAGTGGAAAGCTGCTGGCGCAGTTGGTAAAGTCCAATTCTGCCCCGTCGACGGTTCTTGCTGTCAGGTCCTTAGGTGGAGATATATTAGCAAAGACTTCAAAGATATTGCAAGTATTCAGGGATTATTATAGAAATCTTTATTCCACTCAGAAAAAAGGTATGGACGGGGTGATGGAGAAGTTTTTGGAGGACCTGGTAATACCGACCATCTCGCAAGCAGAAAGGGACTTATTGGAAATGCCAATTACACTTGTAGAACTACAGCAAGCAATAGCCAGTATGGCAAACCAAAAATCCCCTGGCCCTGATGGGCTCCCAATTGAGGCCTATAAAGAGTATGGCGAAGTATTAATACCAGAGCTATTAAAAGCCCTGGGAGGGGCGATTAGGGGGGGCCACTTGCCGGCGTTAATGTTGGAGGCAACTATCATAGTAATTCAGAAAGAGGGGAAGGATCCCCTTGATGTGTCCTCCTATAGGCCAATTTCTCTTTTGTGTTCTGATGCCAAGATCTTAGCTAAGGTTTTGGCATCTAGACTAAATAAAGTTATCTCTAAGCTGGTCCATATAGATCAAGCGGGTTTTATTGCCAGCAGATCCACAAGCTTAAATATTAGAAGGGCCTTCTTAAACTTACAGTCTTCAACGGATAATGAAGGCTCAAGAGCGATATTGACGTTAGATGTGACTAAAGCATTCGACAGTGTGGAATGGGGTTACATCTGGCGAGTGTTGGAGAAATTTGGTTTCGGCCCTGTTTTTATTGCATGGATTAAAATGCTTTATGATAGACCCAAGGCAAGACTAAAAGTTAATAACGACTGGTTTGAACTAGAGAGGGGAACCAGACAGGGGTGCCCATTATCCCCCCTGCTCTTTGCCTTGGTGATGGAACCCCTGACTATTTCTATAAGAGCAAGTTCTGAGATAGTCGGCTTCCAGAGAGGGACGGGTGAGGATAAAATCGCGCTGTACGCGGACGATATCTTGCTTTTTCTGGGAGATACGAGCAAATCACTGTTAAAGGCAGTGAGAATGATGGAGCTGTTCGGCAGCTTTTCAGGACTCGAGATAAATTGGGAAAAGTCCGAGTTATTACCCATAGACCCCATTGATTTGATAACAGTGCAAGAAATGCGCCAGCTGGTAGTAGTGGACGCATTGAAATATCTGGGAATCGTCATGACTAGGGATCCTAACCAATACATTAGTAAAAACCTTCTCCCACTCTTGTCGAAATTCAAACAAAAGATAGGGATATGGAAACGGTTTCCTTTATCAGTGGCAGGAAGATGCAGTTTGATAAAAATGATTTGGCTGCCACAATTGCTGTATGTCTTGCATAATTCTCCAGTGTGGATTTGCAAGAAGTGGTTCAACAAAATCGAGAGCCTGTTCAGGGAACTGATATGGAGAGGGAAACAAGCTAGAATACGTCTACGGGTACTTCAGCTCCCGCTACGGGAGGGTGGATTTGCTCTCCCTCATCCTCAGCGATATTTTTTATCTTCCCAACTGCAGCAGTTAATGGGGTGCGGAGACCCGGAAGGGGGTACCCCAATTGGTAGAATCGTATTAATGGGAGCCTCACATAATACATTAATAGAAGCTCTAGAAGCAAACTCGTTCCATGACACCTATCCAACAATTATAATGTTAACTAAAGTATGGAAAACAGTCAAGAACCAGATGAGATATATTGGGTGTAATGAATATACTCCCATTTGGAACAACCGAAATTTGCAGGAAATCCATAAGATAGGAAAAGTAAGAGAGTGGGAAGACCGAGGTATTAAAAAGTTGAGACAACTGTATAATGGTAATACTCTGAAGAAATTCTTAGAGTTGGAAAGTGAATTCAACCTATCCCCGGGCTCCTTCTATACGTACCTTCAACTAGAACACGCTCTTAAAACTCAATTTAGGAACTATAGTTTAGTATGGAATGAAACGCCCCTACTCCATAGTATATTGCAGGTAGCCCAGACTAAGGGGTTAATATCCAAGATAATCAATCAACTGAGTGAAGAAGCCAACAGTGAAGACTTATTCAACGGTGTAAAAGCCAGGTGGGAAGAGGATGTGGGGGTTATAACACAGGCTCAATGGAAGAGAATCTTAGAGATGGGATCGTTGATATCAGTCTCCCCCCCACAGAAGATATCACACTTGATGTTGTTATACAGAGCTTATTATACACCTAAACGTCTCTTTAAGTTTGGAAGAAGATCTGATGATAGATGTCCTAGATGTCGGGGGATGGGAGACCTCATTCACATGATGTGGAGATGTCCCAAGTTGTTTCGCTATTGGGAGGGGGTGATTGATAGTTTGAGTGATATATTTGGGATCGTACTGGAGAAAGAGGCTAAAGTATGCATCTTGGGGTATAGACAGATACAGGGGGAGAGGAAGAGTACCACACTGGCAATTCTGAGAGGTCTATTCCAAGCAAGGAAAACTATCGCATTAAGATGGCAATCAAAGGAACCCCCCACAGTGAGAGATTGGATGGTTATATTAAAGGAAACCCTTTGTAGGGAAAGAACTGAGTATATTAAGAGAGGCAATCTTAAGGAATTTAATAAAATGTGGAGACCATGGCTGGAGAAGGTAGGAGGCTCTTAATAGGAAGTGAAGACTATAACAGTGTGGGATTTAACAATGAAAGCCCTAGGCAGCCAGGGATTGGGTCTATCAGCATATAACCTCATGGGTGCTCGTCTATATCTGACAAATAATAGTTAATAGAAGCTGTGTTTGTTAACTAAAGGTGTTGTAAGTCTAACCCTGAGTACTCTGTAGAGGAGAGTGGGACGTGGGAGGGGGGGATGAGAGGGTAAGGGGAAAGAGTGATGGAACTAAGTATATATAGAGGAGCGGACGCGGGAAGTGCCTTAGTCCCTGTTATTATTGGCTTTGGACTGGCTACATGGTACCCGCATCGAGACTTTACAGGTCCATACCAAGTGGCAGTGAATTAATTTCTAATTTATGTTCCTGTGTAATTTCAGCTTAAGGCTCAGGAAACATGTTGAGGGGAAGGGGGGGAGGGGGGAATGAGGATAATAAAATTTTGCCACTATGATGTGAATTTAAGAGGTCTGTAAATGAACGCCAAGCTGAATAAGTTTCCAGACACTATTCTACGACGTGGTAAAAAAAAAAAAGAATTGTTGCTCTACATGAAGATGGCCTAGGCTATAAGAAGATTGCCAAGACCCTGAAACTGAGCTGCAGCACGTTAGCCAAGACCATACAGCGGTTTAACAGGACAGGTTCCGCTCAGAACAGGCCTCGCCATGGTCGACCAAAGAAGTTGAGTGCACGTTAGGGATGAGCTTCGAGTTGAACTCATGTTCAACTCGTACATCAGCTGTTCGCCAGTTCGCCGAACAGCAAACAATTTGGGGTGTTCACGGCAAATTCGAAAGCTGCGGAGCAACCTTTAAAAGTCAATGGGAAAAATCAAAAGTGCTCATTTTAAAGGCTTATATGCATGATATTGTCATAAAAAGTGTTTGGGGACCTGGGTCCTGCCCCAGGGGACATGGATCAATGCAAAAAAAAGTTTTAAAAACTGACGTTTTTTTGGGAGCAGTGATTTTAATAATGCTTAAAGTGAAACAATAAAGTGTAATATTCCTTTAAATTTCATACCGGTGGGTGTCTATAGTATGCCTGTAAAGGGGCGCATGTTTCCCGTGTTTAGAACAGTCTGACAGAAAAATGACATTTCAAAGGGAAAAAAGTCATTTAAAACTACTCGCGGCTATTAATGAATTGCCGGTCCGACAATACACATAAAAGTTCATTGATAAAAACGGCATGGGAATTCCCCACAGGGGAACCCTGAACCAAAATTTAAAAAAAATGATGTGGGGGTCCCCCTAAATTCCATACCAGGCCCTTCAGGTCTGGTATGGATATTAAGGGGAACCCCGGCCAATTTTTTTTTTTTAAATGGCGTGGGGTCCCCCCAAAAATCCATACCAGACCCTTATCTGAGCACGCAACCTGGCAGGCCGCAGGAAAAGAGGGGGGATGAGAGCGCCCCCCCAACTGAACCGTACCAGGCCACATGCCCTCAACATTGGGAAGGTGCTTTGGGGTCCCCCCCAAAGCACCTTGTTCCCATGTTGATGGGAACAAGGGCCTCATCCCCACAACCCTTGCCCGGTGGTTGTGGGGGTCTGCGGGCAGGGGGCTTATCGGAATCTGGAAGCAACCTTTAACAAGGGGACCCCCAGATCCCGACCCTCCCCCCTGTGTGAAATGGTACGAGGTACAAAAAACGGGTGACCCCGCCCCCCTTTGACGTCATGGGGAATGCCACAGGGAAGTCCCTGTCAAGTCCCCGTGCGTCAGAGGGCGGCGAGGTCACCGGGTGGCCCCGCCCTCTGCTATTTAAGAACCGTCAGAAGAGGAGAAGCGTCACACAGTGGGAGCCTCCCATCATGGTGGATGCGGAGCAGCCCGAGAAGAAGAAGGGAAGAAGACGCTGCAGAGGAAGATGCTGGACGAGAACACCGGAGGAAGAACCAGAAGAACCAGAAGAAGAAGATGGAGGAAGAAACCGAAGGAAGATAGAAGATAGAAGAAAGAAGATAGAAGAAAGAAGAAGCATTTAAATAAAGGAATTGTCAAAAACTGTCTCGTCATTTTTAACATTTTTGACACTTTTTTGTGAAATGGTAGGGGTACTTTTGTACCACCTTACCATTTCACACAGGGGGGAGGGCTGGGATCTGGGGGTCCCCTTGTTAAAGGGGGCTTCCAGATTCCGATAAGCCCCCCGCCCACAGACCCCCACAACCACCGGGCAAGGGTTGTGGGGATGAGGCCCTTGTCCCCATCAACATGGGGACAAGGTGCTTTGGGGGGGACCCCAAAGCACCCTCCCAATGTTGAGGGCATGTGGCCTGGTATGGTTCAGGAGGGGGGGCGCTCTCGCCCCCCCTCTTTTCCTGTGGCCTGCCAGGTTGCGTGCTCGGATAAGGGTCTGGTATGGATTTTTGGGGGACCCCACGCCATTTTTCTTAAATTTTGGCGCGGGGTTCCCCTTAAAATCCATACCAGACCTGAAGGGTCTGGTATAGATTTTGAGGGGGACCCCACGCCATTTTTTGAAAAAAATTCCCTTTAATATCCATACCAGTATTCAATAAATAGTACCGCTAAAAAACACATATGTCATATGAACAGAATGTCTCTGTAAACATAAACTAGTGTCTTGTCATGCCCCTGTTGAAGGTCTCTTTGATCGAAACGCGTAGGGCGGTATTTATACCCTGTACACTGCCGTTTTTATATATTTTTTATATATTTGTGATCACTTTCATGTTAGCGTTTTTTTAGTCAATAAATTACCCTGATTTACGCTATGTGGAGGCATCCCTCTTTTTTTCCATATACTTTCGGGATTTGAGAAACAGCTTCTACCTTGGAACCAGTTTTTGGCCCATTTTCCGTGTATCCAGAGGTGACATGCAGGCCTTACAGAGGCTCCATCTGCCTTCGAACACTTCATACGCCTGCCCATGGTGGCACCCAGCTCGATTGATTCTATGCTTATGGCAGTAGAATCCAACAGTTCCGGTAAGCGTACCCCATCCTTTTATGAGTTTGATGACATCTGAATTGAGATTTGGGAAGCAGAAGGGACTGATACACTGTTCACTTTCATTCACTGCGGATCATCACGTTTTCCCTTTGACTATACGTCACTATTTGGACACTAGTTTATGTTTACAGAGACATTCTGTTCATATGACATATGTTTTTTTTAGCGCTACTATTTATTGAATATTGGTACACATTTTGGTCACATGGTTTGTAGCAGCTTTGATTTTTTTTCAATTTTTTTCTTTTTTTAAGGTAGCGCATCAACTATTTTCTCTCCCAATATCCATACCAGACCTGAGGGGCCTGGTATGGAATTTAGGGGGACCCCCCACGCCATTTTTTTTAAAATTTTGGTTCGGGGTTCCCCTGTGGGGAATTCCCATGCCGTTTTTATCAATGAACTTTTATATGTATTGTCGGGCCAGCAATTCATTAATAGCCACGAGTAGTTTTAAATGACTTTTTTTCCTTTGAAATGTCATTTTGCTGTCAGACTGTTCTAAACACGGGAAACATGCGCCCCTTTACAGGCATACCATAGACACCCCCCAGGTATGAAATTTAAAGGAATATTACACTTTTATTGTTTCACTTTAAGCATTATTAAAATCACTGCTCCCGAAAAAACTTTTTTTTGCATTGATTTTTTTTTTTTGCAGGACCCAGGTCCCCAAACACTTTTTATGACAATAACTTGCATATAAGCATTTAAAATTAGCACTTTTGATTATTCATGTTCGTGTCCCATAGACTTTAACGGTGTTCGCGTGTTCGAACAAATTTTTTGCCTGTTTGCATGTTCTGGTGCGAACTGAACAGGGGGGTGTTCAGCTCATCTAAAGTGCACGTGCTCATGGTCATGTCCAGAGGTCGTCTTTGGGAAATAGACGTATGAGTGCTGCCAGCATTGCTGCAGATGTTGAAGGGGTTGGGGGTCAGCCTGTCAGTGCTCAGACCATACGCCGCACACTTCATTAAATTGGTCTGCATGGCTGTCGTCCCAGAAGGAAGCCTCTTCTAAAGATGGTGCACAAGAAAGCCTGCAAACAGTTTGTGGAAGACAAGCAGACTAAGGACATGGATTACTGAAACCATGTCCTGTGGTCTGATGAAACCAAGATAAACTTATTTGGTTCAGATGGTGTCAAGCGTGTGTGGTGGCAATCAGGTGAGGTGTACAAAGACAAGTGTGTCTTGCCTACAGTCAAGCATGGTGGTGGGAGTGTAATGGTCTGGGGCTGCATTAGTGCTGATGGCACTGGGGAGCTACAGTTCATTGAAGGAACCATGAATGCCAACATGTACTGTGCTGTGCCCATGTATGCAGCCTCACCGTGCCCATGTATGCAGCCTCACCATGCCCATAAATGCAGCCTCACTGACCATGTATGTAGCCTCACCGTGCCCATGTATGCAGTCTCACCGTGCCCATGAATGCAGCCTCACTGACCATGTATGCAGCCTCACTGTGCCCATGTATGCAGCCTCACTGTGCCCATGAATGCAGCCTCACGTGTTCATGTATGCAGCCTCACTGTGCCCATGTATGCAGCCTCACTGACCATGTATGCAGCATCACCGTGCCCATGTATGCAGCCTCACCGTGCCCATGTATGCAGCCTCACCGTGCCCATAAATGCAGCCTCACTGATCATGTATGTAGTCTCACCATGTTCATGTATGCAGCCTCACTGTGCCCATGTATGCAGCCTCACTGACCATGTATGCAGCCTCACTGACCATGTATGCAGCCTCACTGTGCCCATGTGTGCAGCCTCACTGTGCCCATGAATGCAGCCTCACCGTGTTCATGTATGCATGCAGCCTCACTGTGCCCATGTATGCAGCCTCACTGACCATGTATGCAGCATCACCGTGCCTATGTATGCAGCATCACCGTGCCCATGTATGCAGCATCACCGTGCCCATGTATGCAGCATCACCGTGCCCATGTATGCAGCCTCACCGTGCCCATGTATGCTGCCTCACCGTGCCCATGTATGTAGCCTCGCCATGCCCATGTATGCAGCAACACCGTGCCCATGTATGCAGCCTTGCCATGCCCATGCCATGTATGCAGCCTCACCGTGCCCATGTATGTAGCCTCACCATGTCCATGTATGCAGCATCACCGTGCCCATTTATGCAGCATCTCCATGCCCATGTGTGCAGCCTCACCATGCCCATGCCATGTATGCAGCCTCACCGTGCCCATGTATGCAGCCTCACTGCTCATCAAACTCACCATTGCAAGGCTGGATCACACACACAGCAGGCATCTCCCGCTGTGTGTGACGGAGCTGGATCTGGGTTCGGTGGCGGTGCTGTGCTGTAACAAGGTCCCGCCTCCTAGGCCGTCTCGTATGATAGTCTACAATGGATGGAACACTGATTGAATCAGTGTTCCGATATCACATGAGACGATGGCCTAGGAGGCGGGACCTTGTTACAGTGCAGCGCCGCCACCGAACACAGACCCAGCTCCATCACACACAGCGGGAGATGCCCACTGTGTGTGACACACAAGAAAAGAAGGAGAGAGGGAGGGAAGGAGGGGTGCGCAGCCATAGATCAAAACAGCCCCAGGGCAGGCAGCCTACTGGGAAATTTCCCGGTAGGCAGTCCGGCCCTGCAAGTGGCATCCTGTGAAGCTCTGGTGAACTCCATGCCCAAGAGGGTTAAGGCAGTACTGGAAAATAATGGTGGCCACACAAATTATTGACACTTTGGGCCCAATTTGGACATTTTTACTTAGGGGTGTACTCACTTTTGTTGCAAGTGGTTTAGATATTAATGGCTGTGTGTTGCGTTATTTTGAGGGGACAGCACATTTGCTCTGTTATTCAAGCTGTACACTCACTACTTTACATTGTAGCAAAGTGGAATTTCTTCAGTGTTGTCACATGAAAAGGTATAATAAAATACTGTATTTACAAAAATGTGAGGTGTGTACTCCTTTTTGTGAAATACTGTATATATACACTGCATTTAGCATAGACTATATATTCAGTGTTTACTCGATATTCATTCAGTGCAGGCAGAGTATTAATATATATATATATACACACAGTCTCGTATTTATATATATACTCTACATCCAGTGTAGCCTATATCTACAGTGCATTCTGTGGTGCACTGCTTCTAATACACTTCAAATGGTGTATTAATATATACAGTCTCGTATATACAGTATATACAGTGGGGACGGAAAGTATTCAGACCCCCTTACATTTTTCACTCTTTGTTATATTGCAGCCATTTGCTAAAATCATTTAAGTTCATTTTTTTCCTCATTAATGTACACACAACACCCCATATTGACAGAAAAACACAGAATTGTTGACATTTTTGCAGATTTATTAAAAAAGAAAAACTGAAATATCACATGGTCCTAAGTATTCAGACCCTTTGCTGTGACACTCATATATTTAACTCAGGTGCTATCCATTTCTTCTGATCATCCTTGAGATGGTTCTACACCTTCATTATACTGATTGGACTTGATTAGGAAAGCCACACACCTGTCTATATAAGACCTTACAGCTCACAGTGCATGTCAGAGCAAATGAGAATCATGAGGTCAAAGGTACTGTCTGAAGAGCTCAGAGAAAGAATTGTAGCAAGGCACAGATCTGGCCAAGGTTACAAAAAATTCCTGCTGCACTTAAGGTTCCTAAGAGCACAGTGGCCTCCATAATCCTTAAATGGAAGACGTTTGGGATGACCAGAACCCTTTCTAGAGGTGATCGTCTGGCCAAACTGAGCTATTGGGGGAGAAGAGCCTTGGTGAGAGAGGTAAAGAAGAACCCAAAGATCACTTTATGGCAGAGTGGCCCGACAGAAGCCTCTCCTCAGTGCAAGACACATGAAAGCCTGCATGGAGTTTTCTAAAAAACACCTGAAGGACTCCAAGATGGTGAGAAATAAGATTTGTTGGTCTGATGAGACCAAGATAGAACTTTTTGGCCTTAATTTTAAGCGGTATGTGTGGAGAAAACCAGGCACTGCTTATCACCTGTCCAATACAGTCCCAACAGTGAAGCATGGTGGTGGCAGCATCATGCTGTGGGGGTGTTTTTCAGCTGCAGGGACAGGATGACTGGTTGCAATTGAGGGAAAGGTGAATGTGGCGAAGTACAGGGATATCCTGGACGAAAACCTTCTCCAGAGTGCTCAGGACCTCAGACTGGGCCGAAGGTTTACCTTCCAACAAGACAATGACCCTAAGCACACAGCTAAAATAACTAAACAGTGGCTTCACAACAACTCTGTGACTGATCTTGAATTGCCCAGCCAGAGCCCTGACTTAAACCCAATTGAGCATCTCTTTAGAAACCTAAAAATGGCTGTCCACCAATGTTTACCATCCAACCTGACAGAACTGGAGAGGATCTGCAAGGAGGAATGGCAGAGGATCCCCAAATCCAGGTGTGAAAAACTTGTTGCATCTTTCCCAAAAAGATTCATGGCTGTATTAGATCAAAAGGGTGCTTCTACTAAATACTGAGCAAAGGGTCTGAATACTTAGCACCATGTGATATTTCAGTTTTCCTTTTTTAATAAATCTGCAAAAATGTCAACAATTCTCTGTTTTTCTGTCAATATGGGGTGCTGTGTGTACATTAATGAGGAAAAAATGAACTTAAATGATTTTAGCAAATGGCTGCAATATAACAAAGAGTTAAAAATTTAAGGTGGTATGAATACTTTGCGTCCCCACTGTATATACTCTGCATCCAGTGTAGCCTATATCTACAGTGCATTTGGTGGTGTACTGTTTCTAATACACTTCAGGCGGTGTACACAGTATCTAATACAGTGTGTGCAGTTTCTACTACACTTCTGGTGGTGTACACAGTATACAATACAGTGCAGCCGTTGTACAGTTTCTAATACAGTGCAGGCGGTGTACACAGTATCTAATACAGTGTGTATAGTTTCTACTACACTTCTGGTGGTGTACGTAGTATACAGTACAGTGCACGCATTGTACAGTTTCTTATACAGTGCAGGCAGTGTACACAGTATCTAATACAGTGTGTACAGTTTCTACTACACTTCTGGAGGTGTACACAGTATACAATACAGTGTAGCTATAGTACAGTTTCTAATACAGTGCCGGCGGTGTACACAGTATCTAATACCGTGTGTACAGTTTCTACTACATTTCTGTTGATGTACATAGTATCTAATAGAGTGTGTGCAGTTTCTAATACACTTCAGGTGGTGTACACAGTATCTAATACAGTGTAGTTTGGTGTTGCAAAACAAAAAATACATCACGGAAGGCTACCAAGGAGAGGCAGACACTTACAGGCCACTAAAAGAGGGCAAGCAGCCTCCGTGCCTACAGTCAACAGTGGTGGTCATGGATATGGTGCATCCTCTGCAGGTGGCCGTGGTGCACGCTTGTCCTTTTTTTCTGCTGCTGGCCGTGTTATTGAGCCACAACATGCAGAAGAGTTGGCTGAGTAGACAACAAAGCCATCTTTATCTTCCTCATCCTTTGTCACCCAGGCTCAGAGTAGTTTGCCTTCCAACGCAGCTGTCAAAGTGGCCTATTCCACCGGCTCCTTGTCCACAGCCACTCCTTCCATAGCCCCACCATCATGTATGGAGGAGTCCCCAGAATTATTCTACCACAGTGTCGGGTACATGCTGCTGGAGGATGCGCAGCAATTATAAGGCTCCAATGTTGGTTCCCAGGTTGAGGAAGGGAGTAACATGAGCCTAGAGAGGGGGGTGCCACAGAAGGACAAGAAACTGGCAGTCATGTTCCCCCAGCTGCAGCATACTGCCAAGTTTGCTCCAGTGATGAGGAGGGAGGGGATGATGAGATAACTGACTGTACTTGGGTGCCTGAGAGAAGAGAGGAGGAGGAGAAGGAGGCACAACTCCAATGAGGCAGGATGTCCTCTAGGGGCAGTTTAAGGGCAGCCACCCTATTGAATCACACCACAGAGTTCCACGGGTTCTGGGGCGCTGCTGACTCCCCGCTGACTTTTAAAAGTTCCTTGGTGTGGGCCATTTTCAACACGTGTGCAGCAGATTGCACCGTTGCTGTTTGTAACCTATGTCTGAAGCGGATCAAGCATGGCCAGAACAGCAGCCGCTTGGGCACCACATGCTTGACCAGACATATGACGACCTGCCATGCAGTCCATTAGCAACAGCACTTGAAAGACCTACATCAAAGAAAAAGAGGGACTTCTCCTTGTTCCTCAACTGGGATCTCCAAACCTACTATACCTCCAGTCCTCTCAAAAACCTGCACTGAGAGAAATGAAGGTATAGCAATAGGTGTCCCAAGTACTTGCAGCCAATCTGCTAGCAGTAAACCACCAATTGATTTTAGCAGGCAAATTTCCCTACCTTAGTTGCTGCACCGTAAAAAGAAATTTGGTCTCAGTCATCCACATGCTCAGCGTATAAATGCTAGCTTGGCCAAATTGCTAGCACTGCAACTGCTGCCTTTTCAGCTGGTAGACTCTGCCCCCTTTTGTGAATTCATGGAATATTCTGTACCTCAGTGGCAGGTTCCAAAATGCCATTTCTTTTCACGGAAGGCCATTCCTGCTCTCTACCGGCATGTGGAAGGCAATGTTTTGGCCTTGTTGGACAGGGAAGGAGGATGCAATACTGGTTTCAGTGTTGTCGGAGCTTGTTCCACCACCATGCCTCCAAAATGCTAGTGGTGATTCTGCCACAGCTCTCTCCTCCACCCCCTCTTCTTCCTCTATGGCCTCTTTTGCAGATTTGTCCTCTGAATGGTCCGTAAGTGTTCAAGGGGCTACACAAGCAGTCAGGCTAAAAGATGCAATGCAGTGCTTGAGTTTGGCTGCCTAGGGGACAGGAGCCACAGTGGGGCAGAGATTCTGTCAGCTCTGCAGGGGCAGGCTCAGAGGTGGTTGACGCCATGCCAGCTTCAGCCAGTAATGGTTGTATGCGACAATGGCACCAACCTTCTCTCTGCCCTCCAACGGGGACACTTGACCCATGTTCCATTTTTGGCACAAGTCCTGAATTTGGTGGTGCAGCGGTTCTTGAGCAGGTACCCAGGCTTACAGGATCCCTTGAGGCAGGCCAGAAAAGTCTGTGGTCATTTGCGCCTGTCATACAATGCCAGTGCTTGGCTGACCGACATTCAAAGGGAATGCAACCTGCCCACCAACCACCTCATTTGTGACATGTCCACCAGGTGGAACTCAACATTGGCAATGCTGCAGTGGCTGCACACACAGCAGAGGGCCATCAATGAGTACCTGTGTGAGTATGGCACCAGGACAGGGTCAGTGGAGCTTGGCTTCTTTTTGCCACACCAGTGGCTACTGATCAAAGATGCATGCACTGTCCTGTCACCATTTGAGGGGGCCACAAGGATGGTGAGCAGTGACAATGCATGCATCAGTGGCCATGTCCTTCTGGTTTTCCTGCTGCAGCGCACACTTCGTGGAATCATGAACAGAGCACTTGAGGCAGAACAGAGGGACGAAGAGGAGGACTTCCTTTCCTCCCCCTTTATCCAGATAGCATTCCCTTTAGGCCCACCAAACACACAGGAAGAAGAGGAGGATTGTGTCAGTATGGATGTAGAGGATAACACTCAGCAGCAGTCTTCAAGGGATGGTTTTCAGTCCCCAGAAACCCAAGGAATTGTACGTGGCTGGGAGAAGGTAGTTACGGATCATGTAATCCTTAGTGACCCAGAGGACTCAGTATTGAATGCCTCTGCAAAACACTGCATGGCCTCCCTGATTCTGCAAAGCCTGCAAAAGGACTCTAGGATTCGTGGTATCAAGTAGAGGGATCATTACTGGCTGGCAACCCTTCTTGATCCACGTTACAAGAGTAAGGTTGCAGAACTTATCCAGCCTTCGCAGAGGGAGCAGAGGATGAAACATCTTCAGGAGGCCTTGAAGAAAGGTTTGTGTAATGCATTTCCAGACACTGGGAGGTTACAATTTCCTGGTTCTGGACAATATGTTTCTGAGGCTTCCTTCAGTCAGAGGAAGAGCTGTGGAGAAGGTGGCCGTCTGACCGATGCCTTCAAACAATTTTTCAGTCCTCAGCACCAAGGTCTGATCGGTTCAAGCAACATCACCAGCATCTGCATTATACGGTGCAGGAATATCAAGTAGAGGGATCATTACTGGCTGGCAACCCTTCTTGATCCACGTTACAAGAGTAAGGTTGCAGAACTTATCCAGCCTTCGCAGAGGGAGCAGAGGATGAAACATCTTAAGGAGGCCTTGAAGAAAGGTTTGTGTAATGCATTTCCAGACACTGGGAGGTTACAATTTCCTGGTTCTGGACAATATGTTTCTGAGGCTTCCTTCAGTCAGAGGAAGAGCTGTGGAGAAGGTGGCCGTCTGACCGATGCCTTCAAACAATTTTTCAGTCCTCAGCACCAAGGTCTGATCGGTTCAAGCAACATCACCAGCATCTGCATTATACGGTGCAGGAATATCTAGGGGCAAGAGCAGACTTGAAGATCTTTCCAACAGAGCATCCACTGGGTTACTGTGTTTTGAGGATGGACCACTGGCCAGAACTTGCTCAATATGCAATTGAGCTACTGGCCTGCGCTGCATCCATAGTGCTTTCTGAATGCACATTCAGTGCTGCTGGAGGGTTTGTAATGGATCAAAAAGTGGGCTTGTCCACAGACTGCATGGCTCTCATTCACAAAAATGAATTAGTCTTGGATCAGCAGCTATCAAGCACCTGATGCTGATGTAACTGATTGAATTTGTTATGGATGTGGGATCCCTTGAAGTCTGCCTATGCTGACTAGAATAATGGACAGTTTCCCCGGTGGGGCTTTAGACAGCAATATCTTGATATTCAGAAATAATAAAAAATGTATAACCAGTAAGTGCTTTTATTGAACCATGAACAATTGTAATGCTATAATTCAATTGGCATTACAACATAGAGCGCTGGCCAAGTAGTACAATACATATTCCACAATATAAAGTCGACACATCTTTACACAAAATTATATACAGTCATACATTTCCGGGCTGTTGACGGTATAAATCCCCGACGCGTTTCGACCTGTGTACGGTCATCATCAGGGGGATAGTTGGTTCTATAAAATACATTGAATATCTTCAAAATTTAAGAACATGTCATCATAAATCTCATTATAAGGTTAAAAGTGGTAGTATATTTACCGCTGAAAAGTAGAGGGAATAATCCTTTGGCCAGTAAAAGCCGTAAATGGATCCGGGGGGCCCCCATATTCGCCCCTGTCTCCCCAGAGCACATGAGTCCAGCCCAAGGGGCTTACAAGGAGCCACATAGACGCCCTCCAGGGGAAGGAGAAATCAGCACCTGCGACAAATACCCAATAAGTCAAAATGATTCTCAGCACATTGGCAAAAGTATGAAGTGTATGGGCTAACTGCAATCCTAGTGATCAATATATATTGATCTGGTGTCCTAAGGTTTCATGATTGTAATTAATTATATAGAAAGTGGCACAACCATAAAAGAAATGGTTGTATAGTTATAGGGTTGTTTAAGTGGTGTGGTGTGTAAACACAGGTGGGTGGGAAGTGATATGTGGTACTAGGAATATGAGAAACCCTTTGAGTGATAAAGTAAAATTAAATGGATGGCCAGCACAATGCTGACTACAGTGCTATGTCAAGGTGAATGAAATGAGTGTATGGTGTCAGCCAACACATGGTGGAATAAAAGTGAAAAACAAGTCAAAAGGAGAGTGTGTGAATGAATAAAACCAAATAAAACAATCAAAAACATGTGTGGAAGATCTAAACTGATTATAGGAATAGGAGTATGAGTGTAGTGTTGTAATATTAGAATAGTAAGGGTATATGTATAGTATAATAATTTACCTTGTGCCACAGTGTGGCTGATGTAGTAAAGTTTGACTTGTATGAACCAAATTGCAATGGAGCAAAAAAGGTAAAAAGCTGGAGCCAAAAAAAAGGATTTGTGCAGTGCCATCCATTACGGTCTGCATGGAGTCATAGTAAGACTCACAGGCAGCCGATCATGGATATATGCCTAAAGTAGGCAATTAATTGAGTAGGCACAGGTGCTGATCTCCTCCCCCCAGAGTGAGCAGCCCACATGTGGCTCCCCCGGCATCCCTGTAGGCAAAAAAAAAAAAAAAAAACCCGGCAGCTGCCGTCAACTCCGCCGCAAACCGCGAGATGTCGCGGCGCCGTGCACACGCCAAAGTAACTCGCACATGCGCACCTCGCCGCGGCTCATCCGGAGGTGATCAAGGGATGCCGCCGGCAGAGTGAAGCTCACGTCGGCGGACGATGAATACAAACGTCCGTCAATCAGAGCATGGGGGGGAGAGCTCAGATCCTGCATCACCCCCACATTCTCACCCTGCCGGGAAGCCTTCAATTGGACCGGGACTCACCCCCATGAAGCCGACAGGGGCGGCAGAGGTCCACCATGATCCATGACGGCCATAATCTAAAGTGCATATGTAAATGCAGTAGGCACTAAATTGTAGATGATGAGGTAATCATTGAATTTATGCAGGAGCTGAGTGATAGCTCACTGACCCTAGATCCTAACATGTATATTTACAGAGCAGGTGTTAGTTGAACATCTGATCTACTGCAATAACAGGTTTCTCATATTCCTAGTACCACATATCACTTCCCACCCACCTGTGTTTACACACCACACCACTTAAACAACCCTATAACTATACAACCATTTCTTTTATGGTTGTGCCACTTTCTATATAATTAATTACAATCATGAAACCTTAGGACACCAGATCAATATATATTGATCACTAGGATTGCAGTTAGCCCATACACTTCATACTTTTGCCAATGTGCTGAGAATCATTTTGACTTATTGGGTATTTGTCGCAGGTGCTGATTTCTCCTTCCCCTGGAGGGCGTCTATGTGGCTCCTTGTAAGCCCCTTGGGCTGGACTCATGTGCTCTGGGGAGACAGGGGCGAATATGGGGGCCCCCCGGATCCATTTACGGCTTTTACTGGCCAAAGGATTATTCCCTCTACTTTTCAGCGGTAAATATACTACCACTTTTAACCTTATAATGAGATTTATGATGACATGTTCTTAAATTTTGAAGATATTCAATGTATTTTATAGAACCAACTATCCCCCTGATGATGACCGTACACAGGTCGAAACGCGTCGGGGATTTATACCGTCAACAGCCCGGAAATGTATGACTGTATATAATTTTGTGTAAAGATGTGTCGACTTTATATTGTGGAATATGTATTGTACTACTTGGCCAGCGCTCTATGTTGTAATGCCAATTGAATTATAGCATTACAATTGTTCATGGTTCAATAAAAGCACTTACTGGTTATACATTTTTTATTATTTCTGAATATCAAGATATTGCTGTCTAAAGCCCCACCGGGGAAACTGTCCATTTTTTTAACATTATTGTTTCGGGGTGTGCAGCGCATGCGTCTCTCCCACATGTGTTTTTCTCTTTATTACTGAATTTTGGGTGGTTAAACACCCCTTCCCCCCTATGACACATGAGAGACATGGCAGGAGCTTTGTGTTGCTTACACGGCCCTTCAAACCCTCACATGTCTAAAACCTCTTTTGATACGATACGCATTTTGGGGGTGACACTTTGTTTGCCTCTTGCGGAGGAAACGCCCCCCAAAATGGGGGAGTAGATCGTAACTGTATCTTTCCCCACCTCATGCATCAGGATAGATCTACTTTAGACTCCTGTTATTGCAGTAGATCAGATGTTCAACTAACACCTGCTCTGTAAATATACATGTTAGGATCTAGGGTCAGTGAGCTATCACTCAGCTCCTGCATAAATTCAATGATTACCTCATCATCTACAATTTAGTGCCTACTGCATTTACATATGCACTTTAGATTATGGCCGTCATGGATCATGGTGGACCTCTGCCGCCCCTGTCGGCTTCATGGGGGTGAGTCCTGGTCCAATTGAAGGCTTCCCGGCAGGGTGAGAATGTGGGGGTGATGCAGGATCTGAGCTCTCCCCCCCATGCTCTGATTGACGGACGTTTGTATTCATCGTCCGCCGACGTGAGCTTCACTCTGCCGGCGGCATCCCTTGATCACCTCCGGATGAGCCGCGGCGAGGTGCGCATGTGCGAGTTACTTTGGCGTGTGCACGGCGCCGCGACATCTCGCGGTTTGCGGCGGAGTTGACGGCAGCTGCCGGGTTTTTTTTTTTTTTTTTTTTGCCTACAGGGATGCCGGGGGAGCCACATGTGGGCTGCTCACTCTGGGGGGGAGGAGATCAGCACCTGTGCCTACTCAATTAATTGCCTACTTTAGGCATATATCCATGATCGGCTGCCTGTGAGTCTTACTATGACTCCATGCAGACCGTAATGGATGGCACTGCACAAATCCTTTTTTTTGGCTCCAGCTTTTTACCTTTTTTGCTCCATTGCAATTTGGTTCATACAAGTCAAACTTTACTACATCAGCCACACTGTGGCACAAGGTAAATTATTATACTATACATATACCCTTACTATTCTAATATTACAACACTACACTCATACTCCTATTCCTATAATCAGTTTAGATCTTCCACACATCTTTTTGATTGTTTTATTTGGTTTTATTCATTCACACACTCTCCTTTTGACTTGTTTTTCACTTTTATTCCACCATGTGTTGGCTGACACCATACACTCATTTCATTCACCTTGACATAGCACTGTAGTCAGCATTGTGCTGGCCATCCATTTAATTTTACTTTATCACTCAAAGGGTTTCTCATATTCCTAGTACCACATATCACTTCCCACCCACCTGTGTTTACACACCACACCACTTAAACAACCCTATAACTATACAACCATTTCTTTTATGGTTGTGCCACTTTCTATATAATTAATTACAATCATGAAACCTTAGGACACCAGATCAATATATATTGATCACTAGGATTGCAGTTAGCCCATACACTTCATACTTTTGCCAATGTGCTGAGAATCATTTTGACTTATTGGGTATTTGTCGCAGGTGCTGATTTCTCCTTCCCCTGGAGGGCGTCTATGTGGCTCCTTGTAAGCCCCTTGGGCTGGACTCATGTGCTCTGGGGAGACAGGGGCGAATATGGGGGCCCCCCGGATCCATTTACGGCTTTTACTGGCCAAAGGATTATTCCCTCTACTTTTCAGCGGTAAATATACTACCACTTTTAACCTTATAATGAGATTTATGATGACATGTTCTTAAATTTTGAAGATATTCAATGTATTTTATAGAACCAACTATCCCCCTGATGATGACCGTACACAGGTCGAAACGCGTCGGGGATTTATACCGTCAACAGCCCGGAAATGTATGACTGTATATAATTTTGTGTAAAGATGTGTCGACTTTATATTGTGGAATATGTATTGTACTACTTGGCCAGCGCTCTATGTTGTAATGCCAATTGAATTATAGCATTACAATTGTTCATGGTTCAATAAAAGCACTTACTGGTTATACATTTTTTATTATTTCTGAATATCAAGATATTGCTGTCTAAAGCCCCACCGGGGAAACTGTCCATTTTTTTAACATTATTGTTTCGGGGTGTGCAGCGCATGCGTCTCTCCCACATGTGTTTTTCTCTTTATTACTGAATTTTGGGTGGTTAAACACCCCTTCCCCCCTATGACACATGAGAGACATGGCAGGAGCTTTGTGTTGCTTACACGGCCCTTCAAACCCTCACATGTCTAAAACCTCTTTTGATACGATACGCATTTTGGGGGTGACACTTTGTTTGCCTCTTGCGGAGGAAACGCCCCCCAAAATGGGGGAGTAGATCGTAACTGTATCTTTCCCCACCTCATGCATCAGGATAGATCTACTTTAGACTCCTGTTATTGCAGTAGATCAGATGTTCAACTAACACCTGCTCTGTAAATATACATGTTAGGATCTAGGGTCAGTGAGCTATCACTCAGCTCCTGCATAAATTCAATGATTACCTCATCATCTACAATTTAGTGCCTACTGCATTTACATATGCACTTTAGATTATGGCCGTCATGGATCATGGTGGACCTCTGCCGCCCCTGTCGGCTTCATGGGGGTGAGTCCTGGTCCAATTGAAGGCTTCCCGGCAGGGTGAGAATGTGGGGGTGATGCAGGATCTGAGCTCTCCCCCCCCATGCTCTGATTGACGGACGTTTGTATTCATCGTCCGCCGACGTGAGCTTCACTCTGCCGGCGGCATCCCTTGATCACCTCCGGATGAGCCGCGGCGAGGTGCGCATGTGCGAGTTACTTTGGCGTGTGCACGGCGCCGCGACATCTCGCGGTTTGCGGCGGAGTTGACGGCAGCTGCCGGGGTTTTTTTTTTTTTTTTTGCCTACAGGGATGCCGGGGGAGCCACATGTGGGCTGCTCACTCTGGGGGGGGGGAGATCAGCACCTGTGCCTACTCAATTAATTGCCTACTTTAGGCATATATCCATGATCGGCTGCCTGTGAGTCTTACTATGACTCCATGCAGACCGTAATGGATGGCACTGCACAAATCCTTTTTTTTGGCTCCAGCTTTTTACCTTTTTTGCTCCATTGCAATTTGGTTCATACAAGTCAAACTTTACTACATCAGCCACACTGTGGCACAAGGTAAATTATTATACTATACATATACCCTTACTATTCTAATATTACAACACTACACTCATACTCCTATTCCTATAATCAGTTTAGATCTTCCACACATGTTTTTGATTGTTTTATTTGGTTTTATTCATTCACACACTCTCCTTTTGACTTGTTTTTCACTTTTATTCCACCATGTGTTGGCTGACACCATACACTCATTTCATTCACCTTGACATAGCACTGTAGTCAGCATTGTGCTGGCCATCCATTTAATTTTACTTTATCACTCAAAGGGTTTCTCATATTCCTAGTACCACATATCACTTCCCACCCACCTGTGTTTACACACCACACCACTTAAACAACCCTATAACTATACAACCATTTCTTTTATGGTTGTGCCACTTTCTATATAATTAATTACAATCATGAAACCTTAGGACACCAGATCAATATATATTGATCACTAGGATTGCAGTTAGCCCATACACTTCATACTTTTGCCAATGTGCTGAGAATCATTTTGACTTATTGGGTATTTGTCGCAGGTGCTGATTTCTCCTTCCCCTGGAGGGCGTCTATGTGGCTCCTTGTAAGCCCCTTGGGCTGGACTCATGTGCTCTGGGGAGACAGGGGCGAATATGGGGGCCCCCCGGATCCATTTACGGCTTTTACTGGCCAAAGGATTATTCCCTCTACTTTTCAGCGGTAAATATACTACCACTTTTAACCTTATAATGAGATTTATGATGACATGTTCTTAAATTTTGAAGATATTCAATGTATTTTATAGAACCAACTATCCCCCTGATGATGACCGTACACAGGTCGAAACGCGTCGGGGATTTATACCGTCAACAGCCCGGAAATGTATGACTGTATATAATTTTGTGTAAAGATGTGTCGACTTTATATTGTGGAATATGTATTGTACTACTTGGCCAGCGCTCTATGTTGTAATGCCAATTGAATTATAGCATTACAATTGTTCATGGTTCAATAAAAGCACTTACTGGTTATACATTTTTTATTATTTCTGAATATCAAGATATTGCTGTCTAAAGCCCCACCGGGGAAACTGTCCATTTTTTTAACATTATTGTTTCGGGGTGTGCAGCGCATGCGTCTCTCCCACATGTGTTTTTCTCTTTAATGCTGACTAGAATATTCCTCCTCAATCTTGAAGATGCTAGCTTCCAACAATATTTTTTGTTTAGGGCACCACCACCACCACCCAAGGCCCAGTTTTTGTGCCCCTGTTTAACAGGGGCATGTAATTACAATTTTTGAAATAATATTTCACAGCAGGACCCGTTCCTGTGCCCAACAAGAGTGTCTGTGAGGGGTTATAGTGTTGTAGTGTTGTGGCACCACCACCACCCAATGCCCAATTTTTCTGCCCCTGTTTAACAGGGGCATGTAATTACAATTTTTGACATAATATTTCACAGCAGGGCCCGTTCCTGCACCCAGCATGAGTATCTGTGAGGGGTTACAGTGTTCTGGCACCACCAAAACCAAAGGCCCGATTTTCTAACCCTGTCTAACAGGGGCATGAAATTACAATTGTTGATATAATATTTCACAGCAGGGCCCGTTCCTGTGCCCAACAAGAGTAACTGTGAGGACTTACAGTGTACTGGTACCACCAACACCTAAGGCCCAATTTTCTGCAGAGTATATAGGGCAGGCTGTATAGTATATATACTGCTGTTCAGAGTATATAGTGCCTGGGGGACCCCCACGCCACTTTTATTAAAAAAATTGGTGCGGGGTTCCCCTTAATACCCATACCAGACCTGAAGGGCCTGTGCAAGCTACAGCCCACCACCGATGATCAATAGGAAGAAAAGAATGGCTGCACACTACAGGAACAATCCAACGATTTTATTCCAAAAAATAAACAGCCAACAAAGACAGAGTGTCCGACACCAGGAAGTGTCGCATGCGTTTCATACTGACCTCAGTGCTTCTTTAAACTGGATTTTGGGGGGGACATCCACGCCATATTTTTTTTTGGTATTTTTATCTATATTGCCGGGATCCGACAATACATTACAGCCGTGAGCAGTTTTAAATGACATTTTTTCCTTTAGAAATGTCATTTTGCTGTGGCACTGTTAAAAACATGTGAAAGATGCACTACTTTACAGGCATACTAAGGACCCCCCCCCCCGGCACGATATTTAAAGGAATATTTCATTTTTATTGTTTCACTTTAAGCATTATTAAAATCACTGCTCCCGAAAAAAACTGACATTTTTAAAACTTTTTTTTGCATTGATACATGTCCCCTGGGGCAGGACCCGGGTCCCCAAACACTTTTTATGGCAATACTTTGCATATAATCCTTTAAAATTAGCACTTTCGATTTTTCACGTTCTTGTCCCATAAACTTTAACAGTATTCGCACACATTTTTTGCCTGTTCGCATGTTCTGCTGCAAATCAAACTGGTGGGTGTTCGGCTCATTCCTAGTCCTGTGCTTCTCTGATTAGTTATAGTAGGGGTTTTATAGGATTGTGTCCAAATTTTAGACTGTAGTATCTGAGTATCTGTTTATGCTTTTGCTGTTATATAATAGGTGTGCTGGTATTATTTTATTTACTGTCGATAAAATCACAATTGAGACATCTGTGCACAACATCCATTGAAAGTTTGTATTGCAAAACAGTCCAAATGTATAATTTCTGCAAACAAAAAGAGACTCTGGGTTTTGATCAGTATTGGTATTTGTATCAGACTAATTACTTACTGAAGTCCCAAAAAATCATATTTTTTTAATATTTATTTTTTATATCAGTGTCCAATTTTTGTCTTTGTGTGAACAATAAAAAATGTATGTTCAATATGGTGGATGCTTTTATCTTGTGTTTTTTTAGTTTTTTCTTAGTATTTGATTCTACACTTCGAGTTGTCAATCACACCTCTTTTTCCATTTTAGGTGCATCCATGTACACTATATATTATCACTTCCTTTGGGACCAGTGAACATATTTTTAACTTTTGTCTTGTATAAGTCTAGGTTTATAAGTTTTTCAGGTGCTTTGAAGTGCGTTTTGCATTTTTAAACCCGCATTTTTAAAGCATTTTTGCAATAAGTTTTCATGCATTTTGTTTTTTTTTCTCTTTAAACATACTGTATATAGCTGGTTGCTAAGGAGCGGGTTGGTATGGATTTGGAGGGGAACCCCATGCCCAAAAAAAAAGGCACCCCCCCCTTTCCCCCCTATCCGAGCATGCAGCCCGGCAGGTCAGGAAAGGGAGGGGAGGGGATGAACGAGCACCCCCCCTCCTGAACGATACCAGGCTGCACACCCACAACATGGGAGGTGCCTTGGGGCAGGGGGACAAGGGCCTCTTCCCCGCAACCCTGGGCAGTGGTTGTGGGGGTCTGCGGGTGGGGGCTTATCAGAATCTGGAAGCCCCCTTTAATAAGGGGGTCCCCAGATCCTGGCCCCCCTATGTGAATGAGTACTCATTCTCCAAAAAAAAAAACCACAAACACACTTTTTGACAATTCCTTTATTTAAAATCCAAAAATAATGTCCCCCGACGTAGATCATTAGTCAATCATGCCGCCTGCCGTACCTGGAAAAAGGCTAACTGCCGACTGCCCGCTCCTCCGTCTGACAGTTTTTAAATAGGTATGGGTCGGGTCACCCGGTGATGTCCCCTGGTGGCCCCACCCCTTGTGACGTCACCAGGCTGCATGCTTGGATAAGGGTCTGGTATGGATCTGGGGGACCCTATGCAATTTTTTTTTATTTTGGTGCGGGGTTCCCCTCCAAATCCATACCAGACCCGAAGGGCCTAGTATGGATTGATGGGGACCCAACGCTGTTTTTTTAAAGTTTTGTTTTTGCCAGTAATTCTTTTTTACAATCAGCTGTCAGGGGGGGAACCCTGCTGATGACTCATCGGTTGTTAAGGATGTGGCGGCCGGCTTCCCCGCCTGCTCCTTAGGAACCCGCTAAATACAGTGTTTTTAAAGGGGAAAAAAACACAACTTGCATCAAAAAACACATCAAAAATGCAACACTTGCGTTTTTGGTGTAACTCCATTGAAGTCTATTACAAGTAGAACGCAATCTGCTGTGGGAAAAAAGTCCTCCTTTAAAAAAACGCATCAACGCAAAATGCACAGTTGTGAACTACATCCATAGGAAACCATTTTATATGGGCTGTAGTGAGTTTCTGCAAAATGCATTAACAACACATAGGTGTGAACATAGGGTAAAAGTCTCACAAATACTTGTTAATCCTGCCAGTGAAGTCCATATCATTTAACTTGATGGGGTGACAATGCTGCTACGCTGCTACTGAAATCAGAGCAGCGTTGTCACTTTCATGTAGTCTGTGGGGTGAGAAGATGTTGCAGGGGGTGTAACTATCAGCATTATTTTTTTGGTGTGTGGGAGTGGGAGCAGGATTTGGTTCACTCAGAGAAGATAATGGATTTGTATTTTACTTCACAAGGCATGTGCATCACAAAATATCTGGATATGGGATCCATTTAGATGGTCACATGGGAACTTTTAGGTATTCTTTAAGGCCACATGCACATGGAGCTTAAAAAATTATGCAAAAATGTACGTGAATGCGTGTCAATGTATTCCAATGACCAGAATAAAATAATATTCTGGCTTATAGAATGCATTTATGTTAAAACACCATATACGCATAAAAGCATGTGACTTTGCACATGCATAAACGCACATACTGTACATATTGTATTATTAGACCTTTTTTCTGCCAAATTTTGACAGAAAAAAAAATTCTGCTTATTTTTATAAGCCTGTGTGCCAGAGACCTAAAAAAAATTCCTGGTATGGATATTTGTACAGTACATATCCTGGGAGCTGGAAGGCTGGAAATCTCTGCAGTAGGCACCACTACTGCAAGGATCTCCATTAGCTTTTAGTTTCTTTGCCCAGCAACTGTCCTTCTGCATTGGGAAAACAGGTGGTTACCTGATCAGCATGAGTGCCATTCAGACATTGCTCTGATCTCGGTGAATGCAATGTATTCTCTGATTCAATGAGGTGGAAAGGCAAGGCCGTCATGTCACAATCTCCACTTCCTCCAATCAGAGAATGCTTTGCTTTAACCGAGAAAATGCAAAGCATTTTCTGAATGGACCCTGTGCTGAGTCATTGGCCTCTTGTGCTCAGAAAGCAGCAGGGCAGCCTCTTAAAATAGGACCCAGAAGCTAGTAGAAAGCACTGTAGCACCAATACCTACTACAGTGATTTACAGCTTTGAGAGGGATCAGCCAGGTAAGAAATTGCAAAATTACATTGGTCCAGCTTAGACCAATGTAGCTATGAATATACTATACCTGGCCATAAAAATATCTATAATGGGGTTTCAAATTTAAGTTTTTCTGGAGATCCGACATTTCACTGAATAACTTCATGGCAGCATACAAATTGGTAGGCTCCGCCCTGACCCAGTCCACATGATATGCAAGCAGCACTCCTTACATGGCTGCACTAAACTTGTGGCAAGCCATCTGTTGCTTCCTAGGTGCACACCCCACTTTATGGCCCCTTAAATAGGCTCTTTGTGTGGGTGTTGTGGTTGGCATTTGGGATTGCCGCCTTGCTAAATGCAGGCCTGTTGCCAAGGGTGACAGCATGGCTGTGCAGCTTTCTGGTGTGTAGATTCTGCCTGATTTTAATGCCTTTTTATTTGCCTCTGAGCATGCAGGCTCTGCATCTGTTTTTCCCTCATTGATGCTTATATATATATATATATATATATATATAAAATGGAATTCCTTATGGCAGCTGGAAGGCTTTTTGAGTTCAACAGTGGCTTGGGGCGGAATGCAGGCACTTCCCAAACAGACAAAAATATCCCAGCACACTTACCAGCTAACCTGTGAAAAAGCCAAATTGACCCTAATGCTGGCCATACACTATACGAAAAATCGGCCGAAAAATCGTTCGAATGGACACTTCGTTCGTTTTTCGGCAAGTTAGTGGGTACAAATCGATAATCGTTTGTGACGTTTTTGTGGAAAAAAAACGAACGGCATGTTTGGAAAATTTCTGCCGAACGTACGATAAATTGCAAGGTTAATGTGTTTCCCGTCCGAACTTTCTGCACTAGGTATATGTAAAAAAACGAACACAAAATTATTTATTCATGTCCACTGAACAGATTATCGGTCATTATATGATGGCACGATCGTTTGCGGTCACGGTCGAACGTTCGTTTTTCGAAAAGGGGTTCGGCCGATTTTCTGTATAGTGTATGGCTAGCATTAGGCTCGATTCACACCTATGCATGTTGCTTTTGAGCGTTTTTGGAGGTTTTTTTTTCATGCTTGCCACGTTTTTGAGCCGCGTTTTTGCCGCGATTTGCGTTTTGCGGTTTTTTTTTTTTTACAGTTTTTTTTACAGTCTAAAAAAAATGTAAAAAAAAATTAAAAAAAAAAAAAAAAAAAAAAAACGGCAAAAAAGCACCAAAAACGCACCAAAAACACATCAAAAAGGCTGCAAAAACGGTGCACTTGCGTTTTTGATGCTTGTCCATTGAAATCCATCACATGCAAAACGCTGCATTTTGCATGAAAAAAAGTCCCCGACCCTTTCCAAAAACGCAAAGAAACAAAAAAGCATTGATGTGAACATGTTCCATAGGAACCCATGTTATAAAATTCCCGTGCATTTCTGCAAAATGCAAAATGCATCAAAAAACGCGCTAGTGTGAATCGAGCCTAAGGCTCGATTCACACCTATGCATGTTGCTTTTGAGCGTTTTTGGAGGTTTTTTTTTCATGCTTGCCACGTTTTTGAGCCGCGTTATTGCCGCGATTTTGCCGCGATTTTGCCGCGATTTGCGTTTTGCGGGGTTTTTTTTCGGTTTTTTTTGCATTTTTTTTACAGTCTTAAAAAAAATTAAAAAAAAAAAAATTAAAAAAAAAAAATAAAACGGCAAAAACGCACCAAAAACGCATCAAAAACGCTGCAAAAACGGTGCACTTGCGTTTTTGATGCTTGTCCATTGAAATCCATTACATGCAAAACGCTGCATTTTGCATGAAAAAAAGTCCCCGACCCTTTCCAAAAACGCAGAGATACAAAAAAGCATTGATGTGAACATGTTCCATAGGAACCCATGTTAAAAAATTCCCGTGCATTTCTGCAAAATGCAAAATGCATCAAAAAACGCGCTAGTGTGAATGGAGCCTAATAGAATTCAATGGACAAGCATCAAAAACGCAAGTGCAGCGTTTTTGCAGTGTTTTTTACAGCGTTTTTGATGCATTTTTGATGCGTTTTTGCCGTTTTTTTTTTTTCTTTTTTTAGACTGTATGCAGTCAAAAAAAACTGTAAAAAAAACCAAAAAAAACCCAAAAACGCAAAACGCGGCAAAAACACGGCAAAAATGCTGTAAAAACGCTACAAAAACGCTGCTCAAAAACGTGGCAAGCATGACAAAAAAACTCCAAAAACGCTCAAAAGCAACATGCATAAATGTGAATCGAGCCTAACAGTTCATGTTAAAAACATGGTTTAGTTGCACACATTTGTAAATACATGTGGATGTGCCTATGCCAAGCATTCTCTGTATACTGCAGTTCTAACTCTATATTTTTGAAAGTCTCCAAGTAAGAGCATATATAGAAGTAGTTTGCAAATTAGTAGCAAATTAAGGGCAGGTTTGCCTGGAGGGAGTCCTTGCCTCTTTAAAGGCACGGGGACAGAATGTATGCTCAGCAAGAGCACAATGGTAGTTGAAGACAGCCAATGTGTTTGCATGCCAAATGCAGAGGACAAGCTATACACAAAAGTTTTTTACCCTAATGGTTCATGTTAAAAACAAGGTTTAGTTGCACACACTTGCCAATATATGTGGAAGCAGCAGTGCTGACACCAAGGCTCCTCTGTATACTTTGGTCCTAACACTATATTTGAAAGTCTCCAGTTTGGAGCATATATAGTAGTGGATATATAAAGAGCAGGTTTGCCTGGATTGAAATCACTCCCCAATTTATAACCAGCCTTTGCAGTAAGATGTACATTCTGTAAATGATAGATTGGGGCGTTTCCCATTTTTTCGTATAGCTTGTTTGCTGGATTTGGTGTGGGGACACTTTGGATGCCTTCAGCTGCCATTGTGCTCTTGCTGGGCATTAGGGATGAGCTTCGTGTTCGAGTCGAAGCCATGTTCGACTCAAACATTGTGTATTCGGTCGTTCGCCGAATTACGAACGATATGGGCCGTTCACGCCAAATTCGAGTGGCGTATCACGGCCCATAATTCACTGCGGCATCGCAGTGCATTGCTGGCTGATGATTGGCGAAGCATGCACTATGACCCGCATGCTTGGCCAATCACAGCGCCGTCTGAACAGAGAGCCGTAATTGGCCAAAGCCAAGGAGGCTTTGGCCAATTATGGCTCAGGGGGTTTAGTACACGCCCCACACTATATAAGGCCGCCTGCATGGCGGACCTGTGTAGTGTGTTCCGGCGTACAGAGATAGAGAGAGAGAGACAGACAGTGTCATTTGATTTAAGCTAGATAGAGTAGGCAAGTCGAGTCAGTTAGCTACAGTGTATTGTGTATATATATATATATGCATCCCAGGTGTTTTTATATATATATATATATATATATATACACTGTATTCACTTTAGCTAGACCTTGTTCTTCTCTTCCTAATATGACAGGCAGGCAGGTGTTTTTACAGTATTTCCAACTACTGTACTATGTACCCTGCACAGTCTGACCTACGGTATAGCAATCTGCAGCCAGGTGCTTGTGTAGGCACATTGAAGTATTTCCAGCTACTTTACTGTGTACCCTGCACAGTCTGACCTACAGTATAGCAACCTGCAGCCAGGTGCTTGTGTAGGCTCACTGAAGTATTTCCAGCTACTTTACTGTGTACCCTGCACAGTTTCACCTACAGTATAGCAACCTGCAGCCAGGTGCTTGTGTAGGCTCATTGAAGTATTTCCAGCTATTGTACTGTGTACCCTGCACAGTCTGACCTACAGTATAGCAACCTGCAGCCAGGTGCTTGTGTTGGCTCATTGAAGTATTTCCAGCTACTTTACTGTGTACCCTGCACAGTCTGACCTACAGTATAGCAACCTGCAGCCAGGTGCTTGTGTAGGCTCATTGAAGTATTTCCAGCTACTTTACTGTGTACCCTGCACAGTCTGACCTACAGTATAGCAACCTGCAGCCAGGTGCTTGTGTAGGCTCATTGAAGTAATTCCAGCTACTTTACTGTGTACCCTGCACAGTCTGACCTACAGTATAGCAACCTGCAGTCAGGTGCTTGTGTAGGCTCATTGAAGTATTTCCAGCTACTTTACTGTGTATCCTGCACAGTCTGACCTTCAGTATAGCAACCTGCAGCCAGGTGCTTGTGTAGGCTCATTGAAGTATTTCCCGCTACTTTACTGTGTACCCTGCACAGTCTCACCTACAGTATAGCAACCTGCAGCCAGGTGCTTGTGTAGGCTAATTCAAGTATTTCCAGCTACTGTACTGTGTACCCTGCACAGTCTGATCTACAGTATAGCAACCTGCAACCAGGTGCTTATGTAGGCTCATTGAAGTATTTCCAGCTACTGTACTGTGTACCCTGCACAGTCTGACCTACACTAGAGCAACATGCAGCCAGGTGCTTGTGTAGGCTCATTGAAGTATTTCTAGCTACATTACTATGTACCCTGCACAGTCTGACCTACAATATGGCAACCTGAAGCCAGGTGCATGTGTAGGCTCATTGAAGTATTTCCAGCTACTTTACTGTGTACCCTGCACAGTCTGACCTCCAGTATAGCAACCTGCTGCCAGGTGCTTGTGTAGGCTCATTGAAGTATTTCCAGCTACTTTACTGTGTATCCTGCACAGTCTGACCTACAGTATAGCAACCTGCAGCCAGGTGCTTGTGTAGGCTCATTGAAGTATTTCCAGCTTCTTTACTGTGTACCCTGCACAGTCTGACCTACAGTATAGCAACCTGCAGCCAGGTGCTTGTGTAGGCTCATTGAAGTATTTCCAGCTACTTTACTGTGTACCCTGCACAGTCTGACCTACAGTATAACAACCTGCAGCCAGGTGCTTGTGTAGGCTCATTGAAGTATTCCCCGCTACTTTACTGTGTACCCTGCACAGTCAGACCTACAGTATAGCAACCTGCAGCCAGGTGCTTGTGTAGGCTCATTGAAGTATTTCCAGCTACTTTACCGTGTACCCTACACAGTTGCACCTACAGTATAGCTACCTGAAGACAAGTGCAGGGGTTATCATACTAATAATAATACAGGCAGGCAGTTGATTCTGCTAGCTGCAGCATAATCGGGTCTGGCAAAGCAGCTGCCAACGCGGCCTCTTCCCTCAGCTCAATGGCATTAGTCCCTAGCCCCACCATGTCCTCCTGAGGAGTCCCTCGAACTGTTTGACCACAGTGTTGGGTACATGCTCCAGGAGGATGTCCAGCGTTTTGAAGGCTCTGATGATGATAGTGAGCTAGATGAAGGCAGTAACGTGAGCACGGACAGAGGGGGTGTCCAAGAAGGACAGCAATCTGGCAGTCATGTTCCCCCTGCTGCAGCATACTGATGTTTTGTATCTCGCATGGACAAAACATCTCCCGCTTGGGCACCACATGCTTGACCAGACATATGTTGACCTGCCATGCAGTTCATTGGCAGGCGTACCTAAAAGACCCACACCAAAGAACAAAGAGGACCTCTCCTTGCTCCTCATCAGCTGGGATCTCCAACCCCACTATACCTTCAGTCCTCTCTGAGACCTGCACAGAGAGGAATAAAGGTGTAGAATTAGGTGTGTCACAGCCAAGTACTTGCGGGCAATCTGCTATCGGTACACCGAAGTCAGATTGTACCAGGCAAATTTCCCTGCCGCAGCTGCTGCACCGCAGAAAGAAGTTCGCTCCCAGCCATCCACATGCCCAGCGCTTGAATGCTAGCTTGGCAAAATTGCTAGCACTTCAACTGCTACCTTTTCAGTTGGTAGACTCTGCCCCCTTCCGTGAGTTTATGGAATGTGCTGTTCCTCAGTGGCAGGTTCCCAAACACCACTTTTTCTCACGGAAGGCGATTCCGGCTCTCTACCGGCATGTGGAAGGCAATGTCTTGGCCTTGCTGGACAGGGCGATCAGTGGTAAGGTGCATATTACCGCTGACTCATGGTCCAGCAGGCATGGACAGGGATGTTACCTAAGTTTAAAGGTGCATTGGGTGACTCTGCTGGCAGCTGGGAAGGATGCAGGACAAGGTGCAGTAGTGTTGGAGGTTGTTCCGCCACCACGCCTCCAAAATGCCACTACTGGTGATTCTGACACACCTCTCTCCTCCACCCCCTCCTCTTCTTCTTCCTCCATGGCCTCTTCCTGTGCTTTGTCCTCAGAACCAGCGGTGCTCCGTAGGCGTTCAAGGGGCTACACAAGTACGCAGGCCAAAAGATGCCATGCGGTACTTGAGCTGGTGTGCTTGGGGGACAGGAGCCACACTGGGGCAGAGGTTCTGTCAGCTCTGCAGGGGCAGGTTCAGTGGTGGTTGACGCCACACCAACTTAAGGCAGGAATGGTGGTTTACGACAATGGCACCAACCTCCTCTCTGCCCTCCGTCAGGGCCAAATGACCCATGTGCCCTGTTTGGCTCATGTCCTTAACTTGGTGATGCAGCGGTTCTTGGGCAGGTACCTGGGCTTATAGGATGTCCTGAGGCAGGCCAGGAAAGTCTGTGTGCATTTCCGCCGGTCATATAATGCCAGTGCTCGGCTGGCAGACCTCCAAATGGAATTTAACCTGTCCAAGAACCGCCTAATCTGTGACATGCCCACCAGGTGGAACTCAACGTTGGCCATGCTGCAGCGGCTGCACACGCAGCAGAGGGCCATCAATGAGTACCTGTGCAACTATGGCACCAGGATAGGGTCAGGGGAGCTTGGTTTTTTTCCCCACGCCAGTGGGTCATGATCAGGGATGCATGCACTGTCCTGTCACCATTTGAGGAGGCCACGAGGATGGTGAGCAGTGACAGTGCATGCATCAGTGACACTGTCCCCCTTGTCCACCTGTTGGAGCACACGCTGCGTGCAATAATGGACAGGGCACTTGAGGCAGAACAGAGGCAGGAAGAGGAGGACTTCCTTAGCTCTCAAGGCCCCCTTTATCCAGATAGTGTTCCTGCGTGCCCGCTGATCACACAGGAAGAGGATGAGGAGGAGGAGGATTGTGTCAGCATGGAGGTGGAGCCTGGCACTCAGCATCAACAGCAGTCTTTAAGGGATCATTTACAGTCCCAAGAAACCCATGGACTTGTACATGGCTGGGAGGAGGTGGCTGCGGATCATGTCGTCCTTAGTGACCCAGAGGACTCCGGACCGAATGCCTCAGCCTCCCTGATCCTGCAAAGCTTGTGGAAGGATCCTCGTATTCGTGGTATCAAGGAGAGGGATCAATATTGGCTGGCAACCCTCCTTGATCCATGTTACAAGGGTAAGGTTGCGGACCTTATCTTGCCGTCGCAGAGGGAGCAGTGGATGAAACATCTTTGGGAGGCCTTGCAGAAAGGTCTGTGCAACGCGTTCCCAGAGACTGGGAGGTTAAAAACTGTTCCTGGACAATGTGTTGCTGAGGTTCGGTCAGTCAAAGAAGGAGCGGTGGAGAAGGCGGCCGTCTGACCGATGCGTTCAGACAATTTTTTAGTCCACAGCCCCAAGGTATGATCGGTTCCAGCAACCATTGCCAGCGTCTGTTTTACATGGTGTAGGAATACCTAGGGGCAAGATTTGACTTGGACACCTTTCCCACCGAAAATCCTCTGGGTTACTGGGTCTTGAGGATGGATCACTGGCCAGAGCTTGCATAGTATGCAATTGAGCTACTGGCCTGTCCTGCATCCAGCGTTCTTTCGGAACGCATATTCAGTGCTGCTGGAGGCTTTGTAACCGATCACAGGGTGCGTCTGTCCACCAACTCGGTCGATCGACTGACCTTCATAAAAATGAATCAGTCTTGGATCACCACCAGCTACCAAGCACCTGATGCTGATGTAACCGAATATTTTTTTTTTGAAATGTCAGATCCCTTCAAAGACTGCCTATGCTGATACTGAGTGACTATCCTGTTATGCTGAGTAATTATCCTCTTCCTCCTCAATGATCATGCTGATAGCTTGTAAAAACATTTTTGGTTCTGGGCGCCGCCACCAGTGCCAAAGGCCCAATTTTTCAGCCCCTGAATAACAGGGCCGTGTAATTAAAATTTTTGATGCAATTCTTTGCAGCAGGGCTAGTTCCTGCGCTCTAACTAGAGTATCTGTGAGGGGTTGCAGTGTTGTGGCACCAGCACCAGTGCCTAAGGCCCAATTTTTCAGCCCTTGTTTAACAGGGGAGTGTAATTACAATTTTTGATGCAATTCTTTGCAGCAGGGCTAGTTCCTGCACTCCAACTAGAGTATCTGTGAGGGGTTGCAGTGTTGTGGCACCAGCACCAGTGCCTAGGGCCCAATTTTTCAGCCCCTGTTTAACAGGGGCGTGTAATTACATTTTTTGATGCAATTCTTTGCAGCAGGGCTTGTTTCTGCGCTCCAACTAGAGTATCTGTGAGGGGTTGCAGTGTTGTGGCACCAGCACCGGTGCCTAAGGCCCAATTTTTCAGCCCCTGTTTAACAGGGGCGTGTAATTACAATTTTTGATGCAATTCTTTGCAGCAGGGCCCGTTTCTGCGCCCACCAAGAGTAACTGTGAGGACTTACAGTGTTGTGGCACCAGCACCACCACCACCACCACCAAAGGCCCAATTTTTCTGCCCCTGTTCAACAGGGGCATGTAATTACAATTCTTGATATAATATTTCACAGCAGGGCCCGTTCCAGCACCAACTAAGAGTAACTGTGAGGACTTACAGTGTTGTGGCACCAGCACCACCACCACCAAAGGCCCAATTTTTCTGCCCCTGTTCAACAGAGGCATGTAATTACAATTCTTGATCTAATATTTCATAGCAGGGCCCTGTGAGGGCTAACAGTGTTGTGGCAACACCAACACCTAAGGCCCAAATTTCTGCTGAGTATATAGGGCAGGCCCCTACCTTCAAACATCCAACTTACAAACGACTCCTACTTGCAAATGGAAGAAAACAGGAAGTGAGATGAAATCTACCCCTTGGAAGGGAAATTCTCTCCTGTAAGAGTTAATATTGGAAAAACGTTTCTCCTTTCCACTGATGCTTTATCACTAATCCTTGTTTCACTAAAAAACCCAAATTTTCAAAAAACATTTGTCATTGGGACAAAAAGTAAGGTGAAATCTTCTGAAGAGGAGCACAGACAGCAAAACAAATGTCGCAGGGGTGATAACCCTTCCCTATGTTTTCCAAAAAGCTTTAAATAGATTTTTTTGCTGGCGCTAAACACGTTAAAAATATACCAGTTCAAAATTACAAACAGATTCTACTTAACAACAAACCTACAGTCCCTGTCTTGTTTACACCGCCTGTATACTGCTGTTCAGAGTATTTAGGGCCTAGTGGCCCCACACCTTTCCTTTTTTTAATTTGGGTGCTGGGTTCCCCTTAATATCCATATAAGACCCAAAGGGCCTGGTAATGGACTGGGGGGTACCCATGCCGTTTGTCTCACTGATTTTCATCCATATTGCCAGGACCCCACATTACATTAAAGCCGCAAGCAGTTTTAAATGACTTTTATTGCTTTAAAAATGTCATTTTGTGCAGGGACTGTTCTAAGCACGTGAAACACACGCCACTTTACAGGCATACTATAGACATCCCCAGGTCCGATATTTAAAGGAATATTTCACTTTTTTTTTACTTTAACCACTTGACGACCGCCTCACGCCGATGTACGTCGGCAAGGTGGCACGGACAGGCAATATCACGTACATGTACGTGATTTGCCTTCCGCGGGTGGGGGGTCCGATCGGACCCCCCCCGGTGCCCGAGGCGGTCGTCTTTTGTCAAGCGGCGATCAGAGGTGAGGGGGAGACCATCCGTTCGTGGCCCCCCCTCGCGATCGCCGCCGGCCAATCGAATCATTCCTTTGCTGCTGTATGCTAAACAGCAGCAAAGGAAATGATGTCATCTCTCCTCGGCTCGGTAATTTCCGTTCCGGCCCGAGGAGAGAAGACATGTGAGTGAGTGCACAACACTACACACACACAGTAGAACATGCCAGGCATACAAAACACCCCCATCCCCCCCCCCCCCGATTGCCCCCCGATCACCCCCCCCCCCTCACAAACTGACACCAAGCAGTTTTTTTTTTTTCTGATTACTGCATAGTGTCAGTTTGTGACAGTTACAGTGTTGGGACAGTTACTGTTACCCACCTTTAGGTCTAGGGTACCCCCCTAACCCCCCTAATAAAGTTTTAACCCCTTGATCACCCCGTCACCAGTGTCGCTAAGCGATCATTTTTCTGATCGCTGTATTAGTGTCGCTGGTGACGCTAGTTAGGGAGGTAAATATTTAGGTTCGCCGTCAGCGTTTTATAGCGTCAGGGACCCCCATATACTACCGAATAAATGTTTTAACCCCTTGATTGCCCCCTAGTTAACCCTTTCACCACTGATCACCGTATAAGTGTTACGGGTGACGCTGGTTAGTTCATTTATTTTTTATAGTGTCAGGGCACCCGCCGTTTATTACTGAATAAAGGTTTAGCCCCCTGATCGCCCGGCGGTGATATGCGTCGCCCCAGGCAGCGTCAGATTAGCGCCAGTACCGCTAACACCCACGCACGCAGCATACACCTCCCTTAGTGGTATAGTATCTGTACGGATCAATATCTGATCCGATCAGATCTATACTAGCGTCCCCAGCAGTTTAGGGTTCCCAAAAACGCAGTGTTAGCGGGATCAGCCCAGATACCTGCTAGCACCTGCATTTTGCCCCTCCGCCCAGCCCACCCAAGTGCAGTATCGATCGATCACTGTCACTTACAAAACACTAAACGCATAACTGCAGCGTTCGCAGAGTCAGGCCTGATCCCTGCGATCGCTAACAGTTTTTTTGGTAGTATTTTGGTGAACTAGCAAGCACCAGCCCCAGGCAGCGTCAGGTTAGCGCCAGTAGCGCTAATACCCACGCACGCAGCATACGCCTCCCTTAGTGGTATAGTATCTGTACGGATCAATATCTGAACCGATCAGATCTATACTAGCGTCCCCAGCAGTTTAGGGTTCCCAAAAACGCAGTGTTAGCGGAATCAGCCCAGATACCTGCTAGCACCTGCGTTTTGCCCCTCCGCCCGGCCCAGCCCAGCCCACCCAAGTGCAGTATCGATCGATCACTGACACTTACAAAACACTAAACGCATAACTGCAGCGTTCGCAGAGTCAGGCCTGATCCCTGCGATCGCTAACAGTTTTTTTGGTAGCGTTTTGGTGAACTGGCAAGCACCAGCGGCCTAGTACACCCCGGTCGTAGTCAAACCAGCACTGCAGTAACACTTGGTGATGTGGCGAGTCCCATAAGTGCAGTTCAAGCTGGTGAGGTGGCAAGCACAAGTAGTGTCTCGCTGCCACCAAAAAGACAAACACAAGCCCGTCGTGCCCATAATGCCCTTCCTGCTGCATTCGCCAATCCTAATTGGGAACCCACCACTTCTGCAGTGCCCGTACTTCCCCCATTCACATCCCCAACCAAATGCAGTCGGCTGCATGAGAGGCATTTTCTTTATGTCCTCCCGAGTACCCCTACCCAGCGAACCCCCCCAAAAAAGATGTTGTGTCTGCAGCAAGCGTGGATATAGGCGTGACACCCGCTATTATTGTCCCTCCTGTCCTGACAATCCTGGTCTTTGCATTGGTGAATGTTTTGAACGCTACTATGCACTAGTTGAGTATTAGCGTAGGGTACAGCATTCCACAGACTAGGCACACTTTCACAGGGTCTCCCAAGATGCCATAGCATTTTGAGAGACCCGAACCTGGAACCGGTTACAGTTATAAAAGTTAGTTACAAAAAAAGTGTAAAAAAAAAATATATATATATATATATATATATATATATATATATATATATAAAATTAAAAAAAATAGTTGTCGTTTTATTGTTCGCTCTCTCTCTATTCTCTCTATTGTTCTGCTCTTTTTTACTGTATTCTATTCTGCAATGTTTTATTGTTATTATGTTTTATCATGTTTGCTTTTCAGGTATGCAATTTTTTATACTTTACCGTTTACTGTGCTTTATTGTTAACCATTTTTTTGTCTTCAGGTACGCCATTCACAACTTTGAGTGGTTATACCAGAATGATGCCTGCAGGTTTAGGTATCATCTTAGTATCATTCTTTTCAGCCAGCGGTCGGCTTTCATGTAAAAGCAATCCTAGCGGCTAATTAGCCTCTAGACTGCTTTTACAAGCCGTGGGAGGGAATGCCCCCCCACCGTCTTCCGTGTTTTTCTCTGGCTCTCCTGTCTCAACAGGGAACCTGAAAATGCAGCCGGTGATTCAGCCAGCTGACCATAGAGCTGATCAGAGACCAGAGTGGCTCCAAACATCTCTATGGCCTAAGGAACCGGAAGCTACGAGCATTTTATGACTTCGATTTCGCCGGATGTAAATAGCGCCATTGGGAAATTGGGGAGGCATTTTATCACACCGATCTTGGTGTGGTCAGATGCTTTGAGGGCAGAGGAGAGATCTAGGGTCTAATAGACCCCAATTTTTTCAAAAAAGAGTACCTGTCACTACCTATTGCTATCATAGGGGATATTTACATTCCCCGAGATAACAATAAAAATGATTAAAAAAAAAAAAAATGAAAGGAACAGTTTAAAAATAAGATAAAAAAGCAAAAAAATAATAAAAAAAAAAAAAAAAAAAGCACCCCTGTCGCCCCCTGCTCTCGCGCTAAGGCGAACGCAAGCGGCGGTCTGTCGTCAAACGTAAACAGCAATTGCACCATGCATGTGAGGTATCACCGCGAAGGTTAGATCGAGGGCAGTAATTTTTGCAGTAGACCTCCTCTGTAAATCTAAAGTGGTAACCTGTAAAGGCTTTTAAAGGCTTTTAAAATTGTATTTATTTTGTTGCCACTGCACATTTGTGCGCAATTGTAAAGCATGTCATGTTTGGTATCCATGTACTCGGCCTAAGATCATCTTTTTTATTTCATCAAACATTTGGGCAATATAGTGTGTTTTAGTGCATTAAAATTTAAAAAAGTGTGTTTTTTCCCCAAAAATGCGTTTGAAAAATCGCTGCGCAAATACTGTGTGAAAAAAAAAAATGAAACACCCACCATTTTACTCTGTAGGGCATTTGCTTTAAAAAATATATAATGTTTGGGGGTTCAAAGTAATTTTCTTGAAAAAAAAAAAAAACTTTTTCATGAGCTATTTGCTGAGAGGCATGTCGAGTCCATGGAATATTTTATATTGCTACACAAGTTGCGGGAAAGAGACAATTTTTTTTTTTTTTTGCACAAAATTGTCACTAAATGATATATTGCTCAAACATGCCATGGGAATATGTGAAATTACACACCAAAATACATTCTGCTGCTTCTCCTGAGTACGGGGATACCACATGTGTGAGACCTTTTGGGAGCCTAGCTGCGTACGGAACCCCGAAAACCAAGCACCGCCTTCAGGCTTTCTAAGGGCGTGAATTTTTGATTTCTCTCTTGACTGCCTATCACAGTTTTGGAGGCCATGGAATGCCCAGGTGGCACAAAACCCCCCCAAATGACCCCATTTTGGAAAGTAGACACCCAAAGCTATTTGCTGAGCGTTATAGTGAGTATTTTGCAGACCTCACTTTTTGTCACAAAGTTTTGAAAATTGAAAAAAGAAAAAAAAAAAAGTTTTTTCTTGTCTTTCTTCATTTTCAAAAACAAATGAGAGCTGTGAAATACTCACCATGCCTCTCAGCAAATAGCTTGGGGTGTCTACTTTCCAAAATGGGGTCATTTGGGGTGGTTTTGTGCCACCTGGGCATTCCATGGCCTCCGAAACTGTGATAGGCAGTGAAGAGTGAAATCAAAAATTTTCACCCTTAGAAATCCTGAAGGCGGTGATTGGTTTTCGGGGTCCCGTGCACGGCTAGGCTCCCAAAAAGTCCCACACATGTGGTATCCCCGTACTCAGGAGAAGTAGCTAAATGTATTTTGGGGTGCAATTCCACATATGCCCATGGCCTGTGTGAGCAATATATCAATTAGTGACAACTTTGTGCAAAAAAAAAAAAAAAATGTGTCACTTTCCCGCAACTTGTGTCAAAATATAAAATATTCCATGGACTCAATATGCCTCTCAGCAAATAGCTTGGGGTGTCTACTTTCCAAAATGGGGTCATTTGGGGGGGTTTTGTGCCACCTGGGCATTCCATGGCCTCCGAAACTGTGATAGGCAGTGAAGAGTGAAATCATAAATTTACACCCTTAGAAATCCTGAAGGCGGTGATTGGATTTCGGGGCCCCGTACGCGGCTAGGCTCCCAAAAAGTCCCACACATGTGGTATCCCCATACTCAGGAGAAGCAGCAGAATGTATTTTGGGGTGCAATTCCACATAGGCCCATGGCCTGTGTGAGCAATATATCATTTAGTGACAACTTTTTGTAAATATTTTTTTTTTTTTTGTCATTATTCAATCACTTGGGACAAAAAAAATAAATATTCAATGGGTTCAACATGCCTCTCAGCAATTTCCTTGGGGTGTCTACTTTCCAAAATGGGGTCATTTGGGGGGGGGTTTGTACTGCCCTGCCATTTTAGCACCTCAAGAAATGACATAGGCAGTCATAAACTAAAAGCTGTGTAAATTACAGAAAATGTACCCTAGTTTGTAGACGCTATAACTTTTGCGCAAACCAATAAATATACGCTTATTGACATTTTTTTTACCAAAGACATGTGGCTGAATACATTTTGGCCTAAATGTATGACTAAAATTGAGTTTATTGGATTTTTTTTATAACAAAAAGTAGAAAATATCATTTTTTTTCAAAATTTTCGGTCTTTTTCCGTTTATAGCGCACAAAATAAAAACCGCAGAGGTGATCAAATACCATCAAAAGAAAGCTCTATTTGTGGGAAGAAAAGGACGCAAATTTCGTTTGCTTACAGCATTTCATGACCGCGCAATTAGCAGTTAAAGCGACGCAGTGCCAAATTGGAAAAAGACCTCTGGTCCTTAGGCAGCATAATGGTCCGGGGCTCAAGTGGTTAAGCATCATTAAAATCACTGTTTCCGAAAAAACGGCCGTTTTTAAAACTTTTTTTTTGCATTGATATATGTCCCCTGGGGCAGGACCCCGGTCCCCAAACCCTTTATAGGACAATACCATGCAAATTAGCCTTTAAAATTAGCACTTTTGATTTTGAATGTTCGAGTCCCATAGACGTCAATGGGGTTCTAACATTCGTGCGAATCCGTTCGCAGGTTCTGGTGCGAACCGAACCGGGGGGTGTTCGGCTCATCCCTACTGGGCATCCAATGTGTTCCTGCGTCTACTTCAAACTCAGTTATTAGGACACAGTCCCTCTGTCCCTTAGATGAGATGTTTTCTATTGCAGGGATCAATACTCCACCCTTGTATATATCCTCCAGTTATTGACTTATATATGTATCTATACTCCAGGTAGATGAGGCACTAATATAGTTTACAAAAGAATTTGAGTGAAGTATGCCCAGTTCTCTGACATTTAAATCCTCAGGTGCACTACTTCCTGGGCTTCTTACAGACCAGCCAGGATATTGGGCTGATCTTTGGCTCTCTTAGCATGTAAATCTCGGCACTCCAGGCCTTCTCTCTTCTGGGTAAATTAACCCTTTCTTGCCCTAGTTCTTAATGGGGAGCTACATCTTAGACTCCAGAGAGAGCCAAGACTCCCAAAGTGGGAATCACCATTTGCTTTTATTATTTTGACAGCTCAAGATTAGATTACTTCAGTCCAATAAAAGTAAAAGTGATTCATGAAGACAGCCTCTCTAATGGCTATCTACCTCTGGCCAAAAATTTTGCAGAGATCAGGACCTTAGGCTACGAGAGACCTTTTATGTTGTTCAGAGGAGTTAAGGTATTGTTCGCCCTGCGTGCAAGACTACTTGGGATGACCAGTTCCATTTGCTGGATGTCATAATATTTTGAGGTTACTCACAAGCTTTGGCATTGTTAGTTATTAGGCCATCTCTTTGTCACTTTTTTCAGGAAAAATCAGAGGAAGTAATTGTAGTTGGAGCTTTGGTGAGTTCTTTGGGGCCCGGGGTTTGTGATGTGCTGGTGGTATGTTTGGAATGTTGTCACCAGTTTCTAGCTGGTAATGGCTATGGCACCTATTTACCATATACCATCCCCATGGCTCATAGTGGAAGGAAGCTAGCATCCTTATCCTGTTATTTTTGGCGTCAACGTTTCTGTTGGCTAAAGCATCCCACTGTTTGGGGCTAGTTAGTTCCCATTCCCATGCTGCCATGGAATTAGTCACAGAAAAAAGTTGGTATTAAATACTTACTACAATTTTACTTTGCTATTTAACTTCATGGCACCATAGGATCCCTACCAGTTGTAGAGTAGTCTAATTAAATAAAATGAGAGAGGAGTCTATCTATTTGTATGCTGCCATTGAGTTAATCGGGAAAACTGTGGTAAGTATTTGATAACAATTATCAGTTTTCTTTTCTTCCTTTCAGATGGATATTCTGTGCAGGATAGTCAATGCCCCTTTACAAACCACTCCTGCGAGGTTGATTTACCAAAGTTTTATTTCTTTTCTTCGGAAAACAAATTCTAGTTCACCTGATGGGGTGTTTAAAGTATGAGTAAAAAAAAAAGAACTGCTGTTTCCACAGGCAGTGGGTTCAGCGGGGAGCATCAGTAATTCAAAAAAACTATTAGATAAGAACCTGGACGACCACAACAAACACGGATATACAATGTAATACTGCCATAAAATCACAAACATAGGTTGGACTTGATGAACTTTTGTCTTTTTTCAACCTCGCCTACTATGTAATAACTTATTTCTAAATTCACAAACTGCTGAATTTAGTGTCAACCTCAATGAATGTGTTCAATCCAATGTTACTATTTTCATACAATAAGCTTTAAATTCTACAGCAGTTGTGGTAATTAACTGCAAAAAAAGCTGTTTTATAACTATTTAATTATGGACAATCTGCTTAGAAAACTCTATTGGCAGATCGCTATTTATTTATGTTTTTTTTCCATGGGAAATATAGGTTTTGACAGTTTAGCCTGCTTATAAATAAACTTTGGTAAATGTATCAACTTACTTTGTCATACGGTACTATGATTGAAGATGGCAATATTCCAGCAAATTTAATTTTGCGGATGATTTTACCTATTTATGAAGCTTTCCACTAGAGTGTAAGTAGTGACCTTCAAAATAATATGATGTTTGGACCAGAAAGGCTGTAGTTCTGAACAGTTCCACTAGATATGCAACATATTGTGAATATAGGTGTAGAGATGTTCCTACTCTTCATTAGCCAAATTAAATTCCAAATCATCCTCTGATTATGTACAAGCCTTCCCTTCTTTCAATGACGGTTCAGACAACAGGAGTGAGTAAGTGGTAGAAATGAGATGGCATTGGGCTCATTCTCAACTACATAAAGGATTCAAGAGGGGTGAGGAGTCAAACAAATGGGTAGTTAGAGTGACACTGTGTGATCCACTTTAACTATTTTTAATCTTTATGATGCTGGCCTTAGTAAATAGATAGGATGACATATTATATTTACTTGTTCTATTTTGTATTTTTTTTAAATTGCTTCTTGGTTTCTGGCCTAGGTCAAAATTATTTCGTACATTCCAGAAGTCCTTGTGTGAATTTTTTCTTTTATCTACACACTGCATGCCTGAGCTAAGGACAGATCAACTCCAGGAGGTAACTGCTACATGAATCATCTTCCCTTATTCAAGATGTCAATGGCTAGAAATGCGAGGGAGGTTGTTTTTTAAAATAAACATGATCAGATGGATGGATGGATGGATGGATAAGTTTGCTTTGAATAATAAAACAATTAAATAGCATTTTCATTTGTGGTGCTCAGATGCAGTTTAGTTCTGCTTTAACCACTTTAAGACCAGGGCTTTTTTATGACATTTGTTGTTTAAAAATCCGTATATTTTGCTAGAAAATTATTTAGAACCCCCAAACATTATATATATATATATATATTTTTAGCAGAGACCCTAGAGAATAAAATGGTGGTCGTTGCAATATTTTATGCCACACTATATTTGTGCAGCGGTTATTTAAATGCATTTTTTGGGAAAAATACACTTCAATGAACTAAAAAAAAAAAAAAACAGTAAAGTTAGCACAATTTTTTTGTATAATGTGAAAGATGATGTTACGCCAAGTAAATAGATAACATCTATCTAACATGTCATGCTTTAAAATTGTGCATGCTCATGGGATGGCAACAAACTACAGTACTTAAACATCACAATAGGCAACAGGTAGCCTATTTAGAGTTACAGAGCAGATCTAGCACTAGAATTATTGCTCTTGCTCCAACGATTGTGGCTATACCTCAAATGTGTGGTTTAAACACTGTTTACATATGCAGGCGTGACTTACGTATGCATTCGCTTCTGCGTGCGAGCACAGAGGGATGGGGTGCTTAATTTTTTTTTCATATTTATTTTACTTTTTATTTTTTATTTTTACAGTGTCCCTTTATTTGAATTCTTTTGCAAACATCCCTTGTAATAGAAATAAGCATGACAGATCTTCTTTATTGAGAGACCCGGGGTCAAAAATACCCCAGATCTTTTATTTACCTTTAAAAGCAAAATAAAACATTTTTCTTTTACTTTTTGACTTTAAGAAAAAAAAATTTAATGGCCGAGAACCGGAAATGATGTCAGGGGTCGCTCCGATCCTCCAAGGGCATAGAGACCCATAGAGGCCATTTTGCCCTCGCTTGACTTTCTGCCCAGCTATCTTCCGGATCGCTTCCGGGTTTACCAACAGCTCTGGTAAACCTGGAAATAACCAGGAAGCCATCTCCTGCTGCTTATAAAGGTGATCCCATGGCGAATCTGCTAACAAAAAAAAAATATACCGGGGTTATGGCAGTAGCTTGCTATTTAACCACTTGCTGCGGTTTCAATTCCCTGACCGGAAGTCAAATGACGTCACCAGGATATCAAGCCGCTGCGCATCCCCTGGGGCGTGCATCGCTGCAAACATTGTTGCGGTGTGTCAGTCTGACACACCGCAACACCGCTCTTACTAAAGAGTCTCTGATGGAGATAAGTAAAGAGTCTCTGATGGAGACTCTTTACCACGTGATCAACCATGTCCAATCATGGCTGATCACATTGTAAACAGGAAGAGCCGTTGATCGGCTTTTCCTCACTCGCGTCTGTCAGACGCGAGTAGAGGGGAGCCAATCGGCTGCTCCTCTGACAGGGGGGGTCTTTGCTGATTGATTATCAGTGCAGCCCCCCCAAGGATGCCCACACTGGACCACCAGAGATGCCACTAGGACCACCAGGGATGTCACCACTGGGTATACCACCCTAGACCACCAGGGATGCCAATCAGTGCCCACAATGGATGCCAATCAGTGCCCACAATGGGCATCACTGATTGGCAGGCATTATTGTTTGGCATTGATTGGCATCCATCCGTACCATCAATTAGTGTACATCAGTGCCACATATCAGTACCCAGCCATGCCCATCCGTGCCGCCTATCAGTGTCCATCTGTGCCGCCTATCAGTGGCCATCTGTGCCATCTATCCATGCCCATCCGTGCCACGGGGGCGGAGCTACAGCACCGACGTCACCCACTGCCATCTCTTGCCGACAGCTGTTCGGACGCGAACAGTCTGTCTTCTGCCTTAGCCGGCTTGACTTTTTTAACATTTGGCACTGTGAAACGCCTGGGAACAAGTATTGTGTATCCCAACATTGACTTTTAATAAAGATTGGAATTTATTTACTGATGGATCGCTCTCAGATTCCTTTCACTTTCATTTTCTGCATGTGAAATCACCGCTGAGCATCCTGCTAATTTACACACGGATCTCCTTCTCTCTGACGGAATTTTCCGCTCTCTGGATGAATATCCCCAGGAGATGACCATCAGCCCAGCTGCTCCTTCTTGGGTTCATATATGCTGTCTCTGACCCCCTGTAATTAAGGGGTCCACCGAAGCTGGTAAGCGCAATCACAATATTTGCTTCTCCTTGTACATCGGGTGGAAAGAGTTTTATCAGTATGCTCCCAGAAGAATTGATTGCAGTTTTGACCGTATGGACTTCAGTTTACTTTACTGTTCCATTATCAATTGGACTTTGTATTTATTTATTCTTCATTTATTATTTTATGTATTTTGCGCTGCACTTATTTTTGTTTTATGATTGAATTTTGAGGTTGGTGTCACCTTTAGTGTTCAGCTTGCATATTATTTAGTCTTTAAGTTTGCCCTGATTGCCCTTTGCTTATATCATCCGTGCCACGTATCTGTGCCCAACTGTTCCGCTTTTCAGTGCCCATCAGTGCCACCTATGTGTACCCATCAGTGCTGCATATCAGTGCCACCTATCTGTGCCCATCAGTGCCACCTATCAGTGCCGCATATTAGTGCCCATAATCAGTGCCCATCAGTGCAACCTCATCAGTGCCACATCATTGGTGCCACCTCATCGGTGCCCATCAGTGCCGCCTTATCAGTGCCTGTCAGTGCAGCCCCATCAGTGCCCATCAGTGAAGGAGAAACCTTTCTTATTTACAAAGTTTTGTAACAGGAACAAAAAAAACTTTTTTTTTCAAAATTTTCGGTCTTTTTTTTATTTGTTTAGCAGAAAATAAAAATCCCAGAGGTGATCAAATACCACCAAAAGAAAGCTCTATTTGTGGGAACAAAATGATAAAAAATTTAGTTTGGGTACAGTGTAGCATGACCGCGCAATTGTCATTCAAAGTGTGAGAATGCTGAAAGCTGAAAATTGGTCTGGGCTGGAAGGTGTATAAGTGCCCTGTATTGAAGTGGTTAAAGTCAAAAACATGACTTACATTAACAGTTAGGCGGTCAGCAAGTGTTTTAAGTAAACATTTATTATTATATGTGTGCTTATTTACATCTGCCTGGAGTCAGCTTCAATCATAAAAATTATAGAGAAATGTAACATTCAAAATAGGGAAAAGTGGGGTGAATTGAAAAAGCTTTGTTGCTTATTTACAATATAGCTCACTTTACAAGTGCACAAGTCATTCTTACATAAGTACATCAGATCTGAATTAACAATTTGTAAGAATTAACAATCTATAAAAATACAAAATTCTCAAAATTGTGTCTCTCTGTGTCAAAACTGTTTGCATCCTTTTGCCTTCACTTGATCGTATATTTTCAGAAATTGGCAAGCCTCCCAAATATGACTTCAGTGGATTCCAAGCCTCTATTAGGTCCTTTCACGCTTTACAGCATCCAGTCAGTGAGATAATGTGCCCCTATATAAAAACACAAGAAATAGCTGCAAATGCCATTTTCAGTGTGTTGTAAGTAAAGAGAGAAACACCAAGCTGAAACAAAAGCAGAAAATTGCCATTCTGCCTAGCAGCAGCAATAGGAGTGATGGCCTGTTGTCACCAGTAGTCACCAGAAAATTCTGAATGTATTTTTTTTTTCTGACTGCTGTATTTTTTGTATTTTGTTAATGTTGTTTACAATACTGACACAAAATGTAAAGGAGGGACTCTTTTGGGTATGAGATTAGGAAGTAGTAGCTGATTTGAAGGAGAAAATACCTTAGTCTCTGTATGTTCCGTTAGTTGTCCACAAGCACCAGGAAAAAAGTGTGACAAGCATCTATGCATTATACATACACAAAATAGTGCACCAAGCATGTAGTGATTACATAAAATCATTGTTAATTTCATTTTAAAAGAGTTACCATCCACTTCAGCACTCCATTGTGTACAATTATACATCAATTTAAAAAATAAAGTATGAAAAGTATGTTCAATTTGCTGAGGAAGTTGCACTTTGAAAGTAAATTTTCCCCAGAGTCTAGTGAATGAGGTAAAGCTCAGCTTACTTCCAGCATCCAGTCATGGGGTTGATTTACTGTACTAAAACTGGAGCGTGCAAAATCTGGTGCAGCTGTTCATCACTGGGGTTTTTTATTTTTTGCTAAATAATTGCTAAATAATTGAAAAATGTAATGTAAATAAACTTTCTCCATAAGTTTAGGCCAAAATGTGTTCTGCTACATTTCATTGGTGAAAACAATACAAATCAGTATATATTATTTAGTCTGTAGGAAAGTTATAGAGTCCACAAACTATGGTATATACAGTATCTCACAAAAGTGAGTACACCCCTCACATTTTTGTAAATATTTTATTATATCTTTTCATGTAACAACAGTGAAGAAATTACACTTTGCTACAATGTAAAGTAGTGAGTATATAGCTTGTATAAATTTGTAAATTTGCTGTTCCCTCAAAATAACTCAACACACGGCCATTCATTTCTAAACCGCTGGCAACAAAAGTGAGTACACTCCTAAGTGAAAATGTCCAAATTGGGCCCAAAGTGTCAATATTTTGTATGGCCACCATTATTTTCCAAAACTGCCTTAACCCTCTTGGGCATGGATTTCACGCGAGTTTCACAGGTTGCCACTGGAGTCCTCTTCCGCTCCTCCATGATGACATCATGGAGCTGGTGGATGTTAGAGACCTTGTGCTCCTCCACCTTCCATTTGAGTATGCCCCACAGATGCTCAATAGAGTTTAGGTCTGGAGTCATGTTTGGCCAGTCCATCACCTTTACCCTCAGCTTCTTTAGCAAGGCAGTGGTCCTCTTGGAGGTGTGTTTGGGGTCTTTATCATGTTGGAATACTGCCCTGCGGCCCTGTCTCCGAAGGGAGGGGATCATGCTCTGCTTTAGTATGTCACAGTACACGTTGGCATTCATGGTTCCCTCAATGAACTGTAGCTCCCCAGTTCCGGCAGCGCTCATGCAGCCCTAGACCATGACACTCCCACCACCATGCTTGACTGTAGGCAAGACACACTTGTCTTTGTACTCCTAACCTGGTTGCCACCACACATGCTTGACTCCATCTGAACCAAATAAGTTTATCTAGGTCTCATCCGACCACAGGACATGGTTCCAGTAATCCATGTCCTTAGTCTGCTTGTCTTCAGCAAACTGTTTGCGGGCTTTCTTGTGCATCATCTTTAGAAGAGGCTTCCTTCTGGGACGACAGCCATGCAGACCAATTTGATGCAGTGTGTAGCGTATGGTCTGAGCACTGACAGGTTGGCCCTCCCACTGCTTCAACCTCTGCAGGAATGCTGGCAGCACTCATATGTCTATTTCCCAAAGACAACTTCTGGATATGACGCTGAGCATGTGCACTCAACATCTTTGATCGACCATGGCAAGGCCTGTTCTGAGTGGAACTTGTCTTGTTAAACCGCTGTATGGTCTTGGCAATCTTTTTATAGCCTAGGTCATCTTTATGTAGAGCAACAATTCTTTTTTTAGATCCTCAGAGAGTTCTTTGTCATGAGTAGGGATGAGCTTCGTGTTCGAGTCGAACCCATGTTCGACTCGAACATCGGCTGTTCGACCGTCCGTCGAATTGCGAACGATATGGGCCGTTCGCGCCAAATTCGTGTGGCGCGTCACGGCCCATAATTCACTGCGGCATCGCAGTGCATTGCTGGCTGATGATTGGCCAAGCATGCACTATGACCCGCATGCTTGGCCAATCACAGCGCCGTCAGTAGAGAGAGCTGTAATTGGCCAAAGCCAGGGTGGCTTTGGCCAATTATGGCTCAGGGGATTTAGTACACACCCCACACTATATAAGGCCGCCTGCACGGCGGCCCTGTGTAGTGTGTGTTCCGGTGTGCTGAGAGATAGAGAGAGAGAGAGACAGTGTCATTTGATTTGAGTTAGATAGATTAGGCAGAACAGTCAGTCAGTTAGCTGCACTTACAGTGTATTGTGTATATATATGCATCCCAGGTGTTGCATATATATATATACACTGTATTCAGTTTAGCTAGATCCGTTCCTGTTATCTTCTATCTAGACTATTTAGTGCAGTGTGTCCTGCTCACAGTGTTCAGCTAGATCCGTTCCTGCTATTTACATTCAGTGCAGTGCGTCCTGCTCACAGTGTTCAGCTAGATCCGTTCCTGCTATTTACATTCAGTGCAGTGCGTCCTGCTCACAGTGTTCAGCTAGATCCGTTCCTGCTATTTACATTCAGTGCAGTGCGTCCTGCTCACAGTGTTCAGCTAGATCCGTTCCTGGTATTTACATTTAGTGCAGTGCGTCCTGCTCACAGTGTTCAGCTAGATCCGTTCCTGCTATTTACATTCAGTGCAGTGCGTCCTGCTCACAGTGTTCAGCTAGATCCATTCCTGCTATTTACATTCAGTGCAGTGCGTCCTGCTCACAGTGTTCAGCTAGATCCGTTCCTGCTATTTACATTCAGTGCAGTGCGTCCTGCTCACAGTGTTCAGCTAGATCCGTTCCTGCTATTTACATTCAGTGCAGTGCGTCCTGCTCACAGTGTTCAGCTAGATCCGTTCCTGCTATTTACATTCAGTGCAGTGCGTCCTGCTCACAGTGTTCAGCTAGATCCGTTCCTGCTATTTACATTCAGTGCAGTGCGTCCTGCTCACAGTGTTCAGCTAGATCCGTTCCTGCTATTTACATTCAGTGCAGTGCGTCCTGCTCACAGTGTTCAGCTAGATCCGTTCCTGCTATTTACATTCAGTGCAGTGCGTCCTGCTCACAGTGTTCAGCTAGATCCGTTCCTGCTATTTACATTCAGTGCAGTGCGTCCTGCTCACAGTGTTCAGCTAGATCCGTTCCTGCTATTTACATTCAGTGCAGTGCGTCCTGCTCACAGTGTTCAGCTAGATCCGTTCCTGCTATTTACATTCAGTGCAGTGCGTCCTGCTCACAGTGTTCAGCTAGATCCGTTCCTGCTATTTACATTCAGTGCAGTGCGTCCTGCTCACAGTGTTCAGCTAGATCCGTTCCTGCTATTTACATTCAGTGCAGTGCGTCCTGCTCACAGTGTTCAGCTAGATCCGTTCCTGCTATTTACATTCAGTGCAGTGCGTCCTGCTCACAGTGTTCAGCTAGATCCGTTCCTGGTATTTACATTCAGTGCAGTGCGTCCTGCTCACAGTGTTCAGCTAGATCCGTTCCTGCTATTTACATTCAGTGCAGTGCGTCCTGCTCACAGTGTTCAGCTAGATCCGTTCCTGCTATATACATTCAGTGCAGTACGTCCTGCTCACAGTGTTCAGCTAGATCCGTTCCTGCTATTTACATTCAGTGCAGTGCGTCCTGCTCACAGTGTTCAGCTAGATCCGTTCCTGCTATTTACATTCAGTGCAGTGCGTCCTGCTCACAGTGTTCAGCTAGATCCGTTCCTGCTATTTACATTCAGTGCAGTGCGTCCTGCTCACAGTGTTCAGCTAGATCCGTTCCTGCTATTTACATTCAGTGCAGTGCGTCCTGCTCACAGTGTTCAGCTAGATCCGTTCCTGCTATTTACATTCAGTGCAGTGCGTCCTGCTCACAGTGTTCAGCTAGATCCGTTCCTGCTATTTACATTCAGTGCAGTGCGTCCTGCTCACAGTGTTCAGCTAGATCCGTTCCTGCTATTTACATTCAGTGCAGTGCGTCCTGCTCACAGTGTTCAGCTAGATCCGTTCCTGCTATTTACATTCAGTGCAGTGCGTCCTGCTCACAGTGTTCAGCTAGATCCGTTCCTGCTATTTACATTCAGTGCAGTGCGTCCTGCTCACAGTGTTCAGCTAGATCCGTTCCTGCTATTTACATTCAGTGCAGTGCGTCCTGCTCACAGTGTTCAGCTAGATCCGTTCCTGGTATTTACATTCAGTGCAGTGCGTCCTGCTCACAGTGTTCAGCTAGATCCGTTCCTGCTATTTACATTCAGTGCAGTGCGTCCTGCTCACAGTGTTCAGCTAGATCCGTTCCTGCTATATACATTCAGTGCAGTACGTCCTGCTCACAGTGTTCAGCTAGATCCGTTCCTGCTATTTACATTCAGTGCAGTGCGTCCTGCTCACAGTGTTCAGCTAGATCCGTTCCTGCTATTTACATTCAGTGCAGTGCGTCCTGCTCACAGTGTTCAGCTAGATCCGTTCCTGCTATTTACATTCAGTGCAGTGCGTCCTGCTCACAGTGTTCAGCTAGATCCGTTCCTGCTATTTACATTCAGTGCAGTGCGTCCTGCTCACAGTGTTCAGCTAGATCCGTTCCTGCTATTTACATTCAGTGCAGTGCGTCCTGCTCACAGTGTTCAGCTAGATCCGTTCCTGGTATTTACATTTAGTGCAGTGCGTCCTGCTCACAGTGTTCAGCTAGATCCGTTCCTGCTATTTACATTCAGTGCAGTGCGTCCTGCTCACAGTGTTCAGCTAGATCCGTTCCTGCTATATACATTTAGTGCAGTACGTCCTGCTCACAGTGTTCAGCTAGATCCGTTCCTGCTATTTACATTCAGTGCAGTGCGTCCTGCTCACAGTGTTCAGCTAGATCCGTTCCTGCTATTTACATTCAGTGCAGTGCGTCCTGCTCACAGTGTTCAGCTAGATCCGTTCCTGCTATTTACATTCAGTGCAGTGCGTCCTGCTCACAGTGTTCAGCTAGATCCGTTCCTGGTATTTACATTCAGTGCAGTGCGTCCTGCTCACAGTGTTCAGCTAGATCCGTTCCTGGTATTTACATTCAGTGCAGTGCGTCCTGCTCACAGTGTTCAGCTAGATCCGTTCCTGTTATCTTCCTACTGACAGGCAGGCTTGTCTGGTTACAGTATATAAAGCTACCTGAAGAAAATTACAGGTGTTCTATCCCAGCTTAGTGCAGCTACTGGCCATTAGTATGTCTGGAAGGCCAAGAAGGAGAGGCAGACAGTCACAAGCCAATAAGAGAGGGCAAGCAGGCTCTGTGTCTAGTGCTGGTCGTGGAGACGGTGCATCCTCATCAGCACGTGGCCATGGGACACGCTTGGCCTTTTTTTCGGCAGCTGGCCGTGTTGAGCCGCAACATGCGGAAGACTTGGTCGAGTGGATGACCAAGCCGTCCTCATCCTCCTCATCCTCTCTCACCCATGCCCAGGGTGCTTTGTCTGGCAAAGCAGCGGCCTCTTCCCTCAGCTCAATGTCATCAGTGACTCCTTCCCTAGCTCCACCATGTCCTCATGAGGATTCCCTCGAACTGTTTGACCACAGTGTTGGGTACATGCTCCAGGAGGATGCCCAGCGTTTGGAAGGCTCTGATGATGATACTGAGCTCAATGAAGGCAGTAACATGAGCACGGACAGAGGGGGTGCCCAAGAAGGACAGCAATCTGGCAGTCATGCTCCCCCTGCTGCAGCATACTGCCAGGTTTGCTCCAGTGATGAGGAGGGAGGGGATGATGAGGTCACTGACTCAACGTGGGTGCCTGATAGGAGAGAGGAGGAGGAGGAGGAGGAGGAGGTGGCACATCACCAACTAGGCAGGATGCCCTCCAGGGGCCAGCCTAAGGGCAGCACATTGACTGCATCACACCCCAAAGCTCCACATGTGCAGGGCGCTGCAGTCTCTGCGCGTTATTCAAAAAGTTCTTTGGTGTGGGCCTTTTTTGAGACGAGTGCATCAGATCGCACCGCTGCTATTTGCAACATATGTCTCAAGCGTATCTCGCGTGGCCAAAACATCTCCCGCTTGGGTACCACATGCTTGACCAGACATATGTTGACCTGCCATGCAGTTCGTTGGCAAGCGTATCTGAAAGACCCACACCAAAGAACAAAGAGGATCTCTCCTTGCTCCTCATCAGCTGAGATTTCCAACCCCACTAGACCTTCAGTCCTCTCTGAGACCTGCAGTGAGAGGAATGAAGGTGTAGAATTAGGTGTGTCACAGCCAAGTACTTGTGGGCAATCTGCTTTGGGTACACCGACGTCAGATTGTACCAGGCAAATTTCCCTGCCCCAGCTGCTGCACCGCCGAAAGAAGTTTGCTCCCAGCCATCCACATGCCCAGCGGTTGAATGCTAGCTTGGCAAAATTGCTAGCACTTCAACTGCTGCCTTTTCAGTTGGTAGACTCTGCCCCCTTCCGTGAGTTTGTGGAATGTGCGGTTCCTCAGTGGCAGGTACCCAAACGCCACTTTTTCTCACGGAAGGCGATTCCGGCTCTCTACCGGCATGTGGAAGGCAATGTCCATGCCTCGCTGGACAGGGCGGTCAGCGGTAAGGTGCATATTACCGCTGACTCATGGTCCAGCAGGCATGGACAGGGACGTTACTTAAGTTTCACGGCGCATTGGGTGACTCTGCTGGCAGCTGGGAAGGATGCAGGACAAGGTGCAGTAGTGTTGGAGGTTGTTCCGCCACCACGCCTCCAAAATGCTGATTGTGACACACCTCTCTCCTCCACCCCCTCCTCTTCTTCTTCCTCCATGGCCTCTTCCTCGGAACCAGCGGTGCTCCGTAGGCGTTCAAGGGGCTACGCAAGTACGCAGGCCAAAAGATGCCATGCGGTGCTTGAGCTGGTGTGCTTGGGGGACAGGAGCCACACTGGGGCAGAGGTTTTGTCAGCTCTGCAGGGGCAGGTTCAGAGGTGGTTGACGCCACGCCAACTTAAGGCAGGAATGGTGGTTTGCGACAATTGCACCAACCTCCTCTCTGCCCTCCGACAGGGACAACTGACCAATGTGCCCTGTTTGGCTCACGTCCTTAACTTGGTGGTGCAGCGGTTCTTGGGCAGGTACCCGGGCTTACAGGATGTCCTGAGGCAGGCCAGGAAAGTCTCTGTGCATTTCCGCCGGTCATATAATGCCAGTGCTCGGCTGACGGACCTCCAAAAGGAGTTTAACCTGCCCAAGAACCGCCTAATCTGTGACATGCCCCCCAGGTGGAACTCGACGTTGGCCATGCTGCAGCGGCTGCACACGCAGCAGAGGGCCATCAATGAGTACCTGTGCGACTATGGCACCAGGACAGGGTCAGGGGAGCTTGGTTTTTTTTCCCCACGCCAGTGGGCCATGATCAGGGATGCATGCACTGTCCTGTCACCATTCGAGGAGGCCACGAGGATGGTGAGCACTGACAGTGCATGCATCAGTGACACTGTCCCCCTTGTCCACCTGTTGGAGCACACGCTGCGTGGAATAATGGACAGGGCACTTGAGGCAGAACAGAGGCAGGAAGAGGAGGACTTCCTTAGCTCTCAAGGCCCCCTTTATCCAGACAGTGTTCCTGCGTGCCCGCCGATCACACAGGAAGAGGACGAGGAGGAGGAGGAGGAGGAGGAGGAAGATTGTGTCAGTATGGAGGTGGAGCCTGGCACTCAGCATCAGCAGTCTTTAAGGGATCAGTCCCAAGGAACACATGGACTTGTACGTGGCTGGGAGGAGGTGGCTGCGGACGTTGTTGTCCTTAGTGACCCAGAGGACTCCGGACCGAATGCCTCAGCAAACCTACGCTGCATGGCCTCCCTGATCCTGCAAAGCCTGCGTAAGGATCCTCGTATTCGTGGTATCAAGGAGAAGGACCAATACTGGCTGGCAACCCTCCTTGATCCACGTTACAAGGGTAAGGTTGCGGACCTTATCTTGCCATCGCAGAGGGAGCAGAGGATGAAACATCTTCGGGAGGCCTTGCAGAAAGGTCTGTGCAACGCGTTCCCAGAGACTGGGAGGTTACAAACTCCTGTTTCTGGACAACGTGTTGCTGAGGCTTCGGTCAGTCAAAGAAGGAGCGGTGGAGAAGGTGGCCGTCTGACCGATGCGTTCAGACAATTTTTTGGTCCGCAGCCCCAAGGTATGATCGGTTCCAGCAACCATCGCCAGCGTCTGTTTTACATGGTGCAGGAATACCTAGGGGCAAGATCAGACTTGGACACCTTTCCCACCGAAAATCCTCTGGGTTACTGGGTCTTGAGGATGGATCACTGGCCAGAGCTTGCACAGTATGCAATTGAGCTACTGGCCTGTCCTGCATCCAGCGTTCTTTCGGAACGTACATTCAGTGCTGCTGGAGGCGTGGTAACCGATCACAGGGTGCGTCTGTCCACTGACTCGGTCGATCGGCTGACCTTCATAAAAATGAATCAGTCTTGGATCACCACCAGCTACCAAGCACCTGATGCTGATGTAACTGAATAATTTTTTTCAGATCCCTTCAAAGACTGCCTATGCTGATGCTGAGTGATTATCCCTGAGTAATTATCCTCTTCCTCCTCAATCATCACGCTGATAGCTTGTAAGAACATTTTTGGTTCTGGGCGCCACCACCAGTGCCTAAGGCACAATTTTTCAGCCCCTGTATAACAGGGGCCTTTTTATTACAATTTTTGATGTAATACTTTGCAGCACGGCTCGTTCCTGCATTCCAACTAGAGTGTCTGTGAGGGGTTGCAGTGTTGTGGCACCAGCACCAGTGCCTAAGGCCCAATTTTTCTGCCCCTGTCTAACAGGGGCGTGAAATTACAATTTTTGATGCAATACTTTGCAGCAGGGCTCGTTCCTGCATTCCAACTAGAGTGTCTGTGAGGGGTTGCAGTGTTGTGGCACCAGCACCAGTGCCTAAGGCCCAATTTTTCTGCCCCTGTCTAACAGGGGCGTGTAATTACAATTTTTGATGCAATACTTTGCAGCAGTGCTCGTTCCTGCGTTCCAACTAGAGTGTCTGTGAGGGGTTGCAGTGTTGTGGCACCAGCACCAGTGCCTAAGGCCCAATTTTTCTGCCCCTGTCTAACAGGGGCGTGTAATTACAATTTTTGATGCAATACTTTGCAGCAGGGCTCGTTCCTGCGTTCCAACTAGAGTGTCTGTGAGGGGTTGCAGTGTTGTGGCACCAGCACCAGTGCCTAAGGCCTAATTTTTCAGCTCCTGTTCAACAGGGGCATGTAATTACAATTCTTGATCTAATATTTCACAGCAGGGCCCTGTGAGGGCTTACAGTGTTTTGGCCACAGCAACACCTAAGGCCCAAATTTCTGCTGAGTATATAGGGCAGGACCCTACTTTCAAACATCTAACTTACAAACGACTCCTACTTGCAAACGGAAGGAGACAACAGGAAGTGAGATGAAATCTACCCATAGGAAGGGAAATTCTCTCATGTAAGAGTTAATATGGGAAAACAATTTCTCCTTTCCACTGATGCTTTCCAATCCTTGTTCCACAAAAAAACCCAAATTTTCAAAAAACATTTTTCATTGGGACAAAAAAGTGAGGTGAAATCTTCTGAAGAGGAGGAAAGACGCAAAACAAATGTCACAGGGGTGATAACCCTTCCCTATGTTTTCCAAAAAGCTTAGAAAAGATTTTTTGGCTGGAGCTAAACACATTAAAAATGTTCAAAATTACAAACAGATTCTACTTAACAACAAACCTACAGTCCCTGTCTTGTTTGCACCGCCTGTATACTGCTGTTCAGAGTATATAGGGACCTTTCCTTATTTTAATTTGGGTGCGGGGTTCCCCTTAATATCCATACAAGACCCAAAGGGCCTGGTAATGGACTGGGGGGTACCCATGCCGTTTGTCTCACTGATTTTCATCCATATTGCCAGGACCCGACATGACATTAAACCCGCAAGCAGTTTTAAATGAGATTTTTTCCTTTAAAAATGACATTTGGTGCAGGGACTGTTCTAAACATGGGAAACACGCGTCACTTTACAGGCATACTATAGACACCCCCCAGGTACGATATTTAAAGGAATATTTCACTTTTTTTTTTTTACTTTAAGCATCATTAAAATCACTGCTCCCGAAAAAACGGCCGTTTTTAAAAGTTTTTTTTGCATTGATACATGTCCCCTGGGGTAGGACCCGGGTCCCCAAACCCTTTTTAGGACAATACCATGCAAATTAGCCTTTAAAATGAGCACTTTTGATTTCGAACGTTCGAGTCCCATAGACGTCAATGGGGTTCTAACGTTCGTGCGAACTTGCGGTCCGTTCGCGGGTTCTGGTGCGAACCGAACCGGGGGGTGTTCGGCTCATCCCTAGTCATGAGGTGCCATGTTGAACTTTCAGTGACCAGTATGAGAGCGTGAAAGTGATAACACCTAATTTAATATAAGTAAAAAGATCTTGCGCATTAAATCTATCACCTTATAGTGTGAATAGTGACTAATACATACAGTGTAACCAAAAGGAAAACAATTACACACTGTTCAAGATAAATAAATGCCCTAATGACATGGTATTGAATGAATGAAAAATAAATAAAAATATCTAAAAATATCAAGTTCATGGGTGACAAAGTGAATAATCTGGGATCAAATATGTAGAAAAGATGAATGGACATTCATAGTATTCTTCCTATAGAGAGTCCCAGTATTATCAGGCTTGCCTTCTCAATCTTCTTATGAGGAAATACCTATTCAAAACAGTTTACACCCAGGCTTCACAAGCTCGGTGGAATGAAGAGAGGGAAAGAGAGAAAGAAGCCTCCAATAGTGTAGTAGGATGAATAAATCTGCTTTATTGATATCTAAAAGGTGGTCTCTTACATTTAAAAACGTTAAAATAGCATAAAACAGGAGGAGCAGCGTCTGAGGCGAATCCTTACGTGACTTCCGGTTTGCGTCTGCTCTCCGCCACGCCCTACGCGTTACGTCACCGTTCATGACTTCATCTGGGGAACCACATTGGTCAGAAAGGGATGTCCTTTATATTGCCAAATCGGAAATAGTACGGCGGCCATTTTCTTGTAGTTTGTTTGTGTGTATTGATGCGGCCATCTTTATGGTGGCTAATGCACACGGATGGCGGCCATTTTTAGATGGATCAAGCTCATGTAAACAAGCGTACTACTGTACGCAATGGAGTAAAATAATCACTGGTGCGGTTTTCATATGTATTGAGTAATAGAGAAGTAATAAAATGATGGAGAAAAGAATCTAAAAAATTGTAATGGGCACGTCAGTCGTATACCTTAGTACCTAAGGAGATGCCTCTTACACATGTATACATAGTGACAGAACCTATATACAAAAACATATTTCATAATGTACATACACGTTCAATGTACACCCATCTCAGAAATAGCTATATTTAGGACATTAAATTGTATGTATCCTATAAAATGAATCTAAAATCAAATGATATATAATAGATGGATATAATCAATAAATATGCATACACTTATTGAATAAACATATTCCTTAAATGTATGTAATGCGAAATAAAAAATTATGGTGTGGTGAATCTCAGTGGTCACCCCATTTCATCGGATGAACTCTCGGTTTTAGACAAAGGATTAAAGTACGCACCAGTCAGCAATTTGAATAAATTTAACACCTATATAGGAATACTCAAATACATTAGAAAAGTAAATGTGAAAAAATATTACTTATCAAACCCTTACAAAACGATCAATACGATAAAAAACACCTCTCCAACAATAACACATAGCACACTACGGAACAATTCTGTTTTTAACCCCCAAATCTCAGATAACCAACACATAGAAGTGTTTATAAAACTGGTACTAAAAGATTTGGAATCTCTAGAAATCAAAAAAGTGTCGGATCCTATACATATCGACAAAGGAATCAAATCCTTAAAAGAAAGAAACCGACAAGGGAGGAGCAACTGTGATACAATCAAAGGAACAATATCTTGGTGAACTACGAAGACAACTACAGGATGACAGAACGTACATCAAATTATTGGGTAATCCCACGAATAAATATAAAAAGGAGTTAGAACATCTAATACAGTTGGGAATGAAAAAAGACATATTGAACAAAAAAGAATCCAAGTATCTCATACCGGAAACATGCAGGATACCAGTCATCTACACTGTCCCAAAAATTCACAAATCATTAGATAACCCACCGGGTAGACCAATCGTGAATGGGATTGATTCCCTCATGTCCCGAGTAGGACAATACCTCGACCAGTTTATTCAACCAGCAGTACAACACACACCAGCCTACCTGAAAGACACGAAACGTGTTACAGCTTTTAAACACACTACCAGTATTGGAAGGAAGAACACTATTGGCCACGGCGGATGTAAGTTCGCTATAAACTATAGTACAACACCACGATGCGTGCTCAGCAACAAAGTGGCTTCTCAGAAAGTATAGCAACTTGATATGTAAACAGAGAAAATATCTTATAAAGTGTCTAGATGTTTGCTTGAAGTGCAACTATTTTTGGCATGACCAGGCATATTATAAACAAGCCATTGGCATTGCAATGGGTGCCAAGTTTGCACCAAGCGTGGCTAATGCCTTTATGGCACAGTGGGAAGATCAACCATTTATGAAGATACCCCAGCGGAACTTACCCTATATAAAAGGTACAACGACGATGTAATTATAGTTTGGAACGGTAAGAGAAAGGCATTAGAACAGTTTTTAAACAAATTGAATACAAACGAGAAGAACATTCATTTATCGTGGAACATTGACGAAAAGACAGTGGAATTCCTAGATTTAAAGATCAGTCTGGAAGGAGATAAACTGGTTACCAAAATCTTCTTTAAAAATGTGGACACCAATAGTTACCTCTCTACAGATAGCTGCCATCACAAATCATGGCTCTATAATATACCAAAACAACAATTTGTCCGAATCAAAAGAAATTGTACGAAAGAAGAGGATTACAAAGAACAAGCCAAATTAATTGGATCCAGATTCAAGGAAAAAGGATATGAGCATACATGGATAGATAAACAAATCCAAGAAGTTAACAATATGGACAGGACCAAAATGCTGGAAACATACCCTAGGAAAATGCCCCAACAGGAAACACCAAGTCTAATCCTGGATTACAACATACAGCACAAACAAATATCAAAAATCATCCAACGTCATTGGCATATCCTCAAAAATGACAAAGATCTCAACAATATACTACCAGAATTGCCAAATATTATATATAGGAAGGCACCGACCATTAGAGATATGGTGGTGAAATCAGTAATAGAACCTCCACATCAAGCACCTTATTCCTTCTTCTCGGGAAAAGGCTTCTTTCCGTGTAGAAATTGCTATGCGTGTAAACATGCTCAGAAATTCCACGGCAAAAGGATGGAATTTACAGCCACCACCACAAGAGAAACATATAAAATCAGAGATTTCATAGGATGCCATACCAAGGGGGTGGTATATGTGCTCCAACGCAGCTGCAAACTCCAATATGTAGGGCGAACCAAAAGAGCCCTCAAAGTTAGAATTAAGGAACACATACATAATATAAAAAAGGGAAACCCTAAACACAATGTATCAAAACATTTTGCAGCAGTACATAATCAGGATCCCGTACACCTCCAATTTTAGGGGATAGAAAGATATAAAGGTTCATGGAGAGTTAGTCACAAAATAAGAAGTATTAGTCAAAGAGAGTCATACTGGATACACACTTTGCGTACACTAACCCCTAGAGGTATGAACGTGGAGTTCGACCTAAATTGCTTTCTTAGTAATTTTTAACATTTTAATTTTAAATTTTTTATTTCATATTACATACATTTAAGGAATATGTTTATTCAATAAGTGTATGCATATTTATTGATTATATCCATCTATTATATATCATTTGATTTTAGATTCATTTTATAGGATACATACAATTTAATGTCCTAAATATAGCTATATCTGAGATGGGTGTACATTGAACGTGTATGTACATTATGGAATATGTTTTTGTATATAGGTTTTGTCACTATGTATACATGTGTAAGAGGCATCTCCTTAGGTACTAAGGTATACGACTGACGTGCCCATTACAATTTTTTAGATTCTTTTCCCCATCATTTTATTGCTTCTCTGTTACTCGATACATATTAAAACCGCACCAGTGACTATTTTACTCCATTGTGTACAGTAGTACGCTTGTTTACCTGAGCTTGATCAATCTAAAAATGGCCGCCGTCCGTGTGCATTAGCCACCATAAAGATGGCCGCATCAATACACACAAACGAACTACAAGGAAATGGCCGCCGTACTATTTCCGGTTTGGCAATATAAAGAACATCCCTCTCTGACCAATCCGGTTCCCCAGATGAAGTCACGAACGGTGACGTAACGCGTAGGGCGTGGCGGAGAGCAGACGCAAACCGGAAGTCACGTAAGGAGGCGCCTCAGACGCCGCAGTTCCTGTTTTATGCTATTTTAACGTTTTTAAATGTAAGATACCACATTTTAGATATCAATAAAGCAGATTTATTCATCCTACTACACTATTGGAGGCTTCTTTCTCTTTTTCCCTCTCTTCATTCCACCGGGCTTGTGGAGCCTGGGTGGAAACTGTTTTGAATAGGTATTTCCTCATAAGAAGATTGAGAAGGCAAGAAATTTAGCCACCAACAGATGTAAAATCCAGATGACCACTACGCTACAACATACAGGGTCTACAAAAGACACCCATTGATGCCTGAACTTATTCCTTTTAAGGTGAGAGTTCTGAGAGCCTGATAATATCGGGACTCTCTATAGGAAGAATACTATGAACGTTCATTCATCTTTTCTACATATTTGATCCCAGATTATTCACTTTGTCACCCATGAACTTTATATTTTTAGATATTTTTATTTATTTTTCATTGATTCAATACCACGTCATTAGGACATTTATTTATCTTGAACAGTGTGTAATTGTTTTCCTTTTGGTTACACTGTATGTATTAGTCACTATTCACACTATAAGGTGATAGATTTGATGCGCGAGATCTTTTTACTTATATTGATATTGGAGTGTAATGTGAACACTTTTTGATTTTGCTGCAGTCTTCATTAGACATTATCACACCACGTTTATTATCACTATTCCCCATTTTTGATCATTCTTTGATATTTTGTTGTCACCATTTCACTAAATCTCAGTATTAGCGCGAAGGACACCTTCACTAACACCTAATTTAACACACCTGCTTCCCCTTCACACCTGAGACCTTGTAACACTAACGAGTCACATGACACCGGGGAGGAAAAATGGCTAATTGGGCCCAATTTTCACTTGGGGGTGTACTCACTTTTGTTGCTAGTGGTTTAGATATTAATGGCTGTGTGTTGAGTTATTTTGAGGGGACAGAAAATTTGCACTGTTTTACAAGCTGTACACTCACTACTTTACATTGTAGCAAAGTGTCATTTCTTCAGTGTTGTCACATGAAAAGATATAATAAAATTTTTTAAAAAATGTGAAGGGTGTACTCACTTATGTGAGATACTGTATACCTGAAAATCAATCAATCATGACGGATTGAGAAATGAAAATGCCAGGACAGTACAAATATCCCCCAAATGACCTTTTTGGAAAGGAGACAGTCTGAAGTATTTAGTAAGAGGCATGGCGCATTTTAAAGTTTTAATTTTGTATCAGAATTTTTTTGAAAAATATCTTTTTTTTTACATTTGTATTGTTTACATACTGTTACAAGTGCAGTACAGCGTCATCATATAACTGGCATGGTGGTGACCAGGGACACTGAATGATATCAGTAGGTAAAAAAAAAGTATTTTTTTTTTTAGATACTATGATTGCTTATAGCAGTGAATTTCACTGCTATAAGCAAATATTTTTACTGAATGACAAAGTGTAGACTCTGTGTATTGTTGTGATTAGCTGTGATTGGCCACAACTAATCACATGGTACAAATGGACTGTGATTAGCCCTGTCTGTACCATATGATCACTGTGACCAAACACAGCTAGCATCACAATGAATAGCATGAAAGGAAGCCATTCATTGTTTACAACAGTCATGTGTCTGCTTTGATTGGTCACAGCAATCATGTGGTACTGGCAGCGGGCCGGTACACTGTTCAGTCATCTGATCTGACAGGGTGACAAATTGCAGTGGAGCTAGGCCTGGAGGAACAATAGGGTTCCTGTCCGAACATCATTTTACAATGGCACGGGCTAGAAGCAGTTAATGGGCACCAGGTGAATGTCTGTGTACAACATTCAAATCTCACATGTACAGCATCTGCGAATCGCACAAAGAAAATGATGACAAGACATGATGTCTTTGATGATGCCCTGGAGGAGGGGCGAAACGCGTCGACACAATATCCGGCTCACGTCTGAAAAACCAGTGACGCTGTTTCCTGTAGTCAGTGGAGAGCACGCTGTTACAGCGGCGATCACCGACAAATTCTGAATGCCTGCTCTGCATATCTGTTCCGTGAGTAGCGCTATCATGCGCAATTGATCTCTCATCTCACAGTATTACACCATATATATTTCTTCTTGTTTTTTGGGTGGAATATGATGCCCGCGGCTCCCAAGGTTATTCTATTATAGTATCAGCAGTCCAAGTTTTATCCCATCTCTTTATATCCACCGCAGTATTCCAGGTGACTGTAATCAACTTGTTGGATGAGAAGGTGGAAGTCTGCTGTTATTGTTGTTTTAGTTCTCTGAATGAACATTTCTATCCATCTTGAACTCACAATTGTTTGTTTATTGAGGTGAATATCACCAACATTTTCTTTGATTGCTTATGGTTACACATATTGTATATTCTTAGAGGGTTTATGATAAATAGTGGCAATATTTTTATCACTTATTTTTCACCAAATGCAATTTGTATAGTCGCATTTATATAGCGACCTTTTTCACTTTTATATATTTTTTTATCATGCTAGTTGCCAGCGCTGTTTTTTTTTGTATATTCATTTTAAATACCAGAAAAACTAGCTTCCTTGTCAAAAGCACTAAAGGAATATGTTGAATCGGCTCAAAAGGCTGTTTCTGTAACGCCGATAGAACTAAATTCAAGTCCCTAGGGTTCAGGGGTGCTCTATCTGGTGGATTAAGCAGCGTTACCCCCTGTACACAGCTTCAGACCAAAGAATGCGAAGCAAGCGGACGTTGAAACAATACCGATAAGGCCAAGACTTGGCCCTTGATAGTACTCAAGGCCAGTTTAATCTCTAACCCCACCTGCAGAAAGGCAAGGATTCTACCTATGACATACTTTCTAGGATGCCAACCCCTGGATTCACACCAGGAAACATATGCCTTCCAGACTCTATAATAAATAACTCTGGAAGCTGGCTTCCTTGCATTAATCAAAGTAGATATCACTGAGCCTGAAAGCCCACAATTCTTCAGAATGTGGGTTTCAACAGCCAAATCATTAAATTTAGCATTTGTAAAGTAGGATGGAACACTGGTCCCTGCGATAGCACGTCTGGACGTGGTGGTAGGGGCCATGAGGCCCCTACCACCATCTTTACCAATTCTGCATGCCAAGATCTTCTGGGCCACGCTGGGGCCACAAGAACTATCAACTTCTTTGCCCACTTGATCCTGCAAAGAAGTTGAGGTAGCAGCAGAATAGGAGGGAATGCATAAATCAGTGAGAACTGATCTCATGGGGTCACCAACGCATCTGCTCCGCATGCGAGTGGATCCCTTGTTCTTGACACAAAGTCGTCGACTTTGTTGTTGAACCTGGACACAAACAGATCTACGTTCGGGATCCCCCATCTTTGGCATATAGCCAGGAAGATGTCGGGGTGAAGGGATCATTCCACCGGGAACAACTGCTGGCGACTAAGTAGTCCACCTGCCAGTTCTCTACTCCTGGAATGAAGATTGCCGATATGCACGGCACATGCTTTTCTGCCCAGGTTAGGATCTGGTTTACTTCTCCCTGGGCTGTCTTACTTCTGGTGCCCCCCTAGTGATTGATATAAGCCATTGCCGTGGCATTGTTGGATTGCATCCTGACAGGAGAATTCCGCAACCTGAATGTCCAGGCCCTTAGGGCTAGGTACACTGCCCACATCTCTAAGATGTTGATGGGCAAAGTCCTTCGGTTCTGGACCATTTCCCTTGGACCGACGTTCCTTCCAGGACTGCTCCCCAACCTGAAAGGCTGTCATCTGTTGTTACTACCTTCCAGGTAACTAGTAAGAAGCATTTCCCCTTCTGCAGATTCTTGGGTATCCTCCACCAACTGAGGCTCTGACACACTTTTGGCGACAAAAGCATCGGAAAATCTAGTGCTTGGATCTTCTTGTTCCAAGCCGACAGCATACGGTTTTGAAGCAGTCTCTAATGAAACTGAGCATAGGGAACTGCTTAGAATCTTTCCCAACAACCTCATACAAAGGCAGATAGAAGGACCCTTCTCTGCCCTGACCACCTAATCCAGCTCCTTTCTGGAGCTGATTTTTGCCTGGGGTAAGAACACCCTCTTCTGGACTGTATCTATAATTAGACCCAAGTACTCTAATCTTCTTACTGGTTTTAAAGAAGATTTCTCTAGGTTGAGGACCCAACCTAGGTATTCCAGGTAGTTGACTGTGGTGACCATTCTTTGGTCCAGGCGGGTTACCGACCGGTCTATCAAGAGCAGGTCATCTAGGTATGCTATTATCGTTATACCTTGAGTCCTTAATCTGGCCAGAGAAAGGGCCAGAAGTTTTATAAACACCCGAGGTGCAGTAGCTAGACCGAAAAGCAAAGCTACAAACTGAAAATTACGTTTTTCTACTTCGAAATGCAGATATTTCTGGTGAGCAGGGAAAATAGGTACATGCAGGTATACATCCTTGATGTTGATTGATGCCAGAAGTTCTCCTCCTTGTAGGACGGAGACTACTGATCAGATTGATTCCATATGAAAAGAACGAATTTTCAGGAACCGGTTTAGATCTTTCAGATCTAGAATGGGCCTGACATCTCCATTTGGTTTTGGCACCATGAAAAGGTATGAACAAAACCCCAATCCCTGCTCTTCCATGGGGACCATCATGATCACTTTTTGTGACAAAAGTCGGTCTAACGCTAGAAAGAGAGACTTCTTTTTCTCTGGATCTTTGGGGACATTTGACCCGAGGAAACGAGGAGACGGGAATTCTCAAAACTCTAGTCTGTAACCTAGAGCTATTGTGGAGACCACCCATCTGTCTTGAAATTCTTCCTGCCAGACTCTTGAGAACTGCAGAAGTCTTCTCCCCACTCGAACGAGCGGGGGCACCCCTTCATAAAGAGGCTTTAGCGTTTTGTCTTGTGGTTTTCTCCCCCAGGATTTCTTTTGTCCCTGGGGTTGACCCCGAGGTTTTCCTCTTGAACCTGATGGTGGAGGCTGTCATGACTGCCTGGAGGCTGATGCCCCTGGCACTGAAGAAAGAGCCAGTTTAATGAGAGACGTTTACTCCTTTTCTTTACTGGCAAAAGGGTACTTTTCCCACTTGATATTTTTTGGATATATTTGCCCAAATCATCCCCAAACAGCTTTTCACCACGGAAAGGAAAACCAGCCAAGAGCTTTTTGCATGGCGCTTCAGCTGACCAACTTTTCAACCAAAGGATTCTATGCATATGCATCAACCCAAGCGTAAGGCGAGAGGTTTGAAGAATAGAATCTTTGATTGCATCAATTGCAAAACACAAAGCTGCTGGCAGCTTAGCTAACTCCTAGGCCTGCTGTTCAGGGAAAACCTTGAGCACCTGTTTCAAATGGTCTCTCAAGGATTGATATAACCCAATTGCCGCCACTGCTGTTTGAGCCACTGAACCTGTCAAGGAAAAAATACCTTTTAACAGGAATTCCAATCTTTTATCAGTTGGATCCGTAAACATTTGCACATTGTCAACTGGACAAGTCAAACTTTTATTAACAGAGGATATAGCAGCATTAATTGCTGGTATACTCCACATCTTAGTGAATTTTTCCTCCATAAGATAAAGTGTTGAAAACTTTTTAGGAGGGAAAAAATGCTTATCTGGGTGATCCCACTCAGATTATATACGCTTTTCCAGCAATGAATGTACAGAAAAGCCATGCAAGGCTTGAGGAGGCTTTAGTGAACCCAAACAAAAAGTGGGCACTTCAACCGACTCAGTTAAGGGTAGCTTAAATGTGGAGTGGACCATTTCAGTAAGAGAATGCACCAGCAACTTCTCAGCATGTGTAGCTGAAGAAGGTCCTTCCCCACTTGATCCCTCAGAAGAGGAGTCAGTCTCTCCATGGTCCCCTGAGGGGGATTCATTTTCCCCCTCCCACTGTTCCTCTGTTTGAGGATTCTGGGTGGTAGAATGGGACCCAATGCGCTTTCTTCCACTCAGTGAAGATACGATTAAAGTTGCTAACTTTTCCTCTAATCCACTGCTAGTTGAGGAAAAACCTCCTCAGTTACTTAGACAGGGGCTGAAGTGTCGGAAGCAAGCCACTGATGACCCAGATGGCTCACTCTGACCAGCCTCCCTAGATCTTTCAGGGGGGATGGTGTTGCAGAGGGGGGTCCTTAGGGCCTGAGGGTGACCCTTTTGTGCCCTTATCTTTTGCGGTATTTGTACCATTCCCTCTGGTTATGGTGCTGAGCACAAACGCAGAGGTACAGCCAATAAAATGCACCAACTGCTGAGCAATAGTCCAGCAACTGCCGCTGCTAATAAGCTCAGGCTGATGCAAAATAAATGTGTCCTGGGAATGCCTGTGTCAACCAACACTCACATGCGACCCGTCTGCTCTGTGTCCCTTTAGCTGTATGCACCTGAAAAAAGGTGCACCATATAGCTACACAGCCCGCGTTGTGGGTGCTGAAGCATGGCGACGTCACTAAGCCCCACCCCCCCTTTCCCCCGACCACCCACCATGCCCCCCTCTCTTTTTCAAAGATACAGCTTTCCCGCATGAGTGGGCTTCGATCTGCCGGATCGTATATGGAGGAGGGCTGGGGTGGAGGAGAGGAGGAGAGCTGCCAGATAGAGGACTGTCCATAATGGTGACGGCAGCGGGAGTAGCGCGGCACACCGCCGACTGAGCCACGCTCCCTCTGCCTCCAGGCATGAAGCTGTCCAAGTGGGGGAATATTCCCAAAAGGAAAAAACCCTTCCCTGCGTCTTACCTGGGGCTTGGGCCGGAGGAAGCATGCAGCTTGACACAGAGGCGAGACTGACAAGCATGGAACCAGGTACGTGCTCTTGACAGCCCCGGTGGTGACTATAGGCATGACAACATTTACTTTAAAGGAGAAATACCCACAAGAATTAGAAAAATTCCTTAGGAATCTCCCTTACCTTATCCAGCTGCAGGGTTCTGTGATAACAGACCCAATCTTCACCTCTCACGGTGGGCTCCATTAAAAAACCTTCAGGGACTGGGGCCCCCTTTTTATCGGGGGATCCACAGCCCATGGCCTGTAAAAAGCACCCCGCCAGGAATATGGCTGAAAAAACCTTGTTTCTTCTGACACGAGGCCCGGGTACCATTCAATTCGGTCTGGAAAAGACACTTGGATCCGGTGGCATGGCTTGCCCCAGTAAGGAATATTCCAGCGGAGCTCAGCACAGCACATCTTTACTCGTGACCAACACCTAAGACACTGGCGAAAAAACTGAAGTACTCCCAGTAAGGGGAGGGGTTATATGGGGAATTGAATTTCCTGTCTAGGGTGTGCTAGTGTCCATCACCTGAAGGTGCCATATAACCCATACATTAATTACTGTGGCTTTGTGTCCCATGATAAAGAAATACAATTCTCCCTTCCGCTGTGTACTGCCTACTAGGGATGAGCCGAACACCCCCCCCGGTTCGGTTCGCACCAGAACCTGTGAACGGACCGAAAATTTGCACGAACGTTAGAACCCCATTGACGTCTATGGGACTCAAACGTTCAAAATCAAAAGCGCTAATTTTAAAGGCTAATTTGCATGGTATTGTCCTAAAAAGGGTTTGGGGACCCGGGTCCTACCCCAGGGGACATGTATCAATGCAAAAAAAACTTTTAAAAACGGCCGTTTTCTTGGGAGCAGTGATTTTAATGATGCTTAAAGTAAAAAAAAAAAAAGTGAAATATTCCTTTAAATATCGTACCTGGGGTGTGTCTATAGTATGCCTGTACAGTGGCGCGTGTTTCCCATGTTTAGAACAGTCCCTGCACCATATGTTATTTTTAAAGGAAAAAATCTCATTTAAAACTGCTTGCGGGTTTAATGTAATGTCGGGTCCTGGCAATATGGATGAAAATCAGTGAGACAAACGGCATGGGTACCCCCCAGTCCATTACCAGGCCCTTTGGGTCTTATATGGATATTAAGGGGAAACCCGCACCCAAATTAAAAAAAGGAAAGGTGTGGGGCCACCAGGCCCTAAATACTCTGAACAGCAGTATACAGGCAGTGTAAACAAGACAGGAACTGTAGGTTTGTTGTTAAGTAGAATCTGTTTGTAATTTTGAACTGGTACATTTTTAACGTGTTTAGCGCCAGCAAAAAAATCTATTTAAAGCTTTGTGGAAAACATAGGGAAGGGTTATCACCCCTGTGACATTTGTTTTGCTGTCTGTGCTCCTCTTCAGAAGATTTCACCTCACTTTTTGTCCCAATGACAAATGTTTTTTGAAAATGTGGGTTTTTTTGTGGAACAAGGATTGGAAAGCATCAGTGGAAAGGAGAAATGTTTTTCCCATATTAACTCTTACAGGAGAGACTTTCCCTTCCTTGGGGTAGATTTCATCTCACTTCCTGTTGTCTCCTTCCGTTTGCAAGTAGGAGTCGTTTGTAAGTTAGATGTTTGAAAGTAGGGGCCTGCCCTATATACTCAGCAGAAATTTGGGCCTTAGGTATTCTTGTGGCCACAACACTGTAAGCCCTCACAGGGCCCTGCTGTGAAATATTAGATCAAGAATTGTAATTACATGCCCCTGTTGAACAGGGGCTGAAAAATTAGGCCTTAGGCACTGGTGCCACAACACTGCAACCCCTCACAGACACTCTAGTTGGAACGCAAGAACGAGCCCTGCTGCAAAGTATTGCATCAATAATTGTAATTACACGCCCCTGTTAAACAGGGGCAGAAAAATTGGGCCTTAGGCACTGGTGCTGGTGCCACAACACTGCAACCCCTCACAGATACTCTAGTTGGAATGCTGAAATGAGCCCTGCTGCAAAGTATTGCATCAAAAATTGTAATTACACGCCCCTGTTGAACAGGGGCTGAAAAATTGTGCCTTAGGCACTGGTGGTGGCGCCCAGAACCAAAAATGTTCTTACAAGCTATCAGCGTGATGATTGAGGAGGAAGAGGATAATTTCTCAGGGATAGTCACTCAGCATCAGTATAGGCAGTCTTTGAAGGGACCTGAGATTTCAAAAAAAATTATTCGGTTACATCAGCATCAGGTGCTTGGTGGCTGGTGGTGATCCAAGACTGATTCATTTTTATGAAGGTCAGTCGATCGACCGAGTCGGTGGACAGACGCACCCTGTGATCGGTTACAAAGCCTCCAGCAGCACTGATTGTGCATTCCGAAAGAACGCTGGATGCAGGACAGGCCAGTAGCTCAATTGCATACTGTGCAAGCTCTGGCCAGTGATCCATCCTCAAGACCCAGTAACCCAGAGGATTTTCGGTGGGAAAGGTGTCCAAGTCAGATTTTGCCCCTAGGTATTCCTGCACCATGTAAAACAGACACTGGCGATGGTTGCTGGAACCGATCATACCTTGGGGCTGCGGACCAAAAAATTGTCTGAACACATCGGTCAGACGGCCACCTTCTCCATCACTCCTTCTTTGACTGACCGAAGCCTCAGCAACACGTTGTCCAGAAACAGGAGTTTGTAACCTCCCAGTCCCTGGGAACGCATTGCACAGACCTTTCTGCAAGGCCTCCCGAAGATGTTTCATCCTCTGCTCCCTCTGCGATGCCAAGATAAGGTCCGCAACCTTACCCTTGTAACGTGGATCAAGGAGGGTTGCCAGCCAGTATTAGTCCTTCTCCTTGATACCGCGAATACGAGGATCCTTACGCAGGCTTTGCAGGATCAGGGAGGCCATGCAGCGTAGGTTTGCTGAGGCATTCGGTCCGGAGTCCTCTGGGTCACTAAGGATGACATGGTCAGCAGCCACCTCCTCCCAGCCACGTACAAGTCCATGTGTTTCTTGGGACTAATCCCTTAAAGACTGCTGCTGATGCTGAGTGCCAGGCTCCACCTCCATACTGACACAATCTTCCTCCTCCTCCTCGTCCTCTTCCTGTGTGATCGGCGGGCACGCAGGAACACTGTCTGGATAAAGGGGGCCTTGAGAGCTAAGGAAGTCCTCCTCTTCCTGCCTCTGTTCTGCCTCAAGTGCCCTGTCCATTATTCCACGCAGTGTGTGCTCCAACAGGTGGACAAGGGGGACAGTGTCATTGATGCATGCACTGTCACTGCTCACCATCCTTGTGGCCTCCTTAAATGGTGACAGGACAGTGCATGCATCCCTGATCATGGCCCACTGGCGTGGGGAAAAAAACCAAGCTCCCCTGACCCTGTCCTGGAGCCATAGTCGCACAGGTACTCATTGATGGCCCTCTGCTGCATGTGCAGCCGCTGCAGCATGGCCAACGTTGAGTTCCACCTGGTGGGCATGTCACAGATTAGGCGGTTCTTGGGCAGGTTAAACTCCTTTTGGAGGTCCGTCAGCCGAGCACTGGCATTATATGACCGGCGGAAATGCACACAGACTTTCCTGGCCTGCCTCAGGACATCCTGTAAGCCCGGGTACCTGCCCAAGAACCGCTGCACCACCAAGTTAAGGACGTGAGTCAAACAGGGCACATGGGTCATTTGTCCCTGTCGGAGGGCAGAGAGGAGGTTGGTGCCATTGTCGCAAACCACCATTCCTGCCTTAAGTTGGCGTGGCGTCAACCACCTCTGAACCTGCCCCTGCAGAGCTGACAGAACCTCTGCCCCAGTCTGACTCCTGTCCCCCAAGCACACCAGCTCAAGCACCGCATGGCATCTTTTGGCCTGCGTACTTGCGTAGCCCCTTGAACGACGGAGCACCGCTGGTTCCGAGGACAAAGCACAGGAAGAGGCCATGGAGGAAGAAGAAGAGGAGGGGGTGGAGGAGAGAGGTGTGTCACAATCATTAGCATTTTGGAGGCATGGTGGCGGAACAACCTCCAACACTACTGCACCTTGTCCTGCATCCTTCCCAGCTGCCAGCAGAGTCACCCAATGCGCCGTGAAACTTAGGCAACGTCCCTGTCAATGCCTGCTGGACCATGAGTCAGCGGTAATATGCACCTTACCGCTGACCGCCCTGTCCAGCGAGGCATGGACATTGCCTTCCACATGCCGGCAGAGAGCCGGAATCGCCTTCCGTGAGAAAAAGTGGCGTTTGGGTACCTGCCACTGAGGAACCGCACATTCCACAAACTCACGGAAGGGGGCAGAGTCTACCAACTGAAAAGGCAGCAGTTGAAGTGCTAGCAATTTTGCCAAGCTAGCATTCAACCGCTGTGCATGTGGATGGCTGGGAGCAAACTTCTTTCGGCGGTGCAGCAGCTGGGGCAGGGAAATTTGCCTGGTACAATCTGATGTCGGTGTACCAAAAGCAGATTGCCCACAAGTACTTGGCTGTGACACACCTAATTCTACACCTTAATTCCTCTCAGTGCAGGTCTCAGAGATGACTGAAGGTATAGTGGGGTTGGAGATCCCAGCTGATGAGGAGCAAGGAGAGGTCCTCTTTGTTCTTTGGTGTGGGTCTTTTAGATACGCTTGCCAACGAACTGCATGGCAGGTCAACATATGTCTGGTCAAGCATATGGCACCCAAGCGGGAGATGTTTTGGCCAGGCGAGATACGCTTGAGACATATGTTGCAAATAGCAGCGGTGCGATCTGATGCACTCGTCTCAAAAAAGGCCCACACCAAAGAACTTTTTGAATAACGCGCAGAGACTGCAGCGCCCTGCACTTGTGGAGCTTTGGGGTGTGATGCAGTCAATGTGCTGCCCTTAGGCTGGCCCCTGGAGGGCATCCTGCCTCGTTGGTGATGTGCCGCCTCCTCCTCCTCCAACTCTTCCTCTCTCCTATCAGGCACCCATGTTGAGTCAGTGACCTCATCATCCCCTCCCTCCTCATCATTGGAGCAAACCTGGCAGTATGCTGCAGCAGGGGGAGCATGACTGCCAGATTGCTGTCCTTCTTGGGCACCCCCTCTGTCCGTGCTCATGTTACTGCCTTCATCGAGCTCAGTATCATCATCAGAGCCTTCCAAACGCTGGGCATCCTCCTGGAGCATGTACCCAACACTGTGGTCAAACAGTTTGAGGGACTACTCAGGAGGACATGGTGGGGCTAGGGAAGGAGTCACTGATGACATTGAGCCGAGGGAAGAGGCCGCTACTTTGCCAGACAAAGTACCCTGGGCATGGGTGAGAGAGGATGAGGAGGATGAGGACGGCTTGGTCATCCACTCGACCAAGTCTTCCGCATGTTGCGGCTCAACACGGCCAGCTGCTGAAAAAAAAAGGCCAAGCGTGTCCCACGGCCACGTGCTGATGAGGATGCACCGTCTCCATGACCAGCACTAGACACAGAGCCTGCTTGCCCTCTCTTATTGGCTTGTGACTGTCTGCCTCTCCTTCTTGGCCTTCCAGACATACTAATGGCCTGTAGCTGCACTAAGCTGGGATATATATATATATATATATATATATATATATATATATATATATATATATATATATATGTACTGATACTGCAGCTAGCAAAATCAACTGCCTGCCTGTAGTATGAGAACACCACCAACCTTCTACAGGTAGCTTTAGCTGAACACTGTGCAGAGCTCACAAAAAACTAACTTGTAGCTTTTTTAGCTGCCTGCGGTAGTGATAGGATCAGGAAAACACCACCAACCTTCTACAGGTAGCTTTAGGTGAACACTGTGCAGAGCTCGCAAAAAAATAACTTGTAGGTTTAGCTGAACACTGTGAGGTGGACGCACCACACTAACTTGTAGTTTTAGCTGAACACTGTGAGCAGGACGCACTGCACTAACTTGTAGCTTTAGATGAACACTGTGCAGAGGTCTCACTACACTAAGTTGTAGGTTTAGCTGAACACTGTGAGCAGGACGCACAGCACTAACTTGTAGTTTTAGCTGAACACTGTGAGCAGGACGCACAGCACTAACTTGTAGTTTTAGCTGAACACTGTGAGCAGGACGCACTGCACTAACTTGTAGCTTTAGATGAACACTGTGCAGAGGTCTCACTACACTAACTTGTAGGTTTAGCTGAACACTGTGAGCAGGACGCACAGCACTAACTTGTAGTTTTAGCTGAACACTGTGAGCAGGACGCACCGCACTAACTTGTAGGTTTAGCTGAACACTGTGAGGTGGACGCACAGCACTAACTTGTAGTTTTAGCTGAACACTGTGAGCAGGACGCACTGCACTAACTTGTAGCTTTAGATGAACACTGTGCAGAGGTCTCACTACACTAACTTGTAGGTTTAGCTGAACACTGTGAGCAGGACGCACAGCACTAACTTGTAGTTTTAGCTGAACACTGTGAGCAGGACGCACAACACTAACTTGTAGTTTTAGCTGAACACTGTGAGCAGGACGCACTGCACTAACTTGTAGCTTTAGATGAACACTGTGCAGAGGTCTCACTACACTAACTTGTAGGTTTAGCTGAACACTGTGAGCAGGACGCACAGCACTAACTTGTAGTTTTAGCTGAACACTGTGAGCAGGACGCACCGCACTAACTTGTAGGTTTAGCTGAACACTGTGAGGTGGACGCACCACACTAACTTGTAGGTTTAGCTGAACACTGTGAGCAGGACGCACCCCACTAACTTGTAGGTTTAGCTGAACACTGTGAGCAGGACGCACCCCACTAACTTGTAGGTTTAGCTGAACACTGTGAGCAGGACGCACCCCACTAACTTGTAGGTTTAGCTGAACACTGTGAGCAGGACGCACCCCACTAACTTGTAGTTTTAGCTGAACACTGTGAGCAGGACGCACTGCACTAACTGTAAATAGTCTAGCTGCCTGACTGTGGTACTAATAGGATCAAAAGGACACCAGCAATTTTCTTCAGGTAGCTGTAAATACTTTAACAAGACAAGCCTGCCTGTCAGTAAGAAGATAACAGGAACGGATCTAGCTGAACACTGTGAGCAGGACGCACTGCACTAACTTGTAGCTTTAGATGAACACTGTGCAGAGGTCTCACTACACTAACTTGTAGGTTTAGATGAACACTGTGAGCAGGACGCACAGCACTAACTTGTAGTTTTAGCTGAACACTGTGAGCAGGACGCACCGCACTAACTTGTAGGTTTAGCTGAACACTGTGAGGTGGACGCACCACACTAACTTATAGGTTTAGCTGAACACTGTGAGCAGGACACACCCCACTAACTTGTAGGTTTAGCTGGACACTGTGAGCAGGATGCACCCCACTAACTCGTAGTTTTAGCTGAACACTGTGAGCAGGACGCACCGCACTAACTTGTAGGTTTAGCTGAACACTGTGAGCAGGACGCACCCCACTAACTTGTAGGTTTAGCTGAACACTGTGAGCAGGACGCACCCCACTAACTTGTAGTTTTAGCTGAACACTGTGAGCAGGACGCACTGCCCTAACTGTAAATAGTCTAGCTGCCTGACTGTGGTACTAATAGGATCAAAAGAACAACAGTAATTTTCTTTAGGTAGCTGTATATACTTTAACAAGACAAGCCTGCCTGTCAGTAAGAAGATAACAGGAACGGATCTAGCTGAACAATGTGAGCAGGACGCACTGCACTAACTGTAAATAGTCTAGCTGCCTGACTGTGGTACTAATAGGATCAAAAGAACACCAGTAATTTTCTTCAGGTAGCTGTATATACTGTAACAAGACAAGCCTGCCTGTCAGTAGGAAGATAACAGGAACGGATCTAGCTAAACTGAATACAGTGTATATATATACATGCAACACCTGGGATGCATATATATACACAATACACTGTAAGTGCAGCTAACTGGCTGACTGTTCTGCCTAATCTATCTAACTCAAATCAAATGACACTGTCTCTCTGTCTATCTCTTTCAACGCCGGAACACACACTACACAGGGCCGCTGTGCAGGCGGCCTTATATAGTGTGGGGCGTGTACTAAATCCCCTGAGCCATAATTGGCCAAAGCCTCCTTGGCTTTGGCCAATTATGGCTCTTTGTTCAGACGGCGCTGTGATTGGCCAAGCATGCGGGTCATAGTGCATGTTTGGCCAATCATCAGCCAGCAATGCACTGCGATGCCGCAGTGAATTATGGGCCGTGACGCGCCACACGAATTTGGCGCGAACGGCCTATATCATTTGCAATTCGGCGAACGGGCGAACAGACGATGTTCAAGTCGAACATGGGTTCGACTCGAACACGAAGCTCATCCCTACTGCCTACCTGTCACTGATCTCCCCAATTTGTACAGCCATAACCTGTCTGGCTCTGTGTCCCTTCCAAAACCTTCTGGGGTTGATTTAATAAAACTAGAGAGTGCAAAATTTGGTGCAGCTGTGCATGGTAGCCAATCAGCTTCTAACTTCAGCCTGTTCAATTAACCACTTGCCTACAGGACACTTTCACCCTCTTAATGCCCAGGCCAATTTTATGTTTTCAGTGCTGTCACGCTTTGAATGACAATTGCGCAGTCATGCTACACAAGGACTGTCCAAATGTTTTACAAAGAGGGCCAGATTTAATGAAAGTAATGGGACAATTGGCTGCTCACCTGTCCCATGGCCAGGTGTGTGTTATTTCCTCATTATCCCATTTACAAGGAGCAGATAAAAAGTCCAGAGTTCATTTCAAGTGTGATATTTGCATTTGGAATCTCTTGCTGTCAACTCTCAATATGAGATCCAAAGAGCTGTCATATCAGTGAAGCAAGCCATCATTAGGCTGAAAAAACAAAACAAACCCATCAGAGAGATAGCAAAAACATTAGGTGTGGCCAAATCAACTGTTTGGAACATCCTTAAAAAGAAAGAATGCACCAGTGAACTCAGCAACACCAAAAGACCACGAAAAACAACTGTGGTGGATGACCGAAGAATTCTTACCCTGGTGAAGAAAATACCCTTCACAACAGTTGGCCAGATCAAGAACACTCTTCAGGAGGTAGGTGTATGTGTGTCCAAGTCAACAATCAAGAGAAAGACTTCACCAGAGTGAATATAGAGGTTTCACCACAAGCTGTAAACCATTGGTGAGCCTCAAAAAACAGGAAGGCCAGATTAGAGTTTGCCAAACAACATCTAAAAAAGCCTTCACAGTTCTGGAACAACATTCTATGGACAGATGAGACCAAGATCGACTTGTACCAAAGTGATGGGAAGAGAAGAGTATGGAGAAGGAAAGAAACTGCTCATGATCCAAAGCATACCACCTCATCAGTGAAGCATGGTGGTGGTAGTGTCATGGCGTGTATGGCTGCCAATGGAACTGGTTCTCTTGTAATTATTGATGATGTGACTGCTGACAAAAGCAGCAGGATGAATTCTAAAGTGTTTCGGGCAATATTATCTGCTCATATTGAGCAAAATGCTTCAGAACTCATTGGACAGTGCTTCACAGTGCAGATGGACAATGACCCGAAGCATACTGCAAAAGCAACCAAAGAGTTTTTTAAGGGAAAGAAGTGGAATGTTATGCAATGGCCAAGTCAATCACCTGACCTGAATCCAATTGAGCATGCATTTCACTTGCTGAAGACAAAACTGAAGGGAAAATGCCCCAAGAACAAGCAGGAACTGAAGACAGTTGCAGTAGAGGTCTGGCAGAGCATCCCCAGGGATGAAACCCAGCGTCTGGTGATGTCTATGCGTTCCAGACTTCAGGCTGTAATTGACTGCAAAGGATTTGTAACCAAATATTAAAAAGTGAAAGTTTGATGGATGATTGTTAATCTGTCCCATTACTTTTGGTAAGGGAGGCACATATACAAACTGTTGTAATTCCTACACTGTTCACCTGATTTGGATGTAAATACCCTCAAATTAAATCTGAAAGTCTGCAGTTAAAGCACATCATGTTCATTTCATTTCAAATCAATTGTGGTGGTGTATAGAGATAAAAAGATTAGAATTGTGTTGATGTCCCAATATTTATGGACCTGACTGTATATACCGTATCTTATCAGCGTATAACACGCACCTTCACTTTAAGAGGGAAGTTTCAGGAAAAAAATTGAAGCAAAGAACTGTGAAGCAAAATAAGGGTCAGTGCCCATCAATGCAGCCTAATCAGTGCCCATCTGTAGCCTCACCATTTCCATGATTGCAGCCTCACCATTGCCATGAATGCAGCCTCACAATTGCCATGATTGCAGCCTCACCACTGCCATTAATGCAGCCTCGCCATTGCCATGAATGCAGCCTCTTCATTGCCATTAATGCAGCCTCACCATTGCCATGAATGCAGCCTCACCATTGACATGAATGCAGTCTTATCATTGCTATGAATGCAGCCTCATCATTGCCATGAATGCAGCCTCATCATTGCCATGAATGCAGCCTCATCATTGCCATGAATGCAGCCCCACCATTGTCATGAATGCAGCCTCACGGCATGGAGAGATCGCCGCGCTGCATGCCCCCTCAGCCGCACCAGAGCGGTCGTTCTGGGACGACATCATATGACGGTGGGCGGGCGGCAAGCGGTTAAGCTTTGACTAAAAAAAACTGACAGCTGATTGGGTTCTATGCAGAACTGCGCCAGATTTTGCACTCTCCAGTCCAGGGCTGGTGCAAGGATTTTTATCTACTCAGATGGGGGTGCATTTTCTGCCCCCCCCCCCCCACACTGTCCTCCCCCCACCCCCTAACCCCAATGCAACCCCCCACCCCTCCATAACATACACTTTATTTGCTCTCCATTGTGTTAAGGGGGTTATGCATCACTCGTTTCCCCTCACTGGCTACGGGCAGAAAACTTTCACGTTGCGCCCATTAGGAAGGAGGACACAGCATTAGGAAATGGAAGACAGGTATTTAAAAAATCTGAATCCCCAGCAAGTGGCTGGGGATTTGGAATTTTCCTCCCCAAAAAATACACAAAAAATATACAAAAACATTCCATGCTTTCCCTGCATGTTTCCTGCGCTGCTTTCCAAACACACTGCCCTTGCAATCTGCAGCTGGTATCAATGCAATGTTAATGACCCCCCAGCACAGGTCGCAAATGCAGTATGTTTGCCTGCACCAGATTGCATGGTGCAGATGTACCGTACGATTCAGTGGCAGTGAGTTTCCAAAAGTAGTGCCTGCACTACTTTTGGTGCGGTGCAGTGTAATTTCAGCTCATTTGAAGTGAATGGAGATGAAGACACTGCCTGCTGTCAAATAAGGTCCTGCCTCCTGCATCGGCTTCTATGATGGAAATCACAATGGTCCAATTTCCTGGCATTGGACCAGCATGCCATCCATCATAGGAGAGGATCCAGGAGATGAGACCTTGTTTAACAGCAACTGGCTCTCCTCCCGAGAGGATGATCCCACTGCAGTATGTTATTTTCCACACAGCTTTGTTTAATGCTTGATCACTTCTCCCTTTCTGAGTGCAACTTTTTGTTTTTAATAAACATTGTTACTTTTATGTTACACTTAGAGGTTCCTGGTTCCTGGTGCCCTAAGGCAGATGCTTGACCTGCCTATATGCTAGCGCCGGCCCTGCCACTGTCACTCCATCACTGTCCACCATTTTAAGCTACTATTAAAGATGGGCAGTGATGTTACAGGGAACCAGTTTACCAGTGAGGGGATGACCACTTACTTTCCCAATACAGAGAAGATGATATTCATACTTAAGTTACAGGGTGAATGTTAAAGTCAAGACTTTTTCCTATTGATAGACAGATGTTGCTGAATATCAGAGAATGTCATTTTCACTGGGTACATTTTGATAGAATTTCCACTCATTTGGCTAATTAATAATGTGTAAATAACCTAAATGAGATGAATATATAATATATTTAAATGTAGACCTATAAATAAAGTGAGCCATTCCTTTGATACTGTTCAGTGGGATGTTCTTCCCTTTCACCAAAATTACTGAAAGTAAAACAAAGCCTAATTCTATTGATAAATGCATATTAATATTTTTTTTATCCTTCACATGGAAATAAAGAAATTGAACTATGTTTATATTACATAAAGTACAGTGGCCCACTGTAGCAAATAATACATTTTTCATTCCACAGAAAAGTGAAGCATAATTAATAGTTCAAGTTTTTAGATTGTACTTTACAAATCCCCATCTCCCTTGTGGTTAAGCACAGCTTAAAGCGGAGTTCCACCCAAGAGTGGAACTTCCAGTTTAAGGCCTCCCCCCTACTCCTATTTGTGAAACTGAGCTTTTGGGGAGGAGGAGGGGAGCAAGTACTCAAATTTGACAGGTACCTGCTCCCACTTTCGTTCCGGTCACCTAGGTGATCAGAAGCAGGAGTTCTCCTTCCCAAAGTCTTCTGGGACAAATGACAGGTCCTGGAAGACTTCAGGGCCAGTCACAGACCACAGCGTCGCTCACGCATGCGCAGTGAGCACCTGGCTGTGAAGCTGCAAGCTGTCACAGCCGGGTGCTTATAGTAGAGATGCTGGCGCCGCAGAGGGAGGACCGGGAGAACGTGGCTGAGGTGAGTACACCGCAGAGGGAGGACCGGGGGACAGGTGAGTGTCTGTTTATTAAAAGTCAGCAGCTACACTTTTTATAGCTGATAACTTTTAATAATTAAACAAATGAATGGAACTCCCCTTTAAGCAGGACAGAAAGCCAATGTATCCACAAATTAGATACTTACAGTATAGTACTTGTCCAGTTGTCCTTGTATTGCATTCTTTTGCAAAACAGCTAACCATCAGCTAGTCTTCTTATATTGTAAGCATTTTTGGTTGTATTTAGGGTAGAAATGCTGTCAGAGTACTAAATAGTTAATAATGCAGAAAAATGGCAAGTATCAAAATTTCATAGCAAGACAAAAACAAGTCAGTTAATCATTTGTGCTTCAAGCAAACATGCATTATAACTTTGAGATGCCAATGACACAGTGAATTATGAAATGGTGTTTTCTAAGAAATTGAAGACTGCAGAAAAGCGTACAGCACAATTATAGATAAAGCACAGAAGCATGATCAAGTGATTAGAGTGGAATAAAGTTTAAGCCAAGTCTAAGTCACTCTCATAAGGAAACTATGACTAACAAAAAGTTATCCAAAATGACAATAAGCATTGTAGCATTTAGAATTTCAAAGGTTTTGATAAAATGAGAAGTTTAAAGACCTTACATTTTATACATATGATACTTTTTTTCTTATTATTCCAACATGAGCAAACTCAAACAGACTTCCTCTGTAGACAGTTGCCATTGAAACAAGTGACCCCATTAGAACTAAGTCACTACCCTGTTTCCCCGAAAAAAAGACCTAGCGTGATTGTCGGTGATGGCTGCAATATAAGCCCTACCCCCCAAATAAGCCCTAGTTAAAGTCCTTGTAGGTCTTATTTTCAGGGTAGGACTCTAACATATATCCTTATTTCCAAAAACATTCACACACATCCACTTCTTAAAACTCGCGTTATCTATTTTTTTCATGAAGTAATTTCTTATTGTGTTTTTTTGCCTCCTTGTAAGTCAGACTACAACAGCCAAAAAAAAAAAAGGAATTTGGAGAATTGGAAGAGACTGAGAGCAATAGAATGCACATTTATAAGTTAAGAATACATACTTGAATAAAATATCTCATATTCTTTAAACCAGAGTTTAGTGTCACTTGAACCACCTCTCACCCGGCCTGTTGTAATAATACCCAAGTACCGTTATCCTGGGTGGACGTACAATGGCATGTGAATGGATACCATCAGTTTCACAGTGTAAAAATGATTTCTCATCACTGTAATCATCACTGTAATAAGCTAATGTAAAAAAAAATCCTAGTCACCACCCAGAGCAGTACATATGGTGACACTGTACTGCTCTGGTGACAGTATGGGGAAAAAAAGTAATATATACTGATTTGGGGTTTTTCTACAAACAAAATGTAGCAGAATACATTTTGGCCTAAATGTATGAAGAAAGATTGTTTAGTTGCAAAATTTTATAACAGAAACTAAGAAAAACGTGGGGTTTTTTTCAACATTTTTGGTATTTTTTTTTTTGTTGCATAAAGATTTTATTGAGAAAATACAAAATACAAATGTAGCATATACAGTCACGGCTCGATGAGCCTGCATAAGTAATACACATCTGTATAAAAAGGTAGTCAGATAGAGCCATGTTGAAGATTATGCCTTTCTAAGTTATGAGTAAACAGTCAGGCATGGCTACGATGTTTAGAGGTGTGTATTCTCAAGGGGCGATATTACAGGGGAAAAGGGAATGCAAATGGGACAGATGGTCATATGGGGATGAAGCGAACAGAGGGAGAAAAGAGAAAAAAAAAAAAAAAAGACAGTGGGGAGTGCAGATGAGGAGAGGGGGCGAGGTCATCACCAACTACCCTCTCCAGCTTATAAAGTTCATTACCCCTGAATATCCCATAATTGGGATTGACTTTAACTTAGGCTTTTTTATCAGAGGTGGTGTCACCCTGGTTGGGGATTATTACGAAGTCAACTGTAGATCTTGGTATGATTGGGAACTTTTGAAAGTGATCCAGGGTTCCCAAATGGTTGTGAATTTGGAGATGTTGTCCAAGGCTGTATATATGAGCTCCTCCATCTCGACAACACGATTTATTCTTTTAAACCATTCTGAGACAGAAGGGGGGGATGTGGACCTCCAATGGGTCGGAATGCACATCCTTGCAGCGTTAATCATGTGCATGGCAACCGACTTATAATAAAGTTTTTTAGGAAGTTTATGTAGAAGCAGGAGATATTGCGCAGGGCAGAATTCCAGAGGGAGTAATGACACATGTTTTGTCAGGTCATGAACTCTGCGCCAGAATGGCTGGAGTGCTGGGCAGTCCCACCAAATATGAAGGAATATGCCCGTCTCCACACCACACCACCAGCAGAGGTCAGGTACAGAGGGGGAGAATTTGTGTATCAAGTCTGGTGTTCGATACCATCGGGTTTTTAGTTTATATCCGTTCTCTTGAACCGATACATTCAGTGACCCTTTGCGAATGTATAGATGGATGCGGTCCCAGTTCTCCTCGTCAATCTCTGAGCCAAGGGCCGATTCCCAGTAGGAACGTTCCGCACGCAGGAGTGTGGAGGGTTCATCGAATAGCGATGGGTAAAGCATGGAGATGCACGGAATTGGGGGGTCGAGCGAGCGCAGAGTGACTCCATGGTTGTGGGGTTTTTTGTAAAGTTTTGTTTATGGGACGGGTCAGTTAGGTAATGTTTAAGTTGAAGGTAAGGCCAAAATGGAAATGTCCCTGTGTTAGAGAGCGTAGCGAGCTCCGTTTGTTGAAGGAAGCGTCCCCTTTGGAAGAAGTGTTTTGCTAACATTTCCGAATGTGGCCATTCGGCTTTCTAAAAGGAACTTGACAGACCTGGGGGGAAGTCTTGGTTACCTCTGACTGGAGTGATAGGGCAGAGTTTAGCTGAAACAGCATGTACTGCCCTTTCGAATTCGTGTAAGGTGGCTCCTACCAGTGGATGGGTTAAGGCTTTTGGTGAAATGTGTCTGTTGGGCAGCCAGGAAGCATAACACAGATCTGAGGTGGTTACCAGGTGTTCTAAAGAGACCCAGTCTTTACAGCGGTTATGTAGACGCCAATCGACTACTCGCGCTAAATGGACCGCCCAGTAATAGCGTTGGAGATCGGGAAGACCAATTCCTCCACTCATTTTAGGAAGCACCAATTTAGCCCAGCTTATCCGAGGGAGTTTCCCACACCAAAGAAAAGTCCTACACATGGACTTTTACAGTCTAAAGAAGGAGGGTGGTAAGCAAATCGGTATTATTTGCATTTTATGTAGGAGCCGAGGCAGGACTGTCATTTTAAGAATGGATGTACTTCCAAACCAAGAGATGGTTGGTTTATCCCACTTTTGGAGATCTTGACGTATGTTATGAAGTTCTAGTTGGAAATTTCTGCTATAGAGTTCTGTTAAGTCAGCAGGGAGTTGGATTCCCAGGTAGGTTATGGCTCCCGTTTTCCAATGAAAAGGGAAATTACGTTGACATTGCTTGGCCAGTTCCGTGGGTAGGGATATATTCAGCACGAACGACTTATGCCCCGTACACACGGTCGGACTTTGTTCGGACATTCCGACAACAAAATCCTAGGATTTTTCCAGACGGATGTTGGCTCAAACTTGTCTTGCATACACACGGTCACACAAAGTTGTCGGAAAATCCGATCGTTCTAAACGCGGTGACGTAAAACACGTACGTCGGGACTATAAACGGGGCAGTGGCCAATAGCTTTCATCTCTTTATTTATTCTGAGCATGCGTGGCACTTTGTCCGTCGGATTTGTGTACACACGATCAGAATTTCCGACAACGGATTTTGTTGTTGGAAAATTTTATCTCCTGCTCTCAAACTTTGTGTGTCGGAAAATCCGATGGAAAATGTCCGATGGAGCCCACACACGGTCGGAATTTCCGACAACACGCTTCGATCAGACATTTTCCATCGGAAAATCCGATCGTGTGTACGGGGCATTAGAGTAGTTTATTTTCAAGTTAAATAGGAGTTTAAAGTGTTCTAGCGTATGTAGGAGATTGGGTAGAGATGTCAACGGTGAGGAGAGGAAAAGCAGGACGTCGTCCGCAAAAGCCGCAATCTTAAATTCCCGTTCCTTCACCTGGATACCCTTAATATCTGAGTTGGCACGTATGCAGCATAATAGGGGCTCCCCTGTCTGGTTCCATTTTGGATGGAGAAGACATCTGACAGACCGCCATTGACCTTTACTCGAGCTCTGGGATTAGCATATAGTGTGGAGATCAGCGCCCGCATACGAGGTTTAAGCCCTAATGAGATCAAGACGGCATCCATATAGTCCCATGCCACTCTGTCGAACGCCTTCTCCGTGTCCATCGCCAGAAAGAAACCCTCCCGTTGAGAGGAGGTAAGCCAGGTATGTAAGTTCAGGGCCTTAATGGTGTTGTCCCTGGCTTCCCTTCCAGGGACAAAACCCACTTGGTCCAAGCCTATCCAAGCAGTTATGTGGTGGGACAAGCGGTTCCCCAAAATTTTTGCAAAGAGCTTGATGTCCACATTAAGAAGGGAGATTGGGCGATAACTAGCTAAATTGGTGGGATCTTTTCCTTCTTTGGGGACCACTGAAATATAAGCTTCTAGGAGCCTATCAGAGTTGCACGGAGTGGTAGAGAGCGAATTAAAAGCTTTAAGAAAATGTGGTGCCAAGATGTCCGGGAAGGTTTTATAATATAGGGCCATGAAGCCGTCGGGGCCTGGACTCTTGCCTGGTTTTGTGGATTTAAGGGCCTCTAGGAATTCCTCTAAAGTCAGAGGAGCCTCCAGTGCTTGTGAATCATCCACCGACAAGGCAGAGGGGCAGTGTTTACTCAGAAAGTCTGTAATCAATTTCTGATAGTTCAATTGTGCGGTATGATCCATGTCTCCTGAACGCAGGTTGTACAACTTACTGTAAAAGGAATGTAACTGGCAAGCAATGTCGGCGTGCCCTTTTGAAAAGCTCCTCTAACAGAAGGGAACGTGTTTCTGCCAATTCCTGCGATGTTGCAAGAGCTAGTGTGCATTTGTGTTGGGCCTCTAGAGTCCGTATTTTGTCAGATAGTGCTCATATCAGGGCTTGTCGGTCCCTCTTTCTCCGTGCTGAGGCTGACAGTAGGTGGCCTCTGAGGACGCATTTATGAGCCTCCCACTGTATCATGGGGGAGACATCCGGCGTGTCATTGTGGAGAAAGAAGGCCATCAATTCCTGTCTAGGATTAGCTAAGTATCCAGGGTCCGAAAGAAGAGAAGCATCTAGTTTCCAAGTTTTGGTAGAGGTGACTATTTCAGGGAATCATAAGGTGGCGGTGGTAGGGTGATGGTCAGATATTGTCATGCTCTCAATGCTGGCGCTATGAATGTATGGAAGATCCGCCTGTGTCACAAACAGGTATTCCAAACGTGAGTACCTATTGTGTGGAGGGGAGAAGAAGGTGTAGTCTCTGTCTCGGGGGAAGAGGAAATCACCCCCTAATATTAGTAGTCTCGTCTGAAAGAGTGTGAGTTTCGCAATGACCTCCTGCATAAATGTGACTTGCTTGGTATTGGGACAATAAATGTTGGCTAGTGTCACTGGTCTGTTTTTCCATAAACCCTTCAGGAAGATTTATCTACCTCCCGGGTCTAGCTTCTGGTCCTTAGCATCAAACGCTAATGTTTTGGAGAGCAGTATGGAGACTCCTTTAGTTTTAGAGTCCGGGCAGGTGGCATGATAGGCCGTGGGATATCGGTCGTTATGGAAGTGTGGTGTTGCAGTAGTTTTAAAGTGTGTTTCTTGGATAAAAAGGACTTGAGCCCTAAGTCGGTGTGCTTCTGCAAGGACACTGCTGTGTTTTTCTGGGATGTTCAATCCTTTAGCGTTAAGAGAATAAACTTTAAGAGAGAGGGGAGCTGAGTGTGTTGGGTTGAGCGACATGTTTCACTTTGTCAAAGTGGCTGTGTTTGAATGATCCTATGCACCGGTACCCAGGGGCACGTGTAGCTGGAGAGGGTAGTAGAGGCGGTGAGAAAAGGGAGGGAAAAGGGGGGAGAGAGAGAGAGAGAGAGAGAGAGAGAGAGAGAGAGAGAGAAAAAGTGAAAAAAAAGGGGTTTATAGGGGGGAGGGGGGGGGGTGTGGGCAAAGGGTAGTGTAAGTTACATAGTAGGTGAGGTTGAAAAAAGACACAAGTCCATCAAGTCCAACCTATGTGTGTGATTATGTGTCAGTGAAAATAAAATCACCACTTAACTTCCAGGGGTGGAGACAGGCCTGCCAGTCCACCTAGTTGGTCAGGGAAGGGTTAAAGATGGGGTAAAGGGAGGGTTAGCCAGAATTAATTCAAAGGGGAACCTGCCACCCTGAGTCGGGTTATGAGAATAGCAATATCGACAACAAACCAGGGCTAACATTTAATGAAACAGTAACTTGTAGAACAGCGTATAGCTAACAAAAGAAGCATAAATGGCCGAGAAGAGGGTCTGAGAGAAGGCCCCTTTGGTAATTATTGGGTTTGTTGTCAGGTTACCCAGTTCAGAGTTGAGGTTAAAAAGGGGCATCTAGTATGAATAATAGAGGCGGAAATCGAACCGCACGAGGATCTGTGTCCCATTAGGTTTCCCAAGATACGGGGGGTGTGTCGCAGTTCATTTACCTCGTTGCCCGTGGGCCAGAGCTTAAGTAGATGATCCCATGGCTGTCCGAATTTCTGCTTCCATTCACCCTTGGCATGCGTGGGTAATACTTAACATAGTTCAGCACTAAATTGGACTCCAAGGGACCAGAAGTTGAGCTTGTCAAACTGGATATCAGTGTGAGGATATCATAGTCGGAGATGTCAGGGTTGCAAGGGGCATGGGGGGTCAATTGTCCCACCCGCATATTCGTGCCCTGTAATCAGGGGTGGGTATTTGTAGGCCATAAACAATCGTTATGCGAATCCCCAACATCTCCCCCTACCGTGTCGCATCAAGCTGCCCATTCACACTGATAGCCTCTTCCTCTGTCGGATGATTCCCATGTCCTGCGATCTGTCACAGACCACGGGAAGCAGGCAGTGGTTACCAACCATGCATGTCAGACACATTGTCACATCATTATGGGGTACTTCGAAGCATACATTACATATTAACGTTGTAAGGGATGCAAGCAGTGTTCATTATGTCTAAGTATTAATGATACATAGCTGCAGAGCACAGCATCTACTGTGGCAACTCTAGTTCACTTTAAAATGCCTACATTGCGTTAGGTTCAGCTAGAAGAGAGGTTACAATAGAAGCTATAAAAAGAAAACCTGAATAGAGTCCACGAGCCATAGATCCATCCCTGAGGCCGAGAAAGTTGCTCAGGCGGTTCTTCAACTTGCAGTCCGGACCTGAAGGGGGGCAAAAAGAAAGGGGGGGGGAAAGGGCAAGTACCACAGCGGAACACATCACTACATAGCGTCAATGGTAGAAGGGCCTCTAAGGGATAGATACGCTCTAGAGGCCAGTGTGCAAAAAAAATTTCTTCAGGAGGTAGCTGTGTGCCACTCACTGTGGACTCCATGTAGGCTTCCCTTTGGTTCTTGGACACACAACCACACTCCTGCTTTCTTTCTTGTGGTCCTCTAGCTAGTACAGTCACCAATGCTGGACCGAAAAACTGGGGAACTGCTCTGCACTTACTCCTGGAACAGTCCAGGGAGAGTAGGTTGTAGATCATTAGTTTGTGCCATATGTATTACTTCAGAACACGACTTAGCTGGTGTCTGCAGAACATCAAAAATTGGTGGAGCATCCGCAGGGGTCTCAGTAAGGTGGTAAGATAACAGTTCCGAGGAAAAACGTAGAGACTATGGTGGCGACAAACATGCCAACAGGGGATGTGTGGTGGTGCATAGTGTGAGGTTACTCACAAACTCGGTTGTACAGGTTTAGCGTGCTGTCTTCTGACGAGACGAGGAGGGCGAAGATCTCGGGTCACGATCCGTGATGTCATCTGCGTGTCTCCTTGGCGAGTTGGAGGAAGATCTACGGCACCTCTGACGATTGCATTGCGAGTGGGGAGTCGCTCCTTGGTGTGTGGAGATCCAGGGTTCAGGTTGCATAAATGAACTGTACCATTCAGGTACAGCAACCTCCGGGATGCCCAGGGTATCACAAAAGTTACGTAGATCCATCGGTGTGCGCAGGAGGGCTGTTCGGTTTCCCATGGTCGCAGCTAAACAGAATGGGTATTTCCAGCGGTATATGATATGTCTGTCTCGTAACACGTTGAGGAGGGGGTGGAGCTCCCTTCTGTGCTGCAATGTAATGGCTGACAAATCTTGGAGTATCTGTATGGTCGAGCCTTTATGTTGCAGTTAGCCATGGTTACGGGCTAGGTGTAGTATGTCCTCTTTCTGAGTATAGCTGACTAAGCAGCATATTGCGTCCCTGGGAGGGTGTCCTTCACGTCCCTGGGCCTAAGGGCCCTATGGCATCTCTCCATTTCTATGGGGGCATCAGGGGGTCTGCTGAGGAGGGTGTTACAGATTGCCCACACCGTTGATTGTAATTGAGGGGCATCTATAGTTTCCGGGATCCCCCTGATGCGCAAATTGCATCTGCGCCCCCTATTATCCAAGTCCTCAAGGTGGCGGTGCATCTCAATGAGGTGTTGAGCATGGGTGTTTGTGACCTGTTGTATTTGTCTTATGGCTGTTCCCTGTGTCGTGGCGACAGACTCCACAGTCTCCAGGCGGGATGCGACCACTTTAACGTCTGTTTTAAGATCAGAAATGACGGCAGTCAGGGTGTTTTTAATATCTAATGCCACTAGCTGCAGGTCTGCCATGCAGAGGAGCGGGGATGGCTGTGCAGCATTCCTAGCACTTGTCAGATGTTCCCCGGAGTCGAGGGAGCTGGGCTGGGTGGCATGACTCACCGCATCGTGGCCCAAGGACGGAGTCGGGGCCTGTGTGGAGGCCTGTAATGGAGTCTGCGCGGCCGCATGTTGAAATATCTCCAGGATGGTCCGACTGAGCTGTGTATTTTGATCCGCCTGGGAGCTGGCGGCGGAGCTGTTTCTCTCGGCCATCTTGGCGGTAGTAGATCACTGCTGTATCGCTGATGAAGGCTGGAATGTTAGCCCTGGATGCCGGAGCGCGCTGTTCAAGCTGCCATCTCGGTCCGGTGCTAGGCCACGCCCCTCATTTTTGGTATTTTTGCATTTATACAGCAAAAAAATAGAAAGACCAAGTGGTGATTAAATGCCGTCTAAAGAAAGCTCTATCTATTTAAAAAATTATAAATAATTTCCTTCGGGTACAGTGTTGCATTGTTCCAATGTTGGCATTCAAAGTGTGACAGAGTTGAAATCTGGAAATGGGCCTGGGCAGGAAGGCAGTAAAAGTGGCCGGTATTGAGGTGGTGAAGCTCAATTTAAAAAGGTAAAAATAAGGTAAAAATTAAAATATAAAAAAACACATTACATATGAGATCATATGTACCCAGACACCTATTACCTGAAAAGTATTTGGTATCCCAGCAGATGTCAGAGATAGAAAAATTTTTTGGAGACAACAAGTCTTCATTTTATTAGACATGTGGACTGTGGCTTGGGTTACCCAAAGTTGTTAATTTACCTAGGGCCTTGTTTGGTCTTAGTCTGGCTGTGGACCTTACCTCTTGTTCTGGTTATAACTTGAACATTTTAGATCTCTGATTGCTTTCTATGCAGGTGATAGTGTCACCAGGACTTTTAAAATAGGGTGGTCCTTCCTGGTGCTGATACAAACAATAAACCCCTAACAGAGTTTCTTATCCTAAAACTAATAAAAACAATTTAGCTAAATAAACACTTTAATGATAGGATGAAAATCCAACATAGTCCTATGCCAATTTCCTTTTTGGTTATTCACATATTTTGGTACTCAACATACTTCCTTAGCACAATCTGTTTGCCTTAGCAGCTCTGACCTAATACACCCCCCCCCCCCGCAGTGGCGACCCGTCCATAGGGGGCACTCGGGCGCCGCCCCCCAAGCTGTAAAGAAAAAAAAGTCACTTTAGGAGTAACCAGGCGCCAGACATGCAGCGGTCTATGGGAAGCTTCCCAGCCCGCAATCAGCTGATTACAGGATGGGAAACTGATTTGCCCGTGTTTAGGGCATGTGCAGGGCGCAAGCTGTGCGCCCGCACACACTCCCACTGTACTTTGATTTGTCAGTATCCTAGTAGTGTCTCATGGGATTGGTGCAGTGGGGACCAGAGGAGAGGATAGTGGGCGTAGACAGTGCCTTTTACATCACTTCCGGCCACAGTGGGGGTGAGTCGGCTGGTGTGCATGTGGTGGCGTCAGAGAGGAGCGGCGCCATTGAAGGTAAGTGCGGCTGATCATACCTCCAGCCCCAGTGCCAGCAGCACCCCCCACCTCCCTCGCAGCTGAATCCGCTCTCCAGAGTCCCGCCAGCCCCCCCACCAGTTCCAGCACCCCACCAGCACCAGCAGCCCCCCCCTGAATCTGTTCTCTCCGCTCTCCAGAGTCCCGCTGCCCCACTCCGCTGAGTCTGCTCCTGTTGCAATGCTGAGTGCACTGCACACACTCTCCCATCGTGTTAACAGCCAACACCTTCAAGTTCCCCCACTCCAAGTCCCGTATCTTCGGTGGTGGTGAGCAGCCCCCGTCCCCCCACCTCAATGTGCCGATTGGCAACTGCATCGGTAACTGCACTCTCTCCCACCAGCAGCATGCTCCCCCCTTCTGCCGCTCCAGCAGGGCTAATGGCGCAGTGGAAATTTACTGTTCGGTCCCATTCTGGTCCCCCTTTCCCCTGGGTCCAGTCAATGCAGCACTAGGCTAATGAAGCCTGGATGCTGCTCATACTGCACCCCAGGAAGGAAAGGGTTTTGATAACTAATGGAGGTCTCCATGGGGGGGGGGGGGTATGCTGATACATATAAGGACTCACTCAGAGCTAGTGGGGTCTCTAAGGAGGGGGTTGCTGCTAATCTTAAGGGACTCACTCCAATCCAATGGGGGTATTACTTTGTAAGAAGGGTTGGTGATCAGTGGCATTGCTACAGGAGGGGCTCATTCACACCATAGTTGCCACTGATGCTGCTATAAGGTAACTCTGAACTAATGGGAGATGCTGACTGCTGATTATATCAGAGTCACCTTATATCAGCACCCCATTCCCGTCCGCTGCCAGCATTCTCCCTGAGAAATGTTATATGCCAGGCTTTGTGAGAAATGCTATATGCCAGGCTTTGTGAAAAAATGCTATATGCCAGGCTTTGTGAAAAAATGCTATATACCAGGCTTTGTGAGAAATGCTATATGCCAGGCTTTGTGAGAAATGCTATATGCCAGGCTTTGTGAGAAATGTTATATACCAGGCTTTGTGAGAAATGTTATATACCAGGTTTTGTGAGAAATGTTTTATGCCAGGCTTGTGAGAAATGCTATATGCCAGGCTTTGTGAGAAATGTTATATACCAGGCTTGTGAGAAATTGTCATGGTTATGCAATAGAGTTTCTCTATCAGCTTACCTGTCTCCATGTGTTTCTCTAAAGACCAGCTGCCTCTCACCTGACTGGTTTTATAGCCTCTCCTCTAAGCATGGCCCCACCCCAGGCCCTATCAGGGAACCCTATATTAACCTGTGCACTGCAAGCCAGCAGTGCTGATTAACCATTGTGTGTTAGCCTCCGTGTGTACTTGCTGTGTTTCCTACATCTGATTCCAGTTACCGACTTTGGCCTGTTCTTACTATTCCTGTCTGCTCGTGACACTGACCTTTGGCGTGTCCCCGACCATCCCTGTTTGCCTGTGACCCTGAACATTGGCGTGAACTCTGTTGTCCTTGTCTGCTTGTGGCCCTGACCTTGGCTTGTCCCTTACTTTCCTCGTTGTTCCAACCTGCTGCCTCCTTCCTCTTCTCCTGTAGTCTACCGTGAGCGCGAGCTGTGAGACCCTGGGGGCCGCGACCTGGAGCCAGACTGCAGCGCAGTCCATCCTTACCACTAAAGGCTCTGGTGAACACCTGCTGTCTCTTAGACTCCGCGCCCTGGGGAATCTATGCTCTAGCTCCCAGTGGGATCTGTGTCAGTGATCCAGTAGACCTGCTTCCTGAACCTCCCAGGGTTCAATCCGCAGCAGTCAGTCCTAGGGTCCACTACCTAGCGGTGCACTTCTGACTCCTACAGAGTGCATCTGTCACCTAGCCTCAAGGTGACCTGACAGAAATGTTATATACCAGGCTTTGTGAGAAATGCTATATGCCAGGCTTTGTGAGAAATGCTATATGCCAGGCTTTGTGAGAAATGTTATATACCAGGCTTGTGAGAAATGTTATATACCAGGCTTTATGAGAAATGCTATGTGCCAGGCTTTGTGAGAAATGTTATATGCCAGGCTTGTGAGAAATGCTATATGCCAGGCTTTGTGAGAAATGCTATATGCCAGGCTTTGTGAGAAATGCTATATGCCAGGCTTTGTGAGAAATGCTATAGCCAGGCTTTGTGAGACATGCTATATACCATGATCTGTGAGGCTGAGCTATATACTCAGTCCTGTGATGCTGGGGCTATATACTCTGTCCTGTGATGCTGGGGCTATATACTGTGTCCTGTGATGCTGAGCTGTATACTCCTGACACTGAGTGGAAGCAAGTGGAATACAGGGGACGGAGTGGGTGGATTTTATAAGGGGTCTGGTTTATAAAAAGTGGGAGGGGCCATCTATGAAGGGGCGGGGTCTGGCGCCCCCCCAGCCTAAAACTTCACCAGCCGCCACTGGGATCCATAGCAGTTTTAAATCATCAAACAAGAGAAACTACAGGGTTCAGAATAGCAAAATAGAGACCACTTTAAAAATGTCTAAATATACACTGGAAGCAAACTATTTATGTAAAAAGTCAATAGTCAACCACATGAAATATTCATTTGAAAGACAGAATAAAAAACATGATACAAAAGAGCGCTAAATAAAGGCTGGACCTAGAAGATATTTACCAAAGGAAAGTGCATTTAGTAAGACCAACAACAGATGAGCTTGGTTTATTATAGAATATGTACACCCAACATTTGACATTCCTTATATGTACTTGATGTGCCTGCTGTACCATGTACCTGTATGAAAAAGTATCCTTTTCTCCTTGTATTTTGTCCTTTGTGTGAAATACCTGGTGTTCCTGCCAGTCCCTCTGCTTTCCTATTAAAATCTGACCACACTAGGCATGAGAGCGTGATCCATTCTCTAGCTGTGCTGGGAATTCAGCCTGCTCCCCTCCAATGATCACACTTGTCCTGACAAGCCCCTCCCCCCACACACCCATTCACTGGGAAGACCAGTGTATGCTGTTTCTCCTCCTCTAGCTCTTTTGCTATTTTGCAACTGAGAACAGAGGGTATGTGATCACTTATAAAAAAAGGGGGAAAAGGTATTTATAATGTTTTTTTCTTTCTTGACAAAAATATTTTATTTAGTGCAATAAAATATACAATACAGATATATTATGTAACGTATAATGGCAAATGGCAAATACAATGTTGTTCAGGATTAAGTAATTTGGTAAGAGTACAAAACAATAGATAGACAGTTATATAAGATCGGATGTATTGTCATTAAACTGTTAGAAGGAGGTCACTAAAATGTGAAAATTTCCTGAACAAACAAGAGTTGATGGTGTGACTGTAGGGTATAATGCTGTAATCTGTAATTTGAGGAGCTTCAAAAGCGTAAAAGAGATTGAAAGAAAGAACAGAAAGAAGGAAAGTGAAGAGCAGAGAGGGGTCACAGCGAGGTATAGTATGGTCAATCTAATTTCAAATAAACTACCAGGGCATTAGGACTGAGTCGTTAAAAGATGACGGTAGGTAATGTTTAATCCAAGGCTGCCATGTTTTATGAAATTTGGAAACTTGGTTATGTTCAATAGCCACCTTTTTGGAGTGAATCGTGGCATTGTTCATTCTTTGTTTTGTCTCAGCCAATGCCAATGAAGGAGTTTTCCAAGCTTTTGCCACTGTTTGCTTAGCTGCTGTGAGGAGATAAATAAAGAGTTTGAATTGGGCATGTGTCAGACAATCTGGTTTGAGGTTGAGCAGTGCCGTGATGGGGTTAGGTTGTAAGGGTACTACAAACATTTTGGAGGCGTATGTAAAGATTTCTTTCCAGGATGTCTGTGCTATTGGACAGGACCACCAAATATGCATGTGCATACCCAGAATTGTACAACCTTGGAAACATAGAGCAGAGTAGGTAGGAATATATTTAGCTATCCTACCTGGTACAAAGAACCAGGGGGTTAATACTTTATAGGTGGTTTCCATCGCTATAAATATTAGGGGAGGATGACTTCCTTGTCAACCAGAAAATAAAATAATTTAAGGCTTATGTGACACCATTTTTCTCCCACTAGGTCCAGTTGGACTAAAGAGGACTGAGGGGGGGGACTGTAGCCAACTATATGAGGGAAGGAAAAGAGGAAGGGGGAGGGGATTAAGTAGCGGAAAGGGCGGGGAAGTATTTGAGGCATTATTTGTCTAGAAATGCAATGACCTTCTCGAATTAGTATCCTTTCATTGGTATATTAACCACTTCCCGGAAGGATTTACCCCCTTCCTGACCAGAGCACTTTTTACAATTTGGCACTGCGTTGCTTTAACTGCTAATTGCGCGGTCATGCAATGCTACACCCAAACGAAATTTGCGTCCTTTTTTTACCACAAATAGAGCTTTCTTTTGATGGTATTTGTTCACTTCTGCGGTTTTTATTTTTTGCGCTATAAATGGAAAAAGACCAAAAATTTTGAAAAAAAATGGTATTTTCTACTTTTTGTTCTAAAAAAAATCCAATAAACTAAATTTTAGTCATACATTTAGGCCATAATGTATTCGGCCACATGTCTTTGGTAAAAAAAAGTCAATATTTTGACACAAGTTGCAGGAATATCACAAACTTTTTTTTTTTGCACAAAGTTGTCACTAAATGATATGTTGCTCACACATGCCATGGGCATATGTGGAATTACACCCCAAAATACATTCTGCTGATTCTCCTGAGTACGGGGATACCACATGTGTAGGACTTTTTGGGAGCCTAGCCGCGTACGGGGCCCCGAAACCAAGCACCGCATTCAGGATTTCTAAGGGCTTAAATTTTCGATTTCACTCCTCACTACCTATCACAGTTTTGAAGGCCATAAAATGCCAAGATGGCACAAAACCCCCCAAAAGACCCCATTTTGGAAAGTAGACGCCCCAAGCTATTTGCTGAGAGGCATGTTGAGTCCATGAAATATTTTATATTTTGCCACAAGTTGCAGGAAAATGACAAACTTTTTTTCTTTGCACAAAGTTGTCACTAAATGATATATTGCTCACACATGCCATGGGCATATGTGGAATTACACCCCAAAATACATTCTGCTGATCCTCCTGAGTACGGGGATACCACATGTGTGGGACTTTTTGGGATCCTAGCCGCGTACGGGGCCCCGAAAACCAAGCACCGCCTTCAGGATTTCTAAGGGCGTAAATTTTTTTATTTCACTCCTCACTACCTATCACAGTTTTGAAGGCCATAAAATGCCCAGATGGCACAAAACCCCCCAAATGACCCTATTTTGGAAAGTAGACGCCCCAGGCTATTTGCTGAGAGGCATGGTGAGTATTTTGCAGCTCTCATTTGTTTTTGAAAATGAAGAAAGACAAGAAAAATGTATTTTTTTCTTTTTTCAAACTTCAAAACTTTGTGACAAAAAGTGAGGTCTGCAAAATACTCACTATACCTCTCAGCAAATAGCTTGTGGTGTCTACTTTCCAAAATGGGGTCATTTGGGGGGGGGGGTTGCCACCAGGGCATTCCATGGCCTCTGAAAATGTGATAGGCAGTGATAGGCAGTGAAGAGTGAAATCAAAAAAGTGCTTGATTTTCGGGTTCCGTACGCGGCTAGGCTCCCAAAAAGTCTCACACATGTATCCCTGTACTCAGGAGAAGCAACAGAATGTATTTTGGGGTGTAATTTCACATATTCCCATGGCATGTTTGAGCAATATATCATTTAGTGACAACTTTGTGCAAAAAAAATTTGTATTTTTCCCGCAACTTGTGTCACAATATAAAATATTCCATGGACTCGACATGCCTCTCAGCAAATAGTTTGGGGTGTCTACTTTCCAAAATGGGGTCATTTGGGGGGGTTTTGAACTGTCCTAGCATTTTATGCACAACATTTAGAAGCTTATGTCACACATCACCCACTCTTCTAACCACTTGAAGACAAAGCCCTTTCTGACACTTTTTGTTTACATGATATGATACATATTTTTTTTGCAAGAAAATTACTTTGAACCCCCAAACAATATATATTTTTTAAAGCAAATGCCCTACAGATTAAAATGGTGGGTGTTTCATTTTTTTTTTTTCACACAGTATTTGCACAGCGATTTTTCAAACGCATTTTTTTGGGAAAAAACACACTTTTTTAAATTTTAAAGCACAAAAACACACTATATTGGCCAAATGTTTGATGAAATAAAAAAGGTGATCTTAGGCCGAGTACATGGATACCAAACACGACATGCTTTAAAATTGCGCACAAATGTGCAGTGGCGACAAACTAAATACATTTTTAAAAGCCTTTAATTGCAATAGGTTTTTATTGAATTTTTTTTTCAGATTAGTAACAAAGAAATAATAAAACAAAGAGATAGTAAAACAGTGACAGTGACAGACATTACCATTTTAAGTTATTCATAGCATATACTTGATAGACAGAGATAGGTATATTCCCATATCTCTCCTTTATTTTCACACCTGTAGTTTCGTATTAAGATTGCTTTCCAGTAGTTACCTCTCCTCCACTCCCACACCCCTCATGGGATCTATCTGTGTTTGGAGGAAGGAGAGGCTCCCCCTGTCCGCGTTTCATATAACCAGTTTATTTATTAATTGTGTTATTGTTACCGATAATGATTACATGCTAGCTGCAGTTAGATAATGTCTAACATAGATGAAGATTATAGAATTGTATTAATTAACTTAATTAACAGTAACTTGATATGTCCATAAGCAACCTGTGTGGTGGATTTCATCATAATTGTTATCTTGTGATTTTTCCCTTTACTGTTTTTTTAAAGAATCCGAGACCCATGTTTTGTGGATACCACGTTGACCAAGGAACCCACATATTAGTTATTTTATTCTGATTTCCAAGACTCCATGCGAATTGTATTTCATACATCCTATGCGTATTTATTAGCTGAAGGGTTTCTGTTACGGATGGAGGACTAGTATCCTTCCAGTGGCGTACTATGGTGAGTCTAGCTGCGATAAGTATGTGGGATACTAATGGCCTTAGAGGAACTGGAATAGAGTCAATTTCCAATGAAAGAAGTGCCATACCTGGAGAAAATGCAGCTTTTGTACCTGTGATTTGTTCTATTATTTGAAAGATAATCCTCCAAAATCTCTGAATACGTGGGCACGACCATAGCACATGAAGCAATGATCCTATTCTCCCACAGTTCCTCCAACACTCTGGAGAGACTCCTGGAACAAATTTGGAAATGCGGTAAGGGGTGAGGTACCACCTCAATAGAAATTTGTGATGCAGTTCCCATAGGTTGGCACTCCTAGTGGATACGTATGTGATTTTAAGTGCTTTTTTCCATTGGTCATCAGTGTAAATCTTTTTAACTACTTCCCACCCGGCCAATGTACATAAACGGCCGGGTGGGCGCTCTCTCCTTCTGAGTGGACGTTCAGGAACGTCCCTCAGAAGGAGCGGGATCGCGCGCGCGCGTGCCCGCGCAGCGGCGCGATCCCGATGCGCTCGTGTCCCCCGGACACGGCGCATCTCGGATCGGCAGGAGGGCTCTGTGATTGGCCCTCCTGATCACATGACGGCCGTGTCCAATCACAGCCGTCATGTGATGTAAACACAGCCGGTTGCTAGGCGATCAGCTCTCCTCTCCTCACACGGAAGTTGTCGCTGAGGAGGAGAGGAGAGGGGATCGCTGCAGCCGGCTGATGATCAGTGAGTATGAGCTGTTTTTTACAGCTTTTTACTCACTGATCACCAACCTAGTGTCAACACACATGTAAATACATACATGTAAAACACACACATGTCCCCACATAATGTAAAACACACACACATGTCCCCACATAATGTAAAACACACATGTCCCCAAAACACATGTCCCCAAATAATAAAAAAAGCTGTCCCCCACATATGTCACACTAAAATCACATGTCCCAATGGTAATCTGCACACATATGTACGTGATCACCTGCACACATCTGTGCATGATCATTTGCGTACATATGTCCGTGATCACACAAACCAATTATTATACACTTAACAGGATTTTTTTTATCAAAAACATGTAGCAGAATACATTTTGGCTTAAATTTATGACAAAATTCGATTTTACTGGATTTCTTTTAAAACAGAAAAAAGAAAATATTGTTTTTTTTCCAAATTTCCACTATTTTTGCGCTTATATCGCAAAAAAAAAAAAATGGAGTCGTGAATAAATACCACCAAAAGAAAGCTCTATTTGTGCGAACAAAATGATAAAAATTTTATTTGGGTACAGTGTAGCATGACCGAGTAATTGTCATTAAAAGTGCGAGAGCGCTGAAAGCTGAAAATTGGTCTGGGAAGGAAGGGGGCGAAAGTGCCTAGTATTGAGGTGGTTAAAATCCTTTTCCCATGTTACTATGTTGGTAGTTTTACTAAAGGAGTTTTTATTCTGTAGATATTTGTAGAATAAAGCCGTTCCCTTTAGTTTAGTGCATTTGTGTGTAAAGAAGATGACAATTTGCCAGGGAAGTTGAGTGATAAGTTCATTACTTTTCTTTCTTTTCAGTAAGTGGGATATCTGAGTATATTTATAATAGTCGGAAGCTGGGATATTATATTCAATCTGTAATGTTCTAAATGTTTTAATCGTGGGTCCTATGAGGAGATCTTCTAGGTATAGTTCACCTCTGGAGATCCATTTAGTTAACCACTTGAGCCCCGGACCATTATGCTGCCTAAGGACCAGAGGTCTTTTTCCAATTTGGCACTGCGTCGCTTTAACTGCTAATTGCGCGGTCATGCAATGCTGTACCCAAACGAAATTTGCGTCCTTTTCTTCCCACAAATAGAGCTTTCTTTTGATGGTATTTGATCACCTCTGCGGTTTTTATTTTTTGCGCTATAAACGGAAAAAGACCGAAAATTTTGAAAAAAAATGATATTTTCTACTTTTTGTTATAAAAAAAATCCAATAAACTAAATTTTAGTCATACATTTAGGCCAAAATGTATTCGGCCACATGTCTTTGGTAAAAAAAATGTCAATAAGCGTATATTTATTGGTTTGCGCAAAAGTTATAGCGTCTACAAACTAGGGTACATTTTCTGGAATTTACACAGCTTTTAGTTTATGACTGCCTATGTCATTTCTTGAGGTGCTAAAATGGCAGGGCAGTACAAAACCCCCCCAAATGACCCCATTTTGGAAAGTAGACACCCCAAGGAAATTGCTGAGAGGCATGTTGAACCCATTGAATATTTATTTTTTTTGTCCCAAGTGATTGAAAAATGACAAAAAAAAAAAAAAAAAAAAATATTTACAAAAAGTCGTCACTAAATGATATATTGCTCACACAGGCCATGGGCCTATGTGGAATTGCACCCCAAAATACATTCTGCTGCTTCTCCTGAGTATGGGGATACCACATGTGTGGGACTTTTTGGGAGCCTAGCCGCGTACGGGGCCCCGAAAACCAATCACCGCCTTCAGGATTTCTAAGGGTGTAAATTTTTGCTTTCACTCTTCACTGCCTATCACAGTTTCGGAGGCCATGGAATGCCAAGATGGCACAAAACCCCCCAAAATGACCCCATTTTGGAAAGTAGACACCCCAAGCTATTTGCTGAGAGGCATATTGAGTCCATGGAATATTTTATATTTTGACACAAGTTGCGGGAAAGTGACACTTTTTTTTTTTTTTTTTTTTTTTTTCATAAAGTTGTCACTAAATGATATATTGCTCACACAGGCCATGGGCATATGTGGAATTGCACCCCAAAATACATTTAGCTGCTTCTCCTGAGTATGGGGATACCACATGTGTGGGACTTTTTGGGAGCCTAGCCGCGTACTGGACCCCGAAAACCAATCACTGCCTTCAGGATTTCTAAGGGTAAAAATTTTTGATTTCACTCTTTACTGCCTATCACAGTTTCGGAGGCCATGGAATGCCCAGGTGGCACAAAACCCCCCCAAATGACCCCATTTTGGAAAGTAGACACCCCAAGCTATTTGCTGAGAGGCATGGTGAGTATTTTGCAGCTCTCATTTGTTTTTGAAAATGAAGAAAGACAAGAAAAAACATTTTTTTTTTTTCTTTTTTCAATTTTCAAAACTTTGTGACAAAAAGTGAGGTCTGCAAAATACTCACTATACCTCTCAGCAAATAGCTTGGGGTGTCTACTTTCCAAAATGGGGTCATTTGGGGGGGTTTTGTGCCACCTGGGCATTCCATGGCCTCCGAAACTGTGATAGGCAGTGAAGAGTGAAATCAAAAATTCACGCCCTTAGAAAGCCTGAAGGCGGTGCTTGGTTTTCGGGGTCCCGTACGCGGCTAGGCTCCCAAAAAGTCTCACACATGTGGTATCCCCGTACTCAGGAGAAGCAGCAGAATGTATTTTGGGGTGTAATTTCACATATTTCCATGGCATGTTTGAGCAATATATCATTTAGTGACAACTTTGTGCAAAAAAAAAAAAAAAAAAAAAAAATTTGTCTCTTTCCCGCAACTTGTGTCGCAATATAAAATATTCCATGGACTCGACATGCCTCTCAGCAAATAGCTTGGGGTGTCTACTTTCCAAAATGGGGTCATTTGGGGGGGTTTTGAACTGTCCTGGCATTTTATGCACAACATTTAGAAGCTTATGTCACACATCACCCACTCTTCTAACCACTTGAAGACAAAGCCCTTTCTGACACTTATTGTTTACATGAAAAAGTTTTTTTTTTTTGCAAAAAAATTACTTTGAACCCCCAAACATTATATATTTTTTTAAAGCAAATGCCCTACAGATTAAAATGGTGGGTGTTTCATTTTTTTTTTTCACACAGTAATTGCGCAGCGATTTTTCAAACGCATTTTTTGGGGAAAAAACACACTTTTTTTAATTTTAATGCACTAAAACACACTATATTGCCCAAATGTTTGATGAAATAAAAAAGATGATCTTAGGCCGAGTACATGGATACCAAACATGACATGCTTTAAAATTGCGCACAAACGTGCAGTGGCAACAAAATAAATACATGTTTAAAAGCCTTCAAAAGCCTTTACAGGTTACCACTTTAGATTTACAGAGGAGGTCTACTGGAAAAATTACTGCACTCGATCTGGCCTTCGCGGTGATACCTCACATGCATGGTGCAATTGCTGTTTACATTTGACGACAGACCGCCGCTTGCGTTTGCCTTAGCGCGAGAGCAGGGGGCGACAGGGGTGTTTTTTTTTTTTTTTTTTTTCTTTATTATTTTTTTGCTTTTTTAATCTTACTTTTAAACTGTTCCTTTCATATTTTTTTTTTTAATCATTTTTATTGTTATCTCGGGGAATGTAAATATCCCCTATGATAGCAATAGGTAGTGACAGGTACTCTTTTTTGAAAAAATTGTGGTCTATTAGACCCTAGATCTCTCCTCTGCCCTCAAAGCATCTGACCACACCAAGATCGGTGTGATAAAATGCTTCCCCAATTTCCCAATGGCGCTATTTACATCCGGCGAAATCTAAGTCATGAAATACTCGTAGCTTCCGGTTTCTTAGGCCATAGAGATGTTTGGAGCCACTCTGGTCTCTGATCAGCTCTATGGTCAGCTGGCTGAATCACCGGCTGCATTCTCAGGTTCCCTGTTGAGACAGGAGAGCCAGAGAAAAACACGGAAGATGGTGGGGGGGGGGGGGCATTCCCTCCCACGGCTTGTAAAAGCAGTCTAGAGGCTAATTAGCCGCTAGGATTGCTTTTATATGAAAGCCGACCGCTGGCTGAAAAGAATGATACCAAGATGATACCTAAACCTGCAGGCATCATTCTGGTATAACCACTCAAAGTCGTGAATGGCGTACCTGAAGACAAAAAAATGGTTAACAATGGTTAACAATAAAGCACAGTAAAGTGTAAATAATTACACACCTGAAAAACAAACATGATAAAACATAATAACAATAACAATAACAATAACAATAAAACATTGCAGAATAGAATACAGTAAAAAAGAGCAGAACAATAGAGAGAGAGAATAGAGAGAGAGAGAACAATAAAACAACAACTATTTTTTTTATTTCATATATTTTTTTTTTTTTTACACTTTTTTTGTAACTAACTTTTATAACGGTAACCGGTTCCAGGTTCGGGTCTCTCAAAATGCGATGGCATCTTGGGAGACCCTGTGAAAGTGCGCCTAGCCTGTGCAATGCTGTACCCTACGCTAATACTCAACTAGTGCATGGTAGCGTTCAAAACATTCACCAATGCAAAGACCAGGATTGTCAGGACAGGAGGGACAATAATAGCGGGCGTCACGCCTATATCCGCGCTTGCTGCAGACACGACATCTTTTTTGGGGGGTTCGTTGGGTAGGGGTACTTGGGAGGACATAAAAATGCCTCTCATGCAGCCGACTGCATTTGGTTGGGGATGTGAATGGGGGAAGTACGGGCGCTGCAGAAGCGGTGGGTTCCCAATTAGGATTGGCGAATGCAGCAGGAAGGGCACTATGGGCACGACGGGCCTGTGTTTGTCTTTTTGGTGGCAGCGGGACACTACTTGTGCTTGCCACCTCACCAGCTTGAACTGCACTTATGGGACTCGCCACGTCACCAAGTGTTACTGCAGTGCTGGTTTGACTACGACCGGGGTGTACTAGGCCGCTGGCGCTTGCCAGTTCACCAAAACGCTACCAAAAAACTGTTAGCGATCGCAGGGATCAGGCCTGACTCTGCGAACGCTGCAGTTATGCGTTTAGTGTTTTGTAAGTGACAGTGATCGATCGATACTGCACTTGGGTGGGCTGGGCCGGGCCGGGCGGAGGGGCAAAACGCAGGTGCTAGCAGGTATCTGGGCTGATCCCGCTAACACTGCGTTTTTGGGAACCCTAAACTGCTGGTGACGCTAGTATAGATATGATCGGATCAGATATTGATGCGATCAGATACTATACCACTAAGGGAGGTGTACGGTGTGTGCGTGGGTGTTAGCGGTACTGGCGCTAATCTGACGCTGCCTGGGGCTGGTGCTTGCCAGTTCACCAAAATACTACCAAAAAAACTGTTAGCGATCGCAGGGATCAGGCCTGACTCTGCGAACGCTGCAGTTATGCGTTTAGTGTTTTGTAAGTGACAGTGATCGATCGATACTGCACTTGGGTGGGCTGGGCTGGGCCGGGCCGGGCGGAGGGGCAAAACGCAGGTGCTAGCGGGTATCTGGGCTGATCCCGCTAACACTGCGTTTTTGGGAACCCTAAACTGCTGGGGACGCTAGTATAGATCTGATCGGATCAGATATTGATGCGTTCAGATACTATACCACTAAGGGAGGCGTATGCTGCGTGCGTGGGTGTTAGTGGTACTGGCGCTAACCTGACGCCTGGGGCTGGTGCTTGCCAGTTCACCAAAATGCTACCAAAAAAACTGTTAGCGATCGCAGGGATCAGGCCTGACTCTGCGAACGCTGCAGTTATGCGTTTAGTGTTTTGTAAGTGACAGTGATCGATCGATACTGCACTTGGGTGGGCTGGGCCGGGCCGGGCGGAGGGGCAAAACGCAGGTGCTAGCGGGTATCTGGGCTGATCCCGCTAACACTGCGTTTTTGGGAACCCTAAACTGCTGGGGACGCTAGTATAGATCTGATCGGATCAGATATTGATGCGTTCAGATACTATACCACTAAGGGAGGTGTACGGTGCGTGCGTGGGTGTTCGCGGTACTGGCGCTAATCTGACGCTGCCTGGGGCGACGCATATCACCGCCGGGCGATCGGGGGGCTAAACCTTTATTCGGTAATAAACGGCGGGTGCCCTGACACTATAAAAAAATAAACAAACTAACCAGCGTCAACCGTAACGGTTATACGGTGATCAGTGGTGAAAGGGTTAACTAGGGGGCAATCAAGGGGTTAAAACATTTATTAGGTAGTATATGGGGGTCCCTGACAATATAAAACGCTGACGGCGAACCTAAATATTTACCTCACTAACTAGCGTCACCAGTGACACTAATACAGCGATCAGAAAAATGATCGCTTAGTGACACTGGTGACAGGGGGTGATCAAGGGGTTAAAACTTTATTAGGGGGGGGTTAGGGGGGTACCCTAGACCTAAAGGGGGGTAATACTAACTGCCCTAACACATTTACTGTCACAAACTGACAACTAGCAGTAATCAGAAAAAAAAAAAAAAAAAAAAAAAAAAAAACTGCTGGTGTCAGTTTGTGACAGGGGGGGGGGGGGGTGATTGGGGGGGGATCGGGGGGCGATCGGGGGGGGATCGGGGTGATTTGTGTGCCTGGCATGTTCTACTGTGTGTGTGTAGTGTTGTGCACTCACATACTTGTCGTCTCTCCTCGGGCCGGAACGGAAAATACCGACCCGAGGGGAGATGACATCACTTCCTTTGCTGCTGTTTAGCATACAGCAGCAAAGGAAGATTCTCATTGGCCGGCGGCGATCGCGAGGGGGGGGCCACGAACGGATGGTCTCCCCCTCATCACCGATCGCCGCTGGACAAACGACGACCGCCTCGGGCACCGGGGGGGGGTCCGATCGGACCCCCCACCCGCGGAAGGCAAATCACGTACCCTGTACGTGATTTTGCCTGTCCGTGCCACTTTGCCGACGTACATCGGCGTGAGGCGGTCGTCAAGTGGTTAATGATAAGTCTGGTATTAAGAATCCCAAAGCATTGATTGGGAATTTTAGAGGAGTTAGGGGTCCCTCAGGAGTTATATGTTTGAGGAGATAATGCCAGGCTTCTATAGAAGCCTGGATAGTTGGGGAATGTGCAAGAGGGGTAGATGTATGATATTCAGTAGTTATCAGATAATTGTACAAATTCCCTCCTTTAATTTGAACCTTTTCTAATTCTAACCATAGGGAGATATCTTGGTCAGGGAACCAACCCTTCATCTGTGCTAAAATAGTGGCCGCGTGATAATCTTTAATTATTGTATGGCCTATCCCTCCAGCATGTTTGGACTTAGTAATTTTTTTAAATGCACATCTTGCTTTTTTCCCAGCCCATAGGTATCTATCTATTTCAGATTGTGCTTGCTGAAAGAAGGATTTGGGTACCGGAATAGGTAGTGTTCTGAACAGGTATAAGAACTGTGGTAAAACCTGCATTTTGAACGCAGCTAGACGCCCAGTCCATGAAAGTTCAAATCGCTTTAGTTTTTCTAGTTTGGGTCTCAGAGACTTCAAAAATGGAATATAATTTTCTTTAAATAGTTCGGATACTGTGGGTGTGAGTGTGATACCTAGATAAGATATGCCATTTTCTTTCCACATATACGGGGATTTATGTTTGATATTCTGTTTCATCTTGTCAGATAAACCTAGTCCTAATAGAAATGACTTGGTTTCGTTTACTTTATAATACGATATTGCATTAAATAGTTGTAAGGTTTGTTATACCGAAGCCAGGGAAGACATCACATCCGTGAGTATCAAGATGACATCATCTGCGAACAGACTGATGGTGTGCATTCTGTCTCCTATTGTTATCCCCTTAATTTGGGGGTGTTGGCGAATATATGTTGCCAGTGGTTCCATTAATAAGTTAAAAATTAAGGGAGATAAAGGGCACCCTTGGCGAGTGCCGTTGGTTATACTAAACGGAGTGGATAATGTTCCAGATATGTAAACTTGTGCTGATGGCTTTGTGTATAAAGCCATAATAGCCTGGTACATCTGACCGCTGAAACCAAATTTGCCCAGTACTTGTTCTAGGTACTTCCAATGAATTCTATCGAACGCCTTCTCTGCGTCCAAAGAGAGGAGCAGAGAAGGCGTTCCTTTTCTTCTAGCTAGGTGGATGAGGTTAATCAGGCGTCTAGTCGCATCTGCTGTTTGGCGACCCGCTGTAAAGCCAGATTGATCTGGATGAATCAGTGAGGGGAGGAGATTTACTAATCTACCAGCTATTACTTTAGCATAAATTTTCAGATCGTTATTGAGTAACGATATCGGACGGAAATTTTGAGGAGTATTAGGGTCTTTCCCCGGCTTCGGTAACGCCACAATCATTGCCTTCAACATTTCAGGTGGAAAAGAGGAAGAGGAAGCAGCTTGATTAAATATTTCAGTGAGTCTGGGAGTTAGAATGTCTCTGAATGTTTGAAAATATTCACTCGTGAAACCATCTGGACCAGGAGATTTATTACTGGGGAGTGAATCAATCGCTTTTGTTATTTCTTGTGTCGTGAATGGAGAATTCAGCTCTATGTTTTGAGTATCAATTAGTTGGGGAAGTTGAACTTTGTTAAGAAATTCAGAAATTGTGTGGGTTTGTGGTTGAATTGTGTTAGGATCTGTGTTCAGGTTATAGAGAGAACCATAGTAAGTGCTGAACGCATCTGCAATATCTTGTGGGTGTTGCAGTTTGGTGTAAGTTACAGGATGTAAGATGTAGGGAAGTTTGGTTTTGTGTCTGTGTCCCCGTAGTTTGTCTGCTAATAATTTCCCTGCTTTATTGCCATTTGCGTAATATGTCATTTTCAATCTCCTAGAGGACTTTTCAAAATCCTCTAGAAGTATCATTCGAAGTTCTAGTCTTAATTTGGTCAATTTATCTGATAAGTCAGGAGAGAAATTTGCTTTGTTCTGAGATTCTAGTGTGTGGATTTGGTCAGAGACATTCAATATACGCTGCTCCCTCTTTCTCTTAGCTCCAGCTCCAAGTTTAATAAGGAGACCTCTCATAAACGCTTTGTGTGCGTTCCATATTACAAAGGGGTCAGAGACTGAGTTTACATTAAGCTCAAAAAATTCGGCCAGATCTTTCTGCAATATTGTTTTGGAGGGATCATCTCGGAATAGCCGCGGGTTGGATCTCCAAATGTAAGTGGAGTTGATTTTAACTGTGTCATCCACCAGCAGCGACACCGAAGCATGATCCGACCAAGTGATATTATTAATTGTAGATGATTTGATTTTGGTTATTAATGCTTTATCTACTAAAAAAAGATCAAGTCGGGTGTAAATTTTGTGGCTGGCTGAAAAAAAAGAAAAGTCTTTTTCTGTGGCATGAAGACATCTCCAAGCATCGTACATGTCGTAGTTCCTCAGCAGCGGTTGTAGTGTTTGAGTTTTCTTGTTGGATGATGAACTAGAGTCTATTGTGGGGTCCGGTGGTAAGTTAAAGTCTCCGCACACGAGTAAGCGACCTTTTTGCAAACGTGAGACCTGTTTCAAAAGCCTATGAAGAAAGCGGGACTGACGTGTGTTTGGCGCATATACATTTACTACCGTATAGGTAGTGTTGTTGATGTCGCAGATTAATATGTGATATCTACCTTGTACATCTTTTATCTCCGAGTGTAAGTTGAATGCTACTGTGTCCTTAATTGCCGTGAGTACTCCCTTCTTTTTTGCATCAGCACTTGCAAAAAAAACATGTGGGAATTTGGGATGGGAGCAAATGGGATGTGCCTGTTTTTTGAAGTGTGTCTCTTGTACACAAAGGATATCAGCCTTCTTTTGGATGGCTTCCAGCCACATGGACCTGCGTTTCGCCGGATGGTTAAGGCCTCTTGCATTTATTGTTAAAAAAGTAATGGTCATATTGTAGATTTTAGTGTGGACGCAGTAGATGTCATGTGTTGGTAACACTTACATAGGTTGCTGGGTTCATCAACTTTGGTCCATATGCGATGTGGAGATGAATCCTTGTGACCGTGGGGTTCTTGAAGATTCGTTTGTTCAAGTAGTTGAGTTCTTATTGGTTGTTGCGGCTGCGGACATATACAATGGTCAATACAAAAAAGAACAATGTAGAAAAGGGTAAAAAAAGGAAAACAGGGTTTCAAACTCAACCCTGAGTAGGTCTGTATGACCTGATTGTGACGTGTGGTCACGTAACTTGTTAGTAGGGGGTAAACAATGAAACAGTTCAGCTTAGCGTTTTTTCCTCTGCTTGGGAAATAGTAGAGTATGGTCTTCACTGACCTCGGACAGATCATGTGTGCTTGCGGGAGTTTTTGGAAGTAACCAGGTTCTAGTTATCTGTAGGCTGCTCAGGGCTACGGATAGTTGGGGTTTTTGGAGAGTCTTCTGCAATAATCTGCCATCTTTGAAGGAGCTGCATTCCCTTGTTAAGAGTGTCGACTACATGCTCCTTTCCATCTTTAGTGATAATTAATTTGGTAGGAAACCCCCATTTGTATGCGATCTTGTGATTCCTTAGTGCTTTAGAGATTGTGTTTAGGTTTCTGCGTTTCTGCAGGGTGAATTGCGATAAGTCAGCGAAAAATTGTAGGTCTTTATATTGTGTTGGAAATGGATCTTTGCTGCAGGAAGCCGCCATCAGGCGTTCTTTTGTTTGGTAAAAGTGTAACCGGAGTATAACATCTCTTGGTATGTTATCCGGTAAATGTGATGGTTTGGGTAGGCGGTGGATCCTGTCTACAGTAATTTCCAATTCCGTCAAATCTGGTAGTATAGCCTGAAATAGTTGGGCTGTGTAGGTGCGCAGGTCAGATTGCAAAACTGACTCGGGAATCCCTCTTATTTTAAAGTTATTTCTCCTAGAGCGGTCCTCAATGTCTGCTAATTTTGCTTTAAGGGCATCCAATTCATCTGTGTTGTTATCGTTTGCATCCACTAGATCATTGATAGTGGTGGCGAACTCCCCCATTTTGTGTTCAATGTGATCTACCCTGGATGCTGTTTCTTTAAGTTCCACACCAAATCTGTGAACACAGGATAGCATGTTAGCATGTAGTGAACTCCGGAGTGAGACTAACATATCCTTTAGTGTGGTGTCCAGTACAGGTTGATTGGTGGTGGGAAAGAGATCAATTGAGTCAGGGAGATCTCTTGTATCTTCTCCTGAGTCTGGGCCTGGTGTTAAGTCCTGGCTAGAATCCGAGGCATCCAGCCTCAATCTTACTTTTTCCGGACTACCTGAGTTAGGGGTATGTATAGGGGAGTCTATACTCCTTTGTGGAGCATTCCTTTTTTGTGGATTGCCCTTGCCCGCTTCATATAGTGGGGTACTAGACATACCTCGCGCCGCTGTCCCGCCGCCGCCATCTTGCTTAGGCCCGAGCGGGTAGTATTCTGTTAGTTTTTGCGGCCTCCGGTTCTCCTTGTTGCGCCACGGCATGATCGATCGGTGCCCTGAGCTGTGCTGCCGGTCCGTAGGTGGTTGTATGTGGGTTTGGGTCAGTGGATCAGGCGATGTGGGCCGTTGTGTTCCCAAGCGCTGTGGAGCTCCTCTACTGAGCGTCCATCTCCTTCCGCGGCAAGCTCCGCCCCTCCCTTTTAAAAGCCTTTAAAAGCCTTTACAGGTTACCACTTTAGATTTACAGAGGAGGTCTACTGCTAAAATTACTGCCCTCGATCTGACCTTCGTGGTGATACCTCACATGCATGGTGCAATTGCTGTTTAAATTTGACGCCAGACCGACGCTTGCGTTCGCCTTTGCGCGAGAGCAGGGGGGGACAGGGGTGCTTATTTTTTTTTTTTAATTATCTTTTTGCTTTTTTATCTTATTTTTAAACTATTCCTTTAATTTTTTTTTTTAATCAATTTTATTGTTATCTCAGGGAATGTACATATCCCCTATGATAGCAATAGGTAGTGAGAGGTACTCTTTTTTGAAAAAATTGAGGTCTATTAGACCCTAGATCTCTCCTCTGCCCTCAAAGCATTTGACCACACCAAGATCGGTGTGATAAAATGCTTTCCCAATTTCCCAATGGCGCTGTTTACATCTGGCGAAATCTAAGTCATAAAATGCTCGTAGCTTCCGGTTTCTTAGGCCATAGAGATGTTTGGAGCCATTATAGTCTGTGATCAGCTCTATGGTCAGCTGTCGTGTTTTACGTCACCGCGTTCAGAACGATCGGATTTTCCGACAACTTTGTGTGACCGTGTGTATGCAAGACAAGTTTGAGCCAACATCCGTCGGAAAAAATCCTAGGATTTTGTTGTCGGAATGTCCGAACAAAGTCCGACCCTGTGTACGCCCTATAAGACTTACCATACCTGCAAAACAAATACAAATAAATAGTAAAAAAAAAAACATTTTTTTAACGCAACCTGTGCCTAAAATATATATATGAGGAAGTATGGGGGCATCCACCCGCAAAAGGTAGGAGCAAATCGCTCCTCCGCCCCTGCTGCCCCCATGCTTCGGCATATATGCTCTTTTTTTTTAACTGTGGTTGTGAAATCAGCTCTGACAGCGCTGGAGTCACCACTTTATGTATCGTGGGAGCAAACGCTTTTGCTGTCAAGATAAATAAATCCGCTCTGCAGCTGAATGGCGTACCTGAAAAAAAAAATGGTTCACAATAAAACACAGTAAACAGTAAAGTATAAAAGAATTGCATACCTATAAAGCAAACATGATAAAACATAATGTAATGACACCCGAGTATGAAAGGGGTTAAAGTCGTTTAGGACATTTCATACCCAAACACAAAGGCAGCTACCGAACACTCCAATCAGCCGAACAAGGAGCCAATACAAATAATCCACCCCAAAAACGAGACAAGGCTCTGTCTTCAGGTTTTCAGCAGGAATCAACTCATTTATTATAACACATGGACACAACAGATAAAATAACTCAGAGACACTTTCCCCCCACCCTTGGAAAAGAGGGCGGGTTAAACTGTCCAATGACAATGGACACACAAGTCAGGTGTGTTTAAAGTCTCATCAGTACACAGTGTTAGCAGGGAGAGCTGTTGGAAGAATCCCCCCTCCCTCCAATGCAATACACATCCTGTGATCCAAGGCAGACAAACATAATAGAACATTGGAATACAGCCCCACCCAAAACTAGCACAGCAAACAGTACACAACTAAATGAGACAGCACACATTATATATACACACATATATACAGCATTGAGTCTCTGACTAGCACAGATCATAGTGGGGTTCTCATTTACCCTGTGCCCCTATTAGTGACTCCCATCACAATGGCATATCCAGGGTCCCCAGAGTCTGTGTGTCTTGGGGGACATGGACCTGAATCTAAAGTAATGCCACCTCCAGGGTCCCCAGTCATACAGCTCACAAAGAGCACCATCCCCCCAAATGCCAGGGCCCATAATCGGTTTGCAGGAGGCTGGCATTCAGTCCCCTCCAAAAGCCTCTTTTCCGGCTAGGTCTGTCACACATAATAACAATAAAACATTGCAGAATAAAATACAGTAAAAAAGAGCAGAAAAATAGAGAGAGAACAATAAAACGACAACTATTTTTGTTTTTTTTTTATTTAATTTTTTTTGTGTTTTTTCTTTTTTTACTTTTTTTTTTATTTTTTTTTACACTTTTTTTGTAACTGTAACTTTTTTAACTGTAACCGGTTCCAGGTTCGGGTCTCTCAAAATGCGATGGCTTCTTGGGAGACCCTGTGAAAGTGTGCCTAGTCTGTGCAGTGCTGTACCCTGCTCTAATACTCAACTACTGTATGGTAGCGTTCAAAACATTCATCAATGCAAAGACCAGGATTGTCAGGACAGGAGGGACAATAATAGCAGGCTCTCTCCCCAGCCTAAGACGTGAATCTACAAGCCGCTGGGGAAAGCCCTGGCGATTAAGTCACACGGTGCCACATGCTCCAATCTGCTGATCAAACAAGTGACTAAAAAGTGGCACGCTCGTGTAATAATTGTCGACACATAAGTGGTACCCCTTTCTGAATAAGGGTGACACCAAGTCCCACACAATCTTGCCAGCCCTTCCTATGTAGTCAGGGCAGTTTGTCAGCTCTACGTGGCTATCTTTTCCCTCATAAACCATAAAACTACATGTATAGCCTGTGGCCCCCTCACAGAGCTTATACATCTTGACCCGTATCTGGCACGCTTGCTGGGAAGGTACTGTTTGAATGACAAGCGGCCAGAAAACTTAATCAGGGACTCATCAACGCAGACAACTTGATGGGGAGTAAACAAGTCTGCAAAACGTTGGTTGAAGTGGTTTACGAGGAGCCGAATTTTGTAGAGCCGATCGTATCCAGGGTCTCCACGAGGACGACAGAGTTCATTGTCATTGAAGTGCATGAACCGCAAGATCTGCCCGTATCGTGCCCTGGTCATGGAGGCAGAGAACAAGGGCATATGGTGAATTGGGTCAGTGGACCAATATGACCGCAACTCACTCTTTTTAGTTATGCCCATGAGAAAGGCCCAGAAAGAGCTTAAATTCGGAAACCGTAATTGGTCTCCAATCTCTGGCAAGGGAGGACTGGGGAAGAGTGGGGATGTGTTGACCAGCGTACAAATTGCTTTGGTCCACAATAGATCTATAGAGATCTTCGGTGAAAAACAGCGAATAAAAATCAAGTGACGTAAAATCAACTGTTTCCACTTGAATGCCGGGTTGGCCAGTGAATGGGGGAAGTACGGGTGCTGCAGAAGTGGTGGGTTCCCAATTAGGATTGGCGAATGCAGCAGGAAGGGCACTATGGGCACCACGGGCCTGTGTTCGTCTTCTTGGTGGCAGCGGGACACTACTTGTGCTTGCCACCTCACCAGCTTGAACTACACTTATGAGACTCGCCACATAACCACATGTTACTGCAGTGCTGGATGTACGACCAGGGTGTACTAGGCCGCTGGTGCTTGCCAGTTCACCAGAAGGAATAGCGGCGCTAGTACTGCTCTGCTCCATACGAGGGACCTGCGGTTCTTGCACATCAACGACAGAAGAAGAAGTTCGGGGTCTGGTACGCCTGACCTTGGCAGGGACCACAACTCCGTCGTCAGAGCTATCTGTCATGGAGCCGCTGTCGTCTACAGGATCGTATTCTGAGCCTGAATCTGACAGATGAGTGACTTCCTCTTCACTATCTGTCATGCTTTGAAAGTGTAGGCCTCTTCACTAGTGTACCTTTGATTTGCCATTTTGGGCTCTAAATTTAGTGGTACACTAGTGAGACTCACAGGTAAAAAAGCTCCTGACTGTTAGAGACTGTACCAAAACACTACCAAAAAAACTGTTAGCGATCGCAGGGATCAGGCCGGACTCTGCGAACGCTGCAGTTATGTGTGTTTAGTGTTTTGTAAGTGAAAGTGATCTATCGATACTGCACTTGGGTGGGCTGGGCAGGGCTGGGCCGAGGGGCAAAACGCAGGTGCTAGCAGGTATCTGGGATGATCCTGCTAATACTGAATTTTTGGGAACCCTAAACTGCTGGGGACACTAGTATAGATCTGATCAGATCAGATATTGATCCGTTCAGATACTTTACCACTAAGGGAGGTGCATGCTGTGTGCATGGGTGTTAGCGGTACTGGCGCTAACCTGATGCTGCCTGGGGTGACGCAGACCCTATCTGGCCCTAAAACCTAACTTATATCACCGCCGGGCAATCAGGGGGTTACACCTTTATTAGGTAATAAACGGCGGGTGCCCTGAAACTATAAAAAACAAACTAACTAACCAGCGTCACCCATAACAGTTATTCGATGATCACTGGTGAAAGGGTTAACTAAGGGGCAATCAGGGGGTTAAAACCTCCCTGACGCTATAAAACGCTGACGGCGAACCTAAATACTTACCTCCCTAACTAGCGTCACCTGTGACACTAATACAGCGATCAGAAAAACGATCGCTTAGTGACACTGGCGACGGGAGGGTGATCACGGGGTTAAACCTTTATTAGGGGGGGTTAGGGGGGTATCCTAGACCTAAAGGGGTGTAGCAGAGCGTCCCAGAGAGAGCCAGGAAAAGTCCTGTTCGGGGTTTATACATCTCCCAGGCTCCTCTCATACACGTTCAGGGATCTCTGATCCATGGTCCAGTTCAGGTCTTGGTCCTCTCCCCCAGGCTAATTTAAGCTCACCTGAGCAGACAGCCTTTGCTCTTGGCCTGGGATGCTCAGACATCTTCTGTGTAGGAGAGCAAAAAGGTATGTGGAAGCTGACAAGTTGTAGGCTTGCTCAGCCTGGTAGTTAGGATCTGTAAATATTCAATTGTACAAAAGAATATTCCTGCGCTATCAAATATGGAGTTGGCTAAAAGTGGAACAGCTGCACGCACCTATTAGGTGTCACTTGGCCTAAATGAATGTTGTATAGATGGATGGTGCCGCGCTAATCCTATTGTGTGAGCTTCTAATTAATAAATTAAGTAAAGAAACCGGCCTGGAGGGCCACTGATGTATAAAAACAAGTGCTATATCCCACTGTGCAAACTAAAAAAAGCAAATAAAAATAGATATGTGGATGTGGGCAATAAATAAACAGCCTTAATACTTAATAAATATCCACCGTGACTAACCATAAATATGACTGTTCTGATAAAAAACAGTGAAATAAATAATGAAATTATATAATCATCAATCACAAATCAGCAAAGTGCATGGTGCCAACACTGTGCAACCTAGATATCTGAACTAAATATTGTGAAACAACAAGTTTTCCATAAAGTGCAGGCGTGCAGACAAATGTAAAAATAATGTGCAAATGATAACTCCAAAAATAAATGGTAATAAATTGAATGTCCCAATAAATTGAAAATGAAAAACGAGGGAGAATCACACAGGAAAAACGTCCATAATCTTAGATATAATCTTGTGACATATAGTGCTGGCATGCGCATGTAGCAGTTAAAGTGCCTGGTGATTCAAAATTCCATGCAACTTCGTGTGTAAACACTCCAGTGAGCAGTGGCCCCTTACCTCACAGGAATGGGGCAACAGCATATGACCAAACTGGTTCTTTAATTTTTTCACCTAGCGGCTCCTACGTGTTCCTCACCGTCCTGGGGTGGAATTCCCTCAGATATGGTCCAGGGGGGTGTTTAAAAACAGGAATAAAAGGAACCCAATAGTGTAACTCTGTTTACAAGGTAACAACGTTTATTAGGCAAAGACAGCAGGTACTCACATTTACAATGAATGGTGAAAGTTCATATGTATAAAACAGTCGAATCAAAAAGTAAAAATTAGTGCCATCCTCAGAAACACATTTATAATACACGACGTCTGGGGGGCGGGGCCTAACAAGAGGCGGAGTTAGGCCCCGCCCCCCAGACGTCGTGTATTATAAATGTGTTTCTGAGGATGGCACTAATTTTTACTTTTTGATTGGACTGTTTTATACATATGAACTTTCACCATTCATTGTAAATGTGAGTACCTGCTGTCTTTGACTAATAAACGTTGTTACCTTGTAAACGGAGTTACACTATTGGGTTCCTTTTATTCCTGTTTTTAAACACCCCCCTGGACCATATCTGAGGGAATTCCACCCCAGGACGGTGAGGAACACGTAGGAGCCGCTAGGTGAAAAAATTAAAGAACCAGTTTGGTCATATGCTGTTGCCCCATTCCTGTGAGGTAAGGGGCCACTGCTCACTGGAGTGTTTACACACGAAGTTGCATGGAATTTTGAATCACCAGGCACTTTAACTGCTACATGCGCATGCCAGCACTATATGTCACAAGATTATATCTAAGATTATGGACGTTTTTCCTGTGTGATTCTCCCTCGTTTTTCATTTTCAATTTATTGGGACATTCAATTTATTACCATTTATTTTTGGAGTTATCATTTGCACATTATTTTTACATTTGTCTGCACGCCTGCACTTTATGGAAAACTTGTTGTTTCACAATATTTAGTTCAGATATCTAGGTTGCACAGTGTTGGCACCATGCACTTTGCTGATTTGTGATTGATGATTATATAATTTCATTATTTATTTCACTGTTTTTTATCAGAACAGTCATATTTATGGTTAGTCACGGTGGATATTTATTAAGTATTAAGGCTGTTTATTTATTGCCCACATCCACATATCTATTTTTATTTGCATTTTTTAGTTTGCACAGTGGGATATAGCACTTGTTTTTATACATCAGTGGCCCTCCAGGCCGGTTTCTTTACTTAATTTATTAATTAGAAGCTCACACAATAGGATTAGCGCGGCACCATCGATCTGTAAATATTGTTTAGTTAGTGCTGAGACACGGCTAGGTTTTATTTTGGCTATTTTTGTTCCTATTTGTTTTTTTGGAACACTGTACAGCACCTGTATATAGTTTTGTATATATCACAAATAAACACCACACTGTTTGTCACTATTTCACTGGATTTGGTATCTGTGCCTGAAAGACTGCTCATCCCAGGGAGCTTTGTACCTGCTACCTGTCCCCCAGGTTACATATGGTAGAGACTGCGACCAGCTGTAGTAAGTTACTACTTAAAAGGCCAGTACCTAGAGTGACTAAACATGGAGGAAATCCTAAAACAATTGGTGATATCCAACGCTGCACAGCAACAATCCAATGCTGCACTGCATCAAGCAAACGCTGCACTGCATCAAGCAAACGCTACACAGCAGCAAACAAATGCTATCGCACAGGAGCAAACCAAGGCGCTGTGCCAACAGATTGGTGCTGTACAGGAGCTATCGCAGAGGCTGTTTGAACAGCTAGCCACTGATGCAAAAGAGGATAGGAAAACCCTGGCTGCGGTTGTGGAGACGCTAGCACAGTGGTCACCTGCTAAAATTAATGTTGTTGGAGACAAGCCCTCAGCCATCCATGTGGGTCGCTTTCTTTCTAAGATGACTGCAGGTGATGATCCAGAGGCCTTTCTCTGCACAGAGCGTCCTTGGCTCCTCCCACGCGTTACATCACAGTCACGTGACTTTTTCAAGGATCCTTGAAAAAGTCACGTGACTGTGATGTAACGCGTGGGAGGAGCCAAGGACGCTCTGTGCAGATCAGCAGTATCACACAGTGTACTGCACTGAATCTGCTCCTGTCTAAGGCGGCTGACTGCTATAGTAAAACCTGCATATGCCTTATCATTATAAGGCACACGTGAGTGGATTGAAGTTTGCCTGTGTACCTTGGTATCCTAACTGTTGCACAATGATTTGTTTTTTCTCTTATCTGCCTGTTTATGATTCTCACATTGGTTGTGAAAAGAAGCAGAAAGCACATTGTTACTATGAAGGTAAATGAGCACCTTGATTAAGCAAGTATTTTTAAACAGCTTTGCTAGTGATCAAAAGCTCTATACCAATCAGGATTCTACACCTGTATAATTGAACCTTCTGAATACATCCCTATATATTTATTTTTATGTGGATTTTTTATGTGAATTTTTTTACACATTTGGTGTCACTAATTTTTTATAATTTTACACTATTTTGATTGCTGGATTTTTTAGGAATTTTTACTCACTGCTGGATTTATTTGGCTATTTATATTTATATTTATTCTTATATATTCATTTTCATGCACATTGTGAAGCGCTTCAAATATCATTATTTATTCATCATTGGTAGGGACTTCCCTAAGTTTTGGGAACTGTGGGATCGTCCCGACCCAGTCGCAGTAGCTGACTCAGTGACAGAGCCAGAACTCCTGGCCGCTACTGACAATGTGGGTTCAGGGGACTCTTCTCAGGGCTCCCCGGGTTTTCCTTTCTCAGTTATGGCAGGAGAGCTGGAGGAGCCTGAGGAGGTCCCCACAACCAGTGGAGCTGGACAGCCATCTGCTGAATCTGAGCCTACGTTGCAGTTTGCTGACCTTAATGTACACAAGGAAAATTTTGGTACCGAGCAGAGAAAAGACCCAACCCTTGCCAGGGCCTGGGAAAATGTAATGGTGATTAATGATGTACCTGTTGAATCAGGGGACAGGCTCTGTTTTCCTTATTTTAGCAGCAATGAGGATTTACTGTATCATGTATGTAAAAAAAATGATGAAGTGGTTGAACAGTTGGTGGTCCCTAAGCCATACAGACGGGTGGTGTTGGAACTTGCCCATGGGCACTTGCTAGGAGGTCATTTAGGGGTTGAGAAAACTACTGAAAGGGTGTTGCGCAGGTTTTATTGGCCCGGGATACAGAAGGATATTGAGAATTATTGTCAATCCTGTCCTGTGTGTCAGATGTCAGCCCCACTACAACACTTCTGAAGTCCTTTAGTGCCCTTGCCCATTATTGAAGTGCCCTTTGAGAGGATTGCCATGGACCTTGTGGGTCCACTCCCCAAGTCTGCCCGAGGTCATCAGCATATCCTTGTAATCGTGGATTATGCTACCCGTTACCCCGAGGTCATTCCCTTATGCACCGCGTCTGCTAAAAACATTGCCAAAGAGCTGTTTATGGTGTTCAGTCGTGTTGGAATCCCTAAAGAAGTCCTTACAGACCAGGGCACCCCATTTATGTCACGAATAACTAGAGAGCTGTTCAAGTTATTTAAGGTGTCGCAATTGCGAACCTCGGTGTACCATCCTCAAACGGATGGCTTGGTGGAACGCTTCAATAAGACATTAAAGAGCATGTTAAAAAAGGTTGTTGACAAGGATGGGAAAAACTGGGACTTCCTGATATCATACTTAATGTTTGCCATCAGGGAGGTTCCCCAGTCCTCCACGGGGTACTCTCCATTTGAGTTGCTTTATGGAAGACACCCTCTGGGACTCTTGGACATAGCCAAAGAAACTTGGGAGGGGGAGCAGACACCCCATAAAAGTGTCATTGAGCATATCGCTCAAATGCAGGACAGGATTGCAGCAATCATGCCGATGGTAAAAGAACACTTACTGCAGGCCCAAACAGCTCAACAGAGGATATAGAACAGGGGGGCCCAACTGCGTGTTTTCTCACCTGGTGATAGGGTCCTGGTGTTAGTTCCCACTGTTGAGAGCAAGTTCCTGGCTAAGTTGCAGGGTCCCTTTGAAGTAATTGAAAGAGTTAGGGAGGTCAATTACAAAATATATCAACCAGGAAAAAGGAAACCCAAACAGATTTACCACATAAACCTGTTAAAGCCGTGGAAGGATAGACTGGCGTTAACTGCGAGGTCCCTCCCGGTACCGCCTAAGGGTACTCTGATCCCTGAGGTCACGATTCCAGACACCCTGTCATATTCCCAAAAGCAGGAAACTAGAGAATTCCGGATAAGAAATAGAGAGAAATTTTCAGAGTTACCTGGCACGACTTCAGCAGTTCAGCATGATATTGTTACTGAACCTGGGGTCCGTGTCAAGCTCAAACCATACCGAATTCCTGAAGCGAGGAGAAAGGACATCAGCGAGGAAGTTAAAAGAATGTTGGAGCTATATGTCATTGAGGAATACAATAGTGACTGGTCTAGCCCCTTCGTGTTAGTCCCAAAACCGGATGGCACTTGGAGGTTTTGTAATGACTTCAGGAAGCTTAATGCAGTGACAAAGTTTGACACGTACCCAATGCCCAGAGTGGATGAACTTATAGACCGACTTGGCAAGGCTCGCTATCTGACCACTTTGGACTTGACAAAAGGTTATTGGCAAATACCCCTGACTGGTAGCGCCAAAGAGAAGACTGCATTTGTGACCCCGGAGGGTTCCTTTCAATATAAAAAAATGCCTTTTGGGTTGCAAAATGCCCCCGTGACATTTCAGAGGGCCATGGACAGGACTCTAAGACCCCACCGACAATATGCAGCAGCATATCTAGATGACATAGTGGTACATAGCACTGACTGGGAGTCTCACTTGCCCCGTGTCCAGGCTGTCCTTGATTCCCTCTTCAAAGAAGGTTTTACAGCAAATCCAAAAAAATGTGCCATTGGTCTAGAGAAAGCCAAGTATTTGGGCTACACTATTGGGCGTGGTGTCATAAAACCTCAAGTGAATAAAATAGAAGCCATCCAGGAATGGCCACGTCCTGCAAACAAGAAGCAGGTCAGGGCCTTTCTTGCCATTGCAGGGTATTATAGAAGATTTATCCCAAATTTTGCAACTATAGCTGCCCCACTGACAGACCTTACGAAAGGGAAAGACTCTGTAATGGTGAAATGGTCCTCAGTAGCAGAGGAATCTTTCCAAGTCCTGAAGAAGGCTCTTTGTGCACAACCAGTACTGTACTGCCCCGATTTCTCCAAAGATTTTTTGGTTCAGACGGATGCGTCTGATGTTGGTATCAGGGCAGTACTATCACAGGTACACAATGGGGAAGAACACCCTGTGGTGTACCTAAGCAGAAAGCTCAATGACCATGAGCAAAGGTATGCAGTCATTGAAAAGGAGTGTTTAGCCATAAAGTGGGCCGTGGATGCACTCAGGTACTATTTGTTAGGACGCCAGTTTGAGTTAATAACTGACCATGCTCCTCTGAAATGGATGGCCCAAAAGAAGGAGACTAATAGACGGGTGAACCGGTGGTTTTTGGCTCTACAGGATTACTCATTCACTGTAAAACACAGGCCAGGTGTTGAATGGGGAATGTAGATGCCCTGTCCCGTGTTCACTCCTGTTGGGCTACAGGTGTTCCAACCCTGGGGTTGAAACAAGGGGGGGGATATGTAGCAGAGCGTCCCAGAGAGAGCCAGGAAAAGTCCTGTTCGGGGTTTATACATCTCCCAGGCTCCTCTCATACACGTTCAGGGATCTCTGATCTATAGTCCAGTTCAGGTCTTGGTCCTCTCCCCCAGGCTAATTTAAGCTCACCTGAGCAGACAGCCTTTGCTCTTGGCCTGGGATACTCAGACAACTTCTGTGTAGGAGAGCAAAAAGGTATGTGGAAGCTGACAAGCTGTAGGCTTGCTCAGCCTGGTAGTTAGGATCTGTAAATATTGTTTAGTTAGTGCCGAGACACGGCTAGGTTTTGTTTTGGCTATTTTTGTTCCTATTTGTTTTTTTGGAACACTGTACAGCACCTGTATATATCACAAATAAACACTGCACTGTTTGTCACTATTTCACTGGATTTGGTATCTGTGCCTGAAAGACTGCTCATTCCAGGGAGCTTTGTACCTGCTACCTGTCCCCCAGGTTACAGGGGGCTAACACTAACTGCCCTACCACTTATAACTGTCACAAACTGACACCAATGCAATAATCAGTAAAAAAAAATGCTATTGGTGTCACTGTGACAGGGGGTACAGGGGGGTGATCGGGGGGTGAAAAGTGTGCCTAGAGTGTTCTACTGTACGTGTGGTGTTTGGTGCACTTACTTTATGTCTTCTCTCCTTGGTGCCGGAATGAAAAAGACTGACTCGAGGAGAGATGACATCACTTCCTCTGCCACTGTTTACATTACAGAGGCAGAGGAAGATTGTCATTTGTTGGGAGCGATCGCGAGAGGGTGGCCATGAATTAGTGGTCTCCCCCTCACCTCGGATCGCTCCCCTAACGATACCGACCGCCTCGGGCACCGGGGAGGCAAATCACATACCAGGTACGTGATTTTGCCTGCCCGTGCCATTCTGCCACAGTATATCTGCGTTAGGCGGTCACCAAGTGGTTTGTAAGGGAGCAATAAGATGTCATGTATGATATCTAGCTACAATTAACCAGATAACACTGTGCCATTGATCCCGTGATAACCCTAATATAACTTTTCAAATACATAAAGCTGGAATTTGAGCTTAGGTGTTCAGATTGTGACTATATAGAGAACAAATATTCTGAGTAAGACTCTACATTTTGAACAATGAAGAGCTATATGACTGTATGATAGTTTTACATATTTAGGGATCTTAGGCTATTAGTCTAGGAATTAGAGGGCAAAGCCTGAGTATTGGCTATATGTAGTAATAATGAGTGGGTCACGGGGGGGAGAAGGGGATAAAAATTTAAAATATATAATTGGTTGAAGTAATTCTATAATTTGCATAGTTTAAACAGATATAGGGCTTTTAGTGTCTGAGTTTAAAGTGGAGTTCCACCCACTTTTACAACTCTTCAGCATCCCTCACTAAACTGTGCACTGTAAACGAATTGGATATTTTTTAGACATGTGCACACTGAAATATTTCGTTTCGGAATTTCGTTTTCGTCCAAAAAATACATTTATTTAGTTACTCCCGAAATTCGTTGTTATTTATTTCGTTTTTCGTTAAAAATTGCATTCGTCCGAAAATCCTAATTAAGGTCGAATCTGTCATTAAACGCTTATGGTGTCTGTCGAATGTTCAAAGAAGATTCGACGGAGCAGCTAAACTGTGTGACGTCATATAGTTTACCTGCTCCGTCGAATCTTCTTAGAACTTTCAACAGACACCATAAGCCAAAGTACTGTGTACTTAGTTCTAGCTATTTTACTGCTCCTCCTCTTTGGTTACAATCAGCCAATAACATTCATCATCATCATTATTTTTATTTATCTTTCCTCCCCTACGTCGAATCTTTCCTCCTCTACGTCGAATCTTTCCTCCCCTACGTCGAATCTTTCCTCCTCTACGTCGAATCTTTCCTCCCCTACGTCGAATCTTTCCTCCCCTACGTCGAATCTTTCCTCCCCTACGTCGAATCTTTCCTCTCTACGTCGAATCTTTTCTCTCTATGTAGAATAATCTTGGACTAATAGAGCTAAGGTTAGGCACATTCGACCACAGGTTTGATGGACAGATTGTTATTGTCATCATCATGTCGAATCTCCTATCTATATCGAACTGTTGTAGCAACGAAAACGAAAATAAAGCATTTGTTTATATCGGATCTTTCATTTTTCGGACTCTCCACTTTCGTTATCGTTTGTTAAAACGATAACGAAAATACCTGAAATTCGGACGAAAATGCATTCGGACGAAAACGAATGCACATGTCTAATATTTTTTAATTTTTTTATCAGCACCTACTGTATATCTGCTGTATTAATTTTTCACTTCCTCCTCCCTGGCTGCGGCCCATCGCATCATTTCCTGTTTGCAATGCCTTCTGGGAAGGGGCGGCAACTTCCTGTGACACTGCCGTTGCTATGGAAACCTGACCTGAAACCTATTACACTGCTTGTGCTGCACTGAGCATGTGTGAGATCTGCAAGGATGAGATGCAGGAAGAAATACAGTCGGGCTGTTACTGTCACCCCTTTACCTGTAGTTTCACCAATATCAGAACTTAGAGTCCATGTTGAGCTTTGTATCTGACAATGTAGGCACCAGTCACTTTAGTACTTTTCCAATGCTTTAATGAGAAATAACTTGAAGTAGCAGTAAAGAGGTAGAAGAGGAATTGCAGGAAAGTTCAAATATCTTTTCTTTAGATCACTGAGGAATTGAAATCTTAAGGACGAATATACATTCAGTTCAAGATTAAATCTTTTCCCACCCGGATAGGTCTCTCTCACTGACCTAGCAGCCGGAGCGTTGCACGAACAAAGTCTCTGCCACAGACTTGAGAAGAACAATATAACTGTATGATGCTCTGCCACAGGATGTAGTAGTTTTAGATGAACAGCAACACAGTACCAGAACCTTTAAGCCGACCCGGCAGTACTTGTGCGGTAGATTAGGATGCATCCTCCAATTGAGTCACCAGGCCCCTCTTTAGACACCAGCCTTCCGCACAGTTCTCTCCAAGATGGGTCCTCCCCTGTTTCTTCTCAATTGTTTGGCTTCTTCCCGCAGGACAGACAGCACAGGACCATCTCTGTAATAGTAGGCCCCAGACAGGCTTCTGGGCCTACTTGCACGGCTGCAGCATCGCAGCCCTCTGGCCTGGAGGGCCACGAGGTAGAACTGAACTCCTAGCACATGGCATCTGTCCCATAAATACTCTCTCCCAGAATGCATAGCAGTGGACCACCTCTGCCGAGTTACCTCTGGAAAAGAAGAGCACTCAATATACTTCAGCTTGTTACTTTCCAACACTGACCTATGGTGACAACGACACCTACAGGCAACAGTGTGCAATTGCACGCAACACAGCCAATGCTGGAACAGAGGGTAATTTAACCATAGATTAAATCTGAACTATGTACAGAACAAATGACCCACTAAATTTAAATATAAGCGCCTGATCAAAAAAATCTGTCAGCGCTACATTTATATGAGTGAAGATGTTTTACATTATTCTCTGAGGATTTGGTAGGGTTTCTTGGAGAGGATGATGCTGATCTTCTGCGTGAGGTACTGGTGTTGGGAGTGGCTTCCACTAGATGTAGATCTTGTAGTGTTTGCTGTAATTCTTCCGATGATCTACAGGTGTATTTGGAGCTTTGGTATGCAAAGCGAATGGAGAACGGAAACCCCCAATGGTAGATGATGTGCTGATTTTGTAGTACCAAAAGCTGGGGTTTCATTGCACAATGTTTGGTTATTGTGAGTTAAGAAAGATCAGCAAACAGTTAGTATTTGTGTCCCTGAAATGATAAATCATTTTTTTCCCTAGCTGCTGCCAGTAATTGTTCTTTTGTACGGTAAAAATGTAATTTTGCAATTATATCGCATGGTGGGCCCTCTGCCTTTTTGGGCATAAAGGTGCGATGAATTCTATCCATTTCTAATTTCAATTGGTAAAGCAGGTTGTAGTTCCTGAAATAAGGCTGTTATAGTTGATTGTAAATCAACTACTGACTCTGGTATGCCTCTAATGCGAAGGTTGGAGCGTCTGGCTCTATTTTCATAATGTTCCAATCTAGATTGTAAGGTTAAATTTTCCTCCTTGAGATTTTCCAATTCAGCCATGTAATCTTGTGCAGAATTCTCATCCACTCTGAGCTCTAGCACCTCAGTACGGTTACCCAGCTCCCTTATTTCTTTTGTGAGGCTGTTTGTAATATGCTCAGATATTTGCCTCAGAGCTTTATGAAGCATTTTTTTCAAATTGCCTTAATAAAGCTGGGGGAGCAGGAGAGTATTGTGAAGAACCCTGTGTGAAGCTTAATTCTGAGTCTGACTCACCTGGGGAGTCTGGCGGTATAAGCTTTTGTTTATGTGAGCGCACTGAGGCGTTTGAGGAGGAAGGGCCAAGCGCCATTTTAGACCGCTTAACCGCACATTTACTGCAGCAAGGCGGCTCTATTGCACAAAGCAATGTACCTGTACGTTGTTTTGTGTAATAGATACTGTAATAGATACTGTGGGAGCACTCCCGTGGGTGCGGCGGACTCTATGTCTGCCAACCACCTGCGATAGCAGTACAGAGAGGCAGAACGGGGATCTGCCTATGTAAACAATGCAGATCACCGTTCTGACAGGGGACAACATTGAGATCTGCTGTTTCTAGTGATCAGGAAGTGATCAGGAGTGACCTCTGTGTTGTCCCAGTGAGCCCAGCCCCCACACAGGTAGAACACACCCAGGGAACACAGTGAACCCCTTGATCGCCCCTTAATGTTAACTCCTTCCCTGCCAGTGCCATTTATACAGTGATCAGTGTATTTTTTAGAACTGAAATGGAACATCGTGCTGTCTTTTAAATCGGGACCCATGTGTAATCCACTGCTCTTGCAAGTTATAAGGTAAATAAGGGGTTGACACCTCTGGCTGTGTCAAGGAATGCAAGTCCTTGTAAGTCCCCCTCGGATTTAGCTACATGAAGTTCCATTAGCAAGTCACTTAACTCCCTAAGTTTCTGGTAGGCTTTGTTAGGTATTTTGGAGAAGCTATCAAGTCTTTTGAAAAGTGCGCTTTCTACTGCTTCTCCTGAACCATAACACTCATCAAGTGTATTCCAGATCGTTTTAAGACCAGTGTCTGGGTGGTTTATATTTATTGTCCCGATTCACCTGGCATGCTCTGCAGACTCATTTCCAAGCCATTTGATCAGGAGGTCTATCTCTTCACTGCAAGACAAATCTAAGTCTCTGATGGCATTTTAAAAGGAAGACCGCCAGGCTCTGTAGCTTTCAGGGCGGTCATTAAACTTTTCAATTCCTTTGGTGACTAATTCCCACTGTACAAAGAACCTTGCAAAGTCTATGGTGGCTTGGTTAGCCTGCTGTGTGTTGCCATGTGAGATGGCTGTGTGTAGTCATACCTTTTGAGGGTGTCAAGCCAGCCTCTGTCGTACCATTCTGGCTTGAACCTTGGTTCTGGAGAACAATTAGAACGCTCTGTTACCTCACGTGTAGGGAGTCTGTGGTAGGAGGCATCACTTGGCATGGATTTCTCCTGCTTGCAGGCTTGAGACTTGTCTCTGACTTGCGGCGGTACCGTGTAGTGTCTTTGGCTTGTCTCTTTGACGTCATCTTTGTCACTGCTTGGCTTAAAATGTTGATTGATGTAATCTGAAGTTCGTTGTAGAGAATCTTGAGTTTCGGCCTCTGGGTCGAGAATATTGCTGCGTCTGCTGTATTCACTTCTAGGGTATATAGCTAATCCTAAGGCCTCTGCTATGGCAGCTGCTGCTTCCTTCTCTACAGTGAGTTTCTCTAGGGCTACTTCTAGGAGGGCTTCCTCAGCCTCTAACTGTGCCTCTTGCTGCACTTTGTCTGTCTTTAGTGTCACTTTATCCTTTTTAATCTGCATTTCTTGCTCAGCAAAGGCTGCTCGGGCCTTGGCAGCTTCAACTTCTGCACATGCGATGGCGAGTACATTGCTTGCAGTGGAAGATCTAGAGGAGCCGAAAACTTGGGACCTTGTCTTGAGTGAGGATACTTGTCTATGTGACATGTTGCTTGCAGGAATGCTTGACTGTTTAGAGACTGCTGTACTGCCATATGCAGGTGACTGCGCTGACATTGTAGCAGGCCTCTGTGTAGTCACTGTCCTAAGTCCCACTTGCTGGATAGCAGCTGTTTCACTGTTCTGTTCTCACTACTTGTTTGCCCCTGGTGTGTATGTAGCTCAACATACACCTTGATTCCTAAAATAACCAGACTGTCTGCAACTTTGGAACTTTATTACAATGAACAGATGTGGCCGTATAAGAATAGGATGCACACGATGATACTATTAATAAGCAGATAAAATGAACATATAATAAATACATGAACATAAAAAATATTTGCTGGGTACATAGGTAAACAAATCTTTTAGCATACCAGCGATGCTGCCTTAGAAGGACCAGGATTTTCCTCGGAAACACATGGTGCTGGCTCCCATGCGGTCTGTCCCAGTAGAGAAAGTGAAAGAAACTTGTAGTAGGAAGTGGAGCTAGCTCCCAGTGATATAACAGGAACTATGTAATAAACCATAGGACACTGCCCATCGGTAGCCTTTTGTTAGAGAGGCATCTAGTGGACAATGTTAGTATTGCAAGTCCAGAAGATATTATTTTTCCTTATATGCCGAAGGCATGACATATGCTATGTTTAACAACCTCAATACAGGGCACTTACACCCCCATCCTGCCCAGGCCATTTTTCAGCTTTCAGCGCTGTCACACTTTGAATGACAATTGTGCGGTCATGCTACACTGTAACCATGTGAAATTGTTATAATTTTCTTCACATAAATGGAGCTTTCTTTTGGTGGTATTTAATCACTCCTGGGTATTTTATTTTTTCCTAAAAAAAAAAAGACCAGCAATTTTGAAAAAAAAAGTTTTTCTTAGTTTCTGTCAGTAAATTTTGTAAATCAGTAATTTTTTCTCCTTCACTGATGGGCGATGAGGAGGCAGCACTGATGGGCACTAATAGGCTGCACTAATGGGAACTGATTAGGCAGCACTTATAGGCACTGATTAGGTGGCACTGATGAGGAGGCACGAATATGCCGCACTTATGGGCACTGATATGTGGCACTGATAGGCAGCATTAATGGGTGGCATTGGTGGGCACTGGGCACAGATAGACAGCACTGGTGGGCACAGATGGGTTGTACGTATAGGCGGCACTGATGGGCATTGGTGGGTGGCATTGATGGGCAGCATTGATGGGCAGCGGTGATGGGCATTGATGGGCAGCACTGATAACCAGCACTGACTGGTATCACTAATGGTCACTGATTGCTGGCACGTGTGGGCACTGATTTCTGGCACTTGTGGACACAGATTGGCGGCAATTGTGGGCACTGGTTGGCACTGACTACTGGCAGTGGTAGGCAATCATTGCTGGCACTGGTGGGCACTTAATTGTAATCAGGGCACTGATGATCAGTGCCCTGATTACATACCTAGCGGTCCCCTGTGGGGAAATGCCGCTGATCGGCTCTCCTTTCCTCACACACTATCAGTGTGAGGCGAGGAGCGCCGATTACCGGCATCTCCATGTTTACATGTGACCAGCTGTGATTGGACACAACAGATCACATGGTTAAAGAGCCACAGCCCTTTACACAGATGTCCTAGCAACATGGTGTGGTCGCGATCACTGTGCTGCGCGCCCCATGACGTCCACCTAGAATGAGAGCCGCGCCGCCCAGCCATCATTTGACGGTGGGCAATTGGTTAAGGTTATCATGTTCTATGAGTCTGCAATGTTCTTTGAACCTACTCCTAAGGGCTCTGATGGTGTTTCCTATGTATAACAAACTGCTTAGTCAGGAGAGGCAATATATGACAAATCCTGTGGAACAGTTCTAAAACAAAAATATACAATGTATTTTTATGTCATTGCAAAAGGTCTTTCGTCCATGCGTAATGTATTGGCATATAGGGCATTTCCTTTTTCTGCATTGGTAGATCCCTATCAGGTTACCAAACTGTTTATAACTTGTTTTTGTTTGGTATTTTATTTTACTGGGAGCTATCTTGCTCTCAATGCTTGGGGCTTTATGATATGTAAACCTGGGCTTAGGAAATAATGTCAGGCCTAGTTCTGAGTCTTGTAATAGGATGGACCAGTTTTTTTTATTATATTTTACATATGTTTATATTTGTAAAGAATTGAGTTATGAACTTGATGTCCTTAGAAGTGTCCTTTTTTGTGTCTATGCATCTAATCCACCATTCCAAATCAGCCTTATAGGCATCATTAACCACTTGCCGACCGCGCTATAGCCGAATGATGGCTGCAGCATGGTCGGATAACTCTGGGAGGGCGTACTATGACGTCCTCCCAGAATCCCGCTCTCGTGCGCCCCCTGTGGCGCGCACCCGAGAACATCCGTGACACCGGGTCCAGAGCATCATGAATCACAGTAAATGGCCACTGATAGCGGCCGTTTACCATCAAATGACGGAGTGATCACTTGTAAACAAACTGGCGTTCCGTCCAGTTACTCTCTCCCCTCCCCGTACCTATTGGTACAGTGCGAGTGGAGAGGGGAGAGATCGGTGGCAGCAGTGCTGTGGGCTGGATGTGAGGTGCCCACAGCGCTGATATGTGCCCATTCCACCCATCCATACCCAGCAATCCATACCCATCCATGCTCAGCATACCCATCCATACTCAGCATACTCATCCATGCTCACCCATCCATGCTCAGCATACCCATCCATACTCAGAATACTCATCCATCCATCCATGCTCACCCATGCATACTCAGCATACTCATCCATCCATACACGCCATACTCATCCATTCATCCATGCTCAGCCATCCATACTCAGCATACCCATCCATACTCAGCATACTCATCCATCCATCCATGCTCTCCTATCCATACTCAGCATACTCAGCCATCCATGCTCAGCATACCCATCCATACTCAGCATACTCATCCATCCATCCTCATCCATACTCATTATACTCATCCATCCATCCATGCTCACCCATCCATACTCATCCATACTCAGCATACTCATCCATCCATGCTCAGCCATCCATACTCAGCATACTCATCCATACTCAGCATACTAATCCATCCATCAGTGCTCAGCCATCCATACTCAGCAAACTCATCCATCCATCCATCCAAATTAAATGACATGTTCAAAAGACTCGATATGCCTCATAGATTATACATTGGGTTTTTTTCTTTCCAAAATGGGGTAATTTTTGGGGCGTTTCCATGTCCTGGTTCTCCAGGGCCTTCAAAAGTGTAAGAGGTAGTCAAGAAATTATATGTGTAATTTATGCTCCAAAACACCTGATGACGCTCCCTGCATGTTGGGCCTCTGTATGTGGCCATGCTGTGTAAAAGTCTCACACATGTGGTATTACCATACTTGGGAGGAATAGTAGAATGTATTTTGGGGTGTAATTTGTACTATGCATATGCTGTGTGTAAGAAATAACCTGCTAATATAACAATTTTCTGAAAAATAAAAGAAAAAAATCTTGATTTTGCAAAGAATTGTGGGAAAAAATTACAACTTCAAAAAACTCACCATGCCTCTTACTAAATACCTTGGAGTGTCTACTTTCCAAAAAGGGGTCATTTGCGGGGTATTTGTACTTTCCTGGCTTGTTAGGGTCTCAAGAAATTAGATAGGCTGTCAGTACTTCAGGTGTAATCAATTTTCAGAGATTGGCACCATAGCTTGTGGACTCTATAACTTTCACAAAGACCAAATAATATACATCGATTTGGGTTATCTTTTCCAAAGATATGTAGCGGTAAAAATTTTGGCCAAAATATATGAAGAAAAATTACTAATTTACAAAATTTTATACCAGAAACAAAGAAAAATTCATTTTTTTTACAGAATTTTCGGTCTTTTTTATTTTATAGCACAAAAAATAAAAAACCCAGCGGTGATTAAATACCACTAAAAGAAAGCTCTATTTGTGTGAAAAAAGGAAAAAAATGTCATATAGGTACAGTGTTGCATGACTGAGTAATTGTCATTCAAAATGTGAGAGCACCGAAAGCTGAAAATTGGTCTCGTTAGGAAGGGGGTTTAAGTGCCCAGAGGGTAAGTGGTTAATTAGTTCTCAAGAATGATCTATGAAATTTGCTATTAGTACTATACTCTGGTTCATATAATCCATGTTTAAGTTACAATTTTTTCAGCAAAATTGGCTCTTGGGTATATTTTCCTTCCAATTTGGATGATGACAACTGATATGCCCGTACACACGGTTGGATTTTCCGACGGAAAATGTTCAATGGGAGCTTGTTGTCGGAAATTCCGACCCTGTGTAGGCTCCATCGGACATTTTCCATCGGAATTTCCGTCACACAAAATTTGAGATCTGGATCTCAAATTTTCAGACAACAAAATTTGCTGTCGTAAATTCTGATCGTGTGTACACAATTCCGACACACAAAGTTCCATGCATGCTCAGAATCAAGCAGAAGAGCCGCACTGGCTATTGAACTTCCTTTTTCTCGGCTCGTCGTACGTGTTGTACGTCACCGTGTTCTTGACGTTCGGAATTTCTGTCAAGATTTGTGTGACCATGTGTATGCAAGACATCGGAAAAAATCCATGGATTTTGTTGTCGGAATGTCCGACCGTGTGTACGGGGCATAAGTGTGTAAACAGGAGTTTCCAGTAGTTCGTTTAACACGTTCTTGCCCGGCCTACAGTAAAATGACGGACGGCCGGGAGCATTGTTGTTCTGGGTGGATGTCATATGATGTTGCCCCAGAACGCATCTCTCGTGATCTGGGTGACCCTGCTCTCTTGTGATGTAATCAGTTAGGGGCATGCTGGGTTGATGTCACAAGGGGGCATGGTCACCCAGTGACATCATCGGGAGACTCCACCACTTAGTTATTTAAGAACTGTCAGACAGCGGAGCTGTCAGAATGCAGGAGCCTTCAGTGCAGCGTTGCCAACTGCCCATATATTTATGGGCAGCCCGTAAAAACAGGTCACTTTTCTCCCTGCCCATAAATGCTCATAGCAGGGAAAAATGCCAGTGAAAGATCACAGAGGGAGTCATGGACACCAGCCCAGGCACAGGTCGGTCAGACAAAGACAAAATCTTTGCTGTTCAGCTGCCTGTTAACACATAATGGAGCATGTTGAAATATACATTAACCCGGATCTATCTACACAGCTGCACAAAATTAATCTGTCATTTTATATAAAGAATGTTTATGCAAAGACAAATGTCAGAGCTGAAGACAATTTGTTGTAGCACCTGCTAGGTGTTATCCTGGATTCTGAACTCTCCTTTCAGCCCCACATCCAATCACTTTCCAAAGCTTGCCGCCTCAACCTCCGCAACATCTCTAAACTACGTCCCTTTCTAACCAATGAAACCACAAAGCTCCTGATTCACTCCCTGGTTATCTCTCGCCTTGACTACTGCAACTCACTCCTCATTGGCTTACCTTTAAACAGACTATCCCCCCTTCAGTCCATCATGAATGCTGCTGCCAGACTCATCCACCTTACAAACCGCTCAGTGTCTGCTACCCCTCTCTGCCAATCCCTCCATTGGCTACCACTCGCCCAACAAATTAAATTCAAAATACTAACAAGTTACAAAGCCACCCACAACTCTGCCCCCAGCTACATCACTAACCTAGTCTCAAAATACCAACCTAATCGCCATCTCCGTTCCTCCCAAGGCCTCCCGCTCTCTAGCTCCCTCATCACCTCCAGGACTTCTCCCAAGCCTCGCCCATCCTCTGGAATTCCCTACCCCAATCTGTCAGACTGTCTCCAAATGTATCCACTTTTATGCGATCCCTGAAAACTTTCCTCTTCAGAGAAGCCTATCCTGCCTCCATCTAACAACTGCACTATTTTCTCCATTAGCTCATCCCCCACAGCTCTTATCCTTTTGTATAACTTGACCCTCCCTCCTAGATTGTAAGCTCTAACGAGCAGGGCCCTCTGATTCCTCCTGTATTGAATTGTATTGTACTTGTACTGTCTGCCCTAATGTTGTAAAGCGCTGCGTAAACTGTTGGCGCTATATAAATCCTGTATAATAATAATAATAATAATAAAGTAGCAGAAAGTATCTTTTTAATAGCTACAATGTAAAACCATTTTTCATCAAACATTAAGCTTTTAAATTAAAGCCCATCACTGGGCAATCTTACACCACTGTCCCAAATGTTCCTTTCCACTCCTGCACCAATAAAAAAAAGTTTTTTTTTTTTTACCTAAATCCATTACCATACATTCCTCACTGATGCCTCTACCAGGAGTGAAGACCAGTGACCCAGCACTGCTGTCTGTGTACCCACCCCCCCTTACCTGGGTCACCCTTGTAATCCAGTACTGCATTCTGTCTGTGCCCAGGCCAACTGGATCACTTACACTATGTTTTTTTTTTCTTCGAAAGAATAGGTGCATGTACCCCCCTCCCCAGGGCACATTAACCAGCAGGTTATTGGTTGCTAGGGAGCTGGGCGGTCCTAGCAACCAATCACCAGCTTGTTCATGTGAAAAGTTCATTCTAGCAGCTCCTGTCCTCCATCCAGTACTATGCAGTGTTGCCAACTGTCAGTATTTCAGTATTTTTACTTGCAGCAAGTAAAAAATTGTCACTTTTCTCCTGACTGTAAATGCCAATGACAGGAAAAGGTTGCCAGTAAAAAAATATGGCTATGATGCTCGGATTTGAACTGTGCATGCACATTTCTGGTCTGTAGCTTGCTGAGACCATCTGAGTGCCTGCTACAGAGCGTTCGGGTGGCGCCAGTGGGGGGGCAGGTCTGGTGGAGGCGGTGCCTGAGTATGTCGTGTGATGTCATGGTGCAAGGGAGCAAAGCAGAGCAGGCAGAGCCTCGTGTGCGGGTCTACAGAATGGGAGCAAGGCAAGTTGGGAGCAGGACTGTCAGTGCTGTTTGGACTAAAGTGGACTGAAGGGGCCACCTGGCATGGAAAGAGACTGTCACTGTGACTCAGGAGGGGACGTATGGTGTCGGTGAGGTGTCATCATCATCTGTGCTGCTGCACACTGAGGTCAGTGTCACTGTGAGAGTCAATTTCATGTGTGAGTGCCTACCCATTCTAATTTCTTGCCCTCCTGAGTCCTGTCCCAGAGCTACTTACTTACTATATCAAAAATAAAATGGAAATATGTTTTTTGCCTTAATATCTATCTTAAATGACATTGCTAATTGCATATTGTACTTTTTTAGACTAAATACTGAAATGTAGATTTAAAACTGTAATTTTTTTACATTTTGGAAATGCCAGTAAAAACTTGGCTGTGCCAGTAAATTTTGGGTGTCATGTCAGGAAATTTAAATCTGGAAGGTTGGCAATACTGCTTCAGTAGGACCTTTTTTTTGGGGGTGGTCTGCAGTGGCGCAGGCGGTGTGATTGATGATTGATCTACACCAGGGACATTTATTTTCATTTTTTAAAAAGGACTTGTCAAAACCTATTGTGAGGGATTATCTCAGTAGCAGGGTGTGCAGGACACCTGGATGGATCACTGTGAAATAGGCATAGCCAGACAGCAGGATCTTTGTGATACAAAACTGTGATTTATTTACAAGTCTGTGGTTACAAAGTGCAGGTAGCAAAACATGAAAAATAAAACAAAACAGAAAAAAAACATTGCCACTTTGGGCGTCCAACTACAAAACACCAGAACTTAGCTACTTGTTCTAGAACAGCCTATCGCTGTCCAGACACCTGACTGTAGCACAGAATTAAGTCTTTAGTCAGGTTGGCAGGCATGTGTGCACTCGGGACAAAGCATATGCATTTCCCATTCTAACACCAGGGCGGTATTTCACTGTAAAACATAATTATTTAAGTGCCAGGAACCGCCTATTCACGTTCCTATTGGTTTCTGTGTTCTGTGCTATCCACTTTAATGGAGCATGATCTGTTAGTAGTTCAAATTGTCTACCCAAGAGATAGTACCGGAGAGACTCTAAAGCCCATTTTATTGCTAAACATTCGTTCTCAATGGTGGCATAATTTATTTCATGGGGCTTCAATTTACAGCTGAGGCTCCTAACCCACATCATGTCACATCACAACTCCCAACCCAACATCTGATGCATCAATCTGGACCACAAAGTCCCTTGAAAAGGCAGGTGAGTACAACACTGGCTGACTACATAAGGCCTGTTTTAAGGCCTCAAAAGCTGCTTCTGCTTCAGAGGTCCAGTTGATCATGACATACTCCTTCCCTTTTGTCAAATTGGACAGGGGAGCAGCCTTTGAGACAAAATGTCGAACACAGTGGTGATAATAGCCAGCGATTCCTAAAAATGCTTGAACCAGCTTCTTGTTAGTGGGACGTGGCCAACTCTGAAACGCCTTAAATTTGTTTACCTAGGGCTTTATTAGATCTCTCCCAATGGTATATCCCAGATACTTGGCCTCCTCTAGCCCAATGGTCAATTTTTTTGGATTGGATTGGACTGTAACCCCGGCTTTCCCGATGGAAACTAACACAGCCTGAACCTTTGGTAAGTGTGAGTCAAAGTCCTCACTATGGATGACCTCGTCATCTAGGTATGCAGCAGCATAGGCTCAATGGGGTTGAAGGTTCTTATCCATCAACCTTTGAAATGTGTCCGGAGCATTCTGTAACCCAAAAGGCATCCTCCTACTGGAAAGACCCCTCTGCCGTTACAAGTGACAATTTTTCCTTGGCTGATTCTGAGAGAGGAATTTACCAATACTCTTTGGTCAGGTCCAACATCGTCATATACCGGGCTGTCCCTAGGCAATTATTCAGTTTGTCTATGAGTGGCATGGGGTAGGTGTCAAACTTAGTGATGTTATCTAAGATATTTAAGTGGCGAAAGTCATTACAAAACCGCCAACTCTCATCTGGTTTGGGCATTAATACAATGAGACTGGAGCAATCACTATTTGACTCTTCTATAACCCCCAGCTCAAACGTGTTTTTTGTTCCTTGTGAATTGCTTCTCTTCTGGCTTCTGGAATTCAATAGGGTTTCAACTTGACCCTTCCCCGGTGTGGTAACAGTGTCATGTTCAATCCCAGACACCCAACCCAGCAATTCTAAAAATTTCTCTTTATTGCAGGTCACAAACTCTCTAGTTTCCTGTTGCTGAGTTTTGGATAGAGTCTCCGCTATCCCGACCTCAGGGTTTACCAGGTTAGGCGGATCGGGAAGTGGGGTAGAAACTAAAGATTCTCTATACTTCCATGGTTTTAGCAAATTCACATGATATACCTGCTCAGGTTTCCGTCTACCTGGTTGGCTAATTTTATTATTTTATTATTCACATCACCCATTTTCTGTAACACTTCATAGGGACCCTGACATTTGGATAGGAATTTACTTTCCACCGTGGGGCCAACACCAACACCCTATCACCATGGGAAAAAGAACAGACCTGGGCCCCACTATTGTAAATCCTCTGCTGAGCCAAATGGGCTTGAGCCAAATGTTCCTTCACAATAGGCATCACTTGTGCAATTCTGTCTTGCATTTGGGCCACATGTTCAATCACACTTCTATGAGGGGAACTTCCACTCTCCCATGTTTCCCTGACAATGTCCAATAGCCCCCGTGGGTGCCTCCCATACAGTAGCTCAAAAGGAGAGAACCCCCGTGGATGATTAGTGAACCTCTCTGATAGCTAACATTAAATAAGAGAACAAACAGTGCCAATTATTTCCATCTGTATCAACCACTGTCCTCAACATTTGTTTAGAAACAAGCCCTCAGTTATATAAGAGCTGTCACAGCAAAGACGCGTCATTCGGCGGGAGCCTCTCATGGAGGCGGATCGGTTGCGGCTTTTTTTTTTTTTTTTCTTTTTTGGTCCATCAGGCGGCATGAACTTACATCATGGGACATTTTTATTTTTTTATTTTTTAATAAAGGACATGTTCCAAGCTGTCTCTTGTCTTTTTTAGCATTTTGACACTTTTTTTGTGAAATAGTAGGGGTACTTGTACCGCATTACCAATTCACACAGGGGGGAGGCCGGGATCTGGGGGTCCTCTTGTTAAAGATTCCGATAAGCCCCCCACCCGCAGACCCCCACAACCCCCGGACAAGGGTTGTGGGGATGAGGCCCTTGTCCCCATCAACATGGGGACAAGTTGCTTTGGGGGCTACCCCAAAGCACCCTCCCCATGTTGAGGGCATGTGGCCTGGTACGGTTCAGGAGGGGGGCAAGCCTACCAGGTTGCGTGCTTGCATAAAGGGTCTGGTATGGATTTTGGGAGGGTCTCCTACACCATTTTTTTTTTAAATTTTGGTGCAGGGTTCCCCTTAATTTCCATATCCGACCCAAAGGGCCTGGAATGGATTTTAGGGGGACCCCCCCCGCGCAATTTTTTTTTAAATTTTGGTTCGAGGTTCCCCTTAATATTCATACCAGACCCAAAGGGCCTGGTAATGGACTGGGGGATCACTTGCTCTTTTTTTCAATGAGTTTTATCTATATTGCTGAGACCCGACAATTCATTACAGCCGCAATCAGTTTTAAAGGACAATTTGTCCTTTAGAAATGTCATTTTTCTGTGATACTATTCTAAACACGGGAAAAATGTACCACTTTACAGGCATACTATAGACACCCCCCAGGCACAATATTTAAAGGAATCTTTCATTTTTATTGTTTCACTTTAAGCATTAAAAAAAATCACTGCTCCCGAAAAACCGTCAGTTTTTAAACAAATTTTTTGCATTGATACATGTCCCCTGGGGCAGGACCCAGGTCCCCACACACTTTTTATGGCAATAACTTGCATATAAGCCTTTAAAATTAGCACTTTTGATTATTCATGTTAGTGTCCCATAGACGTTAACGGTGTTCGTGTGTTCTGCTGAATTTTTTGCATGTTCTGCTGCGAACCGAACAGGAGGGTGTTCGGCTCATCCCTAGTTAAGAAGTTTGCAAAGCTCTTTGGTTACTTCAGACATTAACAGGGTGCCCTGGTAAGTTAGTACTTTTTTAGGAATGCCCACACAGCTGGAAATCTGAAATAGCTCTTCAGCAATTGTTTTGACCAAGGTGTTGTGGAGAGGAATCGCTTCTGGGGTGGCATAGTCCATTATCACCAAGATGTGCTGGTGCTCTCTTCAGTATGGGGCCAACCAAATCCATGGCGATCCTCTCGAAAGGGACCTCAATGATGGGCATGGAAACGTGGCATGGGTGCAGAAATCTGACACACTGGACAGGAAGAACAGTACATTTCCACTTCCTTAGTGATCCCAGGCCAATAAAACCTCTGTGTGATTCTTTCTTGGTACTTTTCAGCTCCTAAATGCCCCCCAAGAATGTGCCTATGGGCCATTTCTAAAAACAACTTGTGTTAAGGTTTGGGCACCACCAGTTCCTCAATGGTTTCCTCAGCCCTCTGTGACATCTGGTTTTAACAGGTCCCTTTCCATGATGAAGTATGGGAGGGCAATCCTCTCATTGGGGTTAACTAATTCCCCATCTATATTCACTACATTCTCCTAGGCCCTTAGTAATGTGGAGTCCTTCAATTGTTCAGTGGCAAAGTTTTTTCCCTGTGTACCTCTAGATAATCACACATTAGAGGTCGCTATTCCTCTTCTGAGGTTGCAGGTTCTTCCCTAGACCCTAGTGTTTCCCCTGCTAATATAGACAAGGGAAATTCAGGAGAATCCTCACACTTAGAGGTTTCTCTAGTAGAACCTTCAGGCTCTGAAGAACCACTTAAGGGGGGATCTGGGCAATCCCAGAGCTCCCTGAATTCTGAGAAATCCCTTCCCACAATGGCATCATGTCGTAATGGGGGAACCAAATCCACCTGATGACACTGGTTACAGAGGGAAGTTTCAAAGGACACCATTGCCACCTTTATACTCTTGATAGTCCCCATGTACGCAAATGACTGTCATTTTCCTAGGGTGCAAGTTTTATTTCCATCACCAGTTCAGTTTTTACCAAGGTAACCAGGCTACCAGAATCCAACAATACAACAACATTTTTACTATGTATACACATTTTGCATAAAGGTTTCTCATTTTCCTTTACTGCAGTGCATGTAACAGTTGCAAATAGGGACTGCTGTCTCTCTGTAGGAAAGTCACAGTGCATTGGTTCAGCAAAAGCTGGGAAAACTGCCGCTACATGTCCCTCTTCCAGGCAGTGGTAACAAATTAACCTTCTAGTTACCTGCTGTGGATTTGACCTTCCAGGCCACTCTCACCAGACATTAGAGGCAATCCCAAAAGTGCCCCCTTTTCATTCTCTCCACCCCATCCCTTGGCGCCATCATACCCGTAGCTGGGGATGGTTTGGTCTTGGGGTGGAAAGTCCATGAGTCTTTGAGGTATCTATACAATACGTAGATATTTGCCAGCACACAAGGGTCATCAATTTTGTCCAAACTTTTTTTTATTCAATAAAGAGCACATCACAAAGCAGTCTAGTGAAACTACACCGATTAGGCCAACTTTCTTTTTCAGCTGTCCTTTTAAATGTGGTCAGAAGCATCTCAGGGTCATCATTTGCAGTCATCTTTGGCAACAGGTGGCTTACCTGAAAAGATGTTACCGAAGTCACTCCCAGCCTCAATCTGCTGCCTCTGCTGTTTTATGATGGCCTCAATTTGATGTTGGTATTTCTGTGCTTGCAGTTCCAGTGATTTCCTACAGTTCCTCCGCCTGTTCCAGGGCTTGCTGCTGGGTTGCAAGGCTCTGTTGCAAAGATTGTTGTTGGACTGCAAGGCTCTGTTGTAAACTTGAATTTGTCTGCTGTTGATTTGCCTTTGTCTGCTGTTGATTTGCATTTGCCAGAGCAAGCTGTCTCAGTAGCTCCTCCATGCTGGCCTTACATCGCCTGCCCCGCAAATCCTCCACCATATGTGAGGGATTAGCTCAGTAGCAGGGTGTGCAGGACCCCCTGGATGGATCACAGCACAGTGAAATAGGCACAGCCAGACAGCAGGATCTTTGTGAAACAAAACTGGTTTATTTACAAGTCTGTGGTTACAAAGTGCAGGTAGCAAAACAGGGAAAATAAAACACTTTGTGTGCCACTTTGGGTGCCTAACTACAGAACACGGAAACCTAGCTACTTGTTCTGGAACAGCCTGCCGCTGCCCAGACACCTGACTGTCACACAGAATGAACAGAGATTTTAGTCACACAGACTTAATCTCACCACTCAGAGAAGTTGCTGCTCCCTAGTCCTACATAAAAATCTGGTTCCAGGGTGAAGCATCTTCCCCAAGCAGCCTGGGAGTTTTATAGAGCCCTGAGTACACAACCTGCTACACCTGAGCTCATTATCTCCTCATTGAGCCGAAACAGGCTCACTAAACAGCACGAAATGGAAAGAAGTTAGTGTACAGCAGGAACCTGGGACAAATGTATCTCACATCCTGGACACAACCCATTGTTTTTCCTGGCTTCCTGTCGCATTTCTTTTTACTATTTACCCCTGCTCATTCACATAGGGGGGCGGGATATGGGGGCCAGATTCCAATAAGCCCGCCACCCGCAGTCCTCTGCAACAGACAGTTTGCAGAGGACAAGCAGGCTAAGGACATGGATTACTGGAACCATGTCCTGTGGTCTAATGAGACCAAGATAAACTTATTTGGTTCAGATGATGTCAAGCGTGTGTGGCGGCAACCCTGTGAGGAGTACAAAGACAAGTGTGTCTTGCCTACAGTCAAACATGGTGGTGGGAGTGTCATGGTCTGGGGCTGTATGAGTGCTGCCAGCACTGGGAAGCTACAGTTCATTGAGGGAACCATGAATGCCAACATGTACTGTGACATACTGAAGCAGAGCATGAACCCCTCCCTTCGGAGACTGGGCCGCAGGGCAGTATTCCAACATAACAACCCCAAACACACCTCCAAGATGACCACTGGCTTGTTAAAGAAGCTGAGGGTAAAGGTGATGGACTGGCCAAGCATGTCTCCAGACCTAAACCATACAGGTATTGAGCATCTGTGGGGCATGCTCAAATGGAAGGTCGAGGAGCGCAAGGTCTCTAACATCCACCAGCTGTGTGATGTTGTCATGGAGGAGTGGAAAAGAACACCAGTGGCAACCTGTAAAGCTCTGGTGAACTCCATGCCCAAGAGAGTTAAGGCAGTGCTGGGAAATAATGGTGGCCACACAAAATATTAACACTTTGGGCCCAATTTGGACATTTTTCACTTAGGGGTGTACTCACTTTTGTTGCCAGCGGTTTAGACATTAATGGCCATGACCACGTCTGCTAGTGACGAAACGACGTAGGGAGGAGGAGCCACGTCCTGACATCACCGCTGCACGTCCAGTCCCGGAAGCTACGGGCTGTTTGGAAGCCGGCCAGCTTAGTCCTATATCTGCCTTTTTATATCTACAATGCTGTAAGTGTTCATTTGTCTTCTTCTATTATAATAAATGTAAAGGATTTACACTATGTGGAGCCTTTTATTATTTTTTTGGTGACAATACTACCTATCCATCGATTCTTCCACTGATCCTTCCACTGACCTCCGCTGACCATCCCTGCTGACGCTGAGGAGTTTGGTGCCTGCCAGTAAGATCCCGGGCTGGGGTTACAGCCACTCGCTCAGTGTGGTCCCCTGTAATAAGGGACCACTGTCTTCCGGTAAGCAGCAGCTGTTTCTGTGGTGGAGGATATATCTATTCACTTAGTCACTTGAGTGTGGAATTTCACCTAAACATCACTTTTTGGATCAACATGTTTACTGGACTTTTTTGTTTTCACTATATGGATTCATTTTTCATTATCAATATCGATGAACTCTGGGGGTTTTTTAAATTATTTTTTTGTATTTTCACCTCAGTCAGTGGATATTTTCAATTTTATTTTGTAAAAAATAATTTTTTTCCTTTTTTTTTTTTTTTGACAACACTCAATTGTATTGATTTTTATGCACTCTCATATGTATAACTGTATAATTTGTTGATGCATTTAATTTTGCATTTTCACCTTTATGTCATTCACATAATAATTTTTGGCACTTAATATGGGCAACATATATTACTGATCTCTTCACTATTTAGCGTGACTTTTTGTCTTTGTATTAATGGCTGTATGTTGAGTTATTTTGAGGGGACAGCAAATTTACACTGTTATACAAGCTGTACACTCACTACTTTACATTGTAGCAAAGTGTAATTTCTTTAGTGTTGTCTGATGAAAAGATAATAAAATATTTACAAAAATGTGAGGGGTGTACTCACTTTTGTGAGATACTGTGTATATGTACTGTATGTGTGTATGTGTGTATGTGTGTATGTGTGTATATATGTGTATATGTTCAATGCCGCAGATATGTCTGCTTTCCCAACAAAAGATTTCGCTTTTTATCTTGTCATGATTCTTCCTAATATGAAGTTTCTACATGTCGTAATATTCAACTTTATATACTTTGATAACATGAATTTCTTGTTTACAAGAGATTGTATAAGTTATGCAGGAGAAAATTATGTCATACATTTATATTAATGGAGCAATAATTAATTTGCACATTACGTACAGTATATTACAGTTTTTGGATGACATTGCAGTTTAGTAATGCTACACATCCATCTTACATTTCACAATTATATTTAGGATATTCTGGTGTGCCATGAAGGACATTTTCTTAAATTGTCACTTAGAAAAAGATTTTCATTACTGCAAAAAATATATATGTAACAACCTAATTTAATTTTATTTTGTTTACTTACAACTAGCCAGCACCATGTAAAACATTTTAAACATAGTATCAGCATGGCATGTGTGTATGATTAAAAATGCTATCAAATTATTATACATAAGGTAGAAAAAGTCAACACTATAAAGTCACCATTAGGGATGAGCTTCGTGTTCGAGTCAAACTCATGTTCGACTCGAACATCGGCTGTTCGCCCGTTCGCTGAATTGTGAACGATATGGGCCGTTTGCGCCAAATTCGTGTGGCGCGTCACGGCCCATAATTCACTGCGGCATCGCAGTGCATTGCTTGCTGATGATTGGCCAAGCATGCACTATGACCCGCATGCTTGGCCAATCACAGCGCCGCCTGAACAGAGAGCCGTAATTGGCCAAAGCCAAGGAGGCTTTGGCCAATTATGGCTCAGGGGATTTAGTACACGCCCCACACTATATAAGGCCGCCTGCACGACGGCCCTGTGTAGTGTGTGTTCCGGCGTTCATAGATAGAGAGAGAGAGAGAGAGAGACAGACAGTGTCATTTGATTTGAGTTAGATAGATTAGGCAGAACAGTCAGTCAGTTAGCTGCACTTACAGTGTATTGTGTATATATATGCATCCCAGGTGTTGCATATATATATATACACTGTATTCAGTTTAGCTAGATCCGTTCCTGTTATCTTCTAGACTATTTACATTTAGTGCAGTGCGTCCTGCTCACAGTGTTCAGCTAGATCCGTTCCTGTTATCTTCTAGACTATTTACATTTAGTGCAGTGCGTCCTGCTCACAGTGTTCAGCTAGATCCGTTCCTGTTAAATTCTAGACTATTTACATTTAGTGCAGTGCGTCCTGCTCACAGTGTTCAGCTAGATCCGTTCCTGTTATCTTCTAGACTATTTACATTTAGTGCAGTGCGTCCTGCTCACAGTGTTCAGCTAGATCCGTTCCTGTTATATTCCTACTGACAGGCAGGCTTGTCTGGTTACAGTATATAAAGCTACCTGAAGAAAATTACTGGTGTTCTTTTGATCCTATTAGTACCACGGTCAGGCAGCTAGACTATTTACATTTAGTACAGTGCGTCCTGCTCACAGTGTTCAGCTAGATCCGTTCCTGTTATCTTCCTACTGACAGGCAGGCTTGTCTGGTTACAGTATATAAAGCTACCTGAAGAAAATTACTGTTGTTCTATTTGATCCTATTAGTACCACGGTCAGGCAGCTAGACTATTTACATTTAGTACAGTGCGTCCTGCTCACAGTGTTCAGCTAGATCCGTTCCTGTTAAATTCTAGACTATTTACATTTAGTGCAGTGCGTCCTGCTCACAGTGTTCAGCTAGATCCGTTCCTGTTATCTTCTAGACTATTTACATTTAGTGCAGTGCGTCCTGCTCACAGTGTTCAGCTAGATCCGTTCCTGTTATCTTCTAGACTATTTACATTTAGTGCAGTGCGTCCTGCTCACAGTGTTCAGCTAGATCCGTTCCTGTTATCTTCCTACTGACAGGCAGGCTTGTCTGGTTACAGTATATAAAGCTACCTGAAGAAAATTACTGGTGTTCTTTTGATCCTATTAGTACCACGGTCAGGCAGCTAGACTATTTACATTTAGTACAGTGCGTCCTGGTCACAGTGTTCAGCTAGATCTGTTCCTGTTATCTTCCTACTGACAGGCAGGCTTGTCTGGTTACAGTATATAAAGCTACCTGAAGAAAATTACTGGTGTTCTATTTGATCCTATTAGTACCACGGTCAGGCAGCTAGACTATTTACATTTAGTACAGTGCGTCCTGCTCACAGTGTTCAGCTAGATCCGTTCCTGTTATCTTCCTACTGACAGGCAGGCTTGTCTGGTTACAGTATATAAAGCTACCTGAAGAAAATTACTGGTGTTCTTTTGATCCTATTAGTACCACGGTCAGGCAGCTAGACTATTTACAGTTAGTGCAGTGCGTCCTGCTCAAAGTGTTCAGCTAAACCTACAAGTTAGTGGGGTGCGTCCACCTCACAGTGTTCAGCTAAAGCTACCTGTAGAAGGTTGGTGGTGTTCTCATACTACAGGCAAGCAGTTGATTTTGCTAGCTGCAGTATCAGTACATATATATATAATATCCCAGCTTAGTGCAGCTACAGGCCATTAGTATGTCTGGAAGGCCAAGAAGGAGAGGCAGACAGTCACAAGCCAATAAGAGAGGGCAAGCAGGCTCTGTGTCTAGTGCTGGTCATGGAGACGGTGCATCCTCATCAGCACGTGGCCATGGGACATGCTTGGCCTTTTTTTCGGCAGCTGGCCGTGTTGAGCCGCAACATGCGGAAGACTTGGTCGAGTGGATGACCAAGCCGTCCTCATCCTCCTCATCCTCTCTCACCCATGTCCAGGGTGCTTTGTCTGGCAAAGCAGCGGCCTCTTCCCTCAGCTCAATGTCATCAGTGACTCCTTCCCTAGCTCCACCATGTCCTCCTGAGGAGTCCCTCGAACTGTTTGACCACAGTGTTGGGTACATGCTCCAGGAGGATGCCCAGCCTTTGGAAGGCTCTGATGATGATACTGAGCTCGATGAAGGCAGTAACATGAGCACGGACAGAGGGGGTGCCCAAGAAGGACAGCAATCTGGCAGTCATGCTCCCCCTGCTGCAGCATACTGCCAGGTTTGCTCCAGTGATGAGGAGGGAGGGGATGATGAGGTCACTGACTCAACGTGGGTGCCTGATAGGAGAGAGGAGGAGGAGGAGGAGGTGGTACATCACCAACGAGGCAGGATGCCCTCCAGGGGCCAGCCTAAGGGCAACACATTGACTGCATCACACCCCAAAGCTCCACATGTGCAGGGCGCTGCAGTCTCTGCGCGTTATTCAAAAAGTTCTTTGGTGTGGGCCTTTTTTGAGACGAGTGCATCAGATCGCACCGCTGCTATTTGCAACATATGTCTCAAGCGTATCTCACGTGGCCAAAACATCTCCCGCTTGGGTACCACATGCTTGACCAGATATATGTTGACCTGCCATGCAGTTCGTTGGCAAGCGTATCTAAAAGACCCACACCAAAGAACAAAGAGGATCTCTCCTTGCTCCTCATCAGCTGAGATTTCCAACCCCACTAGACCTCCAGTCCTCTCTGAGACCTGCAGTGAGAGGAATGAAGGTGTAGAATTAGGTGTGTCACAGCCAAGTACTTGTGGGCAATCTGCTTTTGGTACACCGACGTCAGATTGTACCAGGCAAATTTCCCTGCCCCAGCTGCTGCACCGCCGAAAAAAGTTTGCTCCCAGCCATCCACATGCCCAGCGGTTGAATGCTAGCTTGGCAAAATTGCTAGCACTTCAACTGCTGCCTTTTCAGTTGGTAGACTCTGCCCCCTTCCGTGAGTTTGTGGAATGTGCGGTTCCTCAGTGGCAGGTACCCAAACGCTACTTTTTCTCACGGAAGGCGATTCCGGCTCTCTACCGGCATGTGGAAGGCAATGTCCATGCCTCTCTGCCCTCTGACAGGGACAAATGACCCATGTGCCCTGTTTGGCTCACGTCCTTAACTTGGTGGTGCAGCGGTTCTTGGGCAGGTACCCGGGCTTACAGGATGTCCTGAGGCAGGCCAGGAAAGTCTGTGTGCATTTCCGCCGGTCATATAATGCCAGTGCTCGGCTGACGGACCTCCAAAAGGAGTTTAACCTGCCCAAGAACCGCCTAATCTGTGACATGCCCACCAGGTGGAACTCAACGTTGGCCATGCTGCAGCTGCTGCACACGCAGCAGAGGGCCATCAATGAGTACCTGTGCGACTATGGCACCAGGACAGGGTCAGGGGAGCTTGTTTTTTTTTCTCCACGCCAGTGGGCCATGATCAGGGATGCATGCACTGTCCTGTCACCATTCGAGGAGGCCACGAGGATGGTGAGCAGTGACAGTGCATGCATCAGTGACACTGTCCCCCTTGTCCACCTGTTGGAGCACACGCTGCGTGGAATAATGGACAGGGCACTTGAGGCAGAACAGAGGCAGGAAGAGGAGGACTTCCTTAGCTCTCAAGGCCCCCTTTATCCAGACAGTGTTCCTGCGTGCCCGCCGATCACACAGGAAGAGGACAGGGAGGAGGAGGAGGAGGAGGAAGATTGTGTCAGTATGGAGGTGGAGCCTGGCACTCAGCATCAGCAGCAGTCTTTAAGGGATCAGTCCCAAGAAACACATGGACTTGTACGTGGCTGGGAGGAGGTGGCTGCGGACGTTGTCGTCCTTAGTGACCCAGAGGACTCCGGACCGAATGCCTCAGCAAACCTACGCTGCATGGCCTCTCTGATCCTGCAAAGCCTGCGTAAGGATCCTCGTATTCGTGGTATCAAGGAGAAGGACCAATACTGGCTGGCAACCCTCCTTGATCCACGTTACAAGGGTAAGGTTGCGGACCTTATCTTGCCATCGCAGAGGGAGCAGAGGATGAAACATCTTCGGGAGGCCTTGCAGAAAGGTCTGTGCAACGCGTTCCCAGAGACTGGGAGGTTACAAACTCCTGTTTCTGGACAACGTGTTGCTGAGGCTTCGGTCAGTCAAAGAAGGAGCGGTGGAGAAGGTGGCCGTCTGACCGATGCGTTCAGACAATTTTTTGGTCCGCAGCCCCAAGGTATGATCGGTTCCAGCAACCATCGCCAGCGTCTGTTTTACATGGTGCAGGAATACCTAGGGGCAAGATCAGACTTGGACACCTTTCCCACCGAAAATCCTCTGGGTTACTAGGTCTTGAGGATGGATCACTGGCCAGAGCTTGCACAGTATGCAGTTGAGCTACTGGCCTGTCCTGCATCCAGCGTTCTTTCGGAACGCACATTCAGTGCTGCTGGAGGCGTGGTAACCGATCACAGGGTGCGTCTGTCCACCATCTCGGTCGATCGCCTGACCTTCATAAAAATGAATCAGTCTTGGATCACCACCAGCTACCAAGCACCTGATGCTGATGTAACCGAATAATTTTTTTTGAAATCTCAGATCCCTTCAAAGACTGCCTATGCTGATGCTGAGTGACTATCCCTGAGTAATTATCCTCTTCCTCCTCAATCATCACGCTGATAGCTTGTAAGAACATTTTTGGTTCTGGGCGCCACCACCAGTGCCTAAGGCACAATTTTTCAGCCCCTGTCTAACAGGGGCGTGTAATTACAATTTTTGATGTAATACTTTGCAGCAGGGCTCGTTCCTGCATTCCAACTAGAGTGTCTGTGAGGGGTTGCAGTGTTGTGGCACCAGCACCAGTGCCTAAGGCCCAATTTTTCTGCCCCTGTCTAACAGGGGCGTGTAATTACAATTTTTGATGCAATACTTTGCAGCAGGGCTCGTTCCTGCATTCCAACTAGAGTGTCTGTGAGGGGTTGCAGTGTTGTGGTACCAGCACCAGTGCCTAAGGCCCAATTTTTCTGCCCCTGTCTAACAGGGGCGTGTAATTACAATTTTTGATGCAATACTTTGCAGCAGGGCTCGTTCCTGCATTCCAACTAGAGTGTCTGTGAGGGGTTGCAGTGTTGTGGCACCAGCACCAGTGCCTAAGGCCTAATTTTTCAGCTCCTGTTCAACAGGGGCATGTAATTACAATTCTTGATCTAATATTTCACAGCAGGGCCCTGTGATGGCTTACAGTGTTGTGGCCACAGCAACACCTAAGGCCCAAATTTCTGCTGAGTATATAGGGCAGGACCCTACTTTCAAACATCTAACTTACAAACGACTCCTACTTGCAAACGGAAGGAGACAACAGGAAGTGAGATGAAATCTACCCCTAGGAAGGGAAATTCTCTCCTGTAAGAGTTAATATGGGAAAACAATTTCTCCTTTCCACTGATGCTTTCCAATCCTTGTTCCACAAAAAAACCCAAATTTTCAAAAAACATTTTTCATTGGGACAAAAAGTGAGGTGAAATCTTCTGAAGAGGAGGAAAGACAGCAAAACAAATGTCACAGGGGTGATAACCCTTCCCTATGTTTTCCAAAAAGCTTAAAAAAGATTTTTTGGCTGGAGCTAAACACGTTAAAAATGTACCCGTTCAAAATTACAAAGAGATTCTACTTAACAACAAACCTACAGTCCCTGTCTTGTTTGCACCGCCTGTATACTGCTGTTCAGAGTATATAGGGCCTTTCCTTATTTTAATTTGGGTGCGGGGTTCCCCTTAATATCCATACAAGACCCAAAGGGCCTGGTAATGGACTGGGGGGTACCCATGCCGTTTGTCTCACTGATTTTCATCCATATTGCCATGACCCGACATGACATTAAACCCGCAAGCAGTTTTAAATGAGATTTTTTCCTTTAGAAATGACATTTGGTGCAGGGACTGTTCTAAACACGGGAAACACGCGTCACTTTACAGGCATACTATAGACACCCCCCAGGTACGATATTTAAAGGAATATTTCACTTTTTTTTTTTTACTTTAAGCATCATTAAAATCACTGCTCCCGAAAAAACGGCCGTTTTTAAATGTTCTTTTTGCATTGATACATGTCCCCTGGGGTAGGACCCGGGTCCCCAAACCCTTTTTAGGACAATACCATGCAAATTAGCCTTTAAAATGAGCACTTTTGATTTCGAACGTTCGAGTCCCATAGACGTCAATGGGGTTCTAACGTTCGTGCGAACTTTCGGTCCGTTCGCAGGTTCTGGTGCGAACCGAACCGGGGGGTGTTCGGCTCATCCCTAGTCACCATGAATGGCTACCATCAAGCACAATATACTGGTATAAATCCGATACAACTGAACCAAATTATTTGACTGGAAAGAAAAAAGACAGCTAGTGCAAAATGTTTCTAAAGTTCTCTGTGTATATGTGTGAAAATATTATTTTGAAAAACATTAATGCATGCAAGTCAATATTTTTATTTTTTCTGTAATAAATCACTTGTAAACACTTATAACTGTATTTTCCAAAATATGGTGAAATGACTGAACACAAAAATCAAACATTTATTTATTTTCATATTATATGTAGTTAACGGTTAAATCCCCTATTTATTTATTTTTGTCCATGGCCCTATGGGGAGATTTTTCTTCCCTGCCTGTTTTAGAGACACAATAGAACATAAGAGTAAATCTTTTTGTGAAAATAAATCTCATCCTAGACAGTTGACACCAGCACAGATGTCCTCATTGTAAAAGTTCCCCTCTCTGCAAGTTCTAATGACAACGCTAATATTTAGATTTCTCATCACTTTCTGCACCACTAACAATTGTCACCAGGACAAACAGAGTGTAGGTCTCACCAGCAGAGACACAGACAGATATAGAAGCCGAACACTTACACACTCTATCCAAAAAAAACAAAACATTTACATTTGTTGCAATTTAATTAAAAAGTATGTTCCAGAAATATATTGGTATTATGCATAGAATGTTTAATGTAAACCAATGGCTGTTCAATTAGTAAGTGTAGTACTACTGGTAACGAGACTCAACAGATGTGACTAACTATTGATCTTTAGCTCACCCGCAACTTCATTCTGAAGGTCCAAAGCCCCCTTATGTGACTAAAGGGTCTCAGGCTGAATCTTTTCAGAAACTGGTTGTTTTCTCAGTATTACACATGAGCTTAGGGTATGACCCAAAAACAAGTTCATAGCATGTCCAAAATGCTTAAATAACTAAAGGCATAGATAGTAATAATGAAGGTTGATGTCTGTAGTGTGATCTATTTGTCTGACATAGAAGCTCTGTTTTTTTTTCTCTCTCTAAAGACTGGAATATAATTTTCTAAATGTAGACAAGGCCCAATACCAAAAACAACTTACACTCTTCCAAATAAAAGTTATTCACAGTGAATTTAGAAATATACAGTAAATGTACAGGTAAATCAAGCACCATGGTACAAACAGCAAACAGTACTAAAAAAATACATATTTAAATGTCAGCGTTTGCTACCCCTCTCTACCAATCCCTCCATTGGCAATGGCTTCCACTCACCCAACAAATTAAATTCAAAATACTAACAATAACTTACAAAGCCATCCACAACTCTGTCCCCAGCTACATCATTTAACCTAGTCTCAAAATACCAACCAAATCGTCCTCTTCATTCCTCCCAAGACCTCCTGCTCTCTAGCTCCCTCATCACCTCCTCCTATACTCGCCTCCAGGACTTCTCCCGATCCTCTTCCATCCTTTTGGAATTACTTACCCCAATCTGTCTAACTATCTCCAACTATATTCACTTTTAGGCAATCCCTGAAAGGTTTCTCTGAAGAGAAGAGTTATCTGCCTCCACCTAACAACTGTATTTTCTCATCCCCCCACAGTTATTACTTTTTGTATCACTTGACCCTCCCTCTTAGATGGTAAGCTCCAAAGAACAGGGCCCTCTGATTCCTCCTGTTTTGAATTGTATTGTAACTGTACTGTCTACCCTAGCATTGTTAAGCGCTGAGCAAACTGTTGGCGCCATATAAATCCTGTATAATAATAAGAATATTTATTAGTTTTTAAAATACACACACATATGAATATGTATAAAACATTGATAAAGCATTGCCGGCCAACCAGATAAACCATGATATAAAAATATATTTTTGTGAACAATTCTGGTAAAATTAATAATTAAATTCCAAAAGCAACTGCTCCAGTATATGAAATTGTAATCCACAAAAAGGAGATAAAAAGTAGATAAAGGGGTCTTTTGTTCTGAAATGACATGATGCAATATTAAGTGATTTTAAAAAAAAAAGCTAAAAAAATAAAAACAAAATCCATACAAGACCAATAGCGGATCACTATAAAATAGGTAACACTGAAGAATCTACAGTCTCTGTAGGTATAAATGAATGTGTTGCTTTGTAGAAGTGTAGGCTGTGTAATTGATTGCAAGGCAGAGACCCAAACAGCTGTGAAGGTCAAACTGCCAAGCAGTATAATGTTGAACAAGGAAAGATTCCTGTACAGAGAAAGCAGTGAGTTCCTCAGTAGTACAAACATGTAACAGTTTTTTAGAATGGACCTGCAAAAGCATAAGCAACAACAAATGAGCCAGCAATGATTTCTATGTGAAAGTGAAATATAACTCTTGTCCTGAAAGCAAGCACACAATAGTATGGTTGAAAATATTACAGGTACTTATACAGTCTAGCATCAACAATTTATGTAGCACCTTACATACTGTACAGTATCTCACACAAGTGAGTACACCCCTCACGTTATGGTAATTAATTTATTATATCTTTTCATGTGACAACACTTAAGAAATTATGCTTTGCTACAATGTAAAGTAGTGAGTGTACAGCTTGTATAACAGTGTAAATTTTCTGTCCCCTCAAAATAACTCAACACACAGCCATTAATGTCTAAACCACTGGCAACAAAAGTGAGTACACCCATAAGTGAAAATGTCCAAATCGGGTCCAATTAACTATTTTCCCTCCCCAATGTCATGTGACTCATTAGTGTTACAATGTCTCAGGTGTAAATGGAGAGCAGGTGTGTTTAATTTGGTATTATCACTCTCACGCTCTCATACTGGTCACTGGAAGTTCAACATGGCACCTCATGGCAAAGAAAACTCTGAGGATCTGAAAATAAGAATTGTTGCTCTACATAAAGATGGCCTATGCTATAAAAAGATTGCCAAGACCCTGAAACTGAGCTGCAGCAGGAGGACCAAGACCATACAGTGCTTTAACAGGACAGGTTCTACTCAGAACAGGCCTCACCATGGTTGACCAAAGAAGTTGAATGCATGTGCTCAGTGTTATATCCAGAGGTTGTCTTTGGGAAATAGATGTAAGAGTGCTGCCAGCATTGCTGCAGAGGTTGAAGGGGTAGGGGGTCAGCCTGTCAGTACCCAGACCATACGCCACAAACTGCATCAAATTGGTCTGCATGGCTGTCATCCCAGAAGGAAGCCTCTTCTAAAGATGATACACAAGAAAGCCCACAAACAGTTTGAAGACAAGCAGACTAAGGACATGGATTACTGAGACCAAGATAAACTTATTTGGTTCCAATGGTGTCACGCGTGTATGGCGGCAACCAGGTGGGGAGTAGAGATGGGCCAAACACCCCTCCCCCTTTGGTTCGCACCAGAACATGCGAACAGGCAAAAAATTAGTTTGAACACGCGAACACCGTTAAAATCTATGGGACACGAACGTGAAAAATCAAAAGTGGTAATTTTAAAGGTTTATATGCATGGTATTGTCTTAAAAAGTGTTTGGGGACCTGGGTCCTGCCCCAGGGGACATGTATCAATGCAAAAAAAGTTTTAAAAATGGCAGTTTTTTCAGGAGCAGTGATTTTAATAATGCTTAAAGTGAAACAATAAAAGTGTAATATTCCTTTAAATTTCGTACCTGGGGGTGTCTATAGTATGCCTGTAAAGTGGTGCATGTTTAGAACAGTCTGACAGCAAAATTACATTTCTAAAGGAAAAAAAGTCATTTAAAACTACTTGTGGCTATAATAAATTGTCGGTCCGGCAATACACATAAAAGTTCATTGATAAAAATGCCATGGGATTCCCCCACAGGGGAACCCTGAACCAAAATTTTTTTTAAAAGTGTGTGTGGGGATCCCCCCAAATTCCATACCAGGCCCTTCAGGTCTGGTATGGATATTAACGGGAACCCCGCGCCAAAATTTTAAAAAAATGGCGTGGGGTCCCCCCAAAAATCTTTACTAGACCCTTATCCGAGCACGCAACCTGACAGGCCGCAGGAAAAGAGGGGGGACGAGAGAGTGCAACCCCTCCTGAACCATACAAGGCCACGTGCCCTCAACATTGGCAGTGCGGGGAAATAATGGTGACCACACAAAATATTGACACTTTGGGCCCAATTTGGACATTTTCCCTTAGGGGTGTTCTCACTTTTGTTGCCAGTAGTTTAGACATTAATGGCTGTGGTATTGAGTTATTTTGAGGGGATGGCAAATTTGCACTGTTATACAAGCTGTACACTCACTACTTTACATTGTAACAAAGTGTCATTTATTCACATGAATAGATATAATAAAATATTTACAAAAATGTGAGAGGTGTACTCACTTTTGTGAGATACTGTATATATTGTACATTCACATAAGCCCCTGCTCTCAAGGAGCTTACAATCTAAGGTCCCTAACTCACATTCATACATACATATAATAGGGCCAATTTAGACAGGAGCCAATTAACTTATCAGCAAGCCTTTGGAGTGTTGGAGGAAACTGGAGTACCCAGAGGAAACCCACACAGTCTAAGTACTAGCCAGTCTTTATCAGAGCTCCTGATGGTGTAGATGGGTTTCATTGCATGTTAATGTCAGTTTATGGCCCTCAGGATTGACCCAGCAGGAAGAGAGCAAGAGGGGGTCAGGTAGTGGATTAAGCAGATAAGGAACAAGCAGAATCATATGCGATGAACAAGCCAAAAGGTCAGCAGAAAGTAGTAGCTGGATGGGATCAGACAGAATCGTAGTTTTGTTTCAAATGTTTTATTGAGTTTTAACAAAGAGCACAAACAACAGACAATAATTGCTATGCAGTACAGAATCTGATTGAAAAGAGTCATCCAATGAGTCTATATGGATTAAAAATACACAAAAATACACAATAAACCGCAATGATATTGCTAGATTCTGTCAAGTATTGCGGTAATAGGTGCTGTCTTCCTCCCTGGACACCCTCATGGGGACACACTGTGCCCTGGGGGGAGACATTACCAACATCTTTAGTTGTCTTTTACCCAGTTTGATTCCAAAGAAACTTATGATGAGTTCACAGAGTACCTGCATAAAAGGTGTAGCAGTAGTTAAATTGATAAAGACCTAATTTCCTTTATAAGAATCTGAGCAGTAGTTAGGCTATAAAACATAGAATATAACAGGATTAACATAGGACATTAGCTGGCTTGGTAAAGGCTAATCATATACTCTCGTGAGTGTCTCAAATCTGTCACGGGTTATATAGCCTCACCCGGTCCATCTTTGGGGGAGGGGCCGGGCCGAAACCTGGAAAAGATGTAGCAGTCTTGGGTGTGTCTGGGCAAGTGTAGTTCCCTCCGACTTGGAGGTAGGGGGTGCAGGTAAAGAGAGGAAGGGGAGGGAGAAAGGAGTGAAGCTTTTAGGCTGGCATTCAATGCTATTTTTTTTCTTCAGACAAGGTATAAAGGGGGTTTTCTGTGGGTATTGGACTCGTCGAACCATGTTTGTGTGGCACGGTAATTAAGTTTGTGAGAGCCCACATGTGTAGTCAAAGGGGCCCAAGGGTAGAGCCCATGCATCTAGACTCTCTCTTTTAGCATGTGCAAGCCCTCAGCAGCGGTTAAAGATTTAATCATTTAGAAGCTTAGTGTATTCTACTGTTTCTGAAAAGTGTCTCCAGCATGCCCAGATTTTGCAGAATTTGGTGGGGATTTCCCGGGCCCAATGGATTAAGTCCTCCATTTCTTCCGTTTTTTTAACACGTCGGAGACATTCTGCTATTATTGGTGGGGATTTATCTTTCAAATGCTTTCGGGATACACAATTTGGCCGCATATATTAGGTGGAGGATCGAGGACTTTCGATAGGCCGATTGGGGGATGGAAGTGTGGTGGAGAAGATATTGCGTGGCTGTGTAATCTGGAGGGTAGGATATAATATTGGTAGATGTGTAACAGTGAGCCAGGGTCAGCATTACATCTCTAGTAAAGCAAAGAAGTTGCTAGGTAGCACTTATGGAGTTTGATAGGGGTTCTATACCACCTTGAGTATATTTTCCTGCACCAAGACATTCATAGAGCCCTTGTGGATGTGGAAGAACACATATTCCCACTCCTCTTGAGAGGTCTGTGGGAGACAGAAGCATAGTTGATAAACAGGTCAAGGGTCAATAACAAATGGCAGCGAAAATAGGGACAGTTGCAGATAAGCAAAGAGCAAGATATTGTCTGGAGAAAGCACAATAATCTGGCAAACAGGAAGTGCGATGACATGGCTTAAAACAAAATTTCACTCTCTCAATCAACTTTGACATTGACAGGCTAACATTGGTAAATAGATAGAAATGTATATCATATTTACTGGTTATTTTAATTTTTTTATATTTCTATAGTTACTTCTAGACATGTACACTGCTGAAAAATGTGTTTCGTATCATTCGTTTTTGTTTTGTTTTTTTCGTTTTTCGGGTCATTTGTTAGGATCGAAATTTGTTATTTACTGTAGATTAAAATTCATAACTTCGACAATCCAAAAATAAGAATGAAAATTCGAAAGAGCGAAAATCCAAAAATCCGAAAATTCGAAAATCCAAAAATAAAAAAATCAGAAATAATAACTAACTAATAATAACTATTAAATTATAGGTATTGGAATTTCCTTTCAAATTTAGCTGTTATTGAATGTAACGAATATGAATTTATCCGAAGTTACGAATTATCCGAAATAACGAATGTCAAATCTAAATGAATGTAACGTAACAAATTATTTTCAAAATCTTTCATTGGTTTTATACAAAAACAAAAACAAAAGAAAATAAAAATTTACAGAAATTGTAATCACATATCATTTAACATCCGCTGATACATCTGGTACGCCTGCTGGGGCTAGAGAATTAGCAATTATAAGGCACATTGAGAGTGACTGACTATGGCATATAGGAACAATTGCTTGAGACCTTGTATCTGAAGTAGACATAGAAAGAGACCACTAAGAGGATTATCCGTCGACTAGAGAGGCACTAGGGGATCCCACCGGCACCCCTAAAGGGATCATGCTGTGCACAGTGTGACCACCCATCCTCTCCTAACCAGCTATAGACCTAGGACCCTAGGGTCCCAGGGATCGATACAGTATAATTACTGGGGATTAAAACCTATCAGTGAGCACCACGTAACGAAAAGAGTGGTGTTTGTCTCAATATGAAGGGACTCTGATCAGAAAATACAATACAACAATTACATGATGATCTGTCCTAGTTTCCCCCAGCAGAAGGACACGATCGACGAGAACTACAACTAAAAGTACAGAAGAGAGAAAGAGGTAAAGGGAGAAGTGAGAAAGGAAGGTTAGCCAGCCGTCTGGAGGGGCCCCCGCCCCATCAATTGACCCCTTTTAATTTTGGGGTGGGACTCCGGGTAAGAGAGAGATGCCCACGATCTTTGCCCAGGGCTCCCATATAGCTTCGAATTGCGTAGTTTTGTCATCTAAGATGCTGGCCAATTTCTCTTGGGCCATGATCCACGAGATTTTGTGGATTGTCGCTTTCACCGAGACTTTGGGCTGTTTCCAAGCCTTAGCAATGGTGAGTTTTGCACCTAAGAGGATGAAGTGTGTCAGTTTACATGCGCTCTTCGGCATCCTAGGAAAGTAATCATTAAGAAGAGCTATGGTCGGGGATTTCGGGATTTGTATCTGAGTTGTTTTCCTTATCAGGGAGAATATCTTATTCCAGAAGGGCCTTAGTCTAGGGCATTCCCACCAGACATGGGCCATTGTGCCCAAGAGCTGGCACCCTCGAAAACACTTGGGGTCAGCTGTTGGGAACATTCTGGAGAGCTTGGATGGTGTGAGGTACCATCTTGTCATAACCTTAACACTTCCTTCGATTAAGGAAATGTTTTTGATGCCTTTAAAGGCTCTGTCAAAGGAGCATCTCCATTTGGAGACTTCCCATTCAAAAGCTAGGTCCCTCTCCCAGTCAAGCATATAGGGGGTTTTTTGGGGGTGTAAGGCTAGTGACTGGTAGATGACGGAAATCCCTCCCCTCTGTTCAGAAGAGCGACCACACCATAATTCATATGGCGTAAAGGCAGTGTGTGAGGGGAAACCTCCTCTCCAACGTTGGCAGAGGAAATGTCTAATTTGGTGGAATCTGAAGAGCTCAGAGTTCGGAATTTCCAGTTGCCTTACACCTTGTTGCAAGGAGATAGGACCCTCATTTGTGAAAAAATGTCCGATTCGATACAGTCCCTTGTCCAGCCACCACTGGAAAGCCTTAATATCCAACCCAGGGGGAAAGTCAGGGTTGTTAAAGATGTGTGCTAGAGGAAGACATCTTGAGATTAGTGCCGAATTTTTCCTTAGGTTATCCCATATGTGAAATGATTGAGATAAAGATGGGGAAAGAATTGGGGGTCTCTGTTTGTGAGGGGTCCAGAGGAGATAGTCTAGGGTGTATGTGGGGACAGCCTGTCTCTCTATCTGAATCCAATCAGGCTTCTCTGCCTTGGAGTAGACCGTGGATAGCTGGGCAGCCTAGCTGCTTGAAAGTACCAGAAGAGCTGAGGAGCCCCCATGCCACCCTGATCTCTTGGAAGGAATAGGGTTTTTTGTTGAAATCTATGTCCTCTCCCCCCCAGATAAATTTGGTGATCTTCTTTTGAAAATTGGATAGGTGTTCTTTGTTTATAGTTATCGGGATGGCCCTGAAGAGGTACAGTAGTCTAGGCAGAAGTGTCATCTTGACTGCGTGGACTCTGCCCAGCCAAGAAATCTCACCCTTGGACCAAGTTCCCAGATCGGCTGTTAATTTCCGGTACATTGGCGGAAAGTTTAAGGGGTATAGTTGTTCCGTTCTAGCTGGCAGTGATTCCTAAATAATCTATCCATTGGTCATTCCATTTAAAGTCAAAGGAGCTTTGGAGAGCGGATACCGTATCCGACTGCAGGGAGATATTTAAAGCTGAAGATTTAGAATAGTTAACCTTGAGGCCTGAGGTGTTAGAGAAGTCTTTCAATAGTTTACATAGGTTGGGGAGTGAAGTAATAGGGGACGTTATGAAAAGGAGCATATCGTCGGCGAAGAGCCCACACTTGTGGACTTGTTCCCCACAGGATACGCCGTGGATATTGGGGTTTGATCTAATCGCTATCGCCAGTGTTTCAATGGCGATAGCGAAAATGAGAGGGGAGAGAGGACAACCCTGTCTCGTCCCTCTCGCTATTTGAAGGGGTTTGGAGTATTGGCCCTGTAGTCGGATTATTGCTGCCGGGTTGGAGTAGAGGGATCGCAGTACCCATAGGAAGTTAGCCCCGAAACCCCATCTCTCCAGGAGGGAGAATAGGTATGGCCATTCGATCGAGTCGAAGGCTTTATGTAAATCTAAAGACAACAGCATACCTGCTTGTTTTGGGCCCCCATCCCAATTTGATTGGAGAATGGAGACAATGTCAACCGCTCTCCTAATTTGATCTGGACCCTGCCTCCATGGGATAAAGCCTACCTGATCTTTGTGAACGTACTGCTTGATAAAGGAGGCTAGTCGGTTGGCTAAAATTTTAGTGAGTATCTTGAGATCGTTATTGATAAGGGAAATGGGCCTATAGTTCTCTACTTCTTCGTGGTTCTTATTAGGTTTGGGGATAACTGTTACGAAAGCCGTGTTCAGGTGGGGGTCCAATGGGGAACCTGATTTCTTAGAGTTGAAAAATTTGGCCATATATGGGGCCAGTATTTCCCTGAACTTTTTGTAGTAAGGGACTGACAAGCCATCCGGCCCTGGGGCTGAACCTGTCTTGAGGTTTTTGATAACTTCCTTTATCTCGTCTGAGGATAAGGGTTCCTCCATCAGGTCTCTGTGGTCTTTGGAAAGAGCGGGAAGTTTAATATTCGAGAGGAAGTGAGTGATTGAACTGTCGCTCTGTGTTTGCGTGGCTTTGTATAAACCTGAGTAAAATTCGTGGAAGGCTGTCATGATTTTGGTTGGCTTGGCCGTGGGAGATTGACCAGCAATGCGCACTTTGGGGAAAGTGCGAGATTGGAACTTGGGGGAGAGTTTCGTGGCTAGCATTGTCCCGACTCTGTCCTTGTGGCAGTAAAATTTAGCGCCGCTCCATCTAATGTGTTTTTCAGCTTTGGCTAGGTGAGTTCCAATCTAATCGTGTCTAATTTGCCAATAAGGTCTTTAGAGGGGGATTTTTTGTGTTCAGTTTTTAAGGCAATGAATTTTTGTTCCAGTCTAAGAATATCTATCATCCTCTCCTTTTTAAATTTAGTGGCTAATCTGATGAGCTCACCACGGACCGAGGCCTTGTGGGCTGCCCACAGTGTTTCGGGGGAGATGTTACCCACATCATTTATCCGAAAATATTCCTTAATCGCGTCTGCTACTAATTTGGCTTGAACCGGATCCCCCAGAAGAGACTCGTTCAGTCTCCAGTAAGAGCCCCCACTACGCGATAGTACGTTTTTCAAAGTCAGGATGACCAGGGAATGGTCCGACCAGACTATGTCTAAGATTTTAGCTTTAGAGGATAGAGGGATGAGATTAGTCTGAATAAGTATGTGATCTATCCTTGCGTAGGTCTGGTGGGGAGAGGAGAAGTGAGTAAAGTCTCTGGCCGCGGGATTCAGCTCCCTCCAAATATTTACTAACCCTTGGGAGTGAATCATTTTAGCTATTCTGGTGCTTAGTTTAGTGGGGCGTGTTAGTCTTCCTTTGAGAGGGTTGGTTTTATCCAGGCCCTGGTCAAAAGCTACATTTGAGTCCCCACCCCAAATGACTTTTCCCTCCAGGAGGGGGCTGAGAGTTGCAAAGAGGTTCTCGAAGAAGGTTGCTTGACCCTTATTAGGGGCGTAATAAGAAATTATGGAGTATAGTACTCCCTCCAGAGTGCCCTTTACAAGAATGAACCTGCCCTATGGGTCTTTAAAATCAGAGATATAGTTAAATTTACTATTTTTAGAAAAAAGTACTGCTACACCTTTGGTTTTGTTTGGCGCGTTGGCCAAGAAAAAAGATGGGTAGTAGGCGTGTAGGAACTTGGGACTGTATCGAATCGGGAAATGCGTCTCCTGTAGGAGTACTACATCTAGTTTGAGGGATTTGTAATGGTCCAAGGCAACCCTTCTTTTACTAGGTGAATTGAGCCCCTGAACGTTGTGAGAGGCCACCCTGAGATCCAGACCCTTCGACACTAGATCAGTCATGAGAACAGAGGGGAGAGAGATCATCGGCACAGCAGCCGCCTACCTTGTGATGGAGTGTAAACAAAGAGTACGAGAAGGGGGATGAGTCCGTGCTATAACAGCGTGCGGGAGGAACCGGGGGATCTCCAGACGACCAGCTAGGAGAAAAAGAAGAGGTGAGAGGGAGAGGAGAGATAAGTAGACAAAAAAACAATAACAATAATGACAATAACAATAGCGACAAGGGCCTCCTAGGAGGACCCGTGGAGGGTAGCGGTGTGTCTGACCGCTTAAACTCCATTTTAAGTCTTCCCTCATCCGTAGTGGGCGAGAGAAGTCTCACTCTTCGGGAACACAGAGGTTGCCCTTGAAGTGAGAGGAGGCGCTTGGGTACCACCCCGGACCCATACTTCTAAGTAACCGTAACAAAACACTATTTGCATAACGTAGTGTAAGAACTTCGTCTCATTAAGAGCAATATTTAACTGCTATCTCAGAACAATATAAACTTTCGCGAAGACTGTAAAAAGGATTCAGGCAGTGCTAAGAACCCAGAAAAAATAATAAAAAAAAAGAAAAACGGGGAAAAGATAGTCAAATAACATGGGGAAAGAATGACCACCAGCTTTGAGCTACCTGCAACCTTATGCCTGGATCTGAAAAAAAGGGGAAAAAAAAAGGGGGATTGCTGATAGCTAAGGAGAACTGAAGTCTCAGTGTTCTAAGTCTCAGATCGGGATGGAAAGAGATCTCTCTTCCACTTCGTAAAGGCAAAGGGAACTTGGGAACTGTTCTCCGAAGGTGAATCACTGCCGGAAGCTTCAACCACAGTCGTTGTCCCATCTGTAAAAGAAATTCAATGACCTGTGTCCGAAGCCCCGTTGGGGTCTTGGGATTAGACAGAGGAGCGTTAGTGCAATCAAAGGAGGGGGGCCGTCCCCCACAGGAAAGACCGTGGAAGGTCTGGGTGTATAAGAAGGGGACCTCCGAGCTCCGTTAAGGGGGCTTGCCGTCCTTGCTCCTTTGGATGAGCCCGTGGAAGATGAGGAGAGTTCCATGGGGGCTTCCTGGGAGATCAACTTGAGGGTGAGGAAAAGTTTTTCGCCTTCCGGGAGATTGGAGAAAGTGTGGGTCTTGCCTTGTATGGAAAACGTTACTGCAAAGGGGAATGTCCAACGGTATTTGATGTCTCGTTCCATCAACACTGTTAGGAGGGGTTTGAGGGTGCGTCTTCTTTGTATGGTGGATTGAGCAAGGTCCGCAAAGAAGTGAATTTGGTGACCCTGATGTTGGAGCTTGGGCTTCAGGCGAGATTGTCTCATTACCTCCTCTTTGACCGCGTAGAAGTGCGGTTTAACTATTATGTCCCTTGTGGACCCGTCCTTCCTCGGGGGACCCAGGGCTCTGTGCACCCTATCCAGCTCTAGCCTGTGCGGCGGGATGTTGGGGATGAGTTCCGAGATAAAGTCCTGCACCGTGAGGGGGACATCCGTAAAGGATTCAGGAAGGCCTCTTATTCGGAAGTTGTACCTCCTGGACCTGTTCTCAAGTTCATCAATTCTTGATAAGGCCGTTTCTAGCTGTTCTTGGACTGACTGTAGGTGTGCGGCATTCTGGTTGGTTCTGGCGACCGTGTGGTCGATTTTGTCTTCCATAGCCTCCATCCTAGAGCCCAGGTTAGAGAGGTCTGATTTAATAGCATTTGTGATCTGGGAGGCTGTGTTGGCCAGGCCCTTTTCTAAGAGGGCAGAGAATTTGGAGAAAAGCTCTTCTTGTATGACAGAAATATCCTTAAATGTGTATCCAGGTGGGGTGCCTGCAGATGAGGGGAGATGAGGGGATATGCCTGAGGGAGAAGCGCCATCTTCCCCCTGCTCACCGCTGTGTGTCTCTCTGTTTGCACCCTGTGAGGCTTGTTGCTGGTGCATGCTCTGATGCGCAGTATGGAGCGTGTTGTGGCCTCCCTGTGTTGCCTGGGCGTAGGTCAGGGTGGGGGGGGGGTGAGAATGGGACGTTGCTCTATCCCCTTGTAAAGTGAGGCTGGGTTAGGCCTAGCTGTGTCCCCGTCGGCGGCCATCTTGGTGCACCCGTCCGCCGCCACCGCAGCGAATTGTGGGCCCAAATCTCAGCGAGCTTGTGTGCCGGCCATCTCACCGTATTCCCTCGCTGTTCCGCGAGCGGGGGGAGTGCTTGAGTGGGTCCTCCGCCTGCTGTGGCCGGGGTTATGCCGCTCGTCGGTCCGGGGTGGTGCGGAGCTCCAGGCTTAGGCGGCCATCACGGAGCTCTCACGCATGCACACTGATCAACGTAACAAATTAATAATAAGAAGAAAAGTTTTTATTTTTTATCATTTATTATTATATAATTCGTTACGTTCCACTTGTTTAGATGCGGCATTCGTTATTTTGGATAATTCGTAACTTCGGATAAATTTGTATTCGTTACGTTCACTACCAGCCAAATTTGAAAGGAAATTCCAATACCTATAATTTAATAGTTAGTAATAGTTATTATTAGTTACTTTTTATTGTGGATTTTCAAATTTTTGAGTTTTCTCATTTTCGCATTTTGTTCTTTTGAATTTTCGGATTTTCATTCTTATTTTTGAATTTTCGGATTTTCGAATTTTCGAATTTCTGACTTTTCGAATTTTCAGATGTTCAAATTTCCGAATTTTCGAATTTCCGAATTTTCAAATTTTCTGATTTTAGAATTTTCGTTCTTTCGAATTTTGGAACTTTGGAATTTCAGTTTTCATAAAAATTTGTTAAGCAGGTTTTCTTTAACCACTTCAGCCCCGGAAGGATTTACCCCCTTCCTGACCAGAGCATTATTTGCGATTCGGCACTGCGTCGCTTTAACTGACAATTGCGCGGTCGTGCGACGTGGCTCCCAAACAAAATTGACATCCTTTTTTTCCCACAAATAGAGCTTTCTTTTGGTGGTATTTGATCGCCTCTGCGATTTTTATTTTTTGCGCTATAAACAAAATAAAAGCGACAATTTTGAAAAAAACGCATTATTTTTTACATTTTGCTATAATAAATATCCCCCAAAAATATATAAAAAAACATTTTTTTTCTTCAGTTTAGGCCGATCATTTTTTTTCTTCAGTTTAGGCTGATCGTATTCTTCTACATATTTTTGGTAAAAAAAATCGCAATAAGCGTTTATTAATTGGTTTGTGCAAACGTTATAGTGTTTACTAAATAGGGGATAGTTTTATGGCATTTTTATTAATAATTTTTTTTTTTACTAGTAATGGCGGCGATCAGCGATTTTTATTGTGACTGCGACGTTATGGCGGACATGTCGGACATTTTTGACACATTTTTGGGACCATTGTCATTTATACAGCGATCAGTGCGATTAAAAATGCACTGATTACTGTGTAAATGACACTGGCAGTGAAGGGGTTAACCACTAGGGGGCGGGAGGGGTTAAGTGTGTCCTAGGGAGTGATTACTAACTGTAGGGGGATGGGCTGTGTGGCTGATGTCACTGATCTCTGCTCCGATGACAGGGAGCAGAGATCGAGTGACACTTGTCACTAGGCAGAACGGGGAGATGCTGTTTACAACGGCATCTCCCCGTTCATCCGCTCCGTGAGGCGATCGCGGGTCTCCCCGCGGCGATCGAGTCCGCGGGACCCGCGACCCGACTCACGAAGCTCCCGGCCGGCGCGTGCCGCCGGCGGCGCGCACGCACGGGCACGGTGGGAAATTCAAATGGACGTACAGGTACGCCCATTTGCCCAGCCGTGCCGCTCTGCCGACGTACATCGGCGTGCGCCGGTCGGCAAGCGGTTAATTCTAATATTTCTGAATTAACAAATGTTTTAGAATTTTGTTGAAAAACTGATTAGGAATGAAACAAATTGCGCATATCTAGTTACTTCCTGATTTCCAGGCCTAGGCAAATTACCATATGTAATACAAGTCAGAAAGGGAGGGGGAGTTTTCTCAGCTAAGTGCACAGTCCTGCTTTCATGCCTGAGCTAAACCAGATGGATTCCAGAAAATAAATGCTACATGAATCATCTGCCTTTACTTAAAATGGTCATGGTCAGAAGTGCTAGAGGGATTTGCTTTGAATATTATAAAATAATTAAATAGCGTTTTTGCTCTGTGGTGCTCAGCTGCAGTGTAGCTCCTCTTCCAATCAGGTGGCAGACACTGCAGAGGTCCCAGGTTCAAATCTGGACCCTTACACGATCTTGATGATAATTATGCAGATAAAAGTCATTATGGACAACTGCAAATAGGTAAGCATTGTTATATGTGTTGTAAAAGTATACATCTGTGTGTAGAAGCAGGCAGTCTCACAATGGTATGGATGAAGCCTAAGTTCACCTTTCATGAAAAAATAATAAATGCACTTAGTTTTTCAGAAAAAATGTGCATGTATTATTTTTCCTACAGAAGCTTGCAAAAGCATTGCACCCATGACCAGTGGATTGTGGGTGCAATGTCAGGCTCCTGCAGATAAGTCTTCCATGCTTTCTTGCCTGTGCCTCTTTATGGGCCTTCTGTTTGAAAGCTGGAAGAAGTGTCAGTAGATTATGAGGGCACTCATCAGGGCCCATATTGTCTATTTAGAACTACAAGCCTTCTGCTACAGTTGAAGATGGGACTTGTGGTTTACTCATACACAGACTGCTGTCAATGAATGACACAGCTATGTGTCATTAATGCTGTTATAGGAGGCAGGGTTAAGAGTGGGGGAGGTACTGAAACATGTTACATGCTACAGTACACCCTAAATACAGGTATAACATGTAACATGTTCCAAAGGTGAACTTAGCCTTTAATAACAAACTTTTTGTTTTTGTAAATAACACATCCATATATCCATAGGTAGAACAAAGAGTGGGGTCCCACAGTAAAATAATCTATTGTCTTTACAGTCATTCAAATAAAAAAAATATGGATTAATTGTCATTGAACCATGTAGAAAGCTGACTCGTATACCTAGCTGGAGCCGTTATTGCAGAAAGCTGAAGAATCAGCACAAAATAATAAAAATGTCAAAATGGCATATGGCTCACTGGGGCAGCCATGCAGAAATAACTCTGCTCATCTCTAGCATGTTTTACCAGAAGGCTTTATAAGAGGGCATATGTTGCATAAAACCAAGACCCATTAAAAACCCATGAGAGTGGAAACAAAAGATCATAAGATCAGTCATACCAACTCAAAATCCCTGTAGTGTGCTCCACAGGGCCAAAAGAGCCATACCCCTAGGTGAGATAAAAACAGACTCACACAGAGAAGGCACCGTCAATGCACTGAACAGTGTGCTAAATAGGAAGACAACCCTGAAAAATACTGTATATACCAAAAGACAGCATTTTTTTTAAACAATCTTTCATTTTGTATATAGTGATGTTCATTCAGTATGGGAAACATCTGTGTAAACCTAATACACTATATATATATATATATATATATATATATATATATATATATATATATATATATATATATATATACACATACACCAAAAATGACAAAAAATATTAAAAAAAAAACTAAATAAAACAAGCAACAAAGCAACATATATTGCATCTGTTAGACCTGGAATTTAGGTCCTTTACTTCTGTACAGTAGATCCATCTGCTTGTTGCAGTAGGTTTTTATCTAATTTCACTGTGTACCAAAAGGTTGCCAGTCTAAAAGTGATGTGTGATTTGTAGTAGAGGATGAATACATTTGGATAATTGCACATCAGATTGCAACCAATGACAAGCTTAGACTCTTTTCTATTCAAAGCATGATGTCTAAAGTATGTGGTGATACGTCTATTGGTAGGAGTCTCAGGAGCTGATCACCTTGATACCTTACCATGTCCATTAGATTGACATTGTGGAACTTAGTGATAGGCTCTGTATGAATGTCTTAATAGCCACATTTGATTAGTCTATTGTGCAAAATCTAGACTTTCCTGTGGAAGTCATCATTAAGATTATACTTTATGACCATATCTGTATTTTCCAAATATATAAAAATTGACCTTTATAACACTGCTCATTTATGCAAATATGCACAGAATAAAGTATGCACACCGTTTATCAAAGCTTCAGGGCATTAAAGGGCACTCGGGGGGTCATTTACTATAGCGCCAATAAATGATCCTGCAGTGTCAGACAATTGCGCCCAATTAAGGCCAATTAAGACTTCAACTCTCAGAAACTGGGTGATAATGCAAATGGAAAGCAGCGCTATTGCCGGCGAACATGTCTGTCAGATCACATATGCAGGAATAGTGGAAGTCAATGGGGCTCGAACCTGCAAAATCTAAAGTTCTCACTGAAGGCTTATATGCAAGTTCTTAAAAAAAATGCCATAAAAAAGTGTATGCGGACCTGGGTCCTGCCCCAGGGGACATGTATCAAATAAAAAAAATGTTTTTAAAACTGACATTTTTTCAAGAGCAGTGATTTTAATAATGCTAAAGTGAAACAATAAAAATTAAAAATTCCTTTAGATATTGTGCCTGGGGGTGTCCTTAGTATGCCTGTAAAGCAGGGCATTTTCCAGTGTTTATTACTGTACCGCAGCAAAATGACATTTCTAAAGGAAAAAAAAATCATATAAAATTGCTTGTGGCTGTAATGAATTGCCGGATACCGGCAATATAGAGTAAAAAGTCAAAGAAAAAAAATGGCGTAGGTTCCCTCCACCAGTTCATATCAGGTCCTTCGAGTCTGGTATGGATATCAAGGAGAACTCCACGCCAAAATGTAACCTTGCAGGTCAGGAAATTAACCTTGCAGGTCAGAATATTAAGGAGAACTCCATGCAACCTTGCAGGTCAGGAAAGGGGGGGTGAGCGAGCGCCCCCCTGTTGAACCATAATAGGCCACATGCCCTCAACATGGGGAGGGTGCTTTGGGGTCCCCCAAAACACCTTGTCCCCATGTTGATGGGGACAAGGGCCTCATCCCCACAACCCTTGCCCAGTGGTTGTGGGGGTCTGTGGGCGGGGAGGCTTATCTGAGTCCATTGATTTTTGAATAGCTAGATTTTTGGAATTCCACACCATAATATTTTTGAATAATTACATACCATTGCATGTATTTGAAGAGTTTAAAATTATGGAATAAACCAAATTGATGTGCATTCTCTAATTATGCTGCTGAGTACAATGTACATTTTCAGGAGATGATACCATTGGTGGGATTAAAACCCATGGCTTGAACCTTTGAAGGTAGCAGGGCATACCACTGCACTATGGAGCTGAGCACAATCATACATAGAAAATACTATTACTAATGTTTGATTCTTTTCATTGTATACAATAATGTTTTGCATTTGAGGCATTAATATTATGTTACCAACCATGCTCATGTGCCATTGGCTATTGGGTAGGGATGAGTTGAACACCCCTGGTCTGGTTCGCACCAGAACTTGTGAACAGGCAAAAAATTTGTGCGAACACTGTTAAAGTCTATGGGACACGAACATGAAAAGTCAAAAGTGCTCATTTTAAAGGCTTATATGCAAGTTATTACCAAAAAAAGTGTATGGGGACCTGGGTCCTGCCCCAGGGGACATGTATCAATGCAATAAAAAGATTTAAAAATGGCAGTTTTTTCAGGAGCAGTGATTTTAATAATGCTTAAAGTGAAACAATACAAATGAAATATTCCTTTAAATATGATGCCTGGGGGGTGTCCTTAGTATGCCACTAAAGTAGCGCATCTTTCCAATGTTTATAACAGTACCGCAGCAAAATTACATTTCTAAAGGAAAAAAATGTCTTTTAAAACTGCTCGCGGCTGTAATGTATTGTCGGATCCCGGCAATATTGATAAGAATCATTGAAAAAAACGGTGTGTATTCCCTCCAGTCTATTACCAGGTCCTTTGGGTCTGGTATGAATATTAACGGGAACCCCGCACAGGAAAGAAAATTGTGTGGGGTCCCCCCAAAAGACAAGGGCCTCATCTCCACAACCCGGTGGTTGTGGGGGTCTGCGGGTGGGGGCTTATCAGAATCTGGAAGCCCCCTTTAACAAGGGGGGCCCCAGATCCCTCCCCCCATGTGAATGGGTATCGGGTACATTGTACCCCTAACCATTCACCAAAAAAAAGCAGTTTTTGACAATTCCTTTATTGTAAAATAGCTCTGAGTGGTCTTCTCCCAGCCGCCCCCTTTATTTTTTTGAAAAAAGGGGGCGGCTTTCCGTGTGACCTCAACGGATGGTCACGCCCCATGGCTGTGTAAGAGACACCAGAAAGTGAGTGAAAACACAACGGAGGAAGATGGCAGCGAGGAAGAACACGGCGGCGAGGAATAACACAGCAGTGGGTGAAGTAGGCGGTGGTGGGAGAGATGGCAACAGAAGATGGCGGCAAAAGACAGCACCAGGAGAACATGACGCGGGAGACACGGCTCGGGGGAGAAGACCACTAAGAGCTATTTTACAGTAAAGAAATTGTCAAAAACCGGCTATTGTTTTTTGTCTCCTTTCACTGCTTTTTTTGGTGAATGGGTAGGGGTACAATGTACCCCTACCTATTCACATAGGGGGGCCCTCTTGTTAAAAGGGGGTTCCAGATTCCAATAAGCCCCCGCAGACCCCCACAACCACTGGGCAAGCGTTGTGGGGATGAGGCCCTTGACCCTATCAACAAGGTGTTTTGGGAGGGCCCAAAGCACCCTCCCCATGTTGAGGGCATGTGGCCTGGTACAGTTCAGAAGGGGGGCGTTCTCTCACCCCCCCCTTTTCCTGCGGCCTGCCAGGTTGCCTGCTCAGATAAGAATCTGGATGGATTTTGGGGGGACCCCCCACAACTTTTTTTACTTTTGGCATGGGGGGGTCCCCTCCAGGTCCATACTAGACCCCCAAGAGCCTGGTATAAACCTGGAGGGTGGACCCCATGCAGTTTTTTTGTGATTTTTTTTTTTTGGCTGGCATTTTGTTTTTACATTCAGTGGGGAAGCGGCTGACAGCTGATAACTCATTGGTTGTTAAGGATGGTTGACTGGCTTCCCAGCCCCCCGGTTAGCAACCAGCTATATACAGTGTTAAAATAAGAACCGCAAAACACATCAAAAATTGCATCACAAATGCAGTTCTATTGAAATCTATTACCCACAAATCGCATGAAAAAAGTCCCCGACCATTTTCAAAAATGCACTGGCCACAAAATGCATAGATGTGAACTAGTAGCATAGGAAACTATGTTAAATGGACTGTAGAATGTTTCTGCAAACTGCAAAACACACTAAAAAATGCATAGGGTCAGGGCCAGTTCACACTGGAGCAATGCAGGAACCCTGCGAATCCAGTGCGGGTTCCCGCATCGCATACAACTTGCAGGCAGTTCACACTGCCATATGCAAACTGCTGGGAGTGTCAGTAGAAAGTTATCGACACCCCCAAATCAGTTCACATATCGCAGAGTGAACTGCAAATTTAGACAACACCCATGTGATCCAATTCTGCTGCAGACCAAAAAAAGGGTCCTGTGTGAGTTTGGTCCGAATGCGATGCAAATTCCACCATACAATCTGTATGGCTGAGTTTGCATTACACATACATTGCATGCCTCAAGTCGCATCAAAGTCAAACCAGTAGTAGTGCAGGGACGAATTTGACCCACTTGCAGAATGCACAAGTGAGAATAGTGCCTAATTCAAAGGTATTACCTATGAATCTCATTCACACTGCTGCGATCTGAAAGTCACACTATTTTGCTACCACTTTGCTGCTGCAACTTGGCCCCAACTTCTGGGAATGTCTGTGTAATATTGCGCCCTATTTACCTCAAGTCACATGAAAGTCACACCAAAGTAGTACAAGGACTACTTTGAAGTTGTTGCAACTTGGAGTAGCACAGAAATGAATGGTAATAATTAAGAATTATGGGGTACAACTTGTCATACAACTCGGAGGTCCAAATTTACTGGAAAAGTCACCCAACTGTGAAACAAGTCATATATATTTTAATAGAAAGGAGCTCTCATTCATATTTGGAAGTGATATGTGTGCACATGGGCCAGAAGCAAATGTGTGGTGATGCCAAACAAATCAATGAACCCTACTCACACCAAATCGAACTACTACATTCACCCCCACATTGTGTGAGTAAGCACAAGTACACTTTACACTTACCTGGCAAATGAGCAGCACCTCCTTTTTGCTAAAGAGGGACCCCGCCATGTCCACCTAGATGGAGATCCTGACCAGCACAGGAACTTCCGGCTGATTACAATTACATATCTGGGTCAGAAGGTGAAACCACGCTCTTTTGATCGCAGCTGCGAATATTTGATTGCAACCATGTTTCAAATTTTTTCTTTTAATTTATTTTCAGATATGCGACTCTATATTTCTACATATAATGATATTTGAAGGTAAAAGGGAGCTCGATAAGAAATGATGTCTGTGGGATAGCAGCAGGGGAATTACAAAGATAAAGGCCCAGTTTGAGCCCTGGTTCAAACTGACAGCAGGAGGAACTCACACAAATTCATTCCTGCATGCGAGTCCTGACTGCGTGTGGAATTTCAGAGACTTCTGTGCATGTATCAGCACTGATGTTAATAGAAATAGCACCCCGAAGTCACCAAAAAGTAATACAGAAACTACTTTTGAAAATTGTGGCACCGCATCAATTAGAATGGTGCAATTTGAACTAGGGCTGACGCATACAACACTGCCTATCCACCAGCTGAATTCATTACCTGCAATTCTCCACAGCTGTTATAAAGATTCCACCTTTATCATTTCCTTGCAGGTGTGCTGAAGAGATTCGTTTTTTTGGTGCACAAATACATATAGAAATTATAAGATATACAAGAAAGATATTGCACTTCCCCAAAACCACCCACCCCAAAACTAAATTAAAAAGAAGAAAGAAAAGAGGGAAAAAAACACAACAAACAAGCTCAATAATGTACTTTAATTTTGCCAGCAGAAACAAAATTATGTACATTCATTTACTAGCTTCAAAAAATATTCTACAGGATATATGGTGCTACATTTAGCAAAACAGTTAGCAATTAGGTTTTAAGGGCCCTGCTCATAGGAGCTTACAATCTAAAAATTGTCTAAACCTTACAGTGGACACAGCTTTACTTTCCATGTATAACGGATAACATTTCTTACTACAACTCACCCACCAGCCTACATCATTTTTATCTGCAAGATTATAGAAACACAATCCACACACATACATAGGTAACCATGTTCTGCTGGAAGCTGCATTTCTATGTACATGATTAAGCAATGAGATCAAAGAGTAGAAAGTCAGCACATGCTCCCAAACCATGTTTGCATGGTCAGACAGGAACAATATACACACAACATTGACAGCATGGCCACAATAACCCACTTTTGATGGAAAAAATGCACAAGAATTTCAGCAAACAGCCCTAGTTGGGCGTTTGTCAATATGCACAATATTATTCCTTCTTCCCCACACAGCAAAAAACCTGACCTTCTCAGCCCAAACTAACCCCCCCCCTACTGCAGCGCTTTCTATAAGATAGGTTGTTATGTTAGCACACTGACACACACCCAATAGAAGTACACGCCCACCAGTATCTTTCAATCTGTCTCTTCATGCATGTCTAAAGCGATTGCACCTGATGAGCAGGAACACATAATACTATTTGCAACTGTGTTAGCCCTTGGCTATGTGCATCAAACTACAGGCCAAAGATCAAAGTCCATTTGCATGCACATAAACAAAGCAACAGTTTTTTCTAAGCATATGTACCTGTGCAGTGTAAACCCTACAATTTTAAATGTAAAAAGTCTATGGGCATGATTAGTGCTAACAAACATTAACATCAGTCCCTGGCTGCAATGAGATTCCAATCTAAAGTCCAAAACTAACTTTCTTACATTAGAGACTCCATAAAGGTCCATAAAGACATGGAAGAGTGAGTTTGGGGTGGAGGAACTTGACTGGCCTGCAGCGCAACCCGATAGAACACCTTTTGGCTGAATTAGAGCAGAGACTGCAAGCCAGGGCTTCTCATCCAACATCAGTGCCTAGCCTCACAAATGCACTTCTGGAAGAATGGTCAAACATTCACTAAAACTCGTGGATAGCCTTCCTAGCCTTTCCAGAAGCTATTCTAGCTGCAAAGGGTGGGCCAAATAAATTTTTAACCCTACGGACTAATAGTCTGGCAAGATTTACAATGGTGGTGGAACCCTCCTACACATAAATACTACATTTAGACATAGCTTTAGTGAGACAACTTCTGTACATGAAGTGGCATGTTTGGGATTTTAACCAAGACACTCATGGATGCTAAACAGAAGTTCTAACCTCTAAGCCACGGAGCTGCCACATGTGTAAACCACCTACACATAAATACACATAAAAACTGCATTTCTTTGGACATACAGGTGATGGAATTACATTACTCAAGAGTTATTCTTCTTGATTTATTCTGTGATATTTGGTGGTTCTTTGTGGGTCAGTGAAGAATAGTGATGTTACCCTCAATTTTTTTGGGAATTAAATTTTGATTTCTGATGTTGGTACACATATCACATTTTTTGGACTCAAATTATGATTATTTGGAAATAATAAAAAGCACAAAAAAGTGTGACTCATTTTAAATTTGCACCAACAATGGTATTGTTTGTGGTTTGTAAAGGCACCTGTGTGTGTTTAGGTAAAAGGAAAAAACAACAAGGAAGGCGCCTCTTAGTAAACTGTACATTTAATGAAGTATATAGCATTAAAATCACTCACATATAAAACTTAGATAGTCCGGCATGGGGAACTCAGTATAGGCATACAGGATAGCGTCCTCCTCTGTCCCACAGTCTTTTTCCTCTCTTGCTGACGGCTGGTCTGTGTGGCAAAGACTTCCGGAATCTGTGATAGTTCAAAGCGAGGCTTGGCCACCGCCGAGCAGTCAGTTGGGAGGCTGGGACGCTGGAACGCACATCCAAAGTATGTGCTGTACTGCCGTAAAGCGACGTGTTTCGGAGCATGCGCACTCGGGCGCGCTCCTTTCTCAAGCTAGGGAGGCAATGAAAGCTGCAGCCTATTTAAGTGCTCAGGGTTGGCCAAGCCTCGCTTTGAACTATCACAGATTCCGGAAGTCTTTGCCACACAGACCAGCCGTCAGCAAGAGAGGAAAAAGACTGTGGGACAGAGGAGGACGCTATCCTGTATGCCTATACTGAGTTCCCCATGCCGGACTATCTAAGTTTTATATGTGAGTGATTTTAATGCTATATACTTCATTAAATGTACAGTTTACTAAGAGGCGCCTTCCTTGTTGTTTTTTCCTTTTGCATATTTGGAGCGGCTTCACCTCCCATCAAAAGGCTGCCCTACTCATAGACTGTTGTCATCTCACGGAGAGCGCACTGCTCAAAAGGACATGTTTACAGCAACATCTAATATAACAAAAACCAAGTAACCTGCGCTATTTTTGCTGTTTTTTTTGTGTTTAGGTAAAGATTGTTGTGAGATGGAGAGTAACAAGTGGAAGTGACAGAGAAAAATATATTTTACCAAAACATCAAAACATTCCACATTCTAGCATTCTTAAAAACAAAATAGTTGAAGTAGAAGCAACAATGTTGCAAAGGAAAATGTATTTCAGAGAAAGATACACTTCATCTCAACAGTAAAAGGATTTATTTGGGGAAGTTACAATTGGACCATTAGAATCAATGGCTAAAACTTGCATTGGACTATAATAGCGCCGATTTTCACTCCCAAAAAATGCTCTTTAACACAGCGCTCATTTTGGTATTTACTATAGCGCCCTGTAAAAAAGACATTGGAGCTAAAATGAGAGCTATTTGCAGGTCTGATCATGCTCAGTTGTGTTGGCACCTAGTTGTACAAAAATGTGGAATTTATCTCTTCTCAGACTTTTAAAGATATTTTAGTGTAGAAATCCCTTTTTTACACAGTTTAAAAGCTGATTATCTTTAAATAATATACTGCATGTTTCAGTACCATTTAGGCAATTATATCATGCTCTATTTCCATGTGCACTACTCCAGGTTTTACCAGAGTAAGGGTTTGGGCGCTATTTGTTTTCAGGGAACTATAGTAAATTCGATTTTGGAGTATTTTTTTACCAGCGCTATAGTGAATACAGTTTTAATGCCAATTAGCATGATTAGCGCCAATTAGCACTAATTTTTAGTAATTAGCACTAATTAGCACTGCAGCGCTATAGTAAATGACCCCCTGTATAACGTGTAACAATTTTCCAATAAAGGACCAATACACTGACTTAACGACTTAATGCATACTCACAATTCCAACCAGACACTCCCCAGGCCATCTCATCCACCATTGTCTACTTTAAGAAAATACTGTATCCTAGGCTTTTATAAAGGTTTATTAATTAAATTAATGTAATTTCATTTATTTCCCAACAGTGTGTTGCTGTAGACTTTAACAGTGCCTGCTGTTATTTATGAAACCTTATTTTATGTAAACCAACTATTCTAGATGAAACAAAATGTTAACCTCCAAATAAAGATGCCCATTAGCATATGACATTTGTCATATGTAGATGGAATTTAATTCCTATAGGGTAAGGTTATACTCATTGAATATTTGGATAACTTGTAAGGTGCACCGGAAATGTCTCTTCTACTTCCACCTCTCCACTGACATTACCACAAATAAACATCCTTCACACTTAAGTTACTGCCAGGCAACAAGTGTCTGAATATTAAGAAGCAATGATGAATAGGTGTATGTTGTTTTTATAATAGGTTCAAAATCATGAAACAATGTTACTTAGATCAACTGGCCACCTCTGAGTATCTACTCTCTGCCATCCTCCAAACTTTTAGTGTCTACCCTGTCCCTTCAGTTCTCTGGATCAGGTGTATCTTTTGCTCCATACCTTGGCAACACCAAGTAATAGCAATTTAGGGGCTTGTGACAACAGGCTTTTATTCACTTAATATGGGCTTTACAAGTTTATGGGAATGTAAAACTCGCTTGCAGCAGGTCAAATGCAGGTCAGAAGCCTATCAAATGCAGTTCAAATGACCTGTCAATTAATTCTGAATTGTATCAGAATTGTCTGAAACTATTGTCAGAACACACACACAAGCCCAACGTCTGTCTACAAAGTCCCTAAAACATGTTCCTTAAAAAGAAATCATAGAAATTATCAAATTTCCAGCACTCACACTTCCTGACAATGTATGTAAACACTGATAGGAAGCCATCAAGAAACGTAGATTTTGCCTACCTGGTGAACTGAGACAACAGTAAGTTGACAGCATCTACCCCTTTTGACTGTACACTGCAAGTGTAATGCCCCGTACACACGGTCGGATTTTCCGATGGAAAATGTGTGATAGGACCTTGTTGTCGGAAATTCCGACTGTGTGTAGGCTCCATCACACATTTTCCATCGGATTTTCCGACACACAAAGTTTGAGAGCAGGATATAAAATTTTCCGACAACAAAATCCGTTGTCGGAAATTCCGATCGTGTGTACACAAATCCGACGAACAAAGTGCCACGCATGCTCAGAATAAATAAAGAGATGAAAGCTATTGGCCACTGGGCCGTTTATAGTCCCAACGTACGTGTTTTACGTCACCGCGCTCAGAACGATCGGATTTTCCGACAACTTTTTGTGACCGTGTGTATGCAAGACAAGTTTGAGACAACATCCGTCTGAAAAAATCCTAGGATTTTTTTGTAGGAATGTCCGAACAAAGTCTGACCGTGTGTACGGGGCATTAGTTGTGTAAACTGTTTTCTTATCATTTATATACTATAAATGAGTTAATTGTTTTAATGCCAACATCATTTAAAAAGACGTATATAATAATTGTGGAATTTACCATCCCAAACTATCTCTTCTGTTTAACGTATGTTTTGCTATAAGCATTAATACTAAAATAATAAGGATTCATAGAAAATGAAGAACAACTTTGCACATTTATTTTTTGCAACAATTGCCTACCAGAGTAATACACTAAGCAGTATAGTTGAAATATGTGTATGCCTTGGCTAGTGTAACAGTTCTAGAATTGTACTGACAAATTTTAAGAATAATATGCACAGTTCTAAGAACAAGAGATGTATACAGGGCTTTAATTTTAAAAAGAGTTTAACAGTTTTCTAGTGCACATTAACTATAAAACAGGCTCAAATCAAATAATCTGTAGTCGTTAAGCATTTAACTCTACAGATAGACCAAATTTAGATCACCCGTTGTTGACAATTATAAAGACTTTTTAATTTTTGATGTGCATTTGCCAAAGGCAGTGTATGTTCTTCAAAAGTATTAAATAAAATATGTGGACTGTTTTGATTAAGTTATTTCCCAAATGCTCATAAAACCTTCAAAAATAACTTGCAACTAACTGCAATGCACATTTTAAAGAGCAAAAGAATTAAACATCAAGAAAAAGGAATGCTGGTAGAATGTTTGCATTTTTCACAAATAACATTTACAGCTAATTTATACTAAATGACTAACGCTTACACAGATTAGAAACTGACTGTACAATCTCTTTTAGATCTACAAAAAAACTATGTAGTACAAGTACCTTGCCTGATTGGGTGCAGGTTGATTGAATGGTTTATGTATGTCCTTACATTACATACCTATGGTAAATAAAAAGTTGATTGCTCAAAGATTGCACAGTCAGATTATACCACATAAACTTCATTCAGCATTGTATACTAATTTTGGACTAGATTTTAGGACATGTGTAGGGGAACAGACAACACTGTGCTAAATTAGTAGTAAATAGAATACATACTTTATCACAATGGCTATTGATGACCTCCTTCATTTACAATGTACAGTATATGGTTCCTTTCTGTTTCTTACTTTCACCCACACAAGATGTGAATTTTGTGTGTGCAGGTAGCAATGGCTTGAAAGGGTAGAAGTCTGTAATAAAGAGTAGCCAAAAGAAAATGGAAAGATGGAAAATGGAAAGATGGGTCTAAAGGTGAAATGAAAAGAGGACACTTTACAAAATAAAGCAGACTTGAGCTAATTTAGCAGACAGCGCACACACAATTTTCTGCTTGTACAACTAAAATATGCTAAGCAAAACATTGCTTATTCTCCAGCAAGAAAATACTCTGTACACATCAGTATGAGGAAAACACAAAAAGGATATTACAGATGCTTATGGCAGAAGGGTAGATGACAACAAACAGTGCAGGGATGAGTATGAATGGAGACTGACGTCAGTAAACAAGGGCATATAAGACTAAACGAGGATCTATGTAAAGGGATTTGAAAATGCTAGAGCACTATTGCTATAAAGTGTGAGAAATTCAACAGTTTCTTTCTTCTGTGACCACCATGAAAGCTTCACACAGGGCTTTGGGCCCATGCTACTAATGAACATATTTGTGATGTTTTAGGCACATCATGTATGATGTTTTAACATAAGATGTGTAGCCCTCTTTTGGGGGTTTCAGAGAAATGGCCCTACCCAAAAAGGATATCGCACTAAACCTGTAAGTGAATAAGAGAACCAGAACCTTCACTAAGTGGAAGAGTGGCTTTAACGATAAAGTTAGCAGTGCCTCCACCCAGGACAGGGCCTCTGTGAATAGATGGGATTCACTTCCTGGGAAATTAACCAGTATTCTAATCACATTAATTGGAAGCAGATAAACTACTGTAGCTCACATATGACATTAACTATAGGTATATAGGGGCACACCAGTGTAGTATTAATACAAGCTTTATATAAGAAGAGATTAATACTAGTACCTACATCCAGCATACAAGCAGGTATTATCAACAAAAATGTGTTTGAAAAATCGCTGCGCAAATACTGTGTGAAAAAAAAATGAAGCACCCACCATTTTAATCTGTAGGGCATTTGCTTTAAAAATATATACTGTTTGGGGGTTCAAAGTAATTTTCTTGCAAAAAAAAAAAATTTTTCATGTAAACAAAAAGTGTCAGAAAGGGCTTTGTCTTCAAGTGGTTAGAAGAGTGGGTAATGTGTGACATAAGCTTCTAAATGTTGTGCATAAAATGCCAGGGCAGTTCAAAACCCCCCCCCAAATGACCCCATTTTGGAAAGTAGACACCCCAAGCTATTTGCTAAGAGTCATGTCGAGTCCATGGAATATTTTATATTGTGACACAAGCTGTGGGAAAGAGACACATTTTTTTTTTTTTTCGGAGGCCATGGGATGCCCAGGTGGCACAACCCCCCCCCCCCAAATGACCCCATTTTGGAAAGTAGACACCCCAAGCTATTTGCTGAGAGGTATAGTGAGTATTTTGCAGACCTCACTTTTTGTCACAAAGTTTTGAAAATTAAAAAAAGAAAAAAAAATGTTTTTTCTTGTCATTCTTCATTTTCAAAAACAAATGAGAGCTGCAAAATACTCACCATGCCTCTGAGCAAATAGCTTGGGGTGTCTACTTTCCAAAATGGGGTCATTTGGGGGGGGGGGGTTTGTGCCACCTGTGCATTTTATGGCCTCCGAAACTGTGATAGGCAGTGAAGAGTGAAATCAAAAATTTACACCCTTAGAAATCCTGAAGGCGGTGATTGGTTTTCGGGGCCCCGTACACGGCTAGGCTCCCAAAAAGTCCCACACATGTGGTATCCCCATACTCAGGAGAAGCAGCTAAATGTATTTTGGGGTGCAATTCCACATATGCCCATGGCCTGTGTGAGCAATATATCATTTAGTGACAACTTTGTGCAAAAATAATTTGTCACTTTCTCGCAACTTGTGTCAAAATATAAAATATTCCATGGACTCAACATGCCTCTCAGCAAATGGCTTGGGGTGTCTACTTTCCAAAATGGGGTCATTTGGGGGGGGGGGGTTGTGCCATCTGGGCATTTTATGGCCTTCAAAACTGTGATAGGTAGTGAGGAGTGAAATCAAAAATTTACGCCCTTAGAAATCCTGAAGGCGGTGATTGGTTTTCGGGGCCCCGTACGCGGCTAGGCTCCCAAAAAGTCCCACACATGTGGTATTCCCGTACTCAGGAGAAGCAGCTGAATGTATTTTGGGGTGCAATTCCACATAGGCCCATGGCCTGTGTGAGCAATATATCATTTAGTGACAACTTTTTGTAAATATATATATATTTTTTTGTCATTATTCAATCACTTGGGACAAAAAACAAATATTCAATGGGTTTAACATGCCTCTCAGCAATTTCCTTGTGGTGTCTACTTTCCAAAATGGGGTCATTTTGGGGGGTTTTGTACTGCCCTGCCATTTTAGCACCTCAAGAAATGACAAAGGCAGTCATAAACTAAAAGCTGTGTAAATTCCAGAAAATGTACCCTAGTTTGTAGATGCTATAACTTTTGCGCAAACCAATAAATATACGCTTAATGACTTTTTTTTACCAAAGACATGTGGCCGAATACATTTTGGCCTAAATGTATGACTAAAATTGAGTTTATTGGATTTTCTTTATAACAAACAGTAGAAAATATAATTTTTTTCAAAATTTTCGGTCTTTTTCCGTTTATAGTGCAAAAAATAAAAATGGCAGAGTTGATCAAATACCATCAAAAGAAAGCTCTATTTGTAGGAAGAAAAGGACGCAAATTTTGTTTGGGTACAGCATTGCATGACCACGCAATTAGCAGTTAAAGCGATGCAGTGCCAAATTGGAAAAAGTCCTCTGGTCCTTAGGCAGCATAATGGTCCGGGGCTGAAGTGGTTAAAGCAAACCAATATTACTCTGTGATACCAATGTCAAGAGTGCACTCTACATTTAAGGTGTACAAGTATATGTAACAAAAAATTGCACATATGTAAAATATCAGTTTAAACTTATGAAAATAAAAATATACATTTCCAAAATGTTATAGTTTCCATCGAAAGGTCGCACTTTGAATGACAATTGAGTGGTCATGCAACACTGTACTATAATATGAATTGTTTTATCATTTTACCTATTTTTATCTATTTTATCAAATAGAGCTTTCTTTTGGTGATATTTTATCAACACTGGGGTTTTTTTTCGATAAAAAAAAGACCAAACATTTTGAAAATAAAACGTTTTTCTTGCTTTCTGTTATAAAATTTAGCAAACAGGTAATTTTTCTCCTTTGCTGATGTGCGCTGATGAGGCTGCACTGATGTGCACTGATGAGGTGGACTGAGGAGGCAGCACTGATGAGGAGGCACTGATGAGGCTGCACTGATGTTCACTGATTTGTGGCACTGATGAGGAGTCACTGAAAGGAGACACTGATGGGCACTGATTGGCAGCACTTATGGGCACTGTTGGGACTGAACTGATTATCAGGACACTGATGATCAGTGTAGATGTCTCCTTTCACACTTGCCGGTTACTGGATCTCCTCTTCTCAAACTGTGACAGCGCGAGGAAAGGAATGCCAATAACTGCCAAGCGTGTTTACATTGTAATAAGCTGTGATTGGACACAGCTGATCACGTGATAAAGAGCGGCTGTGATTGACCCTTTACCCCATCTGTGATCAGCTGTCTGTCTTTGCGATCACGGAGCATGGCGGATGCGCACCCCAGCTGGTGCACTGGGGGGTGTGGCTCTGGGAAGACATCAATAAATGCCCTCCCAGAACTGGAAGACCATGCTGTAGCATCGTTCAGCTAAAGTACAGTCGGCAAATGGTAAAAGGCAGATGCACAACTGCTTTAAATTTCAAAACATAATGCAGGAAGCCTAGATGAAAATGAGACAGGCTTTGGTCATGTTTTTTTAACATACTAAGAATGTCCAGACAAAGATAGTTTGGCTGATGCACCCACCCTTAGAAATAAAATTATCAGTAGATATGGGCAGATACTCATCCTCCAGAATACAGTGGGGTTCATTTTCTTTTTTTTTAATAATCACAATTTTTATTTTCATTTATATGATTACACCAGTTATACAACATACTATACCCCTTCATTCAACCCAAAAAACAAAAATACAAATTACATTACATCATTCCAAATGTTACCCCTCCTATCCCCGCATCAATAATTTACATACTATAAACTTACAACCCAGAGAAAGAAAAAAAAAAAAAAGGGGTGGAATTTCCTCTTCTTCTTCCCTTTCCTTCTCACCCTCTCTATTCCCTCTCCCTCTTCCCCCTTTCTCCCTCCCCCTATTATTCTCTCCTAACCCTTTCCTTAATTTGTGATCCATCCCCACTCCTCCATGTTGATTTACTCCAATTCCTTCCCCCTTTGTGTATGTGCGTACTTTAGATAAAAACTATTAAGTGAGTTTCCCCCTTACACTAATTTTGTGTCATATATTACCGTTAATTCATTACTTATTGAGTGCTTAGGTAAGGGAGTAGGGGAAAGAGGAAGACCACCACAGAAAAAAAAACCCTCCCCCCAAAAAAAACATATATTATTTTACCCCCCCCCCCACCCTCTTTACACACATAATTAGCATTAGAGAAGTCAAGTCAGTATCTAACTCTTTCTTTCCAGGGTCAATCTTCTTATTATCTTTATTCTTAATGACTATACCATATCTTCCTCCTCTACTCATTAGTATTACCCTCTTCTATTATCTCCTTAGCGCATTGTTCCCATTTTGCCCAGGTCCTTTCAAATTTCCCTTTTTGATTCTTAACCACATGGATCCACCTCTCCGCTTCCCTCATTACATTGACTTCATTTCTCCAATCTATAGCTGTCGGGCCCCGAGCTTGTCTCCTGTACTTCGGGATTAGTTTTTTCGCTGCATTTAATAAATGCGGGGTTATACTTTCTCTGTAAGTTTTGATTGGTCCGGGCTTACCATGGAATAGGTACTGTATAGGCCCGAACTCCAAGGGGTCCGCTGTTAATTTCTCAATCCATGGGGCCACTGATTCCCAGAACAACTTAATTACTGGGCATGTCCACCAAAGATGGAGAAAGGTACCCCTCTGTCCACATCCTCTCCAGCACCTATCACTTGTTGTTGGGGAAATGTGTGCTAGTTTAGCTGGAGTCCTATACCACCTTGCTGGGAACTTATATGCTATTTCTTGCACCTTTGAGCTTATGGAAGTGTTAAACGTTAGCGAAATCGTTCTCTTAATTTGTTTATCTGTCCATGCTTGACCCAGTGGGGTTCATTTACTAAAACTGGAGAGTGCAAAATCTGGTGCAGCAGTGCATGGTAGCCAATAAGCTTCTAACTACAGCTTGTTCAATTAACCTCCCTGGCGGTATGATTATTTCAGATTTTAGGTGCTGAAAGCGGTACCATTATTTTGCACAGAAATTTGGCGTTTTATATTGTAGGCCTGTAATTCTTAGGAATAGTTCACTTAAATATGTCCAAACAAGAGTCTAGTAGACATCCCGGGTATGATAAAGTTTGAAAAACGAAATAAAAAAATTATAATATAATAAATAACTATAAATAATTATAACAAATAATAATATAATAATAATAAAAATTATTCAATAATGTAATCAAATCAAAAACACTGAAATTTGCTCAGTTGCAGAATTGTCGCTTTCGTTACTTTTAGTGTTTGATGACGGATCTCCCCACAAATCACTATCGATCAATTCTGCGAGTGATTCTAATTTATTATCGCTGTTTTCTAGCTGATCTAAAGCCACTTTTGATGTAAAGAGACAGTTTTGGTTGCTATGGACAATCTCCAGTTTCCAGGCAGAAAGAACAGTATTTATATATATAAAACTGTATGCAGGACACTGGGCAGACCACTAGGGACAAAGGGGATGTGTCATTATTTGATACAGTACTGTAATCTGTAAGATTACAGTATACTGTATCTGTACTGTGTGTTTCACTTTTTGAATTTGCCGCCGAACTCCGTCCCCGTGCGTCGCAACGCTCGCAGGGAACGGAGCTCGGCACTGTGAATCGAGCGAGACACGGCGGCTCGCCGATCACAGCAGGGAGACATCGCAGGATCCAGGAGACAAGGTAAGTAAACTCTTCCTGGATCCTGCGATGCGATCCCGAGTCTGGCTCGGGGTTACCGCTTTTGGTATGAAAAATTCACCCCGAGCCAAACTCGGGAATACCGCCAGGGGGGTTAATCTTCCACAAAAAAATGGAAGTTGATTGGTTTCTGTGCAGAGCTTCACCAGATTATTCACTCCCCAATTTCCCGATCAGATATGCCACCATATCTGGCAATTATAATAATTAATAAAATGAACAAATGAAAAATCTTTGCGATAAATGACCTTTACATGTTGAAGGAAAATATATTAAACTCACTTCTATAAGAAACTCTCTGAATAGGAAGAAAAATCCTGCTGCAACCTCTGTTTACATCCCACTGGAACCAAAATATCTGCAATCTCCTGAATGGAAAAAAGAGAAGCAGTTTAGCAAGATATTTATAGTGTTAGCCTTGATATGAGCTGTGTTTCTTATGCCCACAGGCCTAGTGCTTATGGGAAAAACATAGTATTTAAGCAAATCCACGTACAATATATCAGCTTTTAATCCTGTCTTACTTTTAAATGCAATTTAAAATTGCTACTGCACTAAAAAAAAATTTTTACCTTTTAGTGAGATCACACATTAATTCAAACACACACCAAGAAAGTAAACAAACATGCTGCACAGTTTTTAATATAGGATATACAGCCATAATGTTGCCCTTGGCAAGTTTTAACAGTGTTAAACATACTTTCATAAATATTACATATCTGTTTTATTACTGTTCCAGCATTTTAAAATATCGGTTTAGTTTTATAAACTTTAATAGCAGTCTCTGTCATATTTTTTTCAGAGCAATGCTCTAGCCAAAAATCTTTGATTTGATTGCCTGAACGTATTGTAAATAGTCTATCTGTTATTCCCTAGGGCAGGAGTTTTTAAATTTTTAATTCGAGGAACCAAATAAGAAAATTGTTAGCATACTGGGACCCAAGAAAGGGATTATTTCCATGTCAGCAAAGCCATACAAATAAAAATGGCTGAATAATAATAAAGCAAAAACATAAACATTAGACATATCTGTTTTCAGTTAAGTATAGATGGTCTTATTTTTTCAAATTTTTTAAATCAGTGAAGTTAAAGTTAGAATGTGGTAATAAAACCATAATTATAATTGAATAAAACCATAATAAAAAAACATACAAACCCTAAAACAATAATAAAACCATAATTATAATTTAAAAAGAAAAATATATTGTCATTGCAATATAAATGCTCATATGAAACCCTTGGGCACACCATGGAGTGCAATTTGATGCACTACGAGTGGTGAATGTTAGGTTACACTGTGGTGATAGTGGGAGTGCTTTAAAGAGGCATAGCATCAACAGATCAAAAACATTACAGTAGTAAAGTTTTAAAGCCATCAAAAGAAGAAAACAAATAAACCCAATAAAGAATGTAGGAACTATGAACAAAAAAAAAGAAAAAAGTCCCCATAATTGTTTTTGATATTAATATATGCAAATGAGAAATTTTCTTGTTGACAGTTGTTACAGTATTGAAACAAAAGGGAAATGTGAAAGGCTAAGTTCACCTTTTAGAAAAACATAATACATGCACATATGTTTGCAGGAAAAACAATTTGCATTTATTTTGGCCTGCAAAGCATTGCACCTGTGACCTCTTCCTCCATCTTTCTGCATGTACCTCTGAGTAGTGATGAGATGAACTGCCCTGGGTTTAGTTCAAGCAGGGTTCAGCAAATTTCAAAGAAGTTTGGATGCTGAGCCCCCATTGCCACCGGATGCGGCTTTGAAATTGCCCTATGTCAATGGGATTTCAAAGCCGCCAGTCAGTGCAATTTCATGTGCTGCTTGTGGACATCTGTGCGATTTAACCACTTGCCGACCAGCCGCCATAAGGTGAACATCAGTCTTGCATAGGGGATAGCGGGTGCGCGCACCCACCACGCACACTGCGGGAGTGTGTCCGCGGGTCCGGCGGACTCAATGCTCACTGGCAATCTGCGATCTCTGTGTACAGAGGCAGAATGGGGAACTGCCTATATAAACAAGGCAATTACCCGTTCTGCAAGATGACATGTCAGAGATCTTCTGTTCCCAGTGATCGGAAAAAGTGATCTCTGTCATGTCCCTGGTAGCCCATCCCCCCTACAGTTTGAACACACCTAGGGAACACACTTAACCCCTTTAGCACCTCCTAGTGTTAACCCCTTCCCTGTCAGTGTCATTTTTTCATTGATCAATGCATTTTTATAGCACTGATCAATGTAATAATGTCACTGGTCCTGACAAAGTGTCATTTGGGGTCAGATTTGTCCATCGCAGTCCTGCTAAAAATTGCAGATGTCAATGCAAGTTACACATGAAATTTGGTATGTATTTTAAGGTGGACTCCACACTAAACAACCAAAGAAGTGTCAGGCTTACTGGAAATGCAGACCCTTATTTCGAGCATGTAGCCACGCTGGCCAGGAAAGGGGGGCAAAGGCACCCCCATCCTAATTTACATTCCCTCAACATGGGGGGTGCCTTGCTACAGGGGCCTCATCCCCACAACCTATTCCTGGTGGTTGTGGGGGTCTGTGAGCAGAAGGCTTATTGGAGTCTGGAAACTCCCGTTAATAATATGGAGCTCCCAGATACCATCACCCCATGTGAATGAGTATGGAGTATATTGTAAAAAAAGATGTCACCTAGAAATAAAGACACCCAAATGTATGCCAAATGTTTTATTTTAAAAAAATAAAATCCCCAAAAATTGTTCCCCATTGTAAATCCATCATCAATCATGAGGCCCGCTGCCTGACGAAAATAACCCAACGCCCCACCGACCGACGATGCACATAACCAAGCTATTATCAGCTATTTAAAGGAATATGCGGGGACAGTTGTGACATCATTGTCCAAATATGGCCATGTGGCCCTATTTAGCCAATGATGTGATGTAAGGCTCCATTCCTATCCAGTTTGAGTAAGTGGTTGATAAGGACACAGAAGGTGCAAGAAGCATTAGGTTTATTACCAATCATTGACAGTCAGAAGCTGTCCCATTCATCCACGGCACAGCCCAGCTACAGATGGCAGCAGGCACCAGCTACCATTTGCAGCTGCAAACAAAGCTACATTATATCCACACCCAAGTGATCTCAGCCCCACTTTGTCAAGATTTTTTTGCGCTGTAATCCCTCCCGTTAGATCTAGTGGAAATTCCCTTGCCTGGGTTGCTCCAAAGAGTCGTATTCCCAGACTCATTTTTATTTATGCTATTTTTAATTTTTATATATATATATTTTTTAATATTAATGTGTTTAATGGGCTATACGCAGCAGAGACTAGGCACAAATGTTTTTCCAGCACAATCTTTCTTCTGCTAGGCACTCAGCAGCCAGCTGCAGCATGGATGTAGTAGGTGGCAAGCATTGCTGAATCGCGCTCTTCTTTCTACCCCTTTTCCACCTCCAGCCACTCCTTCTTCTTGCCCCACTTCTCCTGCTCCAACTCTGACTTTTCCCTCTTTGTGTTTATGACAGGAAGAAATGAGCTTAAATGACTTAGGGATTATTGACAATTTCTCTTGTGTTCCTCCTCGTGCATGCCAAAAAGAAAGGGTAACTCACAAAATAAATCATTGCAACTCATCCGATATTTAGTGTAAAGTTCCTGGTGATGGCTGTCTGCCAATACCATACTAACCCCTTGGTTTGTTTATTTTTTTTATTATTTACATAATTATATTTTATTTATTTATTTTTTTAAGGGTTAACCCTGCCCAGGTCAAGCAAACATGGACAGAGTCAGCAAACCAAATATTTAAAAAAATCCACAGTTAAAGTTACAGAGAAATGTGAGACCTGTAGTCTGTTCCATATCATAACTTTTAGTCTGGTTTCACACTAGACATTGCAGTAGCTCACAACAGGAGTCCAGTGAGTCCAGTGGGTCTCCATTCACCGGTTCAGGTCCGATTTCAGCCCAAATTTTGGGCTGAATTCAGACCTGAAACGGACCAAAAGACGCACAGGGTTCCTGTGCAATTTACACTGGAGCCGCTGCGGAGATGTGTGAACTGGCTCAATAGAGAGCCGGTCCCAATCTCCTGCTATGCGAATTGGATGCGGGAAAACCTGTCTCCAATGGATGCCGGCAAACCTGCATCCAGTTCGCAATAGTGTGAAACCAGTTTTAATCAAATATATCAGGTCTGGATCACAAAGATCAACCAAACACCCACTGCAGTTATTAATGGTAAAATCAATACATTTATTATGCAAAACACTTCAGGACTCAATGAGGATAGAAGGTGAAAAATGTCAGACAGGTGGTTAAAGAGACTCTGGGGTTTATTTACTAAAAGCAAATAGGCTGTGAACTTTGCAAAGTGCAGTTGCTCCAGAGCTTAGTAAATGAGGTAAAGCTTCACTTTGCAAAGAATACCCAATTACATGCAGGGAAATTAACAAAAACAGCATGTCTGCCTGCACATGATTGAATGATGGAAGTCAGCAGAGCTTCTGCTCATTTACTAAGCTCTGGAGCAACTGCTGTTGCATGGTGCAACTGCACTTTGCAAAGTGCACAGTCTATTTGCCTTTAGTAAATCAACCGCGCTCTCTTCAGTAATCTATCTAAATATTTAGCTCTTGAAGGGGCAACACAGCTACTACACAGTACTCGTCCTAGAGTTAGTGCTGTTGTTGGGCTTGGTGTTGGAGTTCTTGCTTTGGCCCAAGTCCAGTCCATGAACAGGGGGAGGAGGAGTTCATGGACCAAAAATGGGTTACTTAATCGTGACCAATTCTCTCATATTGATAATTAATGTGTGTGAATGCGCTACTCCTATATCTACACCACTCACAGTGTTACATTCCCTTCCTATTACTGTGTCAAGGGAAATTATATTATATCCTAAACCAATATCCCATAAAATATATCATTTGCAATACCATGTATACAAATCACCAAAATAAACCAAAAACATAAATCAAAACATAAATCAAATCAGCTGACATGTACAATGTACATCACAAAGTCCCAAAAAAATGCAAAATCTTCTATCAAATGCTGTGATTATATTCTTATGCCGCGTACACACGGTCGTCTACAAAAGTCCAACGGACGCTGACGGACTAAAGCTGGCTGGTAATCCGATCGTGTGTGGGCTTCTCCGGACTTTCAACATACTTTTTTAGCCTCAAATCCGACGTACTTTAGATTTGAAACATGCTTCAAATCTTTACTTCGTAACTACGACGGACCCCGAAATCCGCTCGTCTGTGTGCTAGTCCGACGGACAAAAAGCCACGCTAGGGCACCTATTGGCTACTGGCTATGAACTTCCTTATTTTAGTCCGGTGTACGTCATCACGTAAGAATTCGACGGACTTTTGTGTGATCGTGTGTAGGCAAGTCTGTTCGTTAGAAAGTCCGCCGCAAGTCCGTCGAAAGTCCGCCGAAAGTCTGCCGGAAGTCTGTCGGACAGGCTGTCTGACTTTTGTAGACGAAAAGTCCGACCGTGTGTACGCGGCATTAACGTGCTCCTGTGTATCTTCTATTTTCATATGTGACTTAATGACACACCACCACCTTTAAGATTGGCCACTCACCAGATGCTTCTTAGGTAATGCGCCTTTGGTTCATTCATGGGATAACCACTCCACCTTAGTATCACTCCTCACCGGCTATGCTTGAACTTTAGTTTTCCTCATGTAAAAGTATATGGACAAACGATCATTGCGCAATGCGTTTAAAACTTTTTATTATATGAAATCCAAAAAAAGTGTACACTCACATTTAAAAGTGCCCTCGAGCCAGCACTAAGCTATTCCAGCAGTTAAGGACGGGTGTTGAACTATTGCATGGTCCGCCTGTATGTGTTTTGTGACATCCACGTTCAGCTTGCACTCCACCCCTCGTTCGCGTTTGCGTCCCCACCAGCCACGGACGTTTCCGATCACCTGGTATAAAAAATCTCCCAGCAGCCTCTACGTGTTTCGCATCACAGTATGCGTCATCAGGAACCTGCCGTGTGATTGGTGCGTGTTCTATTTATATTCCGTATGGCCGGAAGTAAGTTTACCGCCATCTTAACTAAGGGTTTTGTTCCCATTTTTTCTGTGACTTCCTTTGTTATGTCGCCATTTTGACTGAGGGCCTTTGTCCACTTTACGTTTCCTAGGCGTGCATACCCCGTTCCCCTTACTGCAACTACTCTTCCTTACTTTATTATTCTTAAATTATATATTTGGGTGTGTTTGTGTTCCGGGATATGACCCATCTGTATCTGCTGGAGAGGCTTTTACAAATTTGTTAAACAATTTCTAACATCTTTCCTGTTGTGCAACCTGTTCTGACTTGCAGGCAATATGGAACAGCAAAATCCAAAAAACTATATTTGCTATATCTATTTATTCAAATACCTATTTTTATTTTTCCAAAGAATTTATTGACCCCTATCTGTCCTTATAATATCCCAAGATCAATATTTATGTACAAAAAATGTTTCCATGCAATGGAATATGTAATAATAAAATTAAAAAAATTAAAAAATAATAAAATTAAAAATAATAAAAATAAAAATAAAAAATTTGAAAAAAATTGGGGAAAAAATTTGAAAAAAATTCTAAAAAATAAAAAATGAAAAAATGAAAAATTGAACAAATGGGAAAAATAAAAAATAATAATAAATAAATTAAATTAAAAATATTGAGAAATAATAGGAATAAAAATAAAATAAAAAATAAAAATATATAATAAAAGATTTTTTATTTGTATGAAAGTTAGTATTAATAATCTTCCAGATAGCAATTGACGTTGAGTTCCACATTCAACCCCAGTGGCCTCATCGTGTCCATTTTAAATATCCAATAGGTTTCATTCCTTGACACCTCTCATTTCATATTGGTGTTCCTCCAGTTTTTTTCTATTCTATCTATTCCATAGAACTTCAAATGTTGGGGGTTTCTTCCATGTGTGTCCCTAAAATGTTTAGATACACTGTGATGTTTGAATCCATTTTTGATATTTCGGACGTGTTCACCTATTCTTACTGACAGGGCTCTGGTTGTCCTGCCTACGTACTGTAGTCCACAGCTGCACTCCAGCACGTAGGTGACATGTGTACTACAGCATGTTATCAATTTCTCGATTTTGTATGTTTGTTCATTGGTGTTCGACACAAAGTTGGTTATCTTTCTATCTTTTTTGTTGGTTGATCTGCAAGCCTTACATTTCCCACATCTGAAGAAACCATTTTGATTGAAAAATGTTGACATAGTTTTAAGGGGGTCTGGCACATTTTTTACTATCTTATCACGGATCCTTCTTGCTCTTCTGTACACAAATGTTGGTTTTTGTGGTAATACCTTGCTTAGTTGTGGGTCATTGCTAATTATAGGCCAATGTTTTTTTATAATATTCTCTAATGCTTTATATTGTTTATTTAATCCTGTTATAAATGGTATTTTGTTACTCTGGCTATGATTTTTAGTTTTGTTTTTTAGAATCAATTCCCTATCCATTTTAGCTACTCTCAGGCGTGCTTCCTCCAGTACATTTCTTTTATAGCCCTTGTCCATAAATCTCTCTATCAGGATGTCAGTCTGCTGGAAATAATCCTCTATTAAATCACAGTTTCGTCTTATCCTGATAAACTGGCTCTTCGGAATGGCCTTTTTCCACTGAGGGTGATGACAACTCCCCATCGGTATGTACCCATTCCGGTCCGTTTCTTTAAAATGTCTTCTAGTCCCAAGTTTATTCTTGTTTTTCTAAATTTCCAAATCCAAAAAAATGTATTTTTTGTTGATGTATTGTAGCTGTGAATTTGATATCATACTGGTTGCAGCCAATATGTTGGATAAACTGTTCCAACTGTTCTTGACTTCCCTTCCACACTATCAAAATATCATCGATGTAGCGTTTGTATAACAGCAAGTGTGGCCAGCATCTCCCGAAGATTTCTTCCTCCTCCCATTTACTCAGGAAGATGTTGGCCACACTCGGTGCATACTTGTTGACCATCCCTACCCCTTTAATTTGTCTGTAGTAGTTATGATCATGCCAGAAAAAGTTGTTCCCCATAGCCATTCTTAGTCCTTCCAGGATAAACGTTAAGAATATAATCACAGCATTTGATAGAAGATTTTGCATTTTTTTGGGACTTTGTGATGTACATTGTACCTGTCAGCTGATTTGATTTATGTTTTGATTTACCATATATACTCGAGTATAAGTCGAATTTTTCAGCACATTTTTTTGTGCTGAAAGTGCCCCCCTCGACATATACTCAAGTCAAGCACTTTTCTGCAGCAAAAAATTTCATTTTCCGAACCGACTTTAGGGCCCCGTATCTCAGGGCCACTTGGTGCTAGGAAACCCCAAATTTGGTGTGCAAACCCAGTGGAACTGGTATCACAACATATCCAAAGCTGAAGTTCCTAGCACCAAGTGGCCCCGAAATACGGGGCCCCAAAATCGGTTCGGAAAATGTCATTCTCTGCTGCAGAAAAGTGCTTGACATTTTCTGAACCAAATTTGGGGCCCCATATCTCAGGGCTACTTGGTGCTAGGAACCCTAAATTTGGTGTGCAAACCCAGTGGAACTGGTACCATAACATATCCAAAGCTGGGGTTCCTAGCACCAAGTGGCCCTGAGATACAGGGCCCAAAACCGGTTTGGAAAATGTCATTCTCTGCTGCAGAAAAGTGCTTGACATTTTCTGGACTGATTTTTGGGGCCCTGTATCTCGGGGCCACTTGGTGTTAAAAACCCCAGCTTTGAAAATTTTATGGTGCCAGTTCCACTGGGTTTGCACACCAAATTTGGGGTTCTTATCACTAAGTGGCCCCGAGATACGGGGCCCCAAATTCGGTCAACTGTGTCCATCTGCAGCAATGTCATTTCGGGACCCTTTGGGTTCAGAGACCCCAAATTTTGGCTGCAGCTAGGGGGCATCTAGGAACCCTTAACTACCAAGTTTGAAGTTCAGGGGACCTATGGCTGCAAATGGGCACAGTGATGCTGCAAATGGGCATTGTTGAACCTCTTTTCCACTTACAGTAGCTGTGCATTTCTCACCCTCGTCTTATACTCGGGTCAATACATTTTTCCCATTTTTTTGTGGTAAATTAGGGTCTCGACTTATACTCGGAACGACTTATACTCGAGTATATACGGTATGTTTTTGGTTTATTTTGGTGATTTGTATACATGGTATTGCAAATGATATATTTTATGGGATATTGGTTTAGGATATAATATAATTTTCCTTGACACAGTAATAGGAAGGGAATGTAACACTGTGAGTGGTGTAGATATAGGAGTAGCGCATTCGCACACATTAATTATCACTTTCAGCCCATTCTAATGAATGGTTTTTCTGAATGCAGCAGCTTTGACAAGGTTTATAGGGATATTCACTACATTTCTTTGGGTTATAGCTTTCACATTACACAGCCCATTATTCATTTTTGTTTTGGACACAATCACACACTTTATTTTATTTTATTTTTGCGGGGTTTTTTCTTTGTTTTTTAGTTCATACACTCTATCACAACACCATTCATCACTTCACTCACCTACTGATATAGGCTCCACTCATTACTTACACACATTAATTTCACATGATGTCATTTTCTTACCATTGCAGAGCAGTTTGGACTGATAAGCACACACCGAACCACATGGTTGTGACATGGTCACCTGGTCCTCACCTGGCTGCTGTTTTCTGGCCTGGACGGGATTCCTCACCTTAGCCCCGGGTGAGATGATTATCCTTGTCCCCCTTCTCCCTTTGGATCCTAGGTTGGGCGCCACCATTTGACCGCACTGTAAGTTACACACCTTTATTTTTGAGAGATTGTTTCTCCGTTTAAAGGATATCCCTACTTATAAACATTACTGATTTACTTTCAGAGCATCTTACTCCTGATGATTGGCAAGAGCCATGAAACGTGCGTCGAGTTATATCAAACTGATGCTTTAAACAATTTTGGTCTACCATGTAAAATCGATCATGTTCATTGAACTTTTATGAATGGATGAGTGTCCTTTTGTAATTAAGATGTTTATTTATTACTCTGTACCTTCTTCTGTACAATTGTTTTATATTCATATTTATGCAAATGTATTACACCGGATTGTGTCCTGTATTACAGATTGATACTTTCCTTAATGAAATCTGCTATTTCTTAATAAACTATCCAATGACTTGCCTCATATAAAGTCCCATTTCCTCTCTCTTTTTTTGTTGTATACATGTTAGGGATGGAGGCTAGTCATTGCTTGAATTATGTGTAGTATGTTGTGATAGGTCACATCTATTATATCTCACCTACTTTAGTTGCGAGGAAGGGGTTGCACCCACAAAACGCGTACATTGATATCCTATGATGGCAGATAGCATACGTTGACACACTGGGGGTTATTTACTAAAGGAAAATCCACTTTGCACTGCAAAGGCACTTGAGAGTGCACTGAAAGTAAAGTCGCTGTAGATCCGAGGGGGACATGCAAAAAATAAAAAACAGCATTTTAGCTTGCACATGATTGGATGATAAAATCACCAGAGCTTCCACTCATTTCAGATCTACCCCTTAGATTTAGAGCGACTGCACTTCCAAGTGTACTTGCAGTGCAAAGTGGATTTGCCTTTCGTAAATAACCCCCACTGTGTGCATATTCAAAATTTGGCTTTGCAATTACTTTAAAACGTTTAAAAAACAAAAAACAATAACGTCAGTCTTTTCTTAACATCATTGATGTTTTGCTTGACCTTCTCTAAATTGCGATTGCACAGCATTATCTCACTGATGATGACTTGTGCACTTGCACTGTTGAAGCGAGTTTCTTCTTCCACAACATCAACATCACCTAAAAAAAACACACCATGTATTATAAATATGCAGGCATACATCTATTACCTGAAGCTGTGGTCACCATTTTGACCATTTCCTCAACCTCTGCATCCCCTTCTTCAGGAATGTGGGGTTCCTGGTGTCCTCAGATGTACTGATTTTTTTCTCCCCTATGTGAATACAAAAAAGTATACTTAGCAGACAGATATTTGAGGTGAGAAATAGTAATATGAAACATTACTTGGATATGTCGTCAAATTGTCTGTTTTGGCAGAGTTCCAAGCTGAAGACATGATTTTTTCCCTTTCAAAAGCTGGAATACTTACCTGTTTTGTTAAAGTTTCACACATGGAGAGACCCCTAGTATCCACTGGAGCACCTGCATGGGACACCATAAAAAGGTTGTTCTGGTGTCCCACACTAGTGCTCCTGCATCCATATGTGTAAACAGCTGATGAGTGTCCTCTCCTTACACTGAATCAAGTTTGCATTTCATTATAGTTACAAATACATCTAGACAACAATGCAACAAACTTATTTTAATACAAATAGGCATGAACAAATTTACTTAACCTGCATCTGCCAAAAACGTTGTATTAGTGGTCGAACGAACAATGTTTATTATGTATGATTGCTGTGCCCACGAACCTCAAACTTGGCATTTTAAACTGTACAACAGTAAAGAAAAGCACATGGACCAGAACGAAAGTAATAATAATAATAGGAACACACGACAAATACTTACTTTTTTGAAGCACTTTCCTGATCTTTCTATACTGATCGTGCTCGCTCAATTTAAGGTCTGACCAGCGTTTCCTCAATTGCTCCTTGGATCGTCGTACCCCAAAATTCCTGTGCATACTTCTCACAACTTTAGGTATGATCTTGTCCTTTCTCACATTAGGGTTGCTGTACGGTCCATAGTTCCCTTCATAGTCTGCCCTCTTCAAGACATCAACCATCTCTATCATCTCTACAAAGGACATATTTGAGGCCTTATATCTCGTCCTTGATCTGGAACTGCCTTGTTCCGGGCTTTCCTCCTCGTTGCTGCTCTCTGCACGCACCTGCTGCATCTCTGCCATGTGCCCCACTGCCCCGAAAGAGAAGAGGCAGGGAATACACTAGAAAGAAGGACAGGGGTGGAGTTTCACGCATGCGCAGTGTATATAAAGCATAACACGCGGGCGTCGTACGTACGATCTGTGAGTGGAGGACGGAGGATCGTAAGCGCTGATCGTGCAAACGAAGGTACAATTTTAACTTGGGGCATCAGTGGCTAGTGGCCTATACTGCTTAGAGATTGAGGCCTGTAATGTGACAAGATTAGGAGAGTTTAGCCCTGCCATTAGGGTTTGTCTTGTGTTGTGTCTTGCAGCTAAAATGGTGGATAAATTCACTGACCCGTACTTCTTGCCCAAAGCATTAGAATGCATTAAATAGAAAAAAACCTTCTGCCTTTAGAACCACTTTAAGCCTCTTCCTGATCTCTGGTGTCTAGATAGTGGTGATGTTGGTGGCAACTCAGGGCATGGAAGTGGAGATCGCTCATGAAACCACTGATGTTGGCAGCTAATCCTGGCAATGGCAATCACTTACAGAACTGGTGATGCTCTCTGACAGCTGTGACCTCTGTGTAGATTTGACAGTCTAATCCCTCTCTATGAACACTACAGCAGGCAGCTGTCCAACTCAATAGCCCACTCTGATGGTCACTTTTCACTCCCCACATGAGACTGCCCTGAACCCTGACTTCTGCTTCCATTTCTATTTCTCTCTAGCACCCAGCTTCTGGGCCATGTAGTCCCACACAGATCTACAACACCGAGTGCAGTTTTCCTGATGACAACCTCCCCCACAAGCCTTTGCTTCTCCCAGCTGTCTTCAGGCAAGGGGGTGTGACAGCTCATCCCCAGAGTGCACTGCAGTCAAGCACGGGGGTTGATTTACTAAAGGCGAATAGAATGTGCACTTTGCAAGTGCAATTGCTCCAAAGCTTAGTAAATGAGGTAAAGCTTCCCTTTGCAAAGAGTACCCAATCACATGCAAAGAAAATGTAAAAAAAAAATGCATTTTTTTTGCTTGAACATGATTGGATGATGGAGGTCAGCAGAGCTTCTGCTCATTTACTAAACTCTGGAGCAACTGCTCCTGCAGAGTGCAACTGTGCACAGTCTACTTGCCTTTAGTAAATCAACCCCTTAGTGTCCTCTGTATCTTGAATGGTGGGATGGCTCTCATCCAGGAGCTGTGTCTGCAAATGTTCTCTCTTTACCCCTCTCTGTCCACAAAGCCATTCTACATGCTTCACCTGTGGCTGAGGAGAGGGGAATGACAGCTGCAGTTTGAGGGCACAGGTGGCATCCCGGTCCATGTGGCTGTAGTCCGGGGAGTATCGCAGACCAAGGCTACATATGACCTACAGTGAATACCATTTAACAACAATACTATATCTGGTTGTTCATGCTTATTATCAGTTTTTGTGTAACACATTATGACACAGAGTGCAACTCTCTGGTTAGCACACAAAAATTGATAAACTTATGTTTTTTTGCTTTTTTTGTTTTGCTTTTTTTGTTTTTGAAAACATGTATCATAATGCTTTATTACTCTGAAGTATTATACTAAAATGTAAGAAAAACAAGTATTCATGTGAATATTTTTGGTAAACCTGATAACAAAGCAGAAGCATGTAATTATGGTTCCATATAGTAATTCATAAATATTAAAGATAAAAGTCCTTTTCAGCATGTTGAAAATGTAGTGATATCATGAATATTGTCAGTATCTGTGTACAGATGAGACTTTAGTACCTTAGTTTACACATGAATTAGAAAAATGTATCTCATTTATTCATATTCCTCTATGCAGCTAAAGCTTAACAAGCTTCTGCATAATTATTCTCAATCCATTCCATATTAACATTTAAAAGTACATCAATGCTTGAATCAAGACTAAATGAAGAGGATTTTCTAGTGACTTGAAGAGTGAATAAACTCCAACTGCACATTAAATATTACACCACATTAATTATTATGCATACTTGTGATTTCCTATTGTCACAAAACTTCAAGTACTACTTGACATTAGTGTCTGATTGTCTTCTACGCTGTTTTTTTTTTTTTGCTCACCAGATCACCTTTTTAAATGTTTTGTAGGAACTTTACTTTGGTCACATTGCTTTATAGATACTTCATCAAGTACAGTTGAAACCTTTGAGATAATTGCACCCATCATTTCAGAGTGCACCAATTTACCAGCTTTTAAAAAGGTTTAAATGTTCTATCTGTAAGACTGCCCCATGACTACTAATACAGGTTATCATGCCTAAATCTAAAGACTGCTGTTCTCTCAGTGAAAAAAAAATCTCACCATTGTGGTCTGTGATGACCCCTTGCTGAGTCAGATCAATGGCTATGCAATTATCAGAGAATGTAAGCGCTGTACTGATTGCAAAGCTATTGGTCAGACTCTTCAGGGAGGCCTAAAAGACAGCTGCAGTGAAATATAACATTTCAAAATAATGGGTGCAAAGCATCAAAGTGCTCAAAAAATAAATATTATCCAAAGAATGGATGCTGCACAATGAAATAGTGATGGGTGCATCTTTTTGTGGGTGCATTATGCTTATACAGTCAGGTCCATAAATATTGGGACATCGACACAATTCTAATCTTTTTGGCTCTATACACCACCACTAGGGATGAGCCAAACACCCCCCGGTTCGGTTCGCACCAGAACCTGCGAACGGACCGAAAGTTCGCACGAACGTTAGAACCCCATTGACGTCTATGGGACTCGAACGTTCGAAATCAAAAGTGCTAATTTTAAAGGCTAATTTGCATGGTATTGTCCTAAAAAGGGTTTGGGGACCCGGGTCCTACCCCAGGGGACATGTATCAATGCAAAAAAAACTTTTAAAAATGGCCGTTTTTTTGGGAGCAGTGATTTTAATGATGCTTAACCACTTGAGCCCCGGACCATTATGCTGCCTAAGGACCAGAGGTCTTTTTCCAATTTGGCACTGCGTCGCTTTAACTGCTAATTGCGCGGTCATGCAATGCTGTACCCAAACGAAATTTGCGTCCTTTTCTTCCCACAAATAGAGCTTTCTTTTGATGGTATTTGATCACCTCTGCGGTTTTTATTTTTTGCGCTATAAACGGAAAAAGACCAAAAATTTTGAAAAAAAATGATATTTTCTACTTTTTGTTATAAAAAAAATCCAATAAACTCAATTTTAGTCATACATTTAGGCCAAAATGTATTCGGCCACATGTCTTTGGTAAAAAAAAATGTCAATAAGCGTATATTTATTGGTTTGCGCAAAAGTTATAGCATCTACAAACTAGGGTACATTTTCTGTAATTTACACAGCTTTTAGTTTATGACTGCCTATGTCATTTCTTGAGGTGCTAAAATGGCAGGACAGTACAACCCCCTCCCCCCCCCCCCAAATGACCCCATTTTGGAAATTAGACACCCCAAGGAAATTGCTGAGAGGCATGTTGAACCCATTGAATATTTATTTTTTTTGTCCCAAGTGATTGAATAAAAAAATATATATATTTACAAAAAGTTGTCACTAAATGATATATTGCTCACACAGGCCATGGGCCTATGTGGAATTGCACCCCAAAATACATTCTGCTGCTTCTCCTGAGTATGGGGATACCACATGTGTGGGACTTTTTGGGAGCCTAGCCGTGCACGGGACCCCGAAAACCAATCACCGCCTTCAGGATTTCTAAGGGTGGAAATTTTTGATTTCACTCTTCACTGCCTATCACAGTTTCGGAGGCCATGGAATGCCCAGGTGGCACAAACCCCACCCAAATGACCCCATTTTGGAAAGTAGACACCCCAAGCTATTTGCTGAGAGGCATGGTGAGTATTTTGCAGCTCTCATTTGTTTTTAAAAATGAAGAAAGACAAGAAAAAACTTTTTTTTTTTCTTTTTTCAATTTTCAAAACTTTGTGACAAAAAATGAGGTCTGCAAAATACTCGCTATACCTCTCAGCAAATAGCTTGGGGTGTCTACTTTCCAAAATGGGGTCATTTGGGGGGGGTTTTGTGCCACCTGGGCATTCCATGGCCTCCGAAACTGTGATAGGCAGTGAAGAGTGAAATAAAAAATTCACGCCCTTAGAAAGCCTGAAGGCGGTGCTTGGTTTTCAGGGTTCCGTACGCGGCTAGGCTCCCAAAAAGTCTCACACATGTGGTATCCCCGTACTCAGGAGAAGCAGCAGAATTTATTTTGGGGTGTAATTTCACATATTCCCATGGCATGTTTGAGCAATATATCATTTAGTGACAATTTTGTGCAAAAAAAAAAAAAAATTGTCTCTTTCCCGCAACTTGTGTCGCAATATAAAATATTCCATGGACTCGACATGCCTCTCAGCAAATAGCTTGGGGTGTCTACTTTCCAAAATGGGGTCATTTGGGGGGGTTTTGAACTGTCCTGGCATTTTATGCACAACATTTAGAAGCTTATGTCACACATCACCCACTCTTCTAACCACTTGAAGACAAAGCCCTTTCTGACACTTATTGTTTACATGAAAAAGTTTTTTTTTTTTTGCAAGAAAATTACTTTGAACCCCCAAACATTATATATTTTTTTTAAGCAAATGCCCTACAGATTAAAATGGTGGGTGTTTCATTTTTTTTTTACACAGTATTTGCGCAGCGATTTTTCAAACGCATTTTTTGGGGAAAAAACACACTTTTTTAAATTTGAATGCACTAAAACACACTATATTGCCCAAATGTTTGATGAAATAAAAAAGATGATCTTAGGCCGAGTACATGGATACCAAACATGACATGCTTTACAATTGCGCACAAACGTGCAGTGGCAACAAAATAAATACATTTTTAAAAGCCTTTAAAAGCCTTTACAGGTTACCACTTTAGATTTACAGAGGAGGTCTACTGCAAAAATTACTGCCCTCGATCTAGCCTTCGCGGTGATACCTCACATGCATGGTGCAATTGCTGTTTACGTTTGACGACAGACCGCCGCTTGCGTTCGCCTTAGCGCGAGAGCAGGGGGCGAAAGGGGTGCTTTTTTTTTTTTTTTTGCTTTTTTCTTTATTATTTTTTTGCTTTTTTATCTTTTTTTTAAACTGTTCCTTTCATTTTTTTTTTTTAATCATTTTTATTGTTATCTCAGGGAATGTAAATATCCCCTATGGTAACAATAGGTAGTGACAGGTACTCTTTTTTGAAAAAATTGGGGTCTATTAGACCCTAGATCTCTCCTCTGCCCTCAAAGCATCTGACCACACCAACATCGGTGTGATAAAATGCTTCCCCAATTTCCCAATGGCGCTATTTACATCCGGATAAATCTAATGCCGCGTACACACGAGCGGACTTTACGGCGGACTTTGCCCGGCAGATTTTTCAACGTACTTTCCGACGGACTTTCTGAATGAACGGACTTGCCTACACACAATCCACCAAAGTCCGTCGAATTCATACGTGATGACGTACGACCGGACTAAAACAAGGAAGTTCATAGCCAGTAGCCAATAGCTGCCCTAGCGTGGCTTTTTAGTCCGTCGAACTAGCATACAGACGGCGGACTTTTCGACCGGACTCGATTTCAACGGATAAATTTTAAACAAGTTTCAAATCTAATTCCGTCCAACTTTTGAGAAAACAAAGTCCGCTGGAGCCCACACACATCGAATTGTCCGACGAAATCCAGTCCGCCGGGCAAAGTCCGCCGTAAAGTCCGCTCGTGTGTACGCGGCATTAGTCATAAAATGCTCGTAGCTTCCGGTTTCTTAGGCCATAGAGATGTTTGGAGCCACTCTGGTCTCTGATCAGCTCTATGGTCAGCTGGCTGAATCACCGGCTGCATTTTCAGGTTCCCTGTTGAGACAGGAGAGCCAGAGAAAAACACGGAAGATGGTGGGGGGGGGCATTCCCTCCCACGGCTTGTAAAAGCAGTCTAGAGGCTAATTAGCCGCTAGGATTGCTTTTACATGAAAGCCGACCGCTGGCTGAAAAGAATGATACCAAGATGATACCTAAACCTGCAGGCATCATTCTGGTATAACCACTCAAAATTGTGAATGGCGTACCTGAAGACAAAAAAATGGTTAACAATAAAGCACAGTAAACGGTAAAGTATAAAAAATTGCATACCTGAAAAGCAAACATGGTAAAACATAATAACAATAAAACATTGCAGAATAGAATACAGTAAAAAAGAGCAGAACAATAGAGAGAATAGAGAGAGAGAGAGAACAATAAAACGACAACTATTTTTTTTTATTTTATATATATATATTTTTTTTTTACACTTTTTTTGTAACTAACTTTTATAACTGTAACCGGTTCCAGGTTCGGGTCTCTCAAAATGCGATGGCATCTTGGGAGACCCTGTGAAAGTGTGTCCTAGTCTGTGGAATGCTGTACCCTACGCTAATACTCAACTAGTGCATAGTAGCGTTCAAAACATTCACCAATGCAAAGACCAGGATTGTCAGGATAGGAGGGACAATAATAGCGGGTGTCACGCCTATATCCGCACTTGCTGCAGACACGACATCTTTTTTCGGGGGGTTCGTTGGGTAGGGGTACTCGGGAGGACATAAAGAAAATGCCTCTCCCATGAAGCCGACTGCATTTAGTTGGGGATGTGAATGGGGGACATACGGGCGCTGCAGAAGTGGTGGGTTCCCAATTAGGATTGGCGAATGCAGCAGGAAGGGCACTATGGGCACGACGGGCCTGTGTTTGTCTTTTTGGTGGCAGCGGGACACTACTTGTGCTTGCCACCTCACCAGCTTAAACTGCACTTATGGGACTCGCCACGTCACCAAGTGTTACTGCAGTGCTGGTTTGACTACGACCGGGGTGTACTAGGCCGCTGGTGCTTGCCAGTTCACCAAAACGCTACCAAAAGAACTGTTAGCGATCGCAGGGATCAGGCCTGACTCTGCGAACGCTGCAGTTATGCGTTTAGTCTTTTGTAAGTGACAGTGATCGATCAATACTGCACTTGGGTGGGCTGGGCTGGGCCGGGCGGAGGGGCAAAACGCAGGTGCTAGCAGGTATCTGGGCTGATCCCGCTAACACTGCGTTTTTGGGAACCCTAAACTGCTGGGGACGCTAGTATAGATCTGATCGGATTAGATATTGATCCGTTCAGATACTATACCACTAAGGGAGGCGTATGCTGCATGCATGGGTGTTAGTGCTACTGGCGCTAACCTGATGCTGCTTGGGGCTGGTGCTTGCCAGTTCACCAAAATACTACCAAAAAAACTGTTAGCGATCGCAGGGATCAGGCCTGACTCTGCGAACGCTGCAGTTATGCATTTAGTGTTTTGTAAGTGTCAGTGATCGATCGATACTGCACTTGGGTGGGCTGGGCTGGGCCGGGCGGAGGGGCAAAACGCAGGTGCTAGCAGGTATCTGGGCTGATTATGCTAACACTGCGTTTTTGGGAACCCTAAACTGCTGGGGACGCTAGTATAGATCTGATCGGATCAGATATTGATCTGTACAGATACTATACCACTAAGGGAGGCGTATGCTGCGTGCGTGGGTGTTAGTGCTACTGGCGCTAACCTGACGCTGCCTGGGGCTGGTGCTTGCCAGTTCACCAAAATACTACCAAAAAAACTGTTAGCGATCGCAGGGATCAGGCCTGACTCTGCGAACGCTGCAGTTGTGCGTTTAGTGTTTTGTAAGTGACAGTGATCGATCGATACTGCACTTGGGTGGGCTGGGCGGAGGGGCAAAACGCAGGTGCTAGCAGGTATCTGGGCTGATCCCACTAACACTGCGTTTTTGGGAACCCTAAACTGCTGGGGACGCTAGTATAGATCTGATCGGATCAGATATTGATCCGTACAGATACTATACCACTAAGGGAGGTGTATGCTGCGTGCGTGGGTGTTAGCGGTACTGGCGCTAATCTGACGCTGCCTGGGGCGACGCATATCACCGCCGGGCGATCAGGGGGCTAAACCTTTATTCGGTAATAAACGGCGGGTGCCCTGACACTATAAAAAATAAACGAACTAACCAGCGTCACCCGTAACACTTATACGGTGATCAGTGGTGAAAGGGTTAACTAGGGGGCAATCAAGGGGTTAAAACATTTATTCGGTAGCATATGGGGGTCCCTGACGCTATAAAACGCTGACGGCGAACCTCAATATTTACGTCCCTAACTAGCGTCACCAGCGACACTAATACAGCGATCAGAAAAATGATCGCTTAGCGACACTGGTGACAGGGGGTGATCAAGGGGTTAAAACTTTATTAGGGGGGGTTAGGGGGGTACCCTAGACCTAAAGGGGGGTAACAGTAACTGTCCCAACACTGTAACTGTCACAAACTGACACCAATGCAGTAATCAGAAAAAAAAAAAAAAAAAACTGCTTGGTGTCAGTTTGTGACGGGGGGGGGGTGATTGGGGGGGATCGGGGGGCGATCGGGGGGGGGATCGGGGTGTTTTGTGTGCCTGGCATGTTCTACTGTGTGTGTGTAGTGTTGTGCACTCACATTGATGTCTTCTCTCCTCGGGCCGGAACGGAAATTACCGAGCCGGGGAGAGATGACATCATTTCCTTTGCTGCTGTTTAGCATACAGCAGCAAAGGAATTATTTGATTGGCCGGCGGCGATCGCGAGGGGGGGCCACGAACGGATGGCCTCCCCCTCACCTCCGATCGCCGTGGGACAAAAGACGACCGCCTCGGGCACCGGGGGGGTCCGATCGGACCCCCACCCGCGGAAGGCAAATCACATACATGTACGTGATTTTGCCTGTTCGTGCCACCTTGCCGACGTACATTGGCGTGAGGCGGTCGTCAAGTGGTTAAAGTAAAAAAAAAAGTGAAATATTCCTTTAAATATCGTACCTGGGGGGTGTCTATAGTATGCCTGTAAAGTGGCGCGTGTTTCCCGTGTTTAGAACAGTCCCTGCACCAAATGTCATTTTTAAAGGAAAAAATCTCATTTAAAACTGCTTGTGGGTTTAATGTAATGTCCGGTCCTGGCAATATGGATGAAAATCAGTGAGACAAACACCATGGGTACCCCCCAGTCCATTACCAGGCCCTTTGGGTCTGGTATGGATATTAAGGGGAACCCCGCACCCAAATTAAAATAAGGAAAGGTGTGGGGCCACCAGGCCGTATATACTCTGAACAGCAGTATACAGGCGGTGCAAACAAGACAGGGACTGTAGGTTTGTTGTTAAGTAGAATCTGTTTGTCATTTTGAACGGGTAAATTTTTAACGTGTTTAGCTCCAGCCAAAAATCTTTTTTAAGCTTTTTGGAAAACATAGGGAAGGGTTATCACCCCTGTGACATTTGTTTTGCTGTCTTTCCTCCTCTTTAGAAGATTTCACCTCACTTTTTGTCCCAATGACAAATGCTTTTTGAGAATTTGGGTTTTTTTGTGGAACAAGGATTGGAAAGCATCAGGGGAAAGGAGAAATGTTTTTCCCATGTTAACTCTTACAGGAGAGAATTTCCCTTCCTAGGGGTAGATTTCATCTCACTTCCTGTTGTCTCCTTCCGTTTGCAAGTAGGAGTCGTTTGTAAGTTAGGTGTTTGAAAGTAGGGGCCTGCCCTATATACTCAGCAGAAATTTGGGCCTTAGGTGTTGTTGTGGCCACAACACTGTAAGCCCTCACAGGGCCCTGCTGTGAAATATTAGATCAAGAATTGTAATTACATGCCCCTGTTGAACAGGTGCAGAAAAATTGGGCCTTTGGTGGTGCTGGTGCCACAACACTGTAAGTCCTCACTCGCTCTTGGTGGGTGCAGAAATGGGCCCTGCTGTGAAATATTAGATCAAGAATTGTAATTACATGCCCCTGTTGAACAGGGGCAGAAAAATTGGGCCTTTGGTGGTGGTGGTGGTGGTGCTGGTGCCACAACACTGCAACCCCTCACAGACACTCTAGTTGGAACGCAGGAACGAGCCCTGCTGCAAAGTATTGCATCAAAAATTGTAATTACACGCCCCTGTTAAACAGGGGCAGAAAAATTGGGCCTTAGGCACTGGTGCTGGTGCCACAACACTGCAACCCCTCATAGACACTCTAGTTGGAACGCAGGAACGAGCCCTGCTGCAAAGTATTGCATCAAAAATTGTAATTACACGCCCCTGTTAAACAGGGGCTGAAAAATTGTGCCTTAGGCACTGGTGGTGGCGCCCAGAACCAAAAATGTTCTTACAAGCTAACAGCGTGATGATTGAGGAGGAAGAGGATAATTACTCAGGGATAGTCACTCAGCATCAGCATAGGCAGTCTTTGAAGGGATCTGAGATTTCAAAAAAAATTATTCGGTTACATCATCATCAGGTGCTTGGTAGCTGGTGGTGATCCAAGACTGATTCATTTTTATGAAGGTCAGTCGATCGACCGAGTCGGTGGACAGACGCACCCTGTGATCGGTTACCACGCCTCCAGCAGCACTGAATGTGCGTTCCGAAAGAACGCTGGATGCAGGACGACAGGCCAGTAGCTCAATCGCATACTGTGCAAGCTCTGGCCAGTGATCCATCCTCAAGACCCAGTAACCCAGAGGATTTTCGGTGGGAAAGGTGTCCAAGTCTGATCTTGCCCCTAGGTATTCCTGCACCATGTAAAACAGACGCTGGCGATGGTTGCTGGAACTGATCATACCTTGGGGCTGCGGACCAAAAAATTGTCTGAACGCATCGGTCAGACGGCCACCTTCTCCACCGCTCCTTCTTTGACTGACCGAAGCCTCAGCAACACGTTGTCCAGAAACAGGAGTTTGTAACCTCCCAGTCTCTGGGAACGCGTTGCACAGACCTTTCTGCAAGGCCTCCCGAAGATGTTTCATCCTCTGCTCCCTCTGCGATGGCAAGATAAGGTCCGCAACCTTACCCTTGTAACGTGGATCAAGGAGGGTTGCCAGCCAGTATTGGTCCTTCTCCTTGATACCACGAATACGAGGATCCTTACGCAGGCTTTGCAGGATCAGGGAGGCCATGCAGCGTAGGTTTGCTGAGGCATTCGGTCCAGAGTCCTCTGGGTCACTAAGGACGACATGGTCCGCAGCCACCTCCTCCCAGCCACGTACAAGTCCATGTGTTTCTTGGGACTGATCCCTTAAAGACTGCTGCTGATGCTGAGTGCCAGGCTCCACCTCCATACTGACACAATCTTCCTCCTCCTCCTCCTCCTCCTCCTCGTCCTCTTCCTGTGTGATCGGCGGGCACGCAGGAACACTGTCTGGATAAAGGGGGCCTTGAGAGCTAAGGAAGTCCTCCTCTTCCTGCCTCTGTTCTGCCTCAAGTGCCCTGTCCATTATTCCACGCAGCGTGTGCTCCAACAGGTGGACAAGGGGGACAGTGTCACTGATGCATGCACTGTCACTGCTCACCATCCTCGTGGCCTCCTCAAAAGGTGACAGGACAGTGCATGCATCCCTGATCATGGCCCACTGGTGTGGGGAAAAAAAACCAAGCTCCCCTGACCCTGTCCTGGTGCCATAGTCGCACAGGTACTCATTGATGGCCCTCTGCTGCGTGTGCAGCCGCTGCAGCATGGCCAATGTTGAGTTCCACCTGGTGGGCATGTCACAGATTAGGCAGTTCTTGGGCAGGTTAAACTCCTTTTGGAGGTCCGTCAGCCGAGCACTGGCATTATATGACCGGCGGAAATGCACACAGACTTTCCTGGCCTGCCTCAGGACATCCTGTAAGCCCGGGTACCTGCCCAAGAACCGCTGCACCACAAAGTTAAGGACGTGAGCCAAACAGGGCACATGGGTCATTTGTCCCTGTCGGAGGGCAGAGAGGAGGTTGGTGCCATTGTCGCAAACCACCATTCCTGCCTTAAGTTGGCGTGGCGTCAACCACCTCTGAACCTGCCCCTGCAGAGCTGACAGAACCTCTGCCCCAGTGTGGCTCCTGTACCCCAGCTCAAGCACCGCATGGCATCTTTTGGCCTGCGTACTTGCGTAGCCCCTTGAACGGCTACAGAGCACCGCTGGTTCCGAGGACAAAGCACAGGAAGAGGCCATGGAGAAAAAAGAAGAAGAGGAGGGGGTGGAGGAGAGAGGTGTGTCACAATCATTAGCATTTTGGAGGCGTGGTGGTGGAACAACCTCCAACACTACTGCACCTTGTCCTGCATCCTTCCCACTGCTAGCAGAGTCACCCAATGCGCCGTGAAACTTAGGTAACGTCCCTGTCCATGCCTGCTGGACCATGAGTCAGCGGTAATATGCACCTTACCGCTGACCGCCCTGTCCAGGGAGGCATGGACATTGCCTTCCACATGCCGGTAGAGAGCCGGAATCGCCTTCCGTGAGAAAAAGTGGCGTTTGGGTACCTGCCACTGAGGAACCGCACATTCCACAAACTCACGGAAGGGGGCAGAGTCTACCAACTGAAAAGGCAGCAGTTGAAGTGCTAGCAATTTTGCCAAGCTAGCATTCAACCGCTGGGCATGTGGATGGCTGGGAGCAAACTTCTTTCGGCGGTGCAGCAGCTGGGGCAGGGAAATTTGCCTGGTACAATCTGACGTCGGTGTACCAAAAGCAGATTGCCCACAAGTACTTGCCTGTGACACACCTAATTCTACACCTTCATTCCTCTCAGTGCAGGTCTCAGAGAGGACTGAAGGTCTAGTGGGTTTGGAAATCTCAGCTGATGAGGAGCAAGGAGAGGTCGTCTTTGTTCTTTGGTGTGGGTCTTTTAGATACGCTTGCCAACGAACTGCATGGCAGGTCAACATATGTCTGGTCAAACATGTGGTACCCAAGCGGGAGATGTTTTGGCCACGCGAGATACGCTTGAGACATATTTTGCAAATAGCAGCGATGCGATCTGATGCACTCGTCTCAAAAAAGGCCCACACCAAAGAACTTTTTGAATAATGCGCAGAGACTGCAGCGCCCTGCACATGTGCAGCTTTGGGGTGTGATGCAGTCAATGTGCTGCCCTTGGAGGACATCCAGCCTCGTTGGTGATGTGCCGCCTCCTCCTCCTCCTCCTCCTCTCTCCTATCAGGCACCCACGTTGAGTCAGTGACCTCATCATCCCCTCCCTCCTCATCACTGGAGCAAACCTAGCAGTATGCTGCAGCAGGGGGAGCATGACTGCCAGATTGCTGTCCTTTTTGGGCACCCCCAATGTCCGTGCTCATGTTACTGCCTTCATCAAGCTCAGTATCATCATCAGAGCCTTCCAAACACTGGGCATCCTCCTGGAGCATGTACCCAACACTGTGGTCAAACAGTTTGAGGGACTCCTCAGGAGGACATGGTGGGGCTAGGGAAGGAGTCACTGATGACATTGAGCCGAGGGAAGGAGCCGCTGCATTGCCAGACAAAGTACCCTGGGCATGGGTGAGAGAGGATGAGGAGGATGAGGACGGCTTGGTCATCCACTCGACCAAGTCTTCCGCATGTTGCGGCTCAACACGGCCAGCTGCCGAAAAAAAGGCCAAGCGTGTCCCACGGCCACGAGCTGATGAGGATGCACCGTCTCCACGACCAGCACTAGACACAGAGCCTGCTTGCTCTCTCTTATTGGCTTGTGACTGTCTGCCTTTCCTTCTTGGCCTTCAAGACATACTAATGGCCTGTAGCTGCACTAAGCTCGGATATATATATATATATATATATATATATATATATATATATATATATATATATATATATATATATATATATGTACTGATACTGCAGCTAGCAAAATCAACTGCCTGCCTGTAGTATAAGAACACCACCAACCTTCTACAGGTAGCTTTAGCTGAACACTGTGCAGAGCTCGCAAAAAAACTAACTTGTAGCTTTTTTAGCTGCCTGCGGTAGTGATAGGATCAGGAAAACACCACCAACCTTCTACAGGTAGCTTTAGGTGAACACTGTGCAGAGCTCGCAAAAAAATAACTTGTAGGTTTAGCTGAACACTGTGAGGTGGACGCACCACACTAACTTGTAGTTTTAGCTGAACACTGTGAGCAGGACGCACAGCACTAACTTGTAGTTTTAGCTGAACACTGTGAGCAGGACGCACTGCACTAACTTGTAACTTTAGATGAACACTGTGCAGAGGTCTCACTACACCAACTTGTAGGTTCAGCTGAACACTGTGAGCAGAACGCACAGCACTAACTTGTAGTTTTAGCTGAACACTGTGAGCAGGACACACTGCACTAACTTGAAGCTTTAGATGAACACTGTGCAGAGGTCTCACTACACCAAAATGTAGGTTTAGCTGAACACTGTGAGCAGGACGCACAGCACTAACTTGTAGTTTTAGCTGAACACTGTGAGCAGGACGCACAGCACTAACTTATAGTTTTAGCTGAACACTGTGAGCAGGACGCACAGCACTAACTTGTAGTTTTAGCTGAACACTGTGAGCAGGACGCACTGCACTAACTGTAAATAGTCTAGTTGCCTGACTGTGGTACTAATAGGATCAAAAGAACACCAGCAATTTTATTCAGGTAGCTGTAAATACTGTAACAAGACAAGCCTGCCTGCCAGTAAGAAGATAACAGGAACGGATCTAGCTGAACACTGTGAGCAGGACGCACTGCACTAACTTGTAGCTTTAGATGAACACTGTGCAGACGTCTCACTACACCAAATTGTAGGCTTAGCTGAACACTGTGAGCAGGATGCACTGCACTAACTGTAAATAGTCTAGCTGCCTGACTGTGGTACTAATAGGATCAAAAGAACACCAGTAATTTTCTTCAGGTAGCTGTATATACTGTAACAAGACAAGCCTGCCTGTCAGTAGGAAGATAACAGGAACGGATCTAGCTGAACACTGTGAGCAGGACGCACTGCACTAACTGTAAATAGTCTAGCTGCCTGACTGTGGTACTAATAGGATCAAAAGAACACCAGTAATTTTCTTCAGGTAGCTGTATACACTGTAACAAGACAAGCCTGCCTGTCAGTAAGAAGATAACAGGAATGGATCTAGCTGAACACTGTGAGCAGGACGCACTGCACTAACTGTAAATAGTCTAGCTGCCTGACTGTGGTACTAATAGGATCAAAAGAACACCAGTAATTTTCTTCAGGTAGCTGTATATACTGTAACAAGACAAGCCTGCCTGTCAGTAAGAAGATAACAGGAATGGATCTAGCTGAACACTGAGCAGGACGCACTGCACTAACTGTAAATAGTCTAGCTGCCTGACTGTGGTACTAATAGGATCAAAAGAACACCAGTAATTTTCTTCAGGTAGCTGTATATACTGTAACAAGACAAGCCTGCCTGTCAGTAGGAAGATAACAGGAACGGATCTAGCTGAGCACTGTGAGCAGGACGCACTGCACTAATTGTAAATAGTCTAGCTGCCTGACTGTGGTACTAATAGGATCAAAAGAACACCAGCAATTTTTTTCAGGTAGCTGTAAATACTGTAACAAGACAAGCCTGCCTGTCAGTAGGAAGATAACAGGAACGGATCTAGCTAAACTGAATACAGTGTATATATATATATATATGCAACACCTGGGATGCATATATATACACAATACACTGTAAGTGCAGCTAAACTTACTGACTGTTCTGCCTAATCTATCTAACTCAAATCAAATGTCACTGTCTGTCTCTCTCTCTCTCTCAATGAACGCCGGAACACACACTGCACAGGGCCGCCGTGCAGGCGGCCTTATATAGTGTGGGGCGTGTACTAAATCCCCTGAGCCATAATTGGCCAAGCCTCCTTGGCTTTTGCCAATTACGGCTCTCTGTTCAGACGGCGCTGTGATTGGCCAAGCATGCGGGTCATAGTGCATGCTTGGCCAATCATCAGCCAGCAATGCACTGTGATGCAGTGAATTATGGGCCGTGACGTGCCACACGAATTTGGCGCGAACGGCCCATATCGTTCGCAATTCGGCAAACGACCGAACAGCCGATGTTCGAGTCGAACATGGGTTCGACTCGAACACGAAGCTCATCCCTAACCACCACAATGGATTTGAAATGAAACAAACAAGATGTGCTTTAACTGCAGACTTTCAGCTTTAATTTGAGGGTATTTACATTCAAATCAGGTGAACGGTGTAGGAGATGCAACAGTTTGTATATGTGCCTCCCACTTTTTAAGGGACCAAAAGTAATGGGACAATTGGCTGCTCAGCTGTTCCATGGCCAGGTGTGTGTTATTCCTTCATTATCCCATTTACAAGGAGCAGATAAAAGGTTCAGAGTTCATTTCAAGTGTGCTATTTGCATTTGGAATCTGTTGCTGTCAACTCTCAATATGAGATCCAAAGAGCTGTCACTATCAGTGAAGCAAGCCATCATTAGGCTGAAAAAACAAAACAAACCCATTAGAGAGATAGCAAAAACATTAGGTGTGGCCAAATAAACTGTTTGGAACATCCTTAAAAAGAAATAACGCACCGGTGAGCTCAGCAACACCAAAAGACCCGAAAGACCATGGACAACAACTGTGGTGGATGACCGAAGAATTTTTTCCCTGGTGAAGAAAACACCATTCACAACAGTTGGCCAGATCAAGAACACTCTCCAGGAGGTAGGTGTATGTGTGTCAAAGTCAACAATCAAGAGAAGATTTCATCCGAGTGAATACAGAGGGTTCACCACAAGATGTAAACCATTGGTGAGCCTCAAAAACAGGAAGGCCAGATTAGAGTTTGCCAAACAACATCTAAAAAAGCCTTCACAGTTCTGGAACAACATACTATAGACAGATGAGACCAAGATCAACTTGTACCAAAGTGATGGGAAGAGAAGCGTATGGAGAAGGAAAGGAACTGCTCATGATCCAAAGCATACCACCTCATCAGTGAAGCATGGTGGTGGTAGTGTCATGGCGTGGGCATGTATGGCTGCCAATGGAACTGGTTCTCTTGTATTTATTGATGATGTGACTGCTGACAAAAGCAGCAGGATGAATTCTGAAGTGTTTCTGGCAATATTATCTGCTCATATTCAGCAAAATGCTTCAGAACTCATTGGACAGAGCTTCACAGTGCAGATGGACAATGACCCGAAGGATACTGCGAAAGCAACCAAAGAGTTTTTTAAGGGAAAGAATTGGAATGTTATGCAATGGCCAAGTCAGTCACCTGACCTGAATCCAATTGAGCATGCACTTGCTGAAGACAAAAAAAGGGAAAATGCCCCAAGAACAAGCAAGAACTGAAGACAGTTGCAGTAGAGACCTGGCAGAGCATCACCAGGGATGAAACCCAGCATCTGGTTATGTATATGCGTTCCAGACTTTAGGCTGTAATTGACTGCAAAGGATTTGCAACCAAGGATTAAAAAGTGAAAGTTTCATGGATGATTGTTAATCTGTCCCATTACTTTTGGTCCCTTAAAAAGTGGGAGGCACATATACAAACTGTTGTAATTCCTACACCGTTCACCTGATTTGGATGTAAATACCCTCAAATTAAAGCTGAAAGTCTGCAGTTAAAGCACATCTTGTTTGTTCCATTTAAAATCCATTGCGGTGGTGTATAGAGCCAAAAAGATTAGAATTGTGTCGATGTCCCAATATTTATGGACCTGAGTGTATATACAGTATATATATACACACACACACACAGTACAAACACACACATACACACACAATAAAGTTATAATGTATTGTCTTTTAGGAACCATTCACATCTGAGCGATGCAGAACTGTTGGCAGAATTGCGCAATTTTTGCCACGATTCCAAATTGCTGTAAATTTGTGTCAAAATACACAATGCGCTTTTGGGTGTCATTCATTGTTAATGGCACCCCAAATGCAGTTAGCAAACATGCATTTTGCCACACATTTTGTCATTTGACAAATACACTTCCAATGTGCCAAAATGCGCATTGAAAAAATGCACAACGCTCCATGACCAAAAAATGTTTAATTTGGCTTTTTGTGCCTTTTTTGTTGGCATTTTGGCATGTTTTTTAAAAAACATTTTAGCACATTTTTATGTGCATTTTGGTGCTTTTTTAACATGTATTTTGCCTCATTTTTTACCTGCATTTTTGTGTGCATTCCAGAAAAACACGCAAAATGCATGAAATGCTTGTGGTGCCATATATTGTTAATGGCACCCCAAAAGTGGCTAGCGAATGTGCTGTTTGCCAAAATACACATAAAAACCAAATGCATGTTTAAAAAGTGTTAAACTAAAAGCTTATGAAGTGGTTACGAATCTGGCATCTCCAGTCTACCTTGGAGTTACGCCTTCTGCCCAATTATGGATGAATCCTAATCTACCTCATTTTTGCTCCCTGTCAGACCCCATGATTTGGGCTAGGGGTGTAAAGGTGCTAGGGGACATTACAAAGGAGGGAGAACTCATGATGTTTGATCAATTAAAGGCAAGACATGACCTACCCAATTTGTATTTCTTTCGTTATCTGCAATTACGTCACGCATTTCAGATGAAATTCTGTAGCCGGAAGGTAGAGGTTTTGCCCTCAGCCCTTGAAGATCTTTTATCGGATAAAGAATTGGTTAAACCTTTATCAGTCACATACAAATCTTTTTTCAAAAGAACGCCACCAGCGGTAACTAGATGTCGGGAACGGTGGGGCGTGTAAATTCAGGAAATCCAAGGGGAGGGTTTAGAAGATATGTGGGACCACCCTTTCAAACACTTGGTGTCCACTAGGGATAGTCTGATACCGTTTAAATTCCTGCATAGGGTCTATTACACACCGGCCAGGCTGGCACGCATTTATCCCTCTGCTATGAATGAATGTTGGAGATGTTCCTCTTCACCAGCTAATGTGGAGCACATTTTTTGGAATTGTTCTCAGATCCAGAGATTCTGGTCTGAGATCACTTTATGTTTGTCTGAGGTTCTCAGTGTTCCAATCCCTATGACGCAAAGAGTCTGCCTCCTAGGTTTGGTGGAGGAGGTTGTTCCTTCCCTAGCCCATTGCACCTTACTCAATATAGGGTTGTTCTATGGTAACAAAGCTATCTTACTGCATTGGAAGAAGCCAGATGCTCCTACCTTGCCATACTGGAAGGGACTGATACATTCTGTAATTCATCTATATAGAAGCACATATATCTCCAGGGGCTGTATGAAATTTTTTTACAAAATGTGGCAGGCATGGCTGGACTCCTCTTCTACTGTGCGATGACCTACCCTATTCACTTATTGGCTAAACAGTCTCATAGGATAGCCGATGAGGTGGTAAATTATTGAAAATGGTGTAAATGTTCTGAGATATATGTATACCCAAGTATCTTAAAAGTTATATTACGAATCCTAATGGACAAGTGACATTATAGAACCTTGTTGATTTCTATTGGTGTTCTATTTCTCCTGGACTCAAGCTGGTGGTGGGAGTTGGGGGGAGGGAAAATGTTTATTCTTTGGCTAGTTGAACTATGTTAATTCTAAGTGTTGTTGGCCCTGTGAGGCCTATGAGGCAGAGTGGGTGTTTGCTTTCTCTGTCCCCTGTGTTTTGTTTTTGTTATGTATAAATATGCAAAAATACAAAATATATTTTTTTTAAAGTGTTACTCTACACGCTAAAAAAAAATGCCAAAATGTGCGTTACAAACCACACCAAAATGCGTGTTAAAATAACCTGTGCCAAAATGTGCGCTAAAGGGCCAATATGTGTGTTTAAAAAAACCCAAAAATGCACAATAAAAAAACCCACGGCCAGATGTGCGTAAAAAAATATGGCATGTTTAAAAATGGTAAAATGTGCGTAAATAATGTCAAAATGCACAATAAAAAGGGGCCAAAATACACATTTAAAGAATTTGCCAAAATGTGTGTAAAAAAATTGTGAGTTAAAAAAAGCGCCAGTGGTCAGTGTTTATTATTTTTATGTAATTACATGGTCTTTTTAACTTTGGTTTCACTTATAACACTCAGCTGCTCTGTAACCACACAGGTATCTCAGGAGATCACAGGCAGCCCTCCCCCTTCTACACAAATCTCAGCTGTTCTCAGAGGAAAAACTTCTCTCTTCTCCTTCTGAGAACAAATGTTTTCAGGTTGCCAGAAGAGATAATTTTTCTTTGAGAACTGCTGAGAACTGAAATGAGATAAATTATCTCTGTTTGATAAATGTACACCTAAGTGGGAGAGCAGGAGAAGCAAATGTTTTGTTCAGGTTTAAGAACCACTTTAAGAAAAGTATACAATAGGAACATGTTCTTAAAAATATTTAACTTTTAGCTAACAGAATAGATCTGGTTTCTAATAATTATTTCACCATGCCATTTCTCTGTATGTCTACTCATTGTTGGGTCTAGGCTACATTTTGGATCTTCTAGGGCTGTGTCCTGCTAAATCACTTAGACCTCTTTCACACTGAGGCGGTTTTAGCGCTAGAAATAGCCTTTAAATAAAACCTCAAAGCAGCTTCCTATTCATTTCAGTGTGACTTTTCACACTGAGGCGGTGCGCTTATGGGACATTAGGAAAAGTCCTGCAAGCAGCACATTTGGGGCAGTTTGGGAGCGCTGTATAGCGCTCCCAAAACGCCCTGCCCATTGAAATGCAAAGGCAGCACTTCCAAAGCGCCTGAAAAGAGATTCAAAAACGCAGCAACACAGGCACTTTTAACCGCTTCTTTGGGGTTAAACGCACCCTGCTAGCGGGCGAAAAGTTCTGCCTAAACAGCGCTAAAGCCCCGCTAAAACGAGCAGCGCTTTAGTGCTAACGCGGCCGTGGCTCAGTGTGGAAGGGGACTTACAGTTACTTAAGCAAGGCAAGCAAACATTTAAGAATCCCAGTGGTATGTATTATTATTAACAGAATGTTTCAATGTTCCATTGTGTAGCTTACTCCACAGGAAGCCATTTACTCTGTAATTTAGTTTAGGATTTCATTTTCCACTCTCTACTAGGGATGAGGATTGCAATCATGGCTGGCATGGCTTACAACAAAATCAGAATGTTTTCCATTAGCAAAGCAGGCAAACTAAAGGTATAGATTTGGCCTGTTCATCTGTGCAAACCTATGATTGGTATTACAGTAGGATATCAATAGTTTATTGGTGGTATTATGCCATCCCATGCCACCTGCATCCTAGAAATCAAGAATGCTGTGAGGGTCAGCTGCCAGTGTCCTAACAACCAATGACATCATTGGTTGCTAGTACATTGGCAGCTGCACAGTCATTTGTTGTTATGTTGTACCATGACAACCAATGATGCTTTAAAAAAAAAAACACATACCAGACCGTAGCTTTGATAATGGCCTGGTATGGATTTTAAAGAGCTAAACAAAAGTAGCAACCACCCTAATTTGTTTATAATTAGATGCACATGGAAGGACTTTTCACAGAGCTAACACAAGCAAAATTAATGTCCCAGCACACTTACCATATTGCCAGAAATAAAAATTACATTGTATAACAATTTGCATTAAAAACTGAGGTTTTGGTTGCACAACAAATGCAAATATATGTGGAAGCTGCATTTTTTCATCAAGGCTCCTCTGTATAGGGCAGTCCAAACTCGTCTATGAAAGCCTTCATGTTTGTACATATGTAGCAATGATTACAATTGGCTGCCTGGAGGTGCAGGGACACACCAGATTCCAAGCAAAGCACAATGGCAGCTAAAGTCATCCAATGTGTCCTCAGGCCAATTTTAACAAACTAAACAAATGCTACAAATTAGAACTAGTTTTTAGAGTAAGGTGAAAAGAGCAAACAAAAAGAAAATACATTTCCCATCACATTTACCAACTACCTAGCTAAAAAAGACACTGTTTAATTATCTGCATTACAAATAGAAAAGGTTTTAGTAACACAACATTTGCAAAAATATGTGAAAGCCTCATTGCCCCATTAAGGCCCCTCTGTATAGTGCAGCCCTAACTCTGGTCTCTGAGAGCCTCTAATTTGGATCATATATAGAAATGGGTAAATTATGGGCAGGTATGCCCGGAAGCAGCCCATTCCTCCTTCAGGGTGCAGGAACACACCGTAAGCCAAGCAGAACACAATAGCAGCTGAAAGTGTACAATACTACACAAAGCTAAACAAAAATAACTAGCTTTTAGAGTAAGGCTCCTTTCACACATGCGGTCCATTTGTCACCACACATCTCTATGGAAAAACAGATGTAAATGAATGATCATCCATTTACATCCGTTTACATCTGCTTCTATCAACATCCTTTTTTTGGAACGGATCAAAGCCCTATTTTTCTTCCGTTTAAATAATGGATCAGACAAAAAACTGATTTTTGCATGAAAAAATGGCTTTGGATACAAGTGATTAACCTCTTGCCGACTGCCCTACGTACATATACTGCTGGTGGCGGCTCTTTTGCAAGAAATCATGTACAGGTACATTATTTCACGCTTCCAGGTCTGCAGCGCGCATGTGCACCTCTTGTGACCAGCTCCTTCTGTGATTGGGAGCCAATCAGTGGGTCTGGCGGACCCGATGACCTCCAGGGACCCGACAATCGCTCCACAGAGAGGCAGAACGGTGGTCTGTCTATGTATACATGGCAGATCGCTGTTCTGTGACAAGCGAAGACAGAGATCCTGTGTTTATGCTAAGCAGGAACACAGATCCTTGTCTTCCCACAGTTAAAGCACCCCACACAGTTAAAAAGCACTCGCTAGGGACACATTTAACCCTTTGATCGCCCTTGATGTTGACCCCTTCCCTGTCAGTGTCATTAGTACAGTGACAGTGCTTACTTTTTGCCACTGATCACTGTATTAGTGTCACTGGTCCCCAAAAAAGTGTCAAAAGTGTCACTTAGTGTGCGATTTGTCCATCGCAATGTTGCAGTCCCGCTATAAGTCGCTGATTGCCATCATTACTAGTAAAAAAACTAAATTAATTAAAATATCCCATAGATTGTAGATGCTATAAGTTTTGTAAAAACCAATCAATATGCCCTTATTGGGATTTTTTTTACCAAAAACATGTAGCAGAATACATATTGGCCTAAATTGATGAAGAAATTAAATTCTTTACATTTTTTTTTATTGGATGCGTTTTATAGTGGAAAACAAAAAATACTGTTTTATATACGGTCGCTTTATTTACAAACAGAACGGTCACTTTTGTCATCCGACAATTGTGCCACTTCATGGTCAGGTTTAGGACATCCCTCAAGCATGTTAATAAACTAATTGTGCAATGGTATTATTTTATTTCAAGCCTTATTAAAAGAGCTGCTCCCCACCAAATTGTATTTTTACATTTTTTTTTGCATTTGCACTTGTTCCCCCTGGCAGTGCCCAGCTCTAAATAGCCTTTGCTTGACAATCCCATGCCTAATAATGTTGACAATAGAGAGAATTGATTTTCATGATTGAACTCCCTTGCAAAGTCTAACCTCCCTACACTACAAAAACCTGGAGTATAGTTAAAGATAGCATTTCAAAAGGCATGTACAGAAGAGAAGGCATGTGTGGCATCAGAAAAAATGCCAACAGTGGATCCTCAAGGGAATTTGCAATCCATTTACGTTCATACTAGGAGCCATCAATTCCTCCTTTCATATATAGAAGATGCTTAGTAAGCATTTTTTAAGGTTACTGTTCATCAAACAATAAATCATATGTTTCTGTACCTCCATCCTGGGCTCCCTAGTATCATTTTTTGAATATTCAAACCACAAATTCTTGTGTGCATAATGCTTCTGTCACTAACTTAGGTGTGTAGTATGTTTGAAATAATGTCTCAGGCTTAATAGCACAATATTTGCAAAAAAAAAAGTGTCAGTCACCCATCTTAACATGTTCCTTACAAGCAAGCTGATTTGATAGTTTAAACTCATCTTATTTATAATACATGACGAATTCCAAAACTGTGCTGATTATTTTAATAAAACATAACTGACTTTTCTATTCCCCTAATTTCTGTTCATTCACATTTACACATGGCACGTTGCATGTAACATGTTTATTGGTATTGTTCAAGTTCAGGCATTAATGACATTGGTATAAAGTACTGCAAAGTGCTGTAGCACAGCCATAATCAATTGCTCTAAAATGCCAGAATTTTAAAACAGCAAGGAGGAGAGGGGGGTGATAGCACAATAGAAGAAGAGTTCTAGGAGATAACTGCGAGTCCATCCAATGAAACAGCTAGTCCATAATAATAGTTCAAGCGTAAATATAGAGATAGTTTAATACACTCTTCAGGCTGCCTGTCTCCAGAGCTAAAAGTGATCTCTGCAGCAAAGGCAAAAGGGAAGACAAGGGGTATCTGAGTATAGTAGTATAGAAAAAACATTTATTAGCGCAATTAAAGCAACTTACATAAAGAACAAAAGGCCATGTTCATCTGAGTGTGAAGCAGCTCTGAGCCATCTGGTCCCAGAGTTCTGCTCAGTAGATGGAGATACACAGAGATCCCACTGGGTCTGCTGGATTATGAAGACCGGAGACTTCCAGGTACACCATGGGACACACAGAGGAAGTGGATGTGACCTCAGCTTCTCATCTCATCTGGGCTTACATCACATCTGCTTTCCCTGTGTGTCCTATGGTGTACCTGAAAGTGGGACCCAGCAGTATCCATGTGTACAATAGCTCCATCTATGGAGTGGAACTCCATGACTGGATTGTTCAGAGTGGCTTCACACTCAGATGAGTATGGTATTTTTTTCTTTATGTGAGTTGCTTTGATTGCACTAATAAATGTGTTTTCCATACTACCACATTCAGATGGTGCCAGTCTTCCCTTTCCTTGTGTTTACTCACAATTTGAAAGCACTGCAGCCTAAAAAAAAAAGCACAGATTTCATTAATAGATTTGAGATGTTCAAATACGTGTTTAGAATTTAAAATTAAAATTGGTTTAAAATTGTGTGATATTCATGCTGACCAAAGTTTTAACTTTGGTTTGTAGCAAGAGATATACAAATAAACCGCCCCTGAATCTCTCTTACTCCACTGCGCCAAAGAAAAGTGCAAAGCTATATAAAAGAAGTGTAAATGAATACAAAATGTGTTTACATACACAGTGTACAGTGAAACAAGCTGCCACTTAAATAAATACGTAAACTGATCAGAATCCCAAAACTATACCTCTCACACGTGTACAGATAGAGATGGCTTGATTGGAGTCACGGTTCATCACATGCAACCCAGGTGTGGTTCAATTGCTGTTTTGCCGAACACAAGAGTGGGAGGCTATACAATCTTGTGAGTGCGCTCCTCAGAGGGAGTGGTGTCACTATCACGGTGGTGTGGTGGAAGAGTAGAAGATTTTTCACACAAGAAGATTGAAAAACAACTGTTGAACTTAATCATTCATTTCTTGTAATTTATTATTTATAGTGACACTTTTCACTGGGTGTTAAAGAAATTTCTTTTCATGATAAAATTAATATTTTTCATGACACTATTATTATTAATATTTTTATGCATACGTAGAGGGTCATAGGCATTATGCTGCTCTGACCCATTATTTTACACAATTTATATTAGCGCAGCTATCTCTATCTGTACACGTATGAGAGGTATAGTTTTGGGATTCTGATCAGTTTATGTATTTATTTAAGTGGCAGCTTTTTTTACTGTACACTGTGTATGTACACACATTTTGTATTAATTTACACATCTTTTATATAACTTTGCACTTTTCTTTGGCGCAGTGGAGTAAGAGAGATTCAGGGGTGGTTTATTTGTATATCTCTTGCTACAAACCATTGTCTATTTATTTACCACCTGCAGCCTTGGATGCCATTAATTGTCTGTCTAACAGACGGATAATCCCGGAAGATATCTTCTCCGCTAATCAGATAGTTACTGATGGCGAGGAAGATGTCCCGGGATCTCTAAAGAATTTGGAAAATCTTTTGGAGAAACAAGTTAAAACTTGGTGGGATGTTTTCATGTTTGAGGTGGTTTTATTCATTGACCACTGATGATATATCATTATTATTTCCCTTTTTTTAGACTCACCTGCAGTCATCCATATTTTTTATTAATAGGATCAGATTGTGTTTCAGTCATTGTTTGTCCTATGCAGCTGTATGATAGTATCATGACTAATTTATATAGCTTGTATTTTAAACTAGACAAATTCATTATCTCCTGTTGAAATGTTCCTTTTAATTTATTAATATTCATTTTTATTGGTTACTTTTCCACATTAGCACTGTAACTAGTGGTGGATTATAAGTTAGGATATGTCATCTGTCATATATGGTAATGCTGGACGCAGCATTCTAACTACACACCGTAAAAATGTTTGGGATCCACTAATGCATTTAGTCTTTGTACCTGTGCTTCACGGTCAGGGGGACATGAAGTGTGAGCATGTGCAGAGCAGGAGGTCACGTGACTGATGGTGATCACATGACTGATGGTGATCACATGACTGATGGTGATCACATGACTGATGATCACATGACTGATGATGATCACATGACTGATCATAGATAGTATATAAGGATTGATGAACCATCCGTGTAGCCAATCCCATTTGAAGAAGTCTTTTTGACGAAACATGTCTTGGGCATGGTTACACGGCATTCCATCACACTGACATTAGATGCCGCTGTCTGAGGAGGACTACACCGATCGGATGGCTGGGCCTTAGAAGGTTGGGTGAGAGATACACCAGTTTACACCTAAGGTCCGCTGTGACCGTGGTGCACCGTTTGATCACTGATCCTGTTGCTTGCTGTGCTTGCTGTGGATTTTTTTTTAAAGGCTTTTATGTTTCAGTTTAAAAGTGAGTGTAACCATTGAAGTGTGTTTGAAGTGATTTTAATAAATCTGTCAAAATGGTATCACGCTATGTGGAGCACTTTATTCATTTTTTCACATATGGAGCTGGCTTGATTGGAGTCACGGTTCATCACATGCAACCCAGGTGTGGTTCAATTGCTGTTTTGCCGAACACGAGAGTGGGAGGCTATACAATCTGGTGAGTGCGCTCTTCAGAGGGAGTGGTGTCACTATCACGGTGGTGTGGTGGAAGAGTAGAAGATTTTTCACACAAGAAGATTGAAAAACAACTGTTGAACTTGATCATTCATTTCTTGTAATTTATTATTTATAGTGAGAGAATATGAAAACACTGCGCTCTAATAGCAAAAATAAAATATATGTGAGCCAGCAGCTGCATACATTGTGACAAACAATAACTGGTAAATGGGAAAAATGCAGCGCTAAGAAATAATAGGAAGTTAGGGTGTAGTGAAACAATTAAGTAAGAGATGCTGTACTGAACAGTAAAGCATATGTGCAAAAACCATAAGTGAAATGAAATGAACAAACACAGTATAAAGTGTCCACATATGGTAAATGGATGATTCCAAACTCAAATTATTAAGAGGAACTGGTATGGACCAAAAAATGATGTGAAACTAGAAAATAAAGTCAATGGTGCACGGTGTGGATCTGTGACTGAGTCAACAACGGGGTACAGAACTTCCGTAGCTGTAAACCAACATCTCGATATGGGGCATCAGAATGAAAACATCAGGAAGTAAGATAAGATGGGTACTCTTACCAGATGACGTGGACTCCACTGTCATATGACATGGAGTCAATGGTGCATGGAGCCAAACCTAGGCTGGAAAACGATATCCGGAATGGTAGAACCTCTGTCTCACTTCTCGACTTCTCTGGTGGGGTGAAGAAACATCAGGAAGGGCCACCAACTGGATATCAGCCAATAGACCTCAAGGATGTGTTCCAAGGAGAAGCCGGGGACAGATTTGATCCAGACCCGTGATGGAAGTAGGGCTACTGGAAGGCAGTTTCTTGCATCGGGATAATATGCAAATAAAAAATAAAAAGCTTCTGCATAGTGCAGGTAAACCAGGGATTTTTATTTCTAAAAATACCATACAAAAAATGGATAAAAGTGATCACAATTAAAATAAAATCTAAGCAGCGTAAGGAAGGGGAGATCGGCCGACGCGTTTCGACCAAGGGGGTCTTCAACAGGGGCATGAGCTTCTCCCTTCACGCTGCTCCTATATATAAATATCTAATCCAATAAGATATCTCCTATAGCCAATCACAGTGGAGCTACAAAGGTCAAGTAATCAGGAACTGGATCCTGTTGATCGCTAGACCAATCAGAATCATGAATAAAACAGCCGGTGAGTGTAGGACCCAATAGCGCAGTCTAATAGTGAGACTGATGCCTGGAGACCTCCCCACCGCATGGCAAACAATAGTAGACATCACTTCCTGGTAATGCATCACTTCCTGGTCAAACAATAGTGGACATCACTTCCTGGTAATGCATCACTTCCTGGTCATGTGATGTGGTGTGAAGGGGCGGTATCCCGGCTCCCTGACCCAATCAACAACCACCAAAAGGTGCACAGGATGGGAGAGGGTAGTCACGGAAACTGAATCTCCTCAGCTCAAGTCCCGATCACATGATCGGATCTGGTGCTGTCACATGGCTAAAAACATCAATGTGAAAATCAACAATAATAATGGCAAACACTAGATGGCAGCACTAAAGTGAAATAGTGCTAGCAAATGGTGATAAACCAAAACAGAAAATAAACATTACTGAACAATACTAAGCAGCATTACCTAAATCGGACACAAGATGTCCCAAATAGATCTATACCAGTACATACAAAATATACATAGCAATGAAAGAAAAAATTATAAAAATATTAACATGGCTGTTAGGTAATCTATTACAAATAATCAATATATTGAATTGAATAAATAATAAATGTAATTTCCCAATATAAGATTGGAAAATTAGAAAATAAAAACATGGAACAAATTGGTATTGTAAGGAAAAGAAATAAATGAAAAAAGACACTAATAATAACGCAATAATGAATCAGAAAAAAAATAAATAAATAAATAAAAAATTTAAAAAAAGGGGGAAAGGGGGGGGGGGCAAATGGAACACCCATACCTTAAAGGGACATAAAACATGAACAAGCAGAAATGGAAAAATCGTACATGAAAAATACATGACTACTAGGATGTATTGATAAACGAGTTGAGGTCCCACTCGACGTTCATCCCAAACGGAAAGAAGGACCTCAACTCGTAGATCCAGTAGGTTTTGAGGCGTGATATGCCACGTAATCGCGATTCACCCCTCCAGTGTGGGACAAATCTGTCTATGACCTGGAAGAGGGTGCCTGAAGGGTCTCTATTATGATGTTGCAAATAGTGTCTCGGTACCGTATGTTTGCTCTTTCCCCCTTTAATGCCGGTGATATGCTCATTGACACGAATGGAGAAGGTCCTGATGGTACGTCCGACATATTGTTTATGACAAGGACATGTTATCAAATAAACAATATATTGAGATGCACATGTGGCAAACTCCTTCATGTGATATACACGAGACGTTACTGTGGATGTAAAGGTCAGTAGCTTTTGTCTGCCTGCACTATTGTGGTGGCATACGTTGCACTTACGGCAAGGGTAAAAACCCTTGCAGTCTTGGAAGAAGGATATCTTTTTGGGTGGATCGATAACATTAGGGGCAATATGCCCCTGAATGGATCGTGCACCTCTAAAAATCACTGGTGCTCGTTCGGGAAGAATGGGACCCAATAGTCTATCATTCAAAAGCACCCTCCAATGTTTCTTAAGGATGTTTTTGACCTGTTTAGACTGTATAGAATGCGTGGTGGTGAAAGCCCACTTAAAACTAGAGTCTGAGGTATTTTTGGGACGCTCCGTCAATGTGGCCGCTCTCTCCACAGCCAAGACGGCATTAATCTCCTCATCCAAATGGTCTAGTCCATAACCCTTTTCAAGAAATCTTTTCTTGAGCAACTGTGATTGGACTAAAAAATCGGATGTTTTGCTACAGTTGCGGCGTAGCCTAAGGAATTGGCCACGTGGGATTGCTTTAAGCCATTGTTCTTGATGGCAACTCTCGACCGGAATGTACCCATTCCGGTCGGTGGGTTTGAAATAGGTTTTGAATTCCAAGTGGTCCTCCATGGCCACAATCTCTAAATCAAGGAAATGAACATGAGAGGAGCTGGCCTCATAGCTTAGGGAGATACCCCTATCATTGGAGTTTAAGATGGTCATATAGTCATCCAGGGACTGGCGATCTCCATCCCATAGGAGGAGGATGTCGTCTATGTACCTGGCCCAGAGGACTAACTCCGGCCTCCGGTCAACATAGACGACATCCTCCTCCCATTGTGCCATAAAAAGATTGGCGAGGCTGGGCGCGAATTTAGCGCCCATAGCCACGCCTCTCTTCTGTAGGAAGAACTGGTTCTGAAACCAGAAGTAATTGTGCCGAGTGGCAAAACGCAACAGTTGCATAATAAAGTTACGCTGTAGGAGGGGAAGTTGGGAATCCCTAGAAAAAAAACTCTCGACCGCTTCAAAACCAAGCCGATGGGGTATACACGTATAAAGTGCCGCCACATCGGCTGTGGCAAGGAGCATCCCTTTTTTGAAAGGCGTGGATTCTAAAAGTTTGATGGTGTCCCTCGTATCCTTTAAATACGAAGCGGTAGATCTAACCAGTGGTTGTAAATAGTGGTCCACGTATTTACCAATTCAAGCTGTGACCGAGTCAATCCCGCTGACTATGGGTCGGCCAGGGGGATTGACTGGGTCCTTATGGACCTTGGGAAGATAATAAATGGTAGGGATACGAGGAGCAAGGGGGACCAAAAAGCTTTTTTCTTTTTTGTTCAGAATCCCTAAAGAAAAACCCTCATTAACAAGATGTAATAACTCTTTATTACATCTTGTTAATGAGGTGTTAAGGTATGGGTGTTCCATTTGCCCCCCCCCCCCCCCCTTTCCCCCTTTTTTTATTTTTTATTTATTTTTTTATTTTTTTTCTGATTCATTATTGCGTTATTATTAGTTTTTTTTTGTCATTTATTTCTTTTCCTTAAAATACCAATTTGTTCCATGTTTTTATTTTCTAATTTTCCAATCTTATATTGGGAAATTACATTTATTATTTATTCAATTCAATATATTGATTATTTGTAATAGATTACCTAACAGCCATGTTAATATTTTTATAATTTTTTCTTTCATTGCTATGTATATTTTGTATGTACTGGTATAGATCTATTTGGGACATCTTGTGTCCGATTTAGGTAATGCTGCTTAGTATTGTTCAGTAATGTTTATTTTCTGTTTTGGTTTATCACCATTTGCTAGCACTATTTCACTTTAGTGCTGCCATCTAGTGTTTGCCATTATTATTGTTGATTTTCACATTGATGTTTTTAGCCATGTGACAGCACCAGATCCGATCATGTGATCGGGACTTGAGCTGAGGAGATTCAGTTTCCGTGACTACCCTCTCCCATCCTGTGCACCTTTTGGTGGTTGTTGATTGGGTCAGGGAGCCGGGATACCGCCCCTTCACACCACATCACATGACCAGGAAGTGATGCATTACCAGGAGTGATGTCCACTATTGTTTGACCAGGAAGTGATGCATTACCAGGAAGTGATGTCTACTATTGTTTGCCATGCGGTGGGGAGGTCTCCAGGCATCAGTCTCACTATTAGACTGCGCTATTGGGTCCTATACTCACCGGCTGTTTTATTCATGATTCTGATTGGTCTAGCGATCAACAGGATCCAGTTCCTGATTACTTGACCTTTGTAGCTCCACTGTGATTGGCTATAGGAGATATCTTATTGGAGTAGATATTTATATATAGGAGCAGCGTGAAGGGAGAAGCTCATGCCCCTGTTGAAGACCCCCTTGGTCGAAACGCGTCGGGCGATCTCCCCTTCCTTACGCTGCTTAGATTTTATTTTAATTGTGATCACTTTTATCCATTTTTTGTATGGTATTTTTAGAAATAAAAATCCCTGGTTTACCTGCACTATGCAGAAGCTTTTTATTTTTTATTTGCATATTATCCCGATGCAAGAAACTGCCTTCCAGTAGCCCTACTTCCATCACGGGTCTGGATCAAATCTGTCCCCGGCTTCTCCTTGGAACACATCCTTGAGGTCTATTGGCTGATATCCAGTTCGCGGCCCTTCCTGATGTTTCTTCACCCCACCAGAGAGGTCGAGAAGTGAGACAGAGGTTCCACCGTTCCGGATATCGTTTTCCAGCCTAGGTTTGGCTCCATGCACCATTGACTCCATGTCATATGACAGTGGAGTCCACGTCATCTGGTAAGAGTACCCATCTTATCTTACTTCCTGATGTTTTCATTCTGATGCCCCATATCGAGATGTTGGTTTACAGCTACGGAAGTTCTGTACCCCGTTGTTGACTCAGTCACAGATCCACACCATGCACCATTGACTTTATTTTCTAGTTTCACATCATTTTTTGGTCCATACCAGTTCCTCTTAATAATTTGTGTTTGGAATCATCCATTTACCGTATGTGGACACTTTATACTGTGTTTGTTCATTTCATTTCACTTATGGTTTTTGCACATATGCTTTACTGTTCAGTACAGCATCTCTTACTTAATTGTTTCACTACACCCTAACTTCCTATTATTTCTTAGCGCTGCATTTTTCCCATTTATTATTTATAGTGACACTTTTCACTGGGTGTTAAAGAAATTTCTTTTCATGATAAAATTTATATTTTTCATGACACTGTTATTATTAATATTTTTATGTATAAGTAGAGGGTCATAGGCATTGTGCTGCTCTGACCCATTATTTTACAAAGTTTTAACTTTGACGACAGATGGGCATGCTTTAAAGCAATGGTCATCTACCCCGTCCTCAGGGCCCATTAACAGGCCAGGTTTTATGTATTACCCTGGGGAGATGCAGACCAGAATTCTGCAATCACTGAGCAGCAAATTATATCACCTGTGATGTATTGCAGTTATCTCAAATCTGGCCTGTTAGTGGGCCCTGAGGACAGAGTTGAAGACACCGGCTGAAGCTGGTGTGCTCATCCCCGTGACTGGAAAGACCAGGTTCAGGTAAGTAAAAGGGGGCTCTGGGGGGCAGCTGCATCACAGGAGGTTTTTCACCTTAATGCATTAAGGTGAAAAACTTTGAGGGTTTACAAACCCTTTAAAGTTATCCTTGCTATTCCTTTTACCATCCCATGACCATGTTTCAATCTTTAGTGCACTCTGCTAAACACAAAAACTTTCATTGAAACATGCCTCAATAGCCACAAAAGATAAATTAACTTTGTGTGTACCAAATACCTCCACAAACCCAGATATTACCATGCGAATATAACAATGACAAAATCACTGTGCTGTGCAGAGAGCACAGCTGTGGAAGGAACCTAACAGACTCTATCCACGACAGGCTGCCTGCAGAAAATATAGGAGGGGCCGAGACAAGACTAATCCCCCTGCACAATAAGAGAAGTAGCAGTGACTGGGCTCCATTACAGGAATCTCCTGCACAGAGGTAATGGTTTATACTGGATTACTGCATAAATCTGGGAAAAATACAAAAAAATACTGTACATCAAGATTCAATTAAGAATACACAAGAATCTTGTATTTAAACAATATTTGTTCATTCCAAAGTTCAGCTTTAAAACCCTGGAACTCTTTCTATGGCTCCATGTTTGAAATAGGATTTTTAGACTTACATACTTTCTGCCCCTCCACTCCAAACCCAAAAGCACCTTGTCCCCATGTTGATGGGGACAAGGGCCTCTTTCCCACAACCATGGGCGGTAGTTGTGTGGGTCTGCAGGCAGGGGCTGATCAGAATCTGTATAAACAGAAAAGTCAGTGCTACTACCCATACAACAGATAGGTAGCAGAGCTCCCGGGTGCTCCATCCACAGTCGCTGGCTGAGTAAAGTAATGTAGGAAAAACACCTACCTGAGTTGCAGGCCATCCCTGCTGCTGCGCCAGTCTCTGTGCAGGCACCCGCCTCGAGTATTACCTATATAAGAGGTATGTCTGGTTCTGCTCCGCTTCCCCAGTGATTTAGGGGTGATCCAGTTCAATGCAGAGGGTTTCTCAACCAGGTTGAGGTATACTTTGAGATGCTGTCCCAGGCATTTCCCATGGACAGAAGCAAGGTAGGTTTTGTAATATCTTTGCTTTCTGAGAGAGCCTTGGCCTGGGCAAACGCTCTATGGGAGACGCGAAAACCTGTTGTCTTGAGTTACCCTGTACAGGTTGAAAACCATGAGGAGTATGAAGTACAGTCCATTGTTGACTCCTGTAGGTTCCGTGGGCAAATACAGTACCTGGTGCATTGGAAAGAGTACGGTCCGGAGGAATGCTCTTTGGTCTCATCCTTGGACGTACATGCCCCTGTCCTCCTCTGTGATTTCCATAAATATTTTCCCCTCAAGCAAAGCTCGGAGACAAACGTACAGGAGGCTTCTGCAAGCGCACCTTAAAAGAGAGTCTTTCTCTGAGTCTGGAGTCAATGAGGATGGCAAACATGATCAACTTCTCCAGCTCAGTGGGTATATCTCGGGCTGCTATCTCATCCTTGATTGCATCCAAGAGACCATGAGAAAAAGCCGCCATGAGGGCCTCATTGTTCCATGCAACCTCTGCTGCCAGAGTACGTAATTCAATGGCATAGTCGGCAACAGTTCTCGTACTCTTTTCGATGGACATGAGGCACTTGGCATCAGAAGTGGAGCATGCCGGAACATCAAATACCCTTTTAAATGAAGCCACAAACTCAGGGTAACTCAAGACAACAGGGTTTTGCATCTCCCATAGAGGGTTTGCCCAGGCCAAGGCTCTCATAGAAAGCAAGGATATCACAAAACCTACTTTGCTTCTGTCCGTGGGAAAGACCTGGGGCAGCATCTCAAAGTATATCTCAACCTGGTTAAGAAACCCTCTGTATTGGACTGGATCGCCCCCAAATCACTGGGGAAGCGGAGCAGAACCAGACATACCTCTTATAGAGGTAATACTCAAGGCGGGTGTCTGCACAGAGACTGGAGCAGAAGCAGGGTCGGTCTGCAACATTGGTTGTATCAGGGCGGCCACAGTGGGAGATTTCAGGTGAGCCGTGTGACTCAGGACTGTTTGTAACACCATGGCAAACTGATCCATGCAGTGATCCAGCTCATCCAATCTGGAAAAAATATTACCAACAAGTGGATTGACCGCATCTTCTGAATTCATGGCCTTCGCCTACTGGTTGTGGGGGTCTGCGGGCGGTGGTCTTATCGGAATATGGAAGCCCCCAAGGCATGATATTTAAAGGAATATTTCAATTTTATTGTTTTACTTTAAGCATTATTAAAATCACTGCTCCTTAAACAGCCTTTAAAAAAAAAAATAGGACAGTACCCGGGTCCCCGTACACTTTTTATGGCAATAACTTGCATATAAGCTCACTACCTATCACAGTTTTGAAGGCCATAAAATGCCCATATGGCACAAACCCCCCCCAAATGACCCCATTTTGGAAAGTAGACACCCCAAGCTATTTGCTGAGAGGCATGTTGAGTCCATGGAATATTTTATATTTTGACACAAAATGCGGGACTGTGACAATTTTTTTTTTTGCACAAAGTTGTCACTAAATGATATATTGCTCACACAGGCCATGGGTATATGTGGAATTGCACCCCATAATACATTTAGCTGCTTCTCCTGAGTATGGGGATACCACATGTGTGGGACTTTTTGGGAGCCTAGCCGTGTACGGGGCCCCGAAAACCAAGCACCGCCTTCAGGATTTCTAAGGGCGTAAATTTTTGATTTCACTCCTCACTACCTATCACAGTTTTGAAGGCCATAAAATGCCCAGATGGCACAAAACCCCCCCAAATGACCCCATTTTGGAAAGTAGACACCCCAAGCTATTTGCTGAGAGGCATGTTGAGTCCAAGGAATATTTTATATTTTGACACAAGTTGCGGGAAAGTGACAATTTTTTTTTTTTTTTTGCATAAAGTTGTCACTAAATGATATATTGCTCAAACATGCCATGGGCATATGTGGAATTACACCCCAAAATGCATTCTGCTGCTTCTCCTGAGTACGGGGATACCACATGTGTGCTACTTTTTGGGAGCCTAGCCATGTACGGGGCCCCGAAACCAAGATAGGGTCATTTGGGGGGGTTTTGTGCCACCTGGGCATTCCATGGCCTCCAAAACTGTGATAGGCAGTGAAGAGTGAAATCAAAAATTTACGCCCTTAGAAAACCTGAAGGCGGTGCTTGGTTTTCGGGGTCCCGTACGCGGCTAGGCTCCCAAAAAGGCTCACATATGTGGTATCTCCGTACTCAGGAGAAGCAACAGAATGTATTTTGCGGTGTAATTGCACATATTCCCCTGGCATGTTTGAGCCATATATCATTTAGTGACAACTTTGTTAAAAAAAAAAAATTGTCTTTTTCCCCGCAACTTGTGTCACAATATAAAATATTCCATGGACTCGACATGCCTCTCAGCAAATAGCTTGGGGTGTCTACTTTCCAAAATGGGGTCATTCTGGGGGGTTTTGAACTGTCCTGGCATTTTATGCACAACATTTAGAAGCTTATGTCACACATCACCCACTCTTCTAACCACTTGAAGACAAAGCCCTTTCTAAAACTTTTTGTTTACTTGAAAAAATATTTTTTTTTTTTTGCAAGAAAATTACTTTGAACCCCCAAACATTATATATTTTTTTAAAGAAAATGCCCTACAGATTAAAATGGTGGGTGTTTCATTTTTTTTTACACAGTATTTGTGCAGTGATTTTTCAAACGCATTTTTTGGGGAAAAAACACACTTTTTTAAATTTTAATGCACTAAAACACACTATATTGCCCAAATGTTTGATGAAAAAAAAAGATGATCTTAGGCCGAGTACATGGCTACCAAACATGGCATGCTTTAAAATTGCGCACGAACGTGCAGTGGCGACAAAATAAATACATTTTTAAAAGCCTTTAAAAGCCTTTACAGGTTACCACTTTAGATTTACAGAGGAGGTCTACTGCTAAAATGACTGCCCTCGATCTGACCTTCGTGGTGATATCTCACATGCATGGTGCAATTGCTTTTTACATTTGACGTCAGACCGACGCTTGCATTCGCCTTTGCGTGAGAGCAGGGGGGGACAGGGGTGCTTTTTTTTTTTCTTTATTATTTTTTGCTTTTTTATCTTCTTTTTAAACTGTTCCATTAATTTTTTTATTTTTTTATCATTTTTATTGTTATCTCAGGGAATGTAAATATCCCCTATGATAGCAATAGGTAGTGACAGGTACTCTTTTTTGAAAAAATTGGGGTCTATTAGAACCTAGATCTCTCCTCTGCCCTCAAAGCATCTGATCACACCAAGATCGGTGTGATAAAATGCTTTCCCAATTTCCCAATGGCGCTGTTTACATCCGGCGAAATCTAAGTCACGAAATGTTCGTAGCTTCCGGTTTGTTAGGCCATAGAGATGACTGGAGCCATTCTGGTCTCTGATCAGCTCTATGGTCAGCTGGCTGAATCACCGGCTGCATTCTCAGGTTCCCTGTTGAACAGGAGAGCCAGAGAAAAACATGGAAGACGGTGGGGGGCATTCACTCCCACTGCTTTTAAAAGCAGTCTAGAGGCTAATTAGCCGCTAGGATTGCTTTTACATGAAAGCCGACCGCTGGCTGAAAAGAATGATATCAAGATGATACCTAAACCTGCAGGCATCATTCTGGTATAACCACTCAAAGTCCAGTAACATACCAGTACGTTGCTGGTCCTTGTTAGGCATATATTGTAAACTTTTTTTTCATGCAGCCTGTGGGGTGAACGAAAAAAAGAGATTGATCGGTGGGTATACCCACCATTAGAATACCTCCCTTCATCCACCCACTTCTAATGATGGGCATACATGCACCGTTTATATATAAGCATGGGGGCATCCTCCCGCAAAAGGCAGGAGCAAATCGCTCCTCCACCCACTGCTGCCCCCACGCTTCGGCATATATGCTGAAGTATGTAACTGTGGTGGTGAAATCACCTCCGACAGCGCTGGAGTCATGGCTTTATGTATCGTGGGAGCAAACGCTGTTGCTGTCAAGATAAATAAATCCGCTCTGCAGCTGAATGGCATACCTGCTAAGCAAATGATGGTTAACAATAAAACAAAGTAACATTACAGTATAACAGTAAGACTTACCATACCTGCAAAGCAAATACAAAAAAAATTGTAAAAAATAAAACATTTAAACGCAACCTGTGCCTAAAATATATATATGCCGAAGCATGGGGGCATCCTCCCTCAAAAGGCAGAAGCAAATCGCTCCTCCACCCACTGCTGCCCCCACGCTTCGGCATATATGCTGAAGTATGTAACTGTGGTGGTGAAATCACCTCCGACAGCGCTGGAGTCACGGCTTTATGTATCGTGGGAGCAAACACTGCTGCTGTCAAGATAAATAAATCCACTCTGCAGCTGAATGGCGTACCTGAAAACAAAAAAATGGTTACCAAACATGATAAAAACATAACAGTAAAACATTGCAGAATAGAATACAGTACTTTTTTTTGTTTTTGTTTTTTTTTTTTTACTTTTTTTGTAACTTTAACTTTTGTAACTGGTACCAGGTTTGGGTCTCTCAAAATGCGATGGCATCTTGGGAGACCCTGTGAAAGTGTGTCCTAGTCTGTGCAGTGCTGTACCCTACGCTAATACTCAACTAGTGTATGGTAGCATTCAAAACATTCACCAATGCAAAGACCAGGATTGTCAGGACAGAAAGGACAATAATACCGAGTGTCACGCCTAAATCCGCGCTTGCTGCAGACACAACATCTTTTTTGGGGGGCTCGTTGGGTAGGGGTACTCGGGAGGACATAAAGAAAATGCCTCTCATGCAGTCGGCTTACTGCATTTGGTTGGGAAAGGTGAGGTGGAGCACCGTCTGGAAACAGAAGGGCTCTGACGATCTCTTCCTGGAATTTAAGGAAGGATCCAGTCCGTCCTGAAGCTCTGTATAGCACATAAGCGTTCAGCAAAGCCAATTGAAACAAATAAACAGACACTTTTTTGTACCAGTGTCTGGCCTTACGGGCAACTAGGTACGGCGCCAACAACTGGTCGTTAAGGTCCACCCCTCCCATATTTTGGTTATATTCGTGGACACAGAGGGGTTTCTCCACAACACCAGTCACCGTAGTAATTTGGACCGTCGTGTCTGCATGAAGGGAGGTAAGAACAAAAACATTCTTATTGTCCCTCCACTTCATAGCGAGCAAATTATTACACTGCAAGCAGGCTCTCTCCCCCAGCCTAAGACGGGAATCTACAAGCCGCAGGGGAAAGCCCCGGCGATTAGGTCACCCGGTGCCACATGCTTCAATCTGATGATCAAAAATGTGACTAAAAAGTGGCACGCTCGTGTAATAATTGTCCACGTACAAGTGGTACCCCTTTCCGAATAAGGGTGACACCAAGTCCCACACTATCTTGCCAGCACTTCCTATGTAGTCAGGGCAGTTTGTCGGCTCTACGTGACTATCTTTGCCCTCGTAAACCATAAAACTACATGTATAGCCTGTGGCCCTGTCACAGAGCTTATACATCTTGACCCCGTATCTGGCACGCTTGCTGGGAAGGTACTGTTTGAATGACAAGCGGCCAGAAAACTTAATCAGGGACTCATCAACGCAGACAACTTGATGGGGAGTAAACAAGTCTGCAAAACATTGGTTGAAGTGGTTTACGAGGGGCCGAATTTTGTAGAACCGATCGTATTCAGGGTCTCCACGAGGACGACAGAGTTCATTGTTGTTGAACTGCAAAATCTTCTCGTATCGTGCCCTGGTCATGGAGGCAGAGAACAAGGGCATATGGTGAATTGGGTCAGTGGACCAATATGACCGCAACTCACTCTTTTTAGTTATGCCCATGTTGAGGGAAAGGCCCAGAAAGATCTTAAATTCGGAGACCGTAATTGGTCTCCAATCTCTGGCAAGGGAGGACTGGGGAATAGTGGCGATGTGTTGACCAGCGTATAAATTGCTTTGGTCCACAATAGATCTATAGAAATCTTCGGTGAAAAACAGCGAATAAAAATCCAGTGGAGTAAAATCAACTGTTTCCACCTGAATTCCGGGTTGGCCAGTGAATGAGGGAAGTATGGGTGCTGCAGAAGTGGTGGGTACCCAATTCGGATTGGCGAATGCAGCAGGAAGGGCACTATGGGCACGACGGGCCTGTGTTTGTCTTCTTTGTGGCAGCGGGACACTACTTGTGCTTGCCACCTCGCCAGCTTGAACTGCACTTATGGGACTCGCCACGTCACCACGTGATACTGCAGTGCTGGATGTACGACTAGGGTGTACTAGGCCGCTGGTGCTTGCCAGTTCACCAGAAGGAATAACGGCGATAGTACTGCTCTGCTCCATACGAGAGCCCTGCGGTTCTTGCACTTCAAGGACAGAAGAAGAAGATTGGGGTCTGGTACGCCTGACCTTGGCAGGGACCACAACTCCGTCGTCAGAGCTATCTGTCATGGAGCCGCTGTCGTCTACAGGATCGTATTCTGAGCCTGAATCTGACAGATGAGTGACTTCCTCTTCACTATCTGTCATGCTCAGAAACATGTAGGCCTCTTCACTAGTGTACCTTTGATTTGCCATTTTGGGCTCTAAATTTAGGGGTACACTAGTGAGACTCACAGGCAAAAAAGCTCCTGACTGTTAGCGACTAATTCAAAACGCTACCAAAAAACTGTTAGCGATCGCAGGGATCAGGCCTGACTCTGCGAACGCTGCAGTTATGTGTGCTTAGTGTTTTGTAAGTGTCAGTGATCGATCGATACTGCACTTGGGTGGGCTGGGCAGGGCTGGGCCGAGGGGCAAAACGCAGGTGCTAGCAGGTATCTGGGCTGATCCCGCTAACACTGCGTTTTTTTGGGGACCCTAAACTGCTGGGGAGTATAGATCTGATCGGATCATATATCGATCCGTTCAGATACTATAGCACTAAGGGAGGTGTATGCTGCGTGCGTGGGTGTTAGCGGTACTGGCACTAACCTAACGCTGCCTGGGGCGACGCAGACCTTATCTGACCCTAAAAACTTAACTTATATCACCGCCGGGCAATTAGGGGGTTAAACCTTTATAAGGTAATAAACGGCGGGTGCCCTAAAACTATAATAAACTATAAAAAACAAACTAACTAACCAGCGTCACCCGTAACAATTATATGGTGATCGCTGGTGAAAGGGTTAACTAGGAGACAATCAGGGGGTTAAAACCTTTAGTAGGTAGTATATGATGGTCCCTGTCGCTATAAAACACTGACGGCGAACCTATATACTTACCTCCCTAACTAGCGTCACCTGTGTCACTAATACAGCAATCAGAAAAACGATCGCTTAGTGACTCTGGGGACGGGGGGTGATCAAGGGGTTAACCTATATTAGGGGGGGTTAGGGGGGTACCCTAGACCTAAAGGGGGGTACCCCAGACCTAAAGGGGGCTAACCCTAACTGCCCTAACACTTATAACTGTCACAAACTGACACCAATGCAAAAAAAAAACTGCTATTGGTGTCACTGTGACAGGGGGTACAGGGGGGTGATCGGGGGGGTGACTGGGGGGTGAAAAATGTGCCTGCGTGTTCTACTGTACGTGTAGTGTTGTGCAAACTCACATTGATGTCTTCTCTCCTCGGCGCCGGAACGAAAAAGACCGGATCGAGGAGAGATGACATCACTTCCTCTGCCTTTGTTTACATTACAGAGGCAGAGGAAGGATTTCATTCGCCGGGAGTGATCACGAGGGGGAGGCCATGAATGGATGGCCTCCCCCTCACCTCTGATCGCCCGGGAACAAACGCCGACCACCTCTGGCACCAGGGGGGGTCCGATCGGACCCCCCGCCCACGGGAGGCAGATCACGTACCAGGTACGTGATTTTGCCTGCCCGTGCCATTCTGCCGCAGTATATCTGCATGAGGCGGTCGGCAAGTGGTTAAAGGTGATTACACAAATTTTTTGCCTGTTCGCATGTTCTGCTGAGAACCGAACCAGGGGCTGTTCGGCTCATCCCTACTGGCTGCCTACTGCAGGCTCCGCTGTCTGACATTGCTCGTACAGGCAAGGGGTGGAGCTACCTGGCAATGTCACATGGTGCCCCCCCCGTGACATCATTGACCGGTGCATTCGGGGTTGGTGATGTCACAATGAGGCGGGGCTACCAGGTGCAGAAGCATCTTTGTTACTTTTTCTTTTTTCGGGTCCGGTGGGGGTGTGATGGAGAGTGTTTTTATTACCTTTTGACACTTTTTTGGTGAATGGGTAATTCACATACGGGGCGGGCTGGGATCTGGGGGCCCCCTTCTTAACCACTAAAGGACCGCCCCACGTACATATACTGCGGCAGGGTGGCCCTTTAGTGCAAATTCACGTACCTGTACAGTACATCATTGTTTCTTCCTGTCCTGGGGCACGCACGCATGGCCTCCAGGAAGCGCCAAATGTTCGAGGAGAGGCAGAACAGCGGTCTGCCTATGTAGACAAGGCAGATAGTAAATCTGCCAGAGAGGAAACTGGATGTCTTGTGTTTCTGCTAAGCAGAAACACGGATCTCTGTTTTCCTCCGGTGTCAGCATTCCCCCCACAGTTAGAAATCGCTCCATGGGAGCACACTTAACCCTTTGGTCGCCCATGGTGTTAACCCCTTTCTTGCCAGTGTCATTTATACAGGGACAGTGCTTTTTTTTTTTAGCACTGATCACTGTATTGGTGTCACTGGTCCCCAAAAATTGTCACTTAGTGTCAGATTTGTCCACCGCAATGTAGCAGTCCCGCTAAAAATCACCGTAATTACTAAAAACAAAAAAATATATAAAGTCCATAAATCTATCCCATAATTTGTAGACGCTATAACTTTTGCGCAAACCAAAAAAAATTTAGCGGAATACGTATTGGCCTAAACTGATGAAGAAATTTAATTTTTAAAGTTTTTATTTGGATATGTTTTATAGCCGAAAGTAAAAAATATTGTTTTTTTTTTTAAAACAATTGTTGATCTTATTTTGTTTATAGCGCAAAGAATAAAAACCACAGAGGTGATCAAATACTATCAAATTAAAGCTCTATTTGTGGGAAAAAAAGGACATCTAAATTATTTGGGTACAGTGTCGCACGGCCACGCAATTGTCAGTTAAAGCAACACAGTGCCGTATTGCAAAAAATGGTCTGGTCAGGAAGGGGATGAAACCTTCCAGAGCTGAAGTGGCTAGTGGCTTCGAGGCCCATGAACCCAGAAGGAAGGTCAGGGGAGGAGAATTATTCTGCTATATCCACGTTCACCTGGTTACCATTCCCATGAGAAACATCAATACTACCACCTACTATCCTGAGGACAGCTGTGAGTTCCCGTTGGAGTCTTTTGAGGTTCCCAGTGTCCAGTTCCATTGGTTGCTCATACAACACAAGCCTGTTTGACCCACAGAACATATGTTCTCATGAGTTCAAATGTTCGGGTAAACCTCCCTAAGTTCGGTGGTGGCATTTTTCACTCCAAGTTCATATCTTGCTCACCGTTATGATTTTCACATAAAGTTTTTGTATTTATTTATATGGGATTTAGAATTACATTTTGACCAAAACATTTTTTAATTTATTTTTTTTCACTTGCACTTTTCCTTGCACAAGACTATATGACTGAAATGGAGAATTTAAAAGAGGAAAACTTAACACTTCTAACTAGACTGGAAGATTATATTGTACACCAGGCCCTTACAGCCAAAAAAGCAGATGGCCCCCCACGCGATATAATTGCAAAATGCCATTACTACCTGACAAAAGAACAACTCATGGTGGCCGCCAGAGATAAAAAAAGCTTTAAACTTCCAGGGCAACAACTATCAGATGTTCGCTGACATATCCCAACTTACCATAGCCAAAAGGTGTGCAATGAAACCCCAGCTAATGGAGCTACAACGTCATAACATTACATGCCAGTGGGGTTTCCCTTTCTCCATTTGTTTTGTCTATTAAGGCTCTAAATACACATGCGGATCTGCAGAAGAGCTTCAACAAACCCTCCTAAAATTGCACCTGGTGGAAACTTCATCTAACATCTCTCCATCACACAGAAGAACAGCCTCCTCCTCATCTCCACAGCACCTTTCAGATCTCCGGGAAAATTGCAAATCAGCACTCCCACAAGAGAGGTCATTATGTCTCTCCCCCTCTGGACCAGGAAGACTTCATGGACTGACAACATAGGATTTCATTCTCTTTGGTTCCAAAGAACTCCCTCCTATGTACTTGTTCTGTGATTGGTCTCAAAATACCCGTGTGGCCTAATGGGACCCGTCTCTGAAATTTCATGCTGAAACAGTGTGGTTTTTTTTTTTAGTTCCTCTAATGCCTCATAGGTATTGAATACCAATCATTTTCTGTGTCTGGTTATAGTGCTTGCTGGTAGTAATAAGGGTGGCCTGCACATAGAAAATGAGCCTAGCATATTTGGGGTTATCAGAGAACCAACTAACTAGAGACCAAATTTTCCTAATCTTCTATCCCATAGGGTAGCACTGTTCAACCTAGTCTCAATTTTTTTTTTTAATTTTCTGAATTATAGCAGACCTCTTTCAAAGGTCATGGGTCAAAGTTAATGTTTAAATGTTTATAACCATATGTTACTAAGGTAGTAAGTAAACTGACTCTGCAGTTAATTTGTTCCTATGATACTTAGGTATAGCAATGGTTTTACTACTCTGACTACATCAGTTTGTTAGTTTTAATACTTCCATGCAGTCATGGACCCTGACCCTCTTCCACACCCTCATAGCCTTATTCAATACTAACCATTTCCCTCCCCCCCCCACCTACAGATCCCTTCCCTACCCTAGATTTATTAGATTGCACAGTGACTGATCTTGTATACATCTTTTAGTAATACCCCTTTGTAGTAACACCGGAATAAGCAGCACGGCACCCATTTAATTCCCTGCGGTCCAAACACATATGCATCTTTACAATGCTCTCTTTTTAGGGCTTTTCTCCTTCATGTGGAAGATCCGTGTGCCCTACTTTACCTACCTCATTCTCCCACCCTTGATATGTGGGAGTCCGATTAAGGCATTTTTTTCCCCTGATAGCGATTTTTATCCATTATCACGGACAACTTTTGTAAATCTTTTTATGATAATTCAAAAGTTGTATTATCTAACCTTATATGTTATACATTTTTTCTCCACTTCAGACTCCACTGCATTCTTCTCTTCTTTCCTCTCAGGTCGATTCACCAGCCAGGCTTTTATAACAATTGGTAAGTCTTATTTCCCTAATCAGCTACCATGGCACCATTAAACATTCTCACCCTGAATGTTCAGGGTATTAATGTACCACAGAAACGGACCAAAGTGTTCCGAACTTTTCATGCACAGAAAGCGCATATTCTATGTTTACAAGAAACCCATTTCACCAAAAGTTCCACTCCCAAATTTTCGTTCCCCCTTTACCCACAAATATATACAGCTTCAGCCACCACCAAACAACAGCGTACTCTCATAGCATTTCACCGCTCCACTCCATTCACTCTCCAAACCGAAATCAAAGACCTTGAAGGAAGATACTTAATCCTCACGGGACATATTATAGATATACCAATTACAGTGATCTCATATTATGCTCCCAACAAACAGCCCACGCGTTTCCTCTCACACAATTTACAGGCGGTGACCACACATGTGTGGGGATTCTAACCAGGTCCTCCTCCCATTTCTTGATAAATCTCCCTACATCCCACCCCGAAACCCAAATAAGCTATCACTTTCCCAGCTCCTCTCTAAATATAATTTGGTTGACTCTTGGAGAGAAAAAAAAAAAGATTTACCTATTACTCACATCCCCATCAGTCATTCACTCGTATTGACCATATATTCCTAACAATTGGCATGTTACCAGAAATACTCACATCCGATATAATTCCTATCCCATGGTCTGACCACAATGCAGTTTACACAACTATCGCTTCCACTATATCCAAGGCACATGACTCCACCTGGTACCTCCCAGATATAATGCTTAAACACCCGTCCCATCGCCTAAAAATAGAACAAGCATTAAAGGAATATTTAACACATAACACCAGCCCAGACATCTCTCCATTAACACTTTGGTAAGCTCACAAGCCTGTATTGCGTGTAGTATTCCAGAGACAAACGTGAATGCAAAATTCTTGCTCGAAAACTTGAATCCGAATTTAATGCAGCCTTTATATCCTTTCAAGAAAGCCCCTCTCTGACTACTAAAAAAAAATTGGAAAAAACTTGATTGGAATATGACCTGTTCCTCATGGAATCCGTTGACAAATCTTTCAACCGTTCTAGACATAGCTTTCACATGAAATCCAACAAACCAGGCACATATCTGGCACACGCACTGAAGTCAGTAAACAAATCATTGAAACCAATCCGTTTAAAATTATCAAAAAAATATCTACACTAGTAGCCCTGTCAAAATTGTCCATAAATTTCACTCCCACCTAGCCTCCTTTTACGAGGCAACAAATGAATTCAATCCTACGGAAGCCGACACCTTCTTTTCCCATATAACCCTGGCAGAATTATCTCATGCCCAAAAGAGTCTACTAGAAGAATCTATTACTACGGAAGAGGTAGCGAATGCCATTAAAGAATTAAAAATGGATAAAAGACCAGGTCCAGATGGATACTCGGCTTTATATTATCGATCGTTCACAGTAACGCTTTCACCCATCTTAGCTGAGGCCTTTAATGTATTACTGGGGGCTGCACATACAGGGGGTTCTTCCAAAGAAATGGGGTTCTTTAAATAAGTGGCACTTCCGCTCTTGCACCACCCATCTGAACATTTTCTTCTCTCTTCACAGGTAAATCTGCATTTATACTCCCATCTCCTTTAAACTGAACATTAACTGACTGCTCAAATGCATATTTGGTAAATCTGCATTTATACTCCCATCTCCTTTAAACTGAACATTAACTGACTGCTCAAATGCATATTTGGTAAATCTGCGTTTATACTCCCATCTCCTTAAGGCCCCTTTCACACGATTGGGCCTGTCAGTTTTGACGGCGGACCTGAACGAGCGCTCCATCTTAGCCTATGGAGCGACAGATGTCAGTGGAGACATGTCCGCTGACATCCGACCCGGTCCGATCCGCTAAAAGCATACGGATGGCCCTACGTCCAGGTCCGTTGCTGGCGGATCGGATCGGGTGAGATCTGATGAAAACGGACATGCTGTCCGTTTTCATCCGATCCCTCCATAGGCGGCAGCGGCGCCTGACAAGCCCCTCCCTGCTCAGTGAGCAGAGAGGGACCTGTCATCCGCCGGCTCAGCAGAGATCAACGGACTGATCTCCCGATGAGCCGGCGGACCGAGGCGGGCTCCGTGGAAGCGGAGTCCGCCTCGTGTGAAAGGGGCCTTAAACTGAACATTGACTGACTGCTCAAATGCATATTTGGTAAATCTGCGTTTATAATCCCATCTCCTTTAAACTGAACATTGACTGACTGCTCAAATGCATATTTGGTAAATCTGTTTGTCACCGCTGTTTCAACTCCATCTGATGCCATGCTCACATTATTTCAATGTTTATTTAGCTATTAAGTCTTACCTAATTTATGGGTTCCCTTATCTTTACAGTTTTGGCCTTTTAGTCCTCTTGAAGTTTGATTGTGATGCGAAAAGTTTTGCTCTGCTAGCTGTGTGCCTAATATTACCTCCTGATTGATTAATTGCCAGATTCAACCCACACCCAACACAGTATAAAAACAAGGCCTTCTTTATGGGGGAACACATACAGGGGGTTCTACCAAAGAAGTGGGGTTCTTTAAAGAAGTGGCACTTCCGCTCTTGCACTTCAGCGATTTGCACAAAGCAAACCACAGCAGACTGCAGGTGACCTCATTTCCAAATTATCTCACCTTCCTCTCTGAAACATGCACTCTTTATCTCTCCTTTTCACAATTGCAGCCTCTCTCCTTAAACTCTCTTTTCTTCACCCCTCTTCTCCACTCCACAATCTGTACATATCACCCTCACTTCTCCCCTCTCCCTATTACTACACTTATCGCCTCTTTCTAACTCTAAGCCCATTTGCTAACAAACCCCCCAGGATACTGAAGTATATCCCCTCATACAAATCGTATTCTTATATTACCTCCCTTACTTTTCTGATTCTCCTAACCGCTGGAGATATTTCCCCAAACCCTGGGCCTCCCTTATTTAACTGTACCCAACACACCCATCACCAGCACCCTACACCCTCTGCCAGTGGTCGCAATCTACACAATTTAGTCTCCATTCCTCTTCTTTCCAACCCTAACCTCCCTCTCTCCTGCACCCTCTAGAACGCTCGCTCTATCTGCAACAAACTCACCGCTGTTTATGACCTCTTTGTCACTAATTCCTTTTAATCTACTTGCTCTCACCAAAACCTGGCTCCACAAATCTGACACCCCTTCTCCTACTTCCATCTCCTAGGGTGGCCTTCACTGGACTCATTCCCCTAGGGCTAATGGACGCAAGGGAGGTGGCGTTGGATTCCTCCTATCCCTCCAATGCACCTTCCAGGTTTTTCACTCCCCTCCCTCTCTTTCCCTCTCATCATTTGAAGCTCATTGTATACGCCTATTCTCTCCAACTTCTCTAAGAATTGCTGTGATCTACTGGCCCCCTGGACCATTATCGACTTTCCTTGATGAGTTTTCTGCCTGGCTACCCTACTTTCTCTCTTCTGAAATTCCCACAATCCTACTCGGTGATATCAACATCCCTGCTAATACAAACACTCCTGCTACTTCTAAACTTCTTAGTCTAACCTCTTCATTTGACCTGAAGCAATGGGTACAGGCTTCCACTCACTCTGATGACAACACCCTTGACCTTGTATTCTCCTACCTATGCGCTCCATGCAACTTCTCAAACAATCCTTTTCCTCTCTCCGACCATCACCTTATTAGTTTCTCTACCTCCCTGTCTTCCACCACCTTTCCGTCCAATCGCCGAACCATCACCCGTAGAAACTTTCGTAACTTCAACTCTTCTCTACTCTATTCTGCTACTGACCACCTCTATGACAAAATCTCTCCCCTGTCCTGCCCCAACCAAGCCACTTCCATCTACAATAAATCCCTGTCCTCCACACTGGACAAGCTCGCTCCCCTCAATACACGCAGAATCAGGCCTTGACCCCTACAACCCTGGAAAACAAATGACACTAAAATTCTCAAATAACGTAGTCGCGCTCTTGAGCGTCTGTGGCACAAGACTAAGTCTCTCAAAGACCAATACAAATCTGCCCTCCAAAAATATTTTTCTTTCCTCCACACTGCCAAGCAGACCTATTTTACAACTCTTATTAACACCTTCTCACCCAGTCCCCGTAAACTTTTCTCTACCTTCAACTCTCTACTTCGTCCTCCACAGCCTCCACCCACTGACTCACTCACTGCCCAGGAGATTGCTAATCACTTCAAAAACAAGATTGGTACAATCTCTGTTGAAATCTCCACTCTACAGGTATCTCCCCCAGTTAAGTTCCCATATCAACAGGTACAATTGACACTCACCTTATTCAAATCTGCTACTACAAAGTCGCTAAACTCCTTTCTAAAGCCCACCTAACCACCTGCCGCCTGGACCCTATTCCCTCTCAAACACTACGGTCGCCCTCTGACTCTATCCTACACTCTCTAACCCACATCTTCAATCTCTCCCTCACCTCTGGCATTTTCTCTAATGCTCTAAAACATGCACTGGTCACCGCCTTACCTAAAAAGCTGTCCTTGGACCCTACCAATCTTAACAACCTACGCCCTATCTCCTTGCTCCCCTTTTCCTCTAAACTCCTTGAATGCCTGGTTTACAACCAAGTGACCACCTCATTAAGAATAACCTTCTTGATCCCCTTCAATCTGGATTTCACCCTCAACACTCCATAGAAACTGTTCTTTTAAAACTCACAAATGACCTACTAACTGCAAAAACCAATGGACACTATTCTGTAGTCCTACTTCTGGACCTTTCAGCTGCCTTTGACACGGTTGACCACCCCCTCCTCAAAAAAAAACTTTACTCCCTTGGTCTCTGTGACTGTGCTGTGCTTCAGTGGCTCTCATTCTACCTATCCCAATGCACCTTCAGTGTCACTTACAATTCTACTTCCTCCACTCCTCTTCCCTTCTCTGTCGGGGTCCCCCAAGGTTCTGTTCTTGGACCTTTTGTATTTTCAATCTACATCTCTTCCCTGGGTCAGCTGATAGCCTCTCACGGCTTTCAATATCATTTCTACCCTGACGACACACAAATCTATCTCTCCACCCCTCAACTCACTCCATCAGTCTCCTCAAGCATCACTAACTTACTAACAGACATATCTCATGGATGTCACACCACTTCCTCAAACTCAACTTGTTCAAAACCAAGCTTATAATATTTCCTCCCATACGTGCCTCTTCCCCTGACTTCTCTATCAAGAGCAATGGCACAACCATCCACCCATCCCCACATGTCAGCATGCTAGGTGTTATCCTGGACTCTCCTTTCGCCCCACATCCAATCACTTTCCAAAGCTTGCCACCTCAACTTCCGCAACATCTCCAAACTACGTCCATTTCTAACCAATGAAGCCACAAAGCTCCTGATTCACTGTCTGGTTATCTCATTGGCTTACCTTTAAATAGACTATCCCCCTTCAGTCCATCATGAATGCTGCTGCCAGACTCATCCACCTTACAAACCGCACAGTGTCTGCTACTCCCCTCTGCCAATCCCTCCATTGGCTGCCACTTGCCCAATGAATTAAATTCAAAATACTAACATTAAGTTACAAATCCATGCACAACTCTGGTCCCAGCTACTTCACTAGCCTAGTCTCAAAATACCAACCTAATCGCTCTCTTCGTTCCTCCCAAGACCTCCTGCTCTCTAGCTCCCTCATCACTTCCTCCCATATCCGCCTCCAGGACTTCTCCCGAGCCTCGCCCATCCTCTGGAATTCGCTACCCAAATCTTTCAGACTGTCTCCAAATGTATCCACTTTTAGGCGATCCCTGAAAACTTTCCTCTTAATAGAAGCCTATCCTGCCTCCATCTAACAACTGCACTATTTTCTCCATTAGCTCATCCCCCAAAGCTATTACCCTTTTGTATAACTTGACCCTCCCTCTTACATTGTAAGCTCTAACAAGCAGGGCCCTCTGATTCCCCCTGTATTTAATTGTATTGTAATTGTACTGTCTGCCCTAATGTTGTAAAGCGCTGTGTAAACTGTCAGTGCTATATAAATCCTGTATAATAATAATAATATTACTGGATCGGCATTCCTTTAGACAGGGATCTTTAATGGCGATTGTGTGCATGATACCTAAGCCCCAGTCAGATGAAACTTCTTGTACAAATTATCGCCCCATCTCTCTTTTAAACCTAGATATTAAACTCCTGGCAAAAATTTTAGCAAAATGCCCTAACAGAATCATAGGCAATCTAATTCATAGGGACCAGGTGGGCTTCATGCCGACTCGCCAAGCTGGTGACAATGTGCGAAGGGCAGTGCTTCTGGCACACATTGCTAAAACGTGCCAAATCCCTTCATGCTTTCTTTCCCTTGATATCAAGAAGGCCTTTGATTCTGTACCCTGGCCATATTTGCATTACTCCCTACAGAAATGGGGTTTTGGCCCACATTTTATAAAATGGATTTCAGCACTTTATAATAAACCTAAAGCATATATAAAATATGCAGGATACAAGTCAGACTCCTTCAATATAGAAAGGGGTACACATCAGGGTTGCCCACTATCCCCCCTTCTATTTGCTCTTCTAATAGAACCCCTAGCCCAACAAATCAGAACCAACCCTACGATAATAGGTATAGATATAGGGAGATATCAGCACAAACTTTGTATGTTTGCAGATGATATCCTGCTGTTTCTATCATCTCCACAAGTCTCGGGCCCCAATCTCCTGCCCGTTCTCAATAGGTTTGCAGCCTTTTCCGGCCTCATAATTAACCCTAAGAAATGCCTGGCTCTTAATATATCCCTCTCCAATATGGAATTGGTTGCAGCTAAGAATGTTCTCCCCTTCACCTGGGCGGAGAAATCGAGGGATGATGTCATTGTAACGGGGTAGACTTAATACAGTTTAATACATCTATTCTGCAAACTTTGGTAAAGTTGATTTTCTCACTGATATCTATGGACTGCCAGAGAGCTGTGACAAGAGAAAGGGAGCTATAAAGAGCTTAAACAGCCTCTATGCATAAGTAGAGTGTACAACAAAAGAAAAAACATAGGTACTTTTTTTCCTCTTAAACAAGATAGCTATTTATAATTCATAACTAGGTGTACTTGGAATTAAGTACGAGTGGTCAGAGGCGTAACTAGAACCCTCAAAGCCCCGTGCAAGAAACCATGAAGGGTCCCCCTGACCTCTGATTCTTGAGCCTTCCCTTCAAACCTGGGGCCCTTCCCATTGATCCCGGGGCTTTTTACTTCCCTCATGTGGCCCTTTATTATGGTCCCACAGTGGGATTTAATCACAAGAGTTCCCCCTTTCATTACAGTCCACATTGTTCCCCTTTACAATTCCATCCACAGAGTTAAGTTCCCTTTTACATCTAAATCCACAGAGCTCCCCTTTACATCTGAACTCACAGAGTTCACCTTTACATCTGAATCCACAGAGTTCACCTTTACATCTGAACTTGCAGAGTTTCCCCTTTACATCTGAATCCACAGAGCTCCCCTTTATATCTGAACTTGCAGAGTTCCCTTGCACTGTAAGGGGACACTCTGCAGACTCTGATATTAGGGAGAACTATGGGGACTCTAATTTAATGAGGAACACTGAGAAATCTGATGTAAGGAGGGAACTCTGATATAAGGGGGAATACTGCAGACTCTGGTGTGCAGCAAAAATCTGATCTAAGGGGTCTCTGGTAACCAAAGCCCCCACATACATCAAAGTTCCCAGCATTCCCCATTAATCAGGGTTCCCAGAGCCCCCCTACATGAGAGTCCAGAGAGCCCGCCTAATATCAGAGTCCACAGAGCCCTCCTTATATCACAGTCTGCAAAGCCCCTCTTATATCAAAGTCCGCAGAGCCCTCCTTACATCAGAGTCCACAGAGCCCCCCTTACATCAGAGTTCACAAAGCCCTCCTTACATCACAGTTCGCAGAGCCCCCCTTACATCACAGTTCGCAGAGCCCTCCTTACATCACTGTCTGCAGAGCCGTCCTTACATCACTGTCTGCAGAGCCCTCCTTACATCGGGTACTGCAAAGCCCTCCTTCCATCACAGTCCACAGAGCCTCTCCTTCCCCCCTTACATCAGAGTCAGCATAATTTCACTGTTTCATTGTAAGGGGAAGCTTTGTGAACTCTGATGTAAAGGGGTGCTCTGGATAACCTGATTTAAGGGGTGCTCTGATGTAAGGGGGAATGCTGTAGACTCTGGTGTAAAGGGGAACTCCTGATGTAAGGGGGTTTCTGCTCGCCAAAGCCCCTCTACACCAGAGTCTGTGGAGCACCCCTTAAATCTGAGGTCACCTTACATTACTGTACTTCTTCAGAGGCAGGAGAGAGAAGGGAGGGGGTGAATGGATGGATGTGAACTCACACCAGGAAGGAAGGAGGCTCATGTAGTCTGCACGTTCAGTCTCCATGTTGTTCCCTACTGCTGGGCTTGCCCGCCCTATCATCCCCTTTCTGAGCACAGCACTGCTGGAGATTGGAGTCTTGGCGGAGCCATGGGTACACACAGGAAGGCAGGGATGGGAGAAGGAGGAGTATATCTAGCTCTCTCTCTTCTCCCGCCCAGCATGAGAGGAGGAGGGGGTCCAAGCAGGATGTCAGTGCTGGCTCTGAACAGTGTAAGAGAGAGTGTAACAGACACTCTACATTTATAACTACAGCCAGCAAACCTACCGTGGATCCACAGAACAGTGGCAGAACACCAGGGCTGGAGGTTGTTGAGGCTGAGGACAGCCTTCTGTAAGAATAAGACCGGCATGTGAAGTGTCAGTTTTTTTGACCTTTTGCTACTAAGGACATAAAGCTTACGTTGAAACTGAACCACTTTCAGCTGGCCAGCTTAGTAAACTTTATATCCTCTACATTCTGCAAGTTCATCTTAGCTTTAATGAAAATGAACTTATGACAGAAGTGAAATAAACAAATTGGCTGTTTTACCAAAGTAGACGACTCATGCCTTTCCTTTGAACAACCACATCGGGCGATTCTGCAAATCAAACTACAGTGGGGCAAAAAAGTATTTAGACAGCCACCAATTGTGCAAGTTCTCCCACTTAAAAAGATGTGAGAGGCCTGTAATTGTCATCATAGGTATACATCAACTATGAGAGAAAAAATGTGGAAACAAATCCAGACAATCACATTGTCTGATTTTTGAAAGAATTTATTTGCAAATTATGGTGGAAAATAAGTAAGCATTTGGTCACCTACAAACAAGCAAGATTTCTGGCTCTCACAGACCTGTATCTTCTTCTTTAAGAGGCTCCTCTGTCCTCCACTCACTATCTGTATTAATGGCACCTGTTTGAACTTGTTATCAGTATAAAAGACACCTGTCCACAACCTCAAACAGTCACACTCCAAACTCCACTATGGTGAAGACCAAAGAGCTGTCGAAGGACACCAGAAACAAAATTGTAGACCTGCACCAGGCTGGGAAGACTGAATCTGCAATAGGCAAGCAGCTTTGTGTGAAGAAATCAACTGTGGGAGCAATAATTAGAAAATGGAAGACATACAAGACCACTGATAATCTCCCTCGATCTGGGGCTCCACGCAAGATCTCACCCCGTGGGGTCAAAATGATCACAAGAATGGTGAGCAAAAATCACAGAACCACACGGGGGGACCTAGTGAATGACCTGCAGAGAGCTGGGACCAACATAACAAAGGCTACCATCAGTAACACACTACGCCGCCAGGGACTCAGATCCTGCAGTGCCAGATGTGTCCCCCTGCTTAAGCCAGTACATGTCCGGGCCCGTCTGAGGTTTGCTAGAGAGCATTTGGATAATCCAGAAGAGGATTGTGAGAATGTCATATGGTCATGTCATATGGTCAGATGAAACCAAAGTAGAACTGTTTGGTAGAAACACAACTCGTCGTGTATGGAGGAGAGAGAATGCTGAGTTGCAACCAAAGAACACTATACCTACTGTAAAGCATTGGGGTGGCAACATCATGCTTTAGGGCTATTTCTATGCAAAGGGAACAGTACGACTGATCCGTGTACATGAAAGAATGAATGGGGCCATGTATCGTGAGATTTTGAGTGCAAACCTCCCCCCATCAGCAAGGGCATTGAAGATGAAACGTGGCTGGGTCTTTCAGCATGACAATGATCCCAAACACACTGCACGGCGAATGAAGGAGTGGCTTCGTAAGAAGCATTTCAAGGTCCTGGAGTGGCCTAGCCAGTCTCCAGATCTCAACTCCATAGAAAACCTTTGGATGGAGTTGAAAGTCAGTGTTGCCCAGCGACAGCCCCAAAACATCACTGCTCTAAAGGAGATCTGCATGGAGGAATGGGCCAACATACCAGCAACAGTGTGTGACAACTAGGGATGAGCTTCGTGTTCGAGTCGAACCCATGTTCGACTCGAACATCGGCTGTTCGCCCGTTCGCCGAATTGCGAACGATATGGGCCGTTCGCGCCAAATTCGTGTGGCGCGTCACGGCCCATAATTCACTGCGGCATCGCAGTGCATTGCTTGCTGATGATTGGCCAAGCATGCACTATGACCCGCATGCTTGGCCAATCACAGCGCCGCCTGAACAGAGAGCCGTAATTGGCCAAAGCCAAGGAGGCTTTGGCCAATTATGGCTCAGGGGATTTAGTACACGCCCCACACTATATAAGGCCGCCTGCACGGCGGCCCTGTGTAGTGTGTGTTCCGGCGTTCATAGATAGAGAGAGAGAGAGACAGACAGTGTCATTTGATTTGAGTTAGATAGATTAGGCAGAACAGTCAGTCAGTTAGCTGCACTTACAGTGTATTGTGTATATATATGCATCCCAGGTGTTGCATATATATATATACACTGTATTCAGTTTAGCTAGATCCGTTCCTGTTATCTTCTACACTATTTACATTTAGTGCAGTGCGTCCTGCTCACAGTGTTCAGCTAGATCCGTTCCTGTTAAATTCTAGACTATTTACATTTAGTGCAGTGCGTCCTGCTCACAGTGTTCAGCTAGATCCGTTCCTGTTATCTTCTAGACTATTTACATTTAGTGCAGTGCGTCCTGCTCACAGTGTTCAGCTAGATCCGTTCCTGTTATCTTCCTACTGACAGGCAGGCTTGTCTGGTTACAGTATATAAAGCTACCTGAAGAAAATTACTGGTGTTCTTTTGATCCTATTAGTACCACGGTCAGGCAGCTAGACTATTTACATTTAGTACAGTGCGTCCTGCTCAGTGTTCAGCTAGATCCGTTCCTGTTATCTTCTAGACTATTTACATTTAGTGCAGTGCGTCCTGCTCACAGTGTTCAGCTAGATCCGTTCCTGTTATCTTCTAGACTATTTACATTTAGTGCAGTGCGTCCTGCTCACAGTGTTCAGCTAGATCCATTCCTGTTATCTTCCTACTGACAGGCAGGCTTGTCTGGTTACAGTATATAAAGCTACCTGAAGAAAATTACTGGTGTTCTTTTGATCCTAGTAGTACCACGGTCAGGCAGCTAGACTATTTACATTTAGTACAGTGCGTCCTGCTCACAGTGTTCAGCTAGATCCGTTCCTGTTAAATTCTAGACTATTTACATTTAGTGCAGTGCGTCCTGCTCACAGTGTTCAGCTAGATCCGTTCCTGTTAAATTCTAGACTATTTACATTTAGTGCAGTGCGTCCTGCTCAGTGTTCAGCTAGATCCGTTCCTGTTATCTTCTAGACTATTTACATTTAGTGCAGTGCGTCCTGCTCACAGTGTTCAGCTAGATCCGTTCCTGTTATCTTCTAGACTATTTACATTTAGTGCAGTGCGTCCTGCTCACAGTGTTCAGCTAGATCCGTTCCTGTTATCTTCCTACTGACAGGCAGGCTTGTCTGGTTACAGTATATAAAGTTACCTGAAGAAAATTACTGGTGTTCTATTTGATCCTATTAGTACCACGGTCAGGCAGCTAGACTTTTTACATTTAGTACAGTGTGTCCTGCTCAGTGTTCAGCTAGATCCGTTCCTGTTATCTTCCTACTGACAGGCAGGCTTGTCTGGTTACAGTATATAAAGCTACCTGAAGAAAATTACTGGTGTTCTTTTGATCCTATTAGTACCACGGTCAGGCAGCTAGACTATTTACATTTAGTACAGTGCGTCCTGCTCAGTGTTCAGCTAGATCCGTTCCTGTTATCTTCCTACTGACAGGCAGGCTTGTCTGGTTACAGTATATAAAGCTACCTGAAGAAAATTACTGGTGTTCTTTTGATCCTATTAGTACCACGGTCAGGCAGCTAGACTATTTACAGTTAGTGCAGTGCATCCTGCTCACAGTGTTCAGCTAAACCTACAAGTTAGTGGGGTGCGTCCACCTGACAGTGTTCAGCTAAAGCTACCTGTAGAAGGTTGGTGGTGTTCTCATACTACAGGCAAGCAGTTGATTTTGCTAGCTGCAGTATCAGTACATATATATATATATAGCCAGTCTCCAGATCTCAACTCCATAGAAAACCTTTGGATGGAGTTGAAAGTCAGTGTTGCCCAGCGACAGCCCCAAAACATCACTGCTCTAAAGGAGATCTGCATGGAGGAATGGGCCAACATACCAGCAATAGTGTGTGACAACTAGGGATGAGCTTCGTGTTCGAGTCGAACCCATGTTCGACTCGAACATCGGCTGTTCGCCCGTTCGCCGAATTGCAAACGATATGGGCCGTTCGCGCCAAATTCGTGTGGCGCGTCACGGCCCATAATTCACTGCGGCATCGCAGTGCATTGCTTGCTGATGATTGGCCAAGCATGCACTATGACCCGCATGCTTGGCCAATCACAGCGCCGCCTGAACAGAGAGCCGTAATTGGACAAAGCCAAGGAGGCTTTGGCCAATTATGGCTCAGGGGATTTAGTACATGCCCCACACTATATAAGGCCGCCTGCACGGCGGCCCTGTGTAGTGTGTGTTCCGGCGTTCATAGATAGAGAGAGAGAGAGAGAGAGACAGACAGTGTCATTTGATTTGAGTTAGATAGATTAGGCAGAACAGTCAGTCAGTTAGCTGCACTTACAGTGTATTGTGTATATATATGCATCCCAGGTGTTGCATATATATATATACACTGTATTCAGTTTAGCTAGATCCGTTCCTGTTATCTTCTACACTATTTACATTTAGTGCAGTGCGTCCTGCTCACAGTGTTCAGCTAGATCCGTTCCTGTTATCTTGTAGACTATTTACATTTAGTGCAGTGCGTCCTGCTCACAGTGTTCAGCTAGATCCGTTCCTGTTAAATTCTAGACTATTTACATTTAGTGCAGTGCGTCCTGCTCACAGTGTTCAGCTAGATCCGTTCCTGTTATCTTCTAGACTATTTACATTTAGTGCAGTGCGTCCTGCTCACAGTGTTCAGCTAGATCCGTTCCTGTTATCTTCCTACTGACAGGCAGGCTTGTCTGGTTACAGTATATAAAGCTACCTGAAGAAAATTATTGGTGTTCTTTTGATCCTATTAGTACCACGGTCAGGCAGCTAGACTATTTACATTTAGTACAGTGCGTCCTGCTCACAGTGTTCAGCTAGATCCATTCCTGTTATCTTCCTACTGACAGGCAGGCTTGTCTGGTTACAGTATATAAAGCTACCTGAAAAAAATTACTGGTGTTCTATTTGATCCTATTAGTACCACGGTCAGGCAGCTAGACTATTTACATTTAGTACAGTGCGTCCTGCTCACAGTGTTCAGCTAGATCCGTTCCTGTTAAATTCTAGACTATTTACATTTAGTGCAGTGCGTCCTGCTCACAGTGTTCAGCTAGATCCGTTCCTGTTAAATTCTAGACTATTTACATTTAGTGCAGTGCGTCCTGCTCACAGTGTTCAGCTAGATCCGTTCCTGTTATCTTCTAGACTATTTACATTTAGTGCAGTGCGTCCTGCTCACAGTGTTCAGCTAGATCCGTTCCTGTTATCTTCCTACTGACAGGCAGGCTTGTCTGGTTACAGTATATAAAGTTACCTGAAGAAAATTACTGGTGTTCTATTTGATCCTATTAGTACCACGGTCAGGCAGCTAGACTATTTACATTTAGTACAGTGTGTCCTGCTCAGTGTTCAGCTAGATCCGTTCCTGTTATCTTCCTACTGACAGGCAGGCTTGTCTGGTTACAGTATATAAAGCTACCTGAAGAAAATTACTGGTGTTCTTTTGATCCTATTAGTACCACGGTGAGGCAGCTAGACTATTTACATTTAGTACAGTGCGTCCTGCTCAGTGTTCAGCTAGATCCGTTCCTGTTATCTTCCTACTGACAGGCAGGCTTGTCTGGTTACAGTATATAAAGCTACCTGAAGAAAATTACTGGTGTTCTTTTGATCCTATTAGTACCACGGTCAGGCAGCTAGACTATTTACATTTAGTACAGTGCGTCCTGCTCAGTGTTCAGCTAGATCCGTTCCTGTTATCTTCCTACTGACAGGCAGGCTTGTCTGGTTACAGTATATAAAGCTACCTGAAGAAAATTACTGGTGTTCTTTTGATCCTATTAGTACCACGGTCAGGCAGCTAGACTATTTACAGTTAGTGCAGTGCATCCTGCTCACAGTGTTCAGCTAAACCTACAAGTTAGTGGGGTGCGTCCACCTGACAGTGTTCAGCTAAAGCTACCTGTAGAAGGTTGGTGGTGTTCTCATACTACAGGCAAGCAGTTGATTTTGCTAGCTGCAGTATCAGTACATATATATATAGATATATATATATATCCCAGCTTAGTGCAGCTACAGGCCATTAGTATGTCTGGAAGGCCAAGGAGGAGAGGCAGACAGTCACAAGCCAATAAGAGAGGGCAAGCAGGCTCTGTGTCTAGTGCTGGTCGTGGAGACGGTGCATCCTCATCAGCACGTGGCCATGGGACACGCTTGGCCTTTTTTTCGGCAGCTGGCCGTGTTGAGCCGCAACATGCGGAAGACTTGGTCGAGTGGATGACCAAGCCGTCCTCATCCTCCTCATCCTCTCTCACCCATGCCCAGGGTGCTTTGTCTGGCAAAGCAGCAGCCTCTTCCCTCAGCTCAATATCAGTGACTCCTTCCCTAGCTCCACCATGTCCTCCTGAGGAGTCCCTCGAACTGTTTGACCACAGTGTTGGGTACATGCTCCAGGAGGATGCCCAGTGTTTGGAAGGCTCTGATGATGATACTGAGCTCGATGAAGGCAGTAACATGAGCACGGACAGAGGGGGTGCCCAAGAAGGACAGCAATCTGGCAGTCATGCTCCCCCTGCTGCAGCATACTGCCAGGTTTGCTCCAGTGATGAGGAGGGAGGGGATGATGAGGTCACTGACTCAACGTGGGTGCCTGATAGGAGAGAGGAGGAGGAGGAGGCGGCACATCACCAACGAGGCAGGATGCCCTCCAGGGGCCAGCCTAAGGGCAGCACATTGACTGCATCACACCCCAAAGCTCCACATGTGCAGGGCGCTGCAGTCTCTGCGCGTTATTCAAAAAGTTCTTTGGTGTGGGCCTTTTTTGAGACGAGTGCATCAGATCGCACCGCTGCTATTTGCAACATATGTCTCAAGTGTATCTCACGTGGCCAAAACATCTCCCGCTTGGGTACCACATGCTTGACCAGATATATGTTGACCTGCCATGCAGTTCGTTGGCAAGCGTATCTAAAAGACCCACACCAAAGAACAAAGAGGATCTCTCCTTGCTCTTCATCAGCTGAGATTTCCAACCCCACTAGACCTCCAGTCCTCTCTGAGACCTGCAGTGAGAGGAATGAAGGTGTAGAATTAGGTGTGTCACAGCCAAGTACTTGTGGGCAATCTGCTTTTGGTACACCGACGTCAGATTGTACCAGGCAAATTTCCCTGCCCCAGCTGCTGCACCGCCGAAAAAAGTTTGCTCCCAGCCATCCACATGCCCAGCAGTTGAATGCTAGCTTGGCAAAATTGCTAGCACTTCAACTGCTGCCTTTTCAGTTGGTAGACTCTGCCCCCTTCCGTGAGTTTGTGGAATGTGCGGTTCCTCAGTGGCAGGTACCCAAACGCCACTTTTTCTCACGGAAGGCGATGTCCATGCCTCGCTGGACAGGGCGGTCAGCGGTAAGGTGCATATTACCGCTGACTCATAGTCCAGCAGGCATGGACAGGGACGTTACCTTAGTTTCACGGCGCATTGGGTGACTCTGCTGGCAGCTGGGAAGGATGCAGGACAAGGTGCAGTAGTGTTATGCCGCGTACACACGGTCGGACTTTTCGTCTACAAAAGTCAGACAGCCTGTCCGACAGACTTCCGGCAGACTTTCGGCGGACTTTCGACGGACTTGCGGCGGACTTTCTAACGAACAGACTTGCCTACACACGATCACACAAAAGTCCGTCGAATTCTTACGTGATGACGTACACCGGACTAAAATAAGGAAGTTCATAGCCAGTAGCCAATAGATGCCCTAGCGTGGCTTTTTGTCCGTCGGACTAGCACACAGACGAGCGGATTTCGGGGTCCGTCGTAGTTACGAAGTAAAGATTTGAAGCATGTTTCAAATCTAAAGTACGTCGGATTTGAGGCTAAAAAAGTATGTTGAAAGTCCGGAGAAGCCCACACACGATCGGATTACCAGCCAGCTTTAGTCCGTCAGCGTCCGTTGGACTTTTGTAGACGAAAAGTCCGACCGTGTGTACGCGGCATTAGAGGTTGTTCCACCACCACGCCTCCAAAATGCTAATGATTGTGACACACCTCTCTCCTCCACCGCCTCCTCTTCTTCTTCCTCCATGGCCTCTTCCTCGGAACCAGCGGTGCTCCGTAGTCGTTCAAGGGGCTACGCAAGTACGCAGGCCAAAAGATGCCATGCGGTGCTTGAGCTGGTGTGCTTGGGGGACAGGGGCCACACTGGGGCAGAGGTTCTGTCAGCTCTGCAGGGGCAGGTTCAGAGGTGGTTGACGCCACGACAACTTAAGGCAGGAATGGTGGTTTGCGACAATGGCACCAACCTCCTCTCTGCCCTCCGACAGGGACAAATGACCCATGTGCCCTGTTTGGCTCACGTCCTTAACTTGGTGGTGCAGCGGTTCTTGGGCAGGTACCCGGGCTTACAGGATGTCCTGAGGCAGGCCAGGAAAGTCTGTGTGCATTTCCGCCGGTCATATAATGCCAGTGCTCGGCTGACGGACCTCCAAAAGGAGTTTAACCTGCCCAAGAACCGCCTAATCTGTGACATGCCCACCAGGTGGAACTCAACGTTGGCCATGCTGTAGCGGCTGCACATGCAGCAGAGGGCCATCAATGAGTACCTGTGCGACTATGGCACCAGGACAGGGTCAGGGGAGCTTGTTTTTTTTCCCCACGCCAGTGGGCCATGATCAGGGATGCATGCACTGTCCTGTCACCATTCGAGGAGGCCACGAGGATGGTGAGCAGTGACAGTGCATGCATCAGTGACACTGTCCCCCTTGTCCACCTGTTGGAGCACACGCTGCGTGGAATAATGGACAGGGCACTTGAGGCAGAACAGAGGCAGGAAGAGGAGGACTTCCTTAGCTCTCAAGGCCCCCTTTATCCAGACAGTGTTCCTGCGTGCCCGCCGATCACACAGGAAGAGGACGAGGAGGAGGAGGAGGAAGATTGTGTCAGTATGGAGGTGGAGCCTGGCACTCAGCATCAGCAGCAGTCTTTAAGGGATCAGTCCCAAGAAACACATGGACTTGTACGTGGCTGGGAGGAGGTGGCTGCAGACGTTGTCGTCCTTAGTGACCCAGAGGACTCCGGACCGAATGCCTCAGCAAACCTACGCTGCATGGCCTCCCTGATCCTGCAAAGCCTGCGTAAGGATCCTCGTATTCGTGGTATCAAGGAGAAGGACCAATACTGGCTGGCAACCCTCCTTGATCCACGTTACAAGGGTAAGGTTGCGGACCTTATCTTGCCATCGCAGAGGGAGCAGAGGATGAAACATCTTCGGGAGGCCTTGCAGAAAGGTCTGTGCAACGCGTTCCCAGAGACTGGGAGGTTACAAACTCCTGTTTCTGGACAACGTGTTGCTGAGGCTTCGGTCAGTCAAAGAAGGAGCGGTGGATAAGGTGGCCGTCTGACCGATGCGTTCAGACAATTTTTTGGTCCGTAGCCCCAAGGTATGATCGGTTCCAGCAACCATCGCCAGCGTCTGTTTTACATGGTGCAGGAATACCTAGGGGCAAGATCAGACTTGGACACCTTTCCCACCGAAAATCCTCTGGGTTACTGGGTCTTGAGGATGGATCACTGGCCAGAGCTTGCACAGTATGCAATTGAGCTACTGGCCTGTCCTGCATCCAGCGTTCTTTCGGAACGCACATTCAGTGCTGCTGGAGGCGTGGTAACCGATCACAGGGTGCGTCTGTCCACCGACTCAGTCGATCGGCTGACCTTCATAAAAATGAATCAGTCTTGGATCACCACCAGCTACCAAGCACCTGATGCTGATGTAACCGAATATTTTTTTTTGAAATCTCAGATCCCTTCAAAGACTGCCTATGCTGATGCTGAGTGACTGTCCCTGAGTAATTATCCTCTTCCTCCTCAATCATCACGCTGATAGCTTGTAAGAACATTTTTGGTTCTGGGCGCCACCACCAGTGCCTAAGGCACAATTTTTCAGCCCCTGTTTAACAGGGGCGTGTAATTACAATTTTTGATGTAATTCTTTGCAGCAGGGCTCGTTCCTGCATTCCAACTAGAGTGTCTGTGAGGGGTTGCAGTGTTGTGGCACCAGCACCAGTGCCTAAGGCCTAATTTTTCAGCTCCTGTTCAACAGGGGCATGTAATTACAATTCTTGATCTAATATTTCACAGCAGGGCCCTGTGAGGGCTTACAGTGTTGTGGCCACAGCAACACCTAAGGCCCAAATTTCTGCTGAGTATATAGGGCAGGACCCTACTTTCAAACATCTAACTTACAAACGACTCCTACTTGCAAACGGAAGGAGACAACAGGAAGTGAGATGAAATCTACCCCTAGGAAGGGAAATTCTCTCCTGTAAGAGTTAATATGGGAAAACAATTTCCCCTTTCCACTGATGCTTTCCAATCCTTGTTCCACAAAAAAACCCAAATTTTCAAAAAACATTTTTCATTGGGACAAAAAGTGAGGTGAAATCTTCTGAAGAGGAGGAAAGACAGCAAAACAAATGTCACAGGGGTGATAACCCTTCCCTATGTTTTCCAAAAAGCTTAAAAAAGATTTTTTGGCTGGAGCTAAACACTTTAAAAATGTACCCGTTCAAAATTACAAAGAGATTCTACTTAACAACAGTCCCTGTCTTGTTTGCACCGCCTGTATACTGCTGTTCAGAGTATATAGGGCCTTTCCTTATTTTAATTTGGGTGCGGGGTTCCCCTTAATATCCATACAAGACCCAAAGGGCCTGGTAATGGACCGGGGGGTACCCATGCCGTTTGTCTCACTGATTTTCATCCATATTGCCATGACCCGACATGACATTAAACCCGCAAGCAGTTTTAAATGAGATTTTTTCCTTTAAAAATGACATTTGGTGCAGGGACTGTTCTAAACACGGGAAACACGCGTCACTTTACAGGCATACTATAGACACCCCCCAGGTACGATATTTAAAGGAATATTTCACTTTTTTTTTTACTTTAAGCATCATTAAAATCACTGCTCCCGAAAAAATGGCCGTTTTTAAATGTTTTTTTTGCATTGATACATGTCCCCTGGGGTAGGACCCGGGTCCCCAAACCCTTTTTAGGACAATACCATGCAAATTAGCCTTTAAAATGAGCACTTTTGATTTCGAATGTTCGAGTCCCATAGACGTCAATGGGGTTCTAACGTTCGTGCGAACTTTCGGTCCGTTCGCAGGTTCTAGTGCGAACCGAACCGGGGGTGTTCGGCTCATCCCTAGTGACAACCTTGTGAAGACTTACAGAAAAGGTTTGACCTCTGTCATTGCCAACAAAGGATATACAACAAAGTATTGAGATGAACTTTTGATATTGACCAAATACTTATTTTCCACCATAATTTTTAAATAAATTCTTTCCAAATCAGACAATGTGATTGTCTGGATTTGTTTCCACATTTTGTCTCTCATAGTTGAGGTATACCTATGATGACCATTACAGGCCTCTCTCATCTTTTTAAGTGGGAGAACTTGCATACTTGGGGGCTGACTAAATACTTTTTTGCCCCACTGTATCTAAGGGCCTGTTTTGCGCTGACTCTTTATACCACTTACGGCAGAAGTGTCCCGTAAACTTTCCTAAATTAAATAAATAGCTGTGATCAATGATGAACAAAATGTTGATTGCAACCATTTGTTAAAAATGTGAAAATGAGTTGCATCCTTTCCATGTGTAAATTAACACTGAAGTGTTTTGTGCTAAGCACTATGTTTTCAAAAGGAGAGGAGAATGAGATTGAGGACTATGTGTTGAATCTCTTTCTCTAATTCGAAAGTGAAACATCAGTAGTCTATTTAAACCCTTGATATTTTCCAAAAAGTCCCTGACAGGACTGCTTAAAAAAATATTAAAGAATAACCTCCTACCTAAAAATAAGGCTTCATTCACACAGCTGCAAAAGGGTTTACAGGATCAGGAAGGAGTTTATTTCTGAGCTCAGGAGTCACAGGTGTTTGCATACAGCTGCAGGCAGTAGCTTGTGCAAATTACAAAAAAGGTTGCAAGACGCCATGGCTGTACACATTTTACTGCATTTTCTGAATGGAAACTAGGCCATTAGTTTCCCTGTATGCATGTAACCTCTGGATATGTGGTTACACCTGCCAGCCTAAAATTGATTTGTTCAGGCTGCTGCCTGTGGCTGTATGCAAACACCTGCAAATCCCACACCCAGAAATATGTTGCTTCTTGATGCTGTATGGACCTATATAGTACAACAACACACTAAAGACCCATTTACACCAGTGGGCATTCATTATTGTGCACATCTTTTTAAATTTTGTTTCTCAAATTACATTCATTCAACTCTATGCCTGGCAGTGCATTTCCATGCATTGTAACATACTGTGCTGTGATAAACCGTTGCCTGCACACCAATGCAGCACATACACGCCACCTGAAAATAAGTCAATAAGTCATTACCACAATGCATAGGTGTAAGGCCAACCTCCATCTTTTTTTCATAAGTTGCTTATTCATAGTTTTGCATACCTTAAATTTTCACTTTTGTAAAAAGGCACAGATTAAAATGTACAAGTATTTCTTATTTATTAATTCAATACAGTTTATCTTTTAGATCAATTTGGAATTTTGTAAGCTATGTTGTGATTGTGTGCACCATTGATTTTAGTTTGTTACTGAAAGTATCATTTTGATGTACATTTGCATAACTATTACAGGATCCACAAAAACAGTAACAACATATTTTGATTCTCTCAGTCTTTTGCATTCAGGAAATTCTGTATATTGTTTGGGGGGTATTTTACAAGTGCAAGTAAATAATCCCTCCAAGAGCTTTGAAAATTTATCAAGGTTTATACTTTACTACATTGTAATTCTTATGTTTATGTTTGTACACTATTAACACCAGGGATGCTGTGCATCCAGCAATTTTTGGTGATATTTATAATTTAGTGAAATGTCAAAAAGGCATGCTAACAGATGTGAGCTGTAATGTTTGGGGGTTGCTCAGTGAGAAGCTCACCAGCGAGTAGAGTTCATGCCAGTTATCCCATTTAAGGGCTTATTGGCCCATTTCTATTAAAGAGAAAGAACAAGTTCAACAACAGAACAGTTACCTATGCAGGGGTATCCACCATTAATGCAAAACAAAGTAAGATTTCGCCTCCTGGCTCTCTTTAGCAAAAATAAAGCTGCTGACTGACCCATTGAGCCCCCGTGGAGCATTCCAAAGTTATTTTTTTCTGCAATTCCTCCAAGCAGGACTAATCAACAGTTACCAGAAACATTTTATTTCAGTTAATGCTGGTCAAAGAGGACAAACTAACCAGTGAAGGTGCCATTCTGGAACAGGTGTGTAAGCCTTCATTGCCGCTGCCTGGTTACTGGAGCTGTTTTGGTTGCCTTTCTGAGAGGGAACTCCCTGCCTGCCAGAGACACTGGATTGGCTTTGTAATTGGAGCCCATGTTGACCACTCCTGTTAGGGGGTCACACTCTGTCTGGTAAGCAGAGCATGAGAGTGAAGGGTGTCACATGGCTTTCTTGGAGTCTCTTGTTTCCATCACGGCTGTGGGATCACTGAAATTCATGTTTTCTATTTTTTCCTGGCCTTTGATCACTTTCAACATTTTTTTTTTTTAACTTTTTTCCTTTATGGATTACTAAAGTTCAATTGCATGTGTTATTTGAGCACTGGAGTGCTGGATTATTGCTTTACCACACTAGGTTTGTACACTATTAACACCAGGGATGCTGTACATCTAGCAGTTTTTGGTGCTGTTAACAGTAAAGATGTTGTCAAAAGGGCATGTTAACAGTAAAAAAGAAGTGACTAATGTTTGGGGATTGTTGAGCTCTGTGTAAAGCTCACCAGTAAATAGAATTCCTGACAGTTATCCCATTTAAGGGCTTGTTGGACCATTTGTATTAAAGAAAAAGAACAAGTTCCACAACAGAACAGTTACCCATGCAGGGGTATCCACCATCAATACCAAACAAAGTAAGATTCAGCCTCCTGGCTCTTCTTAGCAGCACCGCTGTTCAGGCTTTATGCCTCGATCCTCCTGACCATGTAACAGTGTCCCTGAACTCCCGTACAAACTCTGTACCTCTGCTGGCACTCGTTCTTGGAGCTCTCTGCTGCTCCAGCCCGCAGGTATGGGCCCTCTGTCTGTTCTATCAGATTACACCGTGCAGACATGCACACTTGGCTGCTCCGTTGCACCCACATTGACTCCTCGGGAGGGTGGAGCCCAGAACCCTGGTCCTGAATCTACAAAAGACCTGCACACACCTGAACAATCAGTGTGCTGTCTATTCCCAAAACCTGGTCCCAGGATCTGAGATTTCCTCCCACCCAGATCTCTATGAAATCTCCGGGGTCCAGGTCTTACACCGGGTTTTACCAACCACAGAGGAAACTGAGAAAACAGTTTCCTCTCAATAAAACAAGCATCCTGGAGTCCTGGGTGACATACGCCATGACAGGCAACCATACTGTCACAGAGTGTACAAGATACACTTTGCAATACCTTTTAATTTACAAAATATTTAAATCACCAAGTCATTGATTTTTACAATTCTTTATTTAAGCATTGTGCAATTACAAAGGCTGTTCCAGGCCAGTAGTACAAATCATGTCAGAGCACCACGAACACATATTTCTGTCATAGACATATAGGCTCATAAGTGAGCAGAGTGCTCCCATAACAGCGCAGCAGCGAAGTCCGTAATAGGAACATATAGGGTACATATAAACAAGAATACACTAGGGTGTGGTGCCCCACAGGTTTTTTATATGAATGTTACAAACACCTCAGACAGTTGATAAGTAGAACTCAGTACTTTCAGTCAGGAAAGTGAAGCCTGAAAATATGCCTTGAGTAGCACAATGTATTCGTTTTTACATTAAGAATATAATGAGAACAGGGAAAAAAACATACTAAGGCTTGGGGATTCAAATTTCCAGAGCTAAATTCGATCAACGTCAGAAAACAGAGTGAGGACAAAAAGAAAAAGAAAAAGAGTGTTGGGGAAATGGAGGGGAAAGGAGATGGATAGTAGGAAAATAAAAAGTCCCAGGGGGTTGGAGGGGCTGAGAGAGAGAAAAAAAATTCCCCATTCCTTCTTCCTCCCCAAAGAAGACCAGCAGAAAGAGAAGTTTGGGTGTTGGAGAGCAGTACTCAGCTAATGATGCGCAAGGGTTTTCAACTGGGACTGGGATTGCCTGGCATTAAATCGAGATATTGAGAAGAGCATGTGTAGGATGTCCATGGCAGCCAGGTGTCCCTAAATTTGTCTTCCGCTCTATTAAGCATAGCTGTCAGATTCTCCACAGATCTCATTTTATTCAGCCTAATGAAACAGTGACTCAAGGTCGGCAGAGACGTTTGCTTCCATAGATCAGGGATGCAGGCACAGGCAGCAATAAGTAAGTGAACAGTCAGTGAGTTTTTTGTAGTGATGTAGGGGCGCTGCATTGATATGTAGCAGTCAGGTTAGGGGGTCTGTGCCAAGATCTACCGAGGTCAATTGGAAACTATATTCTTGACTCTCATCCAGAACTGATACTGTATAAAAATGGCCATTGCCAGAAAATATGCAGGAGTGTGCCTGGTTCTTTATGGTACATCCAACACATCTTGGGACTTGGAGTAGAATTTGTTCATTAGCACTGGGACCCTTTCCACAGGTGAATAATGTGCAAATGGTGCAGAATTTGAACAAGCATGAAATCAATGTGCAGACACATTATGAATACTTGGTTCAATTTTCAGATGACCAGGAAGCAGCACATACTGGGCAAAGGGGTTCATTTACCAAAGAAAAATAGGCTGTTCCCTTTGCAAGATAAGTTGCTCTTTGCAAGGGAATTTTCTTGTAGCTTAGTGACTGGTGAGATTTCACTTTGCAAAGAACACCAATCACATGAAAGTTAAAAAAAACAGCATTTTTGTTTGCATATAATTGGATGATGGAAGTCATCAGACCTTCACCTGAATCATCCTCAAAATATGTTTGACTTAATGAATATCTTTGTACCAGCTATTCGAAGGGCACTTGGTAGGAGTTTGGTACCTGTCAGCACCCTCTCTGGAATCCTGTGGACATTAAAAATCAGGCTGCAAAAAGATGCAGTGCTATAAAGGGTATATTTTACAGATAAATTCAAGGAAATGTCTACTTGTGTATTTTATGGTCAGCCCTGCTCCAGCCCAACTCTAACCTAAGGAAACCTTTGTCTATTTTGCTGGGTATCAACTAACCCAGAATGCACTAGCAAGCATTTTACATCAGCCATCACTTTAGATACAGATGTCTACCTGCACAAAATTCCTGTGGATATATTTTTCTATCTATGCTAAGTCTTATTACCCTATATGACCTCATAACATCAGCATAGAAACTCACAATATTTGGACTAAATATAAATTATCTTTAATTATCTTCATAATCAAATTTAGTTTCACATTATTTTGCCACATATGCATATTATACAAACAAACACATTTTGGGGTCATTACAATTCTGAAAGTTATATCTAACACAAAATTGTTGACAGTATTTTGTCAGCATTAATCACTAAAAAATACTCTGAGGGCATGCTGATAAGCAGAAAGTCTTACATTAGTAAGGCAAAAGTGAAGAGTAAGGCAACGTGAAATGACAATGGTCTTTGTATAGTAAAGTAGGATGAACCAAAGCTGTGTTCACTAAAAATATTATTACTGAAAAGAGGGTTTATTTTCTCCATACTTGAATGTGTGATGCATTGATTCATGTTTGCCACGCCATAATTTACAGTGTCTATGTGATACCCACCACAGGGCTATAATTATGTTTTTGTAGTTAATATAAAAAATGCTTACCTTTTTAAATGACTTTATGGGATAGTCAAAGGATTTCACTGTGTGTTCACAAATCACAGAGAACATATATTGCTAAGAATGTCCCCTTTCTTCTGCTCTAAAAAAAATGTAGTGAACGCCATATTGTGTTTTCCTACTCTTCTTATGCATTCTTAAAGTGGAGTTCCACCCAAAAGTGGAACTTCCGCTTTAAGCACTCCTCGCCCCCTTACATGCCACATTTGGCATTACATTTTTTTTGGGGGGTGGGTGCCTAGTATTGAGTGGGACTTACTATCCCACTTCCTGCTTCTGACTTTGGGCCACCTAGGTGACTCCTCCTCCCCCCCTAGGAGGCCCCTCCCTCCCAGCAATCTTCTGGGACACGGGACAAGGGGCTCAATTCATCCTCTAGCGCGATCCATTCTTTAAGCGTGTTGATAGTGCCAGTCAATAACTCTAGTAATGTGAGAGGCAAAATTTCGAAAATACGAAATGCCCATCCCACCTTTTTCTTTGGGTCTGGTCGGCAAGTTGAATTTGATCCTGGGTTGTTTGTGAGCCCAGATGAATCTAAGTTGAATTGAGTTAAGAGCCCTAAAAAAGCTCTGGGGTATTTTTATCGGAAGGTTTCTGAACAAATAGAGGACTCTTGGTAAAATGGACATTTTGCAGATAGCTGCTTGGCCAAACCAAGAAAAGTGTTGTGGATGCCAAGCCTGGAGGTATTTTTCTATCGTTTTAAGGAGGGGTAGGAAATTGCATTCATAGATTGAGGAGAGTCTCGGTGTTAACCATATCCCCAAATATTAAAGTGACGATTTCTCACATGTGAAGTGGCAATTCGATTGTATGTTTGAGAACATCCTCTGGTATAGAGATGTTCATTGCTTCTGATTTTGTATAATTAATTTGTAAGTTTGAGATGGAGCCATATAGTGAGAATTCTTTCATCAGGGTGGGTAGTGAGGTGTGTGGGTTAGTCAAAAAGAACAGCAGGTCATCTGCGTAGGCAGCGACTTTAAACTCCCTGTTAGCTACCCTAAAACCCTGTGTTGTTTTGTCAGCTCGCCGGATGAACGGTTCTAGTGAGAGGATAAAAAGGAAGGGAGATAGAGGGTAGCCCTGTCTAGTCCTGTTGTTGATGTGAACTGGTGCAGACAGGGATCCATTTATCTTGAGTTTAGCAGTGGGGTTCTTATAGAGAGACATGATCCAGGCCATCATATGGGTCCTCAAACCTATGAACCTGCACGTTTCTAACATATAATCCCAGGCTACTCAATAGAACGCCTTCTCCGCATCCGTGGACAGGAGAAGGCCCTTGATTTTTTGCGTTCAGGCAGCATAAACCAAGTTAAGTGTTTTAGTGATGTTGTCTTTAGTATCTCTGCCTGGCATGAAACCAGCCTGTTCCGGGCTGATCAAGCTATGCAGTAGTGCTCTCAGGCTATTGGCCATAATTTTTTCGAAGAGTTTGGCATCTAAGTTGAGCAGAGAGATTGGCTCGTAGCTGGCGCAGTGTGTTGGGTCTTTATTTGGCTTGGGTATGACCGTTATGTAAGCTGCTAAAAAGGCAGGGGGAGCCTCCCTGGGCGTCAACAGGGAGTTCAATGCATTCAGCAGTGGTTTTATGAGAGTGTCATTGAATGTCTTATAGTATATGGATGTGAAACCATCGGGGCTTGGGCTCTTCCCAGAATTGGGCTATTTGTGTAGTAGTGATATTATGTTTTCCTGTTGTGTCTCAAATTCCTAGGATGTTCTGGTTGGAGTTGGGACCTTTCAAAGCCCTCGCTAGGATTTTGCCTGACTTGTCTCCTTGTTCATAGTATATTCTTTTCCGGAAAAATAAAAAACATTTAGCCTTAGCCTCAAACATTTGCTGTAGTGATTTCTGAGCTTCTAGTAGGGCTAGGGCATATCTAGCTGTAAGGGACTATTTGTGTAAAGTTTCAAGGTTTTGGATTGTGTTTGTTAGTTGTTTGATTTCCTTCTCTTTTACACTGAGCTCCAAGCTTGATCAACTCCCCTCTAATGGAACATTTATGTGCTTCCCATACCATCATAGGGTCAACCCCTGGAGTGTTATTGTGTTCAAAGAATTCCTGTCGGAGAAAGATCCCGGGTAACAGTACAGGGTCTGTCAGTAAGGAGGAGTTCAGTCTCCATGTGTTTGGTTTGGGCAAAGGTGTTGATATGTTTAGGGTTAGGGATATAGGAGCGTGGTCCGAGATGGTTCGGATCCATATGTTGGCTGCGCATATTAACTCAAGATCTCTTTGTGAGGCAAAGATATAATCGATCCTTGAGTAGCAGTCATGTGGTCTCAAGTAGAAAGTAAAATCCCTATCCTCAGGGTGGAGGAAGCGCCAGGAGTCTACCTGGTGCATGGAGTTCAGTAGGAGTTTAATCCCTTTCAGGATCCTATAAGTGATATAAGTTTTGCCCGAGGAGGTATCCGCAATTGGGTTTAGGGGATTATTGAAGTCCCCTCCTAGAATTAAACTTTCAGAACTAAATCCCTCAAGATCTTTTAGCATGCGCTGACGAAAAGCTAAGTGGGATGTGTTTGGGAAGTACACATTCGCTATTGTAATAAGGGTACCGCAACACTTCCCCTTAAGAAAGAGGTATCTTCCCTCCGGGTCTGTCATTCTATCTGTAAGCTCAAAGGAGGCATCCCTGCTGACCAGAATGGAAATGCCCTTTGACTTAGCGAGATCATTGGTGGCGTGGTATGCTTCAGTGAAAAAGGAGTTAGTAAGCCTGGGTACATGGTTTGTCTTGAAATGCATTTCCTGTAAGAAGGCAAATCGAGGCCTACCTTTTTTGAGTTCCCTCAGGAGGGCAGAACGTTTTTCAGGGATCTTCAGACCCCTGACATTGAGGGATATCGCTGTGGGATCTTGACCTAAAGATGAGTATGCCATAGTGTAGGTTCAGAAAGAGTCAGCAATCTGTAACCTGGAAATACAACTGTGTATATTGTTAGAACGCTTATGGATACACTTGTAGTTATTCAATAGATTATACAACAATTTTGTGAGGTTAGTGGGTACAGAGGAATAAAAAGGTTGGAAATGATAGCAGAAAGAGGAAAAAGATAGTGAGGGGATAGTCAATCACCCTAGGGATAATAAAACTACCCCAAGAGGTCTCATGTAGTGCCACCCGATAGGCACTAAGTGCCGTGTCAGAGGGCACTTTGTGGGGATGAGGAAGGAGCCGACCTACCCTGGCAGCACTAATTAGAGTGCTCAGTAGTAAAAAAAGGAAAACAATAAACTAAGCAGAGGTGGGCGGGTCGCAGCCAGTTTGGTTAAGGAATATTAAAGAATAGAAGTCAAATCTGCACTTAAGGTGCTCTAAAACAGAAAAACTATTGAAGTTAACATAAAACAGAGGGGTGAATATGAACCGCTGCCCTCTTTCACTAAAGCCATGTACAAACGACCATACTTTTCGACTGGATTGGTCAGACGGAACGAATCCGCTGGACAATCTGACTGTGTGTGGGCTTCATCGGACCTTCAGCGGACTTTTTCTGTCGAAAATCAGACAGACTTTAGATTTGGAACATGTTTCAGATCTTTCCAACGGACTCAAAACCGGTCGAAAAATCAGTTTGTCTGTATGCTAGTCCAACGGACACAAAAGGAAGCAAGGGCAGCTCAAACGTTCAAACCAACGGACTTTCGAACTGACTTTAGTCTGTTCGTGTGTGGGCAAGTCTGGTCGTTCGAAAGTCCATTGTAACTCCGTCGAAAGTCCGTCGGAAAGACCGTCGGACCTTTGCTGAAAAGTCCGCTCGTGTGTACGCAGCATAAGTTGTAGATCATGGCTAAATGTTGTAACTTCTAACATTCTAGTGTCTACATGGCAAACAAAATTAAACTGGTAAATCAGTATAACATTTGGGCCTGAAAAAAGTAGTGAAACTCCACTACGGTAACATTTACACTCCAAACCTTTAGTTGCCCAACAAGTTATGCAGGGGTCAAGCGATGTCATGGTGAGCATGGAAAATACTACCTACATTCCCGTGTTAAGCCTCACAGAGAGGATCTTGTTTTGTCTACTAGCCCAGTGAGTCCGAGAGCATATAAGGTGTATGCGAGCAGACATGCGGTGGTTGCCTCGAAAGCCGCCCTAGCGTCACATTTCAAGCTTTATTTTGGGACATAGTTACATAGTTACATAGTAGGTGAGGTTGAAAAAAGACACAAGTACATCAAGTCCAACCTATGTGTGTGATTATGTGTCAGTATTACATTATATATCCCTGTATGTTGCAGTCATTCAGGTGCTTATCTAATAGTTTCTTGAAGCTATCAATGCTCCCCGCTGAGACCACCGCCTGTGGAAGGGAATTCCACAACCTTTCCTGCTCTTACAGTAAAGAACCCTCTACGTAGTTTAAGGTTAAACCTCTTTTCTTCTAATTCTAATGAGTGGCCACGAGTCTTGTTAAACTCTCTTTTGCAAAAAAGTTTTATCCCTATTGTGGGGTCACCAGTACGGTATTTGTATATTGAAATCATATCCCCTCTCAAGCATCTCTTCTCCAGTTCAGTGCTCGCAACCTTTCCTCATAACTAAGATCCTCCAGACCCTTTATTAGCTTTGTTGCCCTTCTCTGTACTCGCTCCATTTCCAGTACATCCTTCCTGAGGACTGGTGCCCAGAACTGGACAGTATACTCTAGGTGCGGCCGGACCAGAGTCTTGTAGAGTGGGAGAATTATTGTTTTATCTCTGGAGTTGATCCCCTTTTTAATGCATGCCAATATTCTGTTTGCTTTGTTAGCAGCAGCTTGGCACTGCATGCCATTGCTTAGCCTATCATCTACTAGGACCCCCAGGTCCTTTTCCATCCTAGATTCCCCCAGAGGTTCTCCCCCCAGTATATAGATTGCATTCATATTTTTGCCACCCAAATGCATAATTTTACATTTTTCTACATTGAACCTCATTTGCCATGTAGTTGCCCACCCCATTAATTTGTTCAGGTCTTTTTGCATCCTGCGGAGAAGTTATTGTATATAGTCCCTTATTATCCCCTCCAAGAGTTTACATACTATTGATGTTAGGCTAACTGGTCTGTAATTCCCAGGGATGTATTTTGGGCCATTTTTAAATATTGGTGCTACATTGGCTTTTCTCCAATCAGCTGGTACCATTCCAGTCAGTAGACTATCTGTAAAAATTAGGAACAACGGTCTGGCAATCACTTGACTGAGTTCCCTAAGTACCTTCGGATGCAAGCCATCTGGTCCCGGTGATTTATTAATGTTAAGTTTCTCAAGTCTAATTGTAATTCTGTCCTCTGTTAACCATGGAGGTGCTTCCTGTGTTGTGTCATGAGGATAAACACTACAGTTTTGGTTACTGAAGCCCCCCGATTCACTCGTGAAGACTGAGAAGAATAAATTCAATACCTTCGCCATCTCCCCATCCTTTGTAACCAGATGTCCTTCCTCATTCTTTATGGGGCCAATATGGTCTGTCCTCCCTTTTTTACTGTTTACATACTTAAAGAATTTCTTGGGATTTTTTTTGCTCTCCTCCGCTATGTGTCTTTCATGTTCTATCTTAGCTGTCCTAATTGCACCCTTACATTTCTTGTTGCATTCTTTATAAAGTCTGAATGCTGAGGATGATCCCTCAACCTTGTATTTTTTGAAGGCCTTCTCCTTTGCTTTTATATGCATTTTTACATTCGAGTTAAGCCATCCAGGACTTGTGTTCGCTCTTTTAAATTTATTACCCAATGGGATACATTGGCTAATGCCCTTATTTAATATGCTCTTAAAGCAAACCCATCTCTCCTCCGTATTCTTTGTTCCTAATATTTTATCCCAATTTATGCCTTTTAGCAAGGTTTGTAGTTTAGGGAAGTTGGCTCTTTTGAAATTCAGTGTCTTTGTATTCCCTTTATGTTTCCTATTTGTGTGATTTATACTGAAACTAATTGACCTGTGATCGCTGTTACCTTAATTGCCCTGTATTTCCACATCCATGATCAGGTCTGTATTGTTGGTAATCAGTAGATCCAGTAGTGTTTTATTTCTAGTTGGTGCGTCCACCATCTGACCCATAAAATTGTCCTGCAAGACATTAAGGAACTGGCAAGCCTTAAATGAATGTGCGGTTCCCTCCGCCCAGTCTATGTCTGAAAAATTAAAATCCCCCATTATGATAACACTCCCCATCCTTGCTGCTAATCCAAATTGTGATAGCAGATCTGTCTCCACTTCCTCCCTCAGGTTAGGGGGCCTATAGCATACTCCCAGTATTATTTTCCCCTTAGCTTCATCCCTTTGGAGCTCTACCCATAAGGATTCCACCTCCTCTCTAGCTCCCTCAGTGATGTCATCTCTCACATTCACTTGTACATTATTCTTGATATATAGGCATACCCTTCCCCCTTTTTTACCCTCTCTATCCTTGCGGTATAGGGTATACCCTTGAATGTTTGCCAGCCAATCATGAGAGCTGTTGAACCAGGTCTCTGAAATTCCCACAAAATCCAAATCCTCCTCGTACAACAGTATCTCTAGTTCACCCATCTTGTCCGCCATGCTCCTGGCATTGGTGAACATGCCACATAGTTTAGACCGGTCGCATATTTTTCTCATATTGGGTGTTTCAAGATTGCAACTAGGACTTGCTACTATACTCACGTTTTTGTGCTTGGTTGACCTACCACTAATGCCCCCAATACTACCCTCTGGAATATCTTCCGCGCTGGCTATCTGTCTCTGGACCCTCCCCCCCATCTCCTAGTTTAAAAACCCCTCTAACTTTTTGGCCATCTTCATTCCCAGCAGATCTGCACCCTCCTCATTTAGGTGCAGTCCGTCCCTTCTATAGTACCGGTTACCAACTGAGAAGTCGGCCCAGTCCTTCAGGAACCCAAACTCCTCCTTACTACACCAGCTCTTCAGCCACTTGTTTACTTCCCTAATTTCCCTCTGCCTTTCTGGTGTGGCTCGATGTACTGGTAGTATTCCTGAGAATACTACCTTGGAGGTCCTTTTCCTAAATGTAGCTCCTAAGTCCCTAAAATCGTTCTTTAGGACACTCCATCTGCCTCTGACTTTGTCATTGGTGCCAACATGCACCATGACAGCCGGGTCTTCCCCAGCCCCTCCCAGTAATCTGTCCACAAGATCCGTGATGTGCCGAACCTGAGCGCCCTGTAGACAACATACTGTTCGGCGCTTCAGGTCTTGGTTACAGATTGCCCTCTCTGTCCTTCTAAGAATTGAGTCCCCTACCACCAGAATCTGTCTTTCCTTTCCCTTTGCTGCCCCCCCACTCTCACTGGAGGAGTTCTTCCCCCGGCAGCTAGGAGAGTCCCTCAGCTCCAGCAGTGCTGGTCCCTGACTGGTTTCACCAATGTCACTCAATGGAGCGCACTTATTGGGATGCTCCAGTCCTGGGTCGGCCTCCCTGGCACTAACAGAAGTTAGAGTATCTGTTAAGAATAACCTTATGTCCCAGATAAGGGGTTGACAGAGGGGCCACACCGTACCATCTGTTATGTTTGGTGGGGAGATAATCCTTCATCTGGTAAGGAGCAAGGACAAGGTGGTAGTAAAAGTCAAGCTGATCCATTGTCAGTGTCAGTTCACCAAAAAGTGTAGATCACCTGTAGATTCAAAAAAGGGAAAAAAGGAAAAGAAAAAAATTAGACCTGTAGTGGAGAGAACTTGTGAACATCTGGCCTGGGTAGCCGCATGTCCGAGAGCGTTGTTAGGTGTCGTCCACTGCCCTGGAGTAGTGGAACCTGTTGTGGGTTCCAGCTTGGGAGCCACCCTGGTTGATTTCATCTTCTTGGATTGGCGTTTCTCTGGTGATGCAAAGGGGGACCTCGGGGGGGTCTTTTCCAGGGGTGATAGGAGGAATTCTTGGTACCACTCAGGAAGATCAACAGTTGGAGTGCGTTGCAGAATTCTGGAAGGTCTGGAAGGGAGTTGCTGACCATTATGGGTCACCAGTAAGGCAAAAGGGAAGCACCATGATTATCTCAGGTCCCTCTCTTGCAGTTTATCCAGGAGAGGACTTAGGGCTCTGTGATTCTTCAGAGTTATCTGAGAAAGGTCATGGAAAAGCATAATTGCCTCACCATTGAAAATGATTTGTTCATTCCTGCGGGCTTTACTCATAATGTCCTCTTTTTAGTGAGAAGTTTTGCAAGCAGCAAATGATATCACGTGGTGGCATGGTATCCAGCCCCCTGACCCTAAGCACTCTATGAGCTCTCACAAATTAAATTTCTGTGTCTTCAGGTCTTTCCAGTAAGCTATTAAAAACCCTCTGTAAAGCTGGTGCAATTTGTTCAGTTTCCACAGATTCTGGGATCCCCTTGACTCGGATGTTGTTCCTTCTCCCCCTGTTGTCTAAATCCTCAAGATGTCTATTCATTTCAATGAAATGAAGGGATTGTGAGGTTGTTACTTTCTCCAGCCTGTGTATGGGTTTCTCCCTCTGCTTTCCCGCTGCTTTAGCTGAGGCCATCTTCTCTGTGAGTACTAGTAAGTTAGTCTTAAGATCAGTGATAGCAGCAGAGAAAGTGGATTCAATGTACGCTGCAAAGCGATACATGTCTGTATATGTTTGGGGGAGGTCAGGAAGGGAGGATCCCCTACTGTTATCCTCTGTACTGTAGCTGATTGCGAGTCCTCGCTGAAATCCTCCTCCACATGTGGTGATGCCATCTTGCATCCGGACCCGCTGTTTAGTGTGGACACCTGGCTCTTGAAGAGGTCTGCAATGTTTCTCCCACTGTGAACAGCCGCTGAATGACGGGATCTAGTATGCTGCATGTATTAGTTCTTTCTGCTCATTATCCTGGGTTTAATGTGCAGTTAGACGGGTCTAGGGTCTAGACCGCGGGAGCTCCTTCACTGTGCTGCCATCTCTGTCGTACGCCAAGCCACCCCCTCTTTCACTTTTTTTTACCTTTCAAACATTCCTTTTAGCAAGATTAGTCCTTTACTCTCTTTTTTGGCTCCTCACAATAAACTGTTTTTCAACCAGTTGAATTTACATTCTTAACTCTTACTTCTATATAGTAATCAGGCAGACACTTTTTGGCTAATTTTTATCATCCAATCTTTGAAACCTATTGATTACATAATACCATGTCCACTTTTCTATTATGTAACATCTGCTCTGACCCCTGCCAAAAAAAATAGAAAATAGAAAATGAATGTTGAACACAAGAAAAAAAATCTTAAAAGGCAGGTTGTTATATTTATATAAAAACCCTAACTTAAAATCAGAAGGTAAACTGTTGTTTATGTCTGGATAATTACTAAATGAGCTTCCATGTAGGAATGCATTTTGACTTCACCGAGTGTGAATAGCTAGGGCTGAACAGGTTAGAGCCTCAGGGAGAAGTTCCTTTGCTACCAGCAAGAGATAACTAAAGGTCTCTGGCAGGGGAGACATTGCCACTTTAGGGAATTGTTGTAAGTAAAGGCTGTGGTTTGACAGAGCAACATTTACAAACCAGTTTTGCTTCCTTGTGCCTTTTTTTGCCTGGATGCAATTTTCCAGTGGGCAGTTAAGAAGAAAAATATATTTCAACAATATGCATTTAACATTTTTAAGCTGAAAACTCTGCGAACAGCTAAACACATTGTTGAAATGCATCAACACAATCTGCTTTAGCTGCAATTTGTATTATCTTTGTCAGCCATTCTTGTAATTCACACACCTTACCATACAGAATATACAGATTGCTTTTTTATTTTCCTTTATAGCTATGAAATATAGCGAGAAAAATGCACTACCCCAGCCTGTTAAATATAAGAAGAGGATAGAAGACAAATTCACTAGTGGGTGTGCAGAATACATTTTATTAGATGTTATCACCAGTAAAAATGTCTAATACAATTCAGGGGCTTTGAAAGTCCTCCTTTATCAGGGCTGAAAGATGGTAAACTGGGATCTGGATTTGAAATAATATTATGTGTAGTAGACATGTGCATTTCATTTCATTCCGAATTCGTTTTTAGATGAAACTCGACAAACTAGTTAATTCAGAAATATTAAAATTAATGAAAACCCCTTTAACAAATTTTTTCAAAATTCAAAAATCTGAAAATCAAAAATTCGGAAATTAGAAAATTTGAAAATCTAAAAATAAGAATGAAAATCTGAAAATGAGAACGAAAATCCAAAAATTCAAAAGAACAAAAATCCGAAAATAAGAAAACCTGAAAATTCGAAAATCTGAAATAATATTGAACTAACTAATAATAACTATTACTAACTATTAAATTATAGGTATTGGAATTTCCTTTCAAATCTGGCTGTTAGTGAATGTAATAAATACAAATTTATCCGAAGTTACGAATTATACAAAATAGAGAATGCCAGATCTAAACGAATGGAACATAACGAATCAATAATAATAAATAATGACAATAATAAAAACTTTTTATTATTATTTTATTAAAATGAATTTGTTAAGTTCCATTCATTTAGATGCGGCATTTGTCATTTCGGATAATTCGTAACTTTGGATAAATTTGTATTCGTTATGTTCGCTAACAGCCAAACTTTGAAAGGAAATTCCAATACCTATAATTTATTAGTTAGTTATTATTAGTTAGTTAGTTATTATGTTGGATTTTTACATTTTCGGATTTTTGAGTTTTTGGATTTTCAAATTTTCAGATTTTCGTCCTTTGAATTTTCCTTCTTTTGAATTTTCAGATTTTCAGATTTTTGAAATTTCCAAATTTCAGAATCTCCAAAATTTCAGAATCTCCAAAATTTCAGAATCTCCAAAATTTCAGAATTTCCAAATTTCAGAATGTCAGAATTTTCGGATTTTTGAATTTCAGAATTTCTGAATTTTCAGATTTTGAATTTCAACATTTTAGAATTTCTGAATTTTCAAATCTCTGAATTTTCTAATTTATTCGAAAAAATGAATTTCGATCATAGTGAATGACCTGAAAAACGAAAAAAACAAACAAACAAATGAAACAAAAATGAACACATTTTTTGACAGTGCACGTCTAATGTGTAGCATGGAATTGAAGCATGGTCTGTACAGTGTCTGTTTCAGCTGAAAACCAATAGTCTGTCAAGGGTCAATAGCACATCTGTAAGGTCATCAGTTTTTACATATATCCTGTAAGCAAGTTTGCAGTGTTCATTGACTCACACCACTTGTCTTTTCTCTTAGTCTTTAGTCCTGCATGGGTGTTCAGAAGAACCTTGAAAAGTTGAGTTATAAGGTTCCGGTTTGCAACTAACATAGTTCTTTTAAGCCAAATTGTGGGAATAAAAACATCTTTACAACCTCACTTGCCTCTAGGAAACTAATAGTTTTTATTTTTTTGCAATTAAAGCCTTCCATTTCTTACCATAAAATAGGATCATGTGACAGGCCACAACTCAATTCTCACTTCTGAACTGTAATGTGGGTGGGTATTTTTTGCAGTGCCCACTTGGTGGCATGGACACTGACCATTGGTTTTGAAAAGAATCCATCCAAGGGGCCTCTACTATTACAATACTAGCATCATAACATTACAACACAAGGGGCATCAACCATCAGTCAGCTGCACAAAGAGCATCTTGCACTGACTGGTTTCTATTACTGGAAAAAGTATTGTGGACAGTTATATGACAGTGGATTCAGGTAAGTAAATTAATCCCTTGGAAAAGAGAAAGTGAGACTGTTTTTCTTCAACTTAATTTTAATATCTTGCAGATTCCCAGCTCCTTTTCTTACCTTGAACTTTTGGTGAAGAGAAATGCTCTCTAACCATTCAACACCGCTTATGCCCCATACACATGGTCGGATTTTCCGACGGAAAATGTTCGATGGGAGCTTGTTGTTGGAAATTCCGACCATCTGTAGGCTCCATCGGACATTTTCCATTGAAATTTCCGTCACACAAAATTTGAGATCTGGATCTCAAATTTTCCGACAACAATATCCGTTGTCGTAAATTCCAATCGTGTGTACACAATTCCGATGCACAAAATTCTACGCATGCTCGGAATCAAGCAGAAGAGCTGCATCAAGATTTGTGTGACCGTGTGTATGCAAGACAAGTTTGAGCCAACATCCGTTGGAAAAAATCCATGGATTTTGTTGTCGGAATGTCCGATCGTGTGTACGGGGCATTAGAGTGGAAAATTCAATGATCATTCCAAATGAAAAAAATGCTTACATTTCAGAATGGTCAACAAAAGCAAACATTTTCAACATATGGTACCCTTTATGATTAAAATACTCCTTGAGGTCCAGGTAACTGAAATTACATAAGCTGATATGACATCATCAGTTTGCTGCAGGCAGGAGGGTTTTTCTTCCCCATTGCCAGACTGTAATCCCCTAACTTTGTAGCAACTCTCATGGAAAGTGTAGCAGGGGCTGACATATGTCAGATGCTTGTGAACACACCCATGAAAAGATACAGGCACCAGTAGCCATATTACTATATCATCTCTAAGCGAGTATTTCATTAAAGGAATTAGATTCTTAGGTAATTGCAGAGCAAATATGTCTCTGTCCTAAAGAGAGAAGCAAATGCAGGCATTGCCATAAGTAGGCATGTGCAAAATGAAAAAATTTGTTTCGTTTTAATTCGTTATTTAATTAATTTAGTTTAGTTAGATTCGTTAAATTCATTAAATTCGTTTTTCAAATC